>LR991065.1:3009432-5509432 GCA_905163555.1 Notocelia uddmanniana | reverse complement strand
TTCGACATATGCACGTAATCTGCTGATTACCGCACTCGTGCGGTAAAGTAGCACCATGTGTACTGTAAAAGCATTATTTCGGCTCACCTATAGGTACATCTCGGTCTGTATAAGATTGTAATGAAATAAATGAACTTTATTCTGCAAGTAAACCGCAATGTCAGTTTTACAAACTTAGGACTGTCCTTTAATATATCACTTTTCTAGTTTAATGAATAAAAAAAAAACAAAGAGTCAGAACTTGCGTTACTGAAAAACAAAACCACTATCGAGAAGAAACGCCGACACTCCAAATTAAGTCATTGGAGTCATGACTTACAAGAGTACCTTGTCTTCACGAGGCTGTTATAATGCCTTGACACTTCTTTTTAGGGTTCCGTACCCAAAGGGTAAAACGGGACCATATTACTAAGACTCCGCTGTCAGTCCGTCTGTCTGTCTGTCTGTCCGTCCGTCACCAGGCTGTATCTCAATGAACCGTGATAGGTAGACAGTTGAAATTTTCACAGATGACGTATTTCTGTTGCCGCTATAACAACAAATACTAAGAACAAAATAATATAAATATTTAAGGGAGCTCCTACACAACAAACCTTTTAAAAAGTTGCTCGTTGTCTTTATCAGGCGCTGGGTCTCAAAATGTATCTTCTCTTCTCGTTGTGCCATATCCTTAATGGACGTCAGCGACCATCCTTCGGAACTTGTTTCTGTCTTGTTCCAGTCTACAAAGACTGGCAGTGTCATTAATATTGGACCAGCTTTTGATATTGTCTATCAGCTTTCTCCTTAAAAAATGTATGGGAAAACTAAAATCCGACTCGCACTTGACCGAAATTCTACTCGATATTATTTAACGTTGTTATTACTGAACTGACGCCATACGCCCCTTAAAAGGACCAAGATACTGACTGTGAAATCTCCTGTTTTCCACACTCGTGCAAAAACCTTGCCGCTTCTCATAACTCCACAGGGGCTTTCTGACCCGTACCCTTATTAGACTTTAATAACTCCTCCCATCGCGTGCTGCCGGTTAATCTCAATAAGCACAACAAATTCAGAGATGTAATCGGAAAACCTGTTGCTTTTAATGGCCGTTCTAATTATACCTGGTTCGGAGGTTTAGCCAATCAGCTTTTTATGGGATGTAGTAAGTGCAAACTGTGCAAATATAGACTAGTAAGTACATCGGGTTGCCAATGCGATTGATCGTCAAGGCATCGATCGACATCATTTTGGCGACACACAATAAGCTTACTGTTATTAATTGCGGCAAGAGTCTTCAATAAGCTCGGTTCTCCATATAAACGTACCTAGTCACGCTCTCAGTATAAAACGCCATGCTAGAATAACATGAAACTTTGTATACCGTAAAACGGGGTGAGTAGGTTTCGCGGGGAGAGTTGGGTTATGAATGGGGAGAGAAGGTTTGAGAGGGGGGTGAGAAGGGATTTTAAGGCTACTGCTAAAAAAATAATGTATTTCTATTTAAAATGGGGCTATAGTAATACGAACAATAAAAAAAAAACTCGATCCAACAATCTTCCAAAATTACCTTTAGTATGAAAAACCCTCTTACCCCAAATACGAGGCACTACGGGGTGAGGTGGGTTTTCCTCTTTATCGTCAAAGTTATGAAATGGAACTACCCAAAATAAAATACAAACTAAAATAGAAACGTCCGAACCACTTATTACATACACCATTCAGTTTTCACATGTAAAAATAAAATTTTATTGAGGTTTGAAAGTCAAATTTCACCCAACTCACCCCATTTTACGGGATCCGGCACATCTATGTGCGAAATTAGTTTCTGTTGCTTGAAATTATAATAGAGAAAAAATACAGCGAAATTTAAAGTTTTCATACAAGACGTAAAAAGCTCAAAGATTCCCTGTATTTTTTTTTTCAATTACTATTTCTAGCAACAGAAACTAATTTCCGACCTAGATATGGCGGTTCCCATTGTGTATACAAAGTTTCATGTTATCTAGCAAGGCGTTTTATAGCTATTTACGATACAAGGGTTGTAAAACAAAGAAAGGCCGATATCGCAGATGTTTGAGGCCCGAGCCGTAGGCGAGGGTCATAAATATGCGAGAGAGGGCTTTCTGTTTTACGATCCGTGTTTTGTACACAATTTTACGTCACTTGTGTGGTGTAAAAATAAGAACCAAACTACGTTTGTATGGAGAATCGAGTTCAGCCTAGCGTACTGGGGACTCTTAACCGAGAACCATATACTCGATTGAGATACAGTAGGTACTCAAAACTATTTCTTATGCGTATATTATATTTATAAAAATATTGGGTGTAAGCACTACTTCCTGTTAATCATGAACATGATGAGTACTGTATTCCAATCCAACGTGTATATTTATAACTTTGATTTCATCGGTGTAAAATGTCTTGACTAAAGGCAAACAAACCGTTTTGTTATTAATTGTACGTCATGTACTAATACATAATAATACCCATTTTGGTGTTTATGAATGTGGAGTAAGGTTTAAAGTTGTATACATATAAATTCAGACTACGTACAACAGTATTCGGAATGGACTCCGATGCGCGGGAGCAGCGCTAATGGCCACTCACGTCATTTATTCACTAAACATTATGAATTCGTACATTCTTAAATGACCAGTCTACATTGATCCCCTTACTTATAACAATTAAGCGCAAGAGGCGAGACTTATACTGGCCAGTATGTATTGCAGTGGTCGGTTACCTTTGTGTATCAGATAGTGCAACGGTATACACAACCACATGATCACGCAACCATATGATCTATTGTTTCGTACGTTTTGCTCGTTTGTGCATACGGAAACGTTTATTTTAACGACTTAGATAATATAATATGTTTTTACTGCTCAAAATAGTTTAAGTTACGTGAATGTGGCTGAGAATGATCGACAAATCAGTGCATTTTTATCGACATACTTAGATTTAATTTACTTCGAGACTGCAGCTGCAGGGATCCGAGCCATTAAATAAAGGTACAAAAAAACTTTTTTCAAAACAATCGTGTTGATCGGAGACGATCTGTTAGAGAAAGGGCATTGGTAGTACTTTGAATGACAAGCTTAATTACCCACCCTGTCTATCAAGGATTACATGGCTGATTTAAAGCTTGCACTATTAGTTAAAGGTTTGCAACCACCACCACCACCACCATATCAGCCCTAGGACGTCCACTGCTGGACATAGGCCTCCCCCAATTTCATGGGGGGTAAATGCCATAATCGCCACGCTTGGCATGCGGGTTGGCGATCGCAGTATCTCCACCGCACTCTAGGAATGCTGCTGCCCATTCCCCGGTGGTCTTGGTCGTAGTTTAAGGACATACCCGGGTCCAAGGTTTGCAACGCTTTAGGACAATCAACAGTGATCATCGCACTGCTCGCCGTCGGTAGTGCATTCATCCTCACACCTTAGAACCTAAATGGTTGCGTACAGTACGTTTTCAGAGGAACTTCCTCCCTCGGACGCTCCGGTTGTGGAACTAGCTCCCTGCCGAGGTTTTCCCGAGGAACTACAGTATGGGATAGTGTATAAATTTTTAAAGGGTGATGCAACGCGCATCTGATACCCCTGGAGTTGCAGGAGACGATAGGCTGCGGTGACCGCTTACTATCAGGCGGGCCGTAAACTTGTTTGCCAGCGACGTGGTATAAAAAAAACAACAGTGATACAGTGATATACCTTATTGTGTTTTGTCATACTGTAGAGTTAATTAACCATTAACCATTGACCTAATGTCGAATCATGATGTGGCTGTTGAAATCACTGTTTAATCTACGATGCTTTTTATTAAAGTCTTAGATGATAGTAACAAAGCCATGTATTTGCTTTTATTGTGTGTATTAGAATGTACCTTTGTAAGTGGAAACTCCTTACTAATTACTTAACTTACGAGTATTTCATCCAAAAATACTTTTTTTCGACGAACATCTATGTATATACATATATTATCCATCAAAAACCATTAAACTTTGTCATCTCTTCAGAGTTTACACCAAATAGAGCAAATAAGTATAGTAGATTACATATAACAGGTTTTAGTCCAGCAAAAACTATACTTATTCCACAGCATTTAACACCATTACATACGAGCTCGTGTGGCCATATTGCCCATAGTCGCGGTAACGCCCATCACGACCGTATAATCAATATTGGTTCTTAGAACTCGGCAGATCGTGCCAAACCTAAATTTCGAGAGAGATGCAGGGGAGAAAATTGCAAGTTTGTAACCGCGAGAGCTTCTGACCAATTGACCTGGTCGCCGATTATTGTTCTCACGTACTGGATCAAAGAATAGCCAATATTTAAATAGCAATTTAGTGATTGCGTGAAACGACTTAAAAAAGTTTGGAGTTCTTTAGCTCCAACTTTCTTTTAAAGAGCTGATAAGTAATAGTTATAAAACAGGCAAGCCAGTAGGCATCAAGTTTTGGTAGCAGGTTTGCTTCTAGAAATCACGAGTTGCAAATATTATTTCGGCTATTAAAATGTTAGACACTGCAGCAATTAAATATTGTTTTCTCAAACATGCAATGAAATATTGATGTTATGTTCCTTATAATAGGCTGCGAAGTATGACGTTTCAGGCGCGGCTATGACAAGAGGTCGTTAATGGAATTTCATACAAATCTTGCAGGCCTAGGCCGGCAAAGTCCTCTTTTTTAATTCCATTCCACATAAATTTGTGGCACAGGCATCATGACATTCTGCCACTATGCGTATTAAAAATAAAATTTTGATTGTTTTTCTTGTTTATTTCATTTCATGTTTGAGAAAAGCACTATACATACCTCGGCGGGAAATTCGGGGTTGCCAGCCTTAGACCTATCCGGCCTCGCTTCGCTCGGCCGTATATATGTCTTCGGCCGGCAACCCCTTTCGTCCCGGCCTCTGTAGTAATGTACTATTATGGTGGTAGATGGTTATGTAAGGCTTGTTAGATACAACATTACCAAGCGAGGCAGACATTTAGCGCATAAGAAAAATTATACATTGCATTTCTGCTTGGTTTGATATTCGTTGATGTCGGAACTGGGTATGCGTTACTTGAATCATCTATACCTAAGATTGACAGGAAGATAATGCACTTAGTACTTGAAAATCATAATCCCTAGGGGCCATTGCCGTAATCTATAGTCTGCACTGTAAACGTGCATCCATGGCCAAAAGTATTACCCACTCCCGCGTTTTTCATATAAAAGTTCAACTTTGAATCAATCATTTTATATCTTTTATCGTAGAAAATTCTAATTATTTTTCACAAAAACTAGCATTGACATTAAAGATGACGTAAAAAAATGCAACGGGTCCTTTTATTGCAAAACCAATTATTTTTTGCCTTCAGTTTTCTAGGATAAATAGCTACTTCGAAATGATGTCTACTAAAGATTTGTAGATGTTTATACCTATATCTTTTATATTTTACGCTAATGTTAATGATTGTAATTAAAAAATAGTAGTTTATTTATAAGTTACAAAGGAAAATAAGGGGTCGTCAAGGGGTCAGTCTTGGCCAAGACTGAATGAGTTTTATTTTCCCAGCTCATAATTGCTGATTGTTGCCAATCAGCTCATGCCTACTTTATATTATTTGAGCATATTTGAATATATTCGCAAACCTCTTATAGATCTGTACTTCATGAGAGAGTTGTGTTTACATATGCATCTTATACGCGTCAAAGCAAATAGCATTAGTCACGACAATGTTTGCCGTCCGCGCGGGCCGTGCGTCGCACGTGAAAACTAGTATAATTTGCACTGCGATTCGCGCTATTATTGCAAAGTGGCCCCACGTATTGTCTCAGAGAAACGTGATTATTTCTTTTACATCTCTTTCCATCCATTTGGCCAGAACGGCTTCCAAGAAGCATTTCTTACGGCCTAATGAAATTTTACTCTCTCTTTGTGAATTTCTTGCATGAATTGAACTTTTTGCCGTGCTAAGTGGATTTTCATCTTCTGATTTGATGTAAATTGGTTTTTGCATTGTTCTCGAGTGCGCGTTTAATCTATTTGGTTTATTTTATACGTTTCCCCGACTTTCTCCTGCGGATCATTGGTTTGCGGCCACGTATTTATGGAGATGGCGGAGTCGACAATGACCCAAAATCGCTTATTCAATACCGTATTTATAAAACACGCAGACAAAAACCTAGCCGAGCACATCGTACAAAGTGCTGGCAGACGGCATGAGGTGTGCACAGGGTTGCCAAATAATGAATTTACGTATACTCGTATTTATTTAAACGTCAACCGGCAGCGGGTTTTTGGCGACCAGTGTAGCCTAGTGGTTAGTGACCCTGCTTTTGAAGCTGACATTCATCATCAACATCATCATGTCAGCCGAAGGATGTCCACTGCTGGACATAGGCCTCCCCGAAAGACTTCCACAATGACCGGTCCTGCGCCACCCGCATCCAGCGGACACCCAGTCTTGAATGCGTTCTATGAAGTTAAATATTTATATTTATGAAATATACTGTCGTTTTGTACCCATAACACAAGCTTTATTGAGCTTACTTATGACACTGGTTCGTTTGTGTAAGATTGTTCCACTAGTATTTTTTTAAATTAATTAATTAAAACTTTCACGAGTAAAGCAGGAAGACTTATGATGCTCTGGTCGCAGTTGAATGTTTCGTTCCAGGCATGCGTTTGTCTTTTAATGATATTAGCATTCCATATTTGAAACAATCGTCATGGATTCCACTTATCTCGGGAGAATGTTCTCGCACGGACTAACACACACCCGGAAGCCGGAACAAATACATTCCAACCAGCGGAAATATATTTTTAACGGTTATATTAGTTTCCAATATTTTATTGACATCAGTGCCAACCCTACGCTTTTTCGATTTTAAAGATGTCCGATACAGCTGCCCAATTCCGCTTTGTAGATCGAAAACCAAGCACGAGAGGTTTTAAGGGAGAAAGAAGGTAGGTACTTCAGATAAATAAATAAAGACTTAAAAACTTTGATTTTTATATGCTGTTTGGAACTGTGAGCTGTTAAAGGTGACAAACATGAATATACGTTTTTTTTGAGGTGTGCAATACAGTGTATTGTTTTGTGTTGTATTGTACGATACCTGGACCCGGGTATGACTACTACTACGATCAAGACCACCGGGGTATGGGCAGCAGCATCCCTGGAGTGCGGTGGAGATACTGCGATCGCCAACCGGCGATTATGGCATTTACCCCCCATAAAATTGGGGGAGGCCTATGTCCAACAGTGGACGTCCATCGGCTGATATGGTGGTGGTGGTACGATACCTATACCTATTTGTAACTCATGATTGAGAATCCTTCACAACACTCCATTTTAATTTTTATTAGTAACACTATTTTGGCAATAATTCTAACCAACCCTATTCGCGCTTGTGTTAATTAACGCGAGTCAACTTTTGAGCAGTGTATGTAGTATGCATGTTAGTCAGCTAAGGCAATATTTCCACATTATATGCTATTTACTTTTCGTGATATTGCGTGGAAACCCTACTCGGGCTCGTATTAATGAACGTCCGCCTTTCCGGCAATATTTCCATATCAAGAATGCCATTTTTTGGCATTGCGTGGCAACCCTACCCGTGTTAGTATTAATGAGTGTCACGTACAGTTATCTAAGCGCGCGGCGCGAGCGCACTCTGCACCGGAATAATTGAAATAGCCGAGATTGTGGGCCGCAATCATAGATGCTTATCATGCGCTAATTGTCTCGGATCGATAGGTATACTGTTACGACACAGGATCACTTCGACTTTGGCAACATACTGCTGTGAGAAAAACTTTTACTTCACTAATGCACTGCAGTGACGCGCGAGTGTAGAACTTTGACTTGAATGTTATTCAGCTGTGACAAAACAAAAGAACTTTGGCCTACTCTGTTGTGACACAAAAGTAGCACTGAATTTTCTTTTGAGGCACAAGAATAGTAGTTACAGGGATAGTAGTACTTTACACCGAAATAATTGGAATCGTCGAAATTGTGGGCTGCAATCATATCTACCTATATTGATAAGCATTGCTTCATCATCATCATATCAGTCGAAGGACGTCCACTGCTGCACATAGGACATAGCATCTGCTTATTGTGCGCTAATTGCTTCGGATCGGTTGATACTGTTGGGAAACAGGAGCACTTTGACTTTGGTTATTATATAGATGTGGCATAGGGTTAGCACTTTTACATTTACCTATTCTGATATGACACAGTAGTAGCACTGACTTTTTTTTACAGACACAGCAGCACTTTGCTATGGAATAATTGAAACCCCGAGATTGTGGGCCATAAATATAGATGCTTATCGTAGTTATCGTGTTGTTTCGGATCGATTGTTACTGTTGTGACACAGAAGTACTTTGACTTTGGTAATGTACTTCTTTAACATAGCACCGGCACTTTTAATTTGTTCTTACTCTATTGTGACACATGTTAGAGTCATACATAATAGTTACCATAATTAAGCCTAATTTGACGATATGATTAAAAATAATAAGTAACATCGAATTAAACTTACTATTAATAAATAAGTAATGAAATTGTATTGTTAATCAAGTACCCGCCAATATCTTAAATACGGAGTATCGATAACGATCGATGGTGGGGGGGTCAGGCGAGGGAACAGCTAGCGTTGACGGAGAAGACATTCGGTTACGAACCGTCAAAGGATAAGGAGTGAGAAATTAACCTCGGCTCGTGAAGCCCGTAAGTAATCACAAGTCTTTACCTACATATTAAAAGTTGTAATCATTACATTACCTACATATTAAAAGTTCTAATAGTGAATAAGTAAGTACTCTGGTGTTTTGTGTATCTCGGCGCCCCACACACAGAAAGTCACAATGTCTTTTATGAATTACAGATGCTACAGTCGTATAGCACGTTAACGTTGGTAATTTTCTATTGTCAAAAAAATTACAGCACATTGGCTTTGGAAAAAAATCTGCTTCGGGCCGCAAGCCTGAAAACGGGTTTTGCGGTATCTGGTTGCACAACAAAATTTAGAAACTCCTGTTGTGACACTGGGGTTTCACATTGATCACTTATGCATAGTAATACATAGTAATAAAACTCTTTGACTTAGATATGCTACTGTTGCGACCTATTATGTTATAATTACAAGCCATTCAATATAAATAAATAAATAACTATTGGGGGACAATCTTACACAAATCGATCTAGTCCCCAACTAAGCAAAGCTTGTACTATGGGTATTAGACGACGATATACATACTTATATAGATAAATAAATACTTAAATACATAGAAAACATCCAAGACCCAAGAACAAATATCCGTGTAAAATGCACAAATAAATGCCCTGGCCGGGATTCGAACCCGGGACCTTTAGCTTCGGAGGCAGAGTCACTACCAACTAGGCTAAACAGGTCGTCATATCTTTCTATTGTTTGAAATGCAATTTTAGACTCAAATTTTTAACATGTACACCATTCTTTATTTTTATTCATATAACAATTTAAGTAACTTGGTAAATCACATACAAAAAACAATCAAGCAAATAAATACAAATTAATTAAAAACTAAACTAACTTACTTTGCCCAGTCATAAAAAGAAGACCCCGTCCAGTAGTTACGTCTGCGGCATGGAGCCCATAACATGTACATATTTTAGCATTTTCTAAGCTGAAAACTCACAGCTATAAAGATAATGAACTAGACAACCAAGAGATTTGTTCAGATTTAGAATTCCCACGAAAATTTTTCACCAGTCAAGCAATAACGGACCTTCAATCGACGCCCTAACGACGAATACGTTAGTATTTTATTCTTTGTTCTACTATACGTAAGACAAAACTTTTAAGATCTACTCGTACATCCAACTTTATAATACTTAGGTGCCATCGCGAACTTGTTCTATCATCAAAAAGGAAAACTTGTTAGCGAAGTATCGGGGTTAGAAGGGTCGTACAAATTCACTTTTAGGCTTAATTGTGTAAGAAATCGCTATCGCAAACTTTAATATGATGTATTTAGTTTTTTTACTTTATATTTTGTTACTTTATAGTATGGCTTCCAAAGTTTCTGCTTACATTTTGACAATGTTAATTGTAGCTAAGCAATTGGCAATAACAATGTGGAATCGAGCCTAAGTAGAGGTAGTAGCAGTAGGAGCTATATGTTTGGAAAAATACGGCTTACTACTTACTACTCCACCGACACTTCCCTTGGGGCGTCACTTGGAACAGTGTTAAGGTAGTTGGTGAAAGAATCGATCACTTGGTCAGTCTGTTCAGTATTGGTTGTATTGTCGGGGAAGTCTCTAGGCAGGGGAGGATCTGTATGTAGGAGATCTGATTGTACACGAGTGTTCTAGGACGAGGTGTACTACTCGGGTGAGGTCCTAGTCTCAAAAGGACTGGCCTATGGTCCGAGTCAAGTTCGTGTATCACTTCTATAGAACGCAGAGTTAAAGCTACGTTCTTTAGGAGAGCTTCAAATAGTCAGGTCGGTGCTCTACGTTATGAGGGAAATCAGTCGGTTCTAGGGGAGCGAGGAAATCGAAATGGAGGTTGTCGATCAAAAGGTGATGTAGCTGATTCCCGTTGGGATTAGTAACTGTGCAGCCCCAGTTGATATGCTACTGTTTAGGACCCAGCAATAATGACCGAAGGACCTAGGGAGGCTAGCGAGTCGAGATCAGTCGTAAGTAAGTCTCAATGAGGTGAAAGTTAGGTTGACGCAATCGAAATCGGGGGTGGCCCTCCATCGATAAACGGCAAACTGTCTTTTCTATTTTTGTCAGGGGAGGGGGAGTGAGACTTATGCAATATAAGTTACGTTTATAGAAAATGAGCGTGCCCCCGAATGGCCTAACATCTTGCCTATCATTACAAGCTCTTATTTAGTTTCACCCGTCCCGTTGTCTGTCTGTCGGTCTGTAATCAAATCTTGCATGTTGAATTTGATCCACTTTCCGGTTTCCGATTGAGCTGAAATTTTGCGTGCTTGTATAAATCGGATGACAATGCAATATTATTATGACACAGAGCTGCTCTGATGATGGAAACAGAAGGTGGTCATAGCAATTCCTAAACTACACAAGATAAACCCATCGTGTTTGGGCTCTTTCGAACCGACTCAACAAGTAGTTTATGATTGTGGAAAAAGTACAGTGGGCAATAAAAGCTTGTACCAAAAATGAAATTTGTGACCAAAAACATATTTCTAATCTGAATGAATCCAGGGACGTGAAAGGCTCTAGTACCGGATCTGTGACAGGTCACTTGGACCAAGAATATACCTACTGAGTGATCGCGAACGAAGTTTATCACCTTATCCTTCATACCTCTCAAGCCATTGCATTCTTCACTATTACTTATTAACTTTATTTCATCTGCGATAGCGATTTAAAATTCAGAATAAGGCAGAGGTGTCTCGGAACTACTAACTCAATCAATCTGCCCGAAACTGGAAATCGCCGAACTTGGAAAATGTGTCGCTAAATACGTTCGACTTCGACCTTCAGGACGTGTTGAACCGAACTAGGTCTAGGAAAACTTTTGTATTTATTATAGGTACTTTATAAAATCGTAATCTTCATATTTTTCGTACATGTTGAACCTTAAAAATACGAGGAACTTAAAATTATTAATGTCTGTAAATTAACCATTGGAACAAAACTGCGTGGAATAATATAATTTTGGTTACATTTGGAGTAGCTTAATGTTGTGCTTGCGCTATGGCGTTCGAAAATGAAAGTAAGTAAGTCTTTAGATAATATACGTAGTGGAACTATTCAATATAACAGAGGCAAAGAAGATATATACTAACGTAACAAGAAGCGACACTGAAGCATGTGTGCTGTAAACCCGTCTCGCGGCTATGTGTGCGTGTCCGGACGTGAACGGGGGTGCGCGAGGGGCGCGCGGTATGTGGACAGCTAACCGCGGCACGATGAATCGCAGGGGTGCCGCTCGCTTCAACATTCGCTCGCGTGACATGCGCTCACACAACAGAGATCGATCGGCCGGTAGCGGGCGTGTAGTTTTACTTGAAATTCGTTAGAATTTATCATTTGTAATTCAATGTAATCAACTATGGCTGGAGCTTTTTATTTCTGTGTCTACGGTTGTGACAGTAATACCAAAAGCCACAAAGGGAAAAGCTACTTTAGGCTACCTACCGATCCAGATAAGTTAGTTATAAAATTTTATATGTTGTGTCCTTCCCTACATTTAGAATTAAGACTTCACCTAAAATCCGTTTTTTAATTCGAAAGACTAAAGAAAGACGAAAGGTTCGTATGAGTATGGATGCATTTTGACTTGCAATACATTAAGAAGTACCTACATCTTCGGAATAAATTAAACAAAAAAAAAATGAAATTGCGAAATAGATGAAATGTCAATTGAGTCTTTCAAATTATACTTAACGCGGGTGTCGCGGTCGCAGTGAATGACTTCATTTCATGTCACATAATTTCTATGGATTGAGGTTTTAAAAAAATATTTTTTATATTATTGTTATTATTTTAGCATACAATTATATTCATGTGAAGCTTAGATTTACACAAGAAAAGTAAGTTTCCATATTATGAGAAGTTTTGTAGGTACTTATTTTACGAGCTTTTAGTAAGTTTTCTCCTGACTCAGTGCATCTGTCTGTCTGTTTGTAATCAAAACTTATAGATTAAATTTGACTAGCTTCCCGGTGTTTGATTGATGAATATCATGATCATTGAATAAACATTATTTCCTCTTGCCAAGGCAGCTACATTGCCAACCCTATGCAACAGACGTGACGTTACAAGGTCACCGGCGCTCGACTCACACCGATAGGCCGTGTCGCCCCCCTGACAGAGGACCATTGAAACTCAATAACTGAATATTTTTTGCTCAAGCCTACTTCACAATCCTAGAACCAGAGATGCTTAAACCTAATTCGGTTTATCCGCCCTTCTGCTTTCGTATTCTGCGTCATAATGGGTCACTGACTCCTAACCTACAAAGATCATATTGCGGGACCGTCTGACTTTGAAAGACCTTCCATTTATTTCGAGCACGCTTTTGCCTAGGTCAATAAATGGCTTTAAAACAGCATGAAGCCATCGACCCCTTTCGTTCTGCGTAAGCACGGTGGAGCTAAAATGTGCAATTTAGTACTTTGCGGCTTTAAGGTGGAGTGGGTTGGTTTAGTTTCGATGGCAAAAGAAAGGTTGTTTAAGAAGCGTTCACAATTGTTGTTTTAATATATTTTTTATAACAATTATGACGAAGTCAGAAGTAAACAAAGGGTCGGCAACGGGCTTGTCATTCTTCTGGAGTCGCGAGCGTCGCGTCCATAGTCTACGGTGTCTGCTTACCACTAGACAAACTTGTTATTCACCGTCGTTGTTTGTAAGATTCCAATTTTAAAGTCAATAATAAAAAACAGTATTAAAAAAGTTTTCTTTTAATATATAGAATGATCCGTCGACACGAACATACATTTGCATAAATGAGATGCACATTAAATCTAACAGACTAGAAGCACTTAATGATACTATCTACATGCGTAATCACTATAATCACACTATAGATGTGCTTTATTTCTTCGAATATAATCTTGTAAACTAAACCTCTTGATAACAATTATTTATTAATACGTATTGTTGTTTGTGCGGATAATTTTATCAACATAATATCTGCACTGTTCTAAATAGAAAAATATATAATCATGATTGTGACGATTCCTCAAATTACTTTTCTTTTGAGGCATGATATTGACTTAGTCTCATCCATATTGTATAATGTTTTTTGCTTCGCAAAAGCCCCTAGCATTGCACCCTATGTTACGCGTAAGGAAGACGACGTCATAGAGAGACTTGTTGTCCAGGGTAGAGTGAATGGCTCAAGGTCAAGTGGACGCTCCCCTTTGCGATGGACGGATCAAGTAAGGGCCCTTACGGAATCGCCCCTGAATCTGTGCGTGCGAACGCACGGTGAGTGATAGGTGGCGCGAGACAGTGAAAAAGGGCACAACGACCCCCATAACCACGACTATTCTGCCAAGAGTACACCATTAAGATATATAAAAATACTGCGCCTTAACGACTGATATGTACATTTGTTTAACGTCGCATACTGTTAACTGTACAAGTACATCTGTAGGCGATGACATGCTAATATATCTTTCGAGTTAACTGGACTGTTAGAAGGATGAATGCCAAGTTTTTGCTCCCTTTTATTGAAAAGTATTGACCCGATGCGATCTGAGGTAACGTTATGCTAACTGACGAGACTTGTACAACTGCAGATTTTATAATGGTCGAGAATTGATGATGGAGTTATGATCGTGTTGTTATGAAAAGATACAGTTTTTTTGATTAATGATAACTTTATAATCAGCACCGTTGTGTGTTAAGTAGTACTCATGGTTTTTGCATTAGAAGACGTTAGACTACATTTAGACTAAGTATTTTAAGGTTTTTTAATGACCCGTTTATTTGAAAACTTTGTATTACTCTAATGTAGAAGTTAAGGTATCTACTTTTTTGTCACTTATCTACTTGTTTTTGAAGTTTTTATAACTCAAGAAACTCGATTATTATTATATATTTCATTCGAATACGTACAAAAATACGATTATTATTCAAATTCAAATTCAAATTTCAAATTTCATTTATTAACCATATTGTAACATGATCATTACATGGTATGTCAGTAAATACAATAAAAATTTAGAGGTAACTCCTATTAAACAAAATCTTAGTCATAAAACATGTCATAATTATTATTTACTTACTTAGATAGCTACAGTTATAATTTATATTTTCATATTTTTTAGTGACAAATATTCATTAATGGAATAGAAGGCATGCTTTTGAAAAAACATCTTACAAGTGTGTTTAAAACATTTGAATGGCAAGTTTGTAATTGTGATAGGCAACTTATTAAAAAATTTAATTTTTAAAAAAATACCCTGCTTTTGACATTTTCTTAACCTAAGTGCTGGAAGGATAAGTTTGCTCTTGTTCCTGGTGTTGTAGCTGTGGCAATCTGAGCGTTTTAGTAGAGTATTTGCCTTTTCATGAATTTCTAGGACAGAGTAGTATATAAAAAGTGATATAACGGTCATAACTTCAAGTTTTTCAAAGTAGGGCCTGGCAGATGTACGTCGGTTGATACCGCTAATGATTCTAATAGACCGTTTTTGAAGAATTAGTATTCGGTTTATTCCGGCGGCATTTCCCCAGATCGTAATTGCATAGGTTAATAGACTTTGGACATAGGCATAGTATACAGTTTTTAAGGTTTTGAAGTTTACTAAGGGCTTTAATTTCAGTAAGGCGTAATTTGCTGTTGCTAATTTCGCACATAACTTCTGTATATGCCCGCCGTGTGTAAGTTTGTTGTCGAGTTCATAACCTAAGAAACATGTGTTGTTTGTGTAATGTATATTAGTCTTGATTGTTCCGTCGGATTTTCGTGAGGCGGTTTTGTAATTTACAAATGTACTTTTGTCCTCATTTAAAACAATGCCATTACTTCCGAACCACCTTTGTAATATGTCAACCGTCTGTTTTAATTTTTCCTCCAAAGTGGACAAGTCTTTATGTTTAACTCCTATATGTGTGTCATCTGCAAATAGAGTTACCTGCGCCCATTCAGGTATACTAGATGGTAAATCATTAACATAAATAAGAAATAACACTGGGCCCAAGATCGATCCCTGTGGTACACCTATAATTTGAATACGAAATATTATCATTTGAATACGTACAAATTACAAGATTCTAAATAAGTAAGTACCCGGAATGTCAATGGTAATAACAGCTATGCCGTAACTTTAATATCACTTAAAACAGAGATATTGACTAAAAGTATTGCCACAGAACGTTCGCTTCTATCAGTTAAAACTTTAGGAGTTAAAAATTGATTAATAACTAACTTTACTGATCACTGATCTAAAAATAATATTGGTTTCCGACACGAGTTTTTTCCAACCATCCCGACCTTCGATCGCTACGCTCGTTCGGTCAATTTAATTTTTTTATCAACGTACATATATTTACTTCATTTATTATTGTATTACATTTTTTTTGAACTGTCAGAAACAAATGTTTATTGTCTATACAATACAATACAATACAATATGCTTTTCTCAAACATGCAATGAAATATTGTTGTTATGTTCCTTATAATAGGCTGCGAAGTATGACGTTTCAGGTGCGGCTAGGACAAGAGGTCGTTAATGGAATTTCATACAAATCTTGCAGGCCTAGGCCGGCAAAGTCCTCTTTTTTAATTCCATTCCACATAAATTTGTGGCACAGGCATCATGACATTCTGCCACTATGCGTATTAAAAATAAAATTTTGTTCTTTTTTGTCGTTTATTTCATTGCATGTTTCAGAAAAGCACTATACATACCTCGGCGGGAAATTTGGGGTTGCCCGCCTTAGACCTATCGGCCGGCAACCCCTTTCGTCCCGGCCTCTGTAGTAATGTACTATTATTGCACACCTCAAAAAAGAATTACAGATAGAAACAGCATAAATATACAAGCAGAGGTAAACAACAGGCGGTCTTATCGCTAAATGAGCGAACGGGTCTATTTTATTTTTATTAGAGATACATATTTATATTAAACATTGTTGCAGGGTGCGTGAGTACCAGGCGCTCAAGCGGTAATGCGCCGCGAGCGCGCGGGACCGACACATGAATGCCGCCCGCGCACAAGGTATTATACATCATTCTTTATATTTTATTTAGCTTTAGAGACCTCCTAAATGTTTGTCACGTTTATTTCATAGCTAGGACTTACATTGAGAAACCTTATAAAATCATCCACAACCACCACCATATCAGCCAAAGGACGCCCACAGCTGGACTTAGGCCTTCCCCCAAATTCACGAGGGGTATATGCCATAACCACCACGCTTGGCATGCGGGTTGGCGATCGCAGTATCTCCAACGCACTCCAGGGATGCTGCTGCTCATCCCCCGGTGATCTTCGTCGTAGTTTTAGGACATACCATCATCATCCTCCTAGCGTTATTCCCAGTACAGTTGCATCCTGAAGAATGCCTGGGGTCCGCTACCTAATCCCAAGAATTGGCGTAGGCACTAGTTTTTACGGAAGCGACTGCCATCTGACCTTCCAACCCGAGGGGGAAACCGACCTTATTGGGAATAGGCTTGTCAAGTGAGTGGGCAACTTGACTGTTAGAAGTTCTCAAGCCGCCCGGAGGCCTCTAACTTGGCTTAACGACTGCTATCAAAGACAGCAACCGGGATCAACGGCTTAACGTGCCTTCCAAAGCACGGGAGCGCTCAGTTAGTAACCACTCAAAGCGGTCACCCATCCAAGGACTGACCTCGCCCGACATTGCTTAACCTCGCATACCGCACGCAGTACGCGGGTGCCACTGGGCCACGAGCGCTTTAGGACATACCCAAACCCAAAACGAAGCCGGGCCCCGGGATAAAATCATAACGAAGCTTAAATACGTTAAAAGCTGCGGTCTCGCAATCGCCACGCACACCGCTGTGCGTCACCAATATCACCATACAAGACTGCTTTAAAATATACAAAGACTGTATACCTACCGTGGTATCCTACTGCTCCTCATTTTCTCTGTCACGGGTGCCACTTTAAAAACTTCCCCTTATATACTAATTTCTAATCCGATCTTTCCTCGTCACTCCTTACATCACACGTGTACTCTTCTTTAATCCGTCACTTTCGTTGCCCAACATTCTGATCCATACATTACGACAGGTCTTATGATCGTCTTATACATTTTCCTCTCAAGTTTAAGGGGCATTCGTGGATCGTAAGCTGTTCCAGAGACCTGTCGCCATTTCATTCATCCCGCATTTATTATATTTCTATATGCTTACTTATTTAAGATACTTAATAAAATATCATGATCAAAATTACAAGCAGGGATTTATAATTGCGTCCACGGCTGTAACAGTGTCCACAGAAATGAGAATCGCCTGAAAATACATCTCAGACATTTCTGGGTGATTAGATACTCACCATTATACGGCAGAATATATGACAAAAGCGTGACGCATACAATGTCCCCTTCAAGTTATTTTTATCGTATTATATCCCACATGGGCGTGTGCGTGTGAAGCGTGGCGATTATGGCATTTACCCCCCATGAAATTGGGGGAGGCCTATGTCCAGCAGTGGACGTCCTAGGGCTGATATGGTGGTGGTGGTATATCCCACATAAATCCATCCCGTAACAATATCCGTTTACCACATGGGTACTCAAACTCAACACAGTATTGGACTACCATTACACCAAGTAAATTAAAAATAAAATACCCTCTTTTTACAGCCGTTTAAAATTCAAGCAGCATCCCAGCAAGTTAATTAGCACTCGTGGACAAACACATTACTCACTCGCGGGGTAATTCATCGCGTAATTAAATGCGGGTTGGTAACCGGGGCAGTCGGTCATCGCGAATATTTGCATTTTTCGCCTCATCCATTATTCATTCAGTGAAAGTGATTTGTTTTACATGATGAAAGTTTATAGGGTTTGTAATAACAGGATTAGTAATCTGTCCCGGTGTTAAAATGGGAATAGATTTACGAGTAAATACTGCTTTATATGTAAAAGGCGTGTAACTAAAAAGGAACATAGAAATGTTTTTTATATATCCATCAGCGGCATATCCCCACGTAAATGTCGGCATACCACCACCTGGTTATAATGTAGTGAGGTTTTACGCTACCCCCCAATATCACGTGTTTGGGGGTGAAAAGTTGGTGAAATAGGGCCCAGGTTGTTGACAGGCAGCAGTGTTGGAGCGTGTGCCTTGGTCATTTGTGATGAGTCGGGAGGCTGGAATGATTTGACAGATTCAACAGTGTTAAGTATATTTGCAAATCTTGTTGACAGCAGTTCGTGATTATAAAATTAAAATATACTGGGTGATTTCGGGGTCGTGATCCCGAATGAAAAATTGTGATGACGATGGTCATACTGACATTTTTTCCCATGCGATTAATATGAAAATCGAGGAAAAAGTTCACTGATGGTCCAACTATGAACTCTCGAGATTTTACTATGGGATTGCTGATTTTATAGCGATTACGTTTTTGGTCCCATGGGAAAAGTTGTTCAGTTGACTATCACCCAGTATAATTATAAAAGTGTTATTTCCATATCAAATTGCTCATAATGTGTCCCATTCATGAGTGAGACCAAGACCAAGTCCCAAGTTAATTACTAACTCGCTACCTAGCTTTAGTTCACTTCACACAAACCCCAGACGGCTTTCATCTTAGTTGGTCTGTAATTGAATTTAGTGGAAATTTCACATCTCCCGAGAAATGCTGACTTGCCTTGCGACTCCCAACCTGTCTCATAACCCGGACCCGTAGTTTCGTATCAACTGTGTGTGATTGGAGGTCAGCTTAGTGGTACTGTGCCGGTAAGCGTTGTTAATTACCAACCTTCAATAGTGAAGTAATATTGCTCTATGTATACAAGTTTGTCAGGACATTTGAATTCCATTGACGTCTTATGTCAATATAACTACAGTAATTGATATGTTGGTATTAAGGCCTCTGTACACACTCAAATCTGTTGACGTACCACAATGCCTCAAATTCGTCTCTATAATCAATGTGTCCTGCCCACCATGACGTACGGTGCCGAGACATGGACGCTCACAAATGAGGCTGTGCACAAAATACGGGTTGCACAGTGAGCCATGGAGCGAGCCATGCTCGGCATTAAGCTACAAGACCGAGTCAGGAACGTTGAGATCCGACGTCGCACTAACCTATGTCCAGCAGTGGCCGTCTTTCGGCTGACATGATGATGATGATGATGATGATGATGATGATGATGACGATGACGATGATGACTACAATATATTTTTAATGCATTGATGGACAGTAGACGTTTATATGCGTAATTCTATTGTTATTTCTATTGTGTCTGGAATAGTGTCCATTAAAGTGTTAATAATATGGCAACTAGAAGTATCATCACAACGTCGGTTGAAATGCTGTGTAGGTATACTAGATGTGTGAAATAAGAAATAACCACCAAATTAAGAAAAATGTAGAAACTGGTTTCCATCGATCTTATGCGAATTCCAGTTTTTTTATTAGGAAATACCTATTATAACTGATGTATTAAATACGGAAGCGTACTTAATATCTATCTATTGAGTTGAATTCACAAAAAACAGGTGTTTCAATTTATTACATTAAAAATATCGGTCGGAGGGAGTTTTTTTTCGAGTTCATTAGTTATATTTATTTACTTTACGGTCCGTTAATAACATATATTTAATGTCATCCTGTTACTACACTTTTAACCAGCTGCTACAGTACACTGTTTCAAGAAAATCGAGGAAATTTATCTACACGCAGTTCAGTCAAAGTCATAAATATATTATGTTCCAAAAGCCGCAAAAATATCTGTTCGCTCTTACAATATAATCAGCCATGTTCGCATATTTTTGCCATCAAGTTCGCATCGATATTTTCGACGTTGACTGGTTGGGTGGGCATGCGCCCAAAGCATAACGATTTGCAAATTAAATCGTGATTGAATTGGTCTTGTTGGATATATATTTTAAAACATGGCCCCCAAAACCGGTGACAACTACAAGGTAGATCGTGTTACCGTAAACGTGTAAGGCTTATTAGGGCAGAAATGATTCGGTAACGGTATCCCTTTGATTTTTAAGGGTACTGGGTTTCAATGAACACCTAAATTAACATGTGAACACATATTGAGCACTGTTGCCTACCAGACATGCACTCACACGTGGTCGCTAGTGAACACGTGGTCATTCGGTAGGGTAGTTTCCTTAGTTATATTGACAGTATACTAAAATTAAATTGAACAATATGTAATCTGTATATTCTAATATGTAATCAAATTGTATTGAAGATTATGAAATAAAAAATCTAAATCTAAAGTTCCAAAAAAACATGTAGGTATCTAAAAGTTTAACAGAAAGGCTACCAATAGAATTTACATGTCTCGATAAAAAATAAATTCTAAAACAACTTTGTATCTAAACGCAGTATTTCACGATTAAAATGGCAATTTTATTGTTTTTCCTTACAACGTCACTATTTATTACGGGGCTCGTGCGTTGTGACGTCATTCTGTCAATTAGTATGGAGCGTTTTTGGTGTCTGGGAACAATTATCCACCTTTGACCCTCATTTGCGGCTTTTGGTGTGTTTTAGTCGTAGTTGGTCCCATACAAACATTTAATCCCCTTTAAAAACTGGTTCAAATGACATAATTAATATCCTTTTAGAAACTTTTTATTGAATTGGAAACTTATATAGAAAGCCTATTATGTCATAACATGCAGGGTAATCGCGTCACTTTTCGAACGCACGATAGGTACCTAGATCTATTTGTCATGTTTAGTATGGAAAATTACTTTTAGACCTACCTTACCACGGTCAACCAATTTGATTTCTGGGTCACTCGTACCTTGTCACAGTGAAACTCAATAAGAAAGCTACTAGAGATTTCATATTATTGTCACTGTGACAAGGTTTGTGTAATTAACCTGCCGATCGAATGATTTCCACTTTTCAATAATCTTGTCACCTGCTAGTCGATTATGTAACTTTCCGAACGTTAGTTAGATCTATCTGTCATTTTTCATACTAAAAATGACAGATTTATTTTAGGTACGTTTGAAACGTTACGCAAGCACCCCACTGTCACCACTGTTGTTAATGGCGACAAAATACCACTTACGCAATTACTACTTTTCTAGGTATTTAAAACTTCGTTCAACTATACTGAAAAACGTTATTTCACTGATAGTCAAATCAGCAACTTTTCACGAAACGTCAAAAACGCTGGGTTAGTATGAAGTTTGTATGGAAATGTGCCTAATTACGTCACAATTTTGTATGGTCACAATGCGTCCTTTTTCATGTTTATGTCGGCCTTATCTTTGCCCCCAGGCTAGATGCTGGCCAAGAGCAATCCCATTTTAAAAAAAAAAAATGTATTTAACTATTTTGAAAATTGTATAAGTAAGCTGAAGTTTGATTTTTTCTCAGTATTTTCGTATAATTTGTTTATTGGTAACGTGAAAAAAAAATTAGTGTTGTAAAATACCCATTATTTGCAGATCAGGCTTCAAAGGAAGGGTTTTTAAATCCTTCCTTTCTGAACAAAACGTTATACTTATCCATTTAAAGTAACACTTAGGTACACTGTAGCTATGTTGCATTCATCGAAAGAACATAAACCTTACGTCATATTTTACTCTCAGCTTTGCATTTATAACGACTACGGACCGCATTTGCTTCTGACATGTCGAAAAGAGTTAAAAAATATTACAGTTTATTCGAAAATGTTAAGCAAAAAGTATATTTTTTTTACCGCATGTCGGTGTGCGCCCGTTTGTGGCGATGCATAAATATACAGACAAGGAATATACTCGTACATTGCTTTATTACTAAGTACTGTGTATTACTAAGTTTAGTACTTGATTATGATTACGTAACGTGTCGTGTCATTTTTAGTGTTGAAAAAGTGTAAGAAAGTTATTTATTCTTCAATTTAGGCATATTATATTTGGTTTGAAAAAATAAACCTCTGCCACGAGAAGAACCGGCGTATAAAGTCGGCGAGGAATCATTTTTTAAATCAAAACAATACACATCGTACATAATTTAATGTAAAATTACAGTACTTATCACTGTGTCATTTGGATCGAGCTTACGCAAGCTTGAAAACGTTACAAACCTAATCACACCTATCATTTCAGTTTTGTCAAATTCAGCCACAATTAATAAAGTAATTAAGTTCATAATAACTGTCAATGTGACAGTGTAGTGATAGCTGTTTGACAAGTAACACGTTGATACCTAATACTCGCTTTAATCACTGACATGGCAAACTGACAAGTCGGTGAGATCGATGGTTTGATTTGATTATATTGATATTGACATTTTTGCCCGTCAATTATGGTGATATCTGAAATCGGGATATATGTAAATACATAAAAATAATTTAATAAAATAACTCAATACTCACAGAAAAAACAAGAATGTCTCGACTGTATCGTAACGTAATATGAAGATTTTGACTGCAAAATCAGGAAATAGCTTGAGGCTGGGTTGTACCGAACCGTCTGTAATCGTATTAAGCTGTGTTCGTTAAAAATTGAATGTATGGAAAGTTTGACAAGTTTCTATGGCATGACAGCTGCCGGCGCCATATTTAACGTTGATCGGTCTGTGATAGTAAGATTCGTAAGTCGGTGCAACCCAGCCTTAATCTTTCATTACCCAAAGTTAAGTGTCGGTCTGTAAAAGTCAGTGTGGAAAAGTACTCTAACTGTAACATTTTTAAACCTTAGTTATACGTCAAGTTAAATCCACATTTAAAAAGCAGTTAGGACCGAAAGGTTGTTACTATAAAGCCTATATGTTAAGTGAAGCTTGACCAGATAACAATTCAAAACGATTTATTACTTCGCAGTTAGTACTTAATTACTGGTTGACCGGCCGTGACGCTCTGAAATATAAGGTGGGTACATACAATATAAACTGTTTACTTTTTAAAACTCTTATCCATTTAATTACGTCACCATAAAAGCAACCTTGGAGGATACATCATAAAGATCACATTTAAAAACGTTATAATTGAGGAGTAAGGAGCATCTTAATGTAGGCAGTCGATGTACCCTACTTACTTTTGCGATCTCCCATCTTCGCCAGGTGCGTTATGTAAAAAGTGATCTTAATGCAGTATGATAATGTTATTATTTGAATGATATGGAATAATGTTATACTACGTTACAGAAATGATGTGTCGATATGTTCGTGTCAGTTTATAGTTTATCTCGCCTCCACCCTCTCTTAAAGCAATGCACTACTAGTAGTTAATAGTATGAGTTTGTTTGATTTTTGTTTTTAAATAGCTCAGTATCTTTAGTAGTTGAGAATTTCTTAGAAGGTGGTTTTACTGACTCTATATAAATAGATATGGATATAGTTTGTGGTACATATTTGTAAACGGACAATAAAATGTTTACTTATTGAGTGAAATACTAATATCTATATCAAATAAATACTTATTCTAACATATTCATATTTGTTATTTAAAATCGTTACTGGTTTGATGCCGTGTAATAAAGTAAATTACTTATATGATAACAGCCTAAATGATGCTAAATACGCTAACAGCAATATTATTTACAGGCAAAGCTTAAATCAGAAAGCAATTTAAACAGGATTGGAACCAAATTTCAATTTCACATAAAAATCTGCTTTCGTAACCTGTCCGATACTAATTATCAGAAAAAAAGATCAAAGTGCAAATGGAGCTATTGACATGAAATGCAATTGCTTTTAAAATTATAAAGCTTAAACCCAGCAATTTTAAAAAACGTTAAAAACTTAAGTTGCACGTAAACCATTTCATTCAGATTGTTGGAGTAATCAGTATTGACGTTAATGATGCGAATGACAAGAAAAATAAGCTATTCTTTCAAGTGAAGTTAAAATCCTGCGCCTGTAGCTCCCAAATTTTTGTATTGCTCATTCGCTGTACACTGACTAACTTGCGAGATTTGAGTAAAAATTCATATTGTCGTATAGTCGTATTGTTGTATTATTTTGGAATATCAAACGTTCAAATCAACAATCCTTTTTTGAAAAAATCCGAATGGACTTGTGGTTCAGTAGTAGTACTAATTTTTAAGTTGAAATCGTACTTTTGTCAAACATGTAATGAAATATTGACGGTACGAGTATGTTCGTTATAATAGGCTGCAAAGTATTACGTTTCGGGTGCGGTGAAACGAGCGGCCTATAATGGATCATACAAAATTGAAGAAAACAAAAGAAGCGGTACCGGGCCGCGCGTATTTTTATTTACAGACTTCAATAGAAGGAAGGAGGTACTCAGTTCGTCTGCATGTTTGCTTGTTCTATTTTTTATGTATGTATGTTCCCCGATAAGTTCGATAACTCTTGACCACGTTGGCCGATTTTAATAATTCTTTTTTTGTTTTAAAGCAGGTACCCCGACATTGGTCCCATATAAATTTGGTGAAGGTCTGATGATGGGATTTAGGAGAAATCGAGGGAACGCCTCCAATTTGATGGGCACGCGTATGTCGATTTCGGTATTTTCTGTAGGTAACTAAGCATTGGCTCACGGAAACCACAAATTGTGGCATAGCAAGTACAAAATTGGAGTCGTTTTTTTGTAAGTATAAATTATTTTTCTTAAAAATTTTCTACATTATTGCATTTTTTGAAAAAAGTACTATAAGCTTCGGCGGGAACGGAAATTCGTGGACGATTTCGTAAAATAACTTGTCCACGAGTTGCTTTTTCCCGGCCTCTGCAATAATGTAGGTACAGTCAGTATCAAAAGTAGCTACGCATTTGAAAAGTTCAAAAGTCTTTATTATAAGGGAATAAGAACTTTTGACCCCGCGTATGCGTAGCTACTTTTGGTGCTGACTGTACTACTGGGTAGTCGTAAGCAGGGTTCGCCCGACGCAATTTTTAATTAATTAATTTTAAATAATTTTTTTGGGTTTTTAAATAAAATAATTTACCGATTTTTTTATTTAAAAACCCAAGCGGCATTACTGTGTATCATCATCATCATCATCATCATCATGTCAGCCGAAAGACGTCCACTGCTGGACATAGGCCTCACCCAAAGACTTCCTCAATGACCGGCCCTGCGCCGCCCGCATCCAGCCACTCGAGAAGAACCTTTTCGCCCCAACGGCCATCGGTTCTTCGTGCTATGTGTCCCGCCCACTGCCACTTAAGTTTAGCGATTCGAAGGGCTATATCGGTCACCTTGGTTCTGCTGCGGATAACTTCATTCCTGATGCTTCATTACTGATATAGACGCATACTGTGTATCACGGTGGTAAATTTATTATATGTTGTATTGGTCTATTGGTACAGGAGGTATAGAACTGCAACGAAACACGCGCGCATTGTGAAGCTTCGTTCCAATTTTCTATTTTTTTAAATGACCATCAGACGTTACTTCTCCTAATAAACAATTTTTAAAATACAACTTCACTTGGCCGTATCGGTAACCAGTTATAGGTATAGATTGTCGGAATGATTTAATCGAGCCAGGCGTAAATGATGCTAATTAATTGATGTCTGATTAAATTTATAAATAATCTATACAAGTACAGAGAGTACACGGAGGTAATTGTAAGTGGGCAGCTTGGTAAGTAAGTACCCGTGTTAGTTAGTGTGTGGGGAGCAATTACCTGAACTACTCATCCGATTTAATGAAAACATGAATATGAAATATTCGGGAAAGAAAATATAGCCATGCGCCATTTTATCTCGTAACGCCATCTACGTTATTTGTAATTATAGAATAACACTAAAACTACTAATTGTAAGAACTTCGATTCTAATACTTTTTTAAACACAACTTTTGAAAGCAACTTTTTAACTGGCTTAATCCTTATTATTGAAATGGGCTAATCCATTTTCATTCATATTGATATTTTAAAATAGAGCTTCATTAAACATACTTTGCTACAAATACCTGAAATGCAATTAAAAGCAACAGGTTTGGATTGTTTTTGTGATCACTTGGTATTTTGTATCGGTTGATTTATTAAAACAGATCATACTTTTTTATTCCAACGCGTTTTTATAACCGGTTCGATGCAGATGGGCGAAATGATTTAATCAATACGGACGTTAATCATGGTAATTATACACAGAATATTTAGTTAGAAACATTCGAGTAGAACAACGATAAAGTTAACGAGTATGTTTGACGACCACTTTGGCTTAGTTGGAAGTGACCCTGACTACGAAGCCGGAGGTCCCGGGTTCGAAAAATATATGTTTTCTATGTATTTAATTATGTATTTATTTATATAAGTATGTATATCATCGTCTAGTACCCAAAGTACAAGCTTTGTTTAGTTTGGGATTGGGTTAATTTGTGTAAGATTGTCCCCCAATAAAAAAAAGTTGTCAGGTATCTATGACTCGATTTTCTTGCTTACCGTTTTCGTTGAAGTAGTTCAGTTACAGTTTGTGATATATCATGTACTGAATAAAATAGATACAGGTTCGTTATAAGACGAAAGAGATGCATGTATTTGAATGGAGGGTGAAAGACGGGGCGTTGACAAAAAATACCTTTGAATTTGAAGAAGAAGAAGAAGAAGAAGTTATTTATTTAGCACATAAAAAACCATTACAAAAGAGAAACATAATTTTAAAAACTTAGTGCTAAAAAGGACGCTCACTCAGCATGTTGTCACGGAATCCGTGACGCTGATTTTCAGTGATTGCCCCAAAACTAAAAACTAAACAAACATAAAAACTAAACAAATATCAATTTTATAACTTTTAGGCATTGTAGTTTACCTAAAAGTTACAAAAGTGACCTGCATATAACCTTAAAACTAGCGGGCAACATCTCAAAAAATAGTGTCCAAATAGCTAAACCCAATACAAATAGATAAGTGATAAGTTTATAATTTTACGTGTAGGTACAATGATAAATATTTATATATAATAATAATAAAAAATGAAGTTCATTTCAAGAACGACCAAAAACGTTGTGAGAATCAGCCTTCAATTTGTACATTTAAAAGATGTGCTCTGAGCTTTAATTTAAAACCGTGTGTCGATTTTAAGGCACGGAGAGGAGGGGGGATATTGTTTCAGCACTTTGTTGCTGAATAACGGAAGCTGCCTCTAAATGCTGCTGTATGCGGTCGTGGACAAACAAGCTGAAGAAATCTCGACGACCTCACTGACGAGGATCTAGAGTTATGAAACCACGTCAGCTTATTATACAGGTACGAGGGAATTTGCTTATTTACTATGCCAAACATCAATGTGGCTAAGTGTAGTTTTTGACGTGTGGACATTCTCAAAATACGATTTTGATTCAAGAACGGCGTAACGTGTGTGCGCGGTGGGATGTGAAAACAGAAGCGCGCACAAGCGTTCTGCACTCGTTGGACCAGCCTCTGCGTTCGTGATAACAAACGCGGCCCGTACAGAATATCACCGTAATTTAATTTTGACAGTACAAGTGTATCGCATAACTGTATTCTAAGTTCGACTTCAAGAAAGTCGCGAATTTTGTATAAGAGTTTAAGCCTAAAAAAACAGTTGCGCACAGTCTCGAGCAAGTGCTTTTCAAAGCGCAGCTCGTCGTCCATAATAATTCCAAGATTACGAGTCTCACGCACACGTTCAAGATGATCGTTATTAATATGTAAGTTGACATTAAGTCTTTCAACTGTTTCTATTTGAGTCTTCGGGCCTAATATTAAGTATTTCGACTTGTTTGGGTGCAATACCAGGGAGTTTGCGTGTGACCAGTTATTTATGCGCCTAAGATCCTCATTCAATTTACTGGCTTCTAAGGACGCATCCTGAGCCCGGCACGAAATATACAACTGAAGGTCGTCTGCATACATATGGTACTGGCTATTCTCAATAACTGCAGTTATGTCGGCACTATATAAAATAAATAAAATAGGACCCAATATTGACCCCTGTGGTACGCCTCTAGAGACCAGGGACATGTGTGAAAAATTACTTTTACCATTAATACTACGGAGTTCCACCGACTGTTTACGGCTACTGAGGTAGCTATCAAACCATTTAACAGTGTCAATGTCAAAACCATAATAAGTTAGCTTGGACAGTAGTAGCGGAATATTAATGGTATCGAATGCGCGGGAAAAATCCAGAAGAGTTAGGTAGCGAAAAGTCTCGCTTGACTCACCTGAAACGCACGCTTTATACAAATTCAATTTCCATTCAATATTTATGTCGGGGCAACATGACGAATATTCCTCTTTAGCTGAATCATCAACACATATCTGGAGCATGACTCTTACTGGAGCCATGGGCGTTCAAATCATTAATGAACTGCAGATCTCATGGCCCGATATCTCCTTAAGAAATTGAACCGTACAGTGCGTTGCACTTACACAGCACACCAAGAGACGTAAGCGTCCGGCATTTTGTACCAAAACCTGCCTTTTTGGAAACAAAGTGGTATTCTAAATTAATGTTATGTTTAGTAGAATTACAGATAATTACGGCTGTTATGGTAATCTTTCGTTACAGTTACGGTAATTGGATCATTTGTGCGGGTTTAATGTAATAGTAAAACGTCCGCGATAAAAGCTATTCAAGTTAGGAATAGTTAGCACAGATAATGATATTTTGCAATATAATTTCCGTTTCCTGGAGCGCACAGATACACCTGATTACAAAAGTGTGTCTCCAATTTTGACTTTACTGAGTTGTATTAAGGCCAAAAATGGATACATCTTTTTGTAGTCGACTGTACCACACGTACATATATGAAATGGTTCACGCTTGTATAGTTTACACTTTTGCACATCTTATTCCTTTATAACAAGGCAATTTGTACATACTTTTGACGTTGATGGTTCATAAATACAGCGTCATACTAATTATACAATACAATACAATACCATAGAATATACAATTTATTGGTAACACCATACTCGTAGTTACAAGTCAAGTATTATTGCGCTTAAGTATTGTTGCATTTGACGGTAACTACACTTTGTATTGAATTTCTGAATTGTATATGACAAAATTACAACGGAAGAAAACACAAACCACATACTAATTCGTGTCCCCGCTGCGGTGAAACTGACACTGGCTCAACATTATGCTGAGGTGTCAGACACCTGCAGCGCTGATTTTCATCTAGTAGCCTTCATAATAAAATTAATAATTTTATTAATTATTTATAAATTTTCGTGTGCTCTGCCTATCCCTTATAGGCGTGATGTATTTATGTATAAAATTTATATGTAAACAAAATAATAAATTGGATACCAAATAAGGACACCAATTTATTTAATTAAACATCTGTTGCCTCTGAAGTCCCAAAAAGCGTTATTTTAACTGCAACTCACTTCTATTTACGCAGTGTCCTGAAAAGTAAACTTAATTTTGTGAAATTGAAGGTTGATATTGCAATAAAGTTATTTACTAAAATACGAGAATGAGAAACTAAATATGATTGAGTATTTGAAAGCCTCTCGGACTGAACTAAATACATTAGACCGCTTATGCAGCCCGTCTAGGTTCTGAGCCGATCTTAATTATTTTGGTGAGTTTATCAAATTAGACTTAACCGTTATTGTGGCTGGAATTGTGCAGTCCAGGAAATTATATATTTGTCATTTTTGGATTCAATTTCTATTGAAATAGAATGCAACAGTGACAAATATTTTTCTTGACTGTACATTGTATTCACATATAGTTTTTACCCTTTATTGGTATAATGTATATAAATTTAGTAATGATACAAATAGAAATTCAATATAAAATATAAATATAATAGTGAATAATAAAACCGGCCAAGTGCGTGTTGGCCCACCCGCAATTTAGGGTTCCATGATTATTATGCAGACTTAAAAGTTCACAGACTTAATTAACCACATTGTCTAAGTAATCAAGTACATTTCTTAAGTTCGGCTATTACCTACTAGTGACGTGAACCCACTACTACTACTGAGCTGTGATGAGCAGTTTTCATTTAAAATTAATTACCCTTAAATGAATATCTTCTACCACGGCTTTTGGCATTGACTGTACCAGTCACCTGGCGGAGCGGGCGGGGCGGGGGAATACTTGAACGAAACAAAAATTTGCACTTAAAAGTTTAATACCACGCAAACGGATCCAGAAATAAAAAAAATATTATGATCCAAAGATGGGTATCGTTGGATATAATATGGGTTTGGCAAGAAAAATATTGTGTCTCTACTTACATAATAAAATTGTCATAAGAAAATAATACTAGCGGCTCTCTGAGCTGTAGACATCGAAATTTTTTTTTTTCAAATTCAAAATTTCCAATAACTGACTCTATAAAAAAATCTAAAAAATAATTATCGAATCTGCTCACAAAATTTCACGAGAATAGGTTGTGAAATCCGACCTGTAGACGAGAACATCCGGATAGACATACGAAAGATTTTTTGTCGAAAGCTGAAACGGAGACGCTTCGCTCGCTCGGTCAATAAATAAATTACATATAGTCCCTAAAACACGTTTCTACGTGTAGGTGATAGAGAAAGTACCCACTTTAGGGCAAATTCGTCCATTACAATACTTTCCGTTCCGCCCACCTGTCAACGAAAGCACGTGTAATACACGACGATTATTTTCGTAACCAGCAGTAATAACGGCATTAATAGTGGTTCCAAAATAGCCCTAATAAAAAGTGAAAACACACGAACAATACTAAGGCCCGGCGCATATGGGTGAAGTTTGTACCTCAGACACTGAATATACTTTATAATAATATTGGAGGACTATCTTACACAAATCGACCTAGTCCCAAACTAAGCCAAGCTTGTACTATGGGTACTAGACGACGATATACATACTTGTATAGATAAATACATACTTAAATACATAGAAAACATCCAAGACCCAAGAACAAATATCCGTGAAAAATGCACAAATAAATGCCCTGGCCGGGATTCGAACCCGGGACCTCTAGCTTCGGAGGCAGAGTCACTACCAACTAACAGGTTGTCACTTTAGGTGCAAAGTCATGTAATGTATTAAAAAATAATGATTCATGCATCTACTCTACTTAAAACTCGTAACCAGTAGCCCTCATTATATGACTATCAAAATGTATAATCATCTACCAAATTCTATAAAAAATGAGGTAAACACAAAACTGTTTCACAAACAATTGAAATTGTTTTTAACAAATAAGTGTTTTTATAGTTTAAAAGAATACTTTGATGATGTCTGCAAGTGAATAATGTTACTATGTGTTTTGTTTATTGAATGGTTTTGTCTATACTTACTTATTAATAATTAGCCCTCTGATATTGCTGTGCCCTTGCAGGGTGTCACATGTATACCTTATTTGTAATTCCATCCACGTTTGTAATGTGATATGCAATAAACGATATTATTATTATTATTACACATGCATGAGAATCAAACCGATGGAAGTGGGTCAAATAGAATTTAAATGTCCATGAATATACAATATTATTTCAAGTCAGTATGATCTCAGATATTTTTTACTTAACATTTTTAATGTAAAATGTATACTCCGACGAGTACGAGAATAAACCTTATATACACACGTATGAGCCTCTGTAAGTATGTAAGTTTGACTACATTGCGCAGTTTGAAAGATCTATTGAACTCATTATAGCACGGTAAACTGCAATGTAATGAAACTCGCATGCTAGCGTACGAGCATGTGTGTATATTCACTTCGAAGAGTCACGAATTCTAACAATAAACATTTTAGGATTAATTTTAAATTGGATAAATACCTTCACCCGAAAGAAAATAGCTGTATTCATTATTTTTCATATACAAATTTTACATGATAAAATTGTGCAATGTTCTTGAAACACTTCCTTGGTTTACAATTGTATCTAGAGTTTAGTTAGTGACAAAACTATAGCATTTAAATTACAGAAGTGCACTAGACTTCACTATTATGATCTGTATTGGCCATCATATCGCTAATGGTCTCTAATAACAGTTAGCCAAGTCCACTTCTGAACCAGTGAACCGGCATTAATGAAAGTTCTTTGAAAGCCACTTTTCACTAGTCATGCTGCCATTATCATTAATGGGCAAAATTTATATCTCAGCGATTTAGTAGTGCTATAAACTTTATTGAACTACATCAATAGAATTAAATCTAGTCTAATCAAAGAATTGAATGTTATGGTTAAAGGCACACATTAAAGAAATGTTAATTATAAAAGCATATCCAGAATTAATTAACTAGAGATACGTTAAATTTAGTAGATGTCTACTAAATTATAGTCTAAGAGCTTTCAACAGCATATGATACTTTATTAACCGACTTCAAAATTTCAAAAGAGGAGGTTATTAATTCGGTTGTATGTTTTTTTTTTTTGTTTTTTTTTTTTTTTAATGTTTGTTAGTCCATAACTCCGTCATTTCTTAACCGATTTGGAAAATTCTTTTTTGATTGTAAGTATATATATCCAAGTTGGTCTCGTTTTTGTCAAAACGCAGTTCTGATGATGGGATCCATGAGAAATTGAGGGAACTCTTGAAATCTTTAAGCCAAACATATAGTGATTTTTGTGTTTTTATCAACAAGTCAAGCATTTTCATCCAAAAATGTGACATTGGATGAAGTGGAACTGCTCATGATGATCAGAACAGAACTCTTCAACGACGAAAAGTTCACGTTTGGGGATTTGTCCTCCTAGCTGTGTTTGTTAAGCAATTTCTATTTTCACGATTAATTTTTGTCATGCTTGATTTCTGATGATGGGATCCATGAAGAATTGAGGGAACTCCTCAAATGTGAAAGGCACACAAATAGTGATTTTAGTATTTTCATGAACTAATCAAGCATTTTCATTCATAAAAGTGACATTTGATGAAGTGGAACTGCTGATGATGATCAGAACGGAACTCTTCAACGACGCGTAGTTCACGTTTGGCGATTTGTTCTCTTCGTTTTGTTTGTCAAGCAAGCAAGGTTTTTTCATGATTCCATGAGGAATTGAGGGTACTTAGTCTTCTACCATTATAAAAACACATTATAGCCATTTTTATTTTATTGTATATCTATCTAAGAGTGCACCATCTAAGTAATAATAATCTTTTACCGGCCTCCCCCATAGAAGTCGTTTTTTTTTTCTTAACAATTATTTATACATTTTATAATCTACTATGACACAGTAGTTACAAGTACTTCTATAGAAATGCATTTTTATTAAAATCTTTCCATAAGTATGAAAATGTTTTTACAAACAAACACAAAGCAAATTCAATTACAAGCTAGTAAAAATACATCGTCTAAACTATAAAATACATAGAAAAATTGTAAATAATATTGCCCTTTTAGTATACAAATCACAAAATATACCTTTATTTTCATACTTTTAAAATTCAAAATGGGTTATGTTGTGACATTTGGTAATACTCATAAAGACCATCGTGACAAAACACTGTCATTATCATGCTACAGTACCATTTTCATACTTAAGTTTACGACAAAATACTGTAACTATCGCATTACAATGTTTTCCAATACTCGTAAGTATGAAATGACAACTCTACGTTTAATTTTTTTTAAATTTTAGATAGTAATTTTAATTTTAGGATTGATTAAACAAGAATAAAGTTTATGCCAAGATTAGTCTGGATACTATTTTATCTTAACCTTACACTTGTAACTTGAGTTACACTGTTTGGTCATGACACGACAGTGTGTGCGTCGGGCCTTAATTACGGCCCTACCAATTAAACTCGAAACTAGTGAAAGTGAAAAGACGCTGACTTTTTCGGAGTTTCCAACGCAATAGCTGTCAGCGTTACGTTTGCTTTCTGAATCGCCAATCAACCAATTAATTCGTTACTGACGTGACTTTACTGCTAAGTTTTTACTCGACACCAGCGAACTCACAATTAAGCGTTAAACTCGAGTTAAACTCTAGTTAATGAGACGTAATTGAATTGTTTTATACCTTAAATTAAACTCTTGCTTTTTTTTTGTTGCCGGTTTTACGAGGACACGAGTTTTCTCATTTTTTCTCCACATTTAAACTTAATTGGAACCGCTGGCAATTTAGTAACGAAATTCATGTTGAGTGTCACTCTTTATGGCGCTATTAAGATTCTTTATTATCGTTTTGGTGACAATGTACGTGTGTTTTTCGTAATGCAATGGATCAATGATCTTTTTACTGTCTAGACTGCAGACATCGACAGAAAGCCGAAAAATACATACACTTGCGTGTCGGGCCAAACCCAATGTAGGATTCCGCAGCTATATATTATATACTACTTGTGTATTTGACACAACTAATAACATATCTAAGTAATCAATGGAATTTGTACGAAAGTTTGCTTTTCTATGTACATTTCTTAAGTTCGGCTATTACTCGGCTAGTACAGTATCACGCAAACGGATTACTAAATAATAATATTAATATTAAGGGACATTTTTTTTACACAAATCGAACGAACTAGTACCATAGTAAGCTCAATAAGGCTCGTGTTATGGGTACTAGACGACGATATATTTAATAGATATATATGTATATATTGTAAATGAGAAAAGGGCACGCGAATGATAATGATGATGTATGTATTACATAAATACATATAAAACATCTAAGTCTCAGGAACAAATGTTTCTGCACACCAAAGAAACAAATGCCCTTACCGGGATTCGAACCCGGGACCTCTAGCTTCGGAGGCAGTGTCACTACCAAGCTACCAACTAGGCTAAATAGGCCGACAAAGTAACTAAACTAAAGTAAAAATGGTTAAAGAATACGTTATCATATTTCGTTTAAACGTGCTATCTCCCGATACCCGCGATGGGTTTTGCAAAAAATTGCGTCCCCACGTGTAGGCGAGGTACTTACCCTAAATATTTTTTCAAGATTTAATTTGAGGGTTTTGTCGACGTGATTAATATGTTATCTATGCCAAATTTCTAGTAGCTACAGTTTTTTCTCTGTTTACTACGGAATGGATTTAAAAAGTTTTAGAACGTGTTTATAAAGCTCCTTGAGATCAGTTAAATTACTAACTATTTAATATGACACTTGGTCCAACGGATCATTACAAAATCCAGATATAGGTATTTAATGTACAGTCAGCTGATGAGAAACATGACCCACCCTGCATATAATGTTTATATTCAAGGGAAGTCAAGTTCCTCTGCGGCTGACTGTACTACAAACTACAGCCTACAGGCAAGCCACGCATATCGAATTTGATAAAAAGTACCAACCTATCGTATTTTAGACATATTTAGACGTATGCCACCGTCGTAGTACAAAAAAAATGTGAAGTGTGCAACAAAGAGTAATTTGTATTGTATTTTAAATTACTCGTACACCTTTTTAAGAAGACTTTTTTAATTAATAAATAAAGCTTCTTGAGCTTTCATGTTTTTTTCTAGTTGGAAACGTTTCCAGGAAAATGTCAAAGGGTCCCAATGCGTTTGTCACGCAAAGCCACCTCACAGGGATGCCTTCAGGCGTTTCACTTATGTTTTCATAAGCTAAGCGCTGATGAGAGCGCCTCTGCCCTAGCTTGATGAGATGGCAAACACCGTCAAAAGGTCAAACTTGAAATGTACTTTTCCTAATGCATTTTTACTTGATATAAAATTTTGAATGACATACGCCTCTTGTGCCAGACCACACTGCTGCGTTGCATTGCGTTGCGTCGCCTCGTTGCAACGGAGTGTGATAATGTGGTATATAGTCGCATAATAATATATACTGTGGCATTTGTCGTCGTGTTGAGCGTAGTTGGTAGTGGCTCTGCTTACGAAGTCCCAGGTTCGAGTTCCGGCAATGGAATTTGTTTATGTGGTGCGTTAGAATCTTTATTCCCGAGACTTGGATGTTTTATATGTGTGTAAGAATATATCTATTAAATATATCGTCGTTTAGTACGCATAACACAAGCCTTATTGAGCTTACTATGGGAGTAGTTCGATTTGTGTAAAAAAAGCTTCCTCTAATATTTATTTATTTATTTTATTTTACTTATTAATTATCATAAAAACATATGTATTTAAAACGCTGCGACGACGCCAGCGCGACGCAACGCAACGCTACGCATTAGTGTGGTCCGGGTCTTTGGTGTACTATTTTTTTAGGAACAATAAAAATCACCTTGGAACCTAAATGGTCCCGTAAAGTACGGTTTAAGAGGAACTTCCTACCTCGGATGCTCCGGTTGTGGAATGAGCTCCCTGCCGAGGTTTTCCCGAGAGACTACAGTATGGGCTTCTTCAACAGTGACCGCTTACCATCAGGCAGGCCTTACGCTTGTTTGGACGTACGACGCCGTACGCACCGACGTGGTACCTATAAATAAAATGATAACTATATTGCTAGTGTTAAAAAACCTTTTTGTCGATACAATTTTTGGTAATTTTCTAAATGGCGGAGCCATGGGGGCTCACCAGGTGTACGGCTCACACAGCCACTATGTAGAGTATTGTATATAATTATTACGTTACAAAGCCCGGGGCACAGACCTCGATTCCCACAGTTTCGTTTTTATGGCATCGTTTACCGATACATGCGCGAGAGCATGCTCGTGATACTTTCCGGTTGAAATACGAGCAATGATCTTTTATTTACATTTTTATTGGGACATTTGAATTGATATAGTCTAGGTCATAAAAAAGTAATACGCTAAGACTATAGTGAAAGTGGATGTCGAAACGAACTAGTCGATTATAAATCAAGTCTATTTTTAACTGTGCAACGAAGGCGGCATATTTAAATCGATTGTGTTTTTCTGTATTCGCAGATGTTTGTCATTTCTAGTTCAATTTTAAAAGATTTCGGTACCTATATAAAAAGTGATAAAATCTGCATACTTATACTTGTTAATTGACCGTCGAGCGAAGCGTCTCCGTTTCAGCTTTTGACAAAAATTCTTTCGTATGACTGTCTGTCTGTCCGGATGTTCTCCTCTACAGGTCGCATTTCTCAACCCATTCTCGTGAAATTTTGTGAGCAGGTTCAATAATTATATAGAATTTTTTTGATGTAGTTTCTGCAAATTTTGAAAGTAAAAAATTTTTCTTTCGTATTTCTGTCCGGATGTTCTCCTCTGTCGCATTTCTCATCAGAAATGTTATATAGAATTGCTTTAACAAGCGAGTTTTTTAAAAAATTAAAGAAAATATACAAAATTTTGTCGTATAGGTATGTCCGGATGTTCTCCTTTACAGGCCGCATTTCTCAACCGATTCTCGTAAAATTTTGTGAGCAAGTCTAATTAAGCTCAATTATCTTCATTTGTCAAAAGGTATTTAATCATAATCGTCACTCGAACGTGAAACATTACGACACCTAATTTCCCGAGACACAGTATCGCATACATATACCTAGTATCATATCATATATCAACATCGTACGTGACAGGGCTGGTAATCACAACACTTACGTACCAATAATAAAATGAACCAGTTTGTGTTCCATCTTTGATTACGAATAGTTGTTATGAATATAGGGGTCAAGTTACAGCAGTAATAATGGTGAGGTGGGTTGAGATAGGTCGTAGATTCCCATGAGGTCCATGTCTATCGGATTATTTTTAGTTTGATATCAGTTTTGCATTTTTCACGCGCGTTTATTTCCAAGCGTGTCGTCTATTTCTTCAAAAGATAGCCATGAGGCCCATGTCCATGGGATTATTTTTAGTTTGATATCAAGTTTGTATTTTTCGCGCGCGTTTATTTCCAAGCGTGTCGTCTATTTCTTCAAAAGATAACCACGAGGCCCATGTCCATTGGATTATTTTTAGTTTGATATCAAGTTTGCATTTTTCGGGCGCGTTTATTTCCAACATGTCGTCTATTTCTTCAAAATTACTATGTTCATGGGGGCCATAACTCGCGGGAAGGAATAGCAAGTTCTCGCGGGCAGTACAACCTAATGATAACATCGGTATCATCGGTTCATTTTGTCACATGTTTGAGTTTATTTGCGAAAATATGCACGAAGCAGATTCCTTGTTGCTAATTTCTGCAATATAGGTAGTTAAAATATTGTACAGACACAATATTGATGTCTAGAAACCGAATCACATTTTCTGAAATAGCCAGTTCTTGGCGATTTATCCAATATGATATCAAATCGGTACGCTGAGTCGAATAGACCTGTGTACGTGTGATAGGGTATCAGCCTATCCAACCATAACAGAGACAAGGGTTAATTTAGTTTTAGAATGGAAACTAATATCGCGGTTTATATGAGAAGTTATTGAACTGTGCTCCAATTTAAGGGAGGGATTTGGTGAATATTAATTAAGGGTGTGCTTCATATGCTCATACGCTACCTACTTACTCTTTATTACGTAAGTATGTGGTGGTGAATAAAGTAGCCATAGATTTCGAGAATGCACTTTGTTAAGATAGATAGATCTATCTTGCTGCCAACACAACGAATCCTCAAGTCAATTAAGGGTCGGCAACGCGCTTGTGATTACTCTGGAGTCCCAAGCGTCCATGGGCTAGTAGGTATAGTCTACTTACTATAAGGCAGGTCGTATCTAAACTTGACTGTCACCGTGGTTAGTAAAATAATAATTATAAATATTGGGGGACAATCTTACACAAATTGACCTAGTCCCAAACTTACTACGTAAACTGTACTATGGGTACTAGATGACGATATACATACTTATATAGATAAATACATACTTAAATATATAGCAAAATTCTACTTGACTAATTTGTAAATTAATAACAAAATTATACCTATCTATTTTATCTACGAGTATAAAAGACCCAAATAGTCCAGAAGTCTGCAACAAATAGTAGACCGTTTTATAATCGAACCAATTTCCGATATCTCGAACTGGAAGTTGTACCAACAACAGTTGACACATCGTAACAATGCTTACTGTTCTGTTTCTCAGAAACAGGAAGCGCTCATTTAAATGTCGGGGCGCAGTAAAAAGCGGTACTGACTCAACTGACAGTTGACACTGACAACTGACAGCTTTCTGATATCGTACCGCAAGCGCACCGACAAATTGGGAAGTCGTCTAAGGCGCCTTCCTGATTTGGCGGGGCGGGATCGATATGTCATAGGTATTTTGCTCTTTGACGTGAGCTTACTATAAGTAATGTGAGATTTCCTCACTTGACGAAATACTGTCAGTATGACGTTTGCGCAGTAGTAATACCATGCGCAGAAGTGGGGCAGTACTGCATTGGTATCGGTTGACACTGACAGCTGACAGTTTTCTCATATCGTACCGCCTCCGCATCGATAAATCAGGAAGGCCTATGATATTAGTACAGCGCAAACGCAATACTGACAGTATTTCGTCATGTGACGAAATCTCACACCAGTAAACTCACGTCAAATAACAAAATACATATCACATATTCCACCCGCCCCGCCAAGTCAGGAAGTCGCCTAAGTCTCCCCTTTATTTTGTGCCTAGCGGGCTAAAATTGGAAATAATAAAAGTTACATAGAGTTTGATGATTCCCGCTACCCAAAGACTGTGGAGAACTCTCTTTAGCGATTAGACCGCCTGTTGTGTGCCTCTACTGTAGACTCTGTGCGGAAAGAGAAGAGTCGTGAAATGTAATCCCTTACATTCTACGACCCTTCTCATTCCGCACAGACTCTACTAAAGAGTATTTTTATTGTATAACTATACAAATGACTTTAACTAGTAAACTAAATCTACCTTAACCAAAGTCTCTTTAAGTCGCTACCAGATGTCAATACAACAATGTCTACTAGAAGAAAATGTGCTCAATTTAAAAATGGTTTCAATCTTCTAATCATCATCAACATAATTATCACAAGTACGTCAATTGATGGACAAAGTCTTAGGCTCGATTGCACGAAACCATCTGTGATCGTGAGCTGTGTTCGTTAAAAATTGAATGTATGGAGAGTTTGACAAGTATGGGATGACAGCTGCCGACGCCATATTTAACGTTGATCCATCTGTTATCATAAGTCGGTGCAACCCAGCCTTAATCTTCGGCTCTACAAAAAACTACCGAATCAATTAAATTATACTTCAGGAACTGTTGTAATTGTGTGCAATGGCGATATATATCTAAAGTATTATAGTTTATGCGTGAATCTTGAAAATAAAATGATTTGTGGGTTTCTGAGTATTTTACTCTGGTCTATATATTTTTTTTCTTGCTCATTAGGTTGCATAACCCTTCCCTGATTTTGCAGATTTTCCTTACCGTGTGAGACGAAGTATTGATTCTCCTATCCAATATTAATATGGTAATTCTCTCATAAAAAGCATTTTATGGGCAAATCATTCAAAAAAGTCCACCATACGCGCGTTAAACGTAAGTTACATAATCATAAAAACCCTGTTAAATGGAGTTTAAGGATCGTCAGGACCCTTTGCTACACATTTGCCAACGTAATGCGGTTAATATTACAAAAATTTACGAGATTTCAACGAGAGTGGCGCCATATTGCTACCGTTTCCAAACTTTCCGGGTACTACTCGTAGTTTAGTTTCAGATAAGTTCGTGTTTGCGTTTACACATTTTTATTATTATTAGGTGGCACTTTCGGTTTGTGTTCGATGCCTCCTTTCCGAACTTCAACAAGATAGTTACTTGCCTACTTAATGCCCTTATGGATGTTGGTGTTGGTTTGATTTGAATAATATCAAAATAAAACCGTTATCAGACAAATGGTTTATTTAAAACTCGTTTTCAATTCTTATTTTTTTTGTTTCAGGTATGACCAGAGAGTGTTTTACGATTTTCAAAGGTTTGTCACGTGAACAGTAGACTTAAATAAAAATATTTTTTCTAATTTTGTATGCAGTACGTATTTGATCCTGAAACATATATTCAAGCCAGCTAACGGCAAAATGGTATAAAGTGTAATGGCATGGTTGGTATTACCTTTGCAGCAGTTTTAAAAATTTAATTATTTAAAACTTTAGTTTCGTACTTGTTATTTGCGGTTGGTTAAAATTATTTTGTAACATGCTGTGAGGTTAAGGCTCAAAATGTAATTTTTTTAACATTATGGCATTTCAGTTTGTATTGTTTTGTCATTGATAAGATGGTAAACAAATAATACAGGAGATTATACAAAATGATTAAAATGTGTTTTTTTTTCCAACCGACGCTAAAAGTTACTGAATTTCAATAAATCAGGTACCGTTATCATCTTATCATACTTATGATCAAAAATATATTTGGTTCATTTCTTTGCGTTGCGTTTGGTTACATACTGTATTTTATACTAATATATATAATATATATAGAGGTCCCGGGTTCGATTCCCGGTAAGGGCATTTGTTTCTGTGGTGAGCAGAGAAATTTGTTCCTGAGACTTGGATGTTTTTCTATGTATTTATGTATATATCTATTAAATATATCGTCGTCTGGTACCCATAACACAAGCCTTATTGAGCTTACTGTGGGACTAGTTCGATTTGTGTAAAAAATTGTCCCAATATATTTATTTATTTATTTATATAATACAGGCAGTCTCAAAAAGTAATACAGCAACTTAATATCCATAATTGATTAAAAATATATAAATATTTGCAGAGCTACTCACAAATCTATAAAACAAACGGGACTGCACTAAAAGTAACCAAATATAATCACCACACAAAACTGTAACATTTCGACAAAGCCGACTATTATCACCCAATTTCGATGTTCATAATAGAAATTACTAATAAAATACAACAAAAAAGCGTGGAAATTATAAAAGAAAAGGTACACGGCACGGAAAAAGCTGTACTTTCTATGCGCTGCTCTTTTTGCCGTGACCGGTGTTTGTTTTTGTCAACCGTACCTGACAGTTTGTTTGTACAACCTCGCCTGCTCATCTTACTCAAACCTACCAGTGGAGAGCCAACTATATGAATTAAGTTTTAAGGTTGAAATTAGAAGCATACGCTTTGCAGAAATATTAGTTTGGGTAAGTAAATGGGAGATACAAGTTTTAAGGCCGTTTTCACTTTCGTGCGCAAAGGTACAGTCAAATGAAGTCTGCCTTTTGTCTTTTGTTTTGACATCTTTCGACGGTAAAACTATTGTGAAACGAATGGATGCTATTGGTTAGCTGGTCTATATAACTGACAATATGGTTTATACATAATCAAAAAAATACTACTAAGTAATAATAGCAATAGTAGTATGGCGATTGGCCATATTTAGTGTTTAGCAGTAACAATGGTTTACTGCGACATAAACGCATATTGCTTGTATAAGCGATGACCATATAAATAAAAAAACAAAATAAATATTGAGGGACAATCTTACACAAATCGACCTAGTCCCAAACTAAGCAAAGCTTGTACTATGGGTACTAGGCGACGATATACATACTTATATAGTTAAATATATACTTAAATACATAGAGGACATCCAAGACCCAAGAACAAAATCCGTGCTAAATGCACAAATAATGCCCTGGCCGGGATTCGAACCCGGGACCTCTAGCTTCAGAGGCAGTGTCACTACCAACTAGGCTAAACAGGTCGTCTATGTGTATAAATTAGGTAGACATATATGAAAAACCGGCCAAGAGCGTGTCGGGCCACGCTCAGTGTAGGGTTCCGTAGTTTTCCGTCCGTCACATTAAGTTGACATATTAAGTACAGAAACACAAAACCTTTGAAAGCACGTCATTTCATTGTGATTTTGTAGAAATGACAGGTACAATAAACACCTGTTTATACGGTTAAATTACAAACTTAGTTCAGAAATTATTTTTGTAATTTTTTAAAAAAACTATTCAACCTATCAAGTTCAAAATAATTTTCCTACAAAGTTTTTATAAAGTTCTACTTTTGAGATTTTTTTCATATTTTTAAAACTTATGGTTCAAAAGTTAGAAGGGGGGGGGGGACACACATTTTTTTTTACTTCTGGAGCGATTATTTCCGAAAATATTAACATTATCAAAAAATGATTTTAGTAAACCCCTATTTATTTTTAAATACCTATCTAACAATATATCACACGTTAGGGTTAAAATGAAAAAAAAAACACTCCCCACTTTACGTATATGGGAGGTACCCTAATAAAATATTTTTTTCCACTTTTTATTTTACCATTTTGTCGGCGTAATTGATATACATATTAGTACCAAATTTCAGCTTTCTAGTGCTAACGGTCACTGAGATTATCCGCGGACGGACGGACAGACGGACGGACAGACGGACGGACAGACATGGCGAAACTATAAGGGTTCCTAGTTGACTACGGAACCCTAAAAAGGTTCTTTTATAAGGCTTTCACCAAGCAATCTCTCATTATTCACTACAACCACCTCCTCCAAACCCTTCTACATTACACCTTACCAAAATACCTGAAAAACATCAAACTTCAGCTTATTTATGCTATTTTAACGATTTTTAAGTAGGTACATTATCATGAATAAAATTATACGCGGTTTGACCATAGGAAATTGTGACGTCGTTAATCATATTTTCTACTAACTTCATACAAGCCGAGCGCTTTTAAGGTTTCGTTGCCGATTTAACAATCAGTAAAGTGCCATATTGTAATAATTTTGAAAATGTGCGAAATAATATCAAATATTTTATAACGTGCTTCGTCTACTTTTCAAAAAAATACTGTAAATGATAGTCATTCATTATAGCTCAAAAATTAAACAGTTATTTTTTTTCACGCATAACTTATCAGTAATTATTATTAATTCAATATAGGTACATAAAAATAAATGAGTTCCTTATTTTTTTATTCACAATGACGTATAAAACTGACAAATATAGATTCCAGATCTAGCAAAAAATAATAGTTAAATATAATTATTCATTTAAAAAAAAATTATTGCTTCCAATTAATTAATGAATTCGAACTGAGGCATTTCTCCCTTTTTAAGATCGATTCTGAACTTTGTGCAATACTAATGGTTTACACGCTGACACGGGATTTTCGCTCAGTGCACAAGTATTTACAGGAACACACTCCATTGCTTTGTTGGTAAAAGGAATACTTAATGCGCTTCGTATAATTTGCAGGGTAAAATTCCCTTGCCAGCTTATGGAAATATGTGTGTTTTTGTATCAGGCAGGCAGAGGGATCCGTTATCTCCAACTCTCTTTATTAGCTTACTACACTATATAATGAAAAGTTTAAATTGGGAAAATAGAGGAGTTTCCATAAACGGAAAACGTCTGACTTACCTGGCTTTCGCGAATGACATTGTCCTAATATCTGCGAATTGGAACGATCTACAGTATATGATGAGTACTCTACGTTCTGCAAGTAAACAAGTAGGCTTAGAAATCAACTTGGAAAAAACGAAAATTATGACAAACGCGGATGAGAGAGACATTTACATAGATACCGTAAAGTTAGAATATGTACAAAAATATGTCTATCTTGGCAAACAAGTATCATTTAACCCTAACAGCAACACGGAAGAGGTAGAGAGGCGTATCAATAAAGCCTGGAATAAATTTTGGAGTCTAGCGTACGTACTAAAAAGCGCCCTCCCACTACATTTAAAAAAGAAAGTGCTAGATACATGTATTCTTCCTACACTAAACTATGCATGTCAAACGTGGAAATACACTAACTACATAAGACATAAAATAAGATCGTGTCAAAGAGCCATTGAGAGAAAAGTACTAAAAGTGAGATTAATTGATAAAATAAATCACTAATATCTTAGGGAAAAAACCAAAGTGATAGATGCTCTCGAACACTCATTAAAACTCAAATGGAAATGGGCGGGACACATTGCAAGGATGCAAAATTCGAAATGGGCAAAAAGATTGAACTACTTGGAAAGGACCAAATGGCAAACGCAGACCAGGGCGACCACGCGCCCGTTGGGCAGATGACCTTGAAAAAGTTACTAAAGACTGGCTCACAGAGGCACAAGATCGTGAAAGGTGGAAAAGTTTGGAGGAGGCCTATACCCAGAAGGGGTCCTAAACACTTTAGTAAGTAAGAAAACATTGAAAAAAAAATCATAAACTAAAAATTGTATTTTGTCTTGAAGTGGTTATGGAATAAAAAAGGCTTTTTATTTTATTTTATTTATTTTATTCTTGTTTGGGGTTTGTTAAAAAAGATTAAATTTTTTTTAATCTAAAAATATAATGAGCAGCAGTCATAATCACAGACTAAACAATTATTAGACTAGAGTCCTATATCTAAAAATGAGTCATTGTTTCCTAATCTGTACAGTACAACGTTTCAAAGATCATGCAATTTCCCAACGCACGCTCTTAAATTGTTAATCCCGTAATATTAAAGACACGATCAAGCGTTTTGTTCACGACTATACATTGATGGTTAAGAAATGGGTCGAAGACATTTAATTAAGTAGGAAATAGATTTTTAATATTTGGTTTGCCCTCAAATGCTTTCAAAGGTTTTCCTTATCTAGAGGAGGAAACTTAATACCTTTTTTAAGTCTATTCCTAGAGACGAGTATCTACTATAAGCTCTAAAAGTATTGGTACCTAATTTGTTAGCACCGTAGAGGCATAAAGTGTATGGCCTTATCTGTGTATCGTGGGAAACCAGCTCACAAACTAGATGAACCCATTGACAATTCCCAACAAAACGCTTAATTCCGCTAACAATAGAATGGTATCAGTGGATCTATCGCCCGACCCATCGGCCGATCGGTTCGCGGTAGCATCTATTGTTCGTATCTGGAAACAGATCGAGAGATATAGTTCATTTGTGATCAAACAAAGTAGTAACAGAGTTGGAAGTCTATGGTGGTTATTGCGTTTTGGTTGTGGAATGGCAGAGCTGTTTAACAACATAATGCTGCCGCGTTTGGTTAGTTCATAATAGTATTGAAGTCTTTTTTATTGACGCTGTTGACACTTTAAGTTTCTCTCTCCGTAGTCGTTCCTTGATGACTGAAGATCGTGATCGTCTGTTGTCTTTTTGACAATACGACTGATTTGTTTCCACCGGATCCTGTTAATGGCCATCCACACCCATGTTGTTCTCGGGTAGAACTTGATCTGCTCTATTAATTTAGGTTTTTTTTAATTTATTTACATAGATAATTAATACACAAATGACAGCATAGCAGCGGACAAAACCCAGCAGGGTTTAACTGCCACTGCACGAAGAGGTAATCTTATTGAACAAAATTAGTAATTATGAGCTGTTAAAATTAGTGATTAATGAGGTTTTGAAGTTTGAAGGGGTCTCTTCTCCTTCGCGGTGCAAGCACAGAGGTGCGGACAACCAAAAAAAAAACGGCTCCCCTCCGCTAGCCCTAAGAATTTGTTACCTAATTTCACTAGCCCCATGTTGTGAACCCTAAAATCACCATCCCGAATTTTCATTTGTCCTAGCTTTTCATGAGCCGTAATCTTAGTATCCCGAATTTTCATGTCTAATTTCTCATGGCTGAATTATACCATTACACCATTATTATTGTATGTCTTTTCCGCTCACGGGACAATGGTGTCCCGGACCTTTGGAAGGCGTGCGCGGAGCCGAAGTACCGAGGTACGAGTACCGAAGTACCAACCGAGTACCACATAGCCAACACGTAGAGGCCCTTTTGACAATTTAATTAAATGCAAGGGGTACACCGAGCGGATGCTGTCCCTGCCCGTATCATGGGACGCACACAGAGACAGCACCCGCCAGGGTGTACAGGAACTATTGCTGGTTGATGGAATCTAAATGAACCGGACTATTGGGTGAATATGATGGACTAATGGCTGGGCTATTGAGTGAGACAACTGACGTCTGCCTAATAAAACTGTCTCACATTTTTATCTCAGGCAGATATATATCTCTCCATTATTATTATTATTATAACTAAGGTGAATACAAATTTTATTTAATCGATTCTTTTAATTGGTCTTATATTACGAAGCCTAATTAATCATTTCTATACCTAACAATGACTGAACCGTATTATCTATGACTAAAATCGCAGATTCGATTTTTCATTTTGCCTAACTATTCATTTGCCCTAATGTAAGAATCTAGTATATTTCTGAGGCGTAGTCCAGCAGCGGACGTATTTAGACTGATATGGTGATGACGATGATGATAATGATGAAATTGAAAAAGGAATGTATCCACTCTTTGCTGTCGACTGTACATTTAAACGCATGTTTGTTGGTGAACTCCGTATAGCGCTCATTATTTCGTTTGAAACCGCCATAGTCACACCATTATTAGTAGTAGGTATTACGCATAACATCACCGAAGTTTACATTCCTAGCGTTTTTCTACCGCCCGCGTTGCACGATTTCGCGACTTTTAATCTGGAGGTGCGACTAAAGTCGTTAACTATTGCTTTAATAGTTCCCTAATCGTTTAGCTTCGCTCGTTTCACGGAGTATACAGATTTTATGAACGTTAGAAAATTGAATACTCCTCGGTTTGTTTGTGATGCAATTCGCGTGGAATCGCGTTGCGGTAAAAGTACGGTTACATCATGATTTGGAGATTTTTTAGAACACTTGAATGGTATCAGAACTATAGACTTACTGTGTGACTCAGAGCGTACATGTACGTGCTGCGTCACAGGGATGACCGGCCACAACTTTGCGTGAATTGCGAGGCGTTGCAAGCATTTTATCTGTCCATTGCACGGTCGAGACACGCAACGTACTGCGGTTAGTTCGGTTCACACGCAATGTATTAGAAAACCGCTGTCGCCGCAGCGGGCAGCGGAATTGCCTCGCTCCCCGATCCGCTCATATTCTGACTCATTTGATTATGTGTCAAATTTCGTGAAGAAATCAGTCAAATCTCAAAGAGGTCTAGTTTCCCTTCTGGGTTAAGAAAGTCAGATGGCAATCTACCACCACTCCCATATCAGCCGAAGGACGTCCACTGCTGGAAATAGGCCTCCCCCAATTTCATCGGGGATAAATGCCATACTCGTAATCGCCGCCCTTGGCATGCGATTTGGCGGCCGCAGTATCTCCACCGCACTCAGGGATGCTGCTGCCCATCCCACGGTGGTCTTGGTCGTAGTTTTAGGACATACCCGGGTCAAAATGGCAATCGCTTACGTGAAAACTAGTGCTTCTTCTAGATCTTGGGATTTAGTGCAAAAGCGGACACTAGAAGGATGACATTTAAAGAAACGGAACCTGCGTCGATATAGAGAACGGCTTCCACATCCGAGTGATATCATAAATCCTCGACTTCGTTATATTTGATTATAGTTACTGGTGTGTAACCTCAATCTTCATATTACATCTAATAGGGCTATTCTTCTCAGATTTGGGCCATAAGGTCACGTAGGAGACATTTTTCCTCGGGTGAAACTACCCGTGCCGTCCCAGTGACCAAAGAGGTAGTTTGTTGTTGTTAGATCCTTAAAGATTGGTCTTTTTGGAATTGAGAGTATTGTTGCACGGCCAATTAAGTTGAGCCCAACATTAGTGGAATAGTTGGCGGGATTGGACTAGAATCTCATCTAGTTAGGAAGGATTTGTTTTGTCTTGGTTTTGTGTTAAGTATTATGCTTTGGGATAAATATAGCGTTTCTGTTTTAGAAACTGTGGCATCGGCAAAACACGTTAGTGAGATATTTTACCAGGATTAGGTACTAAGTTCACAATGTAACCTAGTAATTAAATATCTAAGATTTATGTATGTATGTATGTAAGCACTTTATTGTACACAATAACAGTTTAAAACATATACATGTCACACAGGATCAGAGTACAAAGGCGAACTTATCCCTATGAGGGATCTCTTCCAGCTAACCTTTGAGGGATTGAGAGATTTTTAAATATAATGAGAAGATTTATATTTAGTTTACTATCAAGTTTGTCAAGGAGTGAAAAATGAGCTAGAAGCGCGATAGCTATTGTTTTATTAAGCGTCCGTAGCGTAAACTATCTATTTATCATCAGGTAATCTTTCAAACTTCTTACTAGATTTCAAAAAATATTATTTCAGTATTTACATAAAAAATACCTTCGTAAGGAACTTAGGCTACATTTTATCCCGCGACTTTATCTGGTTCTCTGTAATACGAGGATGAAGCCGCGCGGGTCTCAAATTGGTAAGTAAAATGATGAGATTGAAATGACGGGCCCATAAACACTTCTAAGATTCTAGATGCATCTTGTTTGGGTGAAAATTGATTTAATTTTACTATAAACAGCGTTTCAAACTTGTGTCAATCAACTTAAAAATAAACATGTATCAATTTACTAATTAAGAACAAAGTAATCAATAGACGTCCCAAATCAAAACCTCCTTAAATTAACATGCAAATTAATTTGCAGAATACTAACGTACGAATTAAAAAAACACATTAAAAGAATAGGTGAGTTAGTTTTTAATTCCACCATTTGCATAATTAACAGAAATTGATTCTTAAAATGTGACTAAACATGCCAAAGGTGAGGTATTTCCAATGAATCATTTTTATAGACATTGTTTTAAAATCTAAGTTTCGGGGTCATCGTGATGAATTTCACTTTTGCTTGATTAAATATAGAAGGTTTCTTTTCATTATTATTTTGGGTCGCAATCATCATGATTCTTTGATTTATTACAAAAACATTTTATCCACAATGGGTCTGGCATAAAAGATATAGGCTGAGCTATTGTTCACTGTCAGATAAGTAGTTTTCGGCCAGTATTAAGGGAGGTTCTTTTTCTGAAAATACAGAAACTAATTATAATCACCCAATTTCATAAAAAATATTGGCTGTCATTAATTTTGATCTGAGGGCATGCCGCGAAGCGAAATGAAGTTTGTTCCTGTATATCTCTATAAGTTACATTTGTAAATTCTAGCGACAGAGAGGGACTTACAGTCAGCCTTATTGCCATAGGGCAGAAACGATTAGTCATCACTACATTGACATTCAAAAACAGTTAACCTATGCATACCAAAAACTTAAAAATAGTCTAAAATAAGGGGTCCCCCCCCCGCGGCATAGTGCCAAATATGTTGGCAGCATTTCCTCGCGCATAGCAATCCTGATGCGTTGTGCCTGGAAGCTGCCAGCGCTTCGGTCACCAGTAGTGTCCACTAATCTCTTAGCTCCTTTATTGAACAGGTCATGGGCCCTGGGACCCCACGGACCGAGGGTCTCAACACCGAACGGAACGAAATTATATTCGGTGCAGAGACCCCTATATTTGTTCTGCTTCGCCTATACGGCTGCCTCAGCAGCCGCATCCACTCTGAATGAAATTCCGTGGAGTAGGACAGCGGCCAACGAGTCCACAAACGTGGCATCCCGCACTAGTAAACGTCCCATTTTCCACGGAATCAAAGACATACCATCCGGTCTCTTGTCATCGTCTTTAAGAATAAAACAGTCATGGCAGAAACTGATATTGTCATTTTGGGTATTGACGTAAAATGCAAAATAAAAGGTGACAAACAATCACTAATATTCCACCAGGGTCCATGACATACAAAAAACCGAAGACACGGATACGAGGACGAGTTTTATTCGGGACATTGCGGTTTGTCGCATCCGTTGTTATCCTCATATGAGTCAGTTTACTCAGCTGCATACATTTAATATGCAAAGAGCCTTTGTTGTGTCATGTTTGGTAACTAATAAGGTTGTGAAAGATCCTGTATAAAATGACTAATATGCTTATTGGAAGATCCTTTGTGTCATAACAGATGTGGCTATCTTTTCCTTGTGATATGAGTAGCATCATCGGATTAACACATTTCTTCTTTCTGATTGTTAAGAAACACGATAATTATCTTTGTAATTAGTAGTTACTGGAAGGTTACTGGAAGAGATGTCTTACAGGCACAAGTTCGCCTTTCTACATGTAAAACCTGTTCTATCTGTATTTTTGCGTTTGTCGGGTCATGAGTACAATAAAGTGTTTACAAACTTTAGATACATTGGTTCATTATTACGAGTAGATAAATATTTTCTAGGTTCGTCTGTTTCAATATGAAAATAATAAATATAATTGGGAATTAATTTATATAATACTAGATTTTTCCCGCGACTGCGTCCGCGTGCAACTCGTTATATCGTCGGCTAATAGTGTAAACCTGCTAACATCATATTATGGAAGTTTACAGGAGGGACAAAAAAAGATTTAAATTAAAATATTGAAACCCGAAAAACGGGAAAATTATGAATGGGTTATTTTTTTGCCCTAATTCCAAAATAAAAGACAGGTAAAGCGATTTGATTATCTATTTTTACGTAACTGTATTTTGCAATCAAACAACGTTTTAAATTATGGATATAGCAGTTTGCCAGAAAAAGAACGTAAATAGATTTCATGTCAATTTTACATAATTGGGTGTTGTGCGAAAATATTCAGCATCATTATATCAGCCGAAGGACATCCACTGCTGGACAATGCCCGGTCGTGCGCCATCCGCATCCAGCGGACTACAGCGACTTTTACCAGGTCATCAGACCATCTTGTGTGGAGCCTACCCACGCTGCGCCTTCCGGTCAGTGGTCGCCACTCGAGAACCTTTCCGCCCTAACGGCCATAGGTTCTACGTACAATGTGCCCCGCCTACTACCACGTAAGTAACAAAATTAACGATTCGGAAGGCTATGTCAGATCATCATTATCATCATCATCATGTCAGCCGAAAGAAGTCCACTGCTGGACATAAGCCCCCAAAGACTTCCACCTGTTTGTGTCTCTCATTAGGGGGTAGTTGCCCATTATCACCACGCTTGGCATGCGGGTTTGCGATTGCAATATCTCCACCGCACTGCGGTGATGCTGCTGCCCATCTCCCGGTGGTCTCGGTCGTAGTTTTAGGACATACTCGGGTCCAAACATACTCGATAATAATACGTACCCTATGTCAGATAATTGAGTTCTATTCTGGATGGCCTCATTTCTGATGCGATCACGCTGAGATACTCCCAGCATAGCCCTCTCCTCTGCTCTATGGTCACTGTATGCCCTTTTATGAGGCCCATAGTAAGCCACCACGTTTCAGTACCAATTATGTCATCACGGGCAACACACACTGGTCAAAGACTCTCGTCTTGAGACACGGTAACAAAATTCTTTTGAGAATATGAAAAATACCTGCTAAGTACGTTTATCGCGATAGTAAGAATAAAATCTCCCGTTAATTTTGATAAGAGGTTAACCCAACCCTAAAACAGTGATTGTATTGGATTTACAGCTCAAAAGCCAGGAAACATTAATAAAAAACAATAATAGTACATACCTTTGCCATGTTATACTTCTTCGTACACAAAAAACACGAAACAAAGTTATCTTATGCGAGAACACACGTCTAGGCGATCGAAATTCTTGCGAAAATGGCGGGTATATTGGAGTTTAGAGAGATCGATAACTTTTAAACTCGTGGAGTTGACTGTTTTACTCAATATGTGTTTTAAGCAACTTGTTAAAATAACTGGCAGTAGCTGTTTTTCTCAGGCGATGCATCTTTTTTTGCTACATAATAGTGGGTAAAACGAAAAAACGTTAAGGAATGGATTTAGCGGGTTTACCGTCTTAGCAAACGATATTATAGGAATAATTGCTATTTATTTGTTGTAGGCGCCCATAAAAACTGTTACCCCTCTTTTCACCCCTTAAGGAACGATTTCTGGAATAAAAACTATCCTATGTTCTTTCCCGCGACTTAAACTATCTCTATAGACAATTTCATCTAAATCGGTTTAGCGGTTTAAGCGTGAAGAGGTAACAGACGGACAGACAGACGGGTGACTTTCGCATTTATAATATTAGTATGGATAAAATTTTAGGAACATATAGCAAAATGTATGTATATATATATATATACATACATTTTGCTATATGTATATATATATATATACATATATATATATATATATATATCTTTGACGTCGACTGTACATTTGCTACCTACAATTTGTTAGAAGATTAATGATATTAGTACCTTCAGCAGACTCTTTATCCCTTGTCATCCCTTTTCCTACTAATATACGTATACTGGAGTTACGAACAAAATTTATCGCCGGCTCTTGTCTTCTTCAGCTTGATCTATTTTCATTGCGACGCGCTCGTGAGAATAGTAACTCGAACATAAGTAAGGTAGATCTAAATTATATAGCTTTCTCATACAAAAAATACTGAACCCTAATGCCAGCTTCGGTAAAAATGCTTTCGTATATCCTCCTGACACCCAGCGTCCTACACATAGTACATAGGTCCCAATTAAGTTTTAACTTTATGTCAATTTGATAGTATAATTTATTCCCTAAATTTTGATACCCAGACGTCAGGAGGATATCCGGTCGGCGGATATCTCGCTATTCTCGTCTACAGGTCGCATTTCTCAGCAGATTGTCGTGAAATTTTGTGAGCAGGATTTATTATTTTATAGACTTTTTGTCGACATATTAAAATATAATGAAACGGGTCACTCGCGTCATTAATGTCGAATATCACATGCATGTCTACAATCAGCTCACAGGGCCACTAGTGTTACTTATTCTGTGACTAGTGTATGTTTGGATCATTACGTAATAATACCTCTCTATTGCCTACCACCACCACCATGTCAAAATAAAAAAAAAGAGTTCAATACATCAAAATTACAGTGAAAATCGTGCAAGTTTAAATCAATATACCACCATAATTATCAGTCTAAGAACGTCAACTGGACGTAAATGCCATAATCGCCACGCTTGGTACGCGGGTTAGCGATCGCAGTATCTCCACCGCACTCCAGGGATGCTACTGCGCCTATCCCACGGTGGTCTTAGTCGTAGTTTTAGGACATCCGAACGTCCGGTCCGGGTCTCTATTGCCTACAGTATACCTATAATTAATAGAAACCCGGCACGTACCAATGTGCTTTTCGAAAATAAGAGACGGGGGTGGCTTTTGATATTTACCGTTAGCCTTCGGCAGCGGGAAACGTGAACAAACCTGGGTACATCCATGAAATTCAAAGATGTATGTGAAGTCTTCAACCCGCACTGGACCAGCGAGGGGATTACTGCCCAATATCCCTGTCGCACCAAGAGAAGGTCTGTGCCCAGCAGTGGGACGTGGTATAGGCTGATGATGATGATAAGTCGAATGACTGTGAGCTCAACAACTATACAGGATTACCGAGTTGAAATCGTCGTATTTGGGCTTTTTAGAGATGTGCTTTTCTAAAATAGTCTCGGACTTTGGCTGCAGCATTTTTTTAGTTTAGTTTAGTTTAGTTTATTTATCTCCATTATACAATTACATTATAAAAACAAACCCAAAGAATTGCCAGTTTAGAGGCAGTGGACGGGCCATATTGCCCGGAGAACCGATTACCGGTGGGGTCAGCGAGTTCTCGAGTGGCGACCACGTACCAGATGGCCCATCACTGGTAGGCCCCCCACGAGATGGGCTGGTGACCTGGTTAAGGTTGCGGGGTCACTAGATACGGATTGCACATAACCAGCAAAAGGCAAAAGCAAAAGGTATTATGGGATATTTTTTTTGTGTTTTTACAATAAATAGTCTTTAATATCACTCCGGCACATTAATAAAATACACGTTAGCTATCTTTGAAGAAAAAAAAACTTGAGGAATAACTTTTTTTCAACCAGGATCACTATTACTATTATTTGCTCATACATTAAAAAAAGTTAAAACTATTACAAATATTCGCTTAGCTGCAGAGCAGTTTGTTGGCGAATAAAGTATACACTCTTTCCTTAACACCTATATGCGCCCTCAGAAGGCTTTGAAATAATTGCTGGCTCCCTCAATAGTTGACCGTTAATTTTTTTGCTCCTGTTACATGGCTCACCCTGTATACACTCAGCATCAAAAGTAGCCACGCATATAAAGGGGCAAAGGCTCTTTCTTATTCCCTTATAATAAAGACTTGAACTTTTTAAATGAGTAGCTAGTTTTGATGCTGACTGTCCAAGCATACGTTTTAAAACTTAACTAAATACCTATTTTAGCTAAAATGTTGTTAATAATCGTTTTTTTGGCAATTGTATTTGTGAGAAATAAACAAACCACATCGAGTTAACAGAGTTTGGTTAAATTTATGAATAAGGGGGTAAAACTTTATAGTATTTTCTAATTTGCAAGCACGAGTAGGTAGACAACAGTGAGCAACTGAGCATGGGTGGTAAATAATTTACATCGGGACGGCCGCAGATATCAATCCGCTTTCCAATAATTAAACTTAGATTTTCAAATGAGGTTAGCCGCTGAATTAAGAACGAGTAGATACGGAGATGTAACTCTGAATAGGAATATGCTGATTGAATTGCATATTTTGCGACGATCTTAATAAAAATCGATGCACTCAGAAATTGAGATATGAATTTATTGAGAGAAAGGAAATTGACAGATTAAAGCAGATTAATGCCAGACACGCGAATTCAAGTTTAACTTAATTAACAATTTTCAGAAAAAATACGAAGTTAAAATATTTTCTGCCAATTTCGTGACGGAACTAACAACAGATATTGAAAATATTTTAAAAAACGTGCATGTATTATGGAAAGTTGGCAGTACACGACTTTCAGCCTTCTTAAATTCTAGAATTGGTATTCTGGAAGAAGCCTAAAAATAGGGCCGCTGGCCCGAATCCCACCAACCTAGATAAAGATAACACAGTAGTGATGAATAAAGTCGAAGGATGATGTTATTGATGCAACCAATTGGAATTTAATCCAATCTTCCCGTTGTGGCCGCTTGAAGTGCAAAAAATTTCAACAATTTGTTTTTTAGGCACAAGAGCTACCACTTTCACTGCGGCACGGGGTCGAAGGACCACTTAACATTTATGATTAACTAGCTTCATCCCACGACTTCGTCCACGTTAACTCCCGGATCAACTTGCATCCCTAATTCCGGGATAAAAAGTATTTTATTTTAATTTAAATTATAAACCACCTTTATGCCACATTACATTTAAACTGTCACATTTGTATATTTGTAGGATTACAGTTAAAGTACATAAAGGCCGATTTCCTCGCAGTGAAGGTGTTTGAAAACAGCTACTGAACAAGAAGAGATGTTACCAATCTTTACTTGTATGCATCTAAGGGTTAGGCAAACCAATGACTCGGATTAGTTTATGGCGATAGCTAAACAAGGCGGAGTGGCCACGACGGACCGATTAAAACAAGAGCGAGAGCTGCGTCCGCGCACAATTATGCATCGTTTCCATTAAAAGCAATTTATTAATTGGAGAATCACCAATCTCTAGTGTCGTAGTACAGATTCTAAATTGTATTAAATCTATAACAATGAGGTTAAGAAACATAAAACTAAATATAAGGTCTAAAAATTATAAACTAAGGCAATTTTTTTAATTAAAAATGGGATTGCTCTTGGCCGGCATCTAGTCAGGGGGCAAAGATGAGGCCGACGGTGAAGCGAGCTCACCCAGAAGATGCCTCTTCACTCGCAGTCTAGGTTATAAGAACTCGGAAATAGATAGATAGATAAATAAAGACTTTATTCGTTTCCACAACATACATGGTTACACATGGGTGACAAAAAGAAACACAAAAAATTATACACGATTATACCAAAATGAGGCATGCAACTTAAGACTATAAAGTACTAATTTTTATTTTATTTTATTTAAATACAGATGCCGGCAGAGAATTCCAAACCTTAGAAGTGCGCATTATGTATATAAAAGCTGATGCAAAGCGCTTGGTTCGAATTAGACGAATTGGAGGAGGAGGAGGAATTGAAAGTATATTGCCATCAGCAGGGCAATCATAACTTTTCAAACGTACTGACTAGCTTAGCTAGGCTATGGAATTATTTGCTAATTACTATATTAAGCACTTCAGCGGCAGTGGTTTTCCTAATACATGCATATGATCCCAACTAACTGCAGCGCATTGCGCGTCTCAACCGTGCAATGAACAGAATGGATATACTAGGATTACTAGGCTAGCAAAACTAGCTTATCTTGAAGCTAGTAAGTCTGTGCTGAAGCCAGCATAGTTTTAATAGCTTTTTTGAGCTAGTAGCGCCCCCCAACAATAATTTAGTTGTCCTGACTTGTGTATTAGCTCCTTGTAGTCGGCGAAGCTAGTATTCGTTCGGCTAGCCCGCAATGACAACGCTATACCACTGGCATCATGTAAACAGCACTAGCATATTCCAAGCGAGAACACTAAGCAAAGACAGTGTTTCTATATAGCTTGCTATCCTGGCTTGAAGAAGCCAGCATGGTTTTAATAGCTTGCCGTTCTATTTTTTGAGCTCCCCACCACTGATTGATTAAATTGTCCTGGCTTGTGTATTAGTTCCGTGTTGCCGGCGAAGCATCCGTTCGGTTAGATTAGAGCGCAGTGACAGCGCGGTACTACTGGCTTAAAATTACTCGCATCATGTAAACGGCACTAGCATACTCGTATTCCAAGCGAAAACACTAAGCCAGGACAGCATTTCCATATAGCTTGCTATCCTGGCTTAAAAAAATAGCCTTGGGTACTAATAATAATAATACATTCTTTATTTTTAAGCACAGGACTCCATATAGGTGTCTCATGTGTGTAGGTGTAGGACGTTAAACGCATACCGCGGCGCAATTCGCCTAATTGTGGCCTTAGGTACTATAAACGCGCCAGCTAGGCATGTATGCTTAAGAGTCATCAGTACGCTCGGCTGAACTCGATTCTCCATACAAACGCAGGTTTCGTTCTCATTTTAAAACGCCTTGCTGAAATAACATGAAACTTTGTATACACAATTGGAGCCGCCATATGTAGGTCGGAAATTAGTTTCTGTTGCTAGAATTTATAATAGAAAAAAAAACATCGAGTTTTAGAGTTTTTTTACGTCTTTTATGAAAACCTTAATAATCACTGTATTTTTTCTCCATTATAATTTCAAGCAACAGAAACGAATTTCCGACCTAGACTACTATTACTTATTCTGTGACCTAGATATGCCGGATCCCATTGTGTAAACAAAGTTTCATGTTATTGTAGCATGGCGTTTTAAAATGAGAGCGTAACTACGTTTGTATGGAGAAACAAGCTTGCTGCGGACTCTTAAATATATTTGATGGTTGGTCGATCTCATATCCCGTTTGGATATTAAACTCACTGATCCTTAAGCGCAAGTTTTCACTTTCCTGATTGATTTATAGGATCTTCTTAGGTAAAGTTTGATTGATTATCATATCATCGTGCCCGTGCCTATACCGTATATATTGCCGTAGATAAAGCTCTTTCTGATACGTGGGGATGCCAATAAACGAGATTATCATACATCTCCCGATGATTATATGTTGGTACTTAGGAACTTTCACTGAAAGTCATTAGCTTGCGATACGGAGATAACTAACACGTTTGAAATGTTTACATAAGGAGAATGTTGCAAGTTTGTAATGAAATTTGCGGTATCTTAGTAATTTTGAGAGAGGCAGGGCTCAGCGGAATGTCTGTTCAAATTTAGAGCAGCCCTATTGGGGAAGTACCTATAAAGCGGCTTCTCAAATACACGTTCGTTCCTTTTATTCGTATTTGCAATACCTCGTTTCCATCGCAGTCGATTAACTCAACACATATTGCGATATCTGCTTCAACAATCACGTACCGAAATCGTATCTGCCCCTGAGGACACGCTGAAATCAAGCTCCGAACATAGGCACTATATAGTTCTCCCTTGAAATCAGCATGACTTAAGCGCACGGCAATGTTTGCAAATATGACATCTATGCCATTGACAATTAGTGTCACAATTGCATGTATATAAGCAATGATATGTGACATTGTTAGCTACAGACTTGCGATGACACTGCCAAAGAGATAAAATGCTGTAGGAATGGTTGTGAGTTACGCTGTATTTCAGTAGGAGCTAACATTTTGGCTTGTTGGTTTCTGGTGTCGATGTCCGTCCTAAGCGAATGCGATATTCGATAGTATTGGCACGGATTTATCTATGAGTTTATTTCGGAACATATGTGGACAGCCCACACATATATACATATAATATTCCAAGAAATCTATTAACGTGTCCAATAAACAAATATTGCGCTTGTATCTTCTCTGGTGTCCCGAACGTTCATAGGCGTCAGCAGGCAGGCCGTATTTTTTGCCACCATCATGGTATTAAAAAAAGTTGAACATGTCTTCGATTTCTTTGTTTCGACAGCTGATAGTTTTCTCATATCGTACCGCCTCCGCATCGACAAATCAGGAAGGAGCCTAAGAAATGTTGGTTGAGAATGTTCGGACCCTTACTTTTGAAATTGATTATTTAACTATCAGCCACTGAACTCTGAGGCGCTGCAGTTGTATTTAGGCTTCACAACATTAAATAGGTAGGTTTATAAACAATAGAAATAAACATGTCTTTGTGAGGCTAGGGGCATAATTCATAGCCAGTTGGAAGTGTCGGTGCGATATTAATCGGCAGCTAAGTACAGTAAGCTTGCATAGCGCGGGCTATCGAGATCGTTTGATGACGCGCGGACACATGGATCGCAGGAACAGTGAACATTCTATATCTAAGCTAGCAAAATAACAACGGTATTGTAGGCAAGACACAATCAAGAATAACGACATTATTTTTAAGTAACGACATTGCTATTGTCGGTGTACAGTCAATTTCAAAAACATAAGTGCATACAACTTACTTAAAAATAATGTAGGTAAGCATTTATGTCCGCGATTTAAGGTTTTGAAATTTAAGGTTTTTAAGTTTATTTAAGGATTAATTCGATACATATTTTTGCACTTGATTGGACCTTAGGGATTTGAACGAAGGAATAAACGGTTAAAGCGATGGAATTATTGTAATACCTATTTCAGAAAGCACAGACAAAGGCGCATTTGAATCATCATTCGCTTTTCCTTATCCCATTTACTTGGGGTCGGCGCAGCATATTTTTTTAACCCCCGACGCAAAAAGAGAGGGGTTTTATAAGTTTAACGTGTCTGTCTGTGTATCTGTCTGTGGTATCGTAGCTCCCAAACGAAAGACACCGATTTGCGTTTAGTTTTTTGTGTCATAGATAATTTTATCCCGAGTGTTCTTAGTTCTTAGCCATGTTTCATGAAAATCTGTTCAGCCGTTTTTGAGATATTGCACTTTGAAATGAAAATGTAGGGGGTTTTTCAACATTTCAAGTTGTTGTTATCTGCCATGCCTCTCTGTCGCGCGTCATCACGTGACACAACCTTCTTGTACATTATCGTTTCTAACAATTTCCTACCTCTGTGCAATGTGGAGGAATGTAAAAGACTACTCTTACATCCCTCATTATATGGTGTCCATGCCACCGAAATTTTGCATTAAATTAGTATTTATAAAGTTGCTAATCTTATGTCGTACAAAAAACTATTAATGTAAATTGAGACAATATGACAATTAAACGTGCGAGTACAATATAGAAAAAAAAAACAAAGAAAAAAAAACTTGTTGCGAAATTCAATATTGCTTTAAGATAGATTTCTCTCATTTGGTTGCTTACCTAGTCGCCTACTGAGAGAGGGTTATCTATATGTGGGATAACTCCGCGCCTGTTAATGCTATTGTCTTCCAGACGCCATAGCAGTGTCACTTGAGCCAGTAAGTCGGTCTTGGCACTTTTGCTTACTTACCTAGTTTCCTACTGACAGAGTTGTCTACACACGCGATGCTACTAAAGTTCCCCAAACGCCAGAGCAGTGTCACTCGAGTCAGCCAGCAGGTCTTGGCACATTTGCTTACTTACCTTGTTGCTTACTGACAGGGTTGTCCACACGCGTGATAGCTCATGCTTGCTGCTAATAATAAAGCTCTCCAAACGACAGAGCAGTGTCACTCAGCCAGCAAGCCGGTCTCGGCACATTTGCTTACTTACCTTGTCGTTTACTGACAGGGTTGTCTACACGCGCGATAGTCGCTGACGGCGCGCGCGCCGCATTAATGGACACTGTATTTTGTTAACGTTGTCGTACAGTCGACGAGGCACGCATGCGACTCTTAGTTAGAATTTACCTTAGTTAATTTACCCTAGGATAGAATAATTTTCTGGTAACCATAGACTTAACCATACAGGGTGGGCCCTGTAACAGGAGCCAAATATTAATCGGTGCACTATTGAGTGACCCAGCAATTATGGGTATGATTAAAAGGTTTTCATATAGATCATGATTAAGGTGTGTGAAAACTAGGAGAAGTTGAATAGTTAAGACGTTAATGGCAAGCTAGGGTTTTTCTTTAGACCTTCATGAAGGTCGAATATTTAGACATTGAAAGATATCCGGGGACCTGTTTCTGGAATCGGAGACACTATAGTTCACACTACACTATAGCACCTGCCGTACAAAATTTACACGGTGATGTTATTTTAAAGTCTTACCTGCTTCAAGTTTAGTTTCTTTAGTTTTGTTTATGGTATCTACTTTTAAAAGTGCCTTAGCTAATATTTATTCATCAGCAGAAAAAGACCAAAGACAATAAAAACCTTTTCTTTCATATTTCCTATCAATTTAACTATTACCTGTGTACGATAATTTTCGCCTATCTCTCACACGAGGATCGTCCAAGTAGAATATTGATTAGGTGTCAGCCCGAGGGTTGCTGGCGATGACATGTATTATCAACGTCATGCGTACAGATAGCCACGATGAGGTGTCCATTAATAGGCCTTAATCAGTTGCAATAAGGTTCACGTCTGGTCAGTTGTAAAGTACGTTGTGTAGTCGTGTGTACAGACAGTAACAGATGTAGTTACGTATATGACGACGTTAAAAGCTCTTATTCCCTTGTAATAAAGGCTTTTGATAATTTCAAAAGCGTAGTTACTTATGATGATGACCCATACAGTGATCCGGGCTGAGTTTGCATGTTTAATGACCGCAATGTGGATGTATTAGGTGCAATGATGATCTAGTGGGGAATTGTCGAGTATTAGGTATGTCAATTGTACAGCACTGTTGTTGTGAAATTGGAGAGATCTAGCCAGTTTGATGATGTTTGGGAACTGAATTCCATTATCTTGTTTGATTGGAATTAATCCGACTTATTGTGGAAAGTTCCGAATAATAATGTGGTTTTGGGATGCCAAAATGCACGCTTTGATGAAAATTAAAGTAACCTTCTGTGAAAGATATGACATGTATGTTGTCAAATATTTAACATTCTTTGATGGAAATGGATATACGTAGATTAAGCGTAACTAAATTCATAGGCAAATACTCTGAAGAAGAAGTTAGTTTGGTACTCTATCTGAACAAGTATCAATCGTCAAATTTCATCATCCACCTATACCTATGTATGTACTTATATCATATTTATGTATATTGATTTTACAAGGATGATTATTTATCAAGTGAACCGATTTAATTTTTTATATAAAAGATTGGACCGGTCATTGTGGAAGTCTTTGGGGGAGGCCTATGTCCAGCAGTGGACGTCATTCGGCTGAAATGATGATGATGATGATATAAAAGAACGTACCTTCTTTCAGCATAATCACATAGGATTCTTAAAATCGAAAATTCATGCAAATATGATTGAATTACAAACTTAGTTCAAAAATGTTTATTGAGGTTAAAAAAAAACTAGATGGATATACAGGGTTGAAATAATTTATGGGCGCTGGAGGGGAACTATCCTGAAACGTTAAGATAGCTCAATTTGCGTTAAGATACCAGAAAAGCTTTATTCAATACTAATTATACAAACATTTGTTTTTTTTTTTATTTGTGACCTCTTTTGTATTTTTCGGGATGTTTTGGTGTATAATTTATGTATATTTCTGACATGCATTATTATATGTTACTATGCATTGTTATATGTGTGTAAGTGCGGGACGGGAGAAAAATAATGAAAAAAGAGAGCCATGAATAGACATACAATATGGATATTTACTCTCAAACTAATATCCAGATGGGTGTTAGTAATTAATACTTTACATTAGGGCAGGGGTCGGCAAACTTTTTGACCAAAGAGCCAAATTCAGTAAAAATACCAACTTTTGGGAATCTCAGAGAGCCAAAAATACGTGTTTTAGGTTTTTCACTATATATTTGAGGAGACCTGGAAGAGCCGCACCTGGCCCTTCAAAGAGCCGCATGGGGCTCGCGAGCCGCGGTTTGCCGACCACTGCAAAAAAAACGTATTTTTGTCCTTTTATTAACTTGGAAGTTGTCTATTTAAAGTACTCAAATGTGATTTGTTTACATAAATTTTACTGCTATAATGAATCAAGAATCATTTATTTATTTATTTACGTCAAAAATACAAAAATAAATAAATAAATACAATAACTCTTAAGACTAGCTTTATAATGAATAGACTAGAGTGTAGTGCTGTATCATAATAATCTCTATCCATATAGGGTTACTACCTCATCTATTAAATAATGGACAAAACATGGACGTGGCAAAAAGGGAACGCGGAAAAACAGTAACGAAATTGTAACGTGCGACCCTTTTCAAGGGGCTTTTAGCTTGTGTTTGTTTTTTATGTATCGCATAACATTGTAGCCTTTATATGTATCCTTCCAATTTCTCTTTAGCGCAACGGTCCTTTACTACACTGAAGAGATACTCGTATAATTATATTGTAAATAATCATAATCATCATTGTATCAACACAGTTAAACAATTTTACAAGGTAAACTAAAAAACAAATTAAACTAACTTAAAAATAAATAAAATATTAAGATAAATTAAATTATAAAAAGAAAACAGCGTCTAGCTCTCCTTCTTGCGGCATGGATCCCAGAACGCTAGCGGCATTACCCCTTTGGATCGCGAGAGCGATCCGTTGGCAGAGGTATCCACGAGCCCTGCGATCCCCCGATGCGTTGATCAGCCGCGACGACAAAGCCTTGATAAAGCTTTTCATGTCGGCTGACCAGGGACCCAAAGTTTCTACCGCAACCGCCGCGAATTCGTAATCTTTAATTAAAGATGAGTATTTGCGGCGTTTGATGGTTTGGGCCTGATCAGCCGCAAAAATTAAAATAAACATGAATAGGTACTTAACGAAAATAATTTTAATATTATATTGTATTTTTTATGATTGACATTAATTATTATTTATGGTAAGGCAAACGTCCGAGCGCTCGTCACTCACCCTTTGACACTTTATATTATGTCGTAATATTGGACTTATTAGGCGTAATAATGTCTTATGTAATAACAATATCTTATAAATTAATAGCATTTTGGTTGACGACTTCAGCAATAGGCTACTTAACCAACAGAAAAATGCACGTAATAATGTCTTATGTAATAACAATACCTTATAAATCAATAGCATTTTGGTTGACGACTTCAGCAATAGGCTACTTAACCAACAGAAAAAATGCAATTTAAGTCTGCTAGTAGTATCGATATAGACTTATTACTCATACAGTCAAAAACTTTAATGTGGGACACCCTTAAGGGTGACAACCCTGTCAAACTGTATAGAGAAACAAATAAATTTTCGAAATGGGTCCCAAATTAAAAAGCGCGACCGTACTATTGACATTTGTATGCACTAGTACTGTGTTAAAATAACCAACGGATTTATTTACTATCTGCTCGAAGCAAAGTCACTTCATTTCAACCGGTTATTTCCCCGAAGCCCTTGTGCTGAATAAACGTTTACTTCGATTTAGTAATCTATCTAGTGCGTGGTAAATTTTAATTTGCAAATGAAATATCAGTTGAAATACGAGCTTGCATTTACAACAAGCCGTCACTTTTATCGGCGACTCGTCGAACTGTACTTCCGTACTATAGGGTTGCCACTAAGTAAGTACTAGTATTTTAATAAAAATTGCACCACCACCACCACCATGACGTCCACTGCTGGACATAAGCCTCCCCCAATTTCATGGGGGGTAAATGCCATAAAAATTGCACATTTTAAACAAAACATGTTCATTCGTTTTCCGAACAATCATCATCATAATATTATCATCCGAAAAACATTCACTGCTGGACATACGCATCCCCCAAAACCACTATGAACAGGATATATCTATGAGAGTCTAGCCCCTATCGCATCCCCAGTCAAAATTAAACATTGAAACGTTTAGTATTTTCATACATTAGTGAATCTGATTTCCAAAGAGCATTAGCCTTTATGAATTTTACATTAAGTACATAAGTCTAATGTAGTGAAAAATTCTTAATAGTACACAGCTTCATACCAGTGTAAAAGCGTTGTTATTAAAAAATGTTAATCTATTACTTCTGTTAGTTATAAGTTCTCATGTTTGATACTCTCATTAACAATTGTCATCTATGTAACAGCATGAAAGCAATTAATTACTTGATTACCAGCCGGTATAAAAATAGAACTTTACTCATGTAATTATATAGTTTAACGAAGCGTTTTTAATTTAACGAACATTTTTAATTTAACGAAGCGTCTAACCCGTTTGCATGAGCTATCTAGCAATCTTTAGTTAAGACAAATTATTTGCAAAGTGACAGCCCTGCCAACTAGAACGAAGAGTATAATAGTGAAGCGCAAGCTTGAATATTATCGCAGTGAAGAGTTGCTTCGTACTTTAATACTATTAATGTACTCTGTGATAAAGATACAGTAATACATAATGAAAGCAAGACTGGCCTGAGGAATTAGATTACTTCAATTTGTGTTTCCATTCGCTTCTCGGCGTTTATGATCATGCACTTCTATAGTTTCTGTTTAGCCCAATGGTTATCTGGTAGAGAATGCCTCAAGGCATTAAGTCCGCCACTTGTACTTTTGTGTATTTTTTAATGATAGACTGACCAGCGATTGGCCTTAGTCTCACCTGATGGAAAGCGATGACAAGGCCTAAGATGTTGCTCACTGATTCAGTAATAGCCTTTTCACTCTTGTCTTGAAGAGACCCAGATTGTATGTATCAGGAAATGCAGACGGCGGCAGTAAATTGCAGTCCTTAGCTGTTTGCATGAGGAAAAAAGAAGCAAATCGCTTGAAAAACGAAATTTATCTGTGCAATAAAGTTTAAATAAATAAATAAATTATGGATTTCATGGCGTGCAATTTACACAGTGGCCTGAAAAATGAATACGTCAGCGATTTGAACTCAGACTATTTTCGTATAAGATGAATTCACGATCTATTATCGTTCACTCCGATTTCAATTTTATTTGTGTATTGATACTCGTATTTGTATCAATGACTGCATGAGAAAGGAAGTTCATACAAACTAACGAAATTCTCCGACGTCTGTCAGATTAAACAAAGATAATCATTACTTTCTCACGCCAAAATCATGTTTAATACTGATTTGCTTCAGAGAAAGTTGACGGATGTCACGAGTTGGTTATCCACCAAGATCGCCCCAAATTGAAATACGCCGATATTGCCAAATATTCTGTTAGATCCTTGAACAATGGGCAGATGGTATTCTTTCGTGAGGTGAAATGAAATAAATTCCTTCCAGTCGTGGTGAGATAACATCGTGGTTCAAGTGGCAAGCGTTTGGCGGTGAGCCGGTGAGCGATAACAGCCTGAAGGCTAAAAGGGCCTGTATCTCTTGTCGCTTCGGAGAAATTTTGCTCTTGCACACCTTCGAGGTGTCCATATAGAATAGATGATCGTGCTGGAAACACAGCGTGTGCTATGCGGCGAGTGCGAACAGCAGGATCCATGTTTTAAATTTTCTAGCTTTCAAACATCGGGTTTGTTAGACAGAAATCCATATGTTTTTTAATAAAATTGTTATGTGTCATTGCAGGTATTTGTGAGGAACGTCGTGGTAAAATGCTTGCGATACTATTACGCTCCCCTTAACGGTAGAGCGTGACGCCGGTGTGTTTTAGTGACTCGCTGTTTTTTTCAGTTCACTTGGCGGGGGAGAGAGTCGTAACCCCCAAATGGCTTTCCCCGGTGTATAGTGGGGGTATGTGTAAAAGCATTTTCACACCGTCAAAAAAGAAGTATTTCAATTGTGGAATTTGACTGACGTGGTAGGTATATCCCCATTTTGATGCATCTGTCATTTTGAATATAAAAAACGGAGATATGAAGGTGGCGGTTATCCTTTGGTCAAATAGGTCTTGATTGAAATAGGCCGGTATTTCAACCGGTACTTAAATTTGGCCAAATCATAAATCATTTGTTTGCGTAAAATCACGGTATAAAATTTGATGGTTAAATTAATTTAGTCTCACATGCTTTGTCATATAGATGACTTGCAAATTTTGAACCAAAGCTAGTGAACGTCGTTTCCGCTTATCGCTTATCGCTTATTTCTTAGACGTTACTTAAATACAAATAGTATTGCTATTTGGAGAATTTTACTCGAATTCAATAAATTCCGACCTAATTCTCCGCGTCGCGTTGCATTTTCTCTAACAATAACTGAATCGAATATTGACGTTAATACAATCTTGCAAAAAACGTGGTAACTGGAAATATATAATCATGTGTACTTAGCTAATAACTTATTTCCATTGGGGATAAAATCTTACACAAATCGAATCGAATTACGATCATATAAGAGTTAACGCATGTTATTACGTTTTAAAAAGTTGGTATGTATTGTATATTCAAATAAACCATAAATACTTCTTCAAAACTCAAATTAATTATGAAGTGGTGAATATCTGCCGGAATTGTCGCGAAAAATAGTCACTGCAAGTAATAACGGTTACAATGTCAAAGGACCCGGTTATGTGGTAGGTGTAATAGTGACTTATTCCACTTACGTCAACTTCCACTTAGGTCAGATTTATATTTTCATACATCTAAAATTATGAAATTCCATAAAGGTCGGAAAATCAAAACGGCTGAAGTAAGTGGAATGTTTTAATGCCAATTTCGTCAGGTCCAGTTAGGATAGAAGTTTTTATTCCAGTTAGGACTAGGGTTGCCAGACGTACTATATTATATAGAATTGTACTGTATTTTGGCTCCGCGTACTTTATAATATACAAAGCACATAAAGTACGCTAAAATACTATATTTTTATCATACATTACAAATTAACAAATAACAACTAAAATACCTATGATTTACGAAAATTACAAAATAGTTTCCGAACGCAACATAACAAGAAAACATAACAGTGACACTGACATTTGATACAATTATATTTTGTCTGTAAACCCCTTATTAGCACTTTTGAAAGGTCTGTTTCATGACATTTGATTTGGCGGTTAAAGTTGTGGTCTTGTGGTAGATAAAGTAAACGTAAGTAAAATATATTTATAAACGACAAAACTTTAAAAGGGCTTGTAAAATCGAATCAAAAATATGTTACTAAATAAAGTAGTTGTTACAATGACAAAAAAGTTTGTGTTTATTTTTATTATCAAGAGCTCAAGAAGAATAAACAAATATTTATTTTTTCTAACTGTACTTTATTTATGAGACCTTTAAACCACTATGTACTATATTTGCCAAAAAAAAACCTGGCAACCCTAGTTAGGACCGTGTTTCTAAATACTGTCTAAATAGTGATTATTGTCAAAAAGTCCTACAATAAGTGATCTACAACGGCCCCAGCCCTATATAGGTTAGGTTCGTTAGGTATCTTCAGATGCCCGATGGCCAAACCGCGCAGAAATAGGAGCCCCGCGGAGCGGGGGGGGCTCCGTCAATTTTGAGGCAGAATGAAATTAGTCATATCAATACTTTCAGTTTGCTGTTAATATTGGTTTCCAGTTGTCAGCTTACTGTCCATGCTGGTGTCCAGGTAGGTCAGATATTTTTTGTTGACAACTTCTGACCTAAGTGGAAGTTGGCGTAAGCGGAAAAAATCAAAAAATTAAATGCTTAGACAATTGACAATAATTCAGATTTCTGAGTAGCATGAAATCTTAACTCATTTCTTTAACTTGTTAACAAGAAACCCAAATATGTTTTTTAAATATTTTTATTGCTATAAATATTTTTTGAGGACAATCTTACACAAATCGACCTAGTCCCAAACTTGCAAAGCAAAGCTTGTGCTATGGGTACTAGAAGACGATATACATACTTATATAGATATATACATACTTAAAAACATAAATTATAAGTTTTCAAGATATTCATTAACATGTGAAAAAAGCCTACCACCGTCTAAATGACATTAGTCTGACACATAATGATGATTAGTTGTGACAGTCACAGCGCACAAACAGCAGCACAATTTCGATAGTAAATCCGCCTTACTTTAGTACTTCCGTATGATTTTTGACGCTGTGACGCCTTACTTGTCTCTTACTCTCTGTTATAATGAGGGACTTTTCAAATTGATCTATTTATATGAAATTGGGAAATTTTCGAGAAATTAAAAATGTGGTTGTTCTTAATTTTTTATCCTATATTTGATTTCATCGAAAAAAAGCCGGCTTAAAAATTAAATGTTCTGGAAGGGATCTCTTCTATTTCCGATGTAATGATTAGTAATTAATACTGACGTATTGTTATGCTGCTGATTAGCAGAGCCCGGAAAATCCATAGCAAAACAAAAGACAGTCGCAATCAAACTAGTGTTAGAAACATTTTTTTATCGATATCGAGTAAGTTTTGACTAAAAAAAATTTATACCGATATGTTTAGGTAGGTACATTATTTTACAATCATTCACGCCAAACGCAAAAGAAGTGGTAAGTTCAGGGTTTGTTTTTATATGTGTTATTTCATCTAAAACGCAACGTAACTTATATTATCAACGTTACTTATATTTCATATTAAGTAATAATGATTAGTAAAAAAATATATATAGAAAATTATTCTTACGCAAATAATCAGAATAAGGCGCCGTATCTCTGATTTTTAATTCACCCACCGTTGTCCATTGTTACGTGAAAAGGCAAATTATTAGCCTAAGGTTCCATTACCTCTGTATGAATGGACCTTTTTATTAAAATGAATCGGGGTAATATTGGAAGGTAAATTATTGTGTAAAAGCGAGTGTTATTTGTTTCGAATATTCTTTTATCTGAAATCGTCGGTTTATTTTACGCGTGTGAATGTTTATTTTATCTGTTTTTGATGATACGATAAATGTGGCTGTAAACTGGCTGTAAATTTTTTTTTTATGATTCCTTAATGGTATTCAGGAGAAAGCTATTTACAATTGGAGCTTTACACAATTAAGCTGTGTTCACGCGCGCTTATCAATCGATTTCCATCATATTTCCATACATTTTGAAATCTTCATCATTCTGAATCTTCTACATACGCTTGCGCGTAAACGCGGTCTTAGTTTTCCTGTAGTATTTCAGCAATCTTCGAATGGTACAGTCAGTCAAAAAGTGGTAGACCATTTTGTTGGTTTACCGTACGTAAACCTTTTCTATACATCCGACCAAATCTAGCGCATACAAGTACGACATATCTTTTGCAGTGCGCTCAGTGAAGTTATGGAATAAGTGTTGAGACAGTCTTGAGACAGTCTCAGTCGGTTGCATTGCCCAAGGAAAAATTGAAAAAGCTGTGGCTATCTGACTAGGAAGTAGGTAACACTTTGTCCTGTAATAATTAATTTTAGATTTTCTTTCCTTTTCCTGTAGTTAATTTATTTATTTATTTAAACTTTATTGCACAAAATATAACTGTATAATTGGCGGGCTTAATGCCAAATGGCATTCTCTACCAGCCAACCATTGGGCTAAACAGAGATTAATGAAAGGTGTAAAGAAAAAAGTTACGATCTCCTTTCACGTATAGAAGTTATGTTTGCCTGTCATATATGTATTTCTATATTATGTTTATTATTTCTTCTGCGCCTTTTGTACATGTTGCTGCATTTGTCTACTTTTATTCATTTTTACTCATTTACTCAGAGGTTAACTCGAAGAGATCCCTTAAAGGGATAAGTTCGCCTTTTGTAGGTATTTAACTTTTTTCTTTTATAAATCTTACTAGTTACCCGCGCGGCTCCGCCGCGTCGACGTACTACGAAGAATGCAAGAGGAGCCGCGGGATAGAATATAGCCTATCTATATTCTATCCCGTGGCTTCGCTCTCGATTACAAAGATGATTTAAAAACATTTGTGTCACAGTCAATCATAAACAAACATATTTGCACCCCGATCCACCGCATAACTGGGCCTTGTACGTGGGCCATGATGGGCTAATGAGATATCAACCTACATGCATTTCTGTAGGGTTCAACTTTGTAGGGTTTGACATCCTCAGACAAACATTGAAAAAAAAATAGCAAATTAACCTTTTGAACGCCATACTTTATGAACCACAGTGACACTTACACGCCAACTCATTTTTCATAAGAGATAGAATATAAACCATAGTATCACAGAATAAGTAATAGTACATAGTATAAAGTACGAAGGTAATTTTCATATATCATAACACCTATGTTCTCGGCAATTAAAGGTTGTAATTATATTTTTAACCTTTTAAGCGCATTATCTATAGAAATGCATGTAGGTTAATATCGCAATGGATGCCGTCGCCATGACGGATATATTTGTCGTTGTATTGAATCGATAGTGCGCAAATACTTCAAATGCGTTGTTGACGTCGTAAAGGTTAATTAGTGCAACATTGTTTTCTCGTTCGTTTGATCTAAATCCACCAATAAGTAACGTCTACTCCAATGAGAACTTCTTTGCTTATGATCTCTTGATCACCCTACTGATATGGCAATAGGTGGAAGAGAGACACACTTAGACACAGCGAATCTCTTCTCTTTCAAAATGTTTTGCAGCTTATCTATGATTAACTCAGAAACAGTTCTGTAACTCACAACGTAAAGTTTAATTTGGTTTGTCATTGTTTTGGCAGGTATCAATATCAGTCAAGATATACGGAACGTATATTTGAAGCGTCATTGGTTTGTATACCAACTTCTTTGTTTAAACCATGACAATATAATATTGACATAATAGAGCACAATAAAAAAAATGACACAATACGTATGTCATTTATGTAAACATTACATTTATTTTCTGCTTTATTCGACAGAACTGAACAGGCCCTGTTCACATTATCCGATCCGATATCGGCGTTGGAGCCGACACGGTTATGTATGTATGTATGTATGGCTTTATTGTAGATAAAACACGGCAAAATGACAAACAGACAAAACGTGGAAGTAAAAAGGCTAGCTTATCCCTATATGTATAGAAAACTGCCACAGATATCAAATCCGCTCATTTAAGTTGAACAATTTCTGAACATCTCATTCTCTTCTCTCTAATGCACAAATCAGTAAGTTTGAGAAAGACAGATAAGTGATATCTGACAGGTGTTCACCTGTCAGTGCATCTGCTTTCAAATATATTTGTTTATATGCAAATTGTACTGAACTGACGTTTGTGACGTTTGCATTATATGTGATTTGAAATTTTGGAGTGCTTTTAAGTGGAGACAATTCGTTAGCAGCCGAAAATGATCGTTCTATCTGTACCGGTCTAATTCATCTTGCTTAACCATAAGGATCCAAAGAGACAACTATAAGAAAAATCGTCTTGCTTAACACTGCGGATCTGTTAGTATTATTAATTACGAAAACTGGTCACTGTTCACATTGCACGACACGATATTGGTCACATTTCCATACATTTGTCGAAGCCGAAACCTTCATCAAATCGGATAATGTGAACAGGGTCTTAAGTTCAGAAATGAATGGTGCCCTTTACACGATTAATATAATGACAAAACTGAGATGTCAATATTATATCGCGTTTTTCCAAATAGTTCGTGTTTTGGTTCAATATGCATCAATATTCACGTAAATCGTATGGTGATATGAGTGTGTCACGGGATAATAATCACCGTGTAAAATGCCCCATAAAATTAACGGATCACTAAATTTTGTATTGTCTTTATAGACCGCAATAATATTGACACCTCAGTATTGTGAAAATAAAAATCGTGTAAAAGGCCACAATAAAAAATAAGTTAAAATGTTGACACAAAACGTCTGGCATTCATGTAAACTGTAAATACTTAGACCGAATACACCGAATATTATGTATTGTCTTGTAAACAAATTAGTAATTTTACTTTCGTTTATAGTTAATAATATTGAGTATTTCTCGAGTCAAAAGATTTTATTTTGTAATGCTGTACCAGATATTTCTTACAGGAACATTTTAATTCATATTTGATTTTATGTCATCCGGAATCATACAATAGCCAGTTCCCAAGTCACGTGTTAACCAAGCTAAATTTTGACACCTCGTACAATTCTACCAAGGTAAGCTGACCCGTCGCTTGTATGCGGCGTCATCGAACACGATTTTGAGGCTTATATTTGTCGGGGCATCCAGGATTTTTCGTAAATATCAATTTAAAAAAAAATCCAGGATAAAAATCAAAAAACTAAGACCTTATTGCAAATCTGCAGCATGGGACGAATCCTATGGTATATAATTTATCAAAATCGGTCCATAACTGTAGATCTGATGGGCGTTGTAAGGATCGGCTTCGCGTAATATATATATAGATAGATATGTTGTGTGTTTTTGGACAGTTAAGAGTTTTACTAGTGCTACTACTACTATTAGGGTACTCTTTGGGGACAATAATATACAGGGTGTGGCCTGTAATAGGAGCAAAAAATTTAAAGGCTGCTCCCTTTGAGCATCTGCAGTAACCTCTTGTGTCCAAAATAAAAATATATCTTTTCACTTGGGAGAAATTTTGATCTAAAGTTACGACCTCCAATTAATGGGTCTTGGCACCACAAGATTATAGCACGGCAGTCACTGCTGATATTGAGGAAGCATCTAGTTATGACTCATAATCGTTGTAGCATTTTTGGTTAAAAAGGATATTTTAGGGATTTTTTAATTTATTTTTATAATTTTTTAGTGTTTTTTAAATAAATAGTTATTAATATAGCTCTAGTAGAGTAAAAAAGTACATAGAAGCTATATGCGTGTAATTTTTTTCTGTGAAAACCATTTGGAAATAATTGCTGGTGAGCTTAATAGTGTACTGTTTAATTTTTTGCTCCTATTACAGGCCACACCCCGTATACAACTGTAATAATGACGCTCTGGAATTACAAGCAATCATTTAGAGAGTCAATGTGACCTTCTTTGCAGCTTCAGTGACGCTTGTGATATATTTTGTCTGTCGTCTTTATTACTTTTATAATAGTGTATCCACGACAAATGTTCCGTCTGATTATATCTTTCGATTGTCGTATTGTATGGAAAGGTTATGTGAATGTCAAAGAAACTGTAAAACGAGATTACGTGTCGAAGTTATTTCAAAGTGGTCAAAATATTGACATACAAACTGTTTATTTATTTCATACGGTATTTCACTGATAGTCAAATCAGCAACGAAACGTGATTAACGCCCGGTTTTCACAATTTACAATTTTCTACGGTCATACTGCGTCCTATTTTAATATTTATGTATTTTACAATCTTTTTTCGAGTTTTATCCGAGTATTTTCGTATATTTAACTAATTATGAATGAATAATAAATTATTATAAGAGACAATTAAGAGATATGAGTTGTTATGTTACTTGTGAGTTGTGACCGTTAGGTGCATTGCGTGCTGAATTAACTTGTATGGAAAATAAACTTTTTAGTAGGTACTTACATTAATTCATCGTGTAGACTCTAAGGCTCGCACACATTTACTGTCATCGAACCTTTTGATTCACATACCTCTCAGATCTTTAACCCTTACTCAGAAGCACTTCCTTCAACGTTCCAAGCAAATCGGTGCCCTAAATATTAAACCACCCTATTTCTTTTATAGTCTAGAGTCGATTTTTTACGAGATGATTCGATTGTTCAAACCGCGATCGGGAATCCGAGAATGTTTCTCCGAAACCTCTTTTACCCCGAATTTCGCGAAATGGCGACTTTCTGTCGTAAAACGTGATGTTTATTACTTACGAGAAAGATCGGGTATAAGTCATGATGTTCAATACGGTGAATGATTTAAAAGTTAAGTACGGTTTGTCGTAATAGTCTACTCGAACGGCTACAGCAATGGAATTTCTATTTCGAAACTGAGAAGTTACCGAATAAATATATCAGTAACTTTTGGTTATAACAGGCTCCGTCAACCTTAAACTCTATTTATACTTATTTAACAGGGCCATCCCGGGTCGTAGTTGGTTCAAATTTCCCCATGATACCTAGTGCCAGCAGTGTTACCTTGCTTCACTAGTAGATTTTGAGTTGTAAGAGTTAATTTATATCATGTATTTATTGAGCTGAGTGAAGTGAAGCTCATTCTTAGGCGACAGATGTAATTCGTTTGAGTTCGTACTCCTCCTAGACGCTTCAACCGACCACGCTCACATTTTGCAAGTCGGTAGGTGACATCATGACGATGGTTTAAATAAAAAAAAATGTAAATCAGACAACTCACAGAGGAATAATCACTGAAAAACTGAATTTCCGTATATTTTAATGCTAAGCGAGTACTGCTACACCAGATACGAAAATAGCACCCCAGGATTTATTTAAAATTATTAGGTAATAAATAAAAAGGGAATCAAATATATAATCCGAATGTATTAAAAGTAATAAATACCATTCCCCGCGAAAAAATAACGCTGATCAATTATAATTAGTAAGTCGAGCAAAAATTGCTGGCCGGAGGGAATGTCAATTAAAAAGTTAGGGAAACGCAAATTAAAATGATTTGGAAAGTTTGCAAATTACAGACCCGCTACGCGAGAAGGTATGATTTGCTAATTTTCCTGTTTCGTCTTCCTTATTACATTTATGATTATAATTATTTTATTTATGGACGGAAATAATTTTTTTGGACCATACTTAAGGCTTTTAATTCATCTACAATTTAACTGATTCCGTTATAACACGAAAGGTACACTTAAATACAAACTGTATTAAGGATTTTCGTGTCAACAAGAAATCAATTAAATTACGAATAAAAAGCCTTACATATAATCAAAAAATTTGAACTCTACCCTAAGACAACGAAGTGATTTTTACCAGTTAAAAATACTTTTTAATTATACCGCTCTTTTGATTTTTCTTCGAGTGTTGAAGAAAAAATGTTCTTCATATTACTATCGATAAGTTTACATCAACAAGGGATCTGATTTTCTTTTTTTATGGATTTTAATATGAGCCAGTCAATAAATCTCATCTCAAAATGGTTATTAACCAGCGTATTAAAATGTGTAACTGTGTAAATGAGCCATTAGTAAACTTGAAATAAATAAATAATAATTAATATTAGCATGAGGGTAGTCCGCAATAGACTATACTGCTTTTATTATCTAAAGTACCAAACAATTCCAATATCTTTTTCACGATTTTCACGAAATCATAACTGCAAATTGCGCGATTAAAAACCACTTGGAAACAGACAGTTTCCCAAACCTTTTCCGTGTTGCGACTGGAGTCCGAAAATATTCTAAAGCTATTTAAATAGCACTCTAAATGCAAATAAGACAGTATTATAAAGTTCCCCAATAGGCGATAAGGGGATAAACTAGACTATAATGTGGGTTTATGAGTTGTGAGAGCAGCTAAGCGGAAGAGTTTAAGTACTTATATTTAGTACGGGTTTACCAATATTGTACTTATAATACATTTATGTGTAGCATTATTACTTAGCTACGATAGAAACTTTTGAATGGGATCAAAGGCGTCAGTGTTTTCATATACTTACGTCTAAATGTATCTATATGAATCGATAGCTGTATTATTTCCAAACTTATTTCATCAATATTAGAGGACATTTAGAGGGCATCTTTTTTTCAAATCATCAAATACCGACATAGTAACATTAGTTATACTCAAATAAACAATAAATTAACAAATAGAAAACTGTCTCAAACTCTGAGCCTGTTGATAACGTGCCCAGAAGCTTGCGGCTATTACCGTGATCTATGAAAGTAATCACAGTGTTATAATACATTAAGTGTGTGTTAAGTGCTATGTTGGTACTAAATAAAACAATTTTGTTGTATCGCTAGCAGTGCTTCGGGACAATGCCGCCAGCATATTGGGCACATATGCACCAGGTACCTGCCGTTCTGGGGATCTGATAGGTTTAGTCAAAAATAATTATTTGCTTTTTTTCCTAATTTGTAAGCGCTTTGTGTTTTTAGTGTGCATTATTATTCTAAAATTTGAAAATTAAAGTATTTAATTTTGTTGTTACCTATGCCAATGTTCACAAACATATTAGTAGCTTACATTGCGAATTTTACCAGTTGGTAGGTACAAGTTAATACATATTATTTTCGCAGGTATTTATTGAAAAGACAACCATTATTGTTTAGTCTGGTACGAGTATTCTTAGACAAATATACTATAGTGAAGGTATTATATCTAAGCGTACCTGACAGTGGTGAGTCGTTTATAGAAATAAATTTTGCATTATTTTAGTCACGGAGAATTGCCAGTTGATTTAGCAGGTAATCATGAAATCTAGACACGCGGCAGCGTGTCCAGCTAAGTTTACCGCAGGAACTGGCGGACAGCCGCCGTGTGTTATTTTACAAGAACCGTTTGGAGCCACTTCTGACCCCCCAATAACTCCAAATCTATTTAACATAAAAGACTGAAATTTGGTACATGTATTAAGATCATTTAGAACAACTAGAATACCAAATTTCATAAATATAGGTGAAAAATAGTTATTGAGATATTAAAGTTCAAAAAACGGCATTTTTACCACTGACTGAATGACTGACTAGTAATCAAAAACCTAACCCACTTCCAGGTTACCTAGAAAGGTGATGGCATCCAGCTTGGTAATTTGTGTGTATACATCATAAAAAAAATCAGAAAACGGTGATTTTTATTTTTATTATTTATGCGTTTTACCTCAGAACTCCGTCATTTATTAACCGATTTGGAAAATCCTTTTTTCGTTTGATAAGATATACTTCAGGGGTGGTCCCATAGTTATGAGGTAAGAATCTGCACGGCTAGCACAAGACGGCACGCTAGCTATCTCGCGCGCGAGATAGACTATCCGTCTCTATCTTATGCGTACACACGGAAAGAGACGGATAGTCTATCTCGCGCGCGATATAGCTCGCGCGCCGTCTTGTGCTAGCCGTGCTGAATATAGTGTCCTGGAGAAATCGAGGGAACTCTTCTTAAATATCGAACAGCTTTCATGGTATTATAACATACTGCATAGAAAACTGCCAAGTTAAGGCTCAAAATGCATTAAGCCGCAAAAAATAGTTTACTGTAAACAATATAGTGCCAGACTTGGCACCTTATCAGACAATCTATGGAACTTGGCACCCATTTAGATCTCAATTTTTTGTCGGTGAAGACGACAACCACGCATCGCATATTGAACTTGGCTGCCATTTTCACATTTATGTTTTTGATGGGATTACTATATCTCTATGTAAACAGTTATGTTGTACCGTTATTTTATTATTTAACTAATACTATTCGTTTATTTTGTTTTGGTGAATAATAAAGTATTTTTGTATTATATTTTATTGTAAATCCATAATCGAGTACATTATCCATTCTACATTACTCTAGTGATGAAAACAAATCGCCTCCAAATAACTAGCCTTGCTTTTACCTGTTACACCCGAACAGTTTTTTGCTTGCACTTGCATTTTGAACTATGTTCCGTGGCAGTCATCCATCAGAATTTGGGTCACTCATCTCCATCCATTATGTCAGACTAAAAGCTTAACCGGAATATTTTTTCTCGTCGGATCCACATGGCAAGAGGTATACGTTTCGTACTGCCGACGTCAAATATATATACATTTTTCTCCTTATGACTAGGAAATAATGTGTCTTACTGAAATTATTTTGATAAAGGACTGTGCGTAAAACTGCGAAAATGGACCAAAATGATTAAGAGGGCGCAGTACGCTCGGTTCACCGTACAAACGTATTTACGCTCTCATTTTAAAACGCCATGCTAGAATAACATAAAACTTTGTATACACAATGGGATCCGGCATATCTAGGTCGAAAATTAGTCTCTGTTGCTAGAAATTGTAAAAGAAAAAAAATACATCGGTTGTTTGAGATTCTTACGGCTTGTATGAAAACCTTAATAATCGCTGTATTTTTTCTCCATTATAATTTCAAGCAACAGAAACTAATTTCCGACCTAGATATGCCGAATCCCATAGTGTATACAAAGTTTCACGTTATTCTATCATGGCGTTTTAAAATGAGAGCGTAAATACATTTGTATGGAGAACCGAACGTACTGCGCACTCTTAATAATGAAACCTCATGTAACTGTAGTTCTTCGAGTAAGCTATACCTAGGGTGACGCCCTGACTTGGCGGGGCGGGATCGAGATGTGGTATTTTGTTCTTTGACGTGAGCTTACTGATGTCGTAGAAATTGCCTCAATTGAAAATACTGTCAGTATTCCGTTTGCGCAATAATAATATCATGCGCAGAAGTGGGGTTGTGCTGCATTCGTAATATTGCCCCGCTTCCGCGCATCCTGCACCAGTCAGGAAGCACTCATTTAAATGTAGCGGTAAATTAAAAAGCGGTACTGACTTGACTGACAGTTGACACTGACATCTGACAGTTTTCTCTTATCTTATCACCCACAGATATTAGAGTAAAGCAGATCCGCTCATTTAAGACGATTTCTGTACATCTGATCTATTCTCACTAATGCACAAATCAGAAAGTTTGAGAGAGACAGACAAGTAACATCTGACAGGTCTTCACCAGTGTCTCCGTCTTCATAACTGAAAATTGTAGTGAACTGACGTTGCCGTGTGTCAAGTTTATATGGGATTTAACATCCTGGTGTGCTTTCAAATGGAGACGATTCGTTAACAGACGGAAATGATCGTACTATCTGTTGCATTCTTTTAAGAGACAACTATTATGAAAAATCATCTGGCTACTTAGACAGTATTAACTGCGAGTCTGCTCGTCTCTGATGTCTGTGGTATCGCCGCACCAGGAAATCAGAAAGTCGCCTAAGGTAACCGTCTAAATATGCGATTCCGTCAAACCGAATAGTTTACACCTTATGTTCATCTCAGGTATGACTTAAGTTGACAGTATTGAACTGGGACACTTACCTGTTTGTTATTAACATAATGTTATGTTAGAAGGTATTTGTCGGCCTGTTTAGCCTAGTTGGTAGTGACAATGCCTACGAAGCTGGTGGTCCCGTGTTTGGATCCCGGTAAGGAAATTTGTATATGTGGTGAGCAAGAACATTTGGTGATATTTGTTCCCAAGACTTGGATGTTTTATACATATAATAAACAAATAAATAAGCTTACTATGGGAATAGTTCGAATATATATATATATAATAGTTCTAATATATTTTTTATGTTTTTTTGCTTGGAATAGATTCAGATTGTTTAAAAAATATTCTTATTGTGATAATGGTCAAATACTGATAATAATGTATTAAATAAACTAAATAATGAAAATAGTGTAAATTACATCTTTAATTAGGACAGAGATCTTCGAGAAGACAAGTACGGTTGCCAGTTTTTGTTGCACTTTTAGCACCACCCAGGGGTCACGTGTAGGGTAACGGTGGGTACTCCCTACGGGCGTGGTACAACTTCGACCCCCCTTTGTCAAGTGAGTGGGCAACTTGACTGTTAGAAGTTCTCAAGCCGCCCGAAGGCCTTCGTAAATAAATGCCATACGATTAAATAATAAATTAGGACAGAGGATTAATTAATTTAATTTATTCAATTTTAATTATGGTCTCTACTAACGGAAAAATAATTAGTAGCCTGTGAACTAGAAGCTCAAACTTGAATAGTTCCGATTAAAACTAATTAATTTACTCCTCATTTCCATAACACTTCTTTGGGTTTCCAATTCATTATTTTAGAGCATCTTTATCTCGCAAAGAAAAATAAAGTTTAATAATGAATCAACTCTAGAACTTCATCAGTTGCAATCTAAATCTTAAGACGATTGCCATATAATCTAAAATGGATAAACAGGTACATATAATAATATTCGCCATAAATAGTAGTTCATAAAGTTCAGAAACAGGGTGTTCAGAATATATATTAAGTGTTAATATCCCAATAAGCATAATCGACATATAACAAGACAAGCGTGAAGCTGCTAATGTCCAAATTAACCTAAAAAGATTAATTAAGAGTGTTCGAAAGAATTTCTATTGAATAAATTTGCGAGCGGCGATTTAATTATAATATCCCCAATAACAGTTTTGTAACGAGTAACGTAATAATGTATAACTTGGTTTAACTATTGACTCACCAGTAAGCTAAATTATCGACTTAACGAAGATATCTTTTTGGTTATCAGGTATTCAGTTATGCACATATTATATACCTATAGTGATTATAGGACTGAGTAAACAATGTGTCATTAAATAAGAATTACCTACCAGAAGACCCATTTCTTTTAACCATAATATATACCATAATATTCCTATTACATGTACACGGGAGATATGAACATCTTTCGGCTCATGTGTAAGTCCCATTTGTTGAATGTATTCATTATTTTTTCCTTAATTAAGCTTCACCTTTATTCCTTTGTAAATGACTTATACCTTCTCTTTTTAAAAGTACCCCGGATTTACGAGGATGTTTTGAATGATATAATTTCCCTTTATGAATATTTAGCTGCTCGGAGCAGTTGTTAACGACTGCGGGTTTGCGGTGATGTATCTCTGGTCATCGTCCAGTTAACTCTCTTGGGAATCAGTTACACCGAATCTTGAGCCCAAAGTTAACGAGATAGCTATGTTTCTGTTTTAGTGCGCGTGTTGAAAATTACTTCACGAGAAAATAAACAATGCAAACAAGTAAAACACACATATGTTTATAGTGAATAAAATTTAATTTCATTTACTATAAACGTTAATTTTTCCATTTATTGACATTACCGACTGTATAGATTAGATTAGACTAGATTATTTTATTTTATGATAATGAATTACGATATTTATTTGCGAACATTTCAAAATAGTAGCAATCGCTATCATGGTTGTCATAACAAGGAAAATAATAATAATAGCACAATATCAACAAAGATAAAATAAAAATACTCGATAAAAAGTAAAACGGAAAATAGGCGTCTTCCATTAGGAATAATTTTATCGGCTGGCAAGGCAGAGGGTTTCTTTTCATAGAAATATTAATGTATTTTCCGGGTTCTTAATTTAATATTAACAAAATATTTTCTTTTTTTTTCAGGTAAATACTCTCCAGCGTTACCGCACTGTACAACAGTAACTCTGCGGAATAGCGCCGCAATGATGTCGTAAGTTGCTTAGTTTACATATGTATATATTACATCAAAGTTAGGTAGATTATACTGTGTACGTAATCGCTAGCAACTCTGTAGATCTAAATTATCTAATGAAGGTATTAGTCCCAGTATTAACGATAAATCAAAATCGATTCTACCTATCTACGCTACCGTTATAATTAAATTATCAAAGATTCAAAGAGTCTTATTTGTTCATCACTGACGGCGTATAAATGTAAAACTCATATCAGGCGTAAATTCATTGAAATAAAATCATGGACTAGCAATGTAGGTTAATCATAAACACACCATGGTGTGCAAACAGGTAATAAGTACATTACAATACAAGTGCAGAGAACAGGAAATTTGCAACGAGTGGTGATAAATTAAAACACGACCGAAGGGAGTGTTTTAAATCGACACGAGTTGCGAATTACCTATTCGCACGTGTATCGTACAACGTTTTACAGTACATATGGCTCTTTGAAGTTTCGACATATGCACGTAATCTGCTGATTATCGCACTCGTGTGGTAAAGTAGCACCATATGTACTGTAAATAAAAATAAAAATAAATATAATTGTTGTATAGCTGGCAAACGGCTCTGTACATTCGGTGTAACAGGCGGCCGCGCTAACTCGTCCAGCACTGAGGCCCATAAACATGCTCCTGGTGGTATTTTAATGGCGTTTTAATTAATTTGTCGGGGACTTTCTACTATTTTGCCTTAAGTAATCGATACCACTTTGTATAGTCTTAATAAACGAGGATGAGTTACGGCCTTTAGATAAGTTTGAGTAAGGGTAATTATGGATCTTCCCCGATGTAGTGTCGGGGTAAAATAACATCACTATCTTTCCGTCGGTGTCGATGGGATCGACTATTCCTTATTCATTAAATGGTTGTTCGGTTTTACATAATGAATGAAATGAAATGAAAATAATTTATTTCAGAACAAATCCATATTTGCCATTACTAATATCATTATCAAATTGAAATAATTAAAAAGAATACAAATTACAATTAAAAAATAAATTTCTGCCATCTGACCTCCCAACCCAAGGGGGAAACTAGACCTTATTGGGATTAGGCTTGTCAAGTGAGTGGGCAACTTGACTGTTAGAAGTTCTCAAGCCGCCCGAAGGCCTCTAACTTGGCTTAACGACTGCTGTTATAGACAGCAGCCGGGATCAACGGCTTAACGTGCCTTCCAAACCACGGAAGCACTCAGTTACTAACCACTCAAAGCAGTCACCCATCCATCATCTATACATCTATCCATCCATCTTGGGATTAAGTGCCAAACCAAAGCGGACTCAGCTTCTTGAGAATACAACTGGGAAAACGTAAGGAGAATGATGAGAAGCTTCTGTTTGGTGGAATTTACAACATGTCTTTAAACTCCTGAAGTAGGGTTGCCATAAATACCTATAGGGACGTCAACCGGGACAATTAAAGAAGACATTGTGTAGGTAGAGATCAGAAAAATTGGAACGAACATCAGTGTCTTATCCTCAAAGCCAGAAGGTAGCATGGGAGACTTTGACTTTGACATGCCTATTTACCTCTAGTGCGGGTTCCTGTGCCTACTAAATAAATAACTGTTTTTTAATCCGGGACAAAAAAAAATACCACGTCAGTGGCAAACAAGCGTACGGCTCGCCTGATGGTAAGCGGTCGCCGCAGCCTATTGCATGAAAGCAATAAATTACATGACTACAATTTTTTTTTTATTAAAAAATGGGATTGCTCTTGGCAAGCATCTAGCCAGGGGACAAAGATGAGGCCGACGATGAAGCGAGCTCACCCAGAAGATGCCTATGAACGCCTGCAACTCCAGGGGTGTCACATGCGCGCTGCGGCCCCTTTAAAAATGTATACACTCCTTTCTTGAAGAACCCCATACTGTCGTCCTTCGGGAAAACCTCGTCTCCAGCTCATTCCACAATCGGAGCGTCCGAGGGATGAAATTACTTCACGGTCGTGACACTGGAACATCAAACCAGGATATGTACCGACGTACTGAGACGCATGACAACCCTATACTAAAGGAACAACTTTGCTCTCTAATCCCAAGTTTATGCTCAGTTACATTTGATCGAGCAGCCTCAGTACATCGGTAGGGCGTGTCCTAAGTTACTTGTGTTTCAAAACAGGTTATTTACAAGGCAACTAGTATTAGAGGATAATTTATAGACTATTTCGCGTGTCGCCATCGGCTTTATGAGTATGTACTTACCTATTTGAACACTATCATCAATGTTATCTATGAGTTGGAAAATATAGTTCAGGTGTTTAAGTGAGTGAGAATACGTACATCAGGGCCATTACGTCATTCCAAAAAAAAAAATTTGAATATTGACTTATGGGCCTATTCGTTTTATTTTAGATATGAAAACGCTATCGATTAAAGAGGCAGAAAAAAAAACACTTTGGATGTCAGTTTTTTAACTGCTATTTATACAGTGTGTAAGTCTAATACGGGCGATAAATTAAAGCGGACATAGTATTCATTAGTGTAATCATGAATTAAAAAGTTTTTTTTAAATTACAGTTCATTACGACCCCATAATTATTATTTTTTTAATTTCTCAGCAGCAATGTACTGTAAACATGGTTGCGGTACCGAAATGTCAAATGTTCATTAGCAATACAACAACGTGAGCGTGTTTACATTACATTGCGGGCTGAATTATTTTGTATGGACAAAATTATTGTTGCAACTTTAAGTAAATGTTATCTAATTACCTTTACTTTGTCCTGTAATAACCACCGTTAAGAGATTCGCCCGTATTAGACTTACACACTGTATATTTTGTCGGCCTGTTTAACCTAGTTGGCAGTGAAGTGACACTGCCTCCGAAGCTAGAGGTCCCGGGTTCAAATCCCGGTCAGGTATTTGTGCATTTAGCTCGAATATTTGTTCCTAGGTCTTGGATGTTTTCTTTGTACTTAAGAATGTATTTATCTGTAAAAGTATGTAAATCGTCGTCTAGTACCCATAGAACCAACTAAGCCAAAGTATAGTGGTCGTCAATATATACAAGATCCCGGCCCTTGTATCTTCTATTTAATGTTTTAATATAAATGAAAGACTAATACTGCTTTACTTGATTTAATAAAAGTTAATGCAATTTAAAACTGAACTTGGTTCCAATATCATCCACTCTGAACCTCGCGAATTTATTATATATGGGTATGGTATGAATGCTATGAATTTTAAACAAATTTTCAGTAAAATGACTTTTAAATTATCATTTCTATTGCCTTTTATTTCTTGATTTAATAAAAGTAAATCCAATTGAAAACTGAACCTACTTCCAATTTCATCCACTCTGAACCTCGCGAAATTATTATAAATGGTAATATGGGTATGGTATGAATGCTATGAGTTTTAAACAAATTTTCAGTAAAATTACTTTTAAATTATCATTTCTATTGCCTTTTATAGCCTGATGGTGATGTTGTCCGCGCAATGGATTATTCATTAACAGCCGCATGGTTATGCGCGACTGCAATATTCTAAGAAATCCTATGAACAAATCCAATACACGCGAAATTGAATTTTAAATCCAGTGGCATTAGATGAAAAATCGGTGTCGCTAAAAATGTGAGATAGGAGGTATTGGAACATCGTTGTGCAGCGGCTGATAGTTGCCAACTATCATTGCATTTATGATGTTGCAAGTACGAGTAGTGGAAGTGACAGTACAATCTCAATATTTTGAATGATTTTGAAACCAAAGAATATAATACTCTGTTTGAAACTAAGAACCGAGTTTATTTTGATTTTTCCATGAAATTTAAAATTAGGAATTAAAAATAGTATTCGAACAGGGCCCTTATGTAACAAAGACAGTTTATAAACCAGAAACAAAGACGTTTTATGGGCTACAGCATGGGAGGCACCGCGCGAGTGACGCCTCTGGTGCTGCAAACGTCCACAGGCGACGGTGACCACTTGCTCTCAGGTGGGCTGTCAGCTAGTTTGCCACCGATGTGGTATAAAAAAAACTCAGTTTTTAATAGTTTTCATACCAAAACAGTAGTCAATTTTGGTTCGTATTTGTAACAGATTAATTATTTTTTTACCAGACTTGACTGAGAGTTGACACTGACAGCTGACAGTTTTCTCATATCGTACTGCCCCCGAACCGACAAATCACTTTTTTTTGCTATGCATAGGTTTGCGCTTGACCACAAATCACCTGAGTGTTGTATAAGCGATATTTTGGTCTAGGATGGAGCGCGCTTACCTAGTAAAAACCGGTTCACTCTCGTCTTGAAGACCGTAAGGTTGTAGTTTTCAGGGAACAAGGATTCTGGCAAGGAGTTCCACATGCTTGCCAAACAGCGAATACCAAACAACAAACACGAACGTGTGGATAGGTGTTTGCCTGTGTTTGTCTGTTTTTGTTTGTGTTTGCCAGTGATTGGCGTCGGTGTCGGTTTTTTGCACAAATCAAATGACATTCGACAAACGTGTTTGCGATGTATCCAAACGCTTGTCCTAACCATACCAAATGAGGAATATACCACCACGTTCGCCATGCCTGAGGATGCCGTGTTTGTGGTGAGCGTCAGGATGACAGGACCATGATAAATTTTTATATCGAGAGTAATTCCAAGTTTTAGTACCTTTTTTGTACTATTTGGTACCTGACATCATAAAATTTGTACCTCGCTAAAAATCCAGAAATATTGAAAATAAAGTGGTCAGCCATTCTGACGTCAGGTTGACAGGACCAAGTCTAGTCCCCCTAGTTGCAGGCGTTATACCAAATCCATCTTTTCGTAATTATTTAGTACCTAATTTGTACCTTAATGCATGATATTCAGTATTTTATAAAGACTTACAAAAAAATAGTTACACCAAGAATAAGCTTTGTATGGGCATAGCGCTGCAGTCCGTCGATTTGAACCGGACCTTAAATTTAGTTGAAACGTTATGCTATTAATTGATTTATTACTATTAAAATGTTTTCTGCATAATAAGGGTTCCCAAAAGCCGTGTCGCCGTAATGAAACGAGCGTAGCTAGTTTTGTTATTAAAGACTTGAGAATTGACATGTAAAATAGCAAATTTTATAAATAAATATCTAAATCTAAAAACGAATTTTAAGAACTAATTAATTAACGTTGCATGTTGCATATTTTTTTTGTACGGCAGCAAAATAATTTGATTTCAATCAAAACCGATATGGTGGTAGCATGCAGGCATTGAATGACGTATGCCTCTTAAAAAAATTAAATAAAAAATAATTGTATAGTAATGTATGGAAATCCATTTTGATTCTCTCACCATTCATATAATGACTTGTCTAATTTGAGTATGGCATAGACTTGCATTTGTATAAGCAGATTATTGTTTTAATATTGCTGTCCGTCATCTAATTGACACGTTATAATGCTCGTATAAAAAAAATATTTTTATTTGTCGTAGAAATAATATTATATGCAACGTTACTTAATTAGTTCTTAAAAATCTCGAGTCTTTAATAATAAAACTCGCTATGCTCGTTTTGTTACGGCGACTCCGCTTTTAGGAACCCTTATTACGCATATAATACTTCAATAGCAATAAATCATACATAACGTTTCAACTAAATTGAAGGTCCAGTTCAAATCGACGGACTGCAGCGCTATGCCCATACAAAGCTTATGCTTGGTGTAACTTTTTTTTTTGTAAGTCTTTATAAAATACTGAATATCATGCATTAAGGTACAAATTAGGTACTAAATAATTACGAAAAGATGGATTCGGTATAACGCCCGCAACTAGGAGAACTAGACTTGGTCCTGTCAACCTGACGTCAGAATGGCTGACCACTTTATTTTCAAGATTTCTGGATTTTTAGCGAGGTACAAATTTTATGATGTCAGGTACCAAATAGTACAAAAAAGGTACTAAAACTTGGAATTACTCTCGATATAAAAATCTACCATGGTCCTGTCATCCTGACGCTCACGTGTTTGTGTTGGGTGACTGAGGTTGGTGTTTGGCACGTGTTCGGTGTTTGTGGCAAACATCAAGCATATGGAGCCGGCATCAGATTGCATCGCTGCTTACCGGCAAGCGAGTTGGCGGTCAAACACCATCATCATCATCATCATCATCATCATAAATTTAAGAGCCTCGCTCTTTTCGGTGGAGTAACCGCTATTCCGTTCTTCTCTGTGCTACATCTTTGAGTTCCTGATGCGACACAACATTAACTTTCTCCTTAGCCTGATCCATAAACACACGTCTCGGTCTTCCCCTGCCTCTTCTTCCCCCTATTTTGCCCTCTGACAAACACAAATATTTCCAAAAACAAAAAAAACGGCTAAGTGGAAGTCGGACTAGCGCACCGAGGGTTCCTACAACTAAAAAACAAGTGTGATTTACCAATATATTGGTAAATATATGTTGGTACAATATACGTAACAATAAACAGATGCTGGCCAAGAGCAATCCCATTTCTATAAAAAAAAACATTATTACCAAATTTCAAGTTCATAGATCAGAATCAGAATAGGTAAGTAATTTTATCATATTGGCTTCCCCTTAATACAAGGTTATCCGAGAATGGTAGTTAGCATACCAACACCCGCATAGCCGCAAATATGCGAAATCACACTTTAAATTGCTCATTAACCCTATACGTAACCCAGGCGTTTCCTCGAAAACTCTTTCCACTCAGCTAATTCCTTGTCCGATTTCCAGAGATCGCATGTCGTGTCGTTTCACTTATATGGTAACTGGTAGCGCACGTACGTTATTAGAGTGAGAGCTTATCGGGCATAGGTCCACTGACCCATTTGTAACTGGTTTTTACGCTCGATAATGGCTGTAAAAATGTTGGTGATTTGTTATTGTGGCAATAAGTTCGAATGATAAGCTTAAACAGTGTTATAGCGAACCTTAGCATTATTTTGAAGAAGTTTTGATTCACAATCGTCAAATAACGCTAGTGGGTTCATGAAGTGTCTGACTTTATTTAGCGAAAGGTGGACCTCATACCTTTTTAAAAACTATTTTCGATCCGTATTGAAAAAAGATGGCCGCCGAAATTTTTAACAGATATTTATTTTTGTTTTAATGTCTCCGTACTTTTATTAATCGTTAATCGGAAAGATGAGTTAGCTATTCAGCCATAAGAAGAGGTGTAGTTTGAAGAGGTTTATACCTATAACTTTTATTATTTTTATCTTATTTTTAAACTTGCAATAATAGAACATTATTGTCAAGGCATGGAAAGAGGCAATTGCTGGCTGAGTATCAGTTTTAAACGGACGACCTAGGGAGTCTGTTTAATTAATACGAAGCCTGTAATTGACATTGCAGCCGAGGATAATATAGTGCTTTTCTCAAGAATGGAAAAAAAGACTAAATTGGAATTAAGTTTTGATAAACATAACCTTAAAACACCATAATTTTTATGCTCTCCCGCCGTTTATTTTTTTCAAACTGAATCGGAAGTGTATTTTTCCCCCGAAAACGCCGCATTTCCAACAGAAAAATACGATTTGAATTCGCCGTAACTATACGATCTGTGCCATCTTTTGTATGGCTGTTTGACCTTTTTAAAAAGTTTGGAACTCGATAAATTAAGCAATTAATATGTAACATTGTAGTCGCGCGGGGTGAGACTGCAATGTTTGATTTTTTTTATTTATGACTGGCAATAAACTGTACACTTCGCCTTTAAATATATAGCGAGTAACGTCCACTTTTATGGCCTATTTTTAAGAAAAAATGCTTTACTATTTCAAGTACCATGCCACGTCGTAAAATATATATACGTAAAAAACTTTATTTCAGATCTATACAAAAATGCCTACGTCTTAATGTAACCTGTGTAATTCCTACACATCAAACTTTTTACGTAACAAATTAAAGCTGAAAACCCTTCAATGTGTTAACAAGCGAGTGAAAGTGACGTGCTAACACGCACATATAACATAAGTATATCTATGCACTGATGCGCCTGTCAATCACAAGACGACGGGAAAGCGCGATCTTGCAAATTTACTTGTCAAAACACATGACAAATTCGAAGAAAGCGAAGCATTGTGTAGTGTTGTGTTGTGGTTGTAAAGGTCGCGTATTCATGTGCTAAGTCGTAACTGCTTTTGTGTTTGATATTCTTAGGATTGGATAAGACATAAATGGTCATGTTAGTTTTATCGAAGAGAGTGTTAAAGTTTTTACCGCAATTGGAAGTAAGAATGGTTCCTTAATATGGGAGAATAGAGATACAACTTTCGCTTCCATTGAGAGTTTATCGGGACGCTTAGTCTCCATATTCGTAATATTAATTTGGCTACTAATGTCTCCGCGTCATGATTTTAGCAGTGATTCAATATTTATAACTTTTACGCCATAAGTTTTAATCACATAACCAAAATCGCCAATAGCTACAAAAGTATATATAGCACTTGCACCTAAAAGTTGCACAAACTATAAATATCTTACACAAACTTAAATCATTGCCTATGTATAAGGTTCAGTGATTTAAAATATGAATACTTCGCGTGTTGGGCTGAAATAAAGTACTTACATTCGTATGGAATGGCGTTTATACACAAACTGTTTGTCGTTTACAACTAGGCATGGGGCAAGAGTTACTTATTATATGTATTTTTATTAATATATACCATGTGGTTGCAATATAATATTAAAAAATATTTTACAAGCTGAGTTAAAACAATTTATTGCGCTCTGATAATCAAGCATATTTTTGCTCTGCCCTCTTATTCGCAAATCGATTCGTTCTCACCTGTCGCCTCACGCCTCAGCACCCATCTTTATATGGAAACTATTAAATATCATTTGTCAAATTTTGACACATTCCATATTAAAACGGGTGAGGTGTGAGGTGAGAGGTGAGGACGAGTCGGTTTGTAAATAACACCCCTTTGTATTTGTAGGATACCTACATAAATAAGCCACTCTGTAGCCGAGTATTAAGTCACGCGACTTTCAACTTGGAGGTTCGAACCCTAGCTCGTGCCACGGTTTAAAAAAAAACTTATGTACAAAGTATCATTCGATGTTCCACAGGACCTTTTCAGTGGAAAACATCGAGAGAAAACAGGTGGCAGTCGTTTTCATCAAACTAGTGCTGATGCCTAGCTAGTCTTGGGGTTAGTTGACTAAGTGGACTCTGGGCTCCTGAAGAATACAACCTAGAAAACCCTCGGAGGATGATGAGGGTATCTTTGTAACTTTCGTAACTTTTCGAACGCGCGATAGGATCATAGGATAGGAACTCAATCTTAATTATCACAATCATTTATTATTTTTGAAGGTGAAACATGACCGTTTACGTAACGCTCGTCTCAAAAGCAAAACACCATGCAGCCAGCAGTTACAAATAAATTTTAGACAAGTAAAAAAACTAATTGCACAAATCGCGTGATCAAGACTGACAAATTGTGAAAGACATTTGCATATTCGTGTTGTGTCATGTCAGATAGCAATATCGTTAGCATTAACATTATATTTAGATCCGTGCACTGAGAATTCAGAAACAGACAGCCAGCAGACAGAAAGATAAACTCGTAAAGCTATAATGTAGTAGCTATGTTGAACACCTGCGCAAGACCCCATTTATTTTCCAAGCTGCTAATGTCTGACCATTAGTGCAAACCAAATTACACCCTGTTTAAAACCCCACTTACTTTCGAGATGTAGTCCGATTTGTCCTACGATTTTGTTCACATCGTAGGACAAACCGGACAAAAAAATCCGTTTTGTTCTACGATGTGAACAAATCGGACATGAAAATCCGTTTTGTCCTACGATGTGAACAAAACGGACGGAAATAATAAGAAGTTCGTTTTGTCCTACGATTTGTTCAACGAGTAGAACAAAACGAACTGCTAATAGGTATTCTGGTTATGGAATGAGCTCCTTTTCCCGAGGGGCTAGATTATGGGGTTCTTCTAGATAGGATTGATATATTTTTTTAGGGTCGGCAACGCGCATGTGATACACCTGGAACTCCATGTGTCCATAGGCTGTGGTGACCGCTTACCATTAGGCGGGCCATACGCTTGTTTGCCACCAACGTGGTAGTAAAAAAAAAATAGAACTAGACGAAAATAAAAGAACTGCTATTAAAATGTGATATGTAATTGTAGAAATGAACTTTGGCCCCGACGGGAATAATTCTATTCTGAGTAAATTGTTACATCAATGCATGTAGTTTCTCAAAATCAGATGCTAACATTTAGGCTGTGCAAACTATGTAGCTGAGTTGGATATGAGGTGCAGCACCTCTGTCGATGGCCCTGAGGGCCCTGTGGGTGAGGGCGGTATAGGTTGCATCAGCCGTGTCTATAATGTATGTTATCTTTAAACGAGTAATTATTATATATACATTTTAGGGGTCTTGGAAACGGCTACTCTAACGATTTTAATGAATGCTATGTGGGGGCTTTGACAGCCGCACGATCCCACCATAGCAAAGCATCCACTCCTTGGAATATGACCTAACTAAATGATACGCCGAGCAAAGCGCGGTCTCCCATGTACTTTTGTATTCATTGCTCAACGTTTTTCTATTCGACACTAGATTTCGCTACGTTGACAATAAGAGTTGTTAAGTTAACGTTATGAAACATAAAATATTTAAGTTGAATTACGTGCACAATCGGTTTGCTACTCCACACTAGATGTCGCTGTGGTAATATTCTCATTGCAGTTTGAAACGACGGTGTTACTCTTGCATGAACGAGTCCTTCATCATTGTCCGACAAAGGCGTCGGTGCACTGATTTTTAAAGAAAAAAATACTTACGTCGTAAACTATTGACAAGCTGTCATAATTACAAATTCATGAAAAAATATTTGTTGTGTCAGTGTTGTGTACGTTTTATTTCAGGAATTCCACTAATTGCAAAGATGTAAGTTATCAACTAGATGCAGTGATGACTACAGCTAAGAGCTCAATGTGAGTAGTTGTCCCTGAAAAGTACCCAATAAGTAAGGTAGCACGACCAAGACAGTAAGCTTATACGGCTGGAGGAGAAATTAGTGGTTTCGAATTAGAAGTCGGTAGAGGAAGTACGAGTAAACTACTTTGGATAGCAAATATGTAAATTCGTCACTGTTCAACAAACATGAGACCAACCAGTTTCATCATCATCATTTTATCAGCCGAAGGACGTCCACTGCTGGACAAAGGCCTATCGAAAAGAGTGCCAGTGACCGGTGGACTCCCATGACGTTTATCAGGTCATCATTACACCTTGGGTTGGGGGGCCGGTCTACTACACGCTGCGCCTTCCGGTAAGTGGTCGCCACTCAAGAACCTTTCGGTCAGCGCTGCCATTTATGAACAAGTAAATAAACAATACCTCATAATGTTGGAGCTATTATTTTTACAAAACATTTTTCATTGAATATATTTAAGGTAATGCCTCTATTTGGTAAACTGCGTCCCCCTTGTAAGAGACGGTTACGTCTTCTGTGCACGAAAAAATGACCAGATACGCCACTCTTCGGGATTGTCTTTTTTGGACATATTTCGTGGAGTTTTATTCATATTTCTGTATTATTTGAAGATAAACGCTTTAAAATTCAGTTGCTAGATTTGCCCGTAAACAACGTTGCAAATTAATAAAAATCCAAATGTAAAAATTCAGTTTTTAGATTTATCCCTTTGTATACACACAACTACCTAGTTGGATGCCAGATTTAACCATTCTAGGTCACCCGGAAGTCACCATCATGTCAGCCGAAGGACGTCCACTTCTGGACATAGGCCTCCCCCAAAGATTTGCACAATGACCGGTCCTGCGCCACTCTCATCCAGCGGACTTCCGCGACCCTTACCAGGTCATCAGTTCATCGTGTGGGGGAAGTAGTCAAACATTTCAATGTGACAGAGTGAGTCAGTCAATCAGCCATTCGGTATAAATATAGTAATTTTTGGAAGTCATAATCTCCTGGACGGTAAGAGTTTTTACTGAAATTCAGGATTTTGGTAATAGGAAGAAGGTCTTATAAGTATAAGTCGTGGGAAGTTGTGTGTAGGTCAAGTAGCATTTTAAATTATAGAGAGGTCAAAAAGTGGCCCGATATGGTCCGTGTGATGTGGTCACACTAACGGCTACCCTGTCTGGCTTTGCAAACTTGAAGTACTTAGTCTGTTTTCTTTTTGTGACCTGCGGCACATAATAGTATTACATCCTGCGGCCTCAATTATTAGTATGTTTTATTGTATCGAATTAAATTTGTAAATAGCTCTTATTTACGGAAACCTTATTAACAACAACAGGATTTTTAGGGTTCCAACGCCAAAATGACAAAAGCTGAATCCTTATACTTTCGTCAAGCCCGTCTATCTGTCTATCTGTTCTGTCTGTCTTTATAAGGTGTATTTAAATACAATTTGTAATGTAGGTGTATTATATATTATATCGGCCACTACATTGTTATATATTGAAATTACTAAAAAAAAATCTTGAACCGCCAATGCAACGCAAAAGAGGGGTGTTATAAGTTTAACATGTGTATCTGTACTATCTGTGTATATGTGTCTGTCTGTGGCACCATAGCTCTTTAACAGATGATCCGATTCGAGTGCGGTTTTTAGGGTTCCATACGGTACATCAAAAGGAAAAAACGGAACCTTTATAAGATCACTTGTGCGTCTGTCTCTCTGTCTGTCCATTCGTCTGTCACAGCCAATTTGCTCCGAAACAACTAGACCGATTGTATTGAATTTGGTACGATATCTTGTTGGTGACAATGGTTGTGGTCGAATTTAATGTTTCAAGTAAATGTTTCTAGACCAACGTATAATCTAAATCACACAATTTTTTCTATGGAACTCAAAACTACTCGTAAGAAAACACTTTAGTGACCTATAATGAAAATTGACCAATCACGTGACGCCGTTAGTCAACTTCAATAAAACTGTCTAATCACGTGTCGCAGTCGTAGTCGTACGCGGCACGGTGGGCTGAAAAATGGTTTTGAAGTTATTTAAGAAAATAGACCCTTCTCCCATTGAAAAAACACATGAAATCGTTCTATGTATACATATAGATTACAGGAAAACTCTATAAGTCTAACGGTTTTTGAATTATCGCTGAAAAACTGCCTTGCCCCAACAAAAGGCCTTAACTGCCGTAAATTTCTAATGAAGACATGACCTTTTTTAATACGAAGTGCAGGATAGTGGTTTTAAAATATAGAGCAGTAGTACTAGCTATGGAACCCTTCATTGCGTGTGGCCTGACACGCACTTGGCCAGTTTTTATTTATATTTGAAAACAGGTTTTCTAGCGATAGGTCTTAGGCGATATTTTAAATATAAGACGATATTTTAAAGCCGCATAATGTCACGGGTGGACATTTACAGAACCCTACATTACGCGTACTTTTAATTCACAGTATATAATAGTGGTTTTAAATTAGGACTAGTAGGTACGGAACCCTTTATTGCGCATGAATTATTAATAGCATGCATGGCTTGATGGCCTGTTTAGCATAGTTGGTAGTGACACTGGCTCCGAAGCTAGAGGTCCCGGGTTCGAATCCCGGCCAGGGCATTATTTGTGCATTTAGCTTGGATGCTGTACTTGGTTCTTGGATGTTTTCTATGTATTTAAGTATCATCATCATCATCATATCAGCCAAAGGACGTCCTCTGCTGGACATAGGCCTCCCCCAATTTCATGGGGGGTAAATGCCATAAGCTCCATGTATTTAAGTATGTATTTACCTATATAAGTAAGTATATCATCGTCTAGTACCCATAGTACAAGCTTTGCTTAGCTTTGCTTACTTGTCATTAGCTGTCAAATTTACTATTGACCGCTACCGCAGGCCGCGCCAGTGTCATTCAGGCCTTATACGCCTGGCGGCTAACCATAAACAATCTCTTTAATTTGATCCGGTAGTCGTTTATCTACTATTTGACATGACGTGAATATGACATTGAAGCAAATAATGAAGCAAATATATGACAAGGACAACAACTCTATATCCCGCTCTGTCGCCCTTATTTCATTTAGTATCTGACCATCTCGCTCGGTAGCGGTATTATTATTTGACGTCTTCTCTGGGGTACTTTGAGTTTGAACCTAAAATAGCACTTTAAAAACGTCTTTGCAAGAAGGTTAGTGTTAAACTTACACTAATGACAATTTTGTATATATTTTTTTTGTTTGTTTTTGCTCTTTGGCGTGCAACAGCCACACAGAATGATCGGATTGACTCCAAATCGAACGGAGTCGGTGGTCATCATTTTGGTGGCGAGGGTGCCGGTTGATGTCGCAGCATGTAAAACGCGCCTGAAGAGTTATATGTTGTTTATTCGTCACGTAACTAGATACAACTTAAATATTAAATCTACACAAATCTTCGGACAGAATATCATGTGCTTTTTTTTGTTACATAAATTAACAGCCAAAGACTGTCAACCATTAAGGAGGCAGCAGTCGGACTTTTTGAATGTTCTAAAAACAAAAACTTGACGGCAGCTAATGACATTCTTTTTCAGGTAAAATCGGCGATGAAAGCTTGCGTCGAAAATATGTAATAAGTAAAAATGTAGTGTAAGGTTTTACAAGAATCACAAATAAATAGCGTTGACGCTGATGCCGATGAAGGTACATAATCTCGATGTAGACTAGATTTATTTCCAAAAGGTAAGTACTGAATTACAAGTTAAGTTTGTTTAAAAAGATTTTGGTAGAAATAGTTCTATGCGAGAACAAAGAAACAATAACAACTATTACAATTTGGAATTGACGTATCAGCCCTCATACGTCCCACTGCTGGGGACAGGCCTCCTCTCATAGACGAGAAGGAATGGTTAGTAGTTCCCACACGGCCCCACTGCAGGTTCGGGATTTCACTCACGGTGTTCTTCCACATAAGTATCATCAACTCAAATAACGGTGAATATCAAATGTGATATAAGCAACGGTAGCCCAGGTGTTTGAGCATGCAGCTGTCAAGCGGCGCTCGTGGTAAGAAATGTTCGAATCCCGCCTCGTGCCAATTGGAGTTTTACGAACTTATACTCGTATTTGGTGAAATGAATGCAATAGGGTCCTTAGTAGGTGTTCAATAGCAGATTTGCTTGTTAATAACGTTAAGGATATACTTTCTTCAAAATAAAAATACATTTGCTATAGTAAACTGATACCATTGGTAGTAGCTACGAACTAAGAATAAAGAAACTATTTGAACATGAACTTTAATTGTTAATTTATTCTTTCAGGAACTCTGTAAATATAAATGATTAAGATTGACCAGGTGCTAAGTGCCATAATACAAATGCGGCCTCCGCTCAAAAACTCGTCTTTCCCCGCTGTTAAGAGTACATGATCACTAATTGTAGAAGATTTTTTTCATGAGCTGACATCATTACTAAGGTAAGGTAGTCTATTTGCAAGTAACGAAATTAGGCTCAGATAATTTTAGAAGAATTGATCACAAATATATTAGGTAGGTATATGTTACGGGCAACTTCATTACTGTATAATTATTACCAGTCTGTATAGGTACGTTACGACCGTATAAAATGGGCAGGGCTAGTAAAACAGTATGTATGTGTGTGTGGGACAAATCTTGCATCTGAATTCTAGAGCTAGAGTTATCTTCAATAGATTCAGCTGAAATTTGGCAAACTCAAGGAAGCATGGAGACAGAAGTTGGCTATCATCATCATCATCATGTCAGCCGAAAGACGTCCACTGCTGGACATAGGCCTCCCCCAAAGACTTCCACAATGACCGGTCCTGCGCCACCCGCATCCAGCGGACACCGGCGACCTTTACCAGGTCATCGGTCCACCGTGTGGGGGGCCTGCCCACGCTACGCCTTCCGGTACGTGGTCGCCACTCGAGAACCTTTCCGCCCCAACGGCCATCGGTTCTACGTGCTATGTGCCCCGCCCACTGCCACTTAAGTTTAGCGATTCGGAGGGCTATATCGGTCACTTTGGTTCTGCTGCGGATGGACTCATTCCTGATGCGATCACGCAGAGAAACTCCTAACACCAGAGAATCTCCATTGCTCTTTGGGTGACTTTGAGCCTTCTTATGAGGCCCATAGTAAGCGACCACGTTTCAGTGCCATATGTCATCACTGGCAACACTGCGGAATATTGGACGAAAAGATGTGCCGTAGCTTCCCGAACTCTGCCCAGCCGAGTCGGATTCGACGATTAACCTCTTTCTGGAAGTTGGACTTACCTAACTGTAGACGATTACAAGTTGGCTATATTGACATCTAAAATTCAGAAGATAAACCCTTCGTGTTTGAACTCTCCGCAAGTGATAGGGTTCACTTTTTGACACCAAGAAACAAATGCATACACCCCTCACGATCAACAAAGCGCATCCTCGGGCCTGCCTGATGGTAAGCAGACTGAAGGACGCTTGCGACTTCAAAGTTTACGTTGCTTTCCTTTTATACATTTTAGGATTCGTTGTGTTGACTGCTAGGTATTGACATAGGACTCTTACTCTCAGCACATCGCGTCCTCGAGAGCTCTGGCCGCCTTGCTTACCAACAGGAACACAACACCACATACCCATTTACAGAGCAATAAGTGTGTACGAGTAGTAGGCTAATATATGAAGATGTAGCAAAGGCGATGAACTATCACAGTTCTCTACTATATCTACTGTTTTCATATAGTTCGATAATTATTATAGGGAATAAATACATAAGGAATCTAAGGAACTCTCAGATATTATAGGCAAGTCGATGGCAATTTCGGTGTTTTCTGCAGTCAATAAATACTCAGCTCTCGGAGAGCCTTGGCGTAAAACTAAATTGAAGGCGTTTTTTTAGGGTTCCGTAGTCAACTAGGCACCCTTATAATTTCGCCATGTCCGTCTGTCTGTCTGTCTGTCCGTCTGTCTGTCCGAGGCTTTGCTCTGTGATTGTTAGTGCTAGGATGCTGCAATTTGGCACAGATATATAAATCAATAAAACTGACAAAGTGGTAAAATTTAATCTAAAATAAAATGTTTTAAGGGTATAACTCGCCTACACATGCAGTAGAGAAGATTTTTTTGCTTCAATCCTGTGGTGTGGTTTGTTGTTGGTTAATTTTTATATAGAGTAGCTGTCGTCGGAATCTTTTCCGTCCCGTAAATTCCGTCACGGATTTCCACTCCGTCATAATATATGAAAGTTTAACTAATATTTTTGTTACTCAATCAAACAAAAACGGCTAAACGAATTTGCACACAGATAGGGCTGTAACCTGAGATAAATACCGATACTGGTTAGTTGATGAGCCGGACGGAAACTAGTCTTTAAATAATAAATAATTTTATATACCATTAGGCTTCTTTCTGCTGCTGCTGCTTGGACAGACGTCCAGGGCTCGGAAACCGGCATTTTTTTTAAACCCGGGTCATATGTTCGTGTTTTTGTCGTAAGTGTCGTGTTTTAGGAAAAATTCTGGAATTATGTACAATCAAACAAATAAATATACAAATATCAATCATTTAATGGCATAAAATTGAGAACATGTTGGTTTACTTTTTTTTATTAAAAATGGGATTGCTCTTGGCCAGCATCTAGCCAGGGGGCAAATATGAGGCCGACGATGAAGCGAGCTCACCCAGAAGATGCCTATTCACTCGTGCCTTAAAAAGGTCCAGGTTATATGAACTCGGAAATACAGACGCCGGCAGAGAATTCCAAACCTTAGAAGTGCGCATGCGCTTTACGACAGATAAATACATAATTATTTCGTTTTATTTGTTGTAACGTGTAATTTTGTGATATATGTAGTTGCAATAGCTTTTCTCAATATTATCGTGATACTAAAAATATTCACGCATGTGCCTAAGGTAAGCAATTTTAAAATACTTCTAGTATATTGTAATCTCTATTTGCTAGTAAGCTTCGTGCAGTTTAACACCAGACCTAGCCATTAGTTTAGCTGTGTTTAACCGACTAAAATTTCATTTCGTCTTTGTCTTTAAATTATTTTATTTTATTTATTATAAATTATGTACAAGCTCCCCCTTGACTTGGCCCAGCAGTAGGGCTGCCTGACTGACAACCTTAGAAAAAAAGTAAATATGTTCAGCGATGATTCTTTGCTATATTGTTCGGTTTATAACCGACTTCAAAAAAGGAGGAAGCCCTATGTTTCACTCACTGTATGTATTTTTAACCACGACGGAACGGCTAAGATATATATGCGTTCAGGGTCAGAGGTTGTATGTTTGTTTGTTTGTGCAATATCTCCAAAACGGCTTGACCGCTTTGGATACAGTTTTATGCAATGAATTACTGGTTCATTCGGGACGAACTTCAAATAATAAATGTTACAACGATAACAAATAAATGTTACAAAGATAACTCACCAGGGGCTCTGAAGTTAAATTTTCGCTTGAAAGTTCGTTTGAGCGCATTTTCTCTGGAACTGCCTGACCAGTGTGGACAATTTTGATAGGACTTAGTGAAGATTACAAGATCTGATGATAGAGCACAAAAAAATAGTTGAGAATGTACAGATGTAAGGTATATTTTTGTCTGTTTTTGGGCCCTTTTGTTTATGTTTGGTTAGGAACCGTTCTTAATGAACTTCTGAAAGTCTGATGATGAAGTAGAACAACATCACAAAATACCGTTCGAAGAAACATAGCTACTTAACCGCTTTTGGGCTCTTTACATTGTGTTTGCTGAGTAGCTTCTGTACAATGGTCTGCTGAAGTTCTGATGATGGATCAGAATAATATTAAAGGGAATCTTGTGAAGGGGTAATTATTTAGTGAACCATGTTTAAACTTTAGGACTAGTACGATTTGTGTATAAAAATTCCCCAATATAAAAAAAAAAACTGTTTTGTTAGTATTTATTAAGAAGCCTCTTCATATGAACTGCTGAAGGCCTAAAGAGCAGAACAGCATCATAGGGATTTTTGTGAAGGCAGTGTTGGGATTCTTTTTTTGCTAGCTTTTACGGAAACGACTGCCATCTGAATTCCCAACACAAGAGGGAAACTATACATTATTGGGATTAGGCTTCTAAAGAGATTCGGCAACTTGACTGTTAGAAGTTCTCAAGCCACCCGAAGGCCTCTAACTTAGCTTAACGACTGCTGTCATTAGATCAATGGCTTAACGTGCCTTCTAAAGCAAGCTTAGTTAAACACTCAAAGCGGTCGTTTATCCAAGAGTTGACCTGTGCCGACGTAACCTCGCATACTGCACGCGGTATGCAGGCGATAAATGTGACACTGTATTTCTGTTAACTTTTCAGACTTAAGTCATTGGAGCGGGCAAAATGAAAGTTGGCATCAGTTATTTTGGGTTCGTAACTCAAAGTGCCGGCCACCGAATCAAAACACTTCCAAACTGTTGTGTGAACCATTCGAAGCATTTCATACAGTGGAAACGATACGACTGAATAGTATAGTACGATACTGCTACGATGTGCTAAGAATATATAAAATTTCAGCTGAAGGACTAGTTATGTATGTATGTACGGATGTAAAATTATTTATTGTTCATGAGTGAAACATAACAATAAAACAATAATTACAAGGATAGTTGACATATGTACAAAGGCGAGCATAACTATAAGCTTAAGCAATTAAGAGTTTTTGAGTTACAATGGCTATGAACTTATTTAAAGAAAAGTTGCTTTAGTTACCCGCCCAAACTTGATTTAATTTTTAGCTTATCAGTCAGTTATCCATGTGACTTATATCCCACTAGATTACGAAGGGATAGGTACATTTAGTTTTGCATTCATAATAAGCACGAAGCGGATATTGGGATTTTATGAGAAGTAAAGAACAGTGGACTGCCATCTCGCTCATATTTGGAGCACCTCAGCTAGGGAAGCAGCTCAGAGGTTTTAATTTTCGCGTATGTTTTTTATGTATGATGTTCGCCGGTTTCTTTGCATCTGATGATTAGATTATAGGAAAATCGAGGGCAACTCTCAAACTTTATAGGCATTTACTATCTGTTTCATATGTTTTACTATCTGTTTCATATGTTAATGGGCATTTACTATCTGTTTTATTTGTTTTCTAAAGCTATTCAAGTATTTGCATCTGGTAATCGCCATCTGATGTTCATGAGCTGGTGAAGATACAACTCCTTTACGGTTAGGAGTTGGAGGATAATTCTCGAGTTAAATATTAAAGGTATTACGTATAAATCGATACCTTTATTCTTTCAGGTTATTCAGGAGAGCTGATCATTATGATCATCATCATCCTAGCGTTATCCCAGTACAGTTGCATCCTGAACGATGCCCGCTGTCCGCTACCTAATCCCAAGAATTAGTCTAGGCACTAGGTTTTACGAAAGCGACTGCCATCGGACCTTTCAACCCAAGGGGGAGACTAGACCTTATTGGGATGAGGCTCGTCAAGTGAGTGGGCAACTTGACTGTTGGAAGTTGGCATCTAACTTGGCTTACAAAGAAGGGAGCGCTCAGTTAGTAACCACTCAAAGCGGGCACCTATCCAAGAACTGACCCCAGCCAACCTTAACCTCCGGCATACCGCACGCGGTACGCGGCCGCTGCTGCGGGCGACGAGCGCTCCTCATGTCATTCAGGTGAGCTGATGATGGACGGTAAAACTCCTTAACGGTTAGGAGTAAGAGGATGATTCTTTAAATATCATAAATATGCACATAATAATAGGCCATTAGCCGTATTCGTTCAAGTCATTCAGGTTAGCTGATGATGGAAGGTAACTCTAAAACAGGAGTTAGATGATGCGGAAAGTACGATTTTTGACACTACATGCAAAAAAAAACAAATTAAAACTCCCTACCTATAAATAAGTTAGAATTCGGTGCCTAGGCTTGCGTGTAGATGTATTTTATTTTTTACCGACTTCAATAGAAGGAAGGAGGAGGTACTCAGTTCGTATGCATGTTTGCTTGTTTTTTATGTATGTATGTATGTTCCCCGATTACTCTTGACCACGTTGGCCGATTTTGATAATTCTTTTTTTCTTTCATAGCAGGTACCCTGGCATTGAACCTCAGATCATAGAAAGAAATAGATGTGAAATGGGGGCGAGGCGCATGTCGCCGTGACATGGTCAAGAAGAAGTTTAAGTGATAAAATATGAAAAAGCGTGATATTTTCTGCGAGCTGTACATTGAAAGATTTGTACAATAATCACCCCGTACCGCGCTAAGCCACGGCGTAATGTATCATGCCGCTGTAGCTTTGGTCGCTGCGTAAATTATTTAGTGGTGCGCAGTCGCCGGCCCACTGTTAGGCTCCGCCCGACTAGAGTGGTGCCGGTCAAAATTGCAATTCATGCGTCATCGATAAAATAGGAATAGAATGTCGAACTAGTCATTTAATATCAACGGTAAATTCACAAATCAATATTTAATAAACATAACTTTGTTCCAAAAGACTGCAGACCAACTTCCAAATTGATCTTATTACCCAACTTTGATAGAAGAAAGAAGGTTCTCACTGTTCTCAGTTCGTATTAATGTTTTTTTTTATGTATGTACCGCTATAATGCTTTACTATGTAATACAACTTTGGTGATTATATGAACACCATCTAAACTTGTTTTAATGATTTTTTTTATGTATGTACCGCTATAATGCTTTACTATGTTATACAACTTTGGTGATTATATGAACACCATAAAATTTCAATAGTCATCAATATCTTAACATAATAATTTAGAGATCGATGTCGATAAAACATCATTTAACGTTTGTCTCCCTCTAGTGTTCATTGCCTTTTTTTGAGGGGTGCGTAAAGCCAAGCGCAGCGCTTGTTTGCATGATGTCGTAAACTCGGCGGCACCGCCCGAGGTTTTGTTTTTACACGGTTCAATGTGGGTGTGTGTCGACTTGGTGGGAGAAAACTGGGGACATTGGTTTTCGTTGAAAGGAAGCAGTAGGGCACTTCTCTCTTTTTTATGTTCTGAGCATTGAACCCATATAAATTTGGTGAAGGTCTAATGATGGGATCTAGGAGGAATCGTGGGAAATCCTCGAATTTGATAGGCACGCATATGCCGATTTCGGTATTTTCTGTAGGTAACCAAGCATGTGATTATTACCAAACTTGTGATTATTTTGGAGTCACAAGTATCCATCCATCCCTCCATAGGTTTCGGCGACCACGTCTTTTTTTTTCAAGATTCAAAGAGTTTATTTGTCCATCATAGGTAATAACAAGGTGTTAACAATTTTTCGTATCACTATGTGGTGCCTGTCGGCATACAAATATAATTGTCAAAATCATACACGTCTTGGAGTTTGAATTTATGGATCAATGTCTGTTCTAATGCGAGACGGATAGACTTCAAAGTATGCCAACCCAACGCCAACAGAGATGTACGTCAGTTTGTTTTAGGTCTACCGATTAATTCCGTTTAGGCGGACAGGGACCTGCCGCGTTCCACGTCTGAATTGAACGATAGAGTTCCGTTGTCCCGTCCTTCTTCCGTTAAAATCAAGACTCTTCAAGATGGCACCTTATTTCTAGAACCTACTGTTTGCTATCGTATTGTAGTTTTGTCCTATCAATAATTGGTCCTGCCATTAGTTAATAATCGACTAGTAATGTATTAATGATACTTTTAACATATTCTTAGTACAAATAAAGATTATGATTATAACCCGTAACTTTTTTATATCACTGAATTGTTTAATAATGGTACGCATTATAATTTGTTTAATAAAGTTTTCTGGGAGATTATTCTATATTATAAACGTTTTATTGTAGTAAAGGCTTGTTTCTATACTTTCTGTTATGCGGAGTTTATATGGTGGCGATAACGCGATTATCATTCCCTTTGTTATTACAGATAGTAAACGCGCTGCACACGACTAGCGATTGTTGGCCCCCGAAAACCCAATTTAATTGAAATCTTTTGAGCAGTTTCCAAAATCCCGATATAAAGAATTGCCCGTTTAAACGTACAAGATACGTTTTGTCTACCACGGAACGTTGTTATATACGGGTATACCTATGTTACTATCCTTGTAACTAGGATACCACCTGGTATTCACGGGCAAGAAAATGCTTTTCTGTTAATAAATTACATAATGGTAAAATGTCTACATTTCGCGTATTCCCAGTAGTCCCGTCGAAGAAGTTCCGTGGTGGAACTAATAGAGATTTTTTTCCCAATAGTTCTGTAAACGGTAGAAAGGGGTAGTTAGGTATTCTGTATGACGACGAGCGAAGCGGAGTGTTAGTAGAACTGCGACCCTACAACGCGTGAGCCGAGCGAGCGAAGCGACCGTGCCGCTGTAGCGGCCCGCGAAGCGCCACAACCGAACATTGGAACGGAACTATCGGGAAAAAGTCTCTCTAGTTCCGCCACGTAACTACTTCGATTGGACTAATGAGAATAAATGCGTATAACAACCTCTGTGGCACGGGCAAAATAATAAGTGGAAATCACCTTTGTGAAATAGAATTATGAAATTCCAAACTCCATCATCCCTACCGCACTTACTTTAACTCGAGCGACAGGGATGAATCCATCAAATTGCAATTTTTGCGATAGAACCGCTGACATGTGATTTCCCTGGATTATATTTAGCTTCCTCATGCTTGCCGATGTTAGACCAACATATAAACCCCGCATTATAGGTTTAGGAAACTACTAGGTCTAAATAAAAATATTGAACCTTTTGAACGCCAAGAGCAACTAAAGAACGAAGATGTTGCATGTTGTCGTGCCTTCGGCTACGCTACCAGTCGCCGTCCTTTACACTAGGGTTCAAATTAAATCTTATGGACAGTTAGTTGGCGTTTAACGCATTCACTGCCAGCAACTACTTTCATCTAGTGCTCTGAACGCGTCTGTGAGTTCATATAATTTAGCTTGATTCGCCCAGTGCCTTCAACGCATATGCAAGTTGTATTCATTTTGCAATGTTACAGATGTCTTATCTTATCCTGAACTCATATGTGTGTTTGAGGCACTGGGTATATACTTGATTAAACTCTCATGTGCATTTGAAGAACATTGAAAAGTGCGTATATGCCGCACTAAATGTAAAAATATAACCAGAGGTCCAGAAAAAAGGACTGTCAGCGAATGCGTTAAGTAACACTGCCGTTCATGAAGAATGGTATTCAAAGGGTTACTACAGTACATCCTTAAACCACCGCAGTAGATTCCGTAAGTAGTGTCTCACACGCCAAACACTTTATAGCAAAAGACAGAAAATGAACCTTACTTGAGAGTATGTAGGTTGCCTTTACAATATTTAACATCGAATGATATGAGGTCATGGCGTGTGGGTCGCTTTTACCGACTTGAAATTCAATGGTGGCGAAAAGGTTAAGTTTACCGTTCAAAGCGCAAAAATTATCAAACCCGCGAAGGAGAGCCCAATGTGCATAGACTAGGACATCTAACGGCAAAATGGAGTAGAAAGTGCGCTGTACAGTAATGTCAGTCTAAAGGTGTTCCTACACTGACAATTTTTTGAACAATAATTCTTCTCAATTTAATCTGTAACTGAATGTAAGAAAACTCAATTGTTCAAGGCCAACTATTGCTCAAAATGTTGCCAGTGTAAACGCACCTTAAGCGCTCTCTTTGCCTTGACACTCCAAACCATTGATAGGTATTGGATTTAATTACTAATACTGGAATTTAATTTAATTACTAATACTGGAATTTAATATTTTGACGCTATTTTATGTAAAATAGGATAGATAGGCAAGTTTTATTTTTTAAATATTTACCTTTTATAAAATTTAAGCGTCTAAAACGATTGTGTGGAGTCGGCATTATTACTAAAATATAATACGATTACTCCAAGTGGCAAATAGCCGAACTATTTAGCTACTTGCTTCCTAGAGTGTCTAATAACTTATTCTACTACACCCAAGATGTCACTTTAACAATAATTTGTTTTTTTTTTAAGTCTTATAATTATAGTTATTACGCTTTGGTAATTATTAGATACAATCGACGCATTTTAGGTATATTTTATGTTGGGAACATAAATTACATTGCGGATTAATGCAAACTACGAGGCACTCGACAGCTGCAGATGAAATCATCACATCAGCCAAAAGACGTCCACTGCTGGACCAGACCTTCTCCCAAGTATCTCATGGCCGCCCACTGCCACTTGAGTCCTGCACCACTCTGAACTATGTCAACGGCCCATAGCTCTCCTACGGATCTTCAATTTCTGATTCGATCTCGTAGGGAAACTCCGAGTTCCATTGCTCCCTGACTGACATTGAGCTTTCTCATTCGGCCCACTGTTAATTACATTATATGTTTTATTAGTCATTATTCGCACTTATGCGGTACTGTGTTTCTCCTCCTCACCACAAATTTTGTACCGTTTAAAAAATCTTCGGGTTAAAGTCGTATCGAGTCGATTAATTCAGGCAATAAACCATCTATGTGCACTAACTTCCGTTTAACCGTTTCTGTTTGATTAAATTTTAAATTCCCAAGAATCTAAACATACAAACTTTCACATTTATACTATGAGTAGGTATGATTACTTTATCCTCCCGAGCACGCCTGTATACGGGAATGCGTTTTAGAGATATAATGAAATAGATTGAGAAAATATATAATTTAATCTTACTTTCACAATTGAATTAATTCGACTAGGACGTTTTAACAACAAAAATATTCCACGTCCGTGGCAAACAAGCATACGGCCGCCTGATGGTAAGCAGACACCGCAGCCTATGGACACCTGCAACTCCATGGGGTTGTCGACCCTTTAGTCTTTCGGGAAAACCTCGGCAGGGAGCTCATTCCACAACCGGAGAGGAAATTCCTCCCTTCCTATTGCTTTCATTTAATTATTTCCCATCGTAGGACAAACCGGACAAAAACATCCGTTTTGTCCTACGAAAATTGACATATAATATCGTAGGACAAAACGGATTTTTTTGTCCGGTTTGTCCTACGATGTGAACAAAATCGTAGGACAAATCGGACTACATCACTTTCGATACGTCGCATTATTAATTTAAACACCACTAACTACAAAGGCGGAACACGTATGCACAATGACTTCAAATGACAGTGGCCGGCTAATTTCCCCAGTAATGTCGGGTGTTGGACGAATCATTCGAAATGCTTCCGATTTTCCAGTTTGCGCATAGAATGAAAGTATATTTTCACTTGATGCAGGTGTAATTATGTTGGGAGATGCTAGTAACGCACGCAATGCGTTGGACTATAAATAACGAGACTTTCCGGTGGTCGAACACGGGATTTCTCTTGATTTCAGTTGCTATGTGGAACATCGATTTTCGGATCGTGCGAAAAATCCCCTGGTTTTAAACAATGGTCATAATGATTTGACCATATCTAGTCCCCGCGAAGGGGCGGCTGAATTCGTGATCCGTGTGTAACATACTTCTACTATGATTTCTAAAGGAGCAGAGGGGGTGATAGGACGATTCTTTATTTTCACATTTCTTTATTTATAACACCTAACAATTACTATCTCTTAAAATTTAAACGGGTCTTTTCATCGTAAAAACTAAATATAAATAACTTAAGTTGTTTATATGTAAATTTTGATTTTCTGCTAACAAACATTGTGTGTGTATAGCAATTTATATCATGAAATAAATCTTATTTAATCTAATGGAGTCCTAATGACCTAGTAAAAGAGCTTTTATTAAATTTCAGTTTAGTTAATAATCATTGACCGTGAGTCTGCCTTTGTCTTTCCAAACGCCCGTAGGCAGTTATTACCGAGTTAGTTAAGGCTTAAGACTGCGTAGTACGTTCGGTTCTCCATACAAACGTTTTTATGCTCTCATTTTAAAAGGCTAGGCTAGAATAATATGAAACTTTGAATACACAATGGGATCCGGCATATCTAGGTCGGACCATAGTTTCTGTTGCTTGAAATTATAATGGAGAAAAAATACAGCGATTATTAAGGTTTTCATACAAGCCGTAAAAACTCAAAAAGTCGATCACATCACCTAAATACTACTTAACGTGGGTATTCATTTTAAAATTCTTATACGTCACTTCGCTCAATCGGCTCGCGCGCTGTAGGGTCGCTGTTCTTCCTTACACTCCTCCTCGCTTAGCTCGTCATCGTACCTTTTCCAAAACTAGGGCGCCGAACACGGCTCTATTTTTTAAAATGACTAGCCGTCATGCGAAACGGCGTAAAAGAGGCGGCTACTAAACCACTGTTTTACATTACGCCTAGCCGAATTGAAGAACGTAAAGCGCCGAACATTCCGGCGGACTTTCATTCAGCCGCATTCAATCCGGCTAATCTTTGACACGCCCTAATACGAAATGGTTCTGTTTTGTACAACGGCGGATTATACAATCTGGCTACGACATATATACTGTAAATCTCACGTTGTTCGTTTCTCCTTAATAATCGTGAAACTGATTACAGAAGCTCTTGTTTCTAACCTTATTAAGAGGGCGCAGTACGCTCGGTCTGGCTCCGTTCTCCATACAAACGTATTTACCCTCTCATTTTAAAACGCCATGCTAGAATAACATGAAAATTTGTATACACAATGGGATCCGGCATATCTACGTCGGACCATAGTTTCTGTTGCTAGAAATTGTAAAAGAAAAAAAAATACAGCGGCTTTTTGAGTTTTTTACGGCTTGTATGAAAACCTTAATAAGCGCTGTATTTTTTCTCCATTATAATTTCAAGCAACAGAAACTATGGTCCGACCTAGATATGCCGGATCCCATTGTGTATTCAAAGTTTCATGTTATTCTAGCCTGGCGTTTTAAAATGAGAGCATACATACGTTTGTATGGAGAACCGAACGTACTGCGCAGTCTTAAATCGTAAATGTCGTTCGGCTCCTAAGATACAAAGTTACAATTAGGTTGTAATTTGCAATGAAACATTTTAGTGCTTTCAAGCTAACAGCTTCATCGAGTTTTACTGTACAACTAAAATTCCTCCATCATCATAACATTACTTAGCACTGTTTAGGACTACTTTTCTGTCGGACTATCTGTACATTCAAATGTAGTTCCACATAACTGTAGTCGCATCGATTAAAATTAGTTTAGTTCTCAGGTTTAAATTAGGTTTTCGTTGTAAATATTCTTTCTGAATCCTTCCGATCTCACATTTTATCACACCTCCATTCATATAATGGCGTGTAGAAGAAAGAGGCATTTTTAAAATTCCCTCTAAAGTTGGGTAGGACCCAACACAAATGTCGCGCTTTTAATCTATTATTTGAAATTTCCTTTTTTGAACAAAACAAGATGGCTGGTCATAATCAGAACTATTTTCATCTCAGCTCTTTCATTGCTGCATTGCAAGCATTTTATTAATTTACTTTTTCTTTTTCTTCGCCTAAAGATTTCAGCTTCATTTTAGACAGCGAATTCTAGGGCAATGAAAAGATATAAGTCTTGGTGTTACTATAGCATTTAACTCCTTTTTCTACTAAGATTTCAGAAAATAGCTACAATTTTCTCTGTTGTTGAGTTGTAACTTCTTAACTTTGTTATTCCTTGGGCCTTGTTTATACTGTGTTAATATGTAGATTAAGTTTTTAGGAAATTTTGTCAGTCAATCAGTGCTACTTCTTATGTATTTTTAGTAAAAGTATGTATAGCGGGCATCATAAACGTGTTTATTACAGAAAGCATTTTTTATACATTTCCCAATACGATATTGCAATTATATACAATTCCTAGAAAATGTATACATTTCCCAGAATATGTATGAATTAAATGATTTTTATAACAATATTTTATAAATTTCCAAAATAGCTTCGGAATTGTATACATTTCCTAGGAGTTGTATACAATTCCTAGATTTCATACGTTTCCGGTAACCTATACATAATTAAACACACACCAGCCAAAGAAAAAGGAGCTGCCGACATAGCAGCCGTATGTCATAGTTTTCTTAAATATCCAAGAGCTTTCATGGTCTTATAACATACTGCTTGGAACACTCCCAAGTTAAAGCTCAAAATGCATTAAGGCCGAAAATTGGTTTTACTGTTAACAATCGAGTGTCATACAATCAGCATCAAAAAAAGCTACGTATTTGAAAAGTTCAAAAGTCTTTATTATAAGGGAAAAAGAGCTTTTGACCCCTTCATATGCGTAGCTACTTTTGATGCTGATTGTACTTGGCGCCTTTTCAGATATTCCTTTTGGTGTAACATCAGAACTTGGCTTATTTTTCACATTTATATTTCGGTGGGATTTCTTTATACGTCTTCTACAATCTTTTTTCGATTAACAAAGATTATGTTTGTTTGTTTGAAGTAGCTATTTCTCAAATTTATCAACGGCTGATCTTTCGATTTCCCAATTTCAATTGTTATTGTAGAAATCTGTTTCTCTTTTTCGTTTACATTCCGTGTTGAAAGAACTTCTAAAGCCGGTAGGTGGTTCGGATAAGATGAAGGTTCAAAGGATTTTCTTGGATAATATCCTTTTCCGTTTGTGATATAAGGTGAGTGGATTTGTTTATTCCTATTTTGAAATGTAAGTGTTCAAATCCTAGATTTTGAATAAGTACATTTAAATAATACAATTTATGAGTTACCAACGATCACACTTCCCAGGAAAATCTTATAGTTTGCGCTGTAAACAATAGCATAAATACATCGCATATAAGTAAGAGTAGTTCATACTCGAACATAATGCGACTATTTTGATGTCTTATTCGAATTAAATAGCTATGCGCAGATATCATTACCATCATCAAAACAACAAAAACAAAATTGAAATGAATCACGTTACGTCAACTCACAGTTTCTGACTCCCTCTAATATATGAAGATGGAATAAGTTATACTCTCTGTAAATGGCGCAGTAGGTAAATAACTTAATACACTTTAAATTACAAAACTTATTTAAACACCAAAACGTAAAATTACACTTCTATATAAATAAAATATTAAAATATAAACTATTACAGACAGCGAAAATAGATTTGCCTCATAACTTTTTCAGCCATGCAAAATAACCGTCTTTTGTTTTTTATTATACCAGCTAGCGGCCCCATACCGCCAGTACCAAAACGGTTACATGCTTATTATTAAAACCGTATTAAAATATAAGGAGGCGTCGCTTACACTCTCCACGCTGAGTCATCGTAGTTCGGAGACTTTAGACACCCTAATCTCGTCTAGTGATCTAGAACTAATCTCGTGGAACTCGACGTTTCTACTTTTGTATCAAAATTCTTGGATCATCGGTAAATACTCAATCACCAAACCAAATAAATATCTCGAGGCTAATCTGATAAGTAGCGATTAGAGCCGGACCACACTACTGGGTTGCGTTGCGTTGGCGTCGCCGTAGCGTCGACGCAGCGACGTCCGTCGCCACGATGTTTTACATATAGTTTTTATGATATGCCTCATTAAATTCGTTGCGACGCCGCGACGCGACTTAACGCAACGGAGCAGTAATACAAGCGGAAACTTATTCCAACTCGTTCTATTAGAAAAAGACATCCGCTTTTACTACGCACTGTGTAAAATGGGTCCCAGGCCAGTTAGGAACCAGTTATTTTTATAATTATGTACCTAAGTTTCGGTGGTAAGCAAGCACTAAATATGATACTGTATTCGACCATAAATCAATATTAATTGCCATAAAAACTGTCAGTTCCCTTGTCCTGTTAAACCTGTCGATAAGAATCGGTACTTATCAGAATATTCAATGAACCCTTTCCAAGATAATTGGGTATCAGAAGGCTATTAAAAATAATCTGCCGGGCTAATTGGAGGGACGTGGGTTCGGTTCCGGGCTTTGAATAATTTCGGGTTTGACCGCATGGCGGGTCCGAGTATTTGTTTTGGAGATTGGATAGATTTGTAATCCTTGCAAAATTGACTTGTTAGCGAAATGAAACGTATTAAAACTTAAAACAAAGATAGGCAATCTGTTTCATCATTCACATATTTCTAGGGGACTTGGACCAAATGAATCTTTGGTTATTTTCTGAAGTCTATTGTTTCTATGTTCTTACGTAGGTAATTATTGACTAATGCTTTGATCTGTCTCAACATACCTTTTGAATAATGATTTAAGATTTCTTTATTTCTATATAATAAAATCTAAAAAAGAGTTACGTAATTTGATGCAGTCCGTAATAGGTATCTATCCTTAATAACACGCATTTACAATATCATGACTTGTTCTATCTCAGAAAGGTATTATACATGCGAGAATCTGTAGTCGAATCTCTATACTTTTACTTACTATCTGTGGCTATATTACCATATGTTATGCCATGTTGAGCAACATACACTTTTACTTAAACATTCCGTAATAAAAAGACAGCGGGGCCATTTAAACGTTCAATTTAAATACCGAGATACTTTCACTCTCATTATTTTCTCCCGATAAAAATAATCAATAAACTCGTATGTTTCTACGAGTCAATCACTCCACGAGTATCTTATTACAAAGGGATGATGACGATATTGATGATTTAACATTAGTCTTTCGGTGAAGGAAAAACGTTGAGAGAAAATCGATCTATGTATGTATGTACATGTAGCTAGGTCTAGTCCTTTTGGGGTGGACGAATGCCTATGCCAAATATTAGGATTACGAGTAGGTTCCGAATTAGGATAGGGATAGGCTCATCGAAAAGCGCTTACCATATTTACTTAACGTCTTACCTGCGGCTATTAGAAAGGAGAGAAAAAAAAACAAAAGAGCATTGTTCCAATACTACCTCGACAGTACTTAAAACATTATACCTTAGCTACCTATCCACGTTGAGTGACAACATTTAAAACGATTTTTAACTGACTTCAAAAAAGGAGGAGGTTCTCAATTCGACTGTAGTTATTTTTAAATGTTATTACCTCAGAACTTTCGACTGGGTGAACCGATTTTTATGATTCTTTTTTATTTGAAAGTTGGTGCTTCCCGTGTAGTCCCATATTAATTTGGTCCAGTTCTGCAATGGCATTCATGAGAAAACCATATAAGTCTTAAATTTGCATTAAGTATGAGCACGATAAATGGACAAATAACTCGGTTGAAGTTGTTTTTTTTTTGTTACAATTATTTATTTTTATTATCATTTCATTATATAGATTCATGGATCCCACAGTCAAACTGTGCAAACAGTTTTGCGGGTCGTGTATTTATTTTTATGTTCTTTTCAATTGTCATAAGAATAAATAAATAAAGCAGTCCGCGAGCTCCTTTATAATGTAACCGAAAGATACTCGTACGCTACGATTATGATTTTTATTTATTTTATTTTATTTTATTTTATTTTATTAAAAGACCAACAGCTTTGACATTGAAAATTTTGATGGTGACCTCAACCGCTCTTAACTTGGGGCTATATCAACCAAATATTCGTTTTTGTTTGTCGAGTGTCATTCATTAAAGCTCTCCTAAGACCCTAATTAGAAGTTGCTCCGACGACTCCATTGTGTGGGGACTTAAACAGCGGAGGAGGGATTTGTAGACGTGTGTGTGGTGCTTCTATGGCAGATTATGCTACTAAGTCGTAAGAAGCGTATGCCGTATGTTGGTATTATATTTATGGATGATCGGTCAAAAACACTCAATATTGTGTCATTGAAGACAATAATGTTAAAAAAGCAAGATATGTTGTTAGGCCAAATGGGTTAGTTTTTGAAAAAAAAAAAAATGTTTGTGGTTGGTTTTCATATAATAATAATAATAATACTTTATTTCAGGCTTAGCCCATATCATATCACATATCACGAAAAGACAGAACATAAAAAATTAAAGATACAAATAATACTTAAGTAACAACATTAAATCCAAGTCACTACAATTTTATATTTATATTTAATTATATTTATTTCATAAGCCAGAAAATATTCTGTCTGGACTCCATATGAATGGAGTTTCAGTGTCTCCATACGCTTTCGATTTGAAAAAATAATACTTTAGAATCATTAGTTAAGTTTCAGCTGAGAGCCATATACACGAAAGAAAATATTGATATATTGGTGACTGAGTCATTGCAACTGGAACGACATAAATTTAGACTACAAAATAATTTAATATTTTTTTAGACTACAAAATAATTTTATATATGTATATGTATGTATACTACCGCTTGATTTTTTTCCTACTATATAATCTTGTACGTAAAGCCTTCTTCGTAGCCACAAAACTCATCATTAATCTTCAATCAAATCTTGCAAACATCGCACGGGATGTCTTTAATACTGCCGACTTCAGTACGGCGGTATTACCAATGAATCTTATATATAACTTACACATTTTTGCATCAAACTAATACAGTTTAAAATCGGAGACGCGGTAAGAAGTCACTTTTCCAGCTCAATAAATGATCGCTTTTTCTATGTAATAAAATGTAGCACTTAATATTACACACCTATGAAGCCAGCCATTTTATATTTTCGTAAAAAATATAATAACCAAACCTAATCTAACCTAAATCCCAACCTAATCTGTACCAAGTGAATTATGATTTATACCGATCAGTGGCATCTAAAATCTCTGCAATAAAGAGTATTGTATTGTATTGTATAAATCCTCACGGTAAACCACCACCACCATATCAGCCAAAGGACGTCCACTGCTGGACATAGGCCTCCCCCAAATTCATATATATGCCATAATCACCACGCTTGGCATGCGGGTTGGCGATCGCAATATCTCCACCGCACTCCAGGGATGCTGCTGCCCAGCCCCCAGTGGCCTTGGTCGTACTCGTAGTTTTAGGACATACCCGGGTCCCCAGGTCATGGTCACCTTATCGCTTTGGACGAACTCTGTATTAGGGATGACAAAACGTCCTGTAGAATAGGGTGACCAAATTGTATTGAACATTATTATTGGCCGTTAATAATTAAAAGAATAATATGCAATATTGCGACTAGAAACTTTGCTACCATCTTTACAAAGTTTTTCTTTTAATACTTCATCACGTCGAGTAATTTATGACCACGATTCCGACGATAGCCTGTATATAACCTCTCTTTATCGTACGCTGGAGGCATTTAAAATCTTTTATTAACTTTGAGGCTTTATTTTAAGTACCCATGAATTTTGTTACATAACCGGGAAGTTTTGAAGGTAATGCGATCGTAAATGTGGTGATATGGTGACTTTCACCTTGAGAGAGAAGTGACGATATGTCGGGAGAGACGAGGAATAATTTTATTAACCCCTTTTCATCATTTACCGACTTCAATAGAAGGAAGGAGGTAATCAGTTTGTTTGCATGTTTGCTTGTTCTTTTTTATGTATGTATGTTCCCCGATAACTCTTGAACCACGATGGCCGATTTTGATAATTCTTTTTTTGTTTTAAAGCAGGTACCCCGACATTGGTCCCATATAAATTTGGTGAAGGTCTGATGATGGAATCTAGGAAAATCGAGGGAACTCCTCGAATTTCATAGGCACGCATATGTCGATTTCGCTGTTTTCTGTAGATAATCAAGCATTATTGGCTCACGGAAACCACAAATTGTGGCATAGCAAGTACAAATTTGGAGTAGTTTTTTTTTGGTATAAATTATTTAATTAAACATAGAGTATTATCCTATACTCTGAAATCTGAAAGCGTTAGCGAGGCGCAGAGTTTTAAGGTAAGCAGATAAAACTATTGCTAGCCTTCTTTAATTCACCTGTTATTTAAGTTTTGAAAAAAGAAAACATCAGTTCTGGCTAGGAAAAGCCTAAAATGTGGATACTTCTCGTTTCTCACTTACCAACCTACAACTCTCCGTGAGTCACGCAGTCCTCTTATTCACAAATTGACTCGTCCTCACCTGTCAACTCATCCGTTTTTATACGGAAACTGTCAAATGTCATTTGTCAAATTTTGACAGTTTCCATGTAAAAACGGGTGAGGTGTGAGGAGGTGGGGACGAGTCGGTTTGTGGATAACACCCCAGGTCACACATAACAAATGATTTTGATTTCGTAATAAATGATTTTTATGTATTTATTTTTAAAACGACTGGCAGGGGGATCTGCCTTCTTATTAGGGTAGGAGAAACGAAACGCCTATGCGATTTTTAACCGACTTCAAAAATGGAGGAGGTTCTCGATTCGACTGATTTTTTTTTTATGTTTCTTACCTCAGGACTTTCAACTGGGTGAACCGATTTTAATGATTCTTTTTTTTTAATTGAAAGCCGGTGCTTTCTGTGTGGTCCCATATTAATTTGGTCCAGTTCTGAGCATGGAATCTATGAGAAAACCATATAAGTATTAAATTTGCATTAAGTATGTGCACGATAAATGGATAAATAACTTGGTTGAACTCGGTTTTTTTTTTAATTATTTTTACTCGGTTGCACTTGGTTGTAAATTTCAAATTATTGAAAAAAAAATTGCTCCGGCCATACGTGATACTAAGCTATGGGTACGAACTTCACCTTCACCTCTCAGTAGCATTCTACTAAGCAGTGGACTCTCTACTCAATATTTAATAATCTAAACCTGAATGATTGGATCACGATGGAGTATTGGTGTAAAATTATTGTAATAATAAGCTCGCATTCCAAAGAAAATGGCTAGTTATTGAATTTAAACGTCGTAAAACTGGCTGGGTTTCTTTACTTGCTCATTATCTTGTGTCGTTACTTTCGTTTTTAATAATCATGTGTGGGGTCAATGAACGTAAACATATAGATACTTAGGGTGATCAATATTATAGCTTTACTTAAATTCATTCAATGGGTATTGTTTGTGGATTCCTAGTTACAACGTTGTGACGTATGAATCGATACATTAAAATTTTGCGTGATTTTCCCGCGATGAAGTTAGTTGTCTTGATGGTGAAATTTTACAGATGTTAAAAAAACATTTTTGACTGACCTCCCCGGTTAAGAAGCAGTTAGTGAAGATTTAAGATTGTTTGCTGTAGCCAAAGCATAGAATACGGTTACGGTATTTCCTGCTGCTGTAAGGTTTTCGAGTGGCGACCACATACCGGAAGGCGCAGCGCGAAAAACAAACAAAACGCTATTTACCCGACTGCGCCAGAAGGAGAGTTATGTTTTAGAGTATGTATGTATGTATAATTGCTTGGCACGCTCTGCAGCCTGGACGACTCGATGGATTTTAGCTTGAGAGGTGTCGTTAGATTCGTATTTACTGCGAGAGTGACACTGGGTATATCAACATAAAAAATAAACGAAACGGCGGATTTTTGGCGCCAAATTCCAAATTACACAGAAACGCAGTCAGTCGGGTTTTTTGGGTTTTTTAATTAATTAGTCTTGTTTGTCAATTTTTTTATAGTGCTATTGAAACCTGCCTTTCATTATTATCATTATATCAGCCCAGGGACGTCAACTGCAGGACATAGGCCTCCCCTAAAGAGTGCCACAAACGATATACATACTTATATACTTAGATAAGTACATACTTAGACACATAAAAACATCCAAGACCCAGGAACAAATATTCGTGCTAAATGCACAAATAATGTACGTGTATAAATTCCTCTCACGTAAACATTTAAATTAACTAATAATAATAATATTGGGGGACAATCTTACACAAATTTTCTGTGACTTATCTAAAGCATTTGATTGTGTCGACCACCAGACTTTACTCATAAAATTGAAACATTATGGTGCTTCAAATAATGCTTTAAGCCTTATAGGATCATATTTAGTTGATCGGACACAAAAGGTTAGCATCAATGGAATCTCTGGCGCACCTCTGCAAATGGGAGTGCCCCAGGGCTCAATATTGGGCCCATTGCTGTTTTTGATATACATAAACGCCCTGCCTTACTTCACTACTGGACTATGTGAGATAGTCTTGTTTGCTGACGACACCTCTTTAGTTTTCAAAGTAGACAGGCGTAAAGAGGTGTCTGAAGAGTTCAATAATGCTCTTTCTAAAGTATTAAATTGGTTCACAGCAAACAACTTATTACTTAATTCGAAGAAAACTAATTTTGTTAAATTTACTTTGCCTAACGTAAGACTGGATTAAAGTTGACAATCTGCCAATAGAATTAGTGAACTCTACTACCTTTCTTGGAGTCACTATAGATTCAAAATCGCAATGGGGACCTCATATTGCTGCCCTGGCAAGAAGACTTAATTCAGCCAGGGGTGGTTTACTACCGTGACGTCATCGCGCCGCGCAAAGTACATGCGGCCGCCGGCTCACACGTCGTGTGACTATTCAATGGTTGCGGCGCAGCGCTACGGATCGCACGCGCACGCGCTGCTGTACCGCTGTACTATCATAAAATAATCCGTTTCGTGTTAAATAATAATGTCAGAACCACAGCATTATTGTAATGCAGCAGGTTGCACCAATAATAATCTCGTAAAACACATCACACACACCCACGCCATTCACTTCGACATCTCGTTTTTTATGTTCCCATCAGTGTTGAAAAAACTGACAGTCGTTGAGTTTGGTGTTCACCAACGGTTGACATAAAAGAAAACGAAAATGAAAACATTGGTTCTAAGAAACCTCTATTTATTTTTGCCTTTAAAGATTATATAAAACTTTGTATCCCCATGGTTAAATGTATGGAGTGGCCCCCCCCCCCCCCCACCCCCCCCTCCCCCCCCCCCACCCCCCCCCCCCCCCCTACTTTAATATTTTTTCGTCATTTCACATCACTTTTACGTAGCGGTTCATACGAGTAGAACACACACCTTCCTGCTAAAAGTCTTAATTGTATTTGTAGTGCTTAGTTTTTTCTTACATTGTAGTTTTTTATTGTTTTTTTCTAACATGTTTGAGAAAAGTACTGTACAATCCTCGGCCGGAACAGGGATTGCAGGACTCGTTTTATCCGGCCTCGTCTACGACTCGGCAGTTTATCCCAAACTCGTCCAGCAATCCCTTACTTTACGGCCTCTGCAGTAATGTACTATTAGGTACCTAAGTTCCGTCGCCGCGCCGCGCATACGCACGAAATGGCAACATCGCATACAAGTGTATAAAGAACCGGTATTTTTCGGTTCTAATACCGGTATTTTTTCTGAACCGGTTCTCTGGAACCGAAACGAAGAAAACCTATAAATACCGGTATGTTACAGGTATTTTCGGTACCGGTTTCAAGCCCTGGGCATACCTAAATGGGGGATTTGTTAACAAAGGAACTTCTGTACTTGTACTATTACTTATTCTGTGGTTCAGCTGCGTATGCAGTTAAAAAAATAAGGCATATTATTGACGTTGAAACGGCGAGGTTCGTTTATTTTGGCTATTTTCACAGTGTTATGTCATATGGTCTACTGTTTGTGGGGCTCCGCTGCTGATATTCAAACTATTTTTATACTTCAAAAAAGAGCGATTCGTGCCTTATACAGCATCAGACCACGTGATTTCGCTGAGAGATTTATTTAAGGAAATTAACGTATTGACATTGACGGTTGCTTCTCAGTATATTTATGACTGCATTATGTATGTACGCAAATACTACACTATTTTTCCTAAAAATTTTGACTGTCATGGTTTTAACACCAGAAACAAGCATAAACTTGCCGTTCTATACATCAGACTACGTAAAACCAGTCGTTCATTTGTAGGCTTAAGTATAAAATTGTTAATAAGTTTACCACAAACCATGATTGAATTACCCATTAATAAATTTAATATTATTGTTAAAAGTTGTTTAGTAAAACAAGCATACTATAAAATAAGAAGATTACATTAATGACAAAAATGTATGGACATAATAGGTAATTTGCTCTACTGCACACCTTAAAATATTATATTAAGATTGACGTTATTGAAATATTATACTATTATTATTTTTGACATTAGGAGACCTTTTACATCTCAACTATATTGGTATTAATAACTTGTTTAATGTTACTTTTGCACTTTGTTATTTTTTACATATCTATATATTTTATTTGTTATACCTGGACCCTTAACATCTCTCGTAAAATGGAAGCAGATTTTTACTATTTAGAATTATATTTTGTACCATTGTATGACATTCAAAAGCGCCCAAGGGGCCCACTTGGAGAATAAATTATTTCATTTCATTTCAAATCGACCTAGTTTCAAACTAAGCAAAGCTTGTACTATGGGTACTAGACGACGATATACATAAGTACTTATATAGATAACTACATAGAAAACATCCAAGACCCAAGAACAAATATCTGTGAAAATTGCACAAATAAATGCCCTGGCCGGGATTCGAACCCGGGACCTCTAGCTTCGGAGGTAGAGTCACTACCAACTAGGCTAAACAGGCCGTCAAAAAAATCTAGAAGATATATGACAATTTAAACCTCATAAGCTTTACAAATATAACATGTCCCACTTAAAAGGTCTGACTGAGTCAAGGCCAGCCCTTAAAAGATAGCGTTATCAGAGCCCTGGCTTAATTACTGCTAGACATTCTTGGTTGATGAGTTTATGATAGGCGTTTTTAACGCTTTAATGAGGTCGCGACCTTTGCTAGGCTTAATGATAAAACACTCCCTTGATGACAGCTGGGTATTTTTTTCTGGAACACCTTATTTTGGTTGAAGGTGTTAGTTTATTCTAGGTATTCGCCCGTCGCTTTTGCGATACATACCAAAAATATTTTCACCAAATTAACTCGCTTTTGGCATTGTAACTAAATTTTACACATTTTGCATTTTACTAAATTTTACACATTTTGCATTTTTTTAAAATAAAGTTTGCTTATTCTCGTTGCTTTTGCGATACATACCAATATTTTTTTCGCTTTATGCCATTTTTGCATTGTATCTTAAAATATAAATATTTAGCATTTTTTTTTTGCAAAACATTTTTTTGCTCATTTAGGCCCGTTAACTTGTCGGTAAAAGGGAAAATCAATAAATACAGCTTACCTTTAAGATACGGTGTAACAAAAACCAAAACTATAATTATACAGGGTGTCCCAGAAATCGACGTCAAGCCGTAAATGGGTGATAGACCAAGTTATAACAGTTCTCAGAAAAATACGAAAAAAAATCTATCTCATGTTTTAAAAAAATTATGGTCACTTTAAAAATTTACTAAAAAAATCAATCCATGTAATGGTTCTTTAACTCTACTTGCTACAGATCCCATAATTTATCTAATTATTTTATTATTATGTAATCTTGAATAATGCTTGTGTAGATTTTTGCCTAAAATTCAAAGCCAACTCCTCCTACTTGGAAGAAAATTAAATTTTTTCAAAACCAAATTATTCAAATTTACTGTTTCGCCCAACTTTAACTGACTGAACTGAAAAAAAAAATGTACTACGCTAGTTTGGCAAGTAACATGAAAAATTGGCGCATTTAACAAGGATTCAAAAATGGTGTAACACTTGCTAGATTACGTTTTCAATAATTGGTCAATTTTTTTTTGTAAATAGCCTCGGTTTTTACACAAAATGTCCATACTTCCTTAAAATGACTTTAGCTTACCTAAAGCTTTGCTAAACTCCGTTTTAGTTCGATAGAGACGGAGAGAGTCATTTTACGAAGTGTGAGCGAGATAAGAAATCGAAATTTCACGTAATTTAAGAGCAAGATTATGATAGTGACTCAACCTTTTTACTTTAAGTCAGGACCAGTTTTCTCATCTTAGAAAAAAAAACAAATTCTAAAAAAAAAGCGCAGACACACACAATTACAAATCAGTACGTTACGCTGCTTCGTTTACTGCGCATCTCCGTATTCGTTCATGTTGATTCCGTACTTACCACTTTTTGCGTTGTTTTCTGGACTTAATTGCTTGTGATTTGGACTGTTTAATTCCTCTTTCAGACGACCTGTGCTTTACTCTGGACTGTTGCTGATCCTGTGATTGTGTAGTACTACCATGGCTGTGTACACTGCATTGGAATATGCGAACATGCACCTCTTTATGGGGAATGCAGATGCAATGCCAATGCAGCCGCTAGACTTTATCGTGAGAGGTACCCGAACAATCGTCACCCAGATCATCTAATTTTATTAATGTGCACCGTTCACTATCAGAGGGACGATTCCCTAACCAAGTACATGGTGAAGGAAGACATCGTAATCCGTACGAAGACGTCGTACTACAAGCAGTCCAAGAAGACCCAAGTGCTTCTGTACATGGAATCGAAACAACCACAGGTGTATCTAAGAGTACCGCCCACCGAATCTTAAAAAAGAACGAGTTCCACCCGTATCATGTACAGCGAGTACAATCATTACTGCCACGGGATTACGCTCCTAGAGTTGCGTTTTGCCAAAGGATGCTAGAAAGGCACAGAGAAGACCCTCGATTCTTAGAGAAGATTTTATGGACCGATGAGTCAACATTTAAAAAAGATGGCTACATGAATTTGCACAATTTGCACGAGTGGCATGTAGAAAATCCAAATTTGATGAGGCAAGATAAGTCACAGTATCGATTTAAAGTAAACATGTGGACCGGGATACTAAATGGCAAAATAATTGGACCTTTTGAGCTGCCAGAGATTTTGAATGGCGCAGTTTATTTGGATTTTCTTCAAAATACTTTACCAGATTTATTAGAAGACGTGCCACTGAACGTTTACAGGGAAATGTGGTTCCAGCAAGATGGTTGCCCAGCGCATTATGCCCGGTTAGTAAGAGAACATCTTGATGAAGAATACCCGCTCAGGTGGATAGGGCGCGGTGGGACAATCTTGTGGCCACCCCGTTCGCCTGATTTAAATCCCCTAGATTTTTTTTACTGGGGAGCGGTAAAAGAGAAAGTGTACTCAAAAACAATAGAGAATTTAGCCGAGCTGCGGGAAAGAATAACGGAAGCCGTTGACTTTGTAAACAGGGGAAGATTTGCCCGGAAAATATCCAGATCTTTTTTAAGAAGATATCGTGCGTGCATTGCCGTCGAAGGAAGGCAGTTTGAACCTTTATTGTAATAAAAAAAAAAAACTGATAATTTGTTTTTTTTCTAAGATGAGAAAACTGGTCCTGACTTAAAGTAAAAAGGTTGAGTCACTATCATAATCTTGCTCTTAAATTACGTGAAATTTCGATTTCTTATTTCGCTCACACTTCGTAAAATGACTCTCTCCGTCTCTATCGAACTAAAACGGAATTTAGCAAAGCTTTAGGTAAGCTAAAGTCATTTTAAGGAAGTATGGACATTTTGTGTAAAAACCGAGGCTATTTACAAAAAAAAATTGACCAATTATTGAAAACGTAATCTAGCAAGTGTTACACCATTTTTGAATCCTTGTTAAATGCGCCAATTTTTCATGTTACTTGCCAAACTAGCGTAGTACATATTTTTTTCAGTACAGTCAGTTAAAGTTGGACGAAATAGTAAATTTGAATAATTTGGTTTTGAAAAAGTTTAATTTTCTTCCAAGTAGGAGGAGTTGGCTTTGAATTTTAGGCAAAAATCTACACAAGCATTATTCAAGATTACATAATAACAAAAAAATTAGATAAATTATGGGATTTGTAGCAATTGGAGTTAAAGAACCATTACAGGGATTGATTTTTTTAGTAAATTTTTAAAGTGTCCATAATTTTTTAAAAACATGAGATAGATTTATTTCGTATTTTTCTGAGAACTGTTATAACTTGGTCTATCACCCATTTACGGCTTGACATTGATTTCTGGGACTGTCTGTACATATATATTATTGGAATAAAAATCAAATCACATTTTTTCCGAAACTCGATATTGAGTAACACATTTTTCAACTCATTCGACCGTCATCAAAATTTGTTCTGCTCGCTCACCAGGGTTAGCTTAATTTACTGTTCTTTTAGCGCACGCGCCGAAACATGCGAAAATCGGGGTAAAACAAGTTTATTTGCAAACGGTCATTCTCAACAGTAAGAAAATATAGATTATGAAATATAGATTACTAAAATACATAATTTTCCGATAATAATGAAGATAGTAAATCTTTAAGTAATTACACTTGGGAAAATAATGGCGCCTTTTGTAAACGAGTAAGTTCTGTATTGATGTTTTAGAAAATTATGTTTAGTTTATATCCCGCAGATTATGTACATTTTTTGTAATAAAATTGTAATAGTATATACATAAAATGGTTTCAAAAATACTAATTTCTTCGATGATTTTCCAACGAGAAGCCTTAAAGCCAGATTGTATTCGGTTTACGTTACTCTGTCACTCACACTCTTTCTCTTGTACACATTGAGCACATTCAGAAAGTGTTTGCTTCTTCAGCATCAAATAGGATAGATAATAATCAAGTTTGTTCAAATCGTCAGTGTATAGAAAGACAGCGGGAAAAGTCGACGGGAATCTTCACGTCATTTTAGTTTATAAATTCCATAAAATAAGCTTCACAATCGCATACATCAAAAAGTACTTATACCACTTTTGGTCTAGTGCAGTTAATAATGTAGGTCAGTTTTGAAACTACCGTCATCGGAGTTTACGTGTCGATTATCAGTATTTTATTAATTCCTGGTTTTGCATCGTAAATAGCGGGTAAGTGGCCGGACGTTATCGTAGTGCCTCAATAGCCTCACGACCCGAAGGTACAGTCTACGAAAAAGTGTCTGTGAAAATTGAGATTCATATAAATAATAGTAATAAAATTAAATGCTCGAGTAATTTAAGACCAAAGTTATTTATGTAACGTTGCATACAATATTTTTTCTACGTAAGCAAAATAATTTGATTTAAATAAAAAATCGATTGGTGGCAGAATACGGGCATTTACGTGAGCCTCTTTAAAAAAAAACAGTTGTTGTATATTAAAATAATGTATCGAAACCCATTTAGATTCTCCCACCACTCATAAATGACTTGATATATTAGATTTGCATTTGTATAAAAAGTTTATTGTGTTAATACTGCTATCAGTCATTTAATTGATAGATTATAAATGCTGTAGTAGAAAAAATATTATTTTTAATACAACTATATTCTGTAAGGAAAGTTGGATTTTTCGCACTCATTTTTTAAATTTTCTATATCGTGCGGACAGTTGAATTTTTCGCTTTAAGCCATAGATCCAACCAAGTTCCAGCACTTTTTTTTATTACGTCGTTTAGCATTGAAACTAATTTTTACATTTTCCTTCTAAATTGAAATTTATCCACAGTAAAAAAAAAACGGTTTCAAAATGTGCAACTCGATCCCTTTCATAAGACACCCTACTTGACATAGTCACTAGAATTGGAACTTCGGCCCCCCTTCGGTCATTCTTTTAGAAAATAAATAAATAAGTATATTTAAATAAATCATTTTCAATGCACCTGCGTTAGCCTTGTTTATAACTATTCTAAATATTTATTTACAACATAGTTAAAACGTTTTTTGATGATGTGAGGTATGTATTTTCAATACAATACTGCAAGCTAAGTTTTAAATAAATACTTTTAAAGCAGAATTTACGTCAACTGTACTTCACAAAACAGGTCCGGCAAAATGTTCAAGAGAATAAATCCCGCTTAACACCTTTTATGACCGCGTTACGATTTAACAATTTAACAGTTGAACATCAGACGACATTTACGTGACTGGTTAGGCCTGTCTGATTGAACGTCAGATCAGGTTGGCAACCCTATTTTGTTGAATGGCCTGATTTGGTTAGGGGTGTTATTCACAGACCGACTCGTACTCACCTGTCACCTCACACCTCACCCGTTTCTATATGGAAACTGTCAAATGTCATTGGTCAAATTTCGACAGTTTCCGTATAAAACGATAAAGAGGGCAGTGCTGGTAAGTGGAGCTTGGAGCTTGTGAAAGACGCTATTTTTACCCGACTGCGCCAGAAGGAGGGTTATGTTTTTCAAAAGTATGTGTATGTATCTATATTTTGGTACGCTCTGCGGCCTGAACGGCTCGATGGATTTTAGCTTGAGGTGTCGTTGGATTCGTATTTCCTGTAACAGTGACACTGGGTATATCAAAATACAAAAAAAAAAACACAATGGCAGATTTTTCGCGCCAAATTCCAAATTACACTGAAACACAGTCGGATTTTTTAGTTTTTTAATTAATTAGTATTGATTGTTACATGTTTTTTTAAGACGATAAATATGACCATAAATTACAAACGTAAATAACATGGTGCTGAGATGAATTAGAATCAAAATAAAATAAAGATTGGTTCAAACATAATAAATAATGTATGTGTGTAGGTGGAGATACTGCGATCGCCAACCCGCATGCCAAGCGTGGCGATTATGGCATTTACCCCCCATGAAACTTGGGGAGGCCTATGTCCAGCAGTGGACGTTTATGGGCTGATATGGTGGTGGTATGTGTGTATGTATGTAAGCACTTTATTGGACACATTAACAGACTAATACATATACATGTCACACAAGATCGAAGTACAAAAGCCAACTTATCCCTACAGGTAAGGGTTCTCTTATTCCAGCTAACCTATGAGAAATTGAGTGGAATAATGTTGCAGTACCAAATTCTAAGCGGAATGCGATAAGATTATACTTTGCCATTATGTCCTCTTTCATGCATGGACATTTTATGATTTTCATATCAAAAAACAAATCAGATTTCGCTCCTAGTTTGTTCTCTAATTTACATTTATATTTGCAGCAGTAGCGATAAGAAATCAATTGACCTCTAGTGTCAGAGCCCAAAAAAAGGCGACAGCGACATCTGACTGACAACAAACTGGACGTGTAGCGCACCCATAAAGACTCGAGTCATGTTTACGACGCCATATTTTATCGAGAATCGTAAAAAAAAACTTGACGAAAACTGGGAAAATATGGGTTTAATCTGGCCTTATACAAGGTGTGTTAAGGCACTTAGGGTTTCGTTTACGTATAATTTACGACGGCGTATATTTTTCGCTTGTTACTTATTGAACTGAACGCACCTGAAAAATATATTCCGAGAACACATCTATCTAAATATATAAAAGAAGAAACTGACTGACTGACTGACTGACTGACATATCAACGCACAGCCCAAACCGCTGGTCCTAGAGATTCCAAATTTGGCACGTAGGTTCCTTATAAGGTCTAGGGGTGCACTAAGAAAGGATTTTTCAAAATTCAACCCCTAAGGGGGTGAAATGGGGCTCCGATGTTTGTATGGGGAAACAAGATTGGCTGGACTATTTTATTCGAAACTTCACAAAAGTATTTCTAATGATAAATGAGTAAATACGTGTTTCAGGTTTTCTGAAAAATCAACCCCTAAAAGGGGGAAATGTGGTGACAAATTCTGAAAATCGACATGAGTATTGTTTTTATGGTTTATCGGGTCGCTGATAACGAAAACAACAATGTTTTTGAAATCCCACGTGGAGGACGTGAAATACCATCCCCCCTGTTGGGGTACGAGGGGGATGAAATGTCTAAATATTGGTGTCGTTTTTATGGTTTTTTGGAACGTTCATTACGAAAATGGCATCGATTTTGAAATTTAATGTAGTGGCCATGAAACTTTTGAAAGTTTGTGCCAAATTGCAAGAAATAACGGACTGACTGAGCGAGTGACATATCATCGCATAGCCCAAACCACTGGTTCTAGAGATTCTAAATTTAGTATGTAGGTTCCATATAAGGTCTAGAGGTGCATTAAGAAAGCACTTTTCAAAATTCAACCCCTGAGGGGGTTAAATGGGGGTCCGAAGTGTGTGTGGGGAATCAAGATTAGTTGGACTATTTTATTCGAAACTTCACAGGAGTATTTCTAAAGATAAATGAGTAAACACGTGTTGCAGGTTTTTTGAGAAATAAACTCCTAAAAGGGGGAAAGGTGGTGACAAATTCTGAAAATCGACATGGGTATTGTTTTTATGACATACCGGGTCGCTGATAACGAAAACAACAATGAAAACAACAATCCCACGTGGAGGACGTGAAATACCATCCCCCCTGTTGGGGTGCGAGGGGGATGAAATGTCTAAATATTAATATGGGTGTCGTTTTTATGGTTTTTTGGGACGTTCATTACGAAAATGGCATAAATTTTGAAATTTAACGTTGTGGACATGAAAACTTTTGAAAGTTTGTGCCAAATTGCAAGAAATAACTGACTGACTGAGTGAGTGAAATATCATCGCACAGCCCTGCTGGTTCTAGAGATTCTAAATTTAGTATATAGGTTCCATATAAGGTCTAGAGGTGCATTAAAAAAGGATTTTTCAAAATTCAACCCATAGGGGTAAAACGGGGGTTCGAATTGTGTGTGGGGAATCAAGATTAGTTGGACTATTTTATTCGAAACTTGACAGGAGTATTTCTAACGTTAAATGAGTAAACATGTGTTTCAGGTTTTATGAGAAATCAACCCCTAAAAGGGGGAAATATGGTGACAAATTCTGAAAATCGATATGGGTAGGTATTGTTTCTATGGTTTATCGGGTCGCTGATTACGAAAACAACAATGATTTTAAAACCCCACGTGGCGGACGTGAAATACCATTCCCTCTGTTGGGTTCCAAGGGGGTTGGAAAGTCTTAATATCAATATGGGCGTCGTTTTTATGGTTCTTTGGGTCGTTAATTTTGAAAATGGCATTGATTTCGAAATTTTATATTGCGGACATGAAAACTATTAAAAGTGTTTGCCAAATTGCAAGAAGAAACTGCCTGACTGAGTGAGTGACATATCAACGCACAGCCCACACTACCGATTCGAGAGATACCAAATTTGGCATGTAGGTTCCTTATAACATCTTAAGGTGCATGAAATGCCTTGAATTCCCTATGAAGAGACGACCTTTTTTGATTCAATGTATTGTAAGTAAGTGGTTTTATTAATCAGTGCCGTCCGATACGATTTCGATAAAAATCGATATTTGAGCGTCCGAGAGGACTCTTAATAGGAATCCGAGGTAAACTTTGAATAAAGTAACGGCTATATTAATTTTCTTCATTTTCGTTGCGATTTCGTTCAAAATTGATATCTGAGCGTCCGAGAGGTCCCCTAATACGACTCCGAGGTAAAATTGGGATAAGTGGCAGCCATATTGATTTTCTTAATTTCCGTCCCAATTTCGTTCAAAATAGATATCTGAGCGTTCGAGATGTCTCATATTACGAATCCGAGGTAAAATTTGGAAAAAGTCGCAGCCATATTGATTTTGTTCATTTCCTTCCCGATTTCGTACAAAATCGATATCTGAGCGTCCGACAGGTCTCGTAATACGAATGCAAGGTAAAATTTGAAAATAGTGGCGGCCATATTAATTTTCTTCTATTCCGTCCCGATTTCGTTCAAAATCGATATCTGAGCGTCCGAGAGGTCTCCTAATATGACTCCGAGGTAAAATTTGGAAAAAGTGGCGGCCATATTGATTTTCTTCTTTTCTTTAACATTTTCGTTAAAAATCGATATCTGAGCATCCGAGAGGTTTCTTAATACGACTTCGAGGTAAAATTTTGAAAAAGTCGTAGCCATATTGATTTTCTTCATTCCCTTCCCAATTTCGTTCATAATCGATATCTGAGCGTCCGAGAGGTCTCGTAATACGAATCCGATGTAAAATTTAGAAAAAAGTGGCAGCCATATTCATTTTTATCATTTCCGTCACGATTTCGTTCAAAATGGATATCGGAGCGTCCGAGAGAATTCTTAATACAAATCCGAGGTAAAATTTGGAAAAAGTGGCAGCCATATTGATTTTCTTTATTTCCAACCCGATTTCGTTGAAAATCAATATCCGAGCGTCCGAGACGTCCCCTAATACGAATCCGAGGTAAAATTTGGAAAAAGTGGCGGCCATATTGATTTTCTTCATTTCCGTCCTGATTTCGTTCAAAATCGATATCTGATTGTCCGAGAGGTCTCTTAATACGAATTCCAGGTAAAATTTTTGTAAGTGGTGGCCATATTGATTTTTTTTCGTCCCGATTTCGTTCAAAATCTAGATCTGAGCGTCCAAGGGGTCTCTTAATTCGAATCTGAGGTAAATTTTGGCACTCCATGCATGCCAGGGACTGTAAAAAAAAGGATTGGGTTTTAAAAACGACATAGAGGTTTCGATATTTTTTTCCATTTAAATCAACCTTAAAAAAAATTATTTAATCGTATGGCATTTATTTACGAACCGTGAAATCTTCGGGAAGACAAGTACGGTTGCCAGTTTTTGTTGCACTTTTAGCACCATCCAGGGGTCACGTGTAGGGTAACGGTGGGTACTCCCTACGAACGTAGTGCAACTTCGATCCCCCTTTGTCAAGTGCGTGGGCAACTTGACTGTTAGAAGTTCTCAAGCCGCCCGAAGGCCTCTAACTTGGCTTAACGACTGCTGTCGTAAACAGCAGCCGGGATCAACGGCTTAACGTGCCTTCCAAAGCACGAGAGCGCTCAGTTAGTAATTACCCAAACCGGTCACCCATCCAAGACCTGACCTGCACCCACATTGCTTAACCTCGCATACCGCACGCGGTAGGCGGGTGCCGCTGGGCCACGAGCGCTCTGAATTCTTGATAGTTTGTGCCAAATTTCAATTCAATCGGTCCAGTAAAAGCAACTCGGTTGTAACAGACGGACTAACAGTAAGGAGTATGAATGAAAGTGAAGCCAAATTTTCTTTTTGGGTGCTCCTTTTAATAAATCACAATCACCAAACTTCGTATACCGAAACTCCCAGAATGTAACAACTACTATTCTGGAAACCGCATCTAAATCGGTTCAGCCAAACGCGAGATAATCTTGGACAAACATACATATATACCTACATACATATATACGGGTCAAACAGTGAACCTCTTTTTTGTAGACGGTTAAAAATTACGCTTAATACGCGGGCGAAGCCGCGGGCAAATGCTAGTTTTATATAGAGGACTTTTTAGCATTATTTATCAATGCAAAGGTTGGTTTAAGATATATATGTAATAGTATATTATATTGGTTTACGTTAACAACAAAAATATGTTTCAGTTGCAAATGTTATGCAAATCAATAGGTTTGCTTTTTCTGAAAGTAATTGTGTTGGGCAAGAGTAGTCAGTGCAGTGTGACGAGTAAAATCAACTTCAGCATTTATGACTTGTATAGTTATTGTGTACAGTGGAAAAGTAGTAGTTTTTTCGAATTTATGATTTTTTTCTTTTCCAAAATTTACGCTTACATGATTTCAATGTTTGTCCTTTACACAAAACTCCTTTGCCAAAAAGCTTATGATTTATAAGATTTACAATATTTTACATGGGCATGCAGTAAAAAGCACAGATAACCTTCTTATACATGCTTTTGCATGTAACAAAATGCCTCAATCTAGATCCACCACCACCACCACCATATCAGCCCATAGACGTCCACTGCAGGACATAGGCCTCCCCCACTTTCATGGGGGGTAAATGCCATAATCGCCACGCTTGGCATGCGGGTGGAGATACTGCGATCGCCAATCTAGATCCACTATCGTAAATTAATCGCCTACATACGTATTGGTGTCTTTATTGCTTTTATCTAAGTCATTCCTTTTGTTAGATGTGAAGCTTATATCCCCATTTTTTTATTATCTAAGAGGAATTAGATAGAGTGGTATACAAAAAAAGGTACAAGAAATATTTTTATGATATAATCGGGAAAGTAATATACCTCCTATTTCCTGATATAGAAGGATCGTAGGCAATAAAACCAACTTATGTAGTTTGAGATTGGGTTTTACGAAAAACCGTTAAGTAAGCTGTCAAAAATGTATTAAATTACTAAAGCGTTGCGCCTGCACTACTTGCCGGGCTTAATTTCATGTCGTGCAAATTTTTACTATCAAAACAGCGCTCGGTACGTTCTAAAATCATGTTATTGTCCGTTAGTAAAAAAAACACTGAAATGTTGGTTATTTTGGACTCACCTTTTAAATGATTAAGGTATTTTTACTCGACACGCGGCCTGTCTACCGCGAATCTAAAAATGGTGGCGCCATGCTGTCTACTCTCACAGAGCCAGTCACGGCGGTCACCCATCATTCAACACTCTCGGACAGTCTATTCACAAAACCTCCGCTGTGAGACAGCCAGCATAACTTGACCTCAAAATTTGTATCAAGGCTAAGTAATAAACACTCTCTTTTCCTCTGATGAACGATTTTCACCGAACGGCTGGAGTCGGCGCGCACCCCACTAGAGTCAAAGGAATTCGAACCCTCCATACAACCCAGTTTGGTGCAACCCAGCCTTAGTGAAATAAATAAAGGATCAGCAGCGCGCTACTTACTTTTCTGGTGTCGCAAGTGTCCTTAGGCATCAGTCAGTCAGTCAGCTCACCATCAGGTAGGCTGTATGCTTGTTTGCCACCGTCGTAGTATAAATAAACTTAGATCGTAAATTGGTTCGTCTATAGTAATGCGTCATCCTACATGTGACAGCCTAGCCCAGTTTCAACGTATCATAATTACTATTGCTTTATCATATGAAAACACTTTACTCCTATCAAGTAAAGCTTCACTTAACCATGTGCCTTGTCACACATTTTTTTTCGCCACGATTTTGGTCACGCAAAATATTACCCCAGTTTTCTACGTAGAAAATTTTTTTTAGAGACTGGTATATTTGTCCTCTTGCATTTTTTCCTTAGCAGTAAACTTCTTAGTAAAAAAGTGTGTTTCTAGGGGAAATAATATTTTTAACTTAACTGTTTCAAGAGAAGCATCCAATCTAAAACAATTAACATAATTATCTTTCATATTTTTGATAACAATATGTACGCTACATGACTATTTCAAAGGCACCCCCTTAATGATGTACTCATTTAAGCAAAAACCTCTTCAAATATACCGTAACTAAATCATTATTGAGTCAAAGTAAGGCCAAGCTTGACCATAACGCGGACAGCTGATAGCAGTTAGAGATTTACTGCTCCCGCTCGGCCGGAACTAGGCCGGTGGTCCTCACTATCTGACTACGCTAGTACAATACATTTATTTACTGCTATATAACTTGTATTAATTTACAAAGGTTCTCCCTTATTAGACTTAACTACTTTAGCCCTAAATGCTTAATTAGATCCAATGTTTCATTAGGTCTAATAAAGCATTATTATTGTAAAACCTAACCTAATGAGTTCTATTTGATGATATTTAAAGAAAATACGAAAACTTCACTGTTTCGAAGAAAACATCATTATATTCAATGAGTTCGAATCCCACCCGGGGTGATATTTTTTTTTCAGTTTTTCACTCCAATTGGAAATTAAAATTCATTAGGTCTAGTGAAACATTGGGTCTGCTGACACGTTAATGCAAAAGTTAGTAGGTCAAGTGACAGGATCCTATTTACAAATATAGGGCGATTGGGTTTGATAAGGGGTATTGTAGCTACCTTTAGCGAATAAAGGATGATTCACAGTAGACCGTTCCGTGTCCGGGCCGGCCCGTTTTCTTCTAGAGAAATACGCCGGCCGTTACGTTTGCTGCCATAGAAAACGGGCCGGCCCGGACACGGAACGGTCTACTGTAAATCATCCCTTAATAATTAAAGCTGCAGCAACGTCAAATAGACTAACTGGTAATTGTGTAGTGTGCTAATTACTTTTTAGCAAGTCAATGAATTGTGAAATAACAAACGTTGGTGATTTTATATTAGCGTGGCAGGCGACGACAATTGCTTTAATGGATGAAATTATATTCAAAATACTATTTGTATAAAATATCCCAAAAGGCAACCGGCCAAATTCAATGTATCTACATTTGTAGTAAATGTTGTTTTGTCTTAATTATGCATTACAGTTATTTCAAAAACCACTGTTTTGCTGACCCAATGTGATTTGGATAATTGATAGTATTTTTTGTTTTTGTATTTTTGAATTGAAAGGTATTGAATTTTGTTGTCGATTTAATCATACAAAATTAGTACATTTCTTATTTCTAGTTTTATTATTTTAGAACTTTTCGACAAAATACACGCACAGTTTACAAAAACAATCATTCGTTACGTTTCTTCTTGAATTCTTCTTCTTTCTTGAATTGGTTGAGGGGTAGGTCATTTATGTCTAATAGGAAGCTTTTTAAATATTTAATACACATAAAGTAAGGAGTAAGAGTAATCTAATTTAGACTAGTTTTGGGTATTGTTCGGGCTTTGTTCAATATGTGGACCTGCACCGTGAGACTATGGCCAATTGCTGGCTAGTCAATCATGAAAAGAATTGCGCCCTTTAATATTTATTTATTTATATGTATGTTATTGTTACAGGTGTGGTTGTGATGACATGGTGGTGGGCGCTGGCGCTGCTAGCGCTTGCGCCGCCCGCCCGCCCCGCGCCCCGGGCGGGCAACGGTGAGCAATTTTACAGTAAGCATCTTGAGCACTGCCTGCTGACCATAGTTGGGGGTTGACCAGACATTTAAGATACATTCCAATTCGACATAACTGCATTTAGCGCGGTCGTCACGCGCGTCGATGGCGTATAGCGCGCGAACACGTATAAATTGTCACTTCGGGTAATATTTTCCGGCTGTTTTTCGCCGCTGATGCCACTCATCCTGAGGAACAATTAACGGAGCGTTAGAAAAATGTCGCTTGGAGTGACAATTTATATTTAAGTTTTAACCGTTTTAATGATATAGTTTTAAACACTACTCAAGAAAGTTTAAATTCAAGCACGCGAACAATTTTGATAATAAATTGGAACACGAAACGCAAGTTTCTGATCGACCCCTTGGTTGCACTACACATGATTGCATCTTGTTGAATGTCCAGACTTGAATACAATATGAGACAGGAAAGCATGAGATGGGAGCATCATGAGCACTGCCTGGTAACCGTTGCTGGTTGAGTCCTATGCTTTTGTGAACTGCGTCCTTTTTGTTTATGTTAGATGTGAGTAGAATGAACTCGATAAAAATAAATTAAAAAAAACATGAAATTAAAAAAAAACGGTTTTCTACTGAAATATCGGTTGAGTATTCTTAGTGAAATCTTATTAGAGATACTAGATTTACACCAATTCGTCAATGACACGATATCAATTGCCTACATTACTACATCTAGCCTTGTTTCTGTAAATTATTTTAATCGAATATACAGTCCGCCGGCCATTGAGCAATTGTTACCTTGAGGATATGTTTTCTTGTTACACATTTCTTTTATTTTCTTATGGAATCTTCAAATGCGTGGTGTAAACGAAGCACCGCCAGCTTTCATTATATTTTTTCAATGCGATGTACTAAAATAGTGCTTTTCGATACAAGTGCGGAAATTTTGAAAATGACTCTTCCGAACGTATATCGAACGACGTTTTTTAATACATTTGCAAAAAAATCACAAAGTATGGCTTAAAACAATAGACAATTTAAAAAAAATGGATAAGTAAAAAACATTAATGCAAAAAATCCAACTTTCGCACGATACATATAAAAAAAATTGCCAAGTAAATAGCACTACTGCCAAAAACCGAACTTTCCGCATGATATAGAGCTACAAAAAGTACCACTTTTTGAGCAACTATTTTTCTCTTTACAGTTAAATGGCTTTCTTTAAAACAGCCAGTATATACTATTCTGTTGTTATTATGAATCATCTTATAATAATAGCAGAATAATGTGCGCCTAGCACACACATTTCCAGAATCTAAAATATTCGGGAGCTATCTCAAAGACTCCTTACATCAACTATGCATGCCTAAAACACATAACTAAGACGAATTCCTCGCCTTGGTACAATTTTAATGCACATATTTCGCTCACAGAAGGTCTCTTATGCTGAAATAGGTTAGTTACCTGTGATCCATCTTTGGGGGAATTTATATAAGGTCAGAGGGACAGGACGTCGTTTTAAGTTATGAGGATACAGGATAGAACTACAAAGATGGGTCTCAAATTGAAATAAAATAATTTGTATGTCATAATGTATAACATGAGTCCGTTAGGTCTTAGACATTTTTTACCATTGACATCGTCCGCTTTGTGAATATTTTCTGTTGATTTTACTATTTGTCAAGGCAAATTAAAGTAAATCAATTCTTATGCTTGACATTCTCACTAAAATAAAACTCTAACCACATTAAAGACAATCAAGTAACCTTCATTTTAATAATATAACATATCAATATGTAATATTTTTAAAATAATAATATAACCTTACACCAAAGCCGAGACCACATAATACCTTTCTACTCACTACACAACTGATGGCCTAATTTCGTTGTTGTTTTAGGAGAGAGTGAGCCAAACGATAGTGAAAAGGGCCTTCGCTCTCGTCGAAATTACCACCTGGCATATGTGGCCCTAACGTTTCGAGGCCATCGCCCTCACCTTTGTTACTATACTTATGAATTATTGAATACCTATGCTAATGGAGATGTTTAAGTGCAGTTTTCTCGAGCACTAGTGATGTGCCGTCGCCAGGAAATGATTTTGCGGCAATTCGCTTCATCGTCGGCCTCATCTTTGCCCCCTGGCTAGATGATGGCCAAGAGCAATCCCATTTTCAATAAAAAAAAACGCAACAAATTAAATCAAATCAAAAAATTATTCTGCAAATAGGCTCCAAGGTCACTTTTACAAGTTAAATATAATGAAATTTGGTTATACAATTTAAAAAAAACCGGCCAAGTGCGAGTCGGACTCGCGCACGAAGGGTTCCGTACCAGAATAAAATTAATTATTATTATTATTTTGATTTTAGTATTTGTTGTTGTAGCCATAATAAAAATACATAAACTGTGCAAATTTCAATTTTCTAGCTATTACGGTTCTTGAGATTCTAGCTCGGCGAGTGGTAGCATGAAAAAGGGCTAAAATATCACGTTTTTTGTATGGTAGCCCCCTTAATTATTATTATTATTTTGTTTTTAGTATTTGTTGTTATAGCGGCAACAGAAATACACAATCTGTGAAAATTTCAACTATCTAGCTATTACGGTTCTTGAGATACAGCCTGGTGACAGACGGACGGACGGACGGCCAGCGAAGTCTTAGTAATAGGGTGAGACAGCAGCCGCCTGATGCCGCATTTTTTAAATGTTATAATCCAAGGCGTGATACCGTATTAGAAACCGTATTAGGTGTTGTAAGAGTCGAGTATGGGAATTGTGGGAAAGTGGCTTGTGGGCGATGGGCTAGCAAACTATCGCTTAAAGGATGATTCACAGTAGACCGTTCCGTGTCCGGGCCGGCCCGTTTTCTATGACAGCAAACGCAACGGCCGGCGTATTTCTCTAGAAGAAAACGGGCCGGCCCGGACACGGAACGGCCTACTGTGAATCATCCTTTAATATTAAATTTTTACCATCTTGTAAAAAGTGGCACTGAATTATGTTCATGTGCTTTGTCTACAACGAGACGACACAACGATAAGAGATGATGCTTTGTGTACCTATTTTGAAAATACGGGCGTGAGTTTATGTATCTATCAATGTAATATAATTATTATAATAAAATAATTAAGCCAGCAAATATATGTATATTTAATATAAGTATTTAAATTAGCAATTTTTATATACATATTCAATTGTAAATGTAATTTCGGGAATCTCGGAAACGACCCTAACGATTTCAGTGAAATTCGCTATGTGGGGTTTTAGGGGGCGATTTATCGATCTAGCTATGTCTCATCTTCGAGAAATCTCGTTTTTTCCGAAAAAAAACTAAATATGCCGAGTAAAGCTCGGTCACCAAAGTATTACCGGACAGTGGCAACGTTGCCGCGTAATTGCCGGTGACAATAATACCTACTCGGCCATGGAAATATTGACAACGACACATTAGGAACAGGATGTTTGTAATGTGTCTTATAGAAGGGTAATTTGTAATGATTTCTTTAGAAAACTCGTTTCGAGTCAAATGTCTTCGGATCTTATTTCCTAATAAATTACGATGCTTATCCAGGTGGATTTCTTTATGCGTGACTTAGTCAAGATGGTTAGATAAGACGTTTCTTTGCAAATTGTTTTGGATAATGACGAGATTAGATTTTGGAAAATTGTAGTTTCTTAAAAGAATATTTTATGAGTTGTTATCATTAGCTATTAATTAGGTATATTTTAAGTTATTATTTATTTCGTTCGTGTTTTTTTATTTAAAATTATAATCTTTTTAAGAGTCAAAATCGCCATATTATAAACAATACTTTACTCATGTTTTTACAAATAAATTATCTTTATCTTTAATACGACGCCTGTTTCGCCTAGTTGGTAGTGTTGCTGCCTCTGAAGCTAGAGGTCCCAGATTCGAATCCCGGCCAGGGCATTATTTGTGCATTTTAGCACGGATAATTGTTCCTGGGTCTTGGATGTTTTCTATGTATTTAAGTACGTATTTATCTATATAAGTATGTATATCGTCGTCTAGTACCCATACTACAAGATTTGTTTAGTTTGGGCCTAGGTCGATTTGTGTGAGATTGTCCCCCAATATTTATTCATTAATTTATGTAAGTATGTAAACGAGTAAGTTGTCATTAAAATTTGAAATACTTTTTTCAGCAACTTGCCGGTATCCGATTGAGCTGAAATTTGGCATACTTTTGTAACTTCGGTGACAATACAATATTATGGCACCATGGAGCTGATCTGATGATGGCGTCAGAAGGTGGCCATAGCAACTTCTAAACAATCGTGTTTGGGTTCATTCGAACCGTCTCAACGAGGATTTGATGATCGTGGCAAAACGTACCATTGGCAATAAGAATAATGAAAAATAGAAATTTATCTATGTAAAAAGGTTTATGAAACTTGATGACTAGTGACGATTTATAATCAAAGTTCCCGTGTTTATAGGTCAGTCACACTTCTAATACACCAGAGCACTGAAATCGTCCATCCCCTTTCGACCAGATCATTAAGAGGTGGACAGGTAATTATCCTGCAAGCATTACTCTTTCTAGATGCTGCGTTAATAGAAACTTTATTGCGACGGCAATTGACACAAATTCGTTTAACGAACCGGAAAACAAATGATTTGGCATTGCGCATTAAATAGAGAGCATGCTTGCAAAATGGCTACCGGTCTTAATCTTAACACCATCTACGACTGGTCACGAGCGTAAAACAGCTGTCTCCGAAGTTTCTAAAGCCATGTACACACTGGCTTCGTCCTGTCAAGTACATTATAGAACATTATAATTCCTTCCCATCACCAAATATTCTCAAAAATAAAAGAGGGTAAATAAAAAAGGTTAACTTATTAATTGAGTAAGAGTTTTTTTTATACCACGTCGGTAGCAAGCAAGCGTACGGCCTGCCTGATGGTAAGCGGTCACTGCAGCATAGGGATGCATGCAACTTCTGAGGTATCACTAAAACTATTACTTTTATTCCATCTTTTACATTGACGAGCTGTAAATGATGGGTATTAAAATGTATGATAATTACCTTTTCATAATTACATGGATGGTTTCAGAGCTCTTTAAAAATATGTAGTTGAAAAGGTCACAAACCCATACAAATTATGAAGAAATAGTTCGACTTTATGAGATTCACACGTTGCATATTTGACTATAAAACAAATTGCAAAACACGATAGTTTTCGGCGGTCTTACTTATCGCGTTAATGCTCTTTGTGGCAGACATATAGGTATCTCATCTTACTCGTAACAGAACTGTCTGTGTGGTATTGCTCAAAGCAAGAGCACTCCAAATCTCTTGGAGCCGTTCAAATACGGGGAGTGATCGCGCATCTATACTCGACATTATACCTGTGAAGGGGTAGCGTTGGCATCTAGTAGGTGTTTGGTTGTTTGCTGTGAATACATTGTAATATTTGTAAGGCAAATCAATGTTATTGGGATTGCACTAGTTTTCTTAAAGTGGAGAGTTGTCAGTGTTATTGCAGAAATCATAAATAGAAAGCAACAAGACTTTGATTTTTAGTTCGCATTTTTGAAGCCAAAAGATAAGTAACAGTCAGTCGGTGACAGTTACTGTTCTTGGCTATCGTGGCCAGGCTTAAAAGTTGTAACAACTGAAGAAATTGTTGTATAAGCTTATATGGTGTGATCGTTATGTTACACATAACTTGACAATCGTTAATGTTAAAAAGCAAAAACAAAAGTGATTATGATGGTAGAAACCTAGAAACGTCGTGGTCCCTATAAACAAGTTTTTATTACATATACTTGTTCACCGTGGTTAAAAAAAGAGAAAAGTGTCTTTCTAGTTAAATTAACGTATATACCAAACAAGTTGTAATGCCCATATTTAGAAACATTTAAAAGAATTAATGCGCCATTAACGTTGTACTTGTACTTTCTTATAAAAAGTGAAAGCTGTAAAGCGGTATTAAATCTTACTAACGTTTGACCAACGGGCCCGCAATGATTTAAGCCACTGTGACAGGGCAAAGTAACTGAAACTGATAGGATCTTGAGCTACGGAGCCCTAAAAAGTGGAAGTTCAAGCCAGGTTTGCGATTCACAACCCGTCTTAACTTGTATAACTCGTTCCTATTATAAGTTGACATGAAGTTTCTTATAGTACCTCGCATCAAAGTAGAACTAACATGCAATCACGCAGCATGCTTATTTCTGCCAACAAACTGTTATTCAGTTCGGCAGAAGTTGAGGCAAGCTGTAAAAGAGTACTGTTTTTTTTGTGATTAAATGCTTTATTATTATTATTATTATTATCCTTTTTTATTTCTTTCTCTTAAGCTAGGTTTTTTACAATAACTTTATAAAAGTAAAATATATAAACATACATACAAAATATAAAAGCGTTATAAAAAACCTAACCTAGGGCACAGAATAAGTAATAGGGTGCCACCGGCAGCGAGGCAGGGCCTAAGCTACCGGTGGTTAGGGCGACAGAGAGAGAAACCTCCGGACTATCCAATAAATAGCCAATCCCATCATTATATTATCAAAATCTTTGATTTTATTTATATCTCCCAATAATCACCTACTCGCGGGCCACGCGCCAGACTGTTGCAGTTCCTGCATACCGACAATTCTGCGAGGCGGACTGCAAAGCTGTAAGATAGAGTGCTGTAGAGATGCGAGTTCCAAGGTAAATGAGTATTTCTTTCTTGTTTTAATACCTGGAAGTTTTTACTACGCAGGACTTTCCAGATGTACTTTATGGATATGCGCACCCTGCCCGACCACACCTCTAATTACAACCGAAAATCGTCTACTGCACATAGCGGCTGCCGCCAAACACCAATTTCGTTCGTTCATGTATCTCTATCGCACTTTCATATGGAGTGAAAGAGAGGGAGAGAGTGCACTTTTATCTGCCTCGGATTAATAATGACTATTTATTTGTAATCAGAGGATTTATTTAGAGGCCACAATTATACTGGTCAGCTTTGTCGAGTTATCTCGTATTCACGAACGCTCGGATCACGCCGATCCCGCGATAGCCCTCTACCGATAAAATGGCCAAGATTTCACTTGCAATCCAGTACGGGAATCTTTATGTACAGATGAGCTGTAACACTGGGTGAAAATGGCCTAAGTTGTATATGGTTGTAATACATTATGACCTTTTTACGATGATAGTTACATGGGAAAGTTAAGTTAAAAGTTTATGGTTTTCTTATGGCGAGTGTCCGTCTAGGGGATTGACATGGGATAATTTAATGTAAACGTTAAAAGGTGGCAAACTGGAGGCTGAGGCTATAGAACTAGCCGTGTAATCGCCTACAAAGTAGTTAATTAAAAACGAGTATTAGGGTCCTAACAATTTGTTAGTGCAGTCGGTAGCAGAAGTTAGCATGTTATCGAACAGCTTTATAATACAAAGCCTATCTGCCAACCCAGAGGGAAAACTAAATCTTGTTGAGATTATGATTATGATTATGTCTTTCATAGTAAACCTGCTTTATTATAACAGATGGTATTTTGAATTATAAGTCTTTTTTGAGCCATTTAGGCCGTATCTAGTACGGTCAACTGCAAAAATATTTATCAATTTAATCCTCTCATAAATACGCACCGCCGACATGAGCTATAGGACATATTTTTGAGCAAGTTGTATGCACCCATATTATTGCAGTTGACTGTACCAAATCGAAAACAACATATTTACGTCACCAAAGGTGACTTCCTGATCGGGCGGGACGGGATCGAAATTTGTTATTTCGTTCTTTGCCATGAGCTTACTAATATCGCATAGATTTCAATTTTATAAAGATTATCAATAATACATTTGAGCAGTAGTAATATCATGCGGAAAGGCGAAACTATACTTATTCCGTGCATACCACGCCAGTCAGAAAGCTGTCATTTAAATGTATGCGCGCCGTAAAAGCGTTACTGGCTCGCTTGACAGTTGCCACTGACTCCTGACAGCTTTCTTATACCGTACCGCCTTCGCAATGACAAGTCAGAATGTCGCCAAAGCCAATCCCATCGGCAGTTAGTTCATTTAATTAATGCTACGGGGGTTGATTCGACATGACAATGACGTTCCCGGCATGTCTTAGCGATATCCTTCTGCCTTTATGTGGCTGCCTTTCAAAATTAGAATGACACAGATATGAATTATTTAATCTTTCAATCAAATAAATAAAATCTAATATCTAATCCCCCAATATTTCATAAATGAAATTACGGCCGTGATTACCTCGATTTTAAATAGCTGATATCTAAACTGCCATAGTTTCCGAATGAAATATGGAGAGACCACTGCTTTTGACACTGATTCCACAACATAATGCCGCTTTAATGGACAAAGTCGGTACGTTAATGTTATTTTGCGGGTAAACATTTTCACTTCATGGAAAGCTGAAGAAAATCCGAATGCGAATGTTTGAGTGCTTCTTTGTTTGGGTATGCAAGTGAGGTGTTTGGTCAAGGATATTTGTAAATACTCAATATTAAGCTGTCAAAGTATCTAATAGGCTTGTACAACAATATAATTGTTTCTTGACACATCTCTCCACCTCAGATGTCACTCATTAAAATAAACTGTAAGAAAAATATTTATTACATGTATAGCAAGGCAAATATTGAGGTCCCAGAACAAGCTCATTCCTGAAATTCTGTCACATTGAATCGCCGGTGATGATGAGATGAGCTCTTATTTGCGTAAGGGTATAGCGTTGATAATCAGATGAAGCTGGAATTTAATGGATGCCAAATTTTTAATTAAGCCCTCCATAAGTGCCAGATGTTCACAGAAATGTATAATGCAGAAATGTACACAGCATTTCCATAGACATATAAAAATTGGGACCCGGATATGTCCGAGACAACCCAGGAAAGGGCAGCAGCATCCCTGGAGTATGGTGGAGATACTGCTATCACCAACCCGCATTCCAAGGATGGGAGTTATGGCAATTACTCCCCATGCGGAACACAAATAAGGTTACTATGGGGCCATACTCCCACCATCTTTGGGGGTGGCATAGGCCTCGTGCACCTGTACCTATGTTCAGCAGAGGGTAAGTTAAGTATTATCATCGTAATGAGCATATTTTTGAGAGAAAATGACTGTCGAGTTTGTTTCGGCGTTTCTTCTCGGCAGTGGTCTTCTTTTTCAGAAACGCTCGTAGATTCAGACTTGTAAAAGTGCCATTGCGGCATACTTGCAGAATAAAGTTCATTTATTTCATTTGTGTTATTTACATATTTTTAAATCAGCACAGAGGGCAGCAAGCGCCATGAACAGAATAGAATTATTTTATTTGCTAGAATACTTATAAAATAAAATAGTACAGGGTGTCGAGGTACAGCAGTACAGTATTCAGTCGTGAACGACATGCAAAAGTTATACATACAAGTCTTAACCTATACGATTAGTGACATTAGTGTGATTGTATTTCAACAGCACAAAAAAAAGTTACTATTATCATAACCTATTGGATGTATTAGTAGTCCAAAAATTCTTTCTTTAACCAACTAGTAATTTCTTTTACAAATTTATTATATTCCATTTGTCTAATGTCTGCTGGAAGGTTGTTGTAAATTACAATGCACTTGTTCGCGAATTCAGTCTACAAAGCATCTCCATAAGCTCATTTCAATGTAGATATTTTTGTTATAATTATTATGTCAAATCTTTTTTGTATTACTTTAAAGTAACTGAGCGACCAAGTTTTGCTCGGCATTTGTCGTGACTTCCCGGAGCATAAGAGTTTTTCCGAAGTCACAAATTCGTTTAACGAACCGAAGAAGACCTAACTAGATCGAGTTTTCGACCCGTACACCCCTGAATTGTAATTTTAATCGAAATCGTTAGAGCTGTTTTCGAGAACCCCGACATAAATATATAAATAAATACCTATACAAGAATTGCTCGTTTAAAGAAATCATAAGATGTCTTATAATAACATACGTCAGAAACATTTAAATATACAAACACGATATATTATGCAAACTTCAACAAAAGCGTCGGAAAAGCGTGTCAAATATCACTTTCGTTGACCGCCGTTAATGTATGCGTATACGCACCCACATCGCCACGTGCGCTGTGAGAATAAGGCGACTTGTTGCCTTGGCGGGGCGGGATCGATATGTGGTGTTTTGTTTTTTGACGTGAGCTGGCTGATGTCGCAGAGATTTCCTCACTTGTTGGGATACCGTCAGTATTACGTTTGCGCAGTAGTAATATCATGCGCGGAAGCAGGACAGTGCTGCATTCGTACAGCCACTATTCCACGCATCCCGCGCCTGTCAGGAAGAGTTCATTTCAATGTAGGGGTGCAGTAAAACGCGGTAATGACTAGACTGACAGTTTTCTCATATCGTACCGACTCCGCATGGACAAATCCGGAAGTTGCCTAAGGTAGATGACATGAGTAAAAATAAATTATGTATGAATTACCAATAATATAAAAATATCCAATCGGAGTGAAAAATTTATCACCCCCCCACGACCCCTGGAGTCCGTCCATCGATCCAGCCTTTAGGCTTAATTAGTAGAGTGAAGTTATTGAAAGATTCGTTGCCATGAGGGATATCCGCGGTAGCTCAGTTGGTTAAGAGCGATGGATGGGTTCCAGAGGTCGTGGGTTCAAATCTCGGCCGGGTGATCAATATTTCATTTTTTAACTCCGGTTAGAAATTAAAATCAAAACTCACGAAAATACTCGGAAAATATAACGTTTTTACATAAATTTTTACAGAAATCCAATTGCGTGTTATTAAACTTTTAATAAAAACATTTCAAGAGTGTGGAGAACTCTGTCAGATAAACGGTAGCTAATGGACATGTGAAAAAAATCATGGTAATTGTATATTGTATAATGAATTTGAAAGGAAAACTATAATAGCTAAAAAAACATTACTATGAATCCGTAGAAAATTAAATACATAAAAAATAACCGAGACTCAGGAACATTATTCGCGTTCATTACACAAATAAATTCCCTGACTCGAATTTGAACCCGAGACGACCAGCTTTGTAGACATGGTCATTACCAACTAAGGCTAAATCACTCTCCAAATTTCATACTAACAGAGCATTTTTGATTATTACAAGTTGCCGATTTATCAGCAATCATCCTTTTTGGAAGAGACGGCCAAAAAAAACAGAAAATACTCTTAAATACATAAAAAGAGACAGTTCTATTTCTTACTAAACCTGTCCTTTTTTCAACATAGGTGGTAAACCGTGTCGTTGTTTGAGTGAGTAAATCAAATATCAAGCTCATTTAAAATCCATCAAGTCATCCACTAAATCAAATAAACAGTCGTTTAACGTCACTAACTCCTTCTTCAAATTTAATGCTCAAGAGACATTTACAGCTTTAACATCATTAGCACACAAGTAAAACTGCTTAGTCCAACACTAACTTTATTACCATGAGAATGTCCAAATTTTAATAGGCACCCGAGCAAAATTAAAGGAAAAGTTACAGCTTTGCTCACAGACAATATAGTACCGCTTGCCAGGTGGTACAGGTGTACGATCAGATCAAGATGGCGGAATGGTAACATAAACATAACGGTCGAGAGCCGGGTTTATCTAATCTCATTTGGCGAAATAGCGTGATTTCAATTGTGCGTCTTTTAGTTGTAGGACACAGTGACGGCACGTTCGGTGAATAGTTTGATCGTTTAAGACCTCTGTACCGTTTATTCCCAGTAGTCCTGTGTCCCGTGGAGCGCTCGTGGCCCAGCGGTGCCGGCGAACCGCGTGCGGGAAGCGAGGTTAAGCAATGTGAGCGCAGGTCAGTTCTTGGATGAGTGACCGCTTTCAGTGGTTACTAACTGAGCGCTCCCGTGCTTTGGAAGACACGTTAAGCCGTTGATCCCGGCTGTTGTCTATGACAGCAGTCGTTAAGCCAAGTTAGAGGCCTTCGGGCGGCCTGAGAACTTCTAACAGTCAAGTTGCCCACTCACTTGACAAAGGGGGGTCGAAGTTGCACCACGTCCGTTGGGAGTACCCATCGCTACCCTACACGTGACCCCTGGGTGGTACTAAAAGTGCATCGAAAATAAATGCCATATGATTATTATTATTTTAAGTCCCGTGGAAGTAGTTCCGTGGTGGAACTAGTAAGACTTTTTCCCAATAGTTCCGTTCCGTCGTGGTTCTACTAACGCTCCTCCTCGCTTCGCTCGTCGTCGTACGATGGAACGTCGTGGAAAAAAAATCTCACTAGTTCCGCCGCGGAACTTTTTCCACTGGACTACTGGGAATGAACTCTTTGTGCACACACACGACACTCACATGTGAGTTTCATTACATTGCAGGTTACCATGGTATAATCTGTCAAAGCACGCAATGGAGTGAAACTCGCATACGAATCTCGTACGTATGTAAATAAGGCTTTAGGCTACTTCCGCATGTCGGTGCGATATCAGTAAATCAGTACACATTGTTCACTGCATCCCTTCATTTAAATAAATAAAAATAAAAATAAATATTAGGGGACAATCTTACACAAATCGACCTAGGCCCAAACTAAGCAAAGCTTGTACTATGGGTACTAGACGACGATATACATACACTTATATAGATAAATACATACTTAAATACATAGAAAACATCCAAGACCCAAGAACAAATATCCGTGTTAAATGCACAAATAATGCCCTGGCCGGGATTCGAACCCGGGACCTCTAGCTTCGGAGGCAGTGTCACTACCAACTAGGCTAAACAGGCCGTCAAAATAAGTTCTTCCTGACTGGAGCGTGATACAGTACTGCATATATACCGCCCCGCCTCTGCACAACACATTACTACGCGTCCATTGGCTGCGGTGACCGCTTACCATCAGGCGTTTTACGTGGTATAAAAAATGTAATACTGTCAAATATACAAGTGTGTAAACCTGGACGATATCTATCAGATATCGATAAAGTAGAACGTAACTCATAGCCGTAGGGAGATTCTACCCCGCAAAGCGAGGAAGTAACCATAATTGCAATAAGCTACTTCGACTGCTGTAAATTTAGAAAAGAAAGAAATTATATTTAACGATTTCATTGCCAATTTATGGTTTTCGAACAATACGGTTCTCATTGAAACTCGAGAAAAAAAATATACTCATGAAAAATAGTTGACAACATTTCATGGTCATTTATTTATTTATTTAATTATAATTATTAGGTATATACAATTACAAACATTGTTAATCATAAGATCCGCAAAACTGCACTGCAGTTCTATTGGTCTCCGGTCCGCATTAGCGGCCGGTTATATTAGTTAGGTGTAATTAGAGTCACTTTTTGTTATTATATATATTATAATAATGTCGCGTTATGAGCTACAAACGATTGGAATCGATGGGTTTCATTAGTCATTACCCTGAGCCAATGCTCGTAATTTAACAATATAGGACCTACTGAATCTCAGTGTTATAAATAAGACGAACGCAAGTACTCGTATTATTACAAGATTAGCATGTTATTTACACAGTTAAAATTATAGCCTTTTAGTCCATAGACCTCCTTTAACATATTACAGACAATAGCGACAAACGTAAAGCGAAACGGTCATTTTCTCCTTTACCACAACGAAACCATTGCCAGCGCGGCGCGGGCGCCGATTGGATCTACCTTATTAACGCTTATTAGCTCGATAGGCATTAAATATAATATCATGTTACACAGACGAGCGGTGTCACAAGCATTTTCAAAGTAGTTAGAATAAAAAAGAGTATTTATTTATTGTAACACTCATGATAACAAAAACATAGGTAAATACTTAACAATAATAAACATTAATTAGTATGACGATAGGAGTGAACTCAGCGTTTGCTGCGGTACAGACTAGCTGCACACAGGAGTGTGCCCCTAGTTTACCCCTAGTTTATCTTCTTCTTGTTCTTCAGCGTCGTCACTTGCCAGAGTGGTTATAGCCGTCATGCTGTGGGTGGTGAGCTTTACCACTGACAAGACTGGTGTGGATAGCGATTGTAGTGATTGTAGTCTGACCAGAGATTGGACTTAGAAGCATTACCCATTCTTCAAAAAATCTCAACTATTACGTCACCATACATTTGGTGTTATCAGCTTGATATTTTTCTTACTTACCGCTTTTTTGTGATATTGCTTGCTAAGGTCAAAATTCATGTAAATATTGGTAGCCAGTGGGAAATGCGGAAGTAAGAGTACAGTCAAGAGCAAACGTAGATGATCATTTTAGTACCTTGTCACTTTCACTACTATGGCGCATCCCAAGTATCCCAACTGTCGCAGTATTGCTATGTTAGTACGATAAAGTACTAAAATAATCATCTACTTTTGCTGTTGATACAAGTACGTGTACCTTATAACTATATAGCTTTTTGGTGAAGAAAAACATCGTGAGGAAAACCGGACTTATCTCTAAAAGGTCTAGTTTTGCCACTGGCTAAGGTCAGAACCATCTGACTACCAAATCGCTTTCGTAAAACAAGCGCTATCGCCTAATATTGGCATTTGGTCTCAAGGCAAACTCCTAGCTCCTCTAAAGTACCTACCCGAGAAATGCTAGAAGAATGATCGATATAATATGAAAATGTCGGTGTGTCACGATCGGCGATAATATTATAATGTATCCCAGATTCAATTAAGCACTTTGGCCGGTCTTCGGCCTGGCCTGTTCATCAATCCACTTAATAAAATAATTTATTACGCCGGCTGACAGACGATAGGGTAAACGTGCCTATTGTGCGATCTATTCTGAGTCTGGATCGATGAGTTAAATTGGTTTTTGGAGGTCAAACCATTAAAGAAGAGAATCTTATTGAACCGATAGGTATTAAGAGTTACGAGGATTTTGGTTTAGTGTCTAGTTGGTTGTAGTGAGTTTCAAGACGGGTAAAAGCTAGTATCGTTAGGTAAAAGCATTTATTATTGCTTAAGTTATAGAAGCAACATTCACTGTTTGTGCTAGGTAACATCAAATTGCTACTTATATAATTGAAAGTTCCCGTATAGGTCGTCTTACCCCACGTCGTAAATGGAAGAAACGATCGTACGAACTACTTTCTATAGATTCATTTTTATTACGTGAAAACTTGACGTGTTGCTAGATCTCTAGCGATCATCATATTTCACTATTTACGAGTGCTGGGCTACTATTTGCCTCGACGTACTGAATTGGAATCGACTTTTGAAGCGCTCGCGCTCCTATGATGGGTTGCACCAAATTGTCTGTAAATAATGGCAACACGGCCCGTATTTACATATACTTTACATACTAACATACATAATTATCATTACAAATAGAAATTCTAAATTAACACATTTCATTTAGGCGACGTAACGTTAGGGTAAACTCGCCGTGTGATCGCCTCCATACAAAACTCGCTAACAAAAGTGTGATAAGTCTCTTAGCCTATGACTTTGGGTGGCTTGACCTTGATCAATCAAGGTATCCACTAAACTTACTTGCCAGAACCTAATATAATCCCATGGTCTAGTCCCTTATGTTTTTTTTATTTTGATGTTCCGATGCTGGCCACTTCCATAAAAGTAATTCTTCGCCTTGGGATTAATTAGGCACGTGGTCTCGTGCACTCTTTCTGAATTATTGAACTTGGCGAGTGGAAGCGAGCGTACGAGTCACAAAACGGATTCCAAAACAATACGTTGAGTCAGATATATCCTCAGAATGAAGATTGATATAAGTAATCACATTTATGAACAATTTGATGCCAGTATTGGCAGGTCTAATAGAATTTCATTTAATGATGCATAATTCGATTTGTCATTAAAAAGTGATAATGTTAATCAAGATTTATTTGCATTGAAAAATGTTTTTCGTTTGGAACAGTGATCAACTCATATTTTTAAAACAGTGTATTTAATATTTTTTGATATTATCGATATGAATCAATTTGGTTAATTGTCATAGAGTTACGTGTACATACTGTTCAGTTTTCATCGCACCGGACTCGCATGCGTTTCAAGGTGCTTCGCTAGATCTTCCGTTACATATGGAATTATTTTGCTACTTGCTACGGCGTGTTCCAAACTACCATCATCATTATAATAAGAATAATTTGTTCCCAACCCAACCAAGATTTTATATTTATTTTTTGTTTTTTATCCACAGTGATCCAGTCTAATTTGTAATAAATATATTGGCATGGTTTTAGATTTACTATCAACTATGATATCACAAAGAAAGTCGAATTAGACTAGTTCTTCATTAACATACATAAAATACCTAATTCAAGTTATAAGAAATCGGTCCAGTTAAAACAATACATCATTAAAATTACGCAACAGAGAATCTCCATACAACATCATAACTAAGTGAATATGGACATACCATCAATTACCATTGATCGATCTTCTTGAGCATATACAACAACATATCAACCACTGGCATAACACGTTTTTCTTGCATCGATTCTTACATACATACGTCCAAATTGATCTTTCTGAGCTCGGACTTCTTTCGAGAGTAAAAAGACGATAAAAGGATAACAGGAAGGTAAATATATACTCGGTAACATGACTTGGGTTACTATAATTGATTTCATGGCTATTGTTTTTACCTGGGGTGTTATTCATAAACCGATGCGTCCTCACCTGTCACCTCACAACTCACCCATTTTTATATGGAAACTGTCAAATGTCTTTAATCAAATTTTGAATAAGAGGGCTGCATCGTTTGTTATCCACGAGACAGTTGATCGTGAAAGAAAAGGTTTATTCTACATGTACCTAAACCAAAAATAACAAATGAATAATAAATGCGCACACTTCATGTAAAACTACCGTCTTTTTATACTTTGACTGTGGTAAATAAGCATACAGCCAGACTGGTGGTAAGCAGACACCGTAGCTTATGGACGCTTGCGAGACCTGAATAATCACTACGGGCTCGCTTTTGCAAGATCGTCAATAGTAAGTTCTCGTAGGTATTGAGAGATACAAGTAGGGTGAAGAACTAAACTAAAGAACTAACGAATTCTCAAATCATTAAAGTATCAGCTATGAGTTTGTGATTCCTCTGGGGTCGCTAGGATTCATAGGCTACTGTGTCAACTTACCATAAGGCGGGCCTATTGTAGAAACGCCATGGCATTGATAACAATCGAATGTTTTTATTTTCTAATTCATCATCATCATATCAGCCGAAAGACGGTCACTGCTGGATATAGGCCTCCTCCAGAGAGTGCCACAATGACCGGTCCGGCGCCACCCGCATCCGCATAGAAAGAATTCAACAGAAGTGCAGAGCAATTAGCTATGCATTTCTAAACACAATACTCGTAAAGTCAAAGTCAAAATATTCTTTATTCAAATAGGCCTAGCAACAAGCACTTTCGAATCGTCAGTTATAACATATTATGATATTAATTATTTAGAGCAACTTATTGATGCTATTATATACAATAACTGAATATAACACAGGCGTGTATAAAGTTAACACAAAATAATTAAACTTAATAAGTGAGACATACACGGAATCCATCTTGTCGTTAAATCAAACGTACGATCTCTAAACACTAACAGTTTTCTAAAAACTTTTCTAATTTGCACATAATACCCGCTTAGGTACCGTAAATAACTTTCTGCTAAATCGTTCGGGCAATTGTACGAAATAGTGCAAAAGAATGTTACTAAGTATAAGTACTCACATGTGTCATACCACTCAGCCAGGCGACGACGCCCGGAAATCTAGAAAGGCTGCTACTGTGCGACGAGCGATGGCGGGTACGATTTCCACTCAAGTATTAATCGCCAATCAATTGATTTCAAATGCAACACTATTATCTATCATTGCTAGTTGATTATGTAAAGTCTCAAATACGTTCGGTCAACTGCAAAAATACGTATTTTTGCAGTTGACCGAACGTATTCCAAAACAATACGTTGAGTCAGATATATCCTCAGAATGAAGATTGATATAAGTAATCACATTTATGAACAATTTGATGCCAGTATTGGCAGGTCTAATAGAATTTCATTTAATGATGCATAATTCGATTTGTCATTAAAAAGTGATAATGTTAATCAAGATTTATTTGCATTGAAAAATGTTTTTCGTTTGGAACAGTGATCAACTCATATTTTTAAAACAGTGTATTTAATATTTTTTGATATTATCGATATGAATCAATTTGGTTAATTGTCATAGAGTTACGTGTACATACTGTTCAGTTTTCATCGCACCGGACTCGCATGCGTTTCAAGGTGCTTCGCTAGATCTTCCGTTACATATGGAATTATTTTGCTACTTGCTACGGCGTGTTCCAAACTACCATCATCATTATAATAAGAATAATTTGTTCCCAACCCAACCAAGATTTTATATTTATTTTTTGTTTTTTATCCACAGTGATCCAGTCTAATTTGTAATAAATATATTGGCATGGTTTTAGATTTACTATCAACTATGATATCACAAAGAAAGTCGAATTAGACTAGTTCTTCATTAACATACATAAAATACCTAATTCAAGTTATAAGAAATCGGTCCAGTTAAAACAATACATCATTAAAATTACGCAACAGAGAATCTCCATACAACATCATAACTAAGTGAATATGGACATACCATCAATTACCATTGATCGATCTTCTTGAGCATATACAACAACATATCAACCACTGGCATAACACGTTTTTCTTGCATCGATTCTTACATACATACGTCCAAATTGATCTTTCTGAGCTCGGACTTCTTTCGAGAGTAAAAAGACGATAAAAGGATAACAGGAAGGTAAATATATACTCGGTAACATGACTTGGGTTACTATAATTGATTTCATGGCTATTGTTTTTACCTGGGGTGTTATTCATAAACCGATGCGTCCTCACCTGTCACCTCACAACTCACCCATTTTTATATGGAAACTGTCAAATGTCTTTAATCAAATTTTGAATAAGAGGGCTGCATCGTTTGTTATCCACGAGACAGTTGATCGTGAAAGAAAAGGTTTATTCTACATGTACCTAAACCAAAAATAACAAATGAATAATAAATGCGCACACTTCATGTAAAACTACCGTCTTTTTATACTTTGACTGTGGTAAATAAGCATACAGCCAGACTGGTGGTAAGCAGACACCGTAGCTTATGGACGCTTGCGAGACCTGAATAATCACTACGGGCTCGCTTTTGCAAGATCGTCAATAGTAAGTTCTCGTAGGTATTGAGAGATACAAGTAGGGTGAAGAACTAAACTAAAGAACTAACGAATTCTCAAATCATTAAAGTATCAGCTATGAGTTTGTGATTCCTCTGGGGTCGCTAGGATTCATAGGCTACTGTGTCAACTTACCATAAGGCGGGCCTATTGTAGAAACGCCATGGCATTGATAACAATCGAATGTTTTTATTTTCTAATTCATCATCATCATATCAGCCGAAAGACGGTCACTGCTGGATATAGGCCTCCTCCAGAGAGTGCCACAATGACCGGTCCGGCGCCACCCGCATCCGCATAGAAAGAATTCAACAGAAGTGCAGAGCAATTAGCTATGCATTTCTAAACACAATACTCGTAAAGTCAAAGTCAAAATATTCTTTATTCAAATAGGCCTAGCAACAAGCACTTTCGAATCGTCAGTTATAACATATTATGATATTAATTATTTAGAGCAACTTATTGATGCTATTATATACAATAACTGAATATAACACAGGCGTGTATAAAGTTAACACAAAATAATTAAACTTAATAAGTGAGACATACACGGAATCCATCTTGTCGTTAAATCAAACGTACGATCTCTAAACACTAACAGTTTTCTAAAAACTTTTCTAATTTGCACATAATACCCGCTTAGGTACCGTAAATAACTTTCTGCTAAATCGTTCGGGCAATTGTACGAAATAGTGCAAAAGAATGTTACTAAGTATAAGTACTCACATGTGTCATACCACTCAGCCAGGCGACGACGCCCGGAAATCTAGAAAGGCTGCTACTGTGCGACGAGCGATGGCGGGTACGATTTCCACTCAAGTATTAATCGCCAATCAATTGATTTCAAATGCAACACTATTATCTATCATTGCTAGTTGATTATGTAAAGTCTCAAATACGTTCGGTCAACTGCAAAAATACGTATCGATTTAATCCTCTCGTAAATACGTACCGCCATTATTATTAGGACATATTTTTGAGTAAGTTGTATGCACCCATATTTTTGCAGCTGACATACTGTTAGATTAATCTAAATGTAATTTTATGCATGCAAATTGATATTAACATCCTTACTTACGTATGGAAATGTTATGTATTGAACCCGCTGATCTACGTTTTCTTCTGGCTGTGGATAATATTTTGTTCTTTATTTCTGACTATACTTTTTTTAAGACGTGATGCAAGATTATGTATCTCGGTATAATTAGTCATATTTACAATTCTACACTATTGGATAGAAACACTTTGCATCTAAAAAAATTACTTTAATATCTATAGGTGCCGCAAAAATAAATTATTTTCTTACTCTTCCTGCTCTATGACAATTATTTTAAGTTTTTTGGTGGTCGGCGGTTCACTTATAATAAGTACATAGCTGTCCGTGGGTACAAACTAAACGTGGCGTGGCTCGCGTGGGCTAAAACCATGGAATTAAAATCTATTGACTAACGAGTTATCTTTCGTTGCAGTTGCATGAGAAAATTATTGTCACAGAATTCCTTATTTGTAACAGTGACATGTATTGTGTGCAATCTTGGGATTTCCGAAACTTTCATACAAAACGGGCCTGTTGTTGCAAGCCTTAGTGATAGATAGCCATTCGCCAGACTCAAGATCTCCACAAAATTATTGTATGGTTACAAATTGCACACGAAAAAAACGCTTTTTCGCTCCGCCATATTCCTATCACCCAGCATCAACCCCCACATCAAGCAATTGACACGCGATGTCTAGCCGTTTCTACAATTCGAATTCTCACGGCGGAACCAGTTCTGTCTCGTTTTTTAGAGCACCTCGGGCGGTTTGTGAAAACCCTTTTCGAGAATGTTGCTCGGGAAGTCTCGAGGCGCAGGGCGATTGAACTAATTTCTGTATTGCTTTGTCGAGAAAAAAACTGCTGAATAGTGTGGGAGAAATGTGAGCTTCGTGTTAACCTTTAAGGCAAAAACTGGCGGAGAAGGGTTTACGGTTTTTGTTGGGAGTTCTTGCTGCGTATGAAGTTTACTTTCAACATATACATTTTAGCGCTTGTTATACCGACTTATCACGGTGTTTCGTGAAATAATTTACTTTATAGACTTTACTTAGTCTGCAGGAAAGTAATAACTAATTTTTGCAAGCGGAAAAAATGGTTTATTACTTTGCTCCAGACTAAGTAAAGTCTATAGCTTTTTAAGTTATACAGTACATACTCGTGTGAAATTAACAATGCCATTATTATTACGTGATTTGATTAAATAACATAATTTTAAAAGGAAGATTCACCTTGCGTGCAGGCACATTACACTATTAGTTCTATTTTATGGATGTTTCCTGGAGGCTATAAAAATACAAATTATTTTTTTTAACATTATTCTTATTTTTATTTATTTAACACTACACAGTTACAATTTTACAGATGAATATTGTACTCCCCAAACTGTTACGTTTGATAGTTTCATTAAACGAATCTATTTATTAAATTTCACCATAGGTATTAAATTTATTTATGATATTTGTTACTTCCGTTACATCAAAATTGTAGTACCTAATATTATCCTCAGTAGGTTAAAAAATAATATGTTCCTCATTTCGCAACACGCACAGAGAGTGCGGAATAGCATTATCAGCGTTTCATCTGCATTAGCTTTCACGTCTGTCACGGCATGCCGTTCTATGTATTTGTCCATACAGACATATATATGTTTGTAGTATTGTGACACTATTACATCTGACACCATAAAACGGGCTTTACGGATCTGGTAGGACGTTGAATTTAGATTCAGATTAATTTATTTCATAATGATAGTTACAATATAAAATTGCATACATGTCAAAAATATAAGAATAAGCATCAACATCCTCAAACAAGATAAAAAAATAATAATAATGAAATAAATGGATATATCTCCCAAATGAAATCGTCATTACACAATTTTAATGTAATGAAATCAATTTATATGATTATATGTAGCTCTTGGGAATTTTTTATAAGACAGATATATACTTGATAGTTCAGCTTTCATCATTATACGTGGTTGCACTGTGTTTTTACACATACGATGTGGTTACACTGTGATTTATACACATACTATGTAGTTACACTGTGTTTTATATGTTGTATCAACTAAGAAGGGATTTTAGAAAATTCTTCCCTCAAGGAGGCAAAAAGTGGGTTGAAAGTTTGCATAGGGATGGAGTAAAATTTTAAATGATTTACTCGAAAAGTTGTGTATGGTCTACTTATTACAATACAAGAAAAGCGATTTTAGGGTATTGAAAAAACCCACTCCTAATCGTGTTAAATAGGGGTACAAATTTTGTATGGGGAAGGAGTACAATTTTAAGTGAGAGACTTGTAACTTTATGTACAGACTCCTTATAACGATATAAGAAAAAAAAAATTGGGTTTTGAAAAAACTTACCCCTAAGTGGGTTAAATAGGGGTGTAATGTTTGTATTGGGATGGAGTAAAATTATACGTGAGACACTTGAAACTTTGTGTATAGACTCCTTAATACAACACAAGAAAAGTAATTTTATTGTTTTGGAAAAACCTACTCCTAAGCAGGTTAAATTGGGGTGCAACTTCCTGACTGACTGACTGACTCACTTCAATAAATGCCCATCCCAAACCGCTGAACCTAGTAAGCTGTTTTTTTCACAATAGGTAGTTTATTTAACGTAAGTACCCACTAAAAAGGGATTTTACAAATTCCGCCTTCAAGGGTGTAAAAAGGGGGTTGAAAGTTTGTGTATGGACTCCTTATTACAATACAAGAAAAGTAATTTTAGGGTTTTAGGAAAAAACATAGGCAACAGTTTATAAGAAGTCGAGCCGAAGCCGCGGGCAAAAGCTAGTAATAATATATGATCAATATTGTTTTCTATTTCTGATTTATTTTTGGTAGGTGATATCACCGAAGGACAAAACATGTCAAAAGACGTATAAGTATATCTATACTGAATTGTCCACTTCGATGTTTATAAAACAACTGGGTAATATTTAAGTTTCCTAATACCTATTATTAGACGGAAAAAACGTACAAAAAGGATCCAGATCGTTTGAAGTATATCTATACTGAATTGTCCACTTCGATGTTTAAAGAATAACTGGGTATTATTTAAGTTTCCTAATACCTATTATTAGACGGAAAAATAACGTAGAAAAAGGATCCAGATCGTTTGAAGCACCGCCTGCCACGTGTGTTAAGCAAGTGTTTACAAAAAAATCATCCGCCATCACTTAATTCTATTGTAATTACTAATGAGAGACCATCATGTGGAAGTATTATCTGTCGTGTTTCCAGTAGAAACAAATAAAAAGTAATATATTCTATTCTATTCTGTATTTACTGTCGTGTTTGCTAGTATATATGCTTGCGGATACTTAATCCCAAGAATTGGCGGTAACTCTAGTTTTTTTTACGATAGGTTCCTATTGCTATCTTTGAATTAAACATAATGAACAAAAGTGATAAACATAGTGAACTTTGTATTGCCATCAAAAATTGATTATACATTTCGATTGCGCAAACTAAACTCGACTCCAATATTAAAAATTATTTATGAACCCATTATTTAAAATGATAATTTCATGTCATGTTCAATAAAACTGTGTTAAGCTTTATGGGAATGTTCATCGTCAACTTATTAAAAATCCTATAAAACGTAGTTTTATGGTTAATAAATAATGTAAAAAGTGAGCATTATTACTGTCTTTCGCAACCAGGTTCGTAAAGTTAGCTGTTGGTTTTGGAAATAAACATAATGTAAGTCATTAACTGACTTCAGTAAGGTTTCCCGTTTGACATGTATGAGTGTATTCGTTAACTTTCTTTTAAACTGCTACATTAATTTAAATAATAAATTTATGTCACATCGCAGTCACACAGTGAAGGAAATTTGCTGCTGACACTCATCTAATTGCACCCATGTCTTTATAATCAATAAACCACAAATATGCTGGTCAACAGAGCTTGTAGTTTTTATTTTACTTATACAGAATTCAATTACTTGTTCTGAAATATAAGATGGTTTCATCGAAACTCGAGGTCATTACATTCCCGTTTCATGATACCATTTAAGAAGACTTCAATCAATTTCTCATCTAAACTTCTTAATGTTGGATTAGGGCCATCAGACGCAGGCCTGAGCCAACCATTTTTTTTTGCTTTCTACCTTCCTACTTAGCATAAAATAAATCTTGGTAAGTCGGATTGCGGCAAAGGGCATACCATGTCCCTTTGCATATTTTTTTATAATTCTATTCGAAACTTCAGTATTCTCGTCTCTTTCATCTTACTCTTTTACAAGTTTGAGAGAATGAGATAACGAACTGGGTTCAATATTTTGTCTGGTGGATAATAGATTTTAGTTGGGTGCCCTCGATTATTCCGTTCTATCTGTCTTATAGGGCATTAAGATAATGCTTTATGAGTTTTTAAAGCCTATTAAGATTTTGTCGTATGCTAACGGTTATCTTGGCATTAGATAATGATAGAGTGATGACTACAGATTTAATAATGACGTATTAATATATAAGTACGTGATTAGACTAGGTTTATGATGTTTCGTCGGCGTGACAAGACTTTTTGTTTTTTCAGTGGAAACTTTATTACCGTTTTATGTTTATGGAAAGTATTATTTTGTTTCGTTTCGTCTTGATTTCATTGGTAAACATCCCAGTCCTTACAACAGACCATTGAAAAACAATAGAGGTCAACCAAATACCAACCAATTCGAAACTAAGCTGTCTAGCATTGGGACTACTAAACGTATGCAAAAAATATATAAATTAAAACCAATGTTTTACTTACCACGTAAGTCATAAAAATCCTTCAATATTATAATTGAAGACGTTTTCTAGTATACCGGCAAGTTTCTCCTAACCTGTTCCCCATATACGTTAGTTTTAGTTTTTTGTTGTTTGTAGTAAGTTATTATATTGTTAGTAGAATTAGGAGATTGTGTAATTGCTACGTCTACTACTAAAGCGTCTCAATGCTCGAAATCTTAATGCCCAATAGTTTAGACCTAATATTGATCACCTCTGTCACTATGAAATAATATTGAAGTGCCATGTTACTACGAATACAAACATGAAAAACATAATTTTTAATAAATTGCCAAAAACAAAAGTGATGGCTGTAAACAACAGCAGCCTTACAAATGCTGTTTTAGAAATGGTAAATAAAGGGTAGGCTTATCCGTACTAATGGTGACCCGTCAGATAAAGGGCTCGCGGTCATTTCGTGTTTTGTTTAGGAGACCTTGGTTACTTAAATGCAGTTGAGAAAGGCGCATATGGTAGCATCATCAATATTTTTCAATGCTTTTCTTAATACTTTGACGGTGGCAAACAAGAACACGTCTGATGTTAATTAGTACCTGAAGGGACCAAACGGAACCTTAGTCCTGTTACTGAACGTGTCCGTCTGTCCATCCTTCGTCTGTTACACAGGTTTTTACAGCCAACCACTTTGGATCTAAGGGGGGCTCGTTTTCAGCTAACGGGGACGCGAAAAAAAATTGACTTATCCTAGGTATCATTGTTCAGAGCTCGTTGAGCAAGGATTTTTTAATTTTTTAAAGATAAGAATCAAAAGAGCTTATGCTCCTATAAAGGTTTTGATTTATACAGGGTTTGGCCTGTAATAGTAGAAAATAATTAAAAGGATATAAGGCTCCTTCTCGTGTCGACTCAACAGCACCTCGACTCAAGACAGTTATTGAACGCAGGATTATGAAACTCTCCAATGTGACTCACAAAAACATATTTTTTTAAATATGCTGTTACAGTTGGTGTATATCTATATTATATACCAAACATACTCTGTTCTACAAAGTTACTAAAATAAAGCTCTGCATTAAATGTATCGTAGTTTAATTTTAAAAAGTCCTTAAATTCAATAGACATAAGAGAACGAATCGAAATGAGAAGCGGCCTACAGCCGTGTCTAATTGAAATCCGTTAATTAAAATACAATGCTCATTTCGTTTCACTCTTCCTCGGATTAAAGTGTCAATGCCACTACTAGAGCCTCCAGCGTAAGAAAGAATAATATTTATTCAGAGGCGACATTAGATATCAAAAGCACCACTATCTACGCTTACATATGCAAGTAAACAAATATAGAACTTGACAGAAGGCACTTTAGGTCTCTATGGTATGATCCCCGATAGATAAGATGAAATATAGATTCTATTATCTTTCATTTCAGTACATTTTATAACCTTTTGTACCTGCTTGGGTTAGCTGAGGCTGGTTGTCGGTATCTTACTCGGTCGGGCGGTAAATCACTTTGAGTCCTTACTAACTAAGCGTTTTCGTGCTTTGGCACCATAAGTCATAACAGTAATTGCAGTAGTTTTCATGCCTATTTAAAGTGTAGTTCTCGCTTTGCGTTGGCAGGTCGGTTGGCAGTCGATTCCGTCAAATTTAGAATTCTGTCTATACATACTGTTGAGATTTAGTCACAAACGCTTCAAAATTCAGACCTTACTGATTTTTTTTATTATTTTGAGGGTGTTGCAGGTCTCCTTGTAATTACAATCTAGTTATCTTCAAAGAAAGAGTGAATAGGTTAGTACTGAAAAAGTGACCTTCATCTTAAGCCTTGTCCTTATTTACCGTGAGGTGAGACTAGAGTCAATCGATGGTCAGTTTAAAAAAACTTTGCTGCATTCGGTTTAACACCTTGTTTACCTACGGATCGGAAGTTTTGACCATGCTAACTTATTTGTACAAACCCTAATAAGTCACCGATTAAATATACATTTAAAAAAATGCATCCATTGAGACGTGTGCCGCGTCTGCGCGGCACATGCTCTCGCGCAGGTAACTGTACAACGAAAGTGAAATCGATCGTTTGCTTACTCCACTTCGCCTTCGTCTGCGTCGTGTCCATTGTTACGTCAGTTACGTCAGGCATTGTACGTTCAAGTGAATAGTGTACCTACAACCGTGTTCATAAATATATATTCGTGCCCACCAAAGATTTAAAAATATCTGAGCAACATTATGTCGTTAACAATAAAGTATAATCACATATTTTTATCACTTTGTTCGTGCACATAATTTTGAAGTGGTACATGCTTTGAAAAAATATTTATTGATACAATGATTTTCTTCGTGCCGGATTTACTATTTTTCCCCGTGCCGGATTATCTATGTTGTTTCTCACTTTTTTTCACTCTCTTTTAATCGCTTTAAATAACTACTGAATACTCGTAACGGTAGAGTATTTACGTTTTGGAAGTTACCTAAACTGATTGTATTTTTGACTTTAATTACTTTGAATTAGTATACCTACTGTTAGTTTACCAAATATTTTTTGTGTGTAAATAATCGACTACCTATTAGTATTATTATTATTATGTATGTGTAACTTCCATAATTTCGCGTAGGGTCGCGAGTGTCCGCTGGATGCGGGTGGCGCAGGACCGGTCATTGTGGAAGTCTTTAGGGGAGGCCTATGTCCAGCAGTGGACGTCATTCGGCTGACATGATGATGATGATGATGATGATGATGAACTTCCATAACTTAACACAATTGACATTGTTTATGAATAAATATCTTAAATCTTGGAACGCGTTTAAGGGATGATTCACAGTAGACCGTTCCGTGTCCGGACCGGCCCGTTTTCTATAACAGCAAACGCAACGGCCGGCGTATTTCTCTAGAAGAAAACGGGCCGGCCCGGACACGGAACAGCCTACTGTGAATCATCCTTTATGCGTAGGCTAAGGCTTTACTGCGTCATTACATTTTAATAGTACAATTGTATGCGCCGGGAAAAAGCTTCGCGTCGTCCGTCAATATGCGTCGTAATACGCATACTCGAATTGCCATTCCCGCCGAGCCCAAATAGTGATTTTCGCAAAAAATGCAACGAAATTTGAAAATTATGTTAAAAATCAAAATTAAATTCTAAGGATTCAGATATAAAATACTCGTTACAGAAACTGGCGCCTTCTTTGGTTTCGGGGACGTGCCGGCGGCGGGCCGCTCGTTTTATTTATTTTTAATTCAAAATAAACTTATTTATTTTTATTTCAAAATAGACTTATTTTTTTTTTTTCATAATAAACTTATTTATTTTTATTTCAAAATGAACTTATTTATTTTTATTTCAAAATAATCTTATTTATTTTTATTTCAAAATAGTCTTATTTATTTTTATTTCAAAATAAACTTATTTATTTTTATTTCAAAATTATAGTGAGGACAGTTTGTTGACAAATTAATGCGCTTACATGCACAACAGCATTTTTTGCTATACCTACTTATAGGAACTAAATTAAGTAGGTACTAAGTAAGTTACTGATCAACTTGAATCTAATTCTAAACTTGATTTCATAGCATGATCAAGAAAAAGTGCTTTCTGTCCTGATTGAAGCTCATTGAGCATCAGCAAAATAATTGTACTTAATTTATTCCATAATCGCAATGTAACAACGGGAACGCGCCGCCTCTAATCTGCTAATAGCGTGAAATTAAACGATGCAATTCAGGCGATTTCCTGAAAATAGGCCTGTCAAATTAAGATCGTGCTGGATTAGGAACACCTGCCCTTCCATCCTTTCAGTTATTAAGCGAGTATCCTTTATGAACTATTAAATCATGCATGATTATATTGCAAAGATTATATAATAGTTTTAACTGATTTCTAATCATCACGGAATATGAATAGTGTAGGTAATAATTATCATAGATTTAATACGTTTAAGCTTGTTAAAATATTTTAATTTTCAATCTTGGGCAAGATATGTTTCATAAAATTATAATGTAACATTGTACATAAAATAAATTTCCTAATAGAGGAACATTATAGAAAGCACTATACGCTCAACAAAATTGTTACCTCACACTGCCAATTCATCTCGTTTACTCAGTAATAAATAAAAGAGCTAAGGCATTGCAAGCAATGTGTCTTTCCGCACTAATAGTAGCCTTATGTCGTAGTGCATAGTTTGCACGCAACAACAAAGTTGCGAAATCACACAGTTGCCAAGCTATAAAGCCCTCCATTCGTACAAATTGGACGAATCTGATCACATCTCCAGGGGCTTTGTGTTATTGCCTCGGTCCGAATTGGTCCAAAGTAGTCGACCCGCCTAAACCGGAATGCCATAAGTGTATGCTTTCAAGCATAGGATTCCTTTTTTAACCGACTTGAATAGAAGGAAGGAGGTTCTCAGTTCGTCTGCATGTTCGCTTGCTTTTTTTATGTATGTATGTTCCCCGATAACTCTTGACCACGTCGCCCGGTTTTGATAATTCTTTTTTTGTGTCAAAGCAGGTACCTCGAAGTTGGTCCCATATAATTTTGGTGAAGGTCTGATGATGGGATGTAGGAGGAATCGAGGGAAATCCTCGAATTTGTTAGGCACCCATATGCCGATTTCGGTATTTTTTGATTATATTGGAAGTTTTATTTCTATTTGATTTGATATTTTGGATTTCTTCATTTTTCATTATGTGCTGTCCAAGGATGAATAATGAATAAATTATCTATTAAATACTTTTCTTAATTATTGTTTATTATTTTTCATTATAGTTCCGTGATTGCTTGCGCCTAACGATCATTATACAATATGTAGGTACGGCAAAAATTTGATAAATGAGAATTGTATACAGTGATGAATAAAACTAAACTAAAAATAAAATTGCAGTGTATTTCATAAAAAATGTGATATATATATATAGGGAAAGTGAGGCATGGAATGGCCAAGGCACAGTTAGATATATACATATTTAAAAAATAATAATTGAATTGTTTCGAAGATGGTAATTCGATAATTAAAACTGTATATAAAATAAAATACAAGGTAGGTCACTCACGGTATTAAGTCGAATAGCGTTCGATGTTTCGAATCAGAGCGCGGTTCTAAATAATGAGCGATATTCGATCTTTAGTGCGGGTTTGAAACTCACGGGAGATTCTAAATAAAACGGAATTTCCTTACTAACTTAATAAAAAAAAACAATGACATAAACTGTCAGGTCTTAGTTAGCAAATCCTAATTGAAAATGATTACAACCGCATGGTGCTTTATTGGGAAAGGCCGAATAAACTCAAAATGATACTGCCCGCAATGATACGTCCGATTACGCATGAGTTCGTCATGTACCGTTATCTAACTTGGTTAAGGAGACGTTAAACAAAATATGATTGCATTTTTATGTCATCTTAATGATCTTTTGAATACAAATTCAAAATGTATTTCGCGTACACATGCAATTACACATTTATTAGGTGAAAAGTTAAGATTTTGCAATACGTAGCCTTTTTTCGTAGTAATGAGGTTTTTTTTTCCTAATCTACTCGCTGACACCTCTATTACGAGTATAAGACTCGATGGCGTTGTAGCAGTATTGTAGGTCAGATCAAGAAAAATTATAGACAGCGAAGTATGAATATGAAGGTCAATTGATCGAGTTGAATCCATGAACCCCGCTCGTCACCGCGCTTCCTACTTGAACGCGGCCTAAAGGGTCCCGTTGTGTTCAAAGTGTGAAATTGCTTGTTTTGAGAGTTAATATGCTCCTTGCCCGATATGGAATTGTGGGTTAATTAATTTAATTTAAAAAGGCGGCCGCATAATGCGCTAGTTAGGAGTAGGATGGAAAGCGGCGGAATTATATGGAACTCGCACGAGAAAAAATATACCGATATGGTGGAGAAAATACAAAACAAATTTATCAGATATTTGTATTTCAAAGAATATGGGATATATCCTTTTTACTCCCTGATGTATCCTACACTTTTTGTACTCGGTATGGTGGGGTACACAAAATTAGAGGTAATAAGGAACGTAGCGTTGGCCTCTTATGTATTTAAAGTGTTACGGGGTAAATTACATAACCCTACCGTGCTAGAGTCGCTGGGGCTGGCGGTGCCGCGCGGGCCGCGGCGGCGCGCGCCGCGCCTGCTCGCGCGCCCGACCGCACGTACCAACTTGCTCGCTAACGCGCCACTTGTCAGAGCCATAAAAATGCTGAACGCGACTTCAACTAAAATTGATTTATTCAATTGTTCGCTGGCTGAATTCACAGAGGTCATATATAGAATACTATGCTTTTGTAGTTAAGATAAATAGAAAAAAAAATGATTAATTTTTTACTAGGTATATGTGTAATTGAGTGGTTTATGTAATTATTTCCTATTGATTTTTATATTTGTTTCTTAGCGTTGTAATATGTATCACGTGTTGGAATAGTCTGTAAGTGATATGTATATTAATTAAATAAAAAAAAAAAAAAAAAATATATATATATATATAGTTCCCTATATATGATATGGAGTGGTTTGTCACTTTGCTACTCAAAGGTTATCTGGGAGAAATATATTTTAGTAGATTGTTTTTTCTATGATTCTGATTTTTAAAAGACATTTTACTATCTAATCTACAAAGCACAATAAATTGACATGAGTAGGTAAAACAGAAGAATAATTAAGTAGCTATAAAAGCGGAATCATTAGAAAAATCATAGACTGAAAAAAATACATAGATTCGTAACACTACAAACACGTATATACATAAGATATCAAAGAAATGGTGCGCGATAGGATTAAGCGACAAATAGTAGCAAAATATTTGACCTCTAGCCTATGACCATTTAATTTCCACTATTACCGCGAAAATTACGCCATGACGCACGCTCAATTCTCTAAAATGACATAATAACTTTTTTTAGTATATGACACAGTGTCAACCACCTAACCATAGAGTAACGGTTGTGTCTAGTTAACTCTTCGTTACCGCAATGACGACCAAAGACTAAAGCTGCGTATACATTAGCGATAAATGCTGGCTGCAAAATTTTACTTCACAGGTGACACGTAATACTTCTTCTTCTTCGTCGGTTCGCTCTTTTCAGAGTGGTCGTGGCCATTATGTGGGTTTTTGAGTGACCCGTTTTACGACACGCCGCCATTCCTTCCGTAAAGCTACCTTCCCCTAGGCTTGGTGCCTTCCACTCTTCCTTGGACAACGAGACGTTCTATGGACGTTCCGTCTCGTCGGGACACGTGTCCAAAGAAATTGAGGAGAGACTTCACAGCAGAGAGCAGCACGTTATACTCGTACTTGTGTTTGTCTAAATTTAAGAAAAAATAAATTGACTTTGACTTGTACGTTTAGACGTATCAGTATGTCGGGGTATCCTTTATAAAGTCATACATAGTACGTTGTGAAACCAAAATAATAAGTAGAAAAGTGCATATATAATTATACTTACTTGATATGATAACAAGAGTCAAAATAGTATACACCTCTGACCTATATCAAGTTTCATATCAACATCAAACCGTTTTAATGACAGTGAATTAAACGACTCCGTAAGAGTTCCAATCGAATATGTTCTATTTAATTGGTCAGTGTTTGTCAGTGTCAATAATTTCCCTTGTAATTTTTGCGGTAAATAATAACTGCGTCGTTTTTTATTTGATAATGCGAATCTGAATATCCACGAAAGAGCTATTATTGCAGATCATGAAGCTGGCTATAACATTAGCGAAATATCTTTTATTCGTTGACCTGTCACTATCAGTCGATTAGCCTGTTATTAAATGCGATATTTCTGTTTCGTTTGGAATAAAACGTTGGCAGGACTGTTAAATACCTTGGTGAAAGCAAATGTCGACTTTAAGGTGACGAAACTTTTCTTAACCCGACAGTAAGTACATGCTACATATTGTGATGGTAAAAAAGAAAGGGTGGATATCTTAATAGCTAACTGACAATCAAAAAGGTAATTAGGATGGTCCGTTTTAGAGGTTTTTCAATTTTCCTAATGACTGGCATATTTTTTGTAACTATTGTTAGTTGTACTTTTGAGTATCATCAAGCCAAATAATAAAGAAAAATTATCAATTTTATTGAAAAAACTATTGTTATATTCAAGCTACTCGTACATATGTACTTACAGGGAAATCTCTAATGAAGTAAGTATAAAAAGTTACCTATATAATGGAGTAAAACTAACAAAACCTATTCATTCTCACTTCACAGTTATTGAATTTCTAATATGTAGACATAGCTTAACAATGAAAAAAAATCTCATTCAGTCGACTTACACTTATTTTCTGTTTTTCCGCGTCCGCAAGTCATCACAATTAATTCAAGTCAAAACAAATTTATTCTACTCTCCATAAAATACAATCTCACATCTATTTTTAAACGCGTATAGCTCAAATTCCTATAGTATTTATTTCGCCAATTAAAATTTCGCCAAATAAATGTAGTTACATTTGGTGTTATTATACGATTTTTCTTTATAGTTTAAATTGATGGTATTGATTACTTGAAATGGTATACCGTTCATTTTAAAAGTGTTAGTATCATTAAAGTTCTGATTGATGAATTAACCTCAAAGTACCTATTATGAGGATAGTACCCAACCCAAGCTAGCTAGCTAAAAGTTTTGCGAATATTTATGAAGCTCTAGGGTAAAATTAATTATGCTAACAAGTTCTAAACATTCAAGTTTTGACAGCTGTCGATACTACGAGTACATGTCTGAACTAAAAGAGGTTTTCGAGTTGAATTTAATCAGTTTACACTTCATTAATTTACATAATAAGGTCCAAGTTAAATCGGGTAATTTTGTGACCTTATTGCATATCCGTATTTTGATGAAAAAGGTCATCGAAATTCTGTCATACGGTTTCGAACTGGCCGTTAATAACTTTTTTTCAAATTGCCAAATTCCATTCCATCATACTCAGCAGTTCCAAATTTAAAAATGCTCTGATGATATCATTCGCGTAATAGCTGTAATACATCGCCGTGTCAGTATGTAACAGTACCGGAGCATACGTAATGGGCGCGCAATGCACATCGATGGGCTGTAGGTCGTCCACCGGCTAGCGGCTCGCTACACTTATCTTTGCCTGTAACTGTCTGGAAACGGATAGTATAGTATAGTACAGAGAGGGTTTTTCGATTTTTTATTTGTTCTGCTATATGGTAAACAAAGTACAGTCCACATACTCGTAATGGTAAGCCGTGGACTATAGAATTAAATTAAATTAAATTAACGTTTACTTTAAGCTCGTGGGTCATAAAGCGTTAGCTCGTTAAAATAAAACTTAACAAACTATGTTAGTAATAATATTATAACAGTTATGGTTCACTACTACTAGGCCTGTGAACTACTACTATGGAAGCGTCAAGCTAATGACTGTATTTTTTCAACACTGACATGGGCGTGAGCATCTAATAGTTATCTATCGATGTATGATCTTGATACTAGTTCTACATTATATTCTTTGGATTGCAATGAGAACGTTCATCATTGCCAATGGTCGTGTTGGTCGTGTCCTGATCATTGTCAACAAGGTAGTCATATGAAATATCTTATAAAATTATCAAGACTTGACAATTATTTATCAACACACAATAATTCACGTGAAATTACTTGTCACAGGTATTAAATTAAAACATAACAGTACGAGTACGTACATGTTATCCATATCAGGTTTTTCTACAGCGTTAATTGATCACATGTCGACATTGTGAATTAATTACAGTATAACTTGTAATTGACTTAATGAATCTAGATGAAGCGAGAGGCAAAAAAATATCATTTTAATGTAGAACATGCATATTTGTAAATAAATTAGGCGGAGTGTATATATACTCTTACGCCTACAGTTATTAACGTATAAAGGATGATTCACAGTAGGCCATTCCGTGTCCGGGCCGGCCCGTTTTCTTCTAGAGAAATACGCCGGCCGTTGCGTTTGCTGTTATAGAAAACGGGCCGGTCCGGACACGGAACGGTCTACTGTGAATCATCCCTTACTTGACGCTTTATGAAAAAATTGCGTGAATCATCATCATTGCCAGTCATCTTCCTATAAAATATACTGTAAAATTTAATTTTAAGTCCCTTTGCAGATGAGGTGTCAAGAAAACATAAATTTTAAGAAATTGTCGTATCGAAAGATGAATTAAATCGGTGTCTAAACACGTATTTGAGCATAAATTAACTCATTTTCGTCTTCAAGGGACTTGAGTCCTTTGATGGTAAGATACGAATCATCATTAGCTTGTCCGTCTTTATCAGACCCTTGAGGGGTCAAGCAAGATGATTTTTTAGTACTGTGTAAGCTTCTAATTGCACTCGGATATGTCCTAAAACTACGACCAAGACCACCGGGGGATGGGCAGCAGCATCCCTGGAGTGCGGTGCAGATACTGAGATCGCCAACACGCATGCAAGGCGTGGCGATTATGGCATTTACCCCGATCCCCCATGAGATTGGGGGAGGCCTATGTCCAGCAGCTATCAGTGGATATCCTTCGGGTGATATGGTTATGGTGGTGGTTATAATTTTGTGTTAAGTCACATTTACACACGTATAGCCACGTAGCGTTGCTAGCCGTTCTGTTTTTGTGGTGCTATAAAGGATATTTATTTATTTGACGGCCTGTTTAGCCTAGTTGGTAGTGACACTGCCTCCGAAGCTTGGTCCCAGGTTGGAATCCCGGCCAGGGCATTATTTGTGCATTAAGCACGGATATTTGTTCGTGGGTGTGGGATGTTTTCTATGTATTTAATTATGTATTTATCTATATAAGTATGTATATCGTCGTCTAGTGCCCATAGTACAGGCTCATCCCCGAATATTTATATATTTTATTTATTTATTATTACTATGAGAGTGAAAATTCCATCTCCATAGTATACGAGTTTAAATAGTAGTGGCACATTGAACGAAACTCCCATCAAGTCGTTACACGGATTCGGTTCCGGGTAATGCAATAATGACGTCATTTGGCCGTACACGCTTTTCGATAACTTGCGTTAGATGTTACCCCATTCGCATAATCCGTGAAATCAAGCCTTCGACTTGAGTTATGTGGAGGTTAAAGGTTGAATAATTTAAATGAATGTTGGTATAATAGTAAGCGTTCTATTCTTCAACATATATATACTTATATTAGTTATGTATATATATGTATGGAAGCTACCGTAGCCCAGTACAAAAAGTTAAAGGTAAAGTTAAAGTAATTCATCAATTTAGGCATATTATGAATGTCAATAAACTACCAATGGTTCGGAAAAATTACGATAAGAACCGGCGTAAGAAACTGCCGCGGCGCTCGTGCGTTAGAATGCCGCCCCGTACCAAATGAGTTATTTATTAATTGTACAGTAAAACTCAAAGTACCTAGATGATCATTTTAGTAGGTACCTTGCCAGTTTCACTACTTTGATGCATCCCAACTGTCGCAGTATTGTTACGTTAGTGCGACAGAGTACTAAAATGATCATCAACATTTGTTGTTGACTATACTGGGACACTGGGATGATGTTGTTACTTGTATTGAGAGGTATGCTGTCGTAGCATGATCTAATCCCGGGAATTACAAAAGAAGGAATAATGGTATTTAAGACAGATATAAATTGCTTTTTCTTAATATAAATGGCATCCATGTAATACAGAAGCATACTAGCATTTATTTTAATTTTCAAGAATGATGGCATCGTACAGTTAGTAATTTCGTTTCATTGTTTTATGCTAATCTACATACGACTATAACCTTTACTCGTGTGATAATAAAGTATACATTGGTAAAAAAACGTTGGATTAATTGCAAGCGCTGGCTTTATTTTATACCAAGAGCATCCTTCATTGTACAAGACTTGGCCTTAATTGAAACTACTATGTGTCAGTTTTTTGTGACTATGGAAGATAACTTTTTAGGGATCCGTAGTTCGATAGGTATGCAAAACAATAGTTAAGATAGGATACAATTAGAATGACTAATAAAAATACGGTTATTTAGACAGATTAAACTTGTATTTGTTTTAAAAGCTGTTTTATTTTTACGCGACTGCGTGACGCAAAGGAAGATTATGAATGTGTTTATTTTTAATTATGTCATGAGTTCGTGTACATTGTCACAATTGTTACAAAAAGAGAAATGAATACTAATGCTAATGCTGCGTAATGAATGAATAATGCTGCGTAAAAGCTGAAGCTTTAACACCTCTGGGCCCGTTTTACAGAAAATCTGAATGTCATGAACGGGTAGAATAACAAATTATTTTTACATAAAATTTATAAAAACAGCGGAAAATTAATGTGGGCTTATATCAGGTTCAGATAACTTTAGATACGTGTTAATGGCCGCTATTGACTTGATGCTCTTTAAATAAAAATATGCTAGTATTAGGTACCTATTTGGTTTATTAAATATAAGGAAATAGCTTGATCACGCTAGCTGTGGTATATTTTGTCTAAAAATATAAACGTTACTCAGCCTTCAGTTCAATTTATTAACTATAAAAACAATTGAATCATTCAATAAAACACATAAAATTACGTTATTAAACAATATTATAGTATAATTTCATAAAATTTAACAAAAATCTCTCGAATTCACTCATTCAAAAAATTAAAATAGCGGGTCCACTCAGGCTTGGCCATGTTTTTAAATCAGAATTAATTGATGCTCAAATAAAATGAAATAACTTATGCCGTTAGCCATTATTTTGCTTCGATTCGCATCTTCGATATTATCATTATTCCTTTTAATATTTCTTTTGTTCGCTACCAGTTGCATCCTATGTGAGGTAAGGTTCAATTGGATCATAATTACCTCTGATTGGAGACGTTTCTTTTAAATAACTGCTGAAGAAGACCAGCGTTTTTCAAAAATATGTAATGACTATGCGGGTTTGAAGGCCTGTTCAGCCTAGTTTGTAGTGAAACTGTCTCCGAAGCTAGAAGTCCCGGGTTCGGAGTTCGAGTTCGGAGGGTTCGGAGGGCATTATTTGTGCATTTCGCACGGGTATTTTTCCTGCACGGTAACAAAATCTGGTAACCGAAACCAGAATTTGGTTTCGGTAACTATGTTTTTAGTTGCAACTGTGACAACTATACAAATAGTAAACTCTACGGTTCACTTATAGTTAATAAAACAGTAAAGACAAATATGCATATATTATAGTGAGAATAGCAATCGATATAGTAAATATTAGGATTCAATTTCGTAAACACAACGATACTATTGTAACTCTTATCTTACTTAACTGTTGTTGCTATAACATTTAGACAGTAACACGTACAAAATTTCCACCAACTAGAATTAAATATTATCCACTATTAAATTAATTGTAATAATTACTAAAAAAATATAAATTATTAAATACAATGTGACGAGCTTACTATACACCTGCAAGAGCTGCGAGCACAGGGAAGATCGGTCGATATCCTGTGCATCACTGAACATAACCTGACTCCAGATACTGAAGCGGAGCTAAAGGTACCGAACTTCTATTTGGCCACTAGCTTCTCGCGAGACAAGAAGAGAGGAGGAGCCTGCATTTTGATTAGGTCTGGACTTCAGTACAAAGTGTTAGAAGATATAAAGAGTGCATCAATAAAATGTGTAGTAGAGTGCTGTGCTATTGAGTTATGCCAACATAATATGATTATAATCTGTATATATCGAGTTCCTGGCACTAGTCTCGACTTGTTCCATGCTAGACTTGAGCGCATTTTAGATGGCAGGTGTTGCATAAAAAATGTAAAAATAGTAATTTGCGGAGATTTTAATATCGATACCCTTAAGGAAACGGTGCAAAGCCGCGAGTTTAAGCATCAGTTATTGAGTAGGAATTTGAAACTTGAAATAAAAGAGCAGACAAGAAGTAGCAGTGGAACTTGTCTTGACAATTTTGCTCATAATATTGGGGGGTCCAGGGGTGAAGTTATAGAGTTGGCTCTATCTGACCACGCTGCGCAGTTCCTCAAATGTCCTGTTAAAAAAACATGCCTAATAGATTCGTGGAAGATCAGAAGAAGGGATCTCAGCGACGAAAATATGTCAATATTCAGTAACCACATACAGAACTTACAGTTCACTGATGTTCTCACTTCTAATGACACTAATGAGGCATACAACAACTTTATAGAAACCTTTAAATGTATCTATGATCTCTGTTTTCCATACAAAACCATAAAGAAATCTACTTATGTTCGGCGTAGGTGGATAACAAAGGGCATTAAATGTTGTTGCAGAAAAAAAAGAGAGTTGTTATGGCTGTATAGATCTCAAAAAACAGATGCTAATAAATCAGCGTTTAAAACGTACAGTAAGAGATTGAAGAAAATTATAAATTTAACACAACGCTCGCAAAATGCTTCTTTCATAAATTCCTCGAAAAATAAGTCCAAGGCTACTTGGCAAATAATAAACCAGACCAGATGCACCATACCAAAAGAGCCACTAGGCAACTTGCTTGTAAACGGAGAGTGCATCACACACCCGATGGACATTGTCAACAACTTTAATAACTTCTTCATTGACACAACAAGTAGCCAAAATGACCCTTTACATCTTACAAAATATAAAATTAACCAACCTAGTAATCCAAACTCAATATTTTTGGCCCCGTCTTCACCTGAAGATGTTTTAAAAACTATAATGTCCTTAAAAGCCACAAATAGTGTAGGTTTTGACGAAATTAACACCAAGGTCCTGAAACGAACTGCCCACTCTATAGCAACACCCCTGAGCCACATAATTAATCTAAGTTTTGTGAATGGAATCTTTCCAAGTGCCCTTAAGTTAGCTATTGTAAAGCCCGTCTACAAAAAAGGTGACAAACAGCTTGTCTCCAACTATCGACCAATTTCTTTGTTATCAGTATTTTCTAAAGTGTTTGAAAGAATAATGTACGATAGAATTTATAATTTCTTAGACAAGTACAATATATTAGTTAAGGAACAAAAGGGATTTCGAAGAGGCACTTCCATTAACATGGCAATCTATGATTTGGTAAAAAACGCCACTGTTAACCTAGACGAGAGGATTTTGTCATGTGCCATTTATATGGACATGACAAAGGCATTTGACCATGTAGACCATCGCACCCTCAGTAATAAACTGTATCATTATGGGGTTCGCGGCAATGTCCTTAAGCTCGTTGAGTCCTATCTTGACCAAAGAAAACAGTACACAGAATTGACTCAAATCTGCATTACATCTAGAACAGAAAAAACTTACAGATCAGATAGGAGGGTAATCAAATACGGCGTGCCGCAAGGAACTGTGCTGGGACCATTACTGTTCCTGGTATATATAAATGATATAGTCGAGTGCACTCAGCATCCAATGTTACTCTTCGCTGACGATGATGAAATCAACCTGGCCATTACGAATATTGTAACATGGTTAGAAGCAAATAATTTAAAAGTAAACTTAGAAAAGACCAGTTTGATGCAATTCAAACAAAGAATTGTGGTTCCCAATTTAAACACCTCCTATAATGGTACTAAAGTTCAGGAAACACAGACTACAAAATTTTTAGGACTTCACATCGACAGCAACATGTCATGGGAAACACATTCCCAGGTAGTTTGTAAAAAACTTTACAAATTTTCATTTGCATTGTGGAAGTTAGCAAAAACGAACGACCAAAAAACTGTGCTGGCTGCGTACCATGGATTTGTAAGCTCTACCATGCGCTATGGGATTATATTCTGGGGTAATTCGTCATATAGGGACATCTTGTTTAAGGCACAAAAACGATGTATAAGATCTATTTGCAAGTTGAAACCAACTGAAAGTTGCCAATCATTTTTTAGAAATTTAAAGATATTAACGTTTCCTTGTCTGTATATTTTTGAATGCTGTGTGTTTGTAAAGTGTAACCCTGAATTATTCCCATTCAAAAAGGCAACCCAAACCTTTAACCTTCGCCGCCGCAAGCTTACAGTTAAGCGGGATGTTAGCAATACATCACTAATGAAAAAGAGCTTTATAGGTATGGCGCCAAAATTATTTAATAAACTTCCAGAGACGCTTAAATTAGAAACCACTAATAGATTTAAATATTTGCTACTGACATTGTTAACTAGAAAATGCTATTATAGTTTAGATGAGTATTTTAAAGACATTGACATTTAATTATTTCTATAGTTTAAGCTTTATTTTATTGTATAATTTTAAGAACTTGATTATGACATTTAATGAGATATCTTTATTGCTACATTTCTTTGACTAATTAATTTTTAATTTTATAATTTTATTTTATTTTATTTTTTTAACCAAACATTTGTACACCAACATTGGTAGAACACAGAGTGCTTTATTTTATCTTATGTTTCCATCTTGTATAACCTGTGATTCGCAAATAAAATTTTACTTAATTACTTACTTACTTACTAATAATTACGTAAAGTTGTTTGGATTTGTTAGGATAGCAAAATTTCGTTAACTAAACATTATGGTAGTATATTTGTAAATCTTTTTTTTTTCGTGTAGGTCTTGCATGTTTTCAATGTATTTAAGTATGTATTTATCTATATAAGTATGTATATCGTCGTTTAGCTTTGATTAGTTTGGGACTAGGTCGATTTGTGTAGGATTGTTCCCCAATATTATTTACGTTTTATATATTTGCGACAGTGCAGATATATCTACAATTAACCGTGTATTTTTGTATATAAACCTTCAGCTTGGCAAATAAAGTCCTGACTTACTCTTGCCTAGCGTCTTTTCTACCAACACAGGGAGAATACCCACCTATAAGACCTCCGCCACCTAGATCCAATAATTGATAGTACACCTTTACATCGTAAATTATGTTCGCATCTGTTTACCTCAATTTACGTAACAGGCTTACACACGTATTAATTGTTTCGGTGGAGCGCTTATGGCCCAGCAGCGCCCGCGTATACCGCGTGCGGTATGTGAGGTTAAGCAATGTGGGCCCAGGTAAGGTTATTGGATGAGTGACCGCTTTGAGTGGTTACTTAATGAGCGCTCCCATGCTTTGGAAGTCTTATTAAGAGTGCGCAGTACGTTTGGTTCTCCATACAAACGTGTGCTCTCATTTTAAAACACCATGCTAAAATAACATGAAACTTTGTATACACAACGGGATCCAGCATATCTAGGTCGGAAATTAGTTTCTGTTGCTTGAAATTATAGGGAAAAGATAAATACAACGATTATTAAGGTTTTCATACAAGCCGTAAACAACTCAAAAAACCGCTGTATTTTTTTTCTTTTACAATTTCTCGCAACAGATACCAATTTCCGACCTAGACATGCCGGATTCCATTGTATATACAAAGTTTCATGTTATTCTAGAATGGCGTTTTAAAATGAGAGCATAAATACGTTTGTATGGAGAACCGAGCGTACTGCGCCCTCTTAAGCCATTGATATGTCTATGACAGCAGTCGGTAAGCCAAGTTAGAGGCCTTCGGGCGGCTTGAGAACTTCTAAGGGATGATTCACAGTAGACCGTTCCGTGTCCGGGCCGGCCCGTTTTCTATGACAGCAAACGTAACGGCCGGCATATTTCTCTAGAAGAAAACGGGCCGGCCCGGACACGGAACGGTCTACTGTGAATCATCCTTAACAGTCAAATTGCCCACTCACTTGACAAGGGGGACAAGTTGCACCACGTCCGTAGGGAGTACCCACCGTTACCCCACACGTGACCCTGTGTGCTGCTAAAAGTCAACAAAACTGGCAACCGTACTGTCTTCTCGAAGATCTCACGGTTCGAATAATAAATGCCATACGATTATTATTAATAATTGTTTCGGCATACGGTTGAACAGGGGGTTTATTTGACTCTACCTTTATGATATTGATATCATCATCATCATCATTTCAGCCGAATGACGTCCACTGCTGGACATAGACCTCCCCCAAAGACTTCCACAATGAACTGTCCTGCGCCACCCGCATCCAGCGGACACCCGCGATATTGATATGACATTGCTTAATTTCAACTCAAAATTAAATATTGGTGCCTGAGTTACTGAGCATTCCTCATTTTTGTCGGGAGAATACGAGCTTTTCCGAAGGTTATACCTAGTTAAATCGACTTCGGTAAACCCCAGAATTGTTGATTTTATCGAAATCATTAGAAGCCGTTTCCAAGATCTCCGAAACAACGTGCATTGCTCTAAACACATGACATTGATGATATTTATTGCCCACACTCGTTCTGATGTTTATAGCATACAATATCAATGCGTCGACTCAGTTAGATCATGGTTAGACCTACCTGGTGCTGCAGATTTTGACGTGGGTGCGAGATGGATTTGAATTCTAGTTGTATTGTACGAGATGGATTTGAATTCTAATTAACTAAAATAGTTTTAATGGACGTTCATGATAAAAAATATTAGTTTGTACAGTAATTTCAAATTGTGAAAGTCAGTTTAAGTGTCCGCAGGAAGCTTGGTTCTCCATACAAACGTAGTTTCGCTCTCATTTTAAAACGGCATGCTGGAATAACATGAAAAGTTGTATACACAACGGGATCCGGCATATCCATGCCGGAAATTAGTTTCTGTTGCTTGACATTATAATGGAGAAAAAATACAGCGATTATTAAGGTACTCATCACAGACCTAAACAACTCAAAAAATCACTGTATGTTTTTCTATTACAATCTCTAGCAACAGAAACTAATTTCCACCCTTCATATGTCGGATCCTATTATGTATACAAAGTTTCATGTTATTTCAGCACGGCGTAATAAAATGAGAACGAAACTACGTTTGTACGGAGAATCGAGTTCAGTTTTTTAAACAGTTGGATGAAGGGATAAGTTTGTCTTTGAACATGTGTAATCGATTTTGTCTGTGTTGTTTACCCTTGTCTTATAACCGAATATGTATGAATCCCAAAAATAGCGAGATATAACACCAAACAAAGTATCGCTAATAGCGGGTTTGTCGCTACATGATATTTCCCTACTAGTCAACTAATATAAACACAAAATTTGTATTCACTCAACTAAACATGTTTCTAGTTTTTATTGTCGGCACCTAAAGGGCTAATATCGCGTGTTAAATACTACAGTTATGTGCAAATGAGTGCCGGCTACCGTCATCTATGCTAGTTATTTTTCAAGCATGCTCTCGTCCTTGGAATTTAACGGTATGGGGCACCTAATGGCTACTGGTTTTGACGCAGAGGCTGAACCTAGCTTAGATAGAAGTCCAGTCACAAGTTATTGAAATCCTAGTTTAATATGGCATGTTTGTGTGCTTAAGGAATGCTTGGAATAATATTTATGGTGATGAGAGCGACATGTGGTATGAGGACTAAGAAGTCTGGAATCAGTTTAACAGATGGCGCTATTATTAAAAGTCGCCGTCTATAAGGAATATACATCGCGCTTTCGAAGTTCTACAAGATGCTTGCTTAAAATGGAGCTTAAATTTCGATGACCAGTTTGTAAGGTTAAAGTAAAATTTTGGCGTTAATATTTGCTATATACATTAAACATAAGTATTTTCAGAATAGCCTTCAACATTGCAAAATGGCCACCGTATGCAACGCTACTGCACTAAAAGCTAAGAACCCTTGAAAAAGCTACTAAAATATGATTCAAAAAACTTGTGCAAATTTCCACGGGCTCTAGAATGAATTTTACGCTGGTTAAGTACTGCGTGCTACAGATTTAACGATGTAGTCAAGTGTTTTCCAATAAAGCCAGTTAAAATATAAAACAAAAATCGACACTTTTTATGGTGCTTAGCTTAGTTATCTTTATCTAAGTGAACTTATTCAAATATTTTCAGCTGTTTTAGATGCGTAATACATATGATGAAAAATACATAACAATTTATATACTTGCTCGCGGATTAAAATACATAGTATGGTTTAACAAATAAATTATTTTGTATTTGTACTTCGTGCACTTATCATGGCAACTACAATTGCCACAATCAATCGAGGGATGTGAAAAATTACTCGTAGTAGCTCTCGTAGCCAAAGTAGTAACTAGTACTGTAGAAGTAGTCTTCTCTTCGAACTTGACCTTTGCTGTCACAAAATGAAAGAGTATCGTTAGTGATGTTAAATATTTTTTGACGAGATATGATATGATAAAAAATAAGTTATACAAATTTGTAGCAACAAAAGTGTTCAGAACCTAATTTCACACAATAAATTAGTGAGCTATCTGTAAATCTAAGCGGTTTGTCAAAAAGTACTAGCATGCTGATCATAAAAGATAAGTTAAAATATTAGAAGCTAGGGTCGCTAGCTGTCAATACAATGGTTCCTCAAGCTAAAGGGTCTTTTCCCACTTTTCTTTTCGTACAATACATTTATTGTTGGATGCACTCCCATAATTATATGTGTAATAAGTTCTTATTCGTATTACTTTCATAAAATGCAGGCATTCCCATGATTAAGACTATCATTTAAAAATGTTATAAAATAATCTTTATCCTGTTGTTTATCGTGATAAATGCGACCATAATTCGCTTTCCGTTGAGCCGATGTAAACATTGTTCAACGCACAATTTTTGCCACCAGAATTTGCAGCATGCTAGCACCATTTCAATCTTACTCGGCCTAAAAAAATCGTATGTCACTACGACATCCATATGAACATACGCCTTAGAGCATAGTGCGAGTATCAAAAGACGACCATTACCAGCTACCGCGAAACAGGCTTGTTAACGATTAACATATAAACTACATAAATCCGATGTCTACTCGCCTGAAGGATGATTTGCGCTCTCTTTCGTGCATTATGCAATTAAGTGATATTTATAATGCTACGTAAACACTGTGTTTAGAATGGACACCTAACCTAGAAAGTTTGATGTTGGTTTAAAATACAGGAAAGACGTGAATTTATTTACTTATAATGTTTAATGGCTAGAATCTTTGTTGATTAGAACTTAACAGCTAGCCAAGTTATAAACTTGTTAGGCATTACTGTCACTCAACGGAAACACTATGTATGTTATGTTATTTAAACTGAATTTAAACCACATTGTGCATGGCCAACAATAAATGATCTCTTTTTTAATTTTTTCTAACAAAAATGATGGCATAGTTTTCTACCACAGTGAGGATGAACATACAAGAAATGTATCTTAAAATTAGTCTCGCGGTCTGTTTTTCAACTACAAGGGCGTCCTGAAATTCGCTAGACTGTTAATAATTACATTAAATACTAATCAAGCAAAAAAATCTTAGTAACCTTGACACAGTAGACAAAATACCTGGGCACAAAACTATTGTGTATAGGTCTTATAGGTTCATAAATATGATTAATCAATTACATCACAATAAACTTAACTCAGTGTTGAAATTTTCACAGAGCATCTTACGCGTTGTTATCAAAATATGATGGTGTAGTACATGTGCAACCTTGACGTCACCAAAACGTAACATCATTACCGAATGTGTAACAAAGACATCGACATTTCGCAACTCTTTGTCCTGGGTTTTCAGTCCGTAAAGTATTTAACCACTCGTTTGTTTTTGCGGACCCTTTTCTTTTGTTACTCGTATTTTACGTGATGAAATACCTTTTTTGTTCTTCTGTCGTTAAAGGCTTTTATTTCTTTGTAATACTCATTGTGACGAAGCCTAATTATATGTTATTTTGGGACAAAGGCATTTTGTAATATTGTGGAATACGGGAATTACATTTGAGCTTGCTGGGTTTAAATATTGGACAGGCTGTTGTTCCAATTCAAAGGCTTAGTTAAAAGGTTAAAGTACCAAAGCAATTAATTTAACAAATACACGCTAATTTATAATTATGGCAAACGAATAGAATACAGTTAGGTGACTTCCTGACTTGGCGGGGCGGGAGCGATGTGTCATAGGCATTTTGTTCTTTGACGTGAGCTTACTGATGTAAGATTTCCTTACTTGACAAAATACTGTCAGTATTACATTTGCGCAGTAGTAATACCATGCGCAAAAGTGGAGCGGTACTGCATTCGTATCGGTTGACACGGACAGCTGACAGTTTTCACACATCGTACCGCTTCTAAATCAACAATTGGATGGATGGATGGATAGAATGGATGGGTCTTGTATGTTTGCTATGTATTTAAGTACGTAATTATCAACTTAAGTGGCAGTGGGCAGGGCACATAGCACGTAGAACCGATGGCCGTTGGGGCGGAAAGGTTCTCGAGTGGCGACCACGTACCGGAAGGCGTAGCGTGGGCTATTTTCTTTCTTTCTTTCTTTTCTTTCTTTGGGGGAGGCCTTTGTCCAGCAGTGGACGTCTTTCGGCTGACATGATGATGATGTAATTATCTGTATCCATACTTAATATTATAAATGCGAAAGTCACCCGTCTGTCTATCTGTCTGTTACCTCTTCACGCTTAAACCGCTTAACCGATTTAGATGAAATTTAGTATCTATATAGTTTGAGTCCCGAGAAAGGATATAGGATAATTTTTATTCCAAAAATCGTTAATTAGGGGGTGAAAAGGGGGTAAAAGTTTGTATAGGCGCCTACTAGAAATTGAATAGAAATTATTTCAATAATATCGTTTGCTAAGAGTGTACACCTGCTAAATCCATTTCTTAACATTTTTTTCGTTTTACCCACCATTATGTAGCAATAAAAAGGTGCATCGCCTGAGAAAAACAGCTAAGACTGCCAGTTTAAATTGCTTCAATCACATGATGAGTAAAACTCCACGAGTTTAAAAGTTATCGGCTAACTCCAATATACTCGTACCCGCCATTTTCGTAAGAATTTTGATTGCTTAGATGTGTGTTCTCTCAAAAGAAAACTGTGCTTCGTGTTATTTGTGTAAACGAAGGTATGTACTATTATTGTTTTTTATTAATATTTTGTGGCTTTCAGCTGTACATCCAATAAAATCACTGTTTTGGGGTTAGGTTAAGTTAACCTGGTTAACCTCTTATCAAAATTAATGAGATAAGAACTCTCATTAATTTTGATAAGAGGTTTTGATAAGCAGGTAAATTTCATATTCTCAAAATAATTTTGCACTTAACAGTGTCTCAAGACGAGTATTTGACCAGTGAGTGTTGCCAGTGATGACATAATGGGCACTGAAACGTAGTCGCTTACTATGGGCCTCAAGCCAAAAGACTTTTGGATGGCTTTTGGGCTTGAAGTCACCAAAAAAGCAATGAAGAGGGTATGCGGGAAGTATCTCAGCGTGATCGCCTCAGAAATCCGCATTAGAACCCAATTATCTGACATAGCCCTCCGAATCGCTAAGCTAATGTGGCAGTGGGCGGGGCACATTGCACGTGGAACCGATGGCCGTTAGGGCTCTCGAGTGGCGACCACTTACCGGAAGGCGCAGCGTGGGTAGGCCCCACACAAGATGGACTGATGACCTGGTGAAAGTCGCTGTAGTCCGCTGAGTGCGGGTGGCGCAGGACCGGGCATTGTGGCACTCTGTGGGGGAGGCCTACGTCCAGCAGTGGATGTCCTTCGGCTGAATGATGATGATGAATATTTTTGCTCAACACCCAATAAATATGTCTATTTATTTATTTCGGAAGATTTTATTTAGTTTCTTTCAAGAAGTTTCTTTGTACATTAAGTAAATACTTTTTGATTTACATGAAGATCTATTTACTTTCTTTTTCTCGACACACTGGTCAATCTATAATTTAAAACGTTATTTGATTGCAAAATACAGTTAAGTTAGAAAAGTCTTTTATTTTGGAATTAGGGGAAATAATAACACAGTGATATATTCCCCGTTTTTCGGGGTTTAATATTTTAATTTCAATCATGTTTTTTGCCTTACACTATTAGCCGACGATATATTACGAGTTGCACGCGGACGGAGTCGCGGGAAAAAGCTAGTAAGTACATATGTATATCGTCGTCTAGTACCCATAGAATTGCTTAGTTTGGGACTAGGTCGATTTGTGTTTGTCCCCCAATATTTATTTATTTAAATTAGGAAGGCGCCTTAGGTATGAAATGTATTTTACAATTCGACGGATGGGAATTGAAGTCAATGATGCTTTTTAAGGCACCACGTCATGTTATATTGTAAGGATTACCGTAAAATGTGTCTTCTCTCCTATTGAATTCAACGTATTTTATTTTCGAAAAGTAACTACGGGAACGAAAACAAATTAGGCACCGTTTTATTCAAGTTACTACCGCATGAATATTCCAAAAAGGCCAGGGCATAAAAGAAATCTTCGAAGCTAATTTACACTGTTGCGTAACATATTATACATTGCCAGTAATGATGGCCACGATTATTCAACTTCCGCAGAAACAAAGCGATGGTAAGCGTTCAACTGAACGGTGCAGTCTCGTCACGTTGGCTTGGTAAGTGGCATGAAAGCGAAAGCCTACGGTCCACTGGGAGACGCTATTCCTGTTATGTAGACTTCATTCATAAAGAGAATTGTGTTTTTTTTTACTGTTGGCAATCGTAACCTTTGACATGTATCACGTGAGAAACTTTTCGAGTTTGCTTGGATTTCGTTGCGTAGAATTTTTTGTAGCGCGTTGAAATATTTGTATACGCCGTTCCGTTTCAAAAGTACCCTGAAACGCTGGCTCATCAATAAGACCTTTTATTGCATGAATGAGTTTTATACAAACGCACATTAAATAATTTGTAACCGCATGCCATACACTTAAGATTTTATTTTGTACGTCCGTGACGGACAAACTGTTGAGTCTAATAATGTAATATCTTTTATATCAGCTTTGTACACAGTTCAACAATAAACGTTATTCTATTCTATTCTATTCCGTTTACACGGTGTATTTTAACGTATTACAATATTCAGAATGTAAAATGAAGCCGTTAGGGTGTTTTATATCAGTGTTAATAATGCAAAGGCTTCGAGAATTCTCTTTGTTAGCTTCGTGCGAGTGTTTCTGTGCGTATTTTTTACGCCATGGAATGCTTATTGAAAATTAATTGTGGGTTTAAGCAAAATTGGTAATTTTTGTTAGAAAATAATCAGTGATAGTAATGTCTACGTTTAATAAATATTGTCTTCTAATAATGTTTAAATCAAAACAGTGCATCGACTGTGATATTTTTGCGTTTAAACCGCTGACCACGAGTGTTACAAAAGACTTGAAACGTCAGGATGAATTCCCGAGGATTTCCGTTATATCGTTCTATTTAATCAAACATTTCTATATAAGTATCTATATCGTCGTCTAGTATCCATAGTACAAGCTTTGCTTACTTTGGGACTAGGTCGATTTGTGTAAGATTGTCCCCCAATATTATATTATTATTATTATATTATTTGAAACTCTTGCTTAGGCGAAAAAAATATATACCTAAGCCTATGTGTTTTGATAATTTTATGTATTTTAATCAAAGTACTGTTCTTGTGCGAGTCATTGATGTAACTAAAATACACGACATTATATTGATTCAGGGTAAATTATTTAAATGACTTTGCCCATACCTTTTCTTATCGCCCATGAACACTAGTTCCATTAGGTTTGTTTTAGCCAGTTGATTATGACCCCTATTTAAAGTTAGTTAGAACTCACGCTACCGTGACCGGAACAATAAAGAATAGGTACATATGTAAACACTTCCCTGTAAGGGTAGGAAAATGACCATTCTATTGTTCTATGATAAGGCCTATTTGTTATATAATAGGATTTCTTATGTGAATTGTTGGTAACTCTTACAGAGACGGAGCACAGAAACCACAGAAACAGTAAATTTCTCCTGCAACTGGTCCGTTTGATTTGTAATATTTTTGAGTAACGTCTTGCTACTATACGTTTATTATTATTTAATCGTATGGCATGCATAAACAATATTAAAAAGAAAATTATTCAGTTATTTTTTAAATAGCATAGTAGAGAATAAAGTTTAAACTATATGCAAATAGTAATAAGTTGGTAATAGATGTTATATGTTATATTATAGATAGATAGATAGATACATTTATTGTCAAAACTGTGTACATAAGATCTTATGTCATACATTGAAAGGTATGTAAGTTTATATCAACAGTTTGCCCATTTCGGACGTACAATATTATTGAACTTAAAATTAGACTTAATCAATGGTAGACCTATACGAAATATTCATTTAGATTGTAAAAACATTTTTTTGCCAGCCATTCTTTTAGTTCCTTTTTGAACTTAGTACCTTCGAGTGACTTAATTCATTCAGGTAAGTTATTAAAGATCTTTATTCCAGTTGCATAGGTACTCTTGGCAATTATGTAACTCGAAGGCCTAACTGTACACATATCATTTTTATATTGGGATGTTAAATTACTTTTCGAGTCACTTTTCTTATTAAAAATATCATGTCGTTCCTTAACAAATAAACAAATTTCTAGTATATAGATACACGTCAGAGTTAAAATTTTGTTACTTCTAAAGATGTCTCTTAAGGATTCCCCATTTTTAAGATTGAATATTATTCGTATCGTTCGTTATATTAATTATATATGTGTAGTAATAGTAGTCACCGAAGAGACTCAGATCCCAAAGTCAAACTGTGTAAACCGTTTTGTGGGATATACACCAAATTGTATCTTTTTATAATATAAAAAAAAACAATCAGAGAACAGCTTTGAGGTCGCTTAGCCAGGCAACCAACTCAGTAGTAACAGTTATTAATAACATACTTATAGGTAAGCCGCAAATGGACGGACGGACGGACACGGCGAAACTATAAGGGAAACTATCCTTGCTTGCTACGGAACTCTAAATATGTGCAAGTTCTAGACTTAGGGAAAGAACGGAAGAGAAAAGCACTTTTAATAACGGCAAGTCATTAAACGCGTCGGACAAAAAGTAAAAACGCTTGTCTGTGATTCTTTTTATTATATTTAATTACGACGACATCTAAATAGTCCATTATTGTATAGGCATGGAAGGAGGCAATTGCAGGTAGACTATTAGTTATAAACGTTCGACATTGGGAGACCATTTAATTAATACGAAGCCTGCAATTTACATTCCAGCCGAGAAAAACACAATATTAGTATAGTGCTTTTCTCAAAAATGTGGTATAAAAGACTAAATTGTAATAGTTTTGGTAAACATCCACATCCACATCAGCCCAAGGACGTCCACTGCTGGACATAGGCCTACCCCAGTTTCATGGGGGGTAAATGCCATAATCGCCACGCTTGGCATGCGGGTTGGCGATCGCAGTATCTCCACCGCACTGCCTAAGGTAAACATAAGTAACCCTAAAACGTTAAAATGTTGATGCCCCCACCCCGCCATTAAAAAAAAAATAGAATCGCTAAGTGTATTTTTGCACCGAAAACAGCAACTTATTTCAAACAGATAAAAAACGTCGTGTTTGCAACAGAAAAATAGCACTTGAATTGGCTATATGACCTGTGCCATCTCTTTTATGGTTGGTTTTTTTTTAAAGTTTGTGACTGGACAAAGTAGAATTTATGTGTAACATTGATGTCGCGCTGGGCGAATGAATTTAATAATATAAAAAAATGGCGTAATTAAATACATAAACAATTTAATGACAGACAAGTATTTTTACTTTTTTCCCTTCGCGTTTAAAGATTTGCCGTTAACAAATGTGCTTTTCTCTTCAGGTCTTTCCCTAAGTCTAAAACTTGCACATATTTAGAGTTCCGTAGTCAACAAGGAACCCTTATAGTTTCGCCATATCCGTCCGTCCGTCTGTCCGCGGCTTAGCTCAGTAACCGTTACTGCTAGAAAGATGTAATTTGGCATGAATATATATATCAATCACGCCGACAAAACGGTAGTAAAAGAAGGGATTTTTTTTTCATTTCTATTCGAAGAAACGTCTTTTCTAGTCCGTTTAGAAGAAGAAAAGGCAAAACTCGTTTTTGCTCCCTGTATATATTTGTTTTATTTCTGCCCTGCCAACACGGAGCAAAGTACTAATTTGATCACTGGTAAATTGCAGGGACCCGGATAACATTCGAAAATGTGAATAATAAATGTAACGCACAAAGGCGCACGCAAACTAATTATGCACAAATAAGGATACTCAAAAGAAGCAATGTCAATTTTTAAATACACGTAAAAGTAAGGTACTTATAATAATAAACACAGGTTATAATAATTGATACATCTCTCAAAGTATTCTAGACCCACAACGTATCATACATTTTGCAAGTTGATCACAAGAATGATAGATATTGTAGGTACCTACTGAGAGACTAACGAATTTCCGCGAAAACGGAAAAGGAAAATACGATACATATTGCACAGCAACATAATAATGGTAGCAGTAACAATAGAATGTTTCGCTTCTCGATCCCAGTTGCATTCCCAACTCTTCCCCAATTGGTTCCTGCAAATAAATGACCGACCGCACTGGATTGAGGAATGATAATGCAGTGAAGCTGGAGTTATTCTAGTCTGGGAATAAAGTTGTTTGGGATACGACTTAAAGCAGTACCTATCTAAGTATGCGATTTTTTTGTGCCTAAGGGCCGATTCCTTGGGACAAATGTCTGAATCGGGGACAATCTAATTAATAAACAAATAAATATATACAGCCTTGGCCAGAAGTATTTAGCACCCCTTATTTTTCTTTGTAACTTATAAATAAACTATATTTTTTTAATTACAAAACTACACCTTCACGCAAAATGGAAAAATGTATATAAACATCTAGAAAACTTTAGCAGATATAATTTCGAAGAGGCTATTTATTCCAGAAAACTGAAAGCTAAAAATAATCGAGTTCGTAATATAAAAGGACCAAATTGCATTTTTTAAGTGCAATTATTTTTAACGTCCATGAGTACCTAGTGTTATTGAAAAATATTAGAATTTTCTATAATAAAAGATATAAAATGCTTTATTCAAGGTTTTACTTTTATATGAAAAACGCTAGAGTGCTTAATACTTCTGGCCAAGGCTGTATTATTAAATATAAAATATTGGTATTGAACTAGATAGTTCATAGGTAATAATTTGTAAGATAAAGTTGTTGGAAAGATACTCCCATAGCATTGGATTGCATCCTACTCATTTATTTGCATAGCCAACTTAAATGTCAATAGAATTTTAAGCATAATAAATTATAATCACAATATTTTATTTCCTTTTTTTTGTCTTTGTGTATTTGTATTTTAGTTTTTGGTTTATGGCGACAATAAATCTTTTATTATTATTTACATTATTTATTTCGTTAGATTTTTTACAATGCATTTATACAAGTAAATATTAAAAATATACATACAAAATATAAAAGCATTATAAAAAACCTAACCTAGGGTGCCGCCGGCAGCGAGGCGAGCCTAAGCTACCGGTGGTTAGGGCGATAGAGAGAGGAACCTCCTGACTATCCGCGCCGTGTCCAGGAGTACCGCCTTCTGTATTCTTATCTAACGAGAGTCTCTTGAGATGTTGGTCGAGACTCTTTTACTATCAAGTGGCCGTAAGCTTGTTAAAAAAAAATGTGGTATTTTTTTCTGATGGTAAGTAAATATTTCAGAATTGTAGCCAGAAAATATTAACGCTCACAGTCCTATAGTAGAAAACCATAAGGTTGTGTATCGGCCAGAGAAGTACTAAGCATTTCTAAACATTTGACACCTACCAAATACACATTGGCTCCCTGAATACTGAATACAAGATTATAGCTTTCTTGACAACTGGTTTGAAATCTATGGGAATATAACTAAACACATATTTTTTTGGTGGATCCGCAGCCTAAAAATTACCTCAATAGACATCTCTAATAAAATACAATGATAACCCTGTATGCGATTGTGTACACAAAACACACATTCATTGTTTTGGTTTCTAGATTGATGTTTGTATTATTTTTATTTTGCCGTTTATCTCCTCTATCTGGTATTTCGGCAAATGTTTGTTTTTAATTAAACGCGTAACCTTGATAATTGGTGCTGAATAAAATATGTCCAATAAACATCCACCTGCGTAATCAAATAACATAGATAGAATCAATAGTATCTCTCACTCTCTCTGTCTTTCTTTCGCATTCTAGGGTTATAACTAATTGCATAGCATTTTCCGTCATTTCAATTTATTTATTACACATGACAGTGATCCATTTTGTTAGTATATGTTGCCTGGGGTCCAGTGCCTGCGTTTTCTCCTCAAATTTGACACTTATGTCATCCCTGGTGACGCCAATTTAAATAGAATAATATTATTTCTCTTTTCCTCCAACGAAGAAGCAGAGCTAGAGGTCGATATAGTAAGAAAGAGCCTTTGTTTTTTACGGGCACCTGAGGGAGGCCATGTAGACATTTATACCACGTAACTTAGCATCAGCAATCCTTATGTTTTAATGAACAGTTAGTGTAAAGATGATCGCGGGCACACTTTCCCCGTCGCGTGCGCAGCGCCGATCGCATCGAGAGAGTCTGCGCGGACGCAAGAGACAGGAGACCGAGGGCTAGGCTGCCATTTACGCTAATCAGGCATAATTGACAACATTTCATTTTTTTTCAAGCACGCTTTTTTCCGATGAAATCAAATAGAGGATAAAAAGTCAAGTAAAACCACATGTTTAAATTATAAGAATAAGAATAAGAATAAGAATCGTTTATTCGTGACCATACAAATACATACACATTTTATACACAACAACATGGAATTACAGTACACCATCACATATTATTAGTATTGTCACGAAACGGTCCCATCTCAGCATAATGCGGGCATTACTGCCAGCGCTGGTCTTCCGATGGGACCGTCGAGTGAAATCACGGTAGGCAACATAAAAAAAACAGTAAATAAAAATTAAAAAACCAATAAAAATTCTCGAAAATATACCAATTTCATATAAATAACTCAATTTCAATAGTTCCTCATTCTAAAAGAGAGTAAGTGACAAGTAAGGCGTCACAGCGTAACAAATCATACAGAAGCACCATTACTAAGACAGATTTACTAAAGGAAGTGAACTGCTGTTCTTTTTATACGCCGTGCCTGTCACAATTTCATAGTAGTGACGTCATTACTACGATGGTAGGCTTTCTTCCATTTTCGTGAATATTTAGAAAATTAATAGCCATAAAAGTATTACAAATATTTTGGGGTTTCTTGTTAACAACTTAACGAAATGAGTTAAGATTTCATACTGTTTAAAAAATTTAAATGTCGTCAATTAAATTAACTGATTTGTTTTCATGTGGACTGGAGTGAAGTGTATGTTTGAACGCGCTAATCTCAGGAACTACTGGCACGAATTGAAAAAAACTTTTTTGGTGTTGGATATTCCATTTATCGACGAAGGCTTTAGGCTATATAACATCACGCTGAGACCAATAGGAGCAAAGACGCGGATGAAGTCGCGGGCAACAGCTAGTATAATATAAAAGCGGTGATATATTTTGTAATATAAATAACGACAATTTTGTTCTCAACCGTCCCAAATAGCGTTAAATGTTAGCGGCATATTTTTGAAACTTATCTAGAAGAATTAAAACCATAAAATAGTATAATAAAGGAAAAAATATTTAGTTAAAAAATATTACGCAAAAAAAGATTTCTAACATCATTTACAAACATGAGATACATTATCCATCATTTTAAGATTTAGGTTCTCACCCAGACCTACTTCAGTGTTGGCAATACCCCAAAAAGGTCCGGCGATGTTTCACATTTCTTAGTTTATTGTTATTTTATGGCTATTTCCATGAATTACGCCGCGTCCTTACAAACCGGTAGCCGGGCCCGCTCACGATATATTCCGAACAATTTATCGCTATTGGAAATTATTTCTCGATGAAAATCCAACAGAACAAAATACGAGGCCCGTGCATCTCATCCCATTGAAAATGAGATTGTAAAACAGACAGTGCGATATGGTTGGAATTTATTATTATAGTATTTGATAGCGCGAATCAGTAGCAAATCAGATAGCGCATTGTTGAGGATGGCTGAGATATTTATTATAGTTCTTGGATTTTATTTGCCATGACGCCGCTTCGGTCGTAAAGACAGATCGATGTGGACCGCTGCTTTGTGTACTTTATACTTAGTCTGTGAGAGAATCATAAAATATTCTAAGCCGCAAACGGTCTTCTGGAATGTTCGAAAAGTTTCCAGTCCTAAGTAAACTGTGGCTTTTGAATCGAACTGTTTTCAACTTTTTGTTATTAACAGGGCGGGATTTTTTTCAACTGCTTAATTCGCTGAAAAATTTCGCAGCCTGTGATTAACTTTTAGATTCTTAGATTAAATGCTGAAAGAAATAATATCCAACGATGACACGTCATTGCATTCATCATCATCATCATCATGTCAGCCGAAAGACGTCCACTGCTGGACATAGGCCGTCATTGCATTATTGCTCTTAATTGTGCAAATGCATATTTCTAGTTGTACACTTGTACAGTACCATGTTTAGCGTTAATTTAAAATTCTTCGGCACGCTGTGTCACCACTTACAATTGATTATATACTTCACATTATTACTCGTTAAGGTTTGAACTACTCTATACAATACGATACGAGTCTAAAATATAATTCAATATATTATTAACAACGCCCCTAATTGGACGCATATTATTCCTTTGTGTTCAAAAAGAGATTTTATGTCCGTACACATGAGAAACGACTCAGGTTTTGCTCAAAGACGCATAAATCTCTAAGGGAACATAAAATTCCGCATTGTCTTTGATAAGACGTCCCCGTTCGCACCCAATATATCTCCTTTATGTGTCATCTACATCTTCATTTATTTGGAATATTGCATCTTTACGGAATAACTTTAGCATGCGAAATTATAGGTATTATAGAACCGGACTGTTACTCCGCCGAATTCTTTATTAAAAATTCAGTTACAAAAGTATGAATTGCATTCTTGATTGTTCTAAGTGCGTTGTTATTTGGAGTGAATAAACAACTAAAAGTTCTATTTCAATTATCAACTGACGATTTTGAAAGCGCACCTCCACCAATTGTTGTAATTTATGGGTTATTTCTTTTTTTTTTGTCCGTAAGGGGCAAAATGGCGAAATTGAGTTATGAATGCAGTTATCAGTATAAAAAGGTTTTTTTCAGTATAACTGCATTCGGCCTGTTTAGCCTAGTCAGTAGTGCTCCTGCCTGTGATGCGCAGAAATATTTGTTCCTGAGATTTGTATGTTTTCTATGTATTTAAGTATATATCTATTAAGTATATCGTCGTCTAGTACCCATAACACAAGCCTTATTGAGCTTACTATGGGACTAGTTCGATCTGTGTAAATATTTATTTATTTATTTATTTGAATTGATGGAATTCTAATACGCTTTGGCGTACGTTACTTTACGCCCTTTTGTATTAATACGTTTTTTTATGAAAATCTTTGTCTTATATCGTATGTAGTTTTTATTAGAAACAATTCTATTATTTTTAAAATAGTGCACAACACTAGGGACGCAAACGTTTTGGAGATAATATGAGATTTACGCCTATTGGTATTGGCACTAAAATAGTAAGTATTTTTGGCCAATACGCCCTGATGTGAATAAACTGAAAAGTAAGTAATTTGGTGTATTGTGAACGACTTGTCAAAAAGTCAGCTTATGGGCGTAACGGTATAAAATTAACTATTTAGTATAAAACAACTTAGGTAAAAATGTAAGTATAAAAGAATATAAAGAGGTAAAAATTAATTACAAACAGAATAAATGTAATAAGAACCCAAAAAGTTACTATTTTTTTCTAAAACCAATACGGTTTTTTGCCTGTCCTGAAAAAATGTGTTTTGTCCCTTACGACCTTTGAGCCTACGGCAGTCGTTAATATATTATTTAGACAATACCTAGCCACTTTCTAAGAGTTCATTGACTTATCGCACTGAAACATCACGAGCATTTGATCCATTTTCAATATTGCACAATTCTCACGTATTAAATGCGTGGTTATCAGTCTCACGTACAAGGCAGTTATTCTCAGCCTCGGACCGAATCTCCTTTTTAGCGCTGCATTACGGTACCCAGATGCATCAGCCTAGCCCCAGGCAACTTGGCTACAGACCACCACTTGAAATTTATTGGGCCTACCCTCTCCTTTTATTCGTTTGATTTATACCTAACAATAGGTGTAAGAGAAACGTGCCTGTGACTTGAAGATTAGATTGTCTGCAATATTTTACAGGGGAATAAAATCCTTCAATGTTATTGCTCTATCATATTTTAGGTTCTGTTACAGACAATTTTGTATGGCGATGATTCGTGAAATGAATGCTCGGATGGCGATTTTTGCGTATACATTATGTCTCTCGGTTCATTTGCTAGAAAAATGGCTGTCGCACATTGTTTGAAGGTCGTTAGGAACGCCATCTGTCTTCGTCATTTTTATGCGTGTGCAAAATTGGGATATTAGTTCTGGCTCATTTAGTAGCTTTACGAAAGAGTTACTGACTTTGAGTTTTGTATAACTTGACCTATAACGTGATTTTATACATGCTATGCCTACCTACCTACCTTACCTACCCTACCTACCCTACCTTACCTTTTATACCTACAGTATGCTAAATATCACATGGAGATGTCGTGGTATCTTTTATAATTAAGTGAGATTCAATCATGTGCATCAAGTGGCTTTGGCCACACAAGGATCGATCTCCCCAAACGAAACTACACGTACTTTTCTTCTACGACTTTAGATATTATTATGATTACTAAAATTTATCAGAGAACTAAATTTATTTCAGCATGTAAAATCGGTGACATTTGCAGTGTGGTACACGATACGCTAATAACTTTATTGGACGACGTACTTACATTGAAAATACTATTTAGTTCGTATGAAAAGCCTAATAGCCCAGTGTGGGTCACAGCTATTTGTTCTTTGTTTCTAAATGTATGTATTTATAAAAGCATTTCATTTTATAGAAGTAATGCCACCACATAGTAGTGTTTATATTGAAAACCCTCCCGCTGCACTTCGTCTTGAGTTAGGTAAAAGGAGAAGGATATATTCTTTCTTGGTAACTTAAATAGGGGGTCGTATTTCACTCCTTTAATTAATAGAAATTCTTGTAGACATACGTTTTTTTAATATCAGAAATGCTACGAGTATGTTTTTGAAATATCATTAGGGAAACCTAAGCGTTAATGATGATTCACAGTAGGCCATTCCATGTCCGGGCCGGCCCATTTTCTTCTAGAGAAATACGCCGGCCGTTGCGTTTGCTGTCATGGAAAACGGGCAGGCCCGGACACGGAACGGTCTACTGTGAATCATCCTTTATTCCGCAACGAGAATGAATCCTACTGATGACGCCCGATTTTACCAAAATAACGACAGGTCTTAATTTAAATGTTAACTTCGAAATTATTGTCTTATTTAAATCACTGTTCTCAGTTGGCAAATTAACTGATACAGTCATTCATACCTTACTTAAACAAATATTTTTTCGAGATTTATCAAAAATATCGATGAGTATTGTTCGAAGACTTTCAAAGACAGTGTCCAGCCACTCTCATCAATTCTGTCGGACGACATTGCGTATTGGATCTATACCTTACCGTGTATTTATTGGTAAAGACCGCCATAGCCCGGGGATATTAGTGCAAACACTTAGCCTAATAGCCCAGAACTGATATAATCAACTGGCTAGGATATCCTGTATTGCGGTGGATGCTCGTTATAGCCTATTAGCCTGCTTCCATGGTAAGAAATACTTGTTAATTTCATTACTGCGTAACAGAAACTTGATTGAGATATTAATGCCATTTCTAAATTATATGTTTTCTATGATATATCACTAGCTTTTTAGCTTTCCATATGCATGAACGGATCCACTTGGAATACTTAGATCGAAACAAATAAGACTAAATTTAATATCAATAATATTAAAATATGCATCGCATGTGCATAAAAATGGCTTTCTGTTAAAGATATAACAGAGTTCTTTTTACTTAGCTGCATGGACGCTAAGTGTCTTAAAGGACCCATGAACAGCTAGACGATAACATTGGAAATGTTTCAAATGTAGTTTTGCAGGTATTACTACATTTTCCCATACGCAAAAGTACAGTTAGATCTACGTTTGAAACATTACGTAATCACATTTTAGATATTAGACCATTAAGGCGGGGGCACACTGGTTCCACGCTACGCAACGTCTGCAATTTATTATTATATCTGGACCCAGAAATTTGTATGCTTAGAAACATACCTGTCAATTGTCATGCGCAGCTTCGCGTATAACAAGTATGTTCCTAAGCATACAAATTTAATGGTCCAGATATCACAAGGCTTTGCATACGTTGCGTAGCCTGAGATGAGTGTGTCCCTGCCATTACAGTCTTCTGAAGTCTGTCTTCCAACGTCATTATGTTTAACTGAGTAGCTTTAACTGGACGATTTGCCATTTTAAAAGGGGGGTCTCTGGCACCGTTTTAAGGCTCAATAAGTCAGCTAAATAAAAAATGCAAAATGCACGTAAAACTGTCAAGGAACTCTGACTTGGCAGGGTATTCCTGAAAGTCATTTTTGTATACAGATGTATGGAAAAAGGTATGGGTTCCTAAATAATTATGAGTGGTAGTGTACATTGTTTTGAAAAAATGACACCTCGCCGAGTTTCTTACGCCGGTTCTTCTCGTGGCAGAGATTTATTTTTCCGAGCCGGTGCGAGCTTATTGACATTCATAGGGTGCATATGATATGCCTAAATTGAAGAATAAATAACTTTTACTTTTTACTTTTTTAACTAAGGCTTTGTTTCCAGGTTACCAAATGTCGCGCAAGTCGTGCACGGCTGGCGGCGCGCGCGGCGCGTGCATGTGGGTGCAAGAGTGCAACAGAGCGGGGGGCACGCATGCGGGCGTGTGCGTCGACGGATTCATGTTCGGGAGCTGCTGTCGGCTGCCGGAGCGGCCTGTTGTTGGTGAGTTCTGTGCTAAATTCGGAATAGCTTTGCACTGGTCGTTTGGACCGGATATTTTGAGTTTTAAGGTTCTAGCGGAAGATCAGCGCTACGGACTGGCGTTGCGGAGTCCGCAGCATTCTAAGTCAGCGCCTATTCTATAAGTACTAGTGGTATAGTTACTCTCGCTTAGATTACATACATAAACTAACGCCCATATTCCTAAAAGGGGTAGACAGAGCACATGAAAATTAATTTCAGTGCCACTTTTAACAATTGTAGGTTTATAGATGGAGAAAAATGTGATATTGCAGTAACAGGTTGCTAGCCCATCGCCCACAACACTGAAGTGTGTGGGCGATGGGCTAGCAACCTAGTTCCCTTAGTCGACTCTTACGACACCCAAGGGAAGAAAAAGGTCCAGGTTATATGAACTCGGAAATACAGACGCCGGCAGAGAGTTCCAAACCTTAGAAGTGCGCATTATAAAAAAAGATGCAAAGCGGTTCTATTCTAACTCGGCACCACAAGGGGGAGGGAGAGAATCGATTAGATTGCTCTTCTAAAAAGCGACATAGATAATCTTAAAATATTCGTACACGGGTCTAACACGTAATTTATTTATTCACCCTAAAGGCGTGACGTAGCCACCTACTACTTTTTTGACATGACACTTTTTGTCTCGAAGATTTCTTAACAAAGAAGCGGTCGGTTAATTTGATTAATTTGTAGTGAAATAGTAGTTTAATCAAAACAAATAATTGGACCCATGTTGATATAACATTATTTACTCGTAGTGTCGTTAAAAATACTTGGTTAAAATATTTCTGGTTATTGCGGCCAGCGGTGTATGTTATATTTCCTATTTCTTTCTATAATAAGTCCTATTTCTGCATAGGAAAAACAATGTCGCTACCAACGCTAATTAATTTAGGTACTTAAAATTTTTCTTTAATATGTCCATACGGAATACGAAAGCATAGTGCAGACTCATAATATCGGTATTTTTATTATCTCATTCAGACTAATCAAATATGACTGAATGTGATACTATGCTTCTGTTCTGCAAAAGAGTGCACGAATGTGCACTGAATTTCAGAAAAATAATATTGTAGACACTAATCAATAAAAAAAGTAAACCGAAAATAAGAGTACAATCATGACTAGATTGGACCCAATAAATGACCCAAGTCACGCTTGTTTCATGTATTAAACACCCAAAAAGCAAATTGAAGCCTAGTGACCTCTAAATTGAAAGGCACGTACTTGCCAACTGGGCCGGCAAATTGTAATAATACTAATAATACAACTCCCATTTTCAGATACCCAGAGCCCGGTCACGCTGACGGAGAAGCCGTATTCAACGCCATCTAGCGGCCGAAGCACGACCACGCTACCGCCCGAGACGACGCATACGATCGCTCGGCCAAACTGGCAAACGCAGCGCCCGTCGTTCATGACAAAACCCATAGATGGCGCGCCAACCTCCTACAGCTACCGGCCGCCAGAAATCCACCCTTCATTAGGAAATTTAGATTCAAGTAGCGAACAAAATAGTGATATAGTTAATAAAATAAATTATAACAGTGTAAATAAGTACCAAAATGTAAATAGGCCGAGCGAAGTGGATACTAGTCCCCACAATAAGATTTCGTCTAGTCTTAGTAATATACTGAGTGGCGCGCGCCCTATGGCCGTGTCCGATCAACACAACGAGAACAGCATCTCTGCAGGTGAGTTTTACCTATTAGTTTTAGCAGTTGTTTATAGATGGCGTTGTAGTTAAAATCTTTTAAGTTTTGAAATTGACAACATTTCATTCTTTTAATTAGCCTTTTTTCGATGAAATCAAATAGAGGATAAAAAGTTAAGTAAAACCACATTTTTAAATTCTCGGTTATATCCCAATTTCATATAAATAAATCAATTTCAAAAGTTCCTCATTCTAAAAGAGAGTAAGTGACAAGTAAGGCGTCACAGCGTAACAAATCATACAGAAGCACTGTTACTAAGACAAATTTACTAAAGAAAGTGAACTGCTGTTCTTTTTGTCCGCTGTGACTGTCACAATTTCGTAGTAATGACGTCGTTACTACGATATGGGCTTTCTTCACATTTTCGTGAATATTTATAAAACTAATAGCTATAAAAAAAAAAGTTGGGGTTTCTTGTTACCAAATTAACGAAATGAGTTAAGATTTCATACTACTTAAAAAAAAAGTAACAACATATTGAAATATTTATTACAACACTATTTAAGAAAATATTGTTAAGTGATGAAATCTATAGATACTTAGTGAATAATGCTTTGCCATCGGCTAAACTTGGAAAACGATTAGCCCCAAAGAGGCTATTAATTATCGTATTAAATGATTGACAAGTTCATATTATATTCTCTTAACGTGAAACTTTATTAGACAATGTCAAATGACATTGTATTTTGCCATTAGATATGACATATAATAATAATAATAAATATCGGGGACAATCTTACACAAATCGACCTAGTTCTAAACTAAGCAAAGCTTGTACTATGGGTACTAGACGACGATATACATGCTTATATAGATAAATACATACTTACTTAAATACGTAGTAAGATGTTAAATAAATACGGTAAATAATAATAATCGTATGGCATTTTATTTACGAACCGTGAGATCTTCGAGAAGACAAGTACGGTTGCCAGTTTGTTGCACTTTTAGCACCACCCAGGGGTCACGTGTAGGGTAGCGGTGGGTACTCTCCCTACGGACGTGGTGCAACTTCGACCCCCCTTTGTGAAGTGAGTGGGCAACTTGAATGTTAGAAGTTCTCAAGCCACCCGAAGGCCTCTAACTTGGCTTAACGACTGCTGACGTAGACAGCAGCCGGGATCAACGGCATAACGTGCCTTCCAAAGCACAGGAGCGCTCAGGTAGTAACCACTCAAAGTGGTCACCCATCCGAGAACCGACCTGCGCCCACGTTGCTTAACCTCGCGCACGTGGTACGCGGGCGCCACTGGGCCACGAGCGCTCTTAATGAGAAACTTTATTAGACAATGTCAAATGTCAGAATGAAAACTTTGTATTTTGCCATTCAATATGACAGATAATAATAATAATAAATATTGGGGGACAATCTTACACAAATCCACGGGCCTTTCAGCTCGAAGTACGATTTTTTCTATGGAAATGTTGGTTTAACTTGTTTGTACCAGATGTCACTGGGTGCTATCTCTATCGCACTTACATATTGAAGTGACAGGGATGCAGCGGTCGTGCGGTTAGTTCTTACTAAATACACAACGGCGCTACGATCTATGTGGAGTATTTCACTGGTATCTCTATCTAAGTTAAGTATATATATTGTACTTTGTGCACAAATCGACCAAGTCCCAAACTAAGCAAAGCTTGTACTATGGGTACTAGGCGACGAGACGACGACTTCTACGGGGCCAGTCGTATTCCGAATTTAGCCGATGGGAAATCATACACTACCCCCCTTATTCATAAAACTTTACAAAGCTCTGTTAACTAAAAGTTGTTTTGTCCCTTTCTCACAAACATAAATGTCAAAGTGACAGATAAGGACAAACGAACTTTAGCGGCTTGTTAACTAATAGAGGCTTGATGGACGTTTATGAATCAGGGGGTATATCTGTAGGTACTTTATTTATTTATGCCTTACTGCGTACTCTTCCTGCTAAACATTCTTAAACCAGCCGCTGGTACAAAATTGAGTTGTTTAATAGTAGGGATATTATTGCCGTGGTGCGCAATGTAAGGGGTTGCCTGAAGTGGTAGTTGGTAGGGCAAGGCTTTGTCGAGGTCTTTTTTAGGGTTCCGTACCCAAAGGGTAAAAACGGGACCCTATTACTAAGACTTTGCTGTCCGTCCGTCTGTCACCAGGCTGTATCTCAAGAACCGTAATGCTAGACAGTTGAAATTTTCACAGATTGTGTATTTCTGTTGCCGCTATAACAACAAATACTAAAAACATAATAATAATAATAATTAAGGGGGACTCCCATACAAAAAACGTGATATTTTAGCCCTTTTTCATGGCTACCACTCGCCGAGCTAGATCTCAAGAACCGTAATAGCTAGACAGTTGAAATTTGCACAGATTACTTATGGATTTTGATTGTGGCTACAACAACAATTACTAAAATCAAAACAATAATAATAATTAAGGGAAGCTCCCATACAACAGAGTAGTTGTTGGCGTTTTTTTTTCTGGTACCGAACCCTTCGTGCGCGAGGCCGACTCGCACTTGGCCGGTTTTTTTTAACGTCGTGGAAATGCATTTACGGATCCCGTTCTGTCGGGGAGGACGGGTATGACGGACTAATCGCGGCTAGAAAGATTTGGATTACCGTCTAAAACCACCAACGAAGTCCGGCTCCGCCTTGTCACGTTACAGTATAATACGTATATACTATATACTATATACTATATACTGTGGCCTTGTACTGGGGCGTCGCAGGATCGCTCTTGGCATTCAACCGCGTACGTCCCGGCGGGCGGCCCACCGGCTAGCAGGCCGCCAGACATTAGGGAACGTACCCAAACTACGTGACTCGTTTAGGAGGTAAAAAAATTGGGTATGCTCCCTTAAGAGGCAGCAGCTATGCGAACGCCTTCTGTGTAACATTGCTAGGCTTTGCCGAGGCCTGCCAATAATCGAATCAAGCAAAACATAGTGCTTTGCTCAAACAATGTGAGGAAATAACATAAACATAACCTCTAAATAAATGGTGATTCAACAAAAACCATTTGTTTCGGTAAAAAAATAAAATACACGTTAATATTCATTATATTATTTCGAAGGTTTGGAAGATTCCAAAATACGATTTAAGAAAATCGCCTACATCGAAAAAAATCGCAAAGCTACGTCTTAAAATCATCTTAAAATAATCATAATGTCTTTTTTTCAACTGAAACATGTCAGATATAATTAAAAACACAGTTCCTACATACTCAAACCTAAAGCATAGACGATTTATATTACACCAGTGGTGTATATTCAATTTTATGATTAAATTTCTGATTATCTGCTTGTATATAGTTTCTCTTTCACTCCGGCGCAAGTAGACGCAGACAGACATAGCCAAGGTCATTGGCGCTTTTCAGCCTCTTAATAAAGAACGATTTGCGATTTGGTTTTCTTTTTCAACACAAAAGTATTTTGCTTTGGTCACTTTGGTATTGTTGTCCTAGGATTACGTAAATACTTAAAAGTCAACGCTTAACTAGCTTGCCATCAATACTTTAAAGTTAAATTTCATATTCCAGCTCAATTCATGTCGCGTCCAAGCAACGCGAACACCGTCCACTGGCAAGCCACGACGCAGCCCTCCTTCGTGACGAAACCACGACCCTCGTGGGAGAAGCCTGCGAAACCGAAGCCGACCAAGAAATTCACGACCACGACCAGCAAGCCGCACAAGAAGAAAGACCCGAGCAAACTAGAGACCACGCCAGCGCCATCGACCACAGCGCCCACCAATAGTGTTGGTAAGTGACAAAGCTGCAATTGCCCGGCTAGCACGGTAATCCCGACCTGCTCCCGATATGCTCCGAGATATAACACGTTATGTCAGCTAATTATTTACTAGTGGCTCTGTGAGCTGCAGACCCCGCATTTTTTTTTAAATTCCCAAAAATTGTCTCGACCAAAAAAAACTATATAATTATCGAATCTGCTAACAAAATTTCACGAGAATCGGTTGAGAAATGCGACATGTAGAGGAGAACATCCGGACAGACATACGAAAGAATTTTTGTCGCTCGCTCGGTCAATAAATGTTAAGCGGAGATTTTATCTAAATTAGATGCTAATGTTGCAACGTATATTTATCTCCAATACACCAAATTAACGTAAATGTTACCAACTTGTAAAGTGAAATGGTAAAAAATATTTGGTTCATTCACCATTCGTTCAATTTGTAGTTATGTAAATCGAAGGAAATTGTCATATTAGTGCTGAAAAGCAAAGACCTGCTGACCCAATATTCGTTTCGGGTCATTTATGTGGAGATTCCGAACCACCTGTGTAAATATTCTCCATAGTGTAAAATTTTAAGTGGGGTCCTAAGTAACCCATATACATTTATGTCTATGACGATAACTATGTGATAAATACGATAAATGTTATGCTAATGTATGACGGCTTATATGCCTGTGTATCATATTAGACAATTCGCGTAAAGTGTAACGTGACCGTAAAAGTTGTCGTTTCGCTATCATAACTAGCCTTTTTTTTCTGGGGGGAAAATCCTTTGTGGATACCACCGCACCGCGGGGACAGTGGTCGGACTTGCACCGACTAAAAACCCCCCGATCGTCCGCCTCAACTCATTTCGGGCGGCTCTGGGATATCCTTCAGAACGCACCAGTGCCGCCCTAGAGTCTGTGGGTCCCACCATCTGCTTTCATAGGCGATCACAGCCCCCAACTGTGACCGTCTTCGACCCCAAGGACCCCCTTCTAGTCGCCTTCTACAACAGGCAAAGGATACCGTAGCCGTATACAGGGCGCATCATACTTAGCCTAGTTGGTACTTAGCTCAGACAGCCTGCTTAGCCTAGTTGGTAGTGCCACTGCCTCCGAAGCTAGAGGTCCTGGGTTCGAATCCCGGCGAGGGCATTATTTGTCCATTTAGCACGGATATTTTTTCTAGGGTCTTGGATGTTTTCTATGTGTTTAAGTATGTATTTATCTATACAATTATGTATATCGTCGTCTAGTACCTATAGTACAAGCTTTGGTGAGTTTGGGACTAGGTCGATTTGTGTAAAATTATCCCCCAATATATTTTTTTATACTAGCTGGGCTGACCACGACCAAGACGCGCACGCTGCAAAAAAAGAAAAACCGCGAACAAACCTATGGATAACAAATAACAAAACATAAGTAGGTACACCATGAAAATCATATGTCATCGTGATTTCAACGAGCTATACCTTACAAGCAATTAGACTACGTTAGGCATGTACGTCATAAATTCATTAGGTCCCTTGCTAAGTCTAATGAGATTACCAAACAACAACATTCTAGAGAAGAGGACGTGATTTGCTTCAATTCCCCTACAAAGACGTCTAAATTTACCATGCCGTCATTAGGTACGTCTACGGAATTTCCACGCATTCGCGTGGCATTCATTCTCTAATGTGAGTAGGTATTTTGTATGAATTTAGGAGGCTTATGATTCCTAAAATAAGATCTTACGTGCAGACAAAATTTACTAATGTTTATTATGCGTCTTCGTACGCGTCGCGTATATGTATAGAGATATGTCAAGAGGTATGTGAATATGCCATATAAATGTAAACAAAAACGTGAAACAATAATCTAAGTTCCCGTTTTTGGTGGGATATCATTAATTTATGTAAATAAATATACCTACTTGATTTCGGAACAAAAATTCATTTTTGCTATTACAAATTCGATAGGCGTTTTATTCGTTCTTTGACATACGCTTACTGATGTGAAATTTCCTCATTTGACGAAATACGGTCAGTATTAAGTTTGCGTAATAGTAATACCATGCGCAGAAGCGCATTTTGTATCTGTTAATACTGACAGTTTTCTCATATCGATAAATCTGAAAGGGGCCTAAGTCAGTGTATTGATATCACACCGACCCCGCTCCGCCAAATCCTATTTCGTCGGATACATTTTGTGGGAAACATGCTCGTAAACTTTTGCGTTAGTAGGATAATCTTGTAAGGGAACCCCAAAAGTCGTACTTTCAGCAGACGCTTTACCGGTACTAGCATTTGTTTTCGAATCCTACCTATCCCGTTGATGGCACTATCGTACAGTAAGTGCTGTTCCAAACTTAGCCCAGCTCTTTGTTGCTCAAACACTTCACACACAAATAGACCGTATACAAACGTAATAAAGGCCACATTGGAATGAGCATTGAGCAATTTGGAGAGAAGTGGACGTGTAGGTACTCAGTCGAATGTTTTCAGTCGTTTTTGAGCAGATTGTTTCGATGTTCGAGGATTTTGTGAACGAGGGTATTCGAAAATCCATTCAAGTCATTAAAGATAAGGCGATTAGTTTGCTCAGCTTTTACTGGTTCGAACAAAGTAACAAGGTATTGTCCGACACTGAACCGACTTATAAAAAACGTAATTTTTCGGAAATATATTTACACGATACGTTTGACGTTTGACGCCCGTGCTTTCAAAAAGCATTAAAATTATACATATGAAACTTTCCATTTCTTAAACAAGTTCATGCGAAACAAGGAGCCGCTGTGAGGCACTGTGAGTGTGGGCAGTGTTGAGTGAACTCCCCTCCCTTTGCTTTTTGTGATAATTTGTCCGGCAACGCTCATTGTCAGAAGTGTCATAGACGCCATCGTTTATCCTGCGCCACAAGCTTTTCCCCCTGCAACGCGCCGACGTGAGTCAACACACGCCCACGCCCTATTGGTTCAAGCTGACATCGTCAAGGCAACCTAAGAACGAACACATGCGCACAAACGGTTTTTCAATCAATTTGAAATGAAACTGTCACCATTGATTTTTATTTATATTTACGTTTAGTTTTGATAGCTATAATATGTGATTAGGTGTTTTAATAGGATATTTTTACTGAAAAACATATTGTAATAGTAATTAAAAAGATAATTATAAGTATCAGTGAGTGCCTGTTGCCTCGGATGGAATGCTGTGTTTGCCAAAAGATTTTCTCATCAGCAAGAGGTCTACGTATCCACCAGGGACGTATCCATCAGGTCCGTATAAACTATGTTCCATCAACACCTCACATCCCGGCTCCCAGCTCCAATACTCCATTACCTCCCACCCCCGACACTCCTCTCCAGACTCTCCTCGGCCAACTCAAACAGTCAACTCCCATTATAAAACGAATACCACGGGGTGCCCGGTCGACGGTTTCAGAGGCATTAGCGGACGCAATAAATAATTGCGTTAGAAACAACAATACTAATTCTTGGCACGACCTCCTTACCTTTTCCTTTAAAATTCTCCATGTTTCAGAAGTATCCAACAATAATATTTCCCTAACGCAAAAATTAAAAAACAACATTTTAAATCCGTCTTCACCAATTTGCGCCTCTTCATCTGGAACCCACAGAAAAAAGTATGACTTGTTTGGGAAGGTCGAGGAAAAAATACACGACGGTGATCTTAAAGGAGCAACACGCCTGTTATTCTCAAACGACACCTTAGCACCGGACACTCCGGAGACCAAAGCCGCATTACAGTCCAAGCACCCCCCAGGCCCTTCCACTCCGATTTTCTTCGACCCTCCCTCTGACCCCTCAGCCTGCCTCCACGCCACGGTAAGAGACATACTAACAGCCCTCGCCTCGTTTCCAAAAGGTTCGGCGTCCGGTCTAGACGGCATATCCCCGCAGCATCTGATTGACCTCACCAGCTACGGCTCAGGTGTTGCTGGTGAACAGTTGGCCACAAGTCTCACAAAACTGGTTAATCTCATGCTTCTGGGAGATGTGTGCCCGGATGTGACACCGGTTATATACGGAGCAAATCTTATTGCCTTGGCAAAGAAGGATGGTGGCGTACGCCCCATCGCAGTAGGCTCTACGTTCCGACGTTTAGCAGCTAAGATCTGCGTCCAGCTCACTAGAACAAAATTACAGGCCCTCTTGGAACCCGCACAAGTCGGCTTTGGAACCCGTGGAGGTTGCGAGGCAGCAGTCCACGCTGTACGTACATTCATAAAAAGTGATTCTTGCGAGGTTCTTCTAAAATTAGACGTAAAAAACGCTTTTAATTCGGTCAATAGGGACACCCTGCTAAATGAAGTTAAAATACATGTCCCAGAAATTTATAACTTCCTTCTCCAGTGCTACCACTGTCCCTCAAAACTAGTTCATAAAACCAATGAGATTCTTTCGGCCGCAGGTTGTCAGCAGGGTGATCCCCTTGGTCCAGCGATATTCAGTTTGGCTATAAATCCGATAATCAACCACCTAAATTCGAAATTAAATATTTGGTACCTCGACGATGGGACCTTAGCCGGAGACGCGCAGACAGTCTTAGCAGACTTGATGCATGTTAAACAGCACTTCAATCGCATTGGTTTAGAATTAAATTGTGACAAATCTGAATTATATATTTCGGACAAACTGAATCCACTGACCGCTTCCGAAATCGCTCAAAATTTTAACAACATTGCCTTTAACATAAAAATAGTATCGAAGGACAGTCTGCACCTCCTCGGCTCCCCCATCTTCGAGGAGGCCATTCCTCTTCTCTTAAATAATTCTACAACAAAATTCAGTAAGTATTCGGACCGCCTTGTCAAAATTAGTAGCCACTCAGCTTTATTTATTTTAAAATTCTGTCTGTTTGTTCCTAAATTTACCTACCTACTTCGCTGTTGCCCGATTTGGAAATTCCCTCATTTAATCACACCTATTGACAACCTAATGAAATCCCAAATTGAAAACATCCTAAACATTCACTTCAGCGAACAGGCATGGACACAAGCCGCTTTACCAATAAGGAACGGCGGCTTAGGAACCCGCAAAATTTCAAGTGTAGCCTTGCCGGCATTCCTGTCTTCAATCCACAGCACGCTAGATCTCGCAGGTAGAATACTAAAAGCTCCACCGGGCATTGACTGCGAGATTGCATGCTTGAACGAGGCCACGAATGCCTGGCTAGCTGGACCAAGTGCAAATCTCCCGTCCAAACCACATAGGCAAAGGGCCTGGGATACCATAGCCTCCGTCACCACCTTACAAAATTTAATAGAGCGCTCAACAGGCCGGGACCGTGCCAGGCTGCTAGCTGTGTCCAAGCCAGAATCTGGATACTGGCTTCATGCATATCCCTCACCCAATACTGGAACTTTCATCGACCCAGACACTTTACGAATAGCTGTCGGTCTCCGGCTGGGAGCTGGGATCTGCACAGGTCACACCTGTGTTTCTTGTGGGGCTCCAGTGGACCGACTCGGCCACCATGGCCTCTCCTGCTCCTCGGGCGCCGGCCGTCTATCCCGCCACGCCGCTCTCAACGACATTGTCAGAAGGGCGCTCGTCAGTGCCAACGTTCCCGCTGCTCTGGAGCCTCAGATTGTGCGGAGCGATGGCAAGCGCCCTGACGGTATGTCGTTGATACCCTGGAAGACGGGCCGTGCGTTGGTGTGGGACGCCACCTGTACAGACACCCTGGCGGCGTCCTACCTGCCAGCAACTACCAAACGTGCGGGGGCGGCGGCAGACGCCCGGGAACGCCTGAAGGTCTCGAAATACAGCTGTCTCGGCGCTCAATATCATTTCTTTGCTTTCGGCGTCGAGACACTGGGTCCTTGGGGTAAGGGTGCGCTGGAGCTCCACAGGGAAATCAGCAGAAGGTTGAGGGAGACGACAGGCGACCCTCGCGCCGGTGGCTTTCTCGCGCAAAGAATCGCGATAGCAGTTCAGCGCGGGAATGCTGCCTGCGTGATGGGCACACTGCCAAGAGGCCCAGGTCTCATATTTAATTAATTATTTTATTTATATTTTTTAAGTTTAAGGTTTAGTTTTAGTTAAGTATTTTAATTTAATAGTAGTTTTATTATAAGTATATGTTTTTTTATGAAAATATTATTTTTAAATTTAGAAATAAATAATTTCAGGAAACGGTTAGTAAAATGGTTAAGATTATACATAATTGAAATTCGAACGATCGTAGTTCTATAGGAGCACATTAGCCTATGCTTCTATTCTTCCTTTTTAAGGTTCCATAACTCGAAAGGAAAAAAACGAAACTCTTATAGGATCACTTTGTTGTCCGTCCGTCCGTCCGTCTGTGTGTCTGTATGTCAAGACCGTTTTTTTCAGGAACGCGTGGAGGTATTAAGCTGAAATACTCAAGTCTACTGACCAAATACTCAAGTCTACTGTCCCTTGGAGCTGTGAAAAAATCACACTTCTAAGCCAACGCAATCAAAAGATACAGCCGTTTATGCCGCAAATTTTCGACACTCGCAAGGGAATCAAAACCTACAAGGTGAACCTTCCCGTGAATTCAGAATCTTCAAATTTGGTACGAAGCAACGTCGTGTAGCACAGATAAAGGAAAAATAGCGAAAACCGTATTTTTTTTAGTTTATCATATAATTAAAATATTTTTACGGAACCCTTGGTGCGCGAGTCCGACTCGCACATGGCCGGTTTTTTCTCAGTTTTAGATCTGGGGGCCGTTTGTGCATAAGTACCTAGATAGTTTTGTCACTATAAATTCCGATGGCTTTTAAATGTACCTCTGATCACTAAGCTAGAGTGGCAAAAGTGGCAAAACTATCTGTTGATGTTTGCATTGGATAACTTTACCTCAAAGTCGCCGAAACTACAGGCAACCTTGATGTTCCAAACGTTTTTGAATTAAAATCAGGGTCGGCAACGTGTACTACTTTAACCCAGCTTGATAAGTCTAATATGACACACTTTTCGAGCATGGGAAGGGGAAATAATAATATTATTTTACTATACACATTAAAATTAATACAGTTTCCGTACATAACAACCCTCACATAATTTACCGCAATGATATTACGTCATCAATCTGTTGATGGCTTCATTCCATTTCGGAATGAAAACTCAAATCCCAAAGGAATTTAATGCTCGTTAATATTTGGGGATCTCATTAGTTGAAATGTTCGTGACATAGAGAACATAATACAGAAGTTTGATTATTACTGGGAATTCGACACCAAACTACATTTCACAGTTGTGACGAGTGTTTGCGATACTCCGCGAGATTCAACAGTGATATAATAGAGGTAATCTTGTCATGCATATGGCGCTCGAGAAATGGTTATGACGTGGTTGTCATATTGATGGTTAATTAACAAGTGACTCGGTATGGTTGCCACATAATAACAAATATAATAATTAACTACTTATAAGATCTTGTAAAACCCATAAAATGCAATAAATGATAGAATAATGAATATAAATCTTTCAAAGTATTCCAAAACATAAATGTAGATAACCGGTGGTTATATACCATCATAAATTGTACAAGTTATAGATAACGGAATATGATAAATAGTGAGACATAAGGAAAATATAGAATTCCAGTGTAAATAAAATAAATATTAACTTATTTTTACTTATCTAAAAAACAAAGAAAAAAGCACTTAATTACAAGTTAAAAGTAACAAATATTTATTATACACTAGTATTATACTACATATTAAATATGCACACCATGTAATATTAACCGCTAGGAAGCAAAAAACCCCACAACCTTACATAGAAGCTTCATAATTGAACATCAAATAACACAAAAAAAATTGACCACTAAACTGGTTGCGACGCAGAGAACATTTTAAAATAAAGAACGTAATTATGTTAGTCAGACCAATCGTCTCATTTAAAAAGTTCTGCACGACTGTGAAATGTGTACTTAGAGGTATAACCATCGATCGTAAGGTAAGACCTTACAGAAGACTGCAACCATTATAAAACAACTACTTATCTATGTTCCCTTCGCACCGCTCGCCGTCGGCAGGGCATTCATCCTCACACCTTAGAATCTGAATGGTCGCGTACGGTACGGTTTCAGAGGAATTTCCTCCCTCGGACGCTCCGGTTGTGTCATTACACCGGAGGCGGAGCTCATTAGCTCCCTGGCCTGCCAAGGCTTTTTCGAAGGACTACAGTATGGGGTTCTTCAAGAAAAGAGTGCATAATTTTTTAAAGGGTAGATAACGCGCATGCGACGCCCCTGGAGTTGCAGGTCTCCATACGCTGCGGTGACCGCTTACCATCAGGCGGGACGCAAGCTTCTTTGCCACCGACGTGGCATAAAAAAACTGCTTGATCTGTAGGTTTATGTTGCTTTGTAGACTTAGGTATCTTGATCTTGTTGTTACGAAGAATCTGTCGATGGACAACTCGGTTAGCAGTTCGCTGTCATTTACGTAATCCGCCTTGTGTACTATAAGTTTTACTTTTTTGCAATAAAGATTAAATAAATCAATAAAGTTTGCGTAAACCTTAAGCCTGACCATACGCCAGACTGCAATATAATTTTAGATATTATATGTCTGAACATGTTATAAAGACTAGTAAAGGTAAACAATTTAAGAAAATTACCTGTAGTATGTAGTGGTAGCGTGTTCGAATAGAAAAACATATTATTTAAAATGTGCAACACAAACAAAAAAAAAACGCCTATTTGAACACGTCACAACAACGTACATACAACAGGTCATTTTCTGAAGTTTTTCACCTATAATACTTCTAATACCCGTTAATGCGATTTCCGTAGTCCTAAGTACAGAATGTGTAGGCTGCCGGAATGAGTTTGAGATGTAATCTCTGTATTGCATGTTTGGTAGAGATAGGAATAGCCTGATCCTTGTTACATGAACGAGCACATTGTGTACTATACTTACCAGTCTAGAAATTGGTTAGCTGGAACTATTTCGGCAAACTAGTGGAAGAAAAACTTAACTGACCTGCCCCTTACCAGTGTAACGTTAATACAATATGTTTTTTTTATAACACGTCGCTGGCAAACAAGCGTACGGCCCGTCTTATGGTAAGCGGTCACACATGCATATTGTCGACCCTTTAAAAATGTATACACTCCTTTCTTAAGAGTGCGCAGTACGCTCGGTTCTCCATACAAACGTATTTACGCTCTCATTTTAAAACGCCATGCTAGAATAACATGAAACTTTGTATACACAATGGGATCCGGCATATCTAGGTCCGGGATATCTAGGTCGGAAATTAGTTTCCCATCCCATTGTGTATACAAAGTTTCATGTTATTCTAGCATGGCGTTTTAAAATGAGAGCGTAAATACGTTTGTATGGAGAACCAAGCGTACTACGCCCTCTTAAAGAATCCCGTGCTGTAGTCCCTCGGGAAAACCTCGGCAGGGGAGCTCATTCCACAACCAGAGCGTCCGAGGGATTAAATTCCCCTGAAACCGTACCGTACGCGACCATTTAGGATCTAATGTGTTAGGATGAATGCCCTGCCGACGGCGAGCGGTGCAATACAATATGTGACCCTTGTTGTGTAACTAAAATGAAAAGTAATTAGGGTAAGATCATTTCTAAGAACCGCCTTAATGGGATAACTTTCGCAGAAAATCGTAATATATTATTGAAATGGTATTTCGAGAAATATGACAATAACATACGGATGTTATTGTCATATTTCTCGGAGTATTACTTTATTACACAGGACTGCCTATGTAAGAAAGCAATACAACTAGTATTGCTTTATTATATTGGTAAAATTCTTTGTATAAAAAATGAGCTCAAATTTTAAAGGGGCACATATCAGTCTAGATATCTTATATTCTAGGGTTCCGTCCAAAAAAAACAAGAGGAAGTGAGACTGTCACATTGTTAACTAACTCGAAAATTATTTCAGGTAATCCACGTATTTCTTAGAAATTGTATAATATTAACATTTATATTTTAAGGTAGTATGAAAAACTAGCAATCTGCGGGCAGGATTGGGAAGGGGGGGTATCTTACATTTTATAATTAGTCAAAAAACCTTAATATACAAGGTTTGTACGGAGAACCCTCGTGAGTTAGACTCGCACTTGGCGTTTCGAACGGCTCCTACAATACAAACTAATAATAAATTGTGACGTCCCATAATAATATTCGAACCAATGTATGGGAAAATAAGTAAATCGTTGGTTAGTTGCGAAATACTGAGTTTAGGTACATAGTATCATACAATTATTATTTTATTTTTATATAAGGATTCTTTTGACAATTTATACGTGAGCTTTGACCGTTTAAGTGGTACCTATAGTTCTCTTAATAGGGCACTGGTAAAATGGTTACCACCTGATTATGAAAGGAAATGAAAACCAATAAAAATCGGATTACCCTCTGCCCTTGTACGATCCAAGTAACGCAGATTTCGCGTGTCAGCATTAAATACGTTAGGTTTAAATAAATCGATGTATCGGTGATTACGCCACATATGAATCAGTCTACGTTTATACGTGCTCCTAGCTAGTACTTATACATTTTACCTTGGTTATCAAGAAAATCATACAACGCCATCAGTGTTTCTATCAAATCTACAATCAAATATCAACAATCAATCATCACAGGTGTACTATCCGTACAGCACTATTTATGGTTAAACATGAGTCACGAAAGTTTCAATTAAAAATTTTCGTTTACCATCAGCCGAAGGACGTCCACTGCTGAACATAGGCCTCCCTCAATTTCATAGGGGGATAAATGCCATAATCGCCAAGCTTGGCATGCTGGTTCGCGATCGCAGTATCGCCACTGCACTACAGGAATGCTGCTGCCCATCCCAATTTTTCGTTTAATCATTTATATTTCCCCGTTTTTTAACAAAGACTGATTATACTGTATTCCTGTTCCAGAATGCGGCGTCACAGCAATGTGGCCGCGGCCCGAGATGAGGATAATGGGCGGCAAAGACTCCAGCTTCGGTCGGTGGCCGTGGCAGGTGTCCGTGCGACGGACGTCATTCTTCAGCTTCTCCTCAACGCATCGGTGTGGGGGAGCCATTATCAATGAAGGCTGGATAGCGACCGCTGGCCACTGCGTTGACGAGTAAGTGCATGTTTAACCTCTTGAACTACGAATGAAGTGACGTGTGGTCTGTACGCCACGGAACTGACAATCTGTTACATAATGGTAACAACCATTAACGAACGACTGATAACGGTGTCTTTTCATTGGCTGTCACGACTGTGGCGGTCAAGAGGTGAAATAGTTATCTCGTTATCTAGTTTAGTCTGTTGATTCCGAACCCAATGTTTCTCACATTCGCTCTCACGTCACGCGCGGCAAGCTATAATGCTGCGTTCACATGCTCACTAGTGATTTGTTTTTAATATATTAAAAACCGGCCAAGAGCGTGTCGGGCCACGCTCAGTGTAGGGTTCCGTAGTTTTCCGTCCGTCACATTAAGTTGACATATTAAGTACAGAAACACAAAACCTTACCTAATGTATGGGCGCACCTGCTCAGACCCCATTAAATCAGGAAAAATCTTAACACCGCCATGTAGAAATGAGCGTTCCACGTACAGCGACATCTATCGGCAAATTAAGTAAACTATTGCGCGCGAGCTTAAAGTATGGAAGATGATTTTTATGGAATAATTCTTTATTGCGTGAACCGATTTTCACCGGTTTTACTTTATTTGAAAGCACGTCATTTCATTGTGATTTTGTAGAAATGACAGGTACAATAAACACCTGTTTATACGATTAAATTACAAACTTAGTTCAGAAATTATTTTTGTAATTTTTTCAAAAACTATTCAACCTATCAAGTTCAAAATAATTTTACTACAAAGTTTTTATAAAGTTCTACTTTTGAGATTTTTTTCATATTTTTAAAGCTTATGGTTCAAAAGTTAGAGGGGGGGGGACACATTTTTTTTTACTTCTGGAGCGATTATTTCCGAAAATATTAACATTATCAAAAAATGGTTGTAGTAAACCCCTATTTATTTTTAAATACCTATCTAACAATATATCACACGTTAGGGTTAAAATGAAAAAAAAAATCACTCCCCACTTTACGTATAGGGGAGGTACCCTAATAAAATATTTTTTTCCACTTTTTATTTTACCACTTTGTCGGCGTAATTGATATACATATTAGTACCAAATTTCAGCTTTCTAGTGCTAACGGTCACTGAGATTATCCGCGGACGGACGGACAGACGGACGGACAGACGGACGGACAGACATGGCGAAACTATAAGGGTTCCTAGTTGACTACGGAACCCTAAAAAGAACAATAGATAATGTACCATTTGAAGTAAATTTTGTTTTCCATAGTTTTATCAATCAGAATAATCCTTACATATTTTTTATGGACTCAAGTTATATCCTAATGGTAATTTATGCAACTATAGCATTTAAGTGATTCAGAAATGCAATACATTTACTTACATAAAGGTGATTAAGTCCATAAGGGAATGCCCCAACCCTTAAAACTGCGTAGTGGCTGTGAGTTTCGTCGTGGTTTTGTCCCCATTTAAAGTATGCGCTGGGCACTTCAATGTAGGTAGAACGGTTTATAATTTGACAATGGTTTTTAAATAATCTCAAAATTCTCTCTTCTTTACAGTCTCCTAACCTCCCAAATACGAATACGAGTCGGCGAATACGACTTCTCATCAGTCTCCGAACAATACCCGTTTGTGGAGCAAGGTGTGGCGCGGAAAGCAGTCCATCCAAAATACAACTTCTTCACTTATGAGTACGACTTGGCTCTGGTGAAGCTTGAGTCGACGCTGGTGTTTGCGCCTCATATCTCACCGATATGTTTACCCGCGAGCGATGATTTGCTGGTTGGAGAAAATGCCACGGTGACTGGATGGGGAAGATTGTCGGAGGGTGGAGTGCTGCCGTCCATTTTGCAAGAGGTGAGCATGTAAAATATGTTATTACATGTTGTCTATGTCTAAAATATTTTTTACTTGTAGTGTAAGTAGTCATATGAACCTAACTGGTTCTTACACTTCAGCAGTGTTATAGCTCACTTCTTACGGCAGTCACGGGTAGTTATGGGGTGTTTATATGCAGCACGATATGTCGCCAATGCTTTAGTATGTAGATTGTATAAGTGCTTTCTGCAGACAACTCCTCAGGCATATGTGAATATCATACCTTTAATTATCAATTATATGTTCGTTCGTAGCTTTTCTCTAATCATAACAATTCTCGATTTCAGGTTCAAGTTCCAATAGTGTCCAATGACCGCTGTAAGTCCATGTTCCTCCGGGCTGGCCGACACGAGTTCATTCCTGACATTTTTCTGTGCGCTGGCCACGAGCGCGGCGGACACGACTCCTGCCAGGGCGACTCCGGAGGCCCTCTACAGGTTAACCTCTTCGTTTTATTTATTTTTTATTAATAATAATGGGATTTCTCTTGGCCAGCATCTAGCCAGGGGGCAAAGATGATGCCGACGACGAAGCGAGCTTACATCTACAGGTTAAACTCTTCGTTCAGTATATCTTTCCTAAGTTTATCTTTCTCTGAACCGGCACAGTTGACCTGTCATCTTGTGAGCCGGCCACGAGCGCGGCGGACCCGACTCATGCCAGGGTGATTCCGGACGGCCTCTAAAGATTAACCCCTTATATCGTTCCTATACCACATTCATTATACTATATTCATGTAAATAAACCATATTCGATTACTTTAAAACGACAACTTCAATTTAATAGAAGAAAGAAAAACAATTACCCTAATGGTTTAAATTACTAAAACTCATCATGATATCGTTTAAAGAGTAAATATCCGCAAGTATTAATCTGAATTGTCGTAATCAATAAAACCATACATGACTAATTCATTCATTAATTACAAAATTATTTCCATAGATTATAAAAGACCGTTGTAAAGTGACCGAATTTTGAAGGCCCAAACTTGGAAGTAGGCCCTATAAAGTAATCGAATGTGATTTGTTTACATGAATCGTATAACTGGTATGATGAATATGGTATAGTACAGTCCGCATCAAAAGCAGCTATGCATATGAAGGTGTAAAAATCGCTTATTCCCTTATAATAAAGACTTTTGAGCTTTACAAATGCTTAGCTACTTTTGATGATGACTGAACACCTTTCGCTCTGGATCGGCATAGTTCATTCCTGACATTCTGTATACCGGCCACGAGCGAAGCCGATATTACTCCTACCAGAGTGACACCGAGAGCAGCCCTCTATAGTTTAAGCTCTTTATTTATTATATCTTTACTATTCAATATTCCTGCGACGACTCCGGTTAGGGCTAATTTGGAAGCCCTAATTAAGCTAACTTCGTCATTAAGACTATTCTTCCTAGTAACTGTTCCTCCGAGCTGGGAGATACGAGCTTATTCAAACAACAGAAACAGAATTGAAGTTGATAAGTGATTAAATACTAGGTGCCAATAGTAGCAATGGCGCCTGAACCATTCCTAGCCAGTGAATCGTCAAATCCCGACGTTAAAATCAAAATGCTTTTTCACAGCGAATCGAAAAAGTCATCAAAAACGCACTGAGTGCTCCGAACATGTAGACATGATGGATGCGCCCATGAATGTGACGCTGCGTCAGGCATTTTGCAGTCCCATATGAAAATATCGGTGTGCACACTAACAGACCATTTTTTATTTTATTTTTGCATTAGGTACCAATAAATGCTTCAATTAATTTCCGCTATTTTAAAGATTTTCTAATACATGAAGTTGGACACGTGTACAGTACAATACACAAGCTTTATTATTGCATATGGTAATACAATATTAAATCAAATGTCTTCTACTCGTCGTTACACTCTTGCCAGCGTGGTGGTGGCAGTCATGCCGTGGATGGCAAGCTTTACCATGCGGCGCCATTCCTCTCTCACGTCTACATTCCAGGCGCTTTCGTGCAACGGGCATTTTAATGTGTAAAACAGTAAACTTATAATTTGTAAGTACGAATACTCGTGATGAACGATTTGCCTATTTTAAACCTAAATAAAAGGTTGACGTGCATGTACTTATGGTGTAATTTCATAGATTTATAGAAACGGAAATGATGTTTATGCGGATTCTGAGTCCAACAAAAAATTAAACGCTCAAGTCTAAGGGCATATCTAAACCTAAATCAGTTTATAACCCAGCGCTAAACAAAGGATGTGATTTATGCGGATGTTCCTTATAGAACAAACGACCTTTTCATGTCCAGTATTATGCATTGAACTGGTACGATCACGCATCTGCTAGTTTCAAATTAGATAATGTTTCAAACTTACGTTAAGTATGATCTAACAAAAAAAATTAGTATGGCAAATTTTGATATTTCTTACGCATGCTCATTGCTCAAGGGCGATGCGTTATCACCCCTAACATCAGGACTGAAATTACCAATCTATAATTAATCTAAATAATTAACAGAATGAGTCCCTATTTGTAGTAAGTGTACCTAATTGATACTTTAAAATACCTATTTTTCATTATATTATATCGTGCAATTTGTTAAAGCATACGTGAGGGTAGCATTCATGTATTTTTGATGCTTTCGCCCTGAGTTAGAAATTTATTCATAAATTACTTCTTCTTGTATCGTTAATGTATTTAGTCACTTTTTAAATAAACTTTAAATTCAGAACTTTCCTTTTTACGGTAACAAAAATGTAACTTGCTAAGTGTTCATATCATATTTTATTCATTTTACTTTTCTACTGAGTTGATCATATGCTTAACGCTAATGCCAAAAGTCACTATAAAATTCGGAACATTCTCATTTGACACTAGGTACAGTCAGCATCATCTATAGTACGTAGCAGCCAGAGTGATCAAATAGTTAGATACGCCATTCAAAATATATGGTGTACCGAACTATTTGGCCACTTTGGCTGCTACGTATTATATGACGCTGATTGTACAAAGTGATTTCCCACACAAAAAATGCATTTTACTAAATTTTATGAAAAATTTTCTGCTTTTTATTGTAGGCTGAAATTAACGGGCCCTTATTTCCAGGTGAAAGGCAAGGACCAGCGCTACTTCCTGGCCGGTATTATCAGCTGGGGCATTGGATGCGGCGAGGCGAACCTTCCCGGAGTCTGCACTAGGATCTCTAAGTTTGTGCCTTGGATTCTTCAGACCGTGAACTCTTAAAGTTTGAGAACCAATTAAAAGTTCGCCAGGTGATATGAAAATGCGGTATTTGAACGGTTTGCGTGAGACTACAACGAAGTGACTTATATATACAATAGGTATTGTAAATTAACAATGTTATGGAAACAGTAAGGAATTTAGTTTTGAACTATCATGAAACAGGGTAGAAAGTGAGTTCCTCCTCTTAAGAGCAGGGTTGTTATTGCTTGACGATATTTTGTAATATTCCAATGATACTATCGTTGTATGTTAGAAACAAACTACATTACAAAAAAAAATTGACTTGAAATTATAGAAAATGATGACATAAATATGCTAAAAGCGTTTGATGTGAAGATGCTGAAGGAATTGACGAACGAATAGCGAATATGCAGTTTTAAGTTACCTTCAAAAATGTTGATTCGATTCAACATTTTCTGAGGCGTTTTGTAGTCTTTTGTATCTGGATCTCGAGTGTCGAAAATGTAGGAGACTTTACAAAAGTCCTCCTATATTTTCGAAAAGAGACAGGACATAGAGCTGACAGTTATCGTTTTGGCGATGCTTTATGAGACGATTTGTCTTAAGTCCGAAGTTACAAGTAAAATTATGTGAAGGCAAATCTAAAGATCTAACAAATATATATCAATCATTCAAATATATTAAGAAGTTTTGATGATTACAATTTTACCACCACATAGGCGTCAAAGACAATACTCGGGCATCGGTTTCGCGTAACCGGGTAAAATTTGAGACAGTATCTTAATGAAATACTAGACAAATTAAATTACATAATAGATATAAGGCAAACATCAAAAAGCAATCGTATTGAACCATCAGAACTGTTAACCAACTTCAAAAAGAATAAAGTTTTGTTTTAAGTATGTTATTTTACTCTTGAGCAAATATTTCTTGAGAATACTTAATAAATATTTAGAGCCCGTAATAAAGTTATTTAGTTTCAATATTGGAACGTTATTCTTTTGATTTACAATTACTTGAAGCAAGTAATTTCGATCAGCAATATGACAAAAAGTATTTCTTTTCTATATTCTATCAAAGGTAGGTACGATATGTATGATAAATTAAATTAATAGACTTGAGCTACGGACTTCAGACAAGTATTGTTTTTAGCTCTCAGGCGTAAAATAATTAGGTTTGGACTATAATGAACGCCCTTATTACTGCTTATTTTCGAGGCTTTAGTATTTATTCCTAGCAGCCTTAATTAGGAAGATTAATGCAATTGTTTTCGCTAGAAAGTTTTTGAACCGTGATTCTGAATTTTTCGCTGAAGGATAACATAATAGGTAGAGTCAACAGCAAAAATAAATAATCATTTTAGTACCTTGTCACTTTCAATACTTTGACGCATTCCAACTGTCGCAGTATTGTTATGTTAGTGTGACAAACTACTAAAATGATCATCTCCATTTGCTGTTGACTGTACCGAGTCACGGTTTGACAGAGAGTCACTGGATTTTATTCAAAACTAGTTGAAGCTAAAATATTAATTTGGCTAAAGCTCGAAACGCACAGAGCGGGCGCGGCGCGGTACGGGGCGAGAGCGGTTTAGCATTCTTGATCTTTCCGAAACAGTTGACTGTCGATTACTGCTTCATATGTCACACACACCGCCTTCTTCTACCCCGCTACCGAATACCGCGCGGTTTTTTGGTGTGACCTGTCCCGGACCACGTTTGCTTTACCGCAAAACCGCCTCCGCCCGCAACGATGCTGCGCCGAGCTCTGTGCGTTTCAATCTTAAAAAGACCACTGCCGTTTTGTTACATTTCGTGTAAATATGTTTATTAATTTATTTATAAGCTGAATAAATTCTAACAAAAGAAGCATTTATTTTATTCCAATGTAAATACGTAAAATAAGATTTTGTATTCTTGCCTTTGTTTGTATTAAGTTTATTTTTACGCAGTATTATGTTGTACGTTGTTTTTACTTTTTGTAAATATGACTCAAAGACGGAACACAAACTTTTGTATGATTTGTTTTTATACTTTTCTTTACATGTAATATAAGTGTACTTAATATTGTATAGTTTTAGGTATGCAAAGGAGTTATGTTGTTAAATTTGGGTCAGTCAACTTTTTGTTGTCCTTTCTCCCAATGAAACTTAACGGTCGAAAACTACGGTCATAATTTATTTGGGCCAGTGACAATATAACTACGACAACAAAGAGTTGTTGACCTATTTATGTAAACTAAGGTCAGATGGGGTAACGTGGACATAATTTAGCAGAGACTAAGATAATTAGCTAATGCCACTTACTCTCTAACATGTAAGCCAACTTACCTCACTTGATCTTAAAATGTGAAAATAGTTAACCAAAACACAATTATACGCTACGCTTGAAGGAGTAGGTTACGAAATGCTTAAGACGTGATGTCCTTATAAGATTCTATATTAATTTTGTTTAAATAGTTTATGACGTTGTTGACTTCATATTGTTCGTTTGCACAGTAAATTTGTTAATGATTAAATATTGATAATTTCTGTTATTATTTTATTTTACTTCGGTAGACGACCGTTTTTAAACATGATCCTTTCATATTTTGCAGCGCCACCCAAATTGCAATTACAAGTATGATACCGCAAAGGCGGCATGTTTTTTTATATAAATTGCTTTGACAAGTACAACATATAGACACCGCTTTGAATAGTTAAAGACAGTGTGTAAACGCCACTGACCTGTTATTGACCGCTTCAAAGCGTTGCTCAAAACATTGCATCACTTTTTAATTATTATAAAATAGTGACTAAATAAGAGAATGATAATATAAATCTGATATTATGATTGACTGACCAGCGAATAAAACTACGACCAAGACCACCGGGGAATGGGCAGCAGCATTCCTTAAATGCGGTGGAGATACTGCGATCGCCAACCCAAGCGTGGCGATTATGGCATTTACCCCCCATGAAATTGGGGGAGGCCTATGTCCAGCAGTGGACGTCCTAGGGCTGATATGGTGGTGGTGGACCAGCGAATGGCCTTTGTTTTACCTAATGGAAAGCGATACAAGACCTAAGCAATCTATGCTTGCTTGTAGATGTTGCTCAGTGGTTCAGTAATTAGATAATAGCCTATATAACGCTTAAGCCGCAGAAGAACAGATAAAAGTTGGGCTATGTGCAGAACCGATTTAGATCAAATTTGGTAAGAACTTATTTATTAAAACATCTTGGTAGTCTTAAGTCCCAGAAAATGAGAACACGATACTTTTAACCCCGGCTACTATTCCCTAAGCGAGTCAAACAGCATTCCTATACGTCCACCACGCGGTGTATGGGATGGACGAGTTTTTCGAAGATGAGGCAAAACTTATTGTATGATAGGTACTTAATAACAGTAAAATTATAGCAAAATTACCCATACAACACAATTGTGTTTAAAATAACAAATATTGTATATATTGATCAGATAAGACTTAAACCATGTAAGCCAAGTTTATTGTAGCAATTAAGTGGTCTCACTCGGTGTTTAATATACATAGTTTAGATGGCTTTGGTCAATGAATTAGGTGTGGATGCAGAGTTGAACATAAAGCCCACACAAATTCCGTCAGACCATTAGGGACCTTAATTTAGTCGAGTTGTATATAGCTTAGGTCAGCTTTAGCAGTTGAACCGCTAGAATGAATACACACACACACACACACACACATAACATAGAGAACACTCGTACATTACTGCCTTTTAAGTTATGTCGTTTGGAAAAACTAAAGACAATTTAAGTGATAAACGGTATTTATTGTTTTTCAAAGTAATCACCGTGATATGCAATACACTTTTTCATTCGATCGAACCAATTTTCGAAACACTTATTCCAGTCCGAAGTCGGGGTCTCCAAAATGGCCGTTTTGTATGCCTCAACCGCTTCTTCAGGCGTCTGGTACCGTTGACCACAAAGTCGTTGCTTGATTTTTGGAAAAGTAAAAAAATCGTTAGGGGTTAAGTCCGGACTGTACGGCGGGTGTTCCAGAATTTCGAAGTTTTGCTCTTTAAAAAACGCAATTGTTTGCCGGGCGGTGTGCGAGCTCGCATTATCGTGGTACAGTCTTATACGACGTCTTGGGTTATTTTTTCGAAACTCGCCGATGTCTTCTGGTAAACAGACAGTGGTATACCAGTCAGCATTAACCGTTTTACGATCCTCGAGCACAATGGTGGCAACGTGGCCACTTTTCGCCACAAAGGTAGCGACCATTTTTTTCGAAGTGCTCCGTGAGCGTATTACTTTGGTCGGATTTGGCTCATCTTGGAACACCCAAACAGTCGACTGCTGTTTAGAATCGGGATCGTAGGCATATATCCAAGATTCATCACCATTGATAATGTCGTAAACATGTTTCGAGTTTCCTCGGTTGAATTGCCGCAGAGTTTTGCGACACCATCGAACGCGAGCCGTTTTTGGTCTTCACTGAGTAAATATGGTATCCAGCGTGAGATCAACTTTTTTACGCCTAAGTGATCATATATAGGTCCCTGAAATACTTAAGGAAGCTTCTATCTCACGGTATGTCGCATGGCGATCTTCGACGATCAGTTGCCGTACAGCATCAATGGTCTCCTGGGTTACGGCTGTTTTTGGTCGACCTTCACGATGTCTATCACCAAGACTAGAGCAACCACGTTGAAATTCTAAATACCAGCGTTCCACAGTCCGGAGGCATGGTGCTTTATCATTGAAAACCGTAGTCAACTCTTCGAAGCACTGAAGTCGCGTTAAGCCCCTTTTGAAGTTGTAAAAATTATCGCATGTAAATTTTCCTTCGAAATTTCCATTTTCACAACTGACTTGTCAACTTTGAACGAACGCTGTACTAAAACGGTTGGGCCGATTTCGAGTCATTCTTTTGTTTTCGAATTCTAAATTAAAATATTTTAAGATGACACTAGTTCTTTTTTATGCAATCACGGGAGATTTGCAAACGACAGAACTTAAAAGGCAGCCCTCGTAATGTATCCCTCTCGGTCTGATATGTTGCCATGGCGCGAACAAAATTGTGAAAGATACAAAGAGGCCATAAGAAATAGAACTCCTGAACGGCAAAATGTCCGGTATAATAGCGATATTAGATTATTCACGGACAGATTTTTATTTCACATAATAATATAAATTTAATACACATTGGGAATATTCCGAGGAATGTTAATATAGCCAACGGAATCGCTGCCAAAATGAATAATAAGGTTTAGCAGAATATGTCTATTAAACGGCTAAATTATAGTAGAATTTTCGGCCACTTCATCACTGAGTCAATTATTTTTTATACCTGAAATAACTTCATATTTTTATTTGGTCAGTGGCATGTGGCAGTTTGTAGTGCAGTCGTTTGATATATCAGATTAAATAATGTGCTGGCAAATATCTGAACATAACTTGAAACAAAATCAACTTGGTCACGTCAAAACGTAGATTGGAAATGTTTCTAATACTCGAAGAACGACCTATCTCCTTTTCCTTGCATGCTTATAGTAGACCCAAACCACTTCTAGTAGCAACAGCGTGACTTCGTTACGTCATCAACTCCGGTGCAGGATTCGGTAGGTTTGTGTTTTTGATTTGATTGCTAACCAACGCATATACTCGTACTTGCGTTAGATGTGAGTGAAAACGCACTGGATGGGTTTTCGGATTAATAGGTTTTCCTTTAAAAAAATATGTTTTGTCTATAGCTTAGGTACGGCGCATACATACGAAATCATTTTTGTCGAAGCTAAAACGAAAACTCATTTCACTCGGTCGATAAAAGGATATGAATCTTAAATAAAAATGTGTACACAACCAACTAGTCACGAGACAAAATTAGATATTGTAATAACATTGTCCTGTGCCTAGAAATGGAATGGCAGTTAATTGAGAAAAGTAAACTAGCTGTAATTTTCTATTCGCTTTAGTAACAAAGTTTGCAGGGAAATTACACTAACATTAAGAGAGATTGAAAAATTCTAGTTGATTGTTTGGAATATTTGCACTTGTGGCCTTGTAGCTAACAATTTTCTTTTATGTATGAATTTCTCTTTTACCATCATAAAAATACAGGGTGATTCATTGAACGTGATACAAAATATAATATAAAATATATGGATAAAGTGCTGGCAACACCGCCAAGCATAGACGTCAAAATTCACACAGCTGTATAATTAAATTAATTAAATGTTAATAATGAATAACTAGTAGACTAGTTATATAAAAAATGTGTGGACTTGTGCAAGTTTAGTGTTAATTATAAAGAGGCAGTGCAAAATAGAAAAAGAAGATCTCTAGAATCGAACGTCATCGTAACATTTACTATGGGACCAACATTGTCCGCGCGAATAAAAAACACACAACAACATGATTAAGCAATAAATTTCCACTTCAATTTCAAAATTTGCTACTTCACCGGAAAAGGTCTTCAATCGACTAACTGAAAAGTATCAAGAAGGAGATTTTCTTTTGGCACAGACAAAAGTTGTTCAGAATCATTGATAGAACAGATTTATTTTATTTTGTATTACGTTCAATGAATCATCCTGTATATTTTATGATGGTAAAAGAGAAATTCATACATAAAATAAAATTGTTTGCTACAAGGCCACAAGTGCAAATATTCCAAACAATCAACTAGAATTTTTCAATCTCTCTTAATGTTAGTGTAATTTCCCTGCAAACTTTGTTACTAAAGCGAATAGAAAATTACAGCGAGTTTACATTTATCGAGAATCATTACATATTTCACACCTAATTTAGTCATTGAATTTGTTTATCCCTACATATAAAATTTGATTTCTGATTTCTCCGTCCCGAAATTGGTGTCAATGAGTCAAATATGACCACTTTGGCTTAGTTGGTAGTGACCCTGCCTACCAAGGCGAAGGTCCTGTGTTCGAACCCCAGTCAGGGCATTTATAAAAATTGTTCCTGAGTCTTGGATGTTTGCTATGTATTTATTTATTTATATAAGTTTGGATAACGTCTAGTATCCATTATACAAGTTTGCTAAGTTTGGGATTAGGTCAATTTCTGTAAGATTTGTAAGATTATCCCCTATTATTTATTATTAATAAAAGATATGTATAAAAGTGCAAATATTTCAAATTTACTTGAGCTAATAATTAAGTTCATTATAATAAAATATATGTACAATGAATCCCTTACCGAGCTAACATGCTGCATGCTACAAGTCTTCGTATGTGTTGGTCGAAGTCTACGACCAACACATACCGAGAGCTTGCATAGGAACTATGAGCCAATTTTGAAAATTAGCCACTGAATCATCATTTGTTAGACGAATGTAACCTCTATACCACACTGACACTATACAGTCATAATAAAACAGGAACACTTCCCTGAACTCCTCACTACAAGCTTCAAATACAGGATGAACGGCGCCAGATGTGTTCTTACAATGGATATTGTTAGACTGAACATCGTAGACAGCTAAAGGTCTGGATAGAGGAGCTCTCGGAAGACCAAATTCAAGATCCAAAATCCAAGAAGTATGCTTATTAATATCTCTTAATTTGCACATTTCATCGATTATTGGATTCGGATCTAAAGCCAGCATCTTAGCCTCTGGAAATAAATGTTTCGGCAAATTGAGGTAGTACTCCAGAGGTTCAAACTTTTCGTCGTACACTTCTGTTTTTTCCTTTATTTCATTGTCTTCATCAGCTACCGTTGCGTTAGGTGCTGTATAACTTGAGGTGGGTTCATAGATGTGATCCGAAGCAGTGCAAACATTATCAGCTACATACGGCATTGCTGATGAGTACGTAGATGTGTGAAGAACGTCCGCGTACGGTAGACCTGGGGTTGGTATTATAGACATTGGTGGAGAAATCACAGCGAGTGGTACCGTTGGTACCGGAACAGTGTACAACCGACTTGGTATCTGTGGCGCAATCACGTCCCATTGATTCCACGTATAAGGTAAAGCATAATTTGGAATAACAGATGTAGGATTGTAGTAATTCCCCATTATACTTCTTTTAGGGGGAGGCTTATTCAAAATTCTTATATTGCTATTAGCCTCTGTGTAAAAGTCCTGTTCATAAAACTGTTGTTGTGGACCACTTTTTCCCTTGCGCAATTTAGATTTCTTTTTACTTTCCGCTGTATTGTCTTGCTTTGATAAATACTGGTTTTCATAATTTTGTATTGTGTTGTACTTATTTTCCTGCGAGGGTTTTAGGGCCATTTTATCACATATCTGCAATTTTAATAGTTGTTATAATACATATTGCGTACTGCAAAACCAAATTCAAGATCAATGTAAAAACAACTTACTTTTTAGTAATAAATACGGAATTACATAACTTTGTAACTAACACACAATTATTAACGTTCAAATCGAGCAATTTAATGATTTCGTCTTGACATTAAAATTATTCCAAATAAAACACATTTTAAAAGTAGTGGGTAGCTCGACAACAATTTCATGCGTTCCGTTTCACAATAATATTAAATGCGTTTCGTTTCTCAGTCACTACACGCGATCATTACAAGTCACGAACACTTAAAAAAAACATTCAATTGATAAAATGTTGTCCTTGAAAGGCGCAAACTTCGAATTTACAAACACTACACTTTAAAGTACTAAACAAAGCTATTTTCCAACGCCTCCGAAGCAAAACAAAGCACGAGAAATAAACACGTCTTAAATTACCGTCTCACCATTTAGAATAATATACGACTGTCAGCATATTTCGCTTCTAGTACTGGAGATTGTAACTTAGAAATTCTTTAAAAGAATCCTCGCAAATTGCGCCCGTTCTAGACTCTAACGACTAGCATTGTTGGTGCATCCTGCACGCATTTTTGTATCGGAATTCAACCTATTTCTCACTTTAACGGTGAGTCTACATCCAAGAAAATACGACTTGGAAGAAAATGCTCGTAATACAAAGCCAATGTTCTTGTAGGAAATTCTACATTTTGCTACACTGGTATAGATAGATTTATGAACATTTTGTCACTGAGCTTCTATGTTTAGCCGGTCAGCCATACATATACCACGTTTGAATATAACAGTTAGGGTAAGTTTGACAAATAATGCAATCAACTAGTAACTTATTTTTTACCTAACATACCTATACCTATAAGACTAAGATACATTTCAAAATAAAAATATCCTTAAATATTAAAATTTAGTAAGTAGCTTTCAGCGTTCATTTATTTTCATTTGTATGTTTTGACACGAGTACCTTGAATACTACTAAACGCCTTCATCGACTTGAGTTTGTGAGGTATCGTTCTAGAATTCTTACGTTATCCTGGTTAATATATTAGATTATAATGGGTAAAATAAATAAGCATTATTAGGTAATATTTAGTTTTTCTTGCTCAGTATTATGACTATATCTAGATTTGTTTTATACTACAACGCTGGCAGCTTACGGCCTGCCTGATGGTAAGCAGACACCGTCGCCTATGGACGCTTGCGACCCCAGAAGAATCACAAGCGCGTTGCCGACCCTTTATTGACATGCATACGATGTTCCCAATTTATCTTTTTTTTTAGATTTCCACTATTCCATACAAAACGTATAAAAAACATCCTATAGTGCATAAAACTAATTGGGACGTTTTTTTTTTCTTCAACGTGAAGATGAGTGCTCATGATACTTGGCAGGAAAAACGAGAAAACCCACATTTTGTGGAAAAAAAGGTATGGTGAAAGGTAATGCAAAATAATGGTTTTTTCTCTTATATAGTCCGTTTAGTTTCTCGTTGTTAACTAGCGCTAAAAAAGTTAACAATCATTTTTGTCCTACCGCAGCGGTCAACCGTATGAGATTCCATTATTGTATTATTTTTTAGTTTTAATAACAAGTTTTGACTAAGAAACATTTCACTGCAAACAGCCAAGTGCTCGAACGATTCATATTTCACCTCGATTTCTCTATTTTTAAAATTGCCGTAACGCTTTACAAGTGATTGCTTTTTCCCGGCCTCTGTAAAATTGTACTATTACTACTGATTAGCCTAGTGGATAGTATAAGTGACACTGCCTGATAGAAAACCAAAGGTTCTGCATATATATATTCTATTAGCAAATGTAGCGAGGAAATGTAAACGTGTCATATCCTCTGTTTACGCATCTTTGTTTAATACCACCAAAAAAAAGACCCAATAGGTGTATGGTATATGCTGGGGAGATTTTGCAAGTCGAATAGTGGTTTATTCGTTTATACGATAAATGAGGCAACAATAATATGGCTTTCTATCCATAGTGTATACACCTTATTCCATTTTCATAAGGAGAAAAAATAAAAAATATATTTTTTCTCAAACATGCAATGAAATATTGATGTAATGTTTCTTTTAATAGGCTGCGAAGTGTGACATTTCAGGTGCGGCTAGGACAAGAGGTCGTTAATGGAATAGCAGGCCTAGGCCAGCAAAGTCCTGTTTTTTAATTACCATTCCACATAAATTTGTGGCACAGGCTATGCGTATTAAAAATAAAACTTTGATTTTTTGTTGTTTATTTCATTGCATGTTTGAGAAAAGCACTATACATACCTCGGCGGGAAACATAGGGTTGCCCGCCTCAGACCTAATATCCAGCCTCGCTGCGCTCAGCCGTCTATATGTCTTCGGCCGGCAATCCGTTTCGTCCCGGCCTCTGTAGTAATGTACTATTACTGTTGAGTATAATGTTACTCAACCGAAAAAATGTTTTAATTTTTTCTCCTTATATAACTGGAATAAGGTGGAAATTGTTAATTTACATTTGACCTTAACGAAAGCCTTCATTGGCTTGAGATTATGTAGATTTGTGTGATTCAGTGATATGTATTATATAATATTATATTATATTTTTCCTTCTTGTGTGACAATTGTACTCCTTTTATCATCAGCGTTTTTACGCCCCATTCCAACCAATGGCGGCAGATAATGCTCAAATTAACCCGTAAACCAACTTAATTGTGGCATAAACTGAATGATAAAACAATAATGCAGGCATAAGCAAAAACGACCTGAAAAATCCAGCGATGTAAAAACCGGGCGAGTGAAAATTTTCCACAATTTTCCACAATAAAACCTGCGATCTACCGTCAGCTCGTTTCCTTTAATGATACCCGGCACACCTATTCCAAGTTTTTTGTGGAACAGGTATTTTAAATGGAAGGTCAGCAACAAAAGATGATTATCACTTTTGATCCCGTAAAGACAGCAAATTGTGTACGTTTCGTAAATTGTGTGGAGTTTTGCTATAAGAAACACAAAGAGACGCCTCCTGGGTGTTATAACATTAGAAAATAGGAAACGAATAACTTTTCTCTTGCTTTTTAAGATAACAATATCTTTTCCCCTCACTAGCTCGGAAAGCCGTCTTTTATCCTTTGAAACAAGCGGGTAAAAACGCATTTTGTCCACAAGTGGGGAAAGTAATTTGACCTTGGAGCGTGTTTGAGTAGCTTTTGACAGATAACAAAACGTAAAACGCTCATAATAATGGTTAGTTTGATATCAATTATCATTAAATAAATGGTTTGAGAATTCAATACAAAATACCAAATTTAGCTTTATTTAATGATTTAAGTCGTAAACCTTCAAATTCTATAAATAACATTTGTTTTATAATGATATTGAGTATAATTGTAAACGCACAAGTTGAGTCGATGCAATTTCAAAACGCATCGTCAGAAATGTCATCATTGTCAATGTCAACTAAAATATACACAACTTGTGACGGACTCCGACTCACGTAAATATTATACACAACTTCCAGAGTTTTCTGTTATAATATCGTAAAAAAATCGATGATTGCAGTGAAGAAAATCATGCCTGTGGAACTCTGCTTTTTGCAGGTTGCACTTTCCTCGCTATAGTGAGGAGAAAAGTTTTGTGTTACACACGGGTGCAAAATTGTATTTTACTTCTCGTGTTTTGAAACACTCGCTTCGCTCAGGATTCTATTTTGGAACCATTCGCTTCGCTCGTGGTTCAACTATAGAATCCTTTCGCTGGCTCGTGCTTCAATTCCACACTCGCGGGTAAAATACAACTTTGCACCCTTGTATAACAAATAACTATTAAAATCCCACAACAAAGACAAATTTATACCAAGAGGTTAAGTATAAATCCATTTCTCCATTTGTGTACCATAGTAAGATTTATTTTGGCAAGAATAAATCCTGTTTCTTTGGCAAGAAAATAGAACGTATATGGCAAGTGTTTATTTTTTTATTGTTTGAGCGACATCGGCCCGAATGTTCATATTAAACACTTCAAGTTGCTGAAAAGTTTTCTTCTAGCATTTCAAGTGTAAAACGGAGAAAGCCAACAGAGTACAAGCACGCAGCATCAATATCCTCCTTTCCTCCGTTTCTCCTCATAACGTTCGTAAAATCCGGCGCAATTCTCTCAAGAATCGCATTGTCTTTGAGTCCGGGTGATGAGGGACGGGGCGCGAACCGTGTGGGATAAAGGACAGTGCAATGAGAAAATGGTGCAATATAGAAGCTGACGGTAGGTTCTGTAGGCTATAGGAGAATTTTCGAGAGCCGGTTATTATATAGAATATAAGAAAATAACAATCGCATCGTCTTTGAGTCCGGGTAAAGAGGGATGCGGCCAAAATCGTGTGGGTTAAAAGATGGGACAATGAGAGAATGATGTAATAAGCTGATACAAGGTTTTCGGGGTTTAAATGAACTGCTGCGTATTAGTTTAAGGGGAATGGCGTATTTCTCTCACGAATCACAAATCACAATGTAAGATAGTACGGTGAGAAAATTGAACAATGTAAAAAAATCTGACAATAAGAGCGTTTTCATTGAGTGTGTGGAGGATTTTGCGCTTCATTCGACTCGGTGGAATCTCTTAACTAAATGTAGCTTTTATATAATTAGCAGAATCTCTAGATACCAACCTATTTTTTTCCAGTGGTAAGACATAATAAATCGCTAGTTCCTTTGCCTTTCATACAACATGAACGTGAGTCGCAGGGCGCTTCGAGCGGCCAAAGGGGACTCCGCTAACGTGCCAGCTATTTTCTGAGGAAATAAAGATTATTCCTACGTGCACTATGTCTTGTACCCGAATTGCCTCGCACAACGATAGGCAGAGCAATATTTTAAAATCAAAGAACGCGTGCTGCTACAATTGTGTTTACATAAAAAGATAGTCTTTTGTTTTCTAGCATAATTAACGGTGAAATAAAGAAATAAATGAACAATTGTAAGTAGGTCGCTACAATGATGTTATACAAGTTAAAATCTACTAATGGTTCCGGAAAAGAAGACCACTCCTGAGAAGTAACGCCCAGACAAACTCAACAGACGGTCATTATCTCCCAAAAATATGGTCATCACAATGATAATACTTTAATCCAAATATGAATACAAAAAGAAAAAGCTTATTTATACTTAATCCTACAAGAATCATGAGAGATGAAATAAACGTGGTAATCTAACTAACAGAACAGTTAGATTCCCGCGTTTATTTCATCAAGTTCCGCAGATTATCTGAAAAGGTGCCAGGTCTGGCACTAGATTATTCACAGTAAAAATAATCTCATAAAAACAAAAAAGAGCCGAAGTACAAACTCTTCAACTGTAAAAAGTTGTGAGATATGTCATAGTACCAAGTCTCAGGCATTCTTATAATTCTTTATTTGCTAGCTAAATAAAATTCTGCAACTTGGCAATCACACAACTTTACTATGGATTTTTGTATACCTAAAACTATGTAGTATTGAGTGATTGCCAAGTCACAAAATTTTATTTAGCTAGCAAATAAAGAATAATAAGAATGCCTTAGACTTGGTACTACGAAATATCTCACAACTTTTTACGGTGGAAGCGTTTCGACTGGGCCTCTTTTTTACATGGAATGTTTTTTATGGGATCTCGCTTCTTTTTGTAGGTTATTCTGTTATCAATACATACAAATTATGAATGTAGTCCCATTTTTGCTTTTGAATTTTTTTGTCCCATTCATTGTAATATATTTATATTGGATTACAAAGTTATTTATGCAGTTCGTATATCTAGAAAACTAGACCGAAATTGCAAAATATTTTAGTTTTCCCTTGATTTATACACTAAACACCAATTGTATTCTAATTTTGAAGCTTCTAGGTCTGCTAGAAGTTCCTTAGAGTGTGTATGATCGGTCAGTCAGTGAGTGACAAAATTAACAAAATTAATAAACTTTTGCTAGTTATAATTCTTAAACTACTGGTTCAAATTGAATGGAAACATACCGTGTTTATAAAATGCCTGCTTGGTTACTCAAAATCTAGTTTTATAGTTTTATCCACAACGAACTTATAGGAGGGTCGAATATGGCCTGAACTGCTTAGCTCGAGAAAAGCATGGTACGGCCGTGCCGCTGTTTTGCTCGACTTGGCGGACTATGTTATAATACCATGAACGCTGTTGGTTAAAACTCAGGTTAAAACTTAAAATGCACTAAGCCGCAACAAATTAGTTTTGCTGTAAACAATCTAGTGCCAGATCTGGCATCTTTTCAGATAATCTACGGAACTTGGCACCCATTTAGATCTCAATTATTTTGTCGGTGAATATGACAACCACGCATCTCATATCCTTAATATTGAACTTGGCTCCCATTTTCACATATTATGTTTTTGATGGTTGATTCCACGGGAATTAAAAAAAAGTGATTTTCACGTTCCTCATATTTTATGCTGCCAGTAATATAATATTTTAAGCTTGTTTCATACACATTAAAATTTTAGCATAAACATGTTACATTCGTAATAAACCAAGCATCGCGTGAACAAATAAAATGTAACGACATTCGACGTCCTACATCATCACTTTCTGCCCGAGGCGTAAAATAATACATTTATTTATTCACCGGCTCGTGAAATTACTCATTAAAAATATACTCGGGTTTAAACGTACACTCGGCGTCATTACATAATTAAGGAGTTTCGTGAACGGCATCTCTTGACATATTTTTAACAAAATTAGATGATATTTTTTTAACAAAAATTAAACTTCAATGAGTCCGGTTTTGTGACAGGTAAGATCAGACAGTCCGTTCGATCGAGCATCGATCGATTGCCGACTTCTAAACTCTTTTTCCATGAATGATCGATTGTGAGTACTTAAATAGTTAAGATGTGACAGTTTGCCTGTAGTTGTAACATCCGAATTGGCGTGAGTAAGTGATCACTATAAGATCTTTTTGTAGGATACACTCCCACTACATTGTAAATATTATTAATCAAACGTACCTATTAAAGTATGCCAGCCAGTTTATTGCAAAACTTCTTATTTGATGTCGCACACTTCGGAAGCTACTAAAGGCGTATCAGCGAAGAATTAGCACTATACAAATAGATGAAACTGTGATTTTGCTTGTATAGCGCCATTGGAATCTGAAAAAACAATATACATCCCTCTACAAAAAAAATATCAAACCTACTTACTTTATTTACTTGTAGTAAATTGAGTGTCCATCTGCAAGGTGAAGATCTCTCCCCGAAATCTATTCGGAGTACTTCTTCCTTCGAATTGCTGAGAAATATATCAAGTTCTCGCCATCTCCGTCTAATATTATCCAGCGGTCTAGACTATGGTCTACGGAGTCGACGCACCCGGGTTCGAGTCCAGCGACTGGCGTCCACTTTTTGTAAGATGTTTTTAAATCTTAGTGACAACATTTTCATTACGAAGAGTAGCATGGAAAGTTCTAGAATAAAGTAAGTTATTAGAAGGTTTGGCGCTTAAAAACATATATAGGAAAATATAGCATTTATAAGATTAGAATATTTGATAATCGTCGTTACAGCACAAGTTTCTAGAATAGCCCACGCAACTCGAAACAAACGAGTAATGAAATCAATATCGAAATTATTGTGTAGCATATTTGGAAAGGCTATGTACCTCCCCACTGCAAGGCAGGTCAGTTATAAGTTAAGTGGAAGATCGGAGAGAACATCGAAGAAAATATAGGAGTGAGTTGTTAAGGTCCAGTAACAGAGGAGTTAATGAAAAGTGATATAGTGCAGCCTGCAGCGGTGCCCAGTCGATTGGCGTTATATCGAGGTGTTGAGATGCCTGTATGATGGAGCATCGATGTCGGTCCGAGTACAGATCAGTCAAAAACGACTCGTCCAATTGCAACGAGGTGAGACAAGTGGACGTCATATCTTCGAAACTGTTTACAAATGCTTTGGAAAATCTATTCAAGACAATAATATCTATTCAAGATGCTGTACACCTTAAATGGATCCTCCCAAGGAGTAACATTGACAAGACTAAGGTCATGTTCAATAATCTAGTCATACCGATGCCTGTAAACGTTGGTGGCACGCTTCTCGCAGTTATCTCGGAGTATGTATAGCTGGAGTGCGGTGGAGATGCTGCGATCGCCAACCCGCATGCCAAGCGTGGCGATTATGGCATTTACCCCCCATGAAAGTGGAGGAGGCCTGTGTCCAGCAGTTGACGTCCTCCGGCTGATATGGTGGATGTATACCTGTTGGGGGAGGCCTATGTCCAGCAGTGGAAGTCTTTCGGCTGAGATGATGATGATGATGTATACCTGGGGAAGCTCTTGCAGTTAGGCAGTAACAACTTCGATAAGGAAGCCAACAGGAGAATCCAGTTGGGTAGGGCAGCGTTTGGAAAGGTGCGTCAAATATTTTCATCGGTGATACCGCAAAGATTAAAAACGAAAGTCTTCATCAACCAGTGCTTATTTACCGCTATGTTATGACCTACGGAGCCGAAACGTGGACACTGACTGTGGGGTTAGTCCACAAACTGAAAGTAGCTCAGCGCGCTATGGAGAGAGGTATGCTTAGAATCTCTCTCAGGGATAAAATACGGAACGAAGTGATCCGTCAAAGAACCAAAGTAACCGACATAGCTTTTAAAATTAACAAACTTGAAGTGGCAGTGTATGGCCATATCTGTCGTAGCTCGTAGTACTGACAACCGCTGGTGTAAGCGTATCCTGGAGTGGAGACTGCAGCTTGGCAAGCGTAGCCCGTCGACCAGGTGACGAGACGACGTATGTCGGAGGGCGGAAAGCGACTGGTAGCGTAAAGCAGAGGATGGCACTTTGTAGCGCGCCTTCGGAGAAGCCTATGCTCAGCAGTGAACTGCAGTGGGCTATGATGATGATGATGATGATATAGTGTAAAGTTTCGGTGATATTTATTAACTGAGTCACGCCTAATAGGTAATAACCTATTAGGCGCCGACTCGGTGGAATTCTGAGTGTCAATTGTGTCATTATTTAGTATGCGGGAACTCAGTGGGCTTTACCAGTGCATCTAAGTTGCTGATAAATCTATCCCTAATAACACCTTTATAGCACAACTATTTGTGCTATAGAGGTGTTTTAACTCTATCTCGTACCACTTGCTCGTAACAATACTAATTGACGAGTTGAGCAACGAAAGTGCCAATAGACCATTTTATGCAAAATGCTACACTACAGTTGCAACACATGCTCCATGAGGTCTTGTACGTGCGGAAGAGATATGCTATTTTTAGTGTTTTCTGACCCTGATTCGCTAAATGGCATTAGACTAAAACTAGTTTTAAAATGAATTCGCTTCTTGTAATTGACATTGTTGCAATGTATGCGTTTCAGTATATTAGGAAATCAAATCAAATATTTCTTCTGCAAGTAGACTACGAGGGTTCTTTTGCGTCTGCTTTCGTCAGCGGTGAGCTTAAGCGTTTAGTTAAAAAGTGTTTTTTATTAAATCTACATAATTATAGCTAGCTATAACCACGATTTCATCATGTCAGCAGAAAAACGTCCACTACTGGACATGGGCCTCCCCCAAAGAGTTCCACAAAGACCTGCATCGACCGTATCCAGCCGACACCCGCAACCCTTACCACGCCATCAGCCCACCTTGAAGGGGTTTGCCCATGTTAGGAGTACGTCACTTACTTGAGTAGTGTCTCCTACTCCTAGTGCTTCCACAGTGCGCCGTCATCCCGACCCGTTCGGTTTTCAGCTTCGCGCTTCATTTCGCTCCAAGTCTATATATAGTCCCTATGTTATTCGCCTCGGCGATAATCGTCCACCGCTAGGTTTGCTTAGGGCTTTTAAGCTTACGCTTTCCTTGGGGATTCTAATCTAGGGCTTGCTTGGTATATGATCAGGGTCCCTTCGAAGCATGTGACCGATCCAGTTCCAGCTATAACTACGAGTGCCTAATTAGTCTCCGGTTAAGACAAAAAACCGGCCAAGGGCGAGTCGGACTCGCGCACCGAGGGTTCCGTAAAAATATTTTTATTATGTGATGTAACTAAAACAAATTCCCTTTATTTGTGCTATAAGACGTGCTTTGTACCAAATTTCAAGACTCTGAGTTCACGGAAATTACCCTGTAGGTTTTGATTCCCTTGCGAGTGTTGAAAATTGCGAAAATTTGCGGCATAAACGGCTGTATCTTTGGATCGCTTTTGTTTAGAAGTTTGATTTTTTCACAGCTCCAAGGGACAGTAAACCTGAGTATTTGATATAAATCAGCTTGATAACTTCACGCGTTCCTGAGAAAAAGGGTTTTGATATACAGACAGACGGACGGACAACAAAGTGATCCTATAAGCGTTCCGTTTTTTCCTTTCGAGGTACGGAACCCTAAAAATGAATAAATGTGACCAAATAAATGTACGTGGCTGAAATTGATTAATTATCGCATTAGGTAGGTGCAGAAAATTTCTCTGTTACGACACTCGGGCAGACGCTTGATGTAAATTCAATTACATTATGCAGATAGGATGTCGCTTAACATACAGAACCGCAGTCTACGTAACTCCTACACGGCACTTAGTTATACAGTATACGTACATTGCTATTCTAGGGAAATAAATAAATTAATTTGTTGTAGGTAGTTAATTTTCATGCTAGGTATACAGGGCATCCCACGGCTATTCCACATGGAGGGAAAGTACTTTGAATGTTGTAGATGGAACATTTGAATGAAAGAAAACACCATTTTAATTTAAAAACAATTTATACTGCATTCATAGATTTTTTATTAAATACATGGTTGAACCGGGAATCGAACCCACTTCACGAGAAAAAAATACCCTGTAGCTTTATCATGTCGATCGAAACTCATCAGCATAAGGATTATTTTTTGCTAAATAACATATTGTCAGAAATAAAAGGAAGACAATGGCCTGTATATACAGGGTGGCCCATTCAAATCGGTCAGTATGGGAAAGTCTAAAACTATAAGACATACGAAGATTTGTTCTTAGGAACCATGTCACCGATTTTACAAGTAGAGAGGTACAAACAACCATAGAGACAATTTTACATGCCTGAACTTGTTGAATATTGTAACGGTGGTCACTTTGAACACCTACTATGATAAATTAAAGTATGTGAAAAAAATGCATTTTATTCATTTTAGACATTATGTTTCTTAGAGACATTTACTGCTTAAGACCTACACAAACGATATCTGAATAGAAATAGTGTAAGTTAATTTTTTCAAAACAACCGGGTTCGATTCCCTAGCTGGGTACAGTGTTTTTTTCAAATGTATGAATGCAGTTTTTCTTTTTATCAAAATCGGTGACATGGTTCCTAAGAACAAATCTTCGTATGTCTTATAGTTTCAGACTTTCCCATACTGACCGATTTGAATGGGCCACCTAGTATATGGTGTACCTAAGAAGTCAATAGCTTAACAAAAAACATAAAAAAACTGCTGTTATGGTAGGTCAATTACGCCTCTGAATCGTACGTAAATACGGTACAACTTCTTCTTCAGCTGCCATGCCCTAGCGGGCGTCGGTGGCCAGCCTTGCAAAGTCCTTCCTATTCTTGGCCAGCCTTGCGAGCGTGGCCGCGTCCTTGATGCCTGTCCATTTCTTTAGGGTACAACTTACGAGTAAGTACTCAAAAATATGAGCTAATGGCTCCATAAGAATGTCGGCGCATTAAAGGTTCTGTACATTATAAGTATTCATGGCAGGATTCATTGGATACATAAGGTAAGGATGATACAGCAATAATCTATCGATCGTCGATCGACGCGTTGGTCGCTGAAGTATCGATTTGGCGTGAAAAGAAATACAAACAACTAACGTCATGGTCATGTGTCATATGTACCTACACGCAACAAACTTAAACATGTAAGGCGGTACGATTAAGGTCTTCGCACACTATAACAACTCAATAGCCACTCGATTTAAAGCTAAATATTGAAATTTAAGCCTATTTATGTCGTATTACCAACAGTACGATTACCAAAATTGATGTTAAGGTAGTGTACGACTTGTGGTCTACGCGTTGTCCACGTGTCGTACACTCGTGTCATACATCTTTGAGTTGAGTTGGTGCCGTAGTGGTGTGGAGTCGATATAGTGTGCGAAGACCTTTATATGAGAAAACTGACAGATTTTAGTGTCCACTCTTAGGTGCCTTCCTGATTTATTGATGCGGAGGCGGTACGATGAGAAAACTGTCAGCTGTCAGTGGCAACCGATATCAATGCAGTACTGCCCCACTTCTGCGCATCGTATTAGTACTGCGCAAACGTAATACTGACGGTAATTCGTCAAGTGAGGAAATTTCACTTCCGTAAGCTTACGTCAAACAACACAATACCTATGACATACCGATCCCGCCCCGCCAAGACAGGAAGTCGCCTTAGTCGCATCAGTAAGTACCGTTTTGACTGCGCCCTACATTTAAGTGAGTTAGGAAGCACTCATATAGGGGACATTCCTGACAGGTGCAAAGTGTGCGAAATCGGGGCAATACGAATGCAGTACAGCCCCGCTTCTCATGATATTACTATAGGTAAAAAACTCAACAAGATCACCTGTTATATGTAGTTGTAGCGTGCTAGCGTGTTCGAATAGGCGTTTGTTTTGTTTGTGTTGCACATTTTAAATATGCAATGTCTATTAGATGTCCATTAGTCTATTAGAACACGTCACAACAGGTCATCTTCTTAAGTTTTTTTACCTACCTATACTGCACAACGTAATACTGACGGTATCTCGTCAAATCGTCTGCGATATCAGTAAGCTCACGTCATAGAACAATATACTACATATTAAACCCGCCCCGCCATGTCAGGAAGTCGCCAAGAAGTATGATAAGATGTTGTAATATCTGTAGGTTTTGAGATATTGTATGAAACCAGCGTTTGCTCTGACAGATCGTAGTTCTCATTTCTTCAATTCAGTTCAATACTTCCTCATTTGATGGAGCGTTCGTGGCCCGGCGGCGGCCGCGTACCGCTTGCGGTTCGCGAGGTTAAGCAATGTCGGGCGGGGTCTGTCCTTGGATGGGTGACCACTTTGCGTGGTTACTAACTGAGCGCTCCTGTGCTTTGGAAGGCACGTTAAGCCGTTGATCCCGGTTACTGTCTATGATAGCAGTCGTTAAGCCAAGTTAGAGGCTTCCGGGCGGCTTGAGAACTACTAACAGTCAAGTTGCCCACTCACTTGACAAGACAAGCCTAATCCCAAAAAGGTCTAGTTTCCCCCTCGGGTTGGAAGGTCAGATGTCAGTCGCTTCCGTAAAAGCTAGTGCCTACGCCAATTCTTGGGATTAGGTTGCGGACCCCAGGCATACTTCAGGATGCAACTGTAGTGGGAATAACGCTCGGAGGATGATTATGACATTCTCATTTGATACCTTCTCACTCCGCTTATTGATACGTTTTTCAAGTATGAGTCTCATAATAATACCTATAGGTATTAGCTACGGCTAAAAGGATACAATCATGTTTAAATTAATATTAGGAGGACGCTTAATGATATAATCCGCCGGTCTCTTGCCACCGTCAATGTGCCTGCTCTTCATGAGCCGACTGGCATGGTCAGGGACGATGGTAAGAGACCTGATGGAGTGTCCTTAGTTCCTTGGAGGGGATGGATGATGGTGTGGGATGCTACCTGTGGTAGACTCACTGGCACCGTGGCACCGTCTCACCTCCAACGGACTACATAAAAGCGGGTGCAGCGGCGGAAAACGCCCAAATTCTAAAGCGTCATAAATACAAGGGCCTCGGCAGAGAGTACATGTTTGTACCCTTTGGCGTCGAAACTCTAGGTCCATGGGGTCCCAGCGCGCACAAGTTATTTGCAGAAATTGCGAAGCGTCTGGTTGACGTAACTGGTGATCGAAGAGCTGGCGGCTTCCTCGCTCAACGTATCAGCAAAATTGCGATACGATACAGCGAGGAAATACCGCCAGCATCCTCGGTACAATGCCTCAAGGGCCTGTTTTAGATTTAAGTTAGTTTTAATTTTATTTATGTTATTTTGGTGAAGTATTCTTGTATATATTTTCTTCGGAGAATTTTTTTATACAAATAAGATAAATGAACGTTTCACTGAACTTGCCGTATCGCTGAATTTTTCCTCAAGCTGTTTGTTTCCCTTTACTGTATGTATTTATTTAAGCAGTCTTTTTTAAACATCGTTTTTATTTTCCAGCAAGGCTTTATAGCAATTATATTAATGATATGTCAACCCTTATATATAACTGCTATTATATTATAAAGCTTTAAAACACACAGAGCGCGGCGCAGCATCGTAGCGGGGCGGCGGCGGTTTTGCGGTACAGCGAACGCGGTCCGAGGTACAAATATTCGCGGAATGAAGTAGAAAGAGGTAAAATTATACAAAACCTCTTTGCTTGTCTGGTATGAGAACTCTTTAGAAAAATAAAATATAAATGTCAATTCAAAACACTCTTTTTTTTTTTAAATATCGCCCTTCAAACCAAATATTTCGGAATAAACGTGCGACTATGGAGCAAATTGAATATCGTGCGGTGATACAATTTCTATCGAAGCAAGGAAAACCACCGCAACTTATAATTAATGAAATGAGAGCCGTCTACGGGGGGACCAGTGCCCTGCTAAAACCATGATTTACAAGAAGTGGCATGGCCTCTTCAAACATGGCAGAGAGTCAATTGAAGACGACCCTCGCCCAGGACGGCCGATTGAAGTCACATCGTCGGGTATCACCCAGTAGGTTTTGATTCCTTTGCGAGTGTCGAATATTTTCGGAAATTTGCGGCATAAACGGTTGTATATTTTGATAGCGTTGGCTTAGAAGTTTGATTTTTTCACAGTTGCAAGGGACATGCAGTAGACTTGAGTATTTGATATAAATTCCAGCTTGATACCTCCACGCGTTTCTGAGAAAAAGGGTCTTGACAGACAGCCAGACGAATGGACGAACAACAAAGTGATCCTATAAGGGTTCCGTTTTGTCCTTTCAAGGTACGGAACCCTAAAAATGCAAAACCGCCTCCGCCCCACACCGCACCCGCTCTGTACGCTTCGAGGTTAAAGCACAAATTGATAATTTAATTCACGTAGTCACATCATTTCTCACTAATTTCTTAAATTAGAGCGAATTGGCAAAGAGTACCTAAGTATCACCTTTTTATGTGCCATGTAGCATAATAAATCTTTTGTAAGTGTCGGTCGAAATTAGATTTAACAGACTTCTATAACGATCTTTCTGCATGTCTAGACGCAACGTAGCAATGACAGTCTAGGGTTGGCAATTAAAATTAAAAGTTAGACGCAGCTATAAAGAAAAAAGCTAAAATGAAAAGAAATCTCCTACCCCCAGTGTCAGGGTTGGGGGCAAATGGCATTGCGCCAAAGAATGTCTTTATTGCTAGCAAGAATCCTACGAAGGAATCCAATAAGGCGCTCGATCGAGTTAAAAATATAAAAGGTTTAGTATTTCCCGTTTCATAAACATATTGTGGTTATTTTTAAATTGTGTGGTAAAAAAGGCACTGTTACTATGAAATATTTTCAACTTATTAAATAAAAGAATATCGGTGAAAATAACATATTAATTTAATTTTAACACGGAAAATATTATGTGGAATTCGCAGGGAAATTGCGTAACGTAAGTTTGAGTCACGAGGTACTTTTGGGTTTTTAAAAAGTTGTATATACTATACTGTAAATGACAAATGAAATGATAGTTCATATGCCCAAACGCTTGTATGACCTGAGATCAGAACACTCTGTCATAACTAGTTGCTCTGTGAGACGTAGAACTCGCATTTTTTTTTTTACTTTTAAAATTTCCAAAATTTGACACGAAAAAATATAAGTATATAACGATAAAAGTCTACGCCTGAAGGAATTGAACAGCAATTATTCTCTAAGGCGATTAACGAGTTCTTTGAGGTTAGGCGCAGGTAAAAGGTAATAAAACTATTAGTTGTCCTACAAATACTCGAGCATACTCGAGTAAGAGAGCTGGCTATTTTGCATCGTTGCCGTAGCTACTGATGCATGATCAATGTGTCTGATTTGCATGCATTTGTTGCATCCAGGCAGTGAAATCCTAGACGACGCGACTGCCATTGCCTTTAATGTGATTAGCAATGCAATACCGGGTGGTAGCGGAAATATAGTTGCAAACATACCTTCTTCTATATCACAAACTATTGACAGGTTTTATTATTTAGGTCAATATATATTCATAGTAGTCTTTGATGACAATATTTCGTAAGTGTTTTTTGAAGTTTAATTGAGATGGTGCTGTACGGCCTATATTTTGTTTTGACAAAATTGACAGTAGGTTATAAATGCGATTCTTTCTGTTTGTTTTGTTTTCACGCTTAAAAGGCGGAACCGATTAAGATTAAACTTTTGTATGGTACGTTCTATTTTTGTGCTTTTTTTTATTAAAAATGGGATTGCTCTTGGCCAGCATCTAGCCAGGGGGCAAAGATGAGGCCGACGATGAAGCGAGCTCACCCAGAAGATGCCTATTCACTCGTGCCTTAAAAAGGTCCAGGTTATATGAACTCGGAAATACAAACGCCGGCAGAGAATTCCAAACCTTAGAAGTGCGCATTATAAAAGAAGATGCAAAGCGCTTGGTTCGAATTAGAGGAATTTCGACCAGGTAAGGATGGTAGCCAGCCGTACGTCTGGATGTCCGATGGAAGAAGGGGGAAGGCGGTATGAGCTCATGGAGCTCCTGAGCACACTCACCGAAGTACAGTTTGTAGAATACGCACAGACATGCTACTTTGCGTCGATGTGCTAAGCTCTGCAGCTTATTTACCACTACCGTACTGCCGCCAATGAGCCTCCTGGCTCTGCGGTCCACCGAGTCGAAAGACTAAATAAAATAAAGGGGAGACATTTAACCCCAAAAAACTACGTAAAGTGATGAAATCTCGGGGGGTGAAAGTTTGCATGGGAGTGCAATTAACGTGTTTTAAAAGGACAAAAACACGGGAAAAGCAACTATTATTACAGAGAATTATAACATGCTGTTTCAAAATTCAAAACTTGACAGTCATAAGAAAAATGAGAATTCGCTCTCATTCTTTCGCGATCTATTTGGAAATGTAGATGATGGCCCAGAGCAATCCCATTTTGAATAAAAAAAAATATAATAAAGAAGAAGAAGAAGAAAAATACACCCAGTACACACAATAGATACAAAAGTAGGTAGTACATGTGCATTTTATTTAACCACATTTAAGTTAATTCACTACTCATTAAAAACAAATAAAATTAACCGTTTACGTGCTTTCATGTGCCTGGGGAGACATTAGCCGGTATGCGACGTGATTTGTGAAGCGAGGCGAGGGCGATTTATCGGGCTCACCATTCGGCCTAGCCGCAAATTATACTTGTAAATAGGTATATAGTAATTAAGGCGAGCCACGAGCTAGTTTGATGACAATAATGACATTTTGTAGAAGATCTGATTATACCTCATTCCAGATAATATTCGAATATTCTAATTGAGGGGAAAAAATTAAACTTTTAGTGCTCCGTGCAGGATTCGAAGCTGCGACTTGCTGGCAATCCTGACATACGCGGCTAATCGCTCTAGCGTAGCTTTAGCCAACGGAGCTCCTCCCCAACTCCTCACTAAGGCGTCGTTGTAAGAGGGAACCAGGGAAAGATTTTGTGCCTGAGTTTGACTGTTTCGGTAGTTCAGGTGGCTAGAGCAATTGGCCGAGCAACATTTAATTTTAAATTTAGAATTTCCGATAGCAGGTGTTACTAAATATAAAAAAAATACTTTAATGATCTAAAAGTTGTACGTTAATCGGTGTGTGATTTTCAAGGGCCTCGATGAAAAGTAAAAAGTAGTAAAAATAGTAAATGCTACGTTTGAAAAGGAGGAACTGCATTTGAAAAGTAGTTACGTTGAAGCTGGCATGACAGCCCCAAAATTTTATACGAAACAGAATTATGACGATATTTGTGAAAAAATTACTGCAACGTGCAAATTTTTTACCGAATTCACCAATTGAGTATGACCAGCGTATCATGAGAGTGCTACAAATATATCTATTTCTCTTTTTAGTATGACATATTGTGAGATAGATATTAATTTTCAGCTTCTTTTCAGTCTCACAATTCGCTGGTCAGACTCTACCTACAATATTTTGTTAAGCTGGCGAAAATGAGTGGTGTTAAACTGGATTAAAAATTGAGAAACTGAAATACTACTCAAGGATCATTAGTTTCTAACTCGCCGACCCCGTGCAATTGCAATAATTTATTATCTCAGAGCTGCTACCGCGAAATGAAAACGAACGAAGATCGAATATCTCTCTCTGTCGCTCGAATGTGCAAGTGCAACAGGGAGGGAGATATTCGAATTTCGTTCGTTTTGTTTTGCGGTAGCAGCTCAGGACTGGGCCACAACTTCGAGCGGTAGCGACATCGGTGCACCATACGTGGGAATGATAAGCAGCGCTCCTATCTCTCGCTTACACGTATTGTATTAAAGTACCACTGTCGCAAGTGGTGGCCGGGCCTTTAGCCCCCAGTTCTGCACCCAATAAATAGTCCGTTGTCTAATAAAGCTGGTTCAATTTAGATTTATTACTAGTATGTTGTTATACTATGTGCATCACAATTAACTGACCATTAGTAGACCTTATTACGTTGAAATAAGATTTAGGAATGATCAGTTAATTGTGATGCTGATAGTACAACTATTAAGGGATTAGATTAGTTTGATTAAAGTCATTGGTATGTTAGCTTTAGCAATATTGGATTGGAATTATTATTAGATTTAATATCACTTTATTGTATTTAACAACCAACCTTTAAGAAGCTGACTGGCTTCACTTACAAAACACAAAACCTATTTGATTTGGTAAAGCAAAAAAAATATACCTATTAATAAAATCAATGTATGACAGTTCAATGTATGATATGAGATCTTATTCACACATTTTTCGCAATAAATTATCTATCTAATACTCATTATATGTATAATGAAAAAGTTTGCTTAGCACACACGTTTGAAACACGATTTGAATAGCAACTGCATGGAAAAATACACAAGTATACAATAGTAGACCTACGCTGCATTATCACTAATAGCGTTCTTTAGCGGAATAGCTAATTGATAGGATTACTTCACAACCATATTAAGGAATAAGCTGCAGAGCCTAGCACATAAACGCAAAGTAGCATGTCTGTGCGTCTTCTACAAATTGTACTTCGGGGAGTGTGCTCAGGAGCTCCATGAGCTTATACCGCCTTCCCCCTTCTTCCATTGGACATCCAGACTTACGGCTGGCTACCATCCTTACCTGGTCAAAATTCCTGTAATTCGAACCAAGCGCTTTGCTTCATCTTTCATAATGCGCACTTCTAAGGTTTGGAATTCTCTGCCGGCGTTTGTATTTCCGAGATCATATAACCTAGACCTTTTAAGGCATGACGGCACGAGTGAATAGGCATCTTCTCAGTGAGCTCGCTTCATCGTCGGCCTCATCTTTGCCCTCTGGCTAGATGCTGGCCAAGAGCAATCCCATTTTTAATAAAAAGTATACGTATTGTTGTTGTTTACCCCCCATGAAATTGGGGGAGGCCTATGTCCAGCAGTGGACGTCCTAGGGCTGATATGGTGGTGGTGGTGGTGATACGTATTGTGTGTTTTCTTTTTATAATCACCAGGCTGTAACAAAAATGGCGATGATTCGTTTAAGGCGTTAATTGGTACCACATTCTGACTGGAAAAAGTAGGTAAAAAAATAAAAAAAATGTTGCAAAACCCCTTTTACTCAAGTTTTTCAGCTATTCCCACATCTCAATTAATCTTCTTAGTAAAATCTTAATAATACAGTTTATGTATTGTATAAAGAAAGTGGACTGATGTAAATTTACATTTTCTGCGTGTGCTGTGGAAAAAAAATAAAAAATAAAGATGACGGAGCGCTGGGGTATCATACCAATAGTTTTTGATAAGACAATTATTTCTCCACTTTATTCTCATATTCAACAGTACTATTATAATTTGATAAATTTTTTTTTATGATGTAATGTAATTTTCTTAAATATCCCAGACATTAAACACGACTATACCTTGTCAAACACTCATAATTCCCAAGGAGACAAAATTGTGAAAAAGGTGCCGTGACGAAGCAAGTTAAAGTTTCACGGGAATAATTGCGTTTTATGACTGGCTGGCTGGCAATAAGGCCAAGGAGGCTTGAAATGACAATTTACGGACCTTAATCTCACCTTTTTCTGCGCAATTTACTTGTTTCATTGAGATTCGGAAATGAAAACTTCCTAATAAGTTTTATTATGGAATGGTGGAATATAGTTGAGAATAAACTGAGATCCGTAGTTGCAAAAATGTTTATTTATAAATGTTTACACGTCACGAACAAATGCGATTTAGTGCTCACTTAGCGCATCTTTATAATGAAACTAGTACAAATTGGAGACTGGGAGGTAGGACACGGCAGAATGTTATCTTGCACATATTTGGAGCTGTACATTCTCCTTACAGAAGATAGTAGTAATAATAACATCACTATATACTCTGTAGATATATAGGTAGCATGGGTCAGCAACGTCCTAGCGGCCAAGGGCCATATCACAGATCAAAGAATACTAGTACAGATACCCAATCCCATAGAGAAAAAGCGTGCCTTCCTAAGGTAGGCTATTCGGTAGGCAATTTTTATTTCCATAGTTCCAACACTAGATGCAGTAACTGGGTTAACACGACTGTGACGCTGTCGCCGTGGCTAGTAGTTTAGTAATGTATTAAGATGTCACTAGATGGCGTGACTTCTCTGGCAGCGAGTGGAGACGCGCGACGTCCAGGGGTTCTTTAAGGTTGTGTTTATTCAAAACGAATAATATACCTAAAGCATTCATTCGGTTTATTCCTTCATCGTTGTGCGATTCCAAATGTTTAATACCTACTTATATAACACGTTTATTTCTTGTATTGGCATTGATATGTTCCCTGATCACATTAGGCGATTTTCATAATTCTTTTTTTGTATCAAAGTAGGTACCCTCAACGGGGTTCCATATAAATTTGGTGAAGGTCTGACGATGGGATCTAGGAGGAATCGAGGGAACTCCTCGAATTGATTTGATACGCTTATGCCGATTTCGGTATTTTCTGTAATTAATCAAGCATTGCCTCTCTGAAACCTCAACTTTGGTGAAGCGGAACTAGTGATGATGACCACAGATGACACTTATGGAACTGCTCAATGATCTAGGCATTTCACAGATTACGATAAAATTTCGTTGACGTAGCCACTAATTCTCGTCAAAATACACATTTTAAAGTGGAACTTATGATGAGTAACTGAACGTCAGTATGGGTTCCCTGAGGAATCGACGGAACTCCTCAAATATCATCGGCCCATATAAAGTGACTTGGTTGGGATCTGTAGTAACCACCTCCTTTGCTATCGGAAAGCAGTACAGGTGGTGAAGTGGGAAGAATATGCAAAGTACAAAATTGGAGTCAGGTTTTTTTGGGTATAAATTATTAATTGTTTTAGAAATTGTATAAATATATTAACCTTTTAACCGACTTCAATAGAAGAAAGTAGGTTCTCAGTTCGTCTCATTTTTTTTATGTATGTCATAGTTATGCGTGTGTAAGTTCTAAAACTTTCAGTTACGTAACCGGGTTGGCCATACTTGTATGCGTAAGCTCGGGAGCGCTCGCCTCTCCTGAGTCATTGGTAGCCTTACAGTTTGTTATATATTGACGTTAGCGTGTTTTTAGTTTCTGAAACTTTTTGATACGAAACCGGGTTGAGTATACTTGTATGCGTAAGCTCGGGAGCGCTTGCCTCTCCTGAGTCACTGGTTGCCTTACAGTTCGTTATATATTGATGGCGGCGTATTTTTAGGTTCTAAAACTTTTGGTTACGAAACCGGGTTCGCCATACTTGTATGCGTAAGCTCGGGAGCGCTCGCCTCTACTGAGTCACTGATTGCCTTACAGTTCATTATTATATTGATGGCGGCGTATTTATTTAGGTTTTAAAACTTTTAGTTACGAAACCGTGTTCGCCATACTTGTATGCGTAATCTCGGGAGCGCTCGCCTCTCCTGAGTCACTGGTTGCCTTACAGTTGGTTATATATTGACGGCAGCGTGTTTTTAGGTTCTGAAACTTTTAGATACGAAACCGGGTTTACATACTTGTATGCGTAAGCTCGGGAGCGCTCCCCTCTCCTGAGTCACTGGTTGCCTTACAGTTGGTTATATATTGACGGCAGCGTGTTTTTAGGTTCTGAAACTTTTCGATACGAAACCGGGTTTACATACTTGTATGAGTAAGCTCGGGAGCGCTTGCCTCTCCTGAGTCACTGGTTGCCTTACAGTTCGTTATGTATTGATGGCGGCGTATTTTTTAGGTTCTAAAACTTTTGTTTACGAAACCGGGTTCACCATACTTGTATGCGTAAGCTCGGGAGCGCTCGCCTCTCCTGAGTCATTGGTAGCCTTACAGTTCGTTATATGTTGACGTTAGCGTGTTTTTAGTTTCTGAAACTTTTTGATACGAAACCGGGTTGAGTATACTTTTATGCGTAAGCTCGGGAGCGCTTGCCTCTCCTGAGTCACTGGTTGCCTTACAGTTTGTTATATATTAATGGTGGCGTATTTTTTAGGTTCTAAAACTGTTGGTTACAAAACTGGATTCGCCATACTTGTATGCGTAAGCTCGGGAGCGCTCGCCTCTCCTGAGTCACTGGTTGCCTTGCAGTTCATTATATATTGATGGCGCTGTATTTTTTTAGGTTATAAAACTTTTGGTTATGAAACTTGGTTCCTCATACTTGTATGCAAAAGCTCGGGAGCGCTCGCCTCTCCTGAGTCACTGGTTGCCTTACAGTTGGTTATATATTGACGGCAGCGTGTTTTTAGGTTCTGAAACTTTTAGATACAAAACCTGGTTTACATACTTGTATGCGTAAGCTCGGGAGCGCTTGCCTCTCCTGAGTCTCTAGTTGCCTTACAGTTCGTTATGTATCGATGCCGGCGTATTTTTAGGTTCTAAAACTTTTGTTTACGAAACCGGGTTCGCCATACTTGTATTCGTAAGGTCGGGAGCGCTCGCCTCTCCTGAGTCACAGGTTGCCTTACAGTTCGTTATGTGTTAATGGCGGCGTATTTTTAGGTTCTAAAACTTTTGTTTACGACACCGGGTTCGCCATACTTGTATGCGTAATTCGGGAGCGCTCGCCTCTCCTGAGTCACTGGTCGCCTTACAGTTCATTATATATTGATGGCGGCGTATTTTTAGGTTCTAAAACTTTTAGTTACGAAACCGGGTTCACCATACTTTCATGCGTAAGCTCGGGAGCGCTCGCCTCTCCTGAGTCACTGATTAATGCCTTACATATGTTGTCGTTAGGTATATGTTGACGTTAGCGTGTTTTTAGTGTCTGAACTTTTTGATACAAAACCGGGTTAAGTATACTTGTATGCGTAAGCTCGGGAGCGCTTGCCTCTCCTGAGTCACTGGTTGCCTTACAGTTTGTTATATATTAATGGCGACGTATTTTTTAGGTTCTAAAACTGTTGGTTACAAAACTGGATTCGCCATACTTGTATGCGTAAGCGCGGGAGCGCTCGCCTCTCCTGAGTCACTGGTTGCCTTACAGTTCGTTATATATTGATGGCGGCGTATTTTTTTAGGTTTTAAACTTTTGGTTATGAAACTTGGTTCGCCATACTTGTATGCGTAAGCTCGGGAGCGCTCGCCTCTCCTGAGTCACTGGTTGCCTTACAGTTTGTTCTATATTAATGGTGGCGAATTTTTTGGGTTATAAAACTTTTGGTTGCAAAAACGGGTTCACTATACTTGTATGAGTAATCTCGGGAGCGCTCGCCTGTCCTGAGTCACTGGTTGCCTTACAGTAGGTTATATATTGAGGGCAGCGTGTTTTTAGGTTCTGAAACTTTTAGATACGAAACCGGGTTGATTATACTTGTATGCGTAACCTCGGGACCGCTCGCCTGTCCTGAGTCACTGGTTGCCTGACAGCTGATTATATATTGACAGCAGCGTGTTTTTAGGTTCTGAAACTTTTAAATACGAAACCGGGTTCATCATACTTGTATGCGTAAGCTCGGGAGCGCTCGCTTCTCCTGAGTCACTATTTGCTTTACAGTTCGATATTTAATCGTAGTACTACGTGTTTAAAACTTTTACTTACGGAAGGCGGTTGGCTTTACAATAAAACCAATTTTGAGGCATTGGAATGCGCCTCCCTTCAATAGTTTTTTGTAGTGTGTTAATGCAGTTTCTTTCGTAGACTTATATTCGTTTGTCTTAGTACAAATCGTTTGCTGAAGAACTAGGTACTACTAAACTGGCAAGATTTCACTCCTTTACGTTAGTAGGTAAATGAGACTTAATCGCGACCATTAAAATTTACTTACCTTTTTGAGAATCACCCGGCGTTTCGGATGTGTCACTTCAAGCTTGGTTACGAACGTGACTCGCGTGAGCGGATATCAACATCTAGCCGCACGGGTTTTATTTTATGCCCATTCCAGTCAGCTCTCGATTAAGAATGTTGTGTTGTGACACATCCGAAACGTCGGGTAAACCTAAAAAAAGGTGAATATATTTAATTACAATCCATTAATTCCGTCTACTTATAATAATTTGTTTGTAATCTTTTCCACTGAACAAGACATTATTATTGTAACTCTATAATCTTCAAAAGCCACGTCGTCATGCGTAGATTTTCTGCCAGGGTCCGAAGTCAGTGCTAAGTCGTCGTAAGTGCTGTATTCGTCCGAATCCGTACACATAAACAGTCGCGAATGATGAAGAACACAAATCACAATATCCATTTAGAAGGCCTGGGCGTCGTTATTAGAAACAAGACTAATCAAATAAAAAACAAAAAAATCCGGCCAAGTGCGTGTCGGACCATGCACAAAGAAGGGTTCCTTACCGACACCTCTCATAATCTACATTTAAAACCACTATACAATACATTTAATAAACAAGACTAATTAATTAAAAAAACTAAAAAACCTGACTGCGCCCCTTTGTAATTTGGCGCCAAAAATCCGCCGTTTTGTTTTTATTTTTATATAAGTACACAGTGTCACTCTCACAGTAAATACGAATCTAACGACACCTCTTAAGCTAAAATCCCTCGAGCCGTTTAGGCCCCTGAGCGTGCCAAACAATTATGCATACATACATACTCTCGAAAAACATAACCCTCCTTCTGGCGCTGTCGGGTAAAAAAGGTCGTATCTTCATAGGAAACTTACGGCACTTACGCTCTTTTGTTTTGGCGAGACAGTTTTTCATCAATAACTCAAAAAGCATTAAACCTATTTTACTCAAACTAAAAATCGTTAAAAGGATTTATTAATGTACAACATCCTGATTTTTTCACAATTTTAAACTTCATATTTTTAAAATTAGAGGGGGACACACATTTTACGACTTTGACAGCTAATATCTCACCAACAGTTGACTTAAATGGAAAAGTTATCTAGAAACCTCTATGCCATTTTTGAAGGCCTATCCTTAGACACCCTACACGCCTATGTGCATTGGAAAAAAAATACTCCCCTATTACATGCATGGGTTGCCCCCCTAGTTTAATATTTATTTTTTATAATTTAACATCATATTTCTATAGCGGTTCATAACCATACACCTTCACACACACAATTTCATAATTGTAGTGGTCATAGTCTCCGAGTAAATCGGCTGTGACATACGGACGGACGGACGGACAGACATGACGAATCTTTAAGGATTCCATTTTAAATCCTAAAACCCGTTTGCGTTTCAGTGTAATTTACAATTTGGCGCCAAAAATCCGTTTTTTTTTTTTGATATATCTAGTGTCACTCTCACAGTAAATACTAATCTAACGGCACCTTTCAAGCTAAAATAATCCATTAAGCTGTTCAGGCTGCAGAGCGTGCCAACAATTATACATACATACGTCATAAATACATACATTTATACGTACATACTCTACAAAAAACATAACCATCCTTCTGGCGCAGTCGAGTAAAAAACTAAAAAAGCGCTTATAACTTATTTGGAATCCAACGAAACGAAGCTACACGCAAAACTACGCATCAATGTTTGTACACAAACCGTCTGTGAGGTTTGTTACTTCCATTGCATTATCTAAATATATAAAAGAAGAAACTGACTGACTGACTGACTGACTGACTGACTGACTGACATATCAACGCACAGCCCAAACCGCTGGTCCTAGAGATTCCAAATTTGGCACGTAGGTTCCTTATAAGGTCTAGGGGTGCACTAAGAAAGGATTTTTCAAAATTCAACCCCTAAGGGGGTGAAATGGGGGTCCGAAGTTTGTATGGGGAAACAAGATTAGTTGGACTATTTTATTCGAAACTTCACAGGAGTATTTCTAACGATAAATGAGTAAATACGTGTTTCAGGTTTTTTGAGAAATCAACCCCTAAAAGGGGGAAATCTGGTGACAAATTCTGAAAATCGACATGGGTATTGTTTTTATGATATAGCGGGTCGCTGATAACGAAAACAACAATGATTTTAAAATCTCACGTGGAGGGTGTGAAATACCATCCCCTCTGTTGGGGTGCGAGGGGGATGAAATGTCTAAATATTAATATGGGTGTCGTTTTTATGGTTTTTTGGGACGTTAATTACGAAAATGGCATCGGTTTTGTAATTTAATATTGTGGACATGAAAAATTTTGAAAAATTGTGCCAAATTTCAAGAAATAACTGACTGACTGAGAGACTGACATATCACCGCACAGCGCAAACTGGTGGTTCTAGAGATCCCAAATTTAGTACGTAGGTTCCATATAAGGTCTTGAGGTGCATTAAGAAAGGATTTTTCAAAATTCAACGCCTAAGAGGGTGAAATGGGGGTCCGATGATTGTATGGGGAATCAAGATTAGCTGGATTATTTTTTTCGAAACTTCACAGGAGTATTTCTAACGATAAATGAGTAAACATGTGTTTCAAGTTCTTTGAGAAATCAACCCCTAAAAGGGGAAAATCTGGTGACAAATTCTGAAAATCGATATGGGTGTTGTTTCCATGGTTTATTGGGTCGCTGATTACGAAAACAACAATGATTTTAAAATCCCACGTGGAGGACGTGAAATACCATCCCCTCTGTTGGGGTCCGAGGGGGATGAAATGTCTAAATATTAATATGGGTGTCGTTTTTATGGTTTTTTGGGACGTTAATTACGAAAATGGCATCGGTTTTGAAAATTAATATTGTGGACATGAAAACTTTTGAAAAATTGTGCCAAATATCAAGAAATAACTGACTGACTGAGAGACTGACATATCACCGCACAGCGCAAACTGGTCGTTCGAGAGATACCAAATTTGGCATGTAAGTTCCTTATAAGGTCTAAAGGTGCATGCAGTGCCGTGAGTTCCCTATGAAGATACGACCTTTTTGATTCAATGTATTGTAGATGGTTTTATTAATCAGTGCCGTCCGATACGATTTCGACATAAATCGATATTTGAGCGTCCGAGAGGACTCTTAATAGGAATCCGAGGTACCTAAACTTTGAATAAAGTAACGGCCATATTGATTTTCTTCATTTCCGTCCCGATTTCGTTCAAAATCGATATCTGAGCGTCCGAGAGGTCCGTAATACGACTCCGAGGTAAAATGTGGAAAAAGTCGCAGTCATTGAGTTTCTTTTTTTTTTCGTCCCGATTTCGATCGAAATCGATACCTGAGCGTCCGAGAGGTCTCTTAATACGAATCCGAGGTAAAATTTGTGAAAGTGGCGGCCATATTGATTTTCTTTTTTTTCGTCCCGATTTCGTTCAAAATCGATATCTGAGCGTCCGAGAGGTCCCTAATACGACTCCGATGTAAAAAGTGGAAAAAGTCGCAGTCATTGATTTTCTTTTTTTTCGTCCCGATTTCGATCAAAATTGATATCTGAGCGTCCGAGAGGTCTCTTAATACGAATCCGAGGTTAAATTTGTGAAAGTGGCGGCCATTTGACTTTCTTCATTTTCGTCCCGATTTCGTTCAAAATCGATATTTGAGTGTCCGAGAGGTCTCTTAATACGAATCCGAGGTAAAATTTGTGAAAGTGGCAGCCATTTTGATTTTCTTTTTTTTCGTCCCGATTTCGTTCAAAATCGATATCTGAGCGTCCGAGAGGTCTCGTAATACGAATCCGAGGTATAATTTAGAAAAAGTGGCGGCCATATTAATTTTTATCATTTCCGTCCAGATTTCGTTCAAAATCGATATCTGAGCGTCCGAGAGAATTCTTAATACGAATCCGAGGTATAATTTGGAAAAAGTGGCGGCATATTGATTTTCTTCATTTCCGTCCCAAATTCGTTCAAAATCGATATCTGAGCGTCCGAGAGGTCTCTTAATATGAATCCGAGGTAAAATTTGGAAAAAGTGGCAGCCATATTGATTTTCTTCATTTCCAACCCGATTTCGTTCAAAATCGATATCTGAGCGTCCTAGAGGTCCCCTAATACGAATTTGAGGTTAAATTTGAAAAAAGTGGCGGCCATATTGATTTTCTTCATTTTCGTCCCGATTGTGTTCAAAATCGATATCTGAGCGTCCGAGAGGTCTCGTAATACGAATCCGAGGTATAAAATAGAAAAAGTGGCGGCCATATTCATTTTTATCATTTCCGTCCAGATTTCGTTCAAAATCGATATCTGAGCGTCCAAGAGAATTCTTAATACGAATCCGAGGTAAAATTTGGAAAAAGTGGCGGCATATTGATTTTCTTCATTTCCGTCCCGATTTCGTTCAAAATCGATATCTGAGCGTCCGACAGGTCTCTTAATATGAATTCGAGGTAAAATTTGGAAAAAGTGGCAGCCATATTGATTTTCTTCATTTCCAACCCGATTTCATTCAAAATCGATATCTGAGCGGCCTAGAGGTCCCCTAATACGAATTTGAGGTAAAATTTGAAAAAAGTGGCGGCCATATTGATTTTCTTCATTTTCGTCCCGATTGTGTTCAAAATCGATATCTGAGCGGCCTAGAGGTCCCCTAATACGAATTTGAGGTAAAATTTGAAAAAAGTGGCGGCCATATTGATTTTCTTCATTTTCGTCCCGATTTCGTTCAAAATCGATATCTGAGTGTCCGAGAAGTCTCTTAATACGAATCCGAGGTAAAATTTGTGAAAGTGGCAGCCATATTGATTTTCTTTTTTTTTCGTCCCGATTTCGTTCAAAATCGATATCTGAGCATCCGAGAGGTCTCTTAATGCGAATCTGAGGTAAAATTTGGCACTCCATTCATACCTATATGCAAAAAAGTTTAATGTTACTATATAGGCGTGTGGGGTATCTATGGATTTGCTTTTAAAAACGACATAGAGGTTTCGATATTTTTTCCATTTAAATCAACCTTCAATTCCTTTTTAATCGTATGGCATTTATTTACGAACCTTGAGATTTTCGAGAAGACTAGTACGGTTGCCAGTTTTTGTTGCACTTTTAGCACCACCCAGGGGTTCTGTGTATGGTAACGGTGGGTACTCCCTACGGACACGGTGCAACTTCGACCCCCCTTTGTCAAGTGAGTGGGCAACTTGACTGTTAGAAGTTCGCAAGCCGCTCGAAGGCCTCTAACTTGGCTTAACGATTGCAGCCGGGATCAACGGCTTAGCGTGCTTTTCAAAGCACGAGAGTCAGTTAGTAACCACTCAAAGCGGTCACCCATCCAAGAACTGACCTGCGCCCACATTGCTTAACCTCGCACACCGCACGCGGTAGGCGGGTGCCGTTGGGCCACGAGCGCTCTAAATTCTTGATAGTTTGTGCCAAATTGCAATTCAATAGGTCCAGTAAAAGCAACTTGGTTGTAACAGACGGACTGACAGTAAGGAGTGCGAATGGAAGTGAGGCCAAATTTTCTTTTTGGATGCTCCAATGGTAACTGGCAAAACCTACCTAATAAATTTTATCGTAGGAAAAATAAATGTTACACATGATATTGAATTAGCCGTATTTCTGTACTTCAAAGGACCAGAGTTTATGGCCGCTGCGCGCTGTTAGGTCGTTTACAGACCTATTGGTGTTACTGTAGTACACGGATATTTTTACTAAGAGCCATTTAAGACATGCTTTTATTTCATCGGCCCTTTCCCCTTCGGCCTCTCGGAAATGTATGATAATAGTTTTCGATCCTTATTTTTGCCAAAATCAAATGAAATTCAACAGTTTGTCGGTTCTCAGAATGTATACTGACTTTTTATCTGTTCATCTGTTAATGAATCACAATCACCAAACTTCGTATAGCGAAACCCCAGAATGTAACAACTACTTTTCTGGAGACCGCATCTAAATCGGTTCAGCCAAACGCGAGATAATCGTGGACAAACATACGAACCTGTTTTTTGTAGACGGTTAAAAATTTCGCTTAGTACGCGGGCGAAGCCGCGGGCAAATGCTAGTTAAAGATAATACGTTGTTCGTTACGTTACTTATTTGAGCTTAGATTTTAATACTTACACGAAGACAAAACGGTGTTATGTGTTTTATGTTTTGGAACACATTATTTTACCTAATACTCTATTTCATACTTATAATATACAAGTAATATTTTTGAGACCATATTACACATCACATAAGAACATTCAAAAACGAAACGCGTAAGCGCGTAGGCCATACATTACATAAGGCCGGTCGCCGAGCAGTGAATATCGAACGCTGAACGACCTTGACCGTTGCATCTACAACCAGTGCAGTGGTCAACAACATTTTTATATTGTGTTCAATGAATTATGGCCAGGATGTGTAATTAATTCAATATAATATCTATTACATTTAAAGAGGGCATTTTACTTGTTTCCGTTGAATTTTATTGTTCTCATTGCCATTCTAACTAATTAAGGTACCTATTGGCTATGTGCGGAGTAGGTGGTGGAGGTAAGCTAGTCGATCGCAGCGCACACCATTGCAGAAATGTGTTCTTACCTGGGACATCTGTCAAATTTACTTTCACGATTTCTATTGGTTTCTTAACGGTTTCCTACGATTCGTTTCGGTTGTATTTATTTATTTATTTTCTTATTTATTTCAGTAAAATTTCCACTAAGGGGTCTTTCTCGTTTACTAAAATAAATATAGCCAATATGTATATACGGTGAAGAACCAAACACAATAAAAAACTTAATTACGTCAAAAAAATTGGAAAGGTAGGTAATTTTTCAATTAACAATTTAAAGATTTCTAGACATTTTAATAAATATATATAGGTAAAGTGGAAGAAATAAAACGCTAAGATTACTAGATTATCACGTATTATATGGATTATACAAAATTTCACTTAAATGAGACATTTTCCGTTTCTTCCGTGGTGACACAAACACCTTGAAGGGGCGTGAGGCACTTGGGGTAGAAGAAGTCGGTTCCATGTTTTTAATAACACCAGCTTTTAATAACAAAAATTTAACAACGCAAATAAACTCAACGAATAGTAACAAAAAAGATAACAAACACAACAAACGTAACTTAAACAGCGATTTAACAAGTAACGAGTCCGAGAACTATGTGCCCACAAACTCATCCCACTATAGAATACCGCTTTAAAATATTACAGCTTATGATCATGGGACCAATAACATTGCAAGCAAAATAACACGTGCGTAAGATCCCGTCCGTATACCTGCGAACCTAAGGTTTACAATCTCTGCAGCTGGCAATCAAGGTTATCGTCGGTCGTCGTGCGAGCGTGAGGGCACTATTACTGTGCGCGTGTGACAGAGACAAATAGACATAGCGCTGTTATAGCACCATCTAGTGACAAAACTTAATAATACGTGGCAAGCTTGGAAGCTCACACGTAAGGCATCAATTTTATTGTATTTAGTAAAATTCAAAATTTAGTATCTATTTCATGTGTAGAATAATGTTTGAGACTAAAATATGCTATGTGAATTTATTGGGGTGTAAAAATCATTATTTTCTCAAGATTACGTGAAATATAATTTCAAGTGATACCTGTAGCGCCATCTATGAGATTTTTTTAAGTATTAATTATTCGTTGTATGAGATGGGTGGCCATGGCCATATAATAAGGGCCTAAAGAAATTGACGCGGGCCGCACTTGTTAATGATTTGTCACTTAATCAGAAAAAGATACCATAAAGCAGCTAGCTATCATAAAATTTATAATGTCATATATATCATTAGTAAATATAAGTTTGTGACATTGTATGTAGGAGCATAATCTCACTGGTGGAGAGCTACGAAACCCTACACTGCGCGTGACCCGACACACACTTGGCCGCTTTTTTACCTTTTTTGTCTCATATATAAATATAAAACCTCCTGGTTAGAAGGCAGAAGTTAGCATTGCCTTATAAATATTTACCGAAACCCATGATACAATAGTACAAGGTATGATATGACACTCCGGGGAAAAATCGTTGTGTGAGTGACAAAAGCCTACGTCATCACTGCCATCGAGCCTATCGGTGGTTCGCGATCGTAGTGTGAGTTCGTGTGTGTACAGGCTGTACAATGAAATAGGCTTGTGTTACGATCCGGAGTAACAGACCTCGTTTCCTTAAACCATGCCGAAACCCTAATGAAGACAAGTCCACTGACATAAATAAGAGCAATGGAACATATTTTTAAGAAAGCTGTATGCTCCGGTATTTTTGCACTTGATTGTACAATAACCTACTCGTAGGTATTATCCAGCATCACAACCCGTGCCGTGATATAATCCTAAAACATGTCACATCTATGGCCTATATCCAAACAAGCGTAACAAGCGAAGACTTAAGGGCGAAATGTGTGCAGAACGCCTAATAGGAAAAGTTAGAAATTGCTTAAGTTTAATGGGATCTTTAGGTATTGTGACAGTTTACAAGCAGCGAAGTTGTTAAAGCGCTTTCATTGCAATTACGGAGTTATCTATTCATCACGGGGCGATGAATGTTTATAGTCGGCTTCAGTAATTGGCGAGAGGGTGATCAGTGGACAAGTTTGGCGGTAGCTATGTAGTCTGAAACAAAAGACAGTTTTGCGGGATCGTTTGTGGAAAGGTACTTGAGCGAGTGACAAGGTGAAACAGTGTGAAGATCTAATTAGTTTAGTTTATCATTCATCATTTTCTGTCAGCCAGAGAGACAAAGCTTCTAGGAATATGCCCAGACTCTGGTTTCTAAGTCTGACTACATTCATCATCATTTATTATTGGTGGAGCAATCTTCATGTATTTCTTTTTTGATCCTTTTCTTTGAAAGCCTGATACGACACGCCATTTACTTTATTCTCAAAGTCATCCATAACTCCATATATGATCTTCTTAGTCTCCCTCTCTTCCGCATCCTTCTGAGTAGGTAACATACAAAGTATTATTAAGTAAACAGCATTTTTGCAACGGGCATACTCGTATTTCGTCCGCATGATCTCTTCGCATCAACTTCCCCCAATTCCATCTTTTGGGGAACAAATTTCAGGGTGAAGAATATCCTATGTTTTATCATCATCATCATCATATCATATCATATCATATCATCTGACCGATTTAGACCACGGCGACTGGAGAAAAGAAAAAAACTGGCGAGTGAAAACGTAAACTCTCAGGATGCAGTGAATGTGCGAGTGCACTCCCTACAGGTCAGCACCCCTCCAATATAATTGTAGTGGATGATCGCAGGTGGTCGGGTCTTCAATTCCTCGCGCTTAGCGACTAGTTCACTTCGTCTTCATTCTTCAAAGGCTCGCACAATAGCATTCACTGTATTATAGTCTCAAGGTTATAAAATCTCTTTGACACATTTCACCTCATTTCGTTCAGGTGTGCATGCGTAATGGAGTAACAGATATAAAACGTTTGCGTTTTTAGGATTGGACAGAAGTTGTTTTTGTCTCGAATAAAGTTGATTTCTCTCTCAGGTCTTTTATCTATATATATATATATATATATATAAACGTCAAAGTCCTGACTGACTGACTGACTGACTGACTGACTGACTGACTGACTGACTGACTGACTCACTTAAATCAACGCCCAGCCCTAACTGTTGAACCTAGAAAGCTGATGATTTCACAATAGGTAGTTTATATGACAAGAGACGCATCTACTTGAATCGCAGCGGCAAAAATAAAACTTGAAAATAAATTTGAAGATAAACTAGAAATCGTACTCAAAGGTAGCTTAAGTTGAAATTTATACCCCTACACAAAAAAAGGTGTAAGAAACTAGGAATATCAAGAATAAGACTAAGGTAACTTTATAATAAATCTAGATGCACGCCGCCATTAATCTGTGTCGAAAGAACTCGAGAACTTGGATGTTTATAGCCATAGAGCAGACTATCTATTATCAACACTTTTTGTTCTTGTATACACCTTAGAATCTATTATATAATTCTGACACACGGAAAAAAACATCTGATAACCGAAACCACACCGTTGGTTTTTTTAGTTGCATATGTAACAACTATACAAATATTAAACTCTACGGTTCACTTATAGTTAAATAATAAAGACAAATATACATTTTGCTATTCTCACTATGTTGGAGTCATCGATTGTTACCCCGAGGTATTTAACCGTCGGTGACCACTCGATAGGGAGGGAGGATAGGAGGCGACATACGCGTCATCATCGACGTATAGTGCAATCATAAATAATAATAATAATAATAATACTTTATTTCAGGCTTAGCCCATATCATATCACATATCACGAAAAGACAGAACATAAAAAATTAAAGGGACAAATAATACTTAATTAACAACATTAAATCCAAGTCACTACAATTTTATATTTATATTTAATTATATTTATTTCATAAGCCGGAGAATATTCTCTCTGGACTCCATATGAATGGAGTTCCAGTGTCTCCATAGTGGGCTGTTGATATTTTCCGCAATGGCTATAAGGAGGCTGTTGGGACTGTCACGTATGCGGCGCATCAGGGAGGCCACGCGCTTGCGTATTATCGCACAAAAACCGTCCGTGCGCTCCTCACAGAACATACCTGACGCGCTACAATAGCGTGGGAGCCCCAACAGCATCCTGAAGCCATTGTTATATTGGACACGCAGGGAGTCGTACGTTTTTCGGGTATACTTGGTCCATAGGCTGCAGGTATAGAGAGATTGGCAGAAAGTTTTAAAGAGCGTGATCTTCACGGGTTTTTCACATTTCGCAAACCTACGGACCAGCATATTACACCTCACAGCAAACGCCCTGCGCTCCCTCTCCATGTCTGTGTCATCTGTGAGAGCCTCGTTGAGCCAGTGCCCCAGGTACTTAAATTTCGCCACACATTTAAGTTGCGACTGGCAGAGCGTAATTGGAGGGACTATTTTGGGCGTTTTATTACCAGCTTTAAAAACTAGTAGCTCGCTCTTTGTCGCATTGTACCTAAGACCGTGCGTGTCAACGTAGCTCTCACAGACCACGAGCAACTTTTCGAGAGCGCTTACTGCCGGGCTCAGCAATACCATGTCATCCGCATAACTGATGTTGTTCATACACACAACACCAATCGAACATCCGACCTTGGTATTACTGAGCTCGACAATAAGATCGTTCATGTATAGGTTAAAAAGCCTTGGTGAGTCCACCCCACACCACATAAAGCCCTCGCCAGCAGCTGTGTGGTCAGTGTGGCCCCCGTAGCACACAGGCGAGATGCAAATACCTTGTGGCACCCCTGTGTGGAAGGCTCTGTTGGTCGACACTGCGCCATCGACCGCCACAAGAAAACTTTGGTCTTTGAGGAAAGTGGCCTAGGCTTTTAACTACTCAACGCGGAGTACAGCTTGTAGAGCAGGCGAGGGTGCCATACGCGGTCAAACGCCTTCTCCATATCAAGCAAGACGGCGACGGTGTGTTCCTTCTTGTTGAAGGCAGCGGCAGCGTGGTGAAAGACTCGCGCAGCGTCGTCGAGTGCTTGGCTCTGAAGCCGAACTGTTCGGCGTGGCTTGATGTGTGGAGTAAGGGACGGAAGAAGCAGCTTCTTGAAGACTTTCGAGATTGTGGGCAGCAGTGTGCATGATGGTACAATAGCTCGCAGGATGGAGGATGCTCTTCCCAGGCTTCGGAAGCATGACGCGACCCTACTTCCAGGGGCGCGGAAAGTGGCAAGTCCGCAAGACTCCATTGAAGAGCCGCGCCAATGTTGCGATGGATCGCGGGAGTAGGTGGCTATCGGCGTGGCCAAGTAATCCGTCACGGACGAATCCGGTTGAAACTGCGTCCCTAGTTGGTCAGAAAAACTCCACTCGATCTTCCGCTCGATAACGCCGGGTGCCGTCACTAGTAAGGAGAGGACGGATGGGCACTGGTCTTTCTGTTACCTTGCGGCATAGGCGGTGGATTCCAGACCTCCTCCGGTAAAGACTGAAGCAAATTAACAGGGTGACGAGTATGCGAGGGGCTGGGGACTAGAAAAAATAAAGCCTTCAGTCAAAGTGGTGTGTGGCGGATAATGGAGGAAAAATACAGCGATTATTAAGGTTTCCATACAAGACCTAAAGAACACAAAATCACTGTATTTTTTTGTATTACAATTTCTAGCGACAGAAATTAATTTGCGGCCTAGATATGGCGGATCTCATTGTGGATACAAAGTTTCATGTTATTTCAGTACGGCGTTTTAAAATGAGAACGTAACTACGTTTGTATGGAAAATCGAGTTCAGTCGAGCGTGCGGGCGTAGTACTATTATTTATTTTGTGGTGCGGGGACACATATCCAAATACAACTGTTCTTAGCCAAATTTTTCCAAAACACGATTCCGAAATACCCTAAATCTAGGCCGAAGCTAAAACCTTTTTACCGTAAATCGGACAGTCCTTTATCTTATACTCCTTCATAATCAGGTCGTAAACCGACGTTTAAATCCGCTTCAAGTCAGTTTCGTCTCCACATTGCCTAACGTAGGCGAAATAAGCTTATCTGAGAAATATTCTTTACTAGAACATTTATTTTGTTTAACATTCATTTTGATACACAGGTTGATTCGGGAGACGTGAGCAAGCTCAACACTACGGATTCAATAGATCATAAGCTACTGTTTCGTGCCACTATGAGTGAAATTAACGTTCATTTATCATTGGTGTTGAAAACAAAATGTTTTTTTAATTAATTCAAAATTCATGGTCACTCTACAATCAAAATACTTCAGTCAAGTGATACTTACGTGTCAAATTGAATGTCATCTGAGTCCGATTACTTTTGAAATATCGTATGTCACTCAATGTGACAAATTACTTTCTTCGTAATTAAAGTGCTGTCATAACAGTTAGAGGTTTAAGCTTTATAAACCAGTTGTTGTAGGGTGACCATGATTGTAGAAAATTAAACTTTAACTTAACAAAAATTTAATAACAGGAAAAGGGTATGGGTGTTTCACTTAAATACAATGGTGAACGATTCATTGTCATTTACTATGTATGTAGTGTTGTTCGTCCTGCTCACGTCTCCTGAATCATCCTGTATAGTTTTAGATGTTTCGTGTAGTTTCGTTAGGTACAGTCAACTAAGTTGATTTCTAGACCACTTCGTACCTTTTCACAGTGAAAATAATATAAGATCTCTAGCAGCTTTTATATTGATTTTCATTGTGACAAGGTACGAAGTGGCCCAGACATTAAATTGGTTGACCGTACATCTCGAGAGTTTGTTAACCAAATTGCACAAATTTTGAAATGCTGTCACCGGTAATTTAGCTGCAGATCCCAAGTTTTTTGGCCAACTCTGCATGTTATATTATTATTCTTTTTAATTGAAAATTTCAATTAGAGTACCTACATACGCTGGTTGAATATACTCGTAATTTTCTCTAAGCCATAAAGGGGTTGACTGGCAAATAATGCTATGAATTCCACCATTTGTAAATTTCTGTATTTTTTTCAATAACAGAAACAGAACACCGAATACCTACAGAGCAATCGCTATTATGGCTGCGGTCTTCTGTGTGATGGAGGTACTTCCCCAGTCAGACTCTTTCAAGTAGGACCGATATGACATTCCGCTATGTATGCGCTACATCTTTTAAACAAAACCACCAGATAAACATTCTTGGTGGTGTACTGAGGGACAGATAGATGAATGACGTTAATATGAAAGATTAATGTATTTTTTGAATGAGCGAGCGAAGTGAACGAGGAATGGAGAAGAGATCCGGAACATTGTGAAATTTGGTATGCGAATAAATGAGAAAAAAAGTAAGTTTGAACAATAAGCTAAATCAATCACGGGATTGTTGAGATATAGAGTTCTAGTGACGAGTCCCTGAACAAAGAAACACCAGGCCCTCTGGGTGCCTGTAAACAACAAACCGCTATTCTGTAATGTGTTGAAAACATGGTTTCTCTAAACACCACTAGATGGCGCTGGACGGATCAACGAGTCACAGTTCGGAGAAAAATACTGGTAAAAAATAAATATATACCTACAACCGATAAGCGCTAAAAGTCCCAACCTCGCCGGCAAGCCTTTCATATTCGCATACTTGTCAGAAAGAGACGAATATATCTTATCCACGACGATAAGTGATAAAATGACAACCATCAGACTATCCGTTAAATATGCCTTCCATATTGGCTAGTTCATCAATATAAGACATTGTCTCGCTCTTTGACACTGTTTGTATACTTCGCAATAGACTCAAAGGCCTATATTGGTAGTGGGCTTATATTGGTTCACTCGAGGAACATTAGCGGTAAGCATTGTGAATACTAGCCAAGCCATGTCACATGCGTTGTGGTTGCCTATATTACGGCCCTTCTACGTGCTTTATACTCGTGCATGCATACAGGTTGCGAGATGTAAAGCACAATGTTGCTATTGTATCTATAATGGCGGCAAGCTAGCTTGCGGTTTATGTGTGTTAACGATAAATTTAATTTTAAGCCAGTGTAGCCGAAGAGTAGGGTAAGGCATTCTCCGAAGGGTAGGGTAAGGCATTCTCCGAAGGGTAGGGCAAGGCATTCACCATACAAACGTTGTGCAAGTTTTATTCGTCAGTTTTGGCACTACAGCACTTAATTTTATTTTATGCTTGTAAAAATTGGATATACGAAGAACCTGACGTCGAAATTTTGCTTTATTAAAAAAAAAACATACAAAACAAAAGCATAAAGTCATAGCTAACAGAAAAGTAAGCATATTGACCAAAAATAATAACTCTAGCTCAAACATAAACGAAGAAAAACGTGCACAAAGTTTGTATGGAAAGAGCTTGCTTACCTCTTCGCCCTAAGGCGCTTCCCTGATTTGTCGATGCGGAGGTGGTACGATATGAGAAAACTGTCAGCTGTCAGTGTCAACCGATACTAATGCAGTACTGCCCCACTTCTGCGCATGATTTTACTACTGCGTAAACTCAATACTGACAGTATTTCGTCAAGGAAGGAAAACTCAAATCAGTAAGCTCACGTCAAAGAGCAAAATATCTATGACATATCGCTCCCGCCCCGCCAAGTCAGGAAGTCGCCTTAGGTGAAATGAATTTCAATCTGCGGGCGTGTGATGGTTGCCATTTTATCACTTATCGTCGTGGACAAGACCCCCTTGCACTCGTATACTTGTTAGAACGTGACGAATATCTTCTCCATGACGATAAGTGATAAAATTGCAACCGTCACATGCATGGAAGTCGTGGGTTCGGTCCCTATGGGTGTTCTATAAAACTTATACACAATTTATCACTATAAGATAAGAGTAAGTATTCGGTAAGATTTATTCTTATCCTTATAAAAGAAAACATCGGGAGGAAACTGTTGTAATCCTAACAAGCGCAACTGTTTCCTCTGTGTTTTATGGTCAGATAGCAGTCGCTTTCGTAAAATTAGTGCCTACGCCAAATCTTGCGATTTGGTGCCAAAGCGGAGCCTGAGCTGAAAAAACGTTTGGATAAAAGGAAAATTAAAATTTATCAACTGTGGTATATTTTCTAGTATCATGTAGTAAATACGATGAAAGAAGCGAATCCAGAAAAATAATCATATCGAAAGGGATGGCTATTTCATGCGCCTTTCCGTCGATGATCGTCAAATCATTTACTACATGAACTCAGGAGCATCAGCATCATTTGCATGACACTAGCTACCTGTCCAAAAGAAAGAGGTCACCGGTACCATACTTACATAAATAACTATTGTTTGTCCTTATATCAGAAGGAAATAAAACAATTTGTAGCTTGTAGCAACACAAGTCAGAACAGATTACCAACTCCCAAAATTCATCATACTTGCTCAACAAACATCAACAACCAAACTCTGTTATTTACCACTGTATGCGGATACAAAAACTTTTCCGAATACACAACTAAACAGCGCCGTATAATGTATTTTGTATTGTAAATACGCTAGCTGGGAACTCTCGCTGTGATTCTCGGTATTACCATAATCTGGCATTTTGTTGGAATTATTCATCTCAGAGTGCAGGGAGTTCTGTAAACATCTGCAACTGACTCGGTAGGACGAGTGCGCGCAGAGGTTGACAGAGCCTTTGAGTGAGGTCAAGGAATAATCTCCGAATAAATGAAATTATGTAGTCCATATGTATAATTGTATATTATAGTCCTAATCCAAAATGTTTTTTCGCTCGCTGGCTAATTCTAAGGCTATATTAGACGTATCCAGTATATCCAGAAGCACATTTTTATATGCAGCACTTTTCTGGACTGGCACGAAATTATATTCTCATAGTGCTAGCACCCTGCCATCGCTGGCATTCAGTATGACAGAAGTTAAAAACTGGATGCGTCAAATATAGCCTAACTAAAGGCTAGCTAAAGCTCGATGTATTGTTGACTTCGCCCGCACATGAACCAACTTGCGTTTGAATAAAAACTAACAGTGTCAAAATGAATCTGTATTGTGGAAGATAAAATGAAAGTTTTTATATGAATTACTCCACATATTTTAGAAAAAGCCGAGGAAAAAGCTCAAACAAAACAAAAATAAAACCGGCCAAGAGCGAGTCGGACTCGCGCATCGAGGGTTCCGTATAAATATTTTGATTATATGATGTAACTAAAAATTTACGGTTTTCACTGTTTTCCCTTTATCTGTGTTCAATTTTCCCTTTTAGAAATCGACTGTACACCTGAACTGTTACTTTCCTCGAGATAGGAACTCAGGTTAAAGGCGAATTGTACCCTCCTCTTACCCAACGGCGACAAGAAATAGCGACGATGACAACAAAAACATAGGTTCCTTCTAACACACCAGCCCCATACGCGTGGAAAAGAGCGCGTAATACGTTACATATTTTCATTTAAATTGGAATACTCAGATTGCCAATCAGAAGCATCTGATATCGAATTTATCATTTTGAATAAAAGCATTTAAGAAATTGTACGCTCTTAGCTACATCCAACCCCGAGGCGACAAGACGTAATTAGAAGAGCTAAGTGATTGAAGAATTCTTCGCTATGAAATGGGTCTAGCACAGCTCGGTAGGCAAGAATTTTACATGGAATACAAAGGTCGTACGTTCAAATCCCACTAGTGGGAAATAGCTATTCTCTTTCATTGGAAATTTAATGAACTTAACTCATACATTGGTGAATAACTTTTAACTTTCATAAATCAATGCTCTGATTCCATGCTCAGGGTGCGCTTGCGAACTTCAGACAAGTTTGATACACTCCGAATAGGAAAGTATAGTAGCAATGTCATGTCTACGTCAAAGCATTAGTCTATGCCAGGAAATAGTAACTAACGGAATAGCTAAGGTATTTGACAAACTTGCGCCATTACATAGGTTCCGGCGCATATAACTATGTAAAATATGTACATAGTATGGTTTTAATCGGTTACAGAATAAATCGAGTAGAAATACGACATGTTTTCCAATATTTCCAAATCAAGGGTGAGAAAAGTGCTCGAGTTTCTTCAATACATGTTTAATTTAGCTTAATGTGAGTAATAGAATCCCAAATCGATAAGTTGTTCATTACGGTTCTGTAAATATTATTTTATAAAGTTATACTTACTGTTTCTGAGAATCTCGTATTGGAAACGTAGTAGAACGCCGAAACGTACCTTTTGCAGCGTTAAACAGTCTCAATACAGCCATAAGAGTCAATGTCATTCATGAGTTTATCTATCATATAGTGATTCCTTTTTAATGTGTTCAAAAAACATCCGTAAAGAACAGCTCCTTAAAATATACTCGCCTGCGGCTCGTTTCATAAAGTGTTGTGATGCCACCATGAATTCGGTTCACTATGTAAGAATTGCATACACTACTAATGTATATTGGAAAGCCCAGTAGGTAGAAGGGTAGGTAGAAGAATTATAAAGTACCTACTGGGCTTTCCAATATACATTAGTAGTGTATGCCATTCTTACATAGTGAACCGAATTCATGGTGGCATAACAACACTTTACTCAGCATTGTAATCTGTCCATTAAATGATTGACAGCAGTATTAAAACAATAAACTTTTTATACAAATGCAAGTCTATACCATAGACAAGTCTTTTTATGAGTGGTGGAAGAATCAATATATATTTCCATACATTATTCGCGTGTGTCCAGAGGCTACGGTGTCTGCTTACCATCAGGCAGGCCGTAAGCTTGTTTGCCACCGTCGTAGTATAAAAAAATACAAAATAGCTATTTTCGATACAAGGGTTGTAAAACAAAGAAAGGCCAATATCGTAGATGTTTGAGGCCCGAGCCGCAGGCGAGGATCATAAATATGCGATAGAGGGCTTTCTATTTACGACCCGTGTTTTGTACACAATTTTACGTCACCACTTGGCCAAAAAGTAGATTTTTCCGGACGCGCAGCCACTTTTTGGCCATGTGTGGCATAAAATACTATTTTGTTCATTACCCGCTCCTTTTAATTATTGAACAGTAGATTTCCAAAACTGAAATAAAATCATCCGCTACGAGTCTTCATTTAAAAACCAGTTAATTTTCCAACTTCGTATAAAGGTTCCTTAGCGTTCGAATATGTACTTTAGATTATAGCTTAAAGGGTTGCTTATCGATCAATATAATTTACTGATATGCGAGCTTCAGCAAACACATTTGTTGTTTTGTTTTACCGTGTTTATCGTCGATTGATGAAATAATTGGTTTCCAGAATGTTCCAATCCATTAAAAGGCTACTTTAATTTGCGGTCCCATGTTTGTACTTATATGGCTTTGTGAAAATAATCTTTTTTTGCACCCATTATTGCATTTAATTAATTATTTTATCACGGGACAAAAAAAATCATTGGAATTATTTTATTATTGCCTGTCTATTTGTAAACGTACAAGAAGCGCTTGCGGCCCAGCGGCGCCCGCGTACCGCGTGCGGTATGCGCGGATACGCATCGTAGGGCCAGGTCAGTTCTTGAATGGGTGACCGCTATGAGTGGTTACTAACTGAGCGCTCCCGTGCTTTGAAAGTCACGTTAAGCCGTTGATCCCAGCTACAGCTGGGATCTCGCTTAGCAGTCGTTTTCAGATCCCGAACTAGGCCGAGCCTGAATCTACGCAGGCAGTACGCTTTACAAATGAGATAAATATAATTATAATGTAATGAACGGAAATTTTAGGATTAACTATAACTAAAATAATAATAACAATATATAATTAAATTTAATTATATTTTTTTATTTATAATAATAATATATAATTTATTTAACTATTATTAAAATATTAATGTACAGATTTTTTTATTAATACTAATATAAGCAGTATATTAATTGTGTGTGCATGTGTGTGTATGTGTGTCTTTGTGTGCGCGTGTGTGTGCATGTGTGCGTGTGTGTGTATGAATGCGTGTGTAAGTGGGTGTGTTTGTGGGTGTGTGTGTGTGTGTGTGTGTGTGTGTGTGTGTGTGTGTGTGTGTGTGTGTGTGTGTGTATGTGTGTATGTGTGTGTTTGTGTGTGTGTGTGTGTGTGTGTGTGTGTGTGTATGTGTGTGTAAATGCCCTATCTTGAATTGTTTGTCACTACTGAGATCATCAGGGACCCAGAAGAGCTTCCGTCTCATTGTACGTCAGGGGCATAAGCCATTTTTGTTTTTGAATTTTCTGTACCCTACCCAATGTATGCTGTTGTAGGTTATGCAATTTACAGATATTATTATTTATAGATGCATTGAAAAAACAATGATTGTCTTAGAAATATATTCGTTCTAAAGTTTAAATTCAATCAAACACAACACAATTTGATTACTCTCTGTTGGCGTTAAAGTTCAATAACACTTTAAGTAATTATTTAGAGTAGATTCTATCTACTCAAAATAATTAATCTAGCAAACTAAGTTCGAATAACATTTTCGAATGGAACTTTCTTATTCATTCATTCGGAATAGTGTCTTATTTCGAGGGAGTGCGATCATTGAATTTTAAATTTTTAAATTTACACTGAAATTCAATCTGCGACCCATTTGGCCCGGTCGCCTCAGAGAATGCATTACCATTTTTATGCATATCACGGAAACCGCATATTACATTAGTTTTTTGTCAAATTTATGAGATAGGTCTTGCTCAACGAAGTGTTTGTATTGGGTAAACTGATTAGGTATGTCGCTCAGGGATTATTTTTTCGGGATATTTCCGCCTGGTACGTTTAGACTGTAACATCTGGTAACAAAAAGAATTGTATGACAAATTGTAGTAGTTACCACCAATATCTTCAAACCTTACAATAACTAGGTATAGGTTCTTTGATGAAAGCCCACTTCCATCTTATTATTATTATTATTATAAAAAATAAATACTTTACTGTTCCCTAAAATCGTGATAACTAATTACGCACTGCATTCAAGGGTATTTTGCTATATTTTGATATATATGATAGATGAAAATGCTGACAACACTTCAACTGTTTAGTTAAAATATCATTTAACTACAACAGTTGAAGACACATACGTTTGGAAGACGAACACTAATAAGTGTTTAATAACTGATTTTACAGTACATATGGTACTACGTTACCGCACGAGTGCGGTAATCAGGAGATTACGTGCATATGTCGAAACTTTAAAGAGCCATATGTACTGTAAAACGTTGTACGATACACGTGCGAACAGGTAACTCGCAACTCGTGTTGATTTAAAACACTCCCTTCGGTCGTGTTTCAGTTTATCACCACTCATTGCGAATTTCCTGTTCTTTGCACTTGTATCGTAATGTACTATATTGCAAATCAATATCCGATCATATAAACATTACATGCTGTCATACAAATTAACACTCTCAGTGACCACCAAATAGGTCGCCACCCATTTGCTTTCGGATTAAACAAAAATAGTATTTTGAATTTCTTCTTCACAAAAAAGAACATTTTTTTAATACAAGTAGCAAACAAGGATACGGCCCGTCTGAAGATAAGCAGTTACAGTAACCATTGGGCGCATGCAACTCCAGGGGTATCACATGCGGGTTGCTGACCCTAAACTACACCAATCCATTTGCCACATCCATTTGGGCGTGTGCAAAGTAGTGTCAACTCTGGTTGCCAAAAGCGAGTGGTTAGCATATTATATAATAATTTATACCAATAAAAAACCGACTCCAATTTTGTACTTGCTATGCTTCAATTTTTGGTTTCCATGAGTCAATGCTTGGTTACCTACAGAAAAAACCGAAATCGGCATATGCGTGCCTATCAAATTCGAGGAGCTCCCTCGAATCCTCCTAGATCCCATCATCAGACCTTCACCAAATTTATATGGGACTAATATCGGAGTAGCTGCTTTAAAAAAAAAAGAATTATCGAAATCGGCCAACGTGGTCAAGAATCGGGGAACATACATACATAAAAAAAAAAACAAGCAAACATGCAGACGAACTGCGTACCTCCTTCCTTTGTCACCAGTGACAACTTGGTAGTAAGTAAAAGGAATATACCCCATTTTTACCTTTGTATACCTAGTCATGGATGAAGTCTAAAAAAAAAAATATCTGGAATATTTTTTTTTATACCAAAACGGTGGCAAACTAGCTTACAGCCTGCCTGTTGGTAAGCAGACACCATATTATCCTATGGACATTTGCGACTCAAGAAGAATCACAAGGGCGTTGTCAACACTTTATTGACTTAAAGATCTTATTTAAACTTTCTTGCATAAAACAAGAGATATGTCCTTGGACCCAGGTATGCCCTAAAACTAAGACCAAGACCACCGTGGGAAGGGCAGCGGCATCCCTGGAGTGCGGTGGAGATACTGCGATCGCCAACCCGCATGCCAAGCGTGGCGATTACTGCATTTAACCCCTATAAAATTGGGGGAGGTCAATATCCAGCAGTGGATGTCCTAGAGCTGATATGGTGGATGGTAGCATAAAACAAGAAAAATACACCTATTAATGGCGGACTTAATGATATAAGGCATTCTCTAGTCAATCATTGTGCTAAACAGAAACCATTTAACTCCATTCAGGTTTTAGGAATCGTTGTGTTGATTTTTTTCAGTGCCGACAACCCGATTGTCGGGTTCTCTGTCCGTAGCTACTACGGGCTACATACGGTGAATACATGGCTACGGCCTACGAGCGTAGCGCGTACTACCAGGCGCCAATGAAAGGGTCAACAACAATATGCAGGTCCCTTACTTGCAAGGCGCATCTTTGGCAGCTCTGGCGCCCTACTCATAACCAGGAACACAACACGGCATTCCTACCTTTCCCAATTTACACATTGTAAAAACAAGAAAAACTCCATTACTTATACTAAAAAAAATCTGTATTCAAAAACAATTGCAAACATTTTCATAAACTCCTTTGCACATTGTTGAAGATCTGTACGAAAGTAACTTTCTTATTCAGTAAAACAACAAAAAGCTATCGACAAGCTAGCTGCAGTCCACGGAGGATGCTCGAGGCTAGAATTTATCTCCATAAAAATCTAGCTTCCACTCGCAGCGATCTTGGGAAGTGTGGATAAATGTTGAATAACATGGTGCAGATGTTGCAGTTATACGTTTTCGTTGGGTTGGTATATTACTACGACGAATTCTGCAGACTTTTTATATATACGATTACCTGAAACAAATGTATATTTTATTGTAAATAATAAAATAATGAATTAAAATGCCTGTTTGAAATGTTTTAGGTTCAGATTCAAACATCGGAACAAACATAGGTATAGGCTTTATCGGTGCGCCCTGTAGCCGGGGCATAGAATACGGCTACGGTATCCTCTGCCTGTCGTAAAAGGCGACTAAAAGGGGGTCCTTGGGGTCGAAGACGGTCGCAGTTGGGGGCTGCGATCGTCTATGAAAACAGACAATGGGACCCACAGAGGTGGGACTCTAGGGCGGCACTGATGCGTTCCGACGGAGACCCCAGAGCCGCCGTCCGAAATGAGTTGAGGAGGACGATCGGGGGGTTTTAGTCGGTGCAAGTCCGACATAACCTCCGCACAGTCCCTGCGGTGCGGTGGTATCCATGATGCATTTTCCCCCCGGGGAAAAAAAGGCTTTATCGGTATATAATAGCGTAAAAGTACCCTCACGATGTATTAACCTTAATTCATCTCTCTGTGTGGTATTTAAATTTTGCATTCGTATACGAGCAGACTGTTGCCTTGTCAATGGACCTTTCAAATTGATAAAACGCAGCATACGTGTGCTCCAACGAGAGCCAAAGCCCATCCGCCGACCTAAGAAAATGACGTGGTGATCACAATTCTATGCAAAATCTATCGAAGATTAGATTTGCAATTAAAAATCTCGTTGGTTTTATCGAGGAAAAAATTATACAAAAAACTCCAATTTTATACTTCGCCATGTCACACATGAGATTTTCACATATCCTTGCCAATTCAGCACACACTACAAATAGATCCATCAACCCAAAGTTACAAAAATATATATCCACGACCTTAATGTTAAGTACCTAAATCATAAAGACGCGGATACATATTTTTGTGCGTGGATCAATCTTTTATTAGTCGAATGTTACTGCTTACTGATAGAAAATGAGGTGGTTACTACACAAAATAGCCAAGTCACTTTATATGGGCCGATGATATTCAAGCAGTTCCGTCGATTCCTCAGGGAACCCATACTGACCTTCAGTTCTTCATCATAAGTTCTACTTACAAATGTACATTTTTTGATGAGCATTAGTAGCTACGTCAACGAAATTTCACCGGACTCATGTAAGTCCTCATTGAGAGTTCTATATGTTATCTGTGGTCATCATCACCAGTTTCGCTTCACCAAATTTCTGGTTTCCTAGAGCCAATGCTTGATTAGCTACAGACAATACCGAAATCGGCATATGCGTATCAAATTCGAGGAGTTCCCTCAATTCCTCTTAGATCACATCATTAGACCTTTATCAAATTTATATAGGACCACCTTGCCTACTATGAAGATAAAGAAATGGTCAAGAGTTATCAGGGACTATACAAAAAAAGCAAACATGCAGACGAACTGAGAACATCCTTCCTTGTTTCTTCTATTGAAGTTGGTTAAAATTATGAAATGACCTTGATGCCCTAGTGCAGTCTTTTGGCTGTTAGTTATTACTCAGTTATTTATTTATTTAATCGTATGGCATTTATTTACGAACCGTGAGATCTTCGAGAAGACAAGTACGGTTGCCAGTTTTGTTGCACTTTTAGCACCACCCGGGGGTCACGTGTAGCTGTAGGGTAACGGTGGGTACTACTATTACTCAGTAGTCTAGCAAGACGACATACTCCTATTTAGATTTTTAAGTACATTTTGAGTCGATTTGCAGAAAAACATGAATGAATCTCTCATCATCATCATCCTAGGTTATTTCCAGTACATACAGTTGCGTCCTGAAGGATGCCCGTGGTCCGCTACCTAATCCCAAGAATTGGCCTACCTTCCAACCCGAGGGGGAAACTAGAACTTATTGGGATTAGGGTTGTCAAGTGAGTGGGCAACTTGACTGTTAGAAGTTCTCAAGCCGTCCGAAGGCCTCTAACTTGGCTTAACGACTGCTATCATAGACAGCAGCCTGGATCAACGGCTTAACGTGCCTTCCAAAGAACGGTAGCGCTCAGTTAGTAACCACTCAAAGCGGTCACCCATCCAAGAACTGACGCTTTTTTTTACCTTGGGAAATGCATTTACGCATCCCGCCTAGCCGGGGAACTAAGACAGGTATAACGGACTCCCAGCAACCGCCCGGACGACCGTCTAACTAAAACCACCAGGGTATGCCCATCAGTCAGAATTAGTGGCGGTGACACGGGATCGCCAAGACACACAACCACGAACACCGCCTGCTGCGACAACCGAAGCTGTCCCCTCCACCACGCCAGGACTTCTACGCCAGGAGAGAGTGAAAAAAACCGCGGATTCACTCCCTCAGGTCCCCTTGTTACTTTTTATAGAGGTTTTCTCCCTCGCAGCCACCACCCGGCCCCGGCCTGAGGGTTACAGCCCCCGCTCCCGACTAAAGCGGCCCTCTGCCGAAGTCAGGGTTACGGGTCCGTAATTCTTTGAACAGGCATACGGCATGGCCTGTCCCTCTCGCCGCACCTGAGGTGTCTTGCGACTACCTGATGCGGAACTCCCCATCCCTCCCCCCCCCCCCCCACCGCTAAAACAGTGGAACACCCAGAGCGACCCTGTCTCCAGGTTATTCGTAGCACCGGTAAACGATTCCTCCGAAGATGCATCACTTACCGTTGCCTCCAGGGCGCACCGGCCAGAACCCTTTCCCTTCCCCAAACCCGCGAGGGTCCACAGGAACTGGAAGAGTCCACACACTCGTGGAGGTTACCCGACTAGCGCCCCATCCAAGGACTGACCCCGCCCGACATTGCTTAATCTCGCATATCGCACGCGGTACACGAGCGCCGCTGGGCCACGAACGCCCCAAATGAAGCTCTAAAAAGCAAAATAATTATGGAAATCCTTCCCTTAATATGATCGCATTTTTCATTCACTCCTTAGCTTCCATTTTGGGCATGTTAGACTGCAGCAAAAAATCAGCTTGAACGCAAATCAACGACTTTCTTCCATTACCAACACAGCTTGTTTACAGTTTAAATATACGGATACATTTAAAATAGCGCGTTTATTACGTGATCGGATGTTGTTTACTAGCCGGCCGGTCAAAGTATGATAGGATTAGCCACAGCGGCCAGTGACCTAAGATTACTTATAGTAACTCGTTATATTTATATATATTTTATTTTATTTTGTCAAAAGTCTTATAGCCACTTTTTTCGGTATAAATAAATAAAAATATAACGAATATTGAAAATAATGGTTTAGAATGATACCGATAAAGTAATTATATAGTGAAATAATAAGGAACAGACTCACTGCTTGCTCTAAACCTGTTCATTGGCTATAGAATCTCGTCGGATTGTAGTTCTACGGTAACACGGGAAAGTGTATAGTTCCGCACGGGATGTTTCAATACTCGTTTTTTTATCTATAAAATACTGCACATAGTAAAAAGTACGGCAAGATCATTTGTATCTTACATAGAACTTGTATGGCATAGTATGTTTAGGTAAAAAAAATCGGCTATTGTTGTATTTTTCCTGGTTTCTTCTTATTCTAAGCCGTATCAGGTAGCCGTCCTTAATATCTCGTTAGCTCGGATCTCCCGGTAGCTCGCTGATTCAAATATTTATCCAGCTTGAAGGGCCATACGAGTATATTGGCTTGTATGAATGACTGTATTGAAGAAAAATCTTTTAAAATAGAAAAATATATAAAGAAAGAAAGAAACAAACAAAAAACATTTATTTACGACTAATATTAACAGAGAAATAGGTATTCAATAAAAATAGGACGAAAACTGTTTGTCAGAAAAGAGCCACAGTTCAGAGCTCAGCATGAGGCTGGCAAAGCCAGCGCTGTTCTTCCGTTGTGGCCCAGGTGTGAGCCTCAGCTCTCCGACGACACGGCTATACTAGATATAAACCGCGGGCCCTATTAACCCGAAACTTTTTAACCAGGCATTTATGACGACACTACGAGTAAATAATGTTACATTAACATGGGTCCAATTATTTGTTTTAATTAAACTACTATTTCAGTACAAAATAAATCAAACTAATTGACCGCTTCCTTGTGAACAAATATTTACGTGACTTGCAAATGTGTACAAGACAAGCAGTTTCTTGTCAATAATTTTTAAGAAAAAAAACCGACTTCAATGGGGGAGGCCGGTGAAAGATTATTATACTTAGATGGTGTACTCTTAGATTCCATACAATGAAATCAAAATGGCTATAAGTATATTTATAATGGTAGAAATAGAAATAGAAATATTTATTGTATAACTGTGAACATATTTCTGTGTACATAGGTGTAAATTTAATACTAAGTCATCACAGTTACCCGCAGCGGGCATACAATATTAGTGCAAATTAATAATTCACGTAATGCATTAAAAATTTACACCATTACAAATGAATTAAAAAGAGTACAGATACTTATTTCTTGGAAATTAACAAAACAAAAATATAATTACATATATTATTTACAAATTCTCACTTAAAAAATACTCATTTAAGTTATAAAACGCTTTCTCTAGGTAGAAGACTAAGTAACCTCAATACCTTATGGAATCCTCCATCAGAACTCAAGTTTGACAAAAATATGTCTCGAAAACCTAGCTTGCTTGACAAACATAACGAAGAGAACAAATCGCCAAACTCCAACTATGCTTCGTTGAAGAGTTCTGTTCTGATCATCATCAGCAGTTCTACTTCATAAAATGTCACTTATTTAAAGGTACATTATTGATTTGTTTATGAAAATACTATAATCACTATATGTATGCCTTTTACATTTGAGGAGTTCCCTGGATTCCTCATGAATCCCATCATCAGAACTCGAGCTTGACAAATGATTGTCTTGAAAATCTAACTTGCTTAACAAACACAGCAAAGAGGACAATTCGCCAAACGTGAACTATGCGTCGTTAAAGAGTTCCGTTCTGATCATCATCAGCAGTTCCACTCCATAAAATGTCACTTTTGTGAATTAAAATGCTTAATTAGTTCATGAAAATACTAAAATCACAATATATGTGTGCCTTTCACATTTGAGGAGTTCCCTCGATTCCTCATGGATCCCATCATCAGAACTCGAGCATGACAAAAAATTTTTGAATGAAAATGCTTGATTTGTTGACAAAAACACAAAAATCACTATTTAAAAAAAACATACAACCCAATTGATAACCTCCTCTTTTGAAATCTTGAAGTCGGTTAAAGTAGGTGGCTACGTCACGCCTTTACGGTGTGTTATATGTACCTACTTCAGATTTTTCAACTTGTGATTTGTTAAGAATTAATATCTCTTAAATTATGAGTTTTTAGACTATATGTTATACTACATTATATACTTCTAGGCTCTACAATCGTTGGTATAAATCTCGGATGAATCTAAAGCTAAAGGTTGGGTTCGAATCCCGGTCAGGGCATTACCTATTTGTGCATTTAGCACGGATATTTTGTTTCTGGGTCTTGGATGTTTTCTATGTATTTATCCATATAAGTATGTATATCGTCGTCTAGCGTCCATAGTACAAGCTTTGCTTAGTTTGGGACTAGGTCGATTTGCGTAAGAATGTCCCCCAATATTTATTTTTATTTATTTATTTAAAGCAAGAAGGACGCAACGGAGCCGCACCGTTACGTCGCCTAAATGAAATGTGTTATTTTAGTCTATATACTATTCATTTTGATATGTATGTTAGTCTGTAAGGTAGGTTGTGTAAATATGGGCCTTGATGCAAATTAATAACTACATCCACCACCACCATATCAGCCGAAGTGCGTCCACTGCTGGACATAGTCCTCCCCAACAAATGAATAACTGCTGCTTTGATGCAAATGAATAACTACATAAATAAATTTAATCTTTCTTATCGCCGTGCGCTATTATAGGTACAGACGACCTCAATGAATATGTAAATATTTTTCACCTTATCACAAATAAATAATAAGGTTTCAAAGCGTAAACATATTTTTAACGGAATAAATGACGAAGCGTCTAGCCTAGCCTCGTTCGCGGCAGCTGTGTTGGCATCGCACTTCGTAAGCCATAGAAGTTATAAACACACGTGTCGGGTCCGTTATCATTTAATTATACCGTGTTTTTTTATAATTATTGTACAAAAGTGATAGTAATGGCGCTTGTGAATCTGCTCAGTTTGAATTCGAAGGGATTTAAGCAGTTTTTGGGCTCTTTCGATCATTTGTTTTCAGATTGTGATGGTGAGTTGATATTTGTGACTATTAAAAATGCTATTTTGGACTCTGTTTCCAATGCAATAAGAACTTGCGTCTATATTGGAATCCCTAATGTTTATTGTCGTATTTTTGTATTCCCTCCTATATTCTGTAATTATTGATGGTTTGTTATTTATAACGTTTTTAGCCATATTTATTATTCACCTAATGTCCTAATACATGGTAATCGAAATCAGATTGTCCTCCTGTTTTATTTCTAAATATCATTTGGCATATTTTTATCCCGGGCAAAATATTTGTGTCCATTATTTTATTCTTTTATACTATAATTGACCATGACTTATTTGGTGGATACACCGTTTAAAAAAAATCTAATGACATTGTTTTAGTCCCGCCGCTGCTATACTTCTTAGTTGCAGTCCACTTCCTCGCCCTCCGCCCTGGCTCCCACAAGAAACTCGCTTCGTCAGCCCTTCGTCTCATGGGCACACTCGACCTTTGCTCCACTCGGGAGTTCTCTGGCTCGCTACCTTCGCCACGCACTTTGCTTCGGCCTCATATCATGCGCACGTTCATCTCAGGACCTCCTTCGCGAGCTTCTACTTACACTCTAAAGCTAGGACAGACAAAACCACATGGAAGTGCTATGTGCTGATTCGGCTTTTGATACCTATTTTTGGGTTTCCCTAATGCAAACTGCTGACTGGTACATAATGCCTAATGACATTAAGTCCGCCATTTATATATATATGACATATGAAATTAGGAATATTATATAGCAAGTACACGTATAAATGCAATCTTTTAAAATAACAAATCCATACAAAATGAATACTCACATGCCATAGCTGTTTGTTGGACTTGGTCCAATATGGCAAACTTGGTCAAAACCATAAAGTCATAAATGTTAGGACGATCTTTTTATGACACTTCCTGTGCGAGGATTACCGCTCCAGAATTGGTCTTGGATGAAGTGGTGGGTAGACTCCCTCAAGGAAGGTTATCTCGCCGCAGAGATTCGGGATAACGCTAGGATGATGACGAGTCATTAAGGCATAAATACTTAAGACTAACGTGCTTTACGATAAATTGTTATGGAAATTTATTAGGATTAAATAGCACCAAACTAGTAACTATCGAATATCCAGACGTACGGCTGGCTACCATCCTTACCTGGTCGAAATTCCTCTAATTTGAACCAAGCGCTTTGCTTCATCTTTCAGAATGCGCACTTCTGAGTTTTGGAATTCTCTGCTGGCGTCTGTATTGCCAAGTTCATATTATAACCTAGACCTTTTTAAGGCACGAGTGAATATCAAGGAAAATGAGTAAAAAGATGTTATTGGTGCCGGCGTGTGGTAATAATTATTCTGGACAGAGAAATAGGAAGTACTTGGTCCCCAAAATACATAATGATATTCCGTATAATGTAAGGGAATGTATAACATTTAGAAATTTAAATCTAAAACGAAAGAGTTTCTTTTAAACATAGTAAAATCCAAATTGGAAATTATACCGTGATATACCAAAACCAACAATTAGATTTAATTCCATAATGTATTGTTTAGAAAATATTAATCTAATCGTACCCATATAGTTTTGTAAGGGAGTCCCTCTGCCCACAAACTGTTGTGCAGTTTGGCAGATTTATAAATTTAATGCTTAGGGTTTTTGTGTGAATAAATTATTATTATTATTATAGGCATCTTCTGGGTGAGCTCGCTTTATCGTCGGCCTCATCTTTGCCCCCTGGTTAGATGCTGGCCAAGAGCAATCCCACTTTTATTAAAAAAAACTACTACTATGATATACGGCATAAGATTTTTTTACACGTTTCTGTGAAACAAGTACGTTGCAAACAGCATGTATATGACAATTATATATATACGTCATGTATAATCGGGCACAATTCAAAATTTAAAAAAGTAGATGACTAAGAAAGCCAATACACGCTGTCCCGCCCGACTATACATGACGCATGTATAATATAATTGTCATATAACATGCTGTTTGCAGCGACATTATCTCAGGTCCAAATAGGCACTGGTCAGGCTATAACGTTGTAATTATTGACATTTACCTACATACTATTCATCATACAAAGCGTCTACGTTCCGGGTTGGGCAGAAATGCTTTCGTATTTCCGGCGGATGTCCGGCTGGCTGGTCTCCTCTACATGTTGCATTTCTTAATCTATTCTCACGAAAATTTGTGAAAATATTCGATATTATAGTGATTGTTTAAATTCAGTTTTTTTTTTCTACACCGCTAGTTTGTATTATAAATAAAAAATATATAAATAATTATATGTTACTTTGTGAACCTAGCCATGCGCGTCAGTAGTTTTGTGCCGAGTAATATTCCATTACGCTCGCACAGTGCCTAGCCACTAGCCAGTCGCTATTCCCGCGTCCCGAGCGGTAATATAGCGGACAAATACAAACACGTTTTTAGAGTTAATAAATTGTACGCTCTTACAACGCCTCTGGTGTTGCGAGTGTCCATGGGCGGCGCTAATCGCTTACTACAAGGAGCTTCGTCTGCTCGTTTTCCTCCTGTGTCATAAAAAACACACACTTCAGCTCTTAAATCATTTTTAGGGTTCCGTACTTCAAAAAGAAAAAAGGGAACCCTTATAGGATCACTTGTCTGTCTGTCCGTCGGTCTGTCAAAGTCAATTTGCTCCAAAACCACTAGATCGATTTAAGTTGAAATTTGGTACACATAATGTAAGTCGGTTATTAAAAGACGGAATAAATAATTTAGTACATCAGAAAAGAAAAAAAGCTTTCTAATTTATAAATAGTGTGACATATGTATCACATAAAAGAATTTGTTGAGAACAATTCAAATACTAGAAGATAATTTTAATTTTTATGAAACAATAACATATAAAAAGTAACAAAACTTAAAATAAACCTATAAGTAAACTTATAAATAAAAAATGGTCCCCAAGTCCCCTTCGTGGGCTATGGTGCCCAGAAGACTGGCAGCGTTACCCCTTTGGATGGCCAGACTTAATCTCTGGCCGAAGTAGCTGCCAGCCCTCTGGTCACCTGAGGTATCTGTGAGGCGCTGGGAGATTTCTTTAAAAAGGAATTTCGCGCTGGGCCCCCACGGTCCCAGAGTTTCAACCCCAAATCAGAATATTTATTTTGTGTTAAAACATAGGTTACAATGAAAGATGGTAAATAAACAAATAGGTTTGAGCACTATGTTTTACCCGCAATGCAGGTGTACAAAATTCGTTTCGTGCGGTTATAATAAAAGTAAACATGTCATCCACTAATACAACTAAAACAACAATAATTTAATGTAACAATAAGCAATAAAATAATTATAACTACAATTAATACAAAACTATGCTATCACTATCATTTAAAAAATCATTTATTGAAAAGTAACATTTGTCTATAAGGAATAAAGTAAGCTGTTTTTTAAAATTATCTATGTCAAGCGATATAATTGCGTCAGGAATTTTATTAAATATTTTCGGTGCCATACCCACGACACTTTTTCTCATCAGTGCCGTATTGCAACATTCCAGAGTTTTTATTTTATGTTTGTATTGTTGCCGTGTCGGAAGCCGCCGGGTTTGTGAGACGCTAATTAATAATTTGGGGTTCGTTTTGACAAAGATGGCAACTTCAAGTATGTATAAAGACGGCAGCGTTAATATTTTTAGCGATTTAAAGAAGGGAGCACAATCATCTCTAAATTTCAGCCCACACATTGCTCTTACACAACGTCTCTGCATTTTGAAGGCTATTTCTTTATGAACTGAGTTACCCTAGAATATAATTCCGTACCTCAATACCGAGGATACAAGACCATGATAGGCCATTAAAATAGCTTCTCGATTTACAGTTGTTGACAGTCTAAAAAGTGCGTAGGCCGTTTTACACAGTTTTTTACTCAGATATTCAATATGACATTTCCAGTTAAGCTGGCTATCTATCATCAACCCTAAGAATTTAGTGACCTCTACTTTGTCTATTTGTGTGCCCTGGTAGTTTACATCCATGTTAATAGCTTGTGTCCGTTGTCGAAAGTGCATTAAATTAGTTTTTGACAAGTTTATTAATAGGTCATTATTATTTAACCATGTAATTATATTATCTAATACATTATTTATCTCTTGTTCATAATCATTAACATTATCACATGGAATAGCTGAAGTGCTGTCATCGGCGAAGAGTACCATAGGATGACAAGTTACCTTAGGAAGGTCATTGATGTATACAAGAAATAGGAGTGGACCTAGCACACTTCCTTGTGGGACACCAAAGTGTATATGCTGTTTGTGTGACTTGTATTTGCGTTCCTTTTTTATTTTAGGGCATACCGCTGATATTTCTGTGTATTGTTGTCTTTGACTCAGATAGGATTTTACAAGATCTAATGCATTTCCCCTAATACCATATCGACTGAGTTTACTTAGGAGTTTATTGTGATTTACGTAGTCGAATGCTTTGGTCATGTCCGTGAAAAGTGCGCACACCGGATTTCTCATGTCAACATTTCCCAGTATGACACTAAGGAAATCGTAAATTGCCATATTTATTGTGATATTTTTTCTAAATCCTTTCTGCTCCTTACAAAAAAGATCGAAATTATTTAAGTAGGCGTATATTCTGCTGTATATTGCCTTCTCAAATATCTTGGAGATAATAGGGATGAGAGCAATTGGTCTATAGTTGTTAAGATTCTCCCTGTCACCTTTCTTGAATAAGGGCTTAATTACTGTTATTTTAAGACTATCTGGGAAAGTACCAGCATCAATACAAAGATTGAGTATATAACTTAAGTGTTTAGCAAGAATATCACTTACAATTTTAATAACTTTTGTGCTTATGCAGTCATAACCTACACTGCTAGTATTTTTTAAATTTTTAATTATTTTATTAATTTCGTGTGGTGTTGTTGGTGACACGAACATCGATTGTACATAATTTTGAATATTTGTATCCGAATTATCATACTGAGAATGAGCTTCTCTATGCACAAAATTATCATTAAACGCCATAGCTATTTCTTTAGGATCCGTCAACGTGTCACCAAAACGGTTAGTTATTTTATGGATAGGTTCCTTTGGGCAGTTATATTTCGTGTTGTTGATAATATTCCAAATAGTTTTTGATTTGTTATCGGAAGTTTTAATCTTATGATTATTTTTTGCTCTTTGTGTCAACTTTATAATCTTCTTAAAAGTTTTAGAATATTTTCGAAGTTTTATTTTATTAGCTAAAGTTCTATTTAATCTATATTTCCAAAGTAATTCCCTTTCCTTCTTGCTACATAAAGTTATTCCTTTAGATATCCATTTAACATTATTTTTGGCTTTTATTAAAACCTGCTTTACCGGAAAACATAAATCGTACAGCAGTCGAAAGTTATTAATGAAAGCATTATATGCTTCGTTTGGGTCGGATACTTCATACACTTCGCTGAAGGATAGACAACCCAAATGCGACCTGAAATTGATTAGGTTCTCTTGAGAATAATCACGCTTTTCTACTCTCCAACTAGTTAATGTAGCGTTTTTCTGTAATATCGGAAATTTAAACAATTGTGCTGCGTGGTCAGATAGACCAAGATCAATGACTTGGTGTTCCTGATCTTTCTTTAGGTTATGTGCAAAATTATCTAAACACGAATTGCTAATAGGCATTGTCGGCTCCCTAATCTCTAGTATTAAACCATAACTCAGTAAGAAATACTCAAATTCTAAAGTGATATTGTTATTTTTTAAGATGTCAACATTAAAATCCCCACATAAAATAATATTTTTGTAAGATTTATTCTTATATATATTTTTTAATATGATGTCAATTTTTTCATAGAATAGATTTAAGTCATTATAACCAGGTATCCTATATACACATATTAAAATAGTAGCATGACAAGTCAAATCAATGGCGCAACATTCTATTACACCTGAAATAGAGTGTTTAGATATTTCTGGAAGCTCCTTGAAACGTATACCGGGTGTGACAAGTATACAGCATCCTCCTCGCTTCGATTTTTTTCTAGAATAGCATGCTGCGAGGTAATAGTTAGGTACCACCAATGACGTTTCATCACCGGCTAGCATGAAATGCTCCGTTATACAAATTATATCAATAGGGATGTGCTTCATATGCAATTCATTTAAATTAACAGTTAGCCTGTCGGTTTTATTCATTAAACCAGCAATATTTTGGTGAAGAATGTTTAAGGTCTGACTGCTATTCACGAAAAAAATTATTGGTAGTCCGAATAGTTTTTCTTGTATGCCAAACGGCGCAAACATGTAGCCCTCACCGAGGGCAGCATATTTGCGCCGCTTGTTCTGTTCCGCCGTTGTCGCCGCAGCCCCCGCCTTGACAGAGGTCGCCTGTAGGTGGGATGGCGCGAGCGTATCAACGCAGGTGGCGTCCCACACAAGCGTCCTCCCCAACTTCCACGGAATGAGTGACATACCGTCGGGGCGCTTGCCATCGTCACGTGCGATACCGTTCGGCTCAAGGATGGCCGGCACGTTAACGGAAGCAAGCGCCCTCCGAATGACATCATTCAAAGACGCGTGGTGGGAGATGCGGCCTGCGCTCCTCTGGCAGGACAAGCCGTGGTGGCCAAGCTCGTTAACCATAGCGCCACAGCGGCAGCGGTGGGGCTCATTGGTTTTAGTGCCTAGTCGCAAGCAGGTGGCTAAGGTGAGGGTCGTTTTGTCGAGCAGGGTACCAATGTTGGCTGATGGCAATGCGTGGAGCCAATATCCAGCTTCCGGTTCCGCAACTGCGAGCAGACGAGCGCGCTCTGCAGAACTCTGGGCAGTGTCAGTGAGTTCTTTTAAAGTTGACTTACATAGCGGCTCGTCCCACTGTTTTTGCGACTTTGGTCAAACCGGAAGAGGGACACCAGGACAAGACTGCATCCACATGTCTTTGGCCTCATTCAGGGTAGTGGTGCACTCGTTATCGGAGGTTGAGCAGAAAATCTTATCGGCGAGGTCTTGTGTACTGTGAAATGAGGCCAAAAACGCAGACAGGGCTACACTGACGACTTGGCGTATACCCAAGCCGCCATGTCGGATAGGCAGGGAGGCCTGGGTCCAAGCGCGATTATCGAGGTGGATGTTTAGGATGGATGAGAGAGTGGTTTTGAGTACGGAATCTAAGGGCTCGATAAGATGAGGATGTTGCCAGATGGGACTACACCGGAGTATGTAAGTGAATTTGGGAACGAACAGGCAAAACTTTATGATCATTAATGCCATGTGTGCATTGATTTTTAGGAGGCGGTCCGAATAGGCTTTGTGAGTGTTGAGATGGTCGTTGATGAGTGGTGGTATTGATTCCGGTAAGATAGGAGCTCCTAGGAGTCTGAGGGAGTTTTTATCTATTATTTTGATATTGGGAGCTAGGGTATTAAAATAAGCGATTATGTTTTGCATATCAGCCGCAGGGAGGGGCTTGTTAATAAATAGCTCGCATTTGGAGAAGTTTAGCTCCAGACCGATTGCGCTAAAAGAATCAGTGAGGTTCTTCAAATCGTCTAGAACGGTTTTCCAGTCTCCTCCTAGAGTCCCATCGTCGAGGTACCACGAGTTAAATTTTGATTTTAATTTTGAAATGGTTGGATGGATGGCGAGGCTGAAAATGGCTGGGCCAAGAGGGTCACCTTGCTGGCAGCCCACCGCTGACGACATGCGATGACTTTTGAAGAGGAGGTGCGTAGGCTGATGATAGCACTGCCATAGATACTTGTAAATCAAGGGAGTAGCGTCCTGAACCTGTGCAAGAAGTTCGCCTCTGTCTATCGAATTAAATGCGTTCTTGACATCCACTTTCAGCAGCACCTCGCATGAGTCATCCTCAACAAAGGCGCGTGCTGCATGTACAGCGGCTTCACAGCCGCCTTTGCTGCCGAAGCCAAGTTGTAGCGGCTGAAATTTTTTTGTGAGGTCGGAAAATATGTATTTACAGCAAATTTTGGAACAGATGCGTCTAAAGGTAAGGCCTACGGCGATAGGCCTTATACCCCCATCTTTTTTTTTAGGGGCACAGAGATTAGCTCCATATAAAATACCTAAAACCTCGTTGCAGACTTTCCCCGAGAGCATTAGGTTTACCAGCTGCGTGATGCCGTTCAACAGGTGCTTACCGACATCGCCAGTGGCACCACAAAGCAAATCTTTGAGGTGTTGTGGAGAGATGCTATCGAGGCCGCCCGCGGAGCCATTCTTGAACGACATCACTGCAGCTAGCACGTCCTTATTAGTTGCAATTAGGTGTGGTGCTTCGGAATCCGGGGGATCAGGCAAGCGAAGTGATGCTGCTGGGAGTGGATGCTTTGAGATTAATGCTGATACAGTGTCAGGGGTGTCTGGTGCAACAACGTCGCTTGAGAAAAGCAATTGGGCGGCTCCCTTTATATCGCCATCCATAACTTTTTGCTCCACTATTTGAAATAGTTTAGTGTCTCCTTTCGGGCTGCGTTTCGACTGAGAGCGGGGGGCTGAGTCAGTAGGATGGATACAGTTTAATTTAATTTTTTGAGTAAGGGAAATGTTATCATTATTCTCGCTTGTGTGAAGTATTTTATAGGAGAAGGAAAATAACTGGGTCCAACTTTCAACTGAGTTTTCATTAACCGTCTTTGAAATAGTTTGGCTTAGGGCATTCGCGACGGAAAGGCGAGCACCCTTAGGAATCCTTTTCACGATAGGAGTTGCATTCCGTTGTGTACCAAGCCAAGCAGGTAAATTATCGACTGTATTTACGCAAGTCCTAATATGGGTGGGCGCTGCATTTACGGGTTGAGACACTTGAGACTGTTGGGATATTTGTGACTGTGTTTTGTGGACACGCGCAATATGAATATTAAGGCCTTTATGTCCTTTGAAAAGTCTGGACTGGGGGCAGTGGGGGCAGTGTAAGAAATCTCCAATGATATTGTTGAAGGCAGTGCTAGATCTATTTTTCAAATACTTATATTTTTATTATAATTATGAGATAAATAGTTTTGAAGTTACTTGAGAACATAGACGAAAGTTGACCATTCCCCCCTTATCTCCGAACTACTGGGTCTAACACTTAAAAAAAATACAAAACATAGTTATTTACCCAAAAATTACAGAAAAGCTTATAACGAGTATAAGTTCAATAGTTTTTGAATTATTGCTGAAAAACTGACTATCCCCACTAAAAGGACGTAAGCGCCGAAAGTTTCTTATGAAGATACGACCTTTTTGAATTCAAAGCACAGGATAGTGGTTTCAAATGTAGAGTAGTAGTAGTAGGTACGGAATCCTTGACCGGGTTTTTTGTACTAGGTACTTACATAGTAACCTCGGTCAAAACAAATATAAGCGTCCACTGTCCCCCGTACGAGTATGAACTGTATCACGGTGGGTCAGGATTCACTGTTCATAACTATTATTTTACAGCAGAGCACCAGTAAAGCAATAACATTTGTTCAGGCTAAATATACGTTTACTGGCATGACATCCTAAGAAAATTGAACTTGTAAAATGCAGTATGTTTACAACAGAATGCAAAACAATACTACCCGACCAAGTCTATTAGACACGAAGGAAACCTATACATTTCAGTGTTCTATTAGTCCTGGTCCGGTGCCAGAGCACTGCGGCGCGAAGTTAAGATTTTGCGTATATAATAATATGATGTTGATGCGAACCTACGTATATTTTAATACCTTATTTTTTTAAATAGGTATTAAAATATACGTAGTAACAGTCAGTGTAACGATTGCACAAATAATTACACTTATGAGTACATAGGTCGTTAGAACCCGCGTCCCGCATTAGAGGAGTTTGTGTTATCCTCGTTTCCCCGTGGACCCGGGTATGTCCTTAAACTACGACCAAGACCACCGGGAAATGGGCAGCAGCATTCCTAGAGTGCGGTGGAGATACTGCGATCGCCAACCCGCATGCCAAGCGTGGCGATTATGGCATTTACCCCCCATGAAATTGGGGGAGGCCTATGTCCAGCAGTGGACGTCTTAGGGCTGATGTGGTGTTATCCTCGTTTAGTCCTATTGGTCATGTTGTGTCATTCTTGTTCTGTCATATTGTTCATGTTATCCTTGTTTTGTCCTATTGTTTGGGTTATCCTTGTTTTGTCCTATTGTTCGTGTTATCCTTATATTGTCCTATTGTTCGTGTTATCCTTGTTTTGTCATATTGTTCGTGTTATCCTTGTTTTGTCATATTGGTCGCGTTATCCTTATTTTTTCATATTGTTCGTGTTTTCTTTGTTTTGTCCTTTTGTTCATGTTATCTTTGTTTTGTCCTATTGTTCGTGTTATCCTTGTTTTGTCATATTGTTCGTGTTATCTTTGTTTTGTCATATTGTTCGTGTTATATTTGTTTTGTCATATTGCCACCAGGCAAGTTCTTTTACCGTTTGGACTAAACTCGGCTTTCACTTACCTCCAAGATCCGATTTGTATGAAGGCTGTTGACTTGTGACACTCATCATCGAATTAAGCACCGAAACATTTAATATATGAATTACCTTAGTGCATCTTTTTGCCTAGTGTACTCGTATAGTTACTATTGAGGAAATGTTATATGCTAATGGCAACATTTATGTTCTACTAGTCAGATATTTCGGACAGTTATGTGTTAGTACTTCGTACAGACATGAATAAGGTCTCTTAGTAGGTACTACTTCAGACTTCAATCATTTCAAGTGGCCCCTGGTGAAACTGTGTAAACGATGGTGGTTTTAATTTCATGCCGATGACTTTAACCCCATTATTCCTACTTTGTACATTTATTAACACGAATTAATTTTCCTTTACAGGGGTAGTCTGGGTAAGACAAAGGGAGTTGCCGGGAGTCGGAGAATTTTTCAAACTCATGAAAGAAAATGGAAAGACTGTGCATTTTGTGTCCAACAGCAGTATCAGGGATAAAGAAAACTATACAAACATGTTTGATAAAGCTGGAATCCCTGGGGGTTTTGTAAGTACCTTACTATAGTTTATTGCAAACTTCATGTATTTGTGGATAAGAGATGTGCTGCTCCTAGGTAAGAATAATGTACACGAGAACGAAAACGACGAACGAGGAATATATACACGAAAGGAATATCTACAAACTATATACATATATACAATAGGAGCCACAAGAAGTATTAATTTTTCTTCAAATTAGGCATAATACATGCACTTATGAACGTCAATAAACTACCACCGGCACGGACTATTTAATAGCAAAATTCTGTTATAACTAATTTATCTGTATTTGTCACTTTGTGTAAAAGGGACCAAACACATTGTGGCTGTCAGCCACCCAAATATGGGTGAGATGACCTTCGACTGTGCCTTCATTAATGCCAAGCTGCCAACAATAACAAGACCTCAATTCTATCAACGTATGACATTCACTAATTCGTAATTGCAGCGCGCGTTTTTCTGAAATGTGTAACTTGATAGAGCGCGCGCAAATCATAAATATTCAATATCCCAATCTAAAACGTTTGCAGAATAGATACCAAGTATTATCTTGTGTGTAATTTACAGGAAAAGCTGACAACTCCATCAATAGCAATGATCGAATATCTGAAACTAGTAAATTTTGACAAGCACGTGTACTGTGTCACGTGTCCAGAAAGTAGAAGGATGTTTGAGGCCAACGGATTCAAGACCAAATACGGAGTGAGTATTCGGGTGGGCCGTTTAGAAGGTGCTGTGAATCTGCTTGTCTTAAAATTATCCGCAAATATGTACCGCGATAGGTCAACCGCAATATTACAAAAATGTTGTTTAAATTAGTATAACTGTCAAACTATTTCATCCCAAGAGATGTTCTAGTCATCAATACACACGCCATATCAATAGAAAATACGTAATGTTTTACTTTAAGTGGTAACACGTAGGTCGAGGTAGACGGGCTTAAATTATGAACTTTCTTGAGATTATCTCCTTAAGGAGTAGAAAAATTTGCAAAAAAATATACAATAATCGAACGCCAGTTGATCATAAAATCTACTTATGTCTCGAAATATTATGAGCTACTGAAGAGGTTGCCATAGTTCTTGGGCCATACATAAAATATAGATTCTTATCCACATCCTTCAATGGCTAAAGGATCTTTATCAATTTATTTCCGAATGTATAATATATTTAAATTAAGGACATTTTTTATTGCTGTGACTTCGGATTATCGGTGAAAAGTCTGGTGGATATCTTTTTAAATTATATATGCATATTAAAATACTTTGCATAGGTATACTGTTATTTAATTTTCCGTAAATATGTTTATTTTGTGCTACTGTGAACTGTCGATTAACTACTAAAGTTGTCAATATTTACTGACATTGGCAGATCAAATGTCATAAAAATAGTGATAAAACCATCTCGATCGCTACTGACTACTCGTTGCATCTTGAACGCTGGAAGTAAAAATTATCTCGAGTGTGAGATTTCGAGAATGTGCAAATTGGTTTCCAATCAACATCTGTAATTTTTTATCGGGATACGTCATTAGACATCATTTTGAACGGCCCGAGAATTAGCCTCCTGGGCTAAATGAGTCTAGGTTAAGAAATTTCCAACACCAGCAGTAAGATAATGGAACTTAATTATTTACAACTATAATATTATTCCGGTCGCGGGTGTCCGCTGGATGTGGATGGCGCAGGACCGGTCATTGTAGAAGTCATTGAGGGCGGCCTATGTTCAGCAGTGGACGTCCTTCGGCTGATATGATGATGATCATGATTATATTATACTTTGTGTTATACAAAAAATATTTTTTTATTAAACTTCAGCCAGATGTTGGCCACGATAGTTTCGCCGACTTTGCCGAGTACCTTATCGATGATCCGGATGTCGGGGCTGTGGCATTTGATAACGACTACAAAGTGAACATGCCCAAGCTGTATAAAGCCACTACGTACTTGAAGAGGCCTGAAGTGCTCTTTTTGAACGGGCCAACCGACAAATACGAACCGTTCAACGGGCAGTTAGCGTTCGGTGAGTGTGATTATTCTGGCGGCCTATAATAATGGCATCCTGATCGTTTATCATTGTGGATGACACATCCGTCACTCCCTCACTCACATACTTGTCCGAATGTGACGCGCGTCTTATCCACAACAATAAGATACTCACGTTTCGTATTCCTTTTTCATTTCAATCAATGTGTTTTGTGTACCGATTTCAAAATTTGAATGTACAAGGTATTTGTCACATCAAGTCACTACTTTCTCAGGTTCAGAAAACATTTTATTCAAAATTTCCTTGCAAGATTAGACCCGAACAGACATATATTTATAAAAAAAATCTTGTAACTAGTAAAAACGTCACATTTTTCTTGTTTGATTACAAATCTAAATTAGCTATTGACGAATTGTGGTGATTTACAGTACTTATATTATTATACTTATGATCACCACCATCATCACTATCATCATCACCGTCGCCATTATCATCACAGTGATCATCTGTCGAAGCTATGTTATTTATTATTGTTATTTTTCAGGTACAGCATTTGCTACTGACATGGTGTCAGACATAGTTAAAAGGCAGCCCATCGGTTTGGGCAAACCCTCAAAATATTTTGGGAAGTTTGCAATGAGAAGAGCCGGTATCACTGACCCTAGCAGAGTGTTGTTTGTTGGAGACATGTGAGTTTCATTCGGTTCATCCACTCATACATACATACATAAATATAATCAATTAATCACGCCTGTCTCCCAGAGGGGTAGGCAGAGATCACGGATTTCCATTTGCTACGATTCTGACATACAGCTTTCGTTTTATGAACTTTTATAACATTTTTCATGCATGCGCAACGATTTAGGTTACTCTAGACCCGGCCTTTCTGCAGCATGTCGCCAATTTGGTCAGTGCTCTCATTTTAAGTTTAATCATTCGAGCGTTCATTGTGCCAGTAAGGTAAAAACCGAAGCAAATTTTAGGGATAGAATTCTCGAAGGCATTAACATAAATATCTTAATTCATGCAGGAGCTAGCTTCTGCCCGCGACTTCCTATGCACATAAATTGTAGCTTACCTTTTATAATTTTTCATAAGCGATATTACTGAGTAATTAGTATTTCGTTTGGTATCTAGTTTATGGATCACACAGTTGAAAAACTGTTCATATTTAAACTTAGGGAACTTCTTGATTTGTCGGTGTGGAGGCGGTCCGATATATGAAAACTGTCAGCTGTCAGTCGTGTCAGTACTGCTTTTTACTGCGCCCCTACATTTAAATGAGCGCTTCCTGACTGGTGCGTGAAGCGCAGAAGCGGGGCGCTACGAAAGCAAGCAGTACTACCCCGCAAATAATATTACTATTGCGCAAACGTAATACTGACAGTATCTCATCAAGTGAGGAAATCTCTGCGACATCAATAAGCTCACGGCAAAGAATAAAATACCATATATCTATCCCGCCCCGACAAGTCAAGAAGTCTCCTTACGCGTTAATAATATTGGTTTGAAAAGGGATTTCACTTCAGACATTGAATGAAAATTGGGACACGGTATAAAATGCAGGCAAAAGTACAGTAGCGATAAGGATTTTACACATATACATTCCTAAAACCAAATGCACGTTACTAAAACACTTAAATCACTATGTAAATATGGGTTCCGTAGTGTCCTCAAGGATTTCATAGTTAATGCCGGAACTACATCATCATTTTGACTTCGCGATGTGCATTCATCATCACAGTCATCAGCTTCAAAAAGTGATTTCAGAACATCCACATCTTACTTCGTAGATACTTATAGTCGAGATTCAAACAGAAAATATTCTGTTTCTCTGCCCTTTAAGGAGAACACTCCTTCTTTAGACGAATCTCGTTTGATTGTTCTTTTGCATTTAACTTAGCTAGATGCACGACTGTTACGTGAGAACATGTATTGTGTCTTCAAGAATACTTGAACTTGAGGGACACATGGAGCCTGTCTCTGATTTTGCAAAAAGTAATCCACCTCATCACTGCGTGTTTAAGAAATCAGCTACCACCTGCAAGTACCGAGTCGTTTTTGACGCGTGTTGTAGGTCTACCATCGGGTCTTTCTCTCAACGACAACCTTTGACAGGTCAGAAACTACAACAAAACATTTGCGAGATACTATTCAAGTATAGATAACTAAAGAAAGTTTTCACAGCTGATTTAAAACCGATCAATCGCTTCATCGATGCTTGTAAAAAAACAGCGTGATTTTTAACGGATTCTTTGGGGATCCTCTCCTCACGATCCCGTACAGGAGTATTGCCCGTACTGTGTAACCTTTTGGGTTGCTGCAGCATTGCTTGACGCATATATGGTCAATTGATGAAGCTGCTGCTTTCCCACTTGCCTGGTAAATACTTCTCAAAGAAGTATTTGTTAATGATGTCGTTATTGGAGCTGGCACAGTCACAGATGCCCTTAACGATGCTAATGCTTCAGCATCAGCTAACTTCTATTTATACGACAGGAACAGTCGAACTTCGCAAATGGACCAGTAACTGTTTCGAGGTATTATCTCATTTAAACGCTGATGGGTCAAATCGTGATCACACTCTCATCCTTTCTGCACACGACACTGACACTTCTGTCAAGGTGTTAGGGCTCAATGAATGAAATCCTTATTCAGATACTTTTGCTTACCATACGGATGGAGTACTTTTTAATTTACGTAGATGTATGAACCGCATAATGTTAAGAGAAATTTCAAAGATTTATAATCTTCTTGGGTTTCGGAGCCAAACGGCATAAGTATTATTTTATGGTCGGCGGCATGTTCAGTATTTACGTTTTAGCATAGCATATTTCTTTATTTATTTCAAAATCTATAAATATTAAATCATACAGCTAGTTTGATAGAAATGAAACTCGCATCGTTACAGCTTGCATCTAAATGCTTGTGGCTTTTAACACCATATAAACTATAATTATTAAAACACTAATCGCGAATGCCAAGCAAAGCCCATCTCTGCCGGCCTCTGAAGAAATCCAGATCAAGGGATCAACCGCACTCAAAGCGAAGGATTAGTTCAGGTGAGTTTCTTGCTTGCTCTCTAACTTGCTATCAAACTATCGAAGAAATAACTTAAAATCTCCGACAGTATTTTTTTCCACTTGGCGATTAGTTTGAGTAAGTTCATAATCTTTTCAACTTAGATTCTAGGAACAATTAGCTCGGGCAGAAAGGAACTTATAATCCCAGATTACGTGACTGGCAATACGGGCAAACGAATAGAAGCAAAAATTATAATTTACCTATAAGATATCTTACTAATGTCCTCATAATTAAAGTAAATTAACCCTTAAACCGCCGAGAATTTTTAACCGCTTTCAAAAAAGGAGGAGGTTCTCAATTAGACTGTTTTTTAGGTTTGTTACCTCAGAACTTTCGATTGAGTGGTCTGATTTTGATGATTCTTTTTTTATTTGAAAGTTGGTGCTTCCCGTGTAGTCACAATTTAATTTGGACCTGTTCTGACAATGGCATCCATGAGAAAACCATTTAAGTATTAAATTTGCATTAAGTATGTGAATAACTAGGTTGAAGTCGTTTTTTTTTGTTAAAATTATTCATCGAAGAATCCTGTGTCACCTCCGGTACGAACTTACACAATCTATTATGTATAAACTAACCAAATTAAAACCAGTGACAGAGCTGAATAGCCTGTTAATAAAAATAGCAGTCATTTTTCTTATTTATCACATTGCGGCGCAATGAGCTGGATATTTTGTGTTATATATATCAGACTACGGCGGTTAAAGGGTTAAAAAGTTAGGTACGGATAGGAGCATAATAAACAAAAATTAAATCATAAGTACGAAATAATGACTAACGTGAAGTTTTGACAGCAACATCAACTCAGCACAGCTATTCAACCGCCAGCGCAGAATTAACTAAATTGGCTGCCAGCGCAGCGTATCACCTGACGCTATAAAAACAACTGTTGCTATCTCTTTTCTTAACAAAGTTATTGTTGCCTTACAATTTCCACGGGAACTTAGAGCCCCGATTTCCTAACTGAAATTAAATTTCAAGTAAATGAAGCTTGTGAAAGAGGGTGAGGGGTGTAACTGTCCGCGTGGGCTCGCCCATCGGGCCTTCAGCACTCAGATTCGCGTAGACAGCGCACGCTGAAGGTGAGCTTTGGGGCTTTGGCCCTCAGGTTTTCTTCTAAAACACTCGGGTGTAGGGGAGTACAGAGTGCGGTCTGGTAAGACGCATCGGGCCTCCAGCCTCACTAGCCTCAACGCTCACTTTCGTGCCCCTGATGGGACGCTTCGGGCGGCGGGCCTTTGGCGCTGCGCGGAGCTCGGACTTCGGCCTCGCGTGCCTTCACGGGAATAGATAATGTTAGGTGAGTAAAATTGGTTGTATATATACTGCTTGTCTGCCCTACGCAGAAATCAAGTATCTCAGTTTCGTCAATTTTTTAAGGAGAGCGAAAACACGTTATTCTTAAGTTTCATAATTAATACATCCAGAAAGTATTAAAACAGGACGTCATGGTATTAAGTTGTGTTATGTAGTTTGTTAGTCAATTAAGTTTGTAATATTTATGGCTAGTTTAATCAGAAATGCCAAAAAAAAAATTCTGTGTTATTGCTTTTTCCAACAAATTTAGTAACTTTAGAGATGCTTGTTTCTGGTGTTTTTGAAATTAATGATGGTCGTTAAAATGACGAGGTATTTAAAATCAGTATTAGCAAACATCTTGTACTTGATTGATTTTATAATCTCGACGCTCAGCAGAGACCTTATACATCTCTGACATTTTTAAATTAGTCATCTTTTTTATATTGATATAGACCTTATATTTTAAAACTATTTTCTCATAACTGAAGACGTAACGAGTAACGCAACTTTTTTCTAGAAAAAGTATAGAACAATTTAATTACGCAGAATATCGTATTTTTGAGAATTTACCTGTGTTATATTCCGTAGATCCTCTCATTGCAGAGTATTTTTGATGTGTTTTTTTCTTGAATAGTGTCGATCCAAGTTTTTTAACTTTAAACTGCACGTGTCTACATTTTAGTGAAGCTATTTTAATTTAGATTGGTGCAACGAAATTCCTAACTTCACGCGCATACTTAACTGTTTTTCTCTGAATGAATTATTGTAGTTAATGGAATTTCGCGGTAGCAACGGTTTCATCAATTTTTTCTACGGCCTTTGAAGTATAAAATATAACTAATCATAAGCAAACCATATTTTTTCTAGCATTTAGGTAGTTTATTAATACTTGTTTTTTGCCATACCCTTAATATAAGTTATATAATTTTTTTTATTTATTTAACTAAATTATAAATCTAAAAACCTAAGTCTAAAATTGGCCCTTGTGGCATGGTGCCGAGGGTGCTGGCAGCATTTCTTCGCTGGATCGCAAAACATAGGCGTTGAACGAGGAAGTATCTTCCAGAACCATTTGGTTTTCAAGTAACTACTTATCTCACATTGAGTTGCTTATAGATTTTAGCGTAGAGACGGTCAAGATACTTGATTTCAGCGTAGGACGAGTGGACAAGAAAAGATCTTAAAAATATCAGTAACTCGGATAATAAGAGTTTTGGATATAAGAAAAAAAATATATAGGAGATACTTGATTTCTGCGTAGAGCAGCCGAGCTGAACTTTTACAATACTAAAATAGAAAGCATTTTTTAAACCACCGGCGGAAGTAATTGAATAATAAATAAATACAAATTTGAAAAACCCCCGACTATAGCGATTAGCCGAAAAAGTAAGGTCCAGAGTACCCTAAATCGGTGCGCATGCATGAAGAATGTTATAAGAGTTCACGAAGCGAAAGTTGTATGTCAGGATCGTAGCAAATGGAATTCATGATCTCTGCCTACCTTTCTAGGAAACAGGCGCGATTATTATGTACTATGTACATAAAACTGTTTTCAAAAACGCTTGATTTGTTGCAAGCTTTAGACACAAACCTGAAATATCCGTAGGGGGCTGCAATTGCCTGCCCTAAAATGAAGTAAGATATATGTGTTTACTTTGTTTTATACTCTGACTTAAGTTGCTATTATGTACCTAGAGTTTTACTACGATTACTATTTTGGACCGAGCAAGCGAAGCGTCTCCGTTTCAGCTTTCGACAAAAATTATTTCGTCTGTCTGGCTGTCTGTCCGGATGTTCTTCTATACAGATCGCATTTCTCAACCGATTCTCGTGAAATTTTGTGAGCAGGTTTGATAATTATTTAGAATTATTTTGTCGAGTAAGTTTATGGAAATTTTAAAGTAAAAAAGAAATGCGTTATCTACAGCTCACAGAGTGACTAGGTATTCAAATTAGGAACGAATTTTTATGGGTTTGTAAATACTTCTCAACCGATTCTCGTGAAATTTTGTGAGCAGGTTTGATAATTATTTAGAATTATTTTGTCGAGTAAATTTATGGAAATTTTAAAGTAAAAAAAAAATGCGTTATCTACAGCTCACAGAGTCACTAGGTATTCAAATTAGGAACGATTTTTTATGGGTTTGTAAATATACCTCGCAACGAATTAACCGTTTTTGAAAACATTTTTTATCTTTATATACGTACAATCTATGTAGTCGGGGGTTTTCAAAATTATTGTTTTTATTTATAGATAATAAAAACAATAATTTTAATAGATATAGCGCACTGTTATAGATAAAAAGAGGTATATTGCATACCACATTATGTTATTATTTTACCTTATTTTAAATGTGTTTTACAGGATTGCACAAGACGTCCTCCTAGGGAAGAACACCGGTTTCAAAACAATGCTCGTTCTCACTCGTCACACTGAAGAAGAAATGAGAGCGAGTGATATTCAACCCGACTTCTACGCACCTGATTTGGGGAGTGTTGTCCCTAAATTTAGTGAAAAATGCGATAATACACCGAATGGGCACATAATAAATTTATTTTAAATTGATTGACTTAACAGATAAGGGAAGATTGAGGGCGGGTGGCAGCAAATCGTGTGTAAATCATAAGCTGTCGTTAAAATCTAATTGTATGGAAAGTTTCACAAGGAGCTTTGGGATGACCACTAACGGCGCCATATTGAACGTTGATTGGTCTCACAGACATCAGAGATAAGCAGACTCGCAGTAATAACCCAGATTATATTTCATATAGTTGTCTCGGTAAATCCTTATAGTGCACCAAAATAAGTTAGAAAGCGACAGATAGTACGATCATTTTCGGCTGTTAACGAATTGTCTCGATTTGAAAGCACTCCAGAATGTTAAATTGCATATAAACTTAACACACCACAGCGTCAGTTCAGTGCAATTTTCAGTTATGTGTCAGACTGTCAGATGTCACTTGTCTGTCTCTCTCAAACTTTCTGATTTCTGCATTAGTGAGAGTAGATCTGATGTACAGAAATCGATCTCTCTCGTTCAGAATAGATTTGATGTAAAGAAGCGGATCTGCTTTACTGATATCTGTGATTGGTCTGTAATTGTAAGCTGATGCAACCTGACCTGAGAATCTTTCATACTCGTATATAATGTAAAGTAATATTTAAGGGGCTCCACGTGTTTTTCATCGATTTTTGAGTTGTTTTTTTGACGCGTTTTGAGTTGAAATTTCTCCGTCAAAACTAGGGATATATTTATGGCACTAACGGTTATCAGTTGTTCAATCCTTTATCTAGAATTTCAGAAGCAATACCTCATAAAAATGAAACCTTATTTTTTTTTAATGTATTCAAACATGGTAATTAAAAGCTCTATTTTCAATTTTAGTAGTGTACCTATTTATGCACGTATATACAGGATGATTCAGGAGACGTGAGCAGGACCAACACTAAATACATACATAGTAAATGGCAATGAATCGTTCACCATTGTATTTAAGCGAGACACCCATACCTTTTTCCTGTATTTTAATTTTTGTTAAGTTAAAGTTTAATTCTCTACAATCATGGTCACCCTACAACAACTGATTTATAAAGATTAAACCTCTAAGTGTTATGACAGCACTTTGATTACGAAGAAAGTAAATTGTCACATTGAGTGAGATACGATATTTCAAAGTAATCGGACTCAGATGACATTCAATTTGAAACGTATTACATGACTGAAGTATTCTGATTGTAGAGTGACCATGAATTTCGTAAATAATTTTAAACATTTTGTTTTCAACACCAAAGATAAATGAACGTTAATTTCACTAATAGCGGTACGAAGCAGTAGCTAATGATCTACTGAATCCATAGTGTTGATCTTGCTCACGTCTCCCGAATCAGCCTGTATATGAAATCTACTTAATTTCCTTACTGACGTCTCTAACAACGTAAGAGATTTTTATTTTTACTTCGTTTTCACAAGTTACGTCCATACTCGTATAACCATTTGTTTAGTCTAAAATTGCCAAAGTTTGATCCCAAATATCTCGACAACAGTGAGTGTTGAAGTAAAAATGGGATACTATTTCGGTAAACCTCGCTGTTGTTAATACGATAAGCCACAAAACACGCAAGCAAGCGACGAGTTACAAATCGATATTCATTGGGAGCTACGATCCCCGAAGTTGCTGAGAGGTCATGGTAATTTTATTTTTAATAATATTCTGTTATCAAGTACTTTTTGTCACATTCACTATTTCTTAAGTATAGTAATAATAATAATCTAAACTGACAGATCGATTGAAGCGCCAGGCAATACTCGTTGACATCAACATCCCCCATGACGAGAACCTCGTGAAAGCTGAGAAGGACAAAGTCAGCAAGTACCTAGACATGGCACACGACGTAAGCGCCATGTGGGATGTTGATTCAACTATCATTGTCCCGATAGTCGTCTCTGCCAACATCTCGAGAGACTCTCGTTAGATGGCTGGGTCAAGGGTCAAATACAGAAGGCGGTACTCCTGGACACGGCACGGATAGTCCGGAGATTCCTCTCTCTGTCGCCCTAACCACCGGTAGCTTAGGCTCGCCTTGCTGCCGGCGGCACCCTAGGTTAGGTTTTTTTAATGCATTTATATTTTGTATGTATATTTTTATATTATACTTGTATAAATTTATTGTAAAAAATCTAACTTAAGAGAAAGAAAGAAATAAGGTGAATAATAATAATTTATTAGGATAACTAAAATCCATTGGTTAGTAATAATTACAAATGGGTATCCTATAAAACTAGTCTTAGTGATAGTGATTACTTAAAAACTATTTCAACAACTTTTATTTATTTTTATTCATAATGATATGGATTTTAATACTGTTCTTTTATATTTTTTTCTTAATTAAATGTGTAAACCATTCTTTGTTTTTTTTAAAGAGTTAAACCTTTAGCAACATGACAGCCTATTGAGTACGTTTGAATGTTATAACCGCTCGGCTGCTGTCCATACTTACTCTGTAATATAGTGACATTTAATTGGAATCAAAGTCAGTAAAAAATATATCTAGGTACGAGTAGGTACCGAGACTTAGATATTGAGTTTGTAAACATTGTGTTAGCGCCTCAGACCAAGTAAAAAATATAGACGGAGCGTCACGAACAATCTAGTGAAGCCATCAAAACCATGCCCAATAAGTAAATACACGTTCACTCACACATATACAAACCAAAACCAAGCCCAGAACTCTAAACGTCAAACTGCTAAACGTCAAAAACCATCACTAAAAATATGGTCTCCTGCGTCATTAAAGGACGCAAAAATAACGTCAGGACTTCTAGCAGTAAATCAAATAATATAACTTTTCATTTGTAAGTGTTGAACTAATATCTTAAAACACTATTTAGAAAATAAATTTTGCTTTGCTTGGAACACAAAACGTCGACATTCACTTGACGTTGATTGACGTAACATAAAGCACGAGTGATACCAGAGTATAAATTGTAGTCACCCCAACCGGAGGAAGCCGTATGAACAAGGTCTACGCCTTCATTTTGTTAATCTCAAAAAAGAAGTGTGCATTTAAATTCACACGTAGTACAGTCAAAGACTTTAATTTGTGACCCGCTTAAGGTTGACAGTGTCGTTAAACCCTATCGGGTTTGTACCTATCGACACAACAATCGTGGACATTAAAGTTAATAAACTTTTAAGGTTATAAACTGTATGGGAATGACAGGTGTCAGGATTGACTTCTTAACCGGCGACTACTATAGATAAAAAAACTAATTATACAACACATAAAAAAAAAACTATACTGTTACAATGGAAGCACTAATATGTAATTAACTAGATAAATAACTCCCATTCGGGTACGGAACCGGTCATGTGCAGCTCAATTCTCTTCTGATTCCATTGAAAATTAATTTTCTCAAACATGCAATGAAATATTGATGTTATGTTCCTTATAATAGGCTGCGAAGTATGACGTTTCAGGTGCGGCTAGGACAAGAGGTTGTTAATGGAATTTTATACAAATCTTGCAGGCCTAGGCCGGCAAAGTCCTCTTTTTTAATTTCCATTCCACATAAATTTGTGGCACAGGCATCATGACATTCTGCCACTATGCGTATTAAAAATAAAACTTTGATTTTTTTGTTGTCTTCGGCCGGCAACCCCTTTTGTCCCGGCCTCTGTAGTAATGTACTATTGATACACTGGACAGGGAACGTGTTAAGTTACATACTTGTACGTTCTATGATGAAAAGAAAATCACAACAATAAGACAAACAAATATTACTCATACATTCAATGGTTTTTGTGTAATTGAATGCATTAGTAGATGATAAACCAGAAACATTGACTTATATATACTTGTTTGCCTTTTCAATTAAATTATACCTTCGTAGTCTTTTATAAAACTTCAAAGAACATATTTCTATTGAAAACTGTAAATATATTAAGGTGCTTTAGTAGCTGCCTCCTATATTTATATGGTATCGTTCGTTATATTTTAAATGTCTCAAATGCATTTTCTCGAGCCATTAGGTTTAGTAAAAACACAGACTGACAATTGAACAATTGTATATTATTACTCGTCTTTTCTGAAGAAAAACATCAAAAGATTTAATAAAAGACGTGATATGATTTTATAATAAACGAGATGTAATGGAATCATTAAAATTGCAAGTAACGAAGATATAATTTAAATAGAGCGGTGAGTTTGTTTTTTGCTTTCATCTTCTGCATTTGGAATCGGCAGATGAATAATAATATCATGGGTCCAGTCACATAACGTTTCTTATATAAATGTGATACCGTAAAATGGGGTGAGTAGGTTTCGCGGGGACAGGTGGGTTGAATGGGGAGAGAAGGTTTGAGAGGGGGGTGAGAAGGGATTTTAAGGTTACTGCTACAAAAAAAATGTATTCCAATTTAATATGGAGCTATACTAATACGCATAATAAAAAAAATCGATCCAACAATCTTCCAAAATCACCTTTGTATGAAACCCCTCTCACCCCAAATACGAGGCACTACGGGGTGAGGCGGGTTTTCCTCTTTATCGTCAAAGTTATGAAATAGAACTACCCAAAATAAAATAAAAACTAGATAACAAACGTCCGGAACATTTATTATATACACGATTCAGTTTACATATATAAAAATAAAATTTTATCGAGGTTTGAATTTCAGTTTTGACCCTACTCACCCCATTTTACGGTATGTATGTATTTTTAAACCTATCAACTCTCATTTTTCTTGATATGTAGCCTTTCGTAATCTGTCAGGTCTAAGGTTTTTTTCCAAAGTCCCAAAAGTCCTTGGATTTTCTGAACTTTTTATACAAGGATTTATTGCTGAGCTAACGTATCCACAAAAACGAGCGCGTGAAAATATTGAAATAATTCTGGAATGCGAAACAGAAGTCTCTGACTGACTCCCGATTTCTTCATTAATAAACACGTTGTACCCTGTTTCTGAGACGTGTGGGTATTTTTTTTAAAACACTTGATATAATAATGGCCTCCCTTTGGCGGGCGGCGCTACTTGCAAAACATATTTAGCGCTAAATAATTCCAATAACACGATAAAAAATCCAATATACACACATACATATATAATCTATATGGACATAGGATATCTATATGGATATAGATGGGTATATTATATTATTACCATCACCCAAAGAGCAATGGTGAGGGCTACGTAACGCTGGAGTTTATCTGCCTGATCGCATCAGGAATGAGGCTATCCGCAGCAGAATCAAAGTAACCACTATAACTCTACGTGAGTTCTCCGAATCGCTTAACTTAAGTGGATGTGAGCCGGGCATATTTCTCGTAGAACTGATGGCCGTTGGGTCGGAAAGGTCGTAGAGTGGCGACAACGTAGCGGAAGATGCATCGTGTGTAGACCCCCAGACAAGGTGGACTGTTAACCTGGTAAAGGTCGCGGGAATCCGCTGGATGCAGGTGACGCAGGACCGGTCATTGTTGCACTCTTTAGGAGAGCCCTTTGTCCAGCAGTGGTCGTCCTTTGGCGTCAGCCGATGATGATTATCTTTTTCTATACGCAAAACATCAATGTAAATAGTGCAAACTTGGCCCGAGAGGTGACTATGGAATGTTTTTGAGCGTGCGTCTGGTTGGTGGTCTAAATATCACTTTACATATTATTTAAAATTTAAATGACGGGTAGATCTACGATAATTGAGTCCTATACCGCCTTAATTAAAATCTTAGCATTTTTCAACAAAAAATACGTTGTAATGCTGCCAGTATAAACTTATGGACAAGTTTAGTTTTTATATTACCATTGCATATTTTATAGTACCATATTTCATTGTAAAACACAATATTCTACTTAGCTTTATATTTAATTCCAAATCACGTTATAGTAACATAATTTTTCAAAAGCAACAAACATTTTAACCTAAGCTTCCAACTTTCTCGAAAATAGGTTTATAATATCCATGCCAAAAGTAAATTACAAACTTAAGATTAAATTGAATCCGTAGGCTTATTCCTTCTTTCTTTTTGCCAATGAATAAATTAGCATTTTATCTAAATGGTGGATCTCTTTAAAAAGTGCTTTCCTGACATAAAGGAAATTGTGTCTGAGAGGTTGCCTTTCAATTTAAACCAAAGGATATTTTGGGCAATAAATCAAAATTGCCTTTTTGTTTAATGTGTCAACTCGTAAAACAGGTTCTTGGTGTTTTTATTTTATGATTTTTTCTGTCTTGGATACTAAATTACAATGGTTTTTTATTAAAATTATAATATCATTTAGTTGTATAAACGATTATATTTGATATATAGTACTTTTAAGTAGCGTGAGTGACGACCTTTTTAGTATTTATCACTTAGTATTGAATACTTATGATTTTGTTTCGTTTAAACGATAAATGAACGTATTTGTTTCTTTCTTTCTTTCAATAAAAAAACTAAATACGCATGATTTGATAAAATTTCGTAAACTGAAAGGTTGTGGTAGTCTATGATAAAATAGATTTTAAATTAATAAAAGAAAACTTTATTTGTCGAATAGCAAACTTTCAAAAATAACAAACAGCCATACTAAAGATGGCACAGATCGTATACAGGCAAGTCTAGTTGTATTTTTTTGTTAAAAACTCGACATTTTGTACGTGTCTGAAATACTTTGCAGTTTTCGGTGGAAAAATAACGATTATGTTTAAGAAAAACAGTGGGAGAGCATAAATATTTGACGTTTTAAGTTTATACTTAGCGAAACTTAATTCCAATTTAGTCTCTTTTTCGCCAATTTTTGAGAAAAGTACTATATTATCCTCAGCTGGAATGTCAATTGCAGGCTTCGTATTAGTTAAACGGATTCCCAAGGTCGTTCGTCTAAAACTGTTACTCAATCTGCAACTGCCTCCTTCCGGCCTCAACAATAATGTATTATACCTATAACATGCCCCGAGCTGACGTCATAGGCAAAAGCCCAAGTGCGATCTTCCATGGAGTATTGTAGTCACCTTTGGGATGGCTCGGCTAAGTACCAACTTGCTGCACTCGACTCAGTGGACCGCAAAGCCAGGAGGCTCATTGCTGGCAGTACGGTAGTGGGAAATAAGCTGCAGAGCCTAGTACATAGACGCAAAGTAGCATGTCTGTGCGTCTTCTACAGATTGTACTTCGGTGAGCGTGCTCAGGAGCTCCATGAGCTCATACCGCCTTCCCCCTTCTTCCATCAGACATCCAGACGTACTATGGCTGGCTACCATCCTTACCTGGTTGAAATTCGTCTAATTCGAACCAGGCGCTTAGCATTATCCTCCATAATGCGCACTTCTAATGTTTGAAATTCTCTGCCGGCGTCTGTATTTCCGAGTTCATATAACCTGGCCCTTTTTAAGGCACGAGTAAATAGGCATCTTTTGGGTGAGCTCGCTTCATCGTCGGCCTCATTTTTGCCCCCTGGTTAAATGCTGGCCAAGAGTAATCCCATTTTTAATAAAAAAAAAGACTAAAATTAAAGTAGACCGCAGAAATCGATGCCTTCTGGCATAAATAACAAGCGATGAATATGGTCAATATCATGTAAAACACATTATTGAGGATTTAATAAAGTGGAGTCAATCGCCAATACCTACTAGCAGTTTTTTGGGCTCAACATGTCCTTCCGTAACGGCTCTCGAATTTTGTATGGTGTAAAAAAACTTTAAGGGAGAGGCAACTATAGGAAAAAATACCAAGGCGACTTACATGACGGAGCGGAATCGGTGCCCGGTGTTTTGTGTTTTAACGTGAGCTTACTGATTACGCACATATTTCCGCACTTGACGGGTTTACTGAGAGTATTACACTCTTTTTCATTTTCTCCATCTACAATTTCTAAAAGTGGCACTGAAATTGATTTTCGTGTGCTCTGCCTACCCCATTTGGGAATATAGGCGTGAGACGTGCGGCAGCGGGACGGTATTCGTATCATCATAAACATAAAGAACTGACTTCTTTATGTTTATTACAGACAAAATGCTATCTCGCCCATATTTGGAGCAGCAGAACTGGGGAAGTACCTCCACCTTACAAAAGAACGCAGCCATAATAACAGCACTACTTGCTGTATAGATATGTGGTGTTGTGTTCCTGGTGGCGAGTAAAGTCACCAGAGCTCCCGAGGATGCGATGTGTTAAGATCAACAGGCCTGCATAGATGTTCTAGCTGTCAACACGAATTCTCAAGTCAATAAAGGGTCCGAAGCGCGCTTGTGACTCTTCTGGAATCGCTGTTTATCTGTTTGTCTGTTCGCGCATCTCGTACAAACGGTTGAATGGATTTTGATGAAAATTTTACTTATCTTTCGAGAAAATCCCCGGCCAGGTTATAGGCTGTAAGCATTGTACAGATTTCTGTTAAAAATGGGTAAAAAGAGGGGATGAATTTTGTATGGGTCTCTCTAACTCCTATAATCCATTAGTTACAGGTTTGAGAATTGGTAAGCATTTTATAGACGACAAATAAAAAACATCCTCATTTAAAATTTGTGAACTCTAAAGATAAAACTGAAAAAAAGATGTAAATGCAACCGCTGCGCCGCGGCACTAACACAGTGCGCGCCAGCCACCACGGTCTCTTCAAATTTTATGGTTTAGACCATTAAGTAACTGTGATCCTTAACCCAAATTTCAGTCCCGTTTTCTAGATTGATTTCAGGGTAAAACAATCGAAAAATTGAAAATAATATATTACCGCCTCTTTCCCGATACCTCAATCCCAGAACGGCCCCATCTCGATTCCAATCTGCGAACGATTTACGGCACGTTACGACCGCGTATTCGAAAGGGGCGTCACCTAAACGCCGTCTCGAATCATCGTTCTCTAAGAGATTCCCGTAGCAGCAGATTGCGGTTTACTACGGCACCTAATGTAAGAGGCTCTTGTGGTAGGAACATACGGCTCTGGAGTTACACTAGTGCGGTGCTGATGCTCGTTGACTGAGTGACAATAAAATAGGAAGCGGGATAAAATTAAAGCGCTCAGAATTTAGGAAATTAAGCTATTTGCCGACTTAACGCTGCGGAGGCGGTACAGTATTAGAACCTGTCTGTTAGTGCAGTCAGTACCGATTCTTCATTGCACGCCTACACTTAAATGAGTGCTTCCTTTTTGTTTTTAAATCAAATAAATAAATTAACTTCATTCTGCAAAAAGGATGCAATGGCACTTTTACAAGTAAAAATCTACTAGCGTTTCTGAAAAAGAAGACCACTGCCGAGAAGAAACGTCGAAACAAACTCGACCGTTTATAATTTTTTCCCATAATATGCTTATTATATTACAATGATAATACTTAACCTTCTTAATATAAGTAAATCTAAGTATGAATACAAAAAGAGAAAAATATTCACAATGCGTCGTTCAAAACGATAACATGTCGAAACTGTATTACCAAATTTGAGATAGGCAATAATGGAAATAAGAGATACAATCATCGAAATTAATTCCATTAGACTATAAATTAAATCGTTTGATTTGCTTTCTAGCAAGAACTGTTTCAATTTAAGACAAACAACACAAGAAAAAATCCATTTTAAGGAATAAGAAATAACAATTCCGTGACAAGTAAAATTTGCAATTTTATTCCAGCATTTATGTCTTCTTTAATGTTTAACAAGAACATCAGAAGTGTTCAGTAAACGTTTTATTCTTCTAACTAGGCACGATCATTATTTGATGAAGCGCTGGAGAAGTTAAGTACCAAAATTCAAGATGTCTAGAGAGCCTTTATAATTTAACACTTTGGATTGAAATTAAATTTACGTTTATGTCACGCACTTACAAGGTAATATATAAATATTTGTTATGATTTTTGGATATCGGACTTTTGATCTTCTCGGCTACCCGATAATTTTTCATTACATTCCCTGGATGTTCCAGGTTTCAGTAAATTAGGAATAAAGGTACCTATAGAGGAATATTACGAAAAAAGGATGTAATTTAGGAATTTTATTGTTTTTTGTAATAAACTCTTTTTCAACTAACAGACAGACGACATGCGTTCATGAAAGCATTATAACTTTTTTTGCATTTGAATGTGAGCAAGCGACAAACGTAGATTTCAATCCGGTACATTCAACAAAATAGGTCCCTAGTTCTTTGACTTACTCGACGCAGACAAAATGCTATTAACGAAGCTGTCAGAGGGTGCTTAATACGATTATTTGCCTAATATACTTATGTTGGAATATCAAAATAACGCTGAGTCTGACGATATTTAATAAAGCATGTGTTAACAAAAACATATAGGCAGATACGTATAGTTCGATTAATAGTGCGTATTAGCTTTGACGTGACGGGTCACTGGAGAAACAATCCAGATATTTTATGCATTAGATAATAAGTTAATAAATTACGAGTATCTATGAATTGCATTAAATGGAAAGTGAGTTAGAAACAATTTTGGAGATTTAACCTTTACTTACGCTACGTGTAATTAATATTATATAACACGCAATAGTAAATTTTTACAGGGGCCATTATTTATATAAGTAATTTACTGTGTTTGACTTACGTATTGGAATTTTTATAAAATATTATGTATTTCATTAGTACCTATATTAATTTAATTGTCAATTTATGTAGCCTGTAGTGTATATATTTGATATGTTTATTGTGTATGACGATGTATGATCAATGCAAATAAATGATATGATATGATATGATAAACCTTTTGGGACTGCATGAAGGTTAAGTTTAAACTGTATCTTATGTCATATACGAGTATAGACGAATGTTTAATAAATCAAGCCCCAGATTGAGATTTACATATCAACACATAAGTTATATTTTTGGGTCCTTCGGTTAGCTCAAATAGAAGTAATGAAATGACCTAGCGGACTCAGCAACGCTGTTCATGTTATGCAACGGTCGGGTCGTCGCAATCGGTTTAACATTTGTGTGTATAAAAGCTTTGAGATACTAAATGAGTTTGTGTTTTTGGTCCCGGATATGCCAGCTGTTGTTAAGTAAAATTAGCTTTCAGGAAGGTATAATCAAGAAGCTGAAACTAATTAGGTTACGGTAAAAAATTGGATAATGCTAAAATGATGATTATCATCATCATCATGTCAGCCGAAAGACGTCTACTGCGGGACATAGGCTCCCCTAAAGACTTCCACAATGACCGGTCCTGCGCCAACCGCATCCAGCGGACACCCGCGACCCTTACCAGGTCATCAGTCCACCGTGTGAGGGGCCTGCCCACGCTACGCCTTCCGGTACGTGGTCGCCACTCGAGAAGATGAATGATGATTACCTATAATAGTCTGAAAATAAACAACGCGAGTTTCATTTCATCATCCCTCACCCTGAATTATTCGATGTAGTCCAATTTGTCCTACGATGTGAACAAAATCGTAGGACAAATCGGACTACATCAATTATTCCTGTATTTTCATCATCTTCATACTGGACTCAACATCCTCTTATAAATTTTCCAGTTGTATTCTTAAAAAGCGGCCAAGCGCAAGTCGGGCCACGCACAATGTAGGGGTTTTTTTTTCAAAATTTTGTTTTACCGTTACGTCGGCTTATTTGATGTGTATACTTACAAATTACAGCTTTTAAGTAAGCTAAGCCCGGGACAGACGGATGGATGGACCTTCCTACTTTACTACGAAACTCCAAAAAGCCTAGGTTTGCTTGGGCACCTCATCTCAAGATTTGGTGTAAGCAATTTATAAAGAAAGTGACTGTCATCTGATCTCCCAACCCAGAGAGCGAACTAGACCTTGTAATACAAACACCTGATTACTCACGATATTTACCTTCTGTTTAATATCAAACATATATTTTTTCACTAAATAAAAATAAAAAAACTTCTTTGTCAAACTTGATAGTACGAGTCAGGGTTCGGACCAAAAACATCCATATTAAAAGTCGCAATATGATATAATAACAGTTGCGAGCCAAAGGACGCCCGGGGTCCGCTACGTTTGCATTTTTTTTTTACGTGGGGAAATGCCTTTGCGCATCCCACCCGGATACCGCCCGGACTACCGTCTAAAACCCCACGGTGTTCCACCCCTCAGGAGGGTGAGGTGTTCAACCCCTCCACCGACGATTTCTGAGTGGCACGCTGAAGCACGCGCAACGCCATCGCGGGCCAGTTTGTTGCTCGGTCGACAGAATTCCCCAAGCCTGCCGGCCCTGGCCCCTGTTAAGGGGGCAGGTGGTGATTGTAGGCTCGCCGCCTCCTCCCATTTCTCCGTCGGCGGCCGGGATCATCGGAAGTTGCCTCCCTCTGTCTCTCGGCTGCCTCTTTCTTCTCTATAACTGTCTCGCAGAAGGCAAGGACCGCTTTCCATGCCCTTTGTCTTTCCACCATTCTGCGGCAGTGGGCAGCGAGAGGTAATGGCCTATTGCGGCCCACAATTTCCGGCGCTCTTCGTTCAGGCTGGGCACACCTCTAGCGTGTGCTGGGCCATCTCCTCCGGGCAGTTGTCGCAGTGGTGGCTCTCGGCCTATGCGACGCAGATACTTCCCGAAACACCCGTGATCCGAGAGTATCTGCGTCAGCCGGAAGGTCACTGCGCCATGGCGCCGGTCCAACCACTGCTCGAGCATTGGGCGAACTGTCCGGATGGTCTTGAGGCCTGCACTAGGTTGTGCCAGCCTCTCCCTCCATTCTGCCATCATCCCGACTAGAGCGGCTTCCCTGCGTCTCTCTACCTCGCTCGGTGCTGGTGAGTCGCCACGACCGTGCGCCTCCTTGCTCCAGCGATAAACCGCCGCAAGGGCCCTCGCGTCCAGGTCCCAGGGAAGCGACCCAGCCAGCACGCATGCCGCCTCATAGGATATTGTGCGATATCCTCGTATCATTCTAGTGGCCTTCGCAACAGGGTGTTTTCCTGTCTCTGCAGGGTGTCCGCCCATACGGGCCATGTTTGGGAGTATTCGCCCTAGAGCGCCAGCGGCTTTCAGCAGCTTGGGCACCAGGCCCTTAAAGTGGGCATGGGTCCGCTACCTAACCTAACACCGAGAATTGGCGTAAGTATTAAAAAAAATCTAATCATTATTTCAGACCTTACTGATAGTTCAAGAAATCGTACATACCTACTATGTTAGTGCACATTGAATAAAAACAAAACTAAGTGATAGCTCTAATGGGATAGCTCACAAAAGTTCTGCAAAGGTTAGCCATTGAGAGAGCGAAGAGAGTATCATATGTAGCACGGTCTACTTGGCTCTTCCAATAGCCACCACCACCCAAAACTTCAATATCGGGCAGTCAATTTTTTCGGCCAACACCCCGAGAAGACCATACTTCTGTCGCGCACTCGTCTAAGCATTTCGGTGTCTTCTGTTTAGGGTTAGTTATTTTACTCCGGTAAACTACGGTAAAATAACATAGGGCGAATGGAGGCGACTCTTTTTTGCCATTAGTTTTTACGGAAGCGACTGCCATCTGGCCTTCCAACCCAAGGGAGGAACTAGACCTTATTGGGATTAGACTGGTCAAGTGAGTGGGCAACTTGACTGTAAAAAGTTATCAAGCCGCTTGAAGGCCTCTAACTAGGCTTTAACGACTGCTGTCATAGACATCAGCCGGGATTAATGGCTTAACGTGCTTCCCAAAGCACGGGGGCGCTCAAAACGGCCACCCATTCAAGAGTTGATCACGGCTGACGTTGCTTAACCTCGCAAACAGAATACGGTACTCGGGCGCCGCTGAGCCACGAGCGCTTTCAATAATGGGTATCTGTCTAATACTACTTAATATAGGCACTAAGTTCTACAAACGTATCGGCACTTGTCTTCCGAATAAAAACTATAGCCCACTTTGTCAAGCGAGTGGGCGTCTTGACTGTCCCATATAAACAACTGTACTGTGACTAATAAAAACACAAATAAAATACCCTTTTCTCTCCTTAAATGCCTAGAAACTTTCACAGGCTTGTCATTCGTACGAACCATGTCGCGCCGTACTAACGTAAATATTTGAATACGAAGGAGGTTGTCGCGCGAAATTCACCGCGAGGGCGAATTTTTGAACGGAAATTTTAAATCAGAATACCTCGTGTAATGTTGCGTTGCGTACCCCGCATGCGGCGCGGAACTTTTATTGGATTCCAAATGGGATCCTTTCTGCATGTTTTGCAATTTTAAATCTAACGTGAATTCCTTTGAGGCTTGAGCTGGTCGTTGTATAAAATCCAAGTTAAGAATGTAGAAGCTGAACGGAGCATATTTGGGTTGAGGTGCCTGGGAATATTACAATAGTTATTTCGTTTTTATACTTAGTTATATAGCTGTAGACTTATTATTTATGGTAAGTGCTTGCAAGCACTTACGTACAATATAAAAATTTCCTCAGTTTTAATTCCATTTCTATACCTAATATCTCTAAGAAAAAGGATACAAGACTAAAGCAGACGCATTGTTAACTTCTTTGTTTTGTATTCACGTTTAAATCCAAACTAACTTGTAAACTTAATTATACTCAAACTAACGCTATATGGCATGGCTATCTATCTGCATTTCTACCTATCCCAGTTCAAGAGATGCATGATTTGTTAAGGTCGAGTACAAAATACCGAAATAATCACATTTCTATAAAAGGAGCCTGACAGAAGGTTAAACGTATAATAGAGGCTTTAGTAACAGGATTCTATTGGCACTCTTGGGGTCTGCAATGCAGATCGGAATCAAATAAAATAAATAAATAATTTTATGGGACAATGATACACAAATCGTACTTATTCGTATTTATTTTTATAAAAATGTGCAACGATGTACGGTTCTGTCAGAATCAAAATTACTTGCAAGTAACGTCTAGTTTTTATTTATTGACCCGCTAAGATTTTTCAAGAGGTAAAAATTCAATCGCAGGAAAACTTTGAAAGGCGATAAAAAAAACTAAAAAAGATCATGTTCTTGAAATTCTTTTAAAAAGTGCTTTGGTCTATCTTCTTTCTAATGATGTGCAATAATGCTAAAAAACCTTTCACAAACTTTATTCATTTGTCAACTTTAAGACGAATTATTAGCCTAATAATCGATATCCAACTTTGGCAATATTCAAGATCAAATTCGGTACGGAGGTTTGTAGTAGGTACACTAAATTAGTAAATAACAATCAAATTTCAATCAATAAATCATAATCATTCTGTCGTTCGAGTGTGAGAGTTCCGCCTTTCACCATTTTTATTCTCTCACAAGGAGAAATCTCTTTCTCCTCACATTGGAACAACACTCACTCCTAGCCACCACTGCCCCCCCCCCCTCTCTTTCAGAAGCATGAGGTACAACGTGTCTGAATGAAGTTCGTGTTCCCTCTCTGTCGCTTTTCGCGGTAGCGGCTCTGACTCTAAATCTCTCCCGCTCGCTCTCCGCTTCCCATAGCAGATTCTAAAATCTCCGAGTCCTGTAACAAGGGAAATCTCTATCTCCTCTCTCATATCCAACAACAGAGTGATTGTGATCGAATAAAATGATTGAAATTTGATTATTACCCACAAATTTAGCGTACACAAAAACCTGCTTACTGAAGTTGACCCCAAAGGTTGGCATACTTGCATATCGAATATTAGCCTAATTTGTCATAAAGTTGACAAATTAATGAAGTTTCAGAAAGTTTTTTTGGCATTATTGCACATCATTAGAAAGAAGGTAGACTGCAGCACTTTTTAAAAGAATTTTATGAACATGAACTTCTTTATTTTTTTTAATTGCATTTCAAAGTTGACCTACAACTGAATTTTTACCTCTTGAACAATCTTCGCGGGTCAATAAAAATAACTAGACGTTACTTGCAAGTAATTTTGATTTTGATAAAACCATACATCATTGCACATTTTTATAAAAATAAAAAATGCTGACCCGATCACTTACTTTTTTATAAATTTCAGGTTTAACGAGTCAACCTGTAAGATTCTCCAAAACTATTAAAAAAAAATACATAAAAAATTGCGTGGGCCCAAGAATTTTTTTAGGGGCCGTAGAAGATAGCAAATGACCCCACGTATCCGCCATTTCAATTTGACAAACGATGGACCAAACACCCTGTATATTTACTAAATATAAAACACATAGAAAACATCCAAGACTGATAAATAAATATTAGAGATGCACCGAATATTCGGTTACTATCCGGTATCCGGCCTATCCGGCCTTTATTTTAATATCCGGCCGGATACCGGATAGCAACGTACTATCCGGCCGAATACCGAATAGTAAACTTGCTTAATTTTGGGGTAAAAGATGGAATCTAAAAAATAGTAACAATCATAATAAAACTAGTGTAATCTTATGAAACAATTTTAAGTAAGTTTGGTGATCAGTAAATAGCGAGGTGTTTCTTTTTATTATTGGAAATCCACCAAAGGCTAATTTGTGATGTATATAACGAACGTTCACTACGAAACAGGTCAAAACCTGCACCACGCGTACCTGCAAACTCAAAATGTAGGTATAGTTCCGCCGGCCGAATATTCGGCGGCTGGATACCGAATATTCAGCAAGTGGTCAGGCCGAATATCTGGTATCCGGTATCCGGCCAAACAACTATCCGTTGTATCTCTAATAAATATCCAAGCTGTTTAAAAAAGATTTGCCCTTACCGGGATTCAAACTCAAGATCATCAGCTTCCTGGGCAAGATCACTAACAACTGGGCTTTGCCGGTCGTCACCAACAATTTTTCTTTTTTTATTGATGCCTATGTAAATTAATAATATCGGAATCATACCTCTATTTTGCGTTCCTATAATTTTGTATTGTAGTCAAATAAATTTGTTGTTAGAACCTAAGAACATTAAATGTATCCAGTAATTCGTTTGTTTGTCTTTAGTGAAAAGCCAAACGGGCTTTAGAACTTTCAATTTAACTCCCCCACAAAGAAGTCACTCTGTCAGATCTACTGCAAAGCCAAATAGAACTGCATTCAACTGATGGAGCTAATGGTTTAGGGCAATTTACTTAACAACTGGCGCTTTGGCTTGGCTACGCCTTTTGTTTCCATTGCTGTACAACACAGTATGGTTTGCAGAATTGCTTTTTCTTCGTCGAAGATTGCAATTTGCTGCATCATAATGACCAATCAGCTACCTTTGTTATGTCATGTTCATCATTGGAAAAATATGATCAAGAAAGAAATTAGGTATCTATAAGTAAACGCAAAACAGAGCGACATAGAACATTTTGTTCTGTGAAAAAAAAAATTATATGAAAAAAAAAATCTTTACCTTCTTACATTTTCATCTTTTATATTGACCGGGCGACTTGTTTAGAGGCCTGTGAAACTTCATGTAAAATAGCGATATCATAACGATATTTTTTTAAGTGAATTAAAACGATTTATAAATAACTTTATAATATGGTTTTAATATTAACGTCATGAAAATGAAGCTTAACAAGGTTGTCAATGATTAAATATATTAATAAATTATTAAATAAATAACATAATGATTCAACATTAATATAATTTAAACACCTATCGCTGTATATACGCAAATATTGTTATGAATCATAACGGTGTACCACAATAGCAACATGCTCGTTTAGATTTAGAATCTTAAAGCAACTGTTTCGAGAAATGCCGACTTACAGAACTGCGTTGATTACCAGAGTCTAAATAGGCCATAGAGATTATGATTAAATTTATATGAACCGTCATAAATTCGAGTATTTTCATTCGTATCCTAACCAAATGCTTTTTGCCTTATATGTCATAAAATCTTTTTTTTTTTAATTGTGGATCGGGTGTTGGATTTCATGGCCTATATTATTCAGAGTATTGTAAACAAAGCAAACTTGATTTGATATTCAAACAGTATAGTCTCCAATTACATTTCAAAATCGAAATGAGCTCGCAGCCACAAAATTTTATGACAGTACCGAAATTTAAAACTTTCGCATTTGTATTGCATCTTTCTGGAATCAAATAGCAGCAATGGTATATCTAAGTAAGATCGAAGTGTATATTTTGTAGAAATATCGCGGTCGAGAACCGTGGCAGACAGTTGAAATTGCTGAATAGTTTGCGGAACTAGCCCTCCGTGTTAAGTCATGAGAGGAATACTAAAATTAATAGCTCATGAATTAAAGATGAAACTGTCCCTTGACCGCTCTTCGTGATTTTAAGAACCATAACTTGTCAGACCTATCTATGGTAGCAATAAAACCGATTTGATATCTTCCAACAGTAAAATTCTCCACTGGTTTGACAATAACCATACTAGTATAAAGCCTGTTGGTGAGGTCTCGTAACCCCACTGCATTAAAAGTCAGAAGATATTCGCAAAATTCGAGATCTAAGTCAGGTCTCCACAGAAAACCAGCGCCTCGGCTTGCCACCATGCTGAGTGGAGATTCTATTTAGCGTTATGTAAATTAAATAAGTTTATTTTATTAGTTTATAGTTTATTTATACACAGTGCTATTACATGATTGTCAAATAAACGTTACTTAAAAATGTTACAAACACTGTGGGTCGCACAAAGAAAATTAAAATAAAGATTTTCAGTGACTCCTACACTAAGCTAGGCCTGTCTCATAGGCTGACACTATCGATTCGATTTACATTTAACTGATACTTTATCTAGCGCTAAAGAAAGAAAACATTAAATATAAAAACTAAGTATTACGTACAAGTTACAGTTTTGACCATCCTCATAGTGCGAGTTTTCAAGTTGGAAGCATGTTTTTTTTTGTTTCCTAATTTTAGTGTTGTCTTTATTGTGTTCGTTTTAATAACCCTTATTTATTATTATATTTCTGCTTAAAAATTAGCGCAATGAGGAGTATGAAAAAGTTAGTTACGAGAAGGAAATAGGCGTTGAATTTAAGCTGCCAAGTTTCATACGACGTATTTTAATGGTTTGTTTATTGAGTGTACTTACATAACATTTAGCAAAGCCTATTCAGAAATGTTTAGTTTCCCCTCTACGAGCAATATCTTGTTGACTTCATATTTTAATGTGTCGTTGCTTGGTCACATAAAAAAGGCAAAGGCAAATTTACATTTATTAAATTACGCGGTAGCAGTCCACCGAGGCAAGACAAGTCCAATGGAATGAAATAAGTGCACTATATCATTTTATTTCATTAAACCAAGCATACTTGTACATTGCTTCATGAAAATCGGGTACTAGCAATATTGAATCGCCCAAGCCTTTGCCCCGCCGCAATATGCCCGCGGCCATATCTCGCGAGCGCATCCAGTTGATGTATCGCAGCAATACACCAAGAGAGCTGTAAACCACTCCGTGTTGTATTAGTACAAGCCAATAACTCGCTTTAGACAAACCAGTACAACTCTGACCTACGGTTACGTTAAATTGCTGCGCAACTCTGGATTTAGTTATACTAGGAACAAGTGTTGAGGTGAGTCATAAGTTTATGAATCGTCTAGATGTACTATAATGACACAATTTTCATCCTAATGTTACATCTATTACGGCCGACAATGGCATTTTATCAACCTAATAACTTCGTATTGTATCGTCGGAGAGGCGGGGGACGAAACTTAAAGAGCCGGGTAATGCGATAATGGACTTTACTACGTTTCAAGAGGACGTGTACTATACATTAACTGCTTCCAGAACTGTATAGTGTATCTAAGCTAGGTTGAAGTACACTAAAGCAGCAATGGATATTACTTAGTGCCGAGACGCTTAAAAGATTCAACAAGGTGAGTGCTCAAACGTGCAAGATACTAAGACCCTCTGGCAAACTTCGATGAGTCGATGCACTGCTCAGGCGTCATGATTCTATGGCAAACAAACGATAGCGCGTTCTAACTCGATGAGGATGCCATCTATTGGGGACCAGCATAACCGAAGCTTGTGCATTGAGTTTTAGTATGGGCGCATGAGGTAGGCTAGTGCCATCTATTGGTGTCGTGCTATAATCTCCCCCTCTGTCCACGAAGCCGAGTAATATGACAGGAGTCTTCTTTATTGTTTTGTCTTGCGAGGTCTACCACGGAGTCTAGTCGCGTTCTTCTGTGCAACGGGTTGCTTCCTAGGTCTGCCCCTCTTGGGGCGCTAGTCGGGTAACCTCCACGAGTGTCTGGGCTCTTCCAGTTCCCCTGGACCCTCGCGGGTCTGCGGGAAGGGGAAGGGTTCTGGCCGGTGCGCCCTGGAGGCAACGGTAAGTGATTCATCTTCGGAGGGATCGCTCGTTTTTCATTATCTGGCGTCTGGCGTCCACATCGTCTGGCGTCCTTAGCTCGCGTCCAAACGTTAAATAGGCGGGCGTGTAACCCGTAGTACTCATCATAGCCGTATTCATTGCAAAGCGGATACTAGGTAACTTCGCTGCCCATGTCGTGTGGCTGTCTTTAACGACTATGGCCAATTGTGTCTTTAAGTCTCGACTTCTTCGTTCTACCGGATTTGTTTCGGGATGATATACTGACGTGAAGCCATGCTTGATGCCAAGACAGTACGTCAATTGTTGCATGACACTGCTGACAAATTGTGTGGCGTTGTCACTAATAAATCGGCGAGGCGTGCCGTATCACAGGATAATCTCATCTAGCAGTACCTTGGCGCAATCTTCTGCAGTGGCTCGTTCCAATGCAAATAATTACGCCCAACGTGATGCAACGTCTTCAAAGATAAAGATCCAATTATGGTTTTCCGCAGTCCGAGGCAAGGGTCCGAATAGATCGAAAGCTATTACCTCATACCGTTGGTTATGAGCTGTGGTTTGGAGTAAACCAGCGGGCTTCTGGTTAGAACATTTGTAGTGGGCACTGTATGCAATTACGGATATAAGCCTCGACGTGCTTCCTCATCCCTTTCCAGAAGTAACGCTTTGCTATGCGTTCAAAGGTCTTCTCTGCTTCGTAATGACCAGCTGTTGCTTCATTGTGGTATGCAGCGATAATCTTCTTTTGCTCTTGTTTGGGGATGATTCCTGGCTTGTATCTACGTCAGAGTCTGGACTGTAGCGGTATAATAAGCCATTGTTCATATAGTAACCTTTACCGCTCAAGTATCTGGCGTTTACTTCGTCATTACTCTCTAGACTGTTAACTAATTCCACAATCCCTTCATCCTTGTGTTGTTCTGTTCTTATTATTTCTTTGCTTTTGGCGGGTATATCCACAATCACCATGCAGAGTCCACAATCACTTTCTGTTTAGGGTTCGCAATTGGGACGGGACAAAGAGTCAGCAACAACATTTGTTCTCCCTGGGATATATTTTTTTTTTTTTTTTATTTATTGTTCAGAACACATACAGTCATACATAAAAAGATAGAGGTAAGTTGAAATATATATAAAAACAGACCTGGAGGTTCATAAATACAAACATTGAGTAAAATACCTAAACGAAAGCGTCTTAGCGAGTAAGGAAAATAAGAAAATAATTAAGATACACTAGAAAATAAATAGAATACTTAAATATTTTATAGCGATGACAATTTGGATCTCGTACGTTCTTTTAAAACATCAATAGAATGCATAAATGGATCAATATCACAGAAATACTCATTGTAGTTTTTTAACACTCGTTTGGAAAAGGTATGTCTAGAATAATTAGTACGTGCGAAACTCACATAAAACAAATTACGTGGACGTAAGGTGCGATGCGGTGCATGAAACATTATATTTTGCAGCAAGTTTGGGCAATTTATTTCATTTTTTAATATCTTGAAGAGGAAAATTGTGTCTAGAAAAAGTCTTCTATTGCAGAGAGAGAACATGCCAAAATGTTTGGCAGACTTTGCTGACGATTCCAGAGGTGTACCGGTCCTGTAACACAGTGACCTCAAGAAAACATTTTGTATTCTTTCAAGGCGATTAATATGGACATGATATTGAGGGGACCAGATCACAGAACCGAACTCAAGAATACTTCTGACGTAAGAATAAAATAATATTTTAAGGGTGCAGGGGCGCCTAAAGGGTTTGCCCATCCGTAATATCATACCTAGATTTTTATAGGCACTATTACAAATTTTGTCTATATGATTATTGAAATTTAGCTGCGAGTCCATAGTAATACCTAGGTCTCTAATAGAACTAACACGAGTTATCTGCTTCCCAGCAATAAGGTAGGTAAAATTGATTACATTTTGTTTACGAGTAAAACTTATCACAAAACATTTGTCTAGATTAAGGTACAGATAATTATTCGAACAATATTCATAAAAACTGTCAAGATCTTGTTGTAGACTATGACAATCTGCTTCAGAAGATATAGCTTTGTAAATTTTTGTATCATCCGCATAAACAAGGTGTTCTGAGTTTCTGAAGCAGGTTGCCATGTCATTTACATATAAGATGAAGAGGAGAGGACCTAGGTGCGAACCTTGTGGCACCCCTGACGGCACTGGGAGATAACGAGAAGTGTAACCCTTCAGCGCCACAGCCTGGCTTCGGTTTCTGAGATATGACTCAGTCCACCTCAGGAGATCACCGTGAATACCGAGCTTCTCGAGCTTTGTAATTAACTTAAAATGATTGATTTTGTCGAAACATTTAGAGAAGTCGGTATACACGGCGTCCACCTGCCAGCCGGAAGAAATTTTGTTTAGTATAAAGTCAGAGAAGTTGAGGAGATTTGTTTCGACACTGCGACCACGGCAAAAACCATGCTGACGTTCGGATATATGCTGATAAACCGTGGCAGTTATTTCATCAGTGACTATTTTTTCGAAAACCTTACCAAAAATATTTAATTTGCTAATTGGTCTATAATTACTGACTAATTGAGAATCACCACCCTTATGAATCGGGGTTATTAAAGCTGTCTTCCATAACTCGGGAAAAGTTCCCGAGGAAATAGATTTTTTGAAAATTTTCGTTATGGGCATTGTTAATTCTTTGGCACATGCCTTGATGAAAAGGGGATGAATAAGATCAGCACCGCTACCTTTCTTAACATTTACACGACTCAACTGCTTATAGACCAAGTCTTCTGTAATATTAATAGAACACAGATCAATTAAGCTATCATTAGGACAGTGTGACGATAGCGCCCCCTGCCCATCACAGGGGGCGGTTACAAACACCGAATTGAAATAATCATTAAAAAGATTGCTCATGGATTCTCCATCAGTAGCGGTTACCCCGTTGAATAAAATTTGGTCAGGTATAGTATTAACAGGGAATTTTGATTTAATAAATGACCAAAAGTAATTGGGTGATTTATAAATTCTGTCCTCGGCCAGTGAGATGTATTTTTTATAACATTTAGCAGCAAGTTTATGTTCCCTGTTTCTCAAAAATACAAATTCTTCCCTGTCTAGTGGATTTCCGTAGATTTTCCACCTTTTGTGAATCAATAATTTTTGTTTACGAATTTTAACCAAACTGCGGGAGAACCATGGGGGATAACCTGAGATGTGACTTATGCTTTTTTGAGGTATAAATTTAATAATCAGTTTATTAATAACAGCATAAAAATAAGCCACAGACTCGTTAGTATTTAAACCATCTAAACCAGACCAATCAGTATCAGAAAGTGCTTTACGTATCGATTCATAATCCCCAGAATGAAACATTGGTTTAACACTATGGTTTGGCTTCAATTCGGGTAAATATGGCGCAATTGATAGCGCTAATTCGATGTGTAGGGCCCTGTGCTGGGGGTCTTCGGCTGTGAGTGGACAGGGGCTCGCGGCAACAGAACAGTTACCATTAGAAATGACTAAATCAAGGATCCGCCCGTTCACATTAGTACAAGCATTATATTGACGAAAACCTGTTAAGGCCATAAAGTCGGACAAAAAAAGCACTGTTCTGTTATCACTAGCCCCGAGTGATAGGTAGTTTACATTGGAATTTGTGCCCCAAGTAGCATGCGAAATATTGTAGTCCCCGAGAAGAACAAAGATATCTTCCGGGTTATTATGCATTAAAATGGAAACGTTATCAAAGAAATCACTTAGTGACGAGTTATGATTGTCGTTGTGCGGGAAGTATACACAAGCTATGTGTATATTAGGCCGGCGCGGAGCGCGGGCAGCGGGGGCGGGGGACACGGTGATCCAGAGCTCCTCGTGGCGCGACGCGGCGCTCCAGTCGTCGCGGCGGGTCACGATGAGCTCCCGGCGTGCCGCCACCAACACTCCGCCACCTCGCCGTCCCCCACTCCCCGCACGGTCTCGTCTGTACACAGTATACCTACCATCGAAATATTCACTGCTAAAGAAATCGGAATTAAGCCAGGTTTCAGATAAACAAATCAAGTCATAACTCGCATTTACTATATTATTTAAAAAATCGTGTGATTTAGTCCGCAGGCCCCTCACGTTTTGGTAGTAAACAGCTAGACTGTTAGAACTCATTATGGAGGATTATGTTTGGAGCTTTTGAAATGCAATTTAAAATGAGTTCGCAAGTGAATTCCATACGAGTGTTGAAAATTATAGTTATGTTGATAGTTACAGAAATTATATAAACATTGACATCGGACAAATTTAGGTAAATACTTTAAAAGTGCAACAATAACTAATAATACTTTTATACGACGACGTTTTCCATACGAGTGTTCAAACTTTACAGCTTTGTTGATAATTACAGAAGTTATATAAACTATGACATCAGCTAATTTGAATAAGGATTTTAAAAGTGCAACAAAAAGTAACACTACATTCCAGAGATAGTGACTAATACATGAAATAGTAGTAACAAGTCATTTTAGCTTAACAAGGTCAGATTCACTGCTGATTTTGTACACTTTGGAGTTGTCGTTTTTCCGCATATAGATTTTACATTGCTTCACCCACAAATAGGAATAGTTTAGCTCGACCTTTAGGTCACGGGCTCGCTTTAGTAGCAATTTGTTGGTAGATGTTAGGTGCTCGTTAACGTAAACAGCAGTAACGGGGCCCGGCAGACCCGCATCAGCGGTGGTGAGGTTTCGACGGGCTCGCGCGGCAGCCACCAGCTCGTCCTTCCGCCGCCGCTGAGAGAAACGAACGATGATAGCCGGGGGCCGGGGGTCCGCGGCACGCCCGCCGCTAGTAGAATTCGGGTACCTACGTACCCTTTTTTTTATAGTGATATCGTAAGGCTGTAGCAGTAGAGCCCATCGAACTAATCTCCCAGTTGGTGATTTCAAAGACATGAGCCATTTAAGGGTTTGATGATCCGTCATAACTGTTATCTTGCCTCGTTCAATATAACCTCGGAATTAATTGTCAGCCCAGACTACTGCTAGGGCTTCACGTTCAGTCGTGGAGAAGTTACGCTCGGGCTTAGTCAAGAGGCTACTAGTGTACTCTACCGGATGCTCTGTCTCTCTCTCCCCCTGGACCAGAACTGCTCCGAGTGCGTAGCTACTAGCATCGGTCTTGATGGTGTAGGGTTTGGTTTCATCAGCTTGTGCGAGCACATGCGAAGTCGTCATAAATTTGCATGGCTGGGCGAAAGCGTTAATCTGGTCACCTTTCCATTTCAAAGTGACGTTCTTCTTAGAAAGGCGTGTGAGTGGCTCGGCTATTTTGGCGAAACCAGGTATAAATCTTCTATACCAGGAACACATCAGAACAAATGACAATAACTATTTCAGTTTTCGCGGAGGTGACATACCCAATTTAGCATTAACCTTTTCAGGGTCAGGTTGAAGTCCATCAGCCATAAATATTTTACCTTTTGGCAGCAGAAGTGACACTTTTCCGGATTCGCTGTCAAGTTGTATTCTTTAAGTTTGTTGAAGACGTCCTGTAGATCTTTTATATGATCTTCGAAGGTAGAGGACATGACTATCAAGTCATCCTAGTATCTAATAACTTGATGTGTCTAAGCAAAATTCGTAAACGATCCATCATTCGCTGAAATGTGGCCGGTGCGTTGCGTAAGCCAAACGGCATACGACACAATCTGTACATTCCAAAAGGGGAGACGAAGCTAGTCTTCGTACGATGTTCTTCCTTGACGCTTATCTGCCAGTATCCAGCGCGAAGATCAATACTGCAATAAGGCGTTGATTTGCGGTCGTGGAGTAACTCATCGATTCTAGGTAGTGGGAATGCATCACGTGTCGTAATCGCATTGAGCTGACGGTAGTCCACACATACCCTCATGCTTCCGTCTTTCTTAGGCACCATCACTGGCGCGGCCCAAGGGGATGTACACGGTTCAATAATTTTCTCAGCTAACATCTTTTCCACCTCTTTCTTTAAGATTATCTCGGTCTTGACCGGTGACAAGCGGTAGGGTGGTACGGAAATAGGCTTGTGATCTGTCTTAATGGACTGTTCGAAACCTTTCACTGGTTCTCGATTAGCGTTGAAGACGTCTTGGTTCTTCTCCAAGAACTCGTCCAGTACCACAATGTCCACCGAAGAGAAAGATGTTGATGGGAAGAGTGTGTGATCAAGGTCATATAAGTCAAACTCTTCATCATAATTCTGAAGGCTTGCTCTCGCATCTTCAAAAAGGGCATCCAGTATAGGCGAGTACTTATAATTTGCAGGATACTCCGTGTGAGATTTCTTCCTGCGCGGAGGGGTCGGAGCATCAATCCTTATTAACGGACCATATGTACGTGCGGTATTACTCTCATCTGGTAACGAAGGCGATAGAGAAGGTTCTTCAACAGGCGTCATGGCAGCAAGCGCAACCCCCTCACCGAATACAAAGCTCTAAATAAAGCTCGAACTGTTGGGAAGGATCATCGATGAACTGCCACGTGCACTGGGGAAAACTGAGATCAATAAGGGCATCTCAAATGAATCCAACTCCAAGGAGTGTGCGCTTGCGACGTGATTCAGGTAGTACAAAAAAGGTTGTAGGTACCGTGCGGTCGTTAACCTTTACGGGAGCTTGAGTAACTAAAACATTCTTGTGCTTTGGGATACCATCCGCGAGCGTTACTCCAACTCTCAACTCTTTAAATTCGTACTTCTGTCTCTTCAGTTCGCAACACAAAGAATACTAAGCGATACTTGACTTGACGCAACTATCCAAGTACGCGGCGCCAGCTACTCCTCCTATCCCAACATATATAACAGGACGATCTCTGGCGTCGATGGTAGCGGCAACTGAACAAAATCCAATTTCAGGTGCCGGTTGTTGTGTTCTTTTAGTATGGCAGGTTGGGCAGCTGCTCCTAACTACTCCAGGAGCACCGCAGCCATAACATCTAAATCTTGGTGTGGAGGGAGATGGGTGCTGAACAACTGCATCCATTGTATCTGGTCTATCAGCTTCCTTTGGTGCGTTATCTTTGCGACCAGTCAGCTTCCGACAATTTTCATCGGCATGTAAAAGTAAAAAAAGTAAAAGTAAAAGTAGTTTATTCTTCAAATTAGGCATATTACATGCACCTATGAACGTCAATAAACTACCACCGGTTCGGAAAAATAAACCTCTGCCACGAGAAGAACCGGCGTAAGAAACTCGGCGAGGTGTCTTGTTTTCAAAACAATATACATTGTATAGTTAAATATAAATTACAGTGTCAGCTACTACAAAATAACTGAAATAACAATGCTACAGTAGAAAACATATTTTCGCGATAGATTACCCGTGCAGGACGCTATCACTGCCAAACATCCCTATCCATGATGTAATCGTTTATCTTATAATATGCTTTTGAAATAAGTGTTTGTTTTACTACAGATTTGAATTTAGAATTACTAAGTTCAGTAATGTGTTTAGGAATTTTATTGTAGAATTTGATACAATTTCCCAAGAACGACTTTTTCGCCTTTACTAGTCTATAGAAGGTTACTTTCAGTTTCCCAGTATTTCTCGTGGCTATTGGTTTATCAGCGTTCGTTGGAAAATTGCCCAAATTCTTCCTAACATACATTATTATTTCAAATATATATAGGGACGGCAGGGTTAGAATATCTATTTCTTTGAAAAATTATCTTAATGACTCACGTGACCCCAAGTTATAAATTGCTCGGATAGCCCTTTTTTGCAAAATAAAAACAGTTTCAATATCTGCAGCTGATCCCCATAAGATAAGACCATAAGTAATTATACTATTAAAATAAGCAAAGTAAACTAACCGTGCCGTTGCCACATTGGTAAGCTGCCTTATTCTCCTGACTGCAAATGCAGCAGAGCTCAACCTACTTCCTATCGCTGTTATATGGGAACCCCACTGCAATTTTGAGTCCAATGTAATACCTAAGAATACAGTAGAAGTAACAAATTCTAATGTTTGACCATTAAGTCTAATATTTGTATATAAGTTTCTGTTTGATGAGTTCGCAAGAGAGAATTCCATACATTTCGTTTTTTTCGGGTTCAATACTAAGTTATTGGCAGCAAACCAGTCAGATATCATGGAGAGGGTATTATTTGGTTCAATGAGTTCAGTATCTCTCCTATTTACCTTGAACAGTAATGAGGTGTCGTCTGCGAACATTACAATGCCTGATCGTCGGCTTACCATATATGGCAGATCATTTACATAAACAAGGAACAGGAACGGACCTAGAATAGACCCCTGAGTACTCCCATCTCTACCACTGTCTCTGACGAAATGGCTTTATTTATCGCTACCTTTTGATTTCTCTGTGTTAAGTATGACTTCATGAGATCTAATGCGTGCCCTCTGATGCCATAAAACTTAAGTTTACAAATTAAAGTACCATGATCTACACAATCAAAAGCCTTGGAAAGGTCACAGAACACTCCGATGGCGTCGTGCGACTCTTCCCAAGACTGCAAAATAAATTTTAATAAACTTGCACCTGCATCAGTAGTTGACCTACCCTTCGTGAAGCCGAACTGCTGTGCGTGCAAAATATTGTGAGAATTAAAGTGAGAAACCAATTGCGTAAGCATTATTTTTTCGAATATTTTGCTAAACGCAGGTAGGATAGAAACTGGACGATAATCAGAAGGATTATCTCTATGACCTGATTTGAAAATTGGAACTACTTTACTACATTTCATTAAGTCTGGAAAAATGCCATAGTCTATACAGTTATTAAAAATGAGAGCTAGAGTTGGTGCAACGACCTCCAGAATAGATTCCAGTACCTTGACTGACACGCTCCATAAGTCCTCAGTGCTCTTTATTTTTAACATTTCAAAGGACTTCAGTACATCTAGAGGAGAAACATGATGAAATTTGAAATTAGTTAGTGATTCTAATTTTACGTTGTCATTCAGAAGGGATTCAGCTTTTGTGGTAGATGATGCTAAACTTTGAGTAGTGACTATAGGAATTTTAGAAAATAAATTATTAAATTCATCAGATACTTTTACTGCATCAGTTATTAAATTATCCTTTACTTTCAAAGAAATTGTGAACTCTCTATTATTTCTCTTCCCAGTCTCTGTGTTTATTATTTTCCAGACTGTCTTGGCTTTATTATCTGAGGACTTAATTTTATTATTCAAGTGCATTGCTTTTGCTTTTGTGCACACTGTTTTAAACAATTTGGATTAATCCCTAACATACTGATGGAAACATTCGTCAGTGGTGCAAGATCTCCTTTCATAAAGTTGGTATAAGTTATCTCTACTTTTCCGAATTCCGGTAGTTGCCCACTCATTAAATCTCATTTTATTATTTATCTTAATACGCTTTTTACTACAAGTCTTATTAAATTCGTTGCACACTGTATTCAGAAGCATTTTGAATTGATCATTCGGATCATTTGATTCTACCTGGGTGTTCGGCATGGCGACTAGTAGATTAGACTTTAGTAATTCTAGTCTACTTCTACTCAGCGGTCTTATTTCTATAACGCGATCTGGATGTTTTACTTCGCAAGGTAGCCTGACCATCTGAGCTTTATGATCCGAACGAACTCCATTCACTATGCTACTGTCTATATCAGAACTGTTTAACCAAATATTATCTATACAAGTGGCCGAGGTCGGAGTAACTCTGGTAGGTACTTCAAACAAGTAGTCAAAATTGAAAGATTTCAAAAGAGTAATGTACTTATCTTTTTCAGCTGATTGTGATAAAATATCGATATTAAAGTCGCCGCAGACCACTACTGACTTTTTACCACTTGTTGCTTTCCTGAGTACATCCTCCATAATTTCCATAAAAGATGTTAAATCACCTGATGGTGGTTTATAAATGCAAATTATCAGATACTGATCCATCTCTGCACAAGCAATCTCGCAAACACGATCAACAGAACAGCCTGAGACGTCTCTACGTTCCTTAAAAGTCAAACCATTTTTCACTAAAATAATAGATCCACCACCCTCTGCTGTAGTTCTGTTTAACGCGCTGGCCAATACGTAATTATTTACATTGAATTTCATCATGTGATTCTTTAACCAAGTTTCTGTTAAGCAGACTACATCTACATTAAACTCTTCCGTAAATAATTCTAAATCTAGTATTTTGCCAGTGAAGCGATTAATATTTTGGTGTAATAAAGTTACACTATTGTGCTTCTCTGTTGTCCTAACAGTCAGTTTAAAGACAAATCCGCAGTTGGAGATGTCGTCCTATCCAAGGTGGAGAGGGAGCTTTGATTTCCGAAAACGGAATTAATAAAAGATGCTAAAGATTTAGCAAGTCTGTCAGTTGTAATACGGTAATCACTAATAGCATTATTAGTGTCAAAAAATATAACGTCACTATGACGGCACGTCAGCTTATATATAAGCTTATTAAGATTACACGCATGACTGTTAGCACTGCATGGAGAAGCAGAATAGGGTAATGCGCCTATAATAACATTTTTAGCACCTAGCTTAGACAGGCAGTCAAACTCAGCCTTCATCTCAGAGTACCTAATATTTGAACCATCACCCAACATTAATACAATTGTTGTTTGTTCATTTATATGGGTATGTTTGATGTTATCTATAATTTTTAGAAATGAGGCATCGGGCATACAATGATTTATAACACAGCTGTTGAGAATGACCGTAGTTCTTGTAATATCTGTACCACAGTTTACGCATTGAAGTTGACTGAGCATCTTGATTGTGCTGGGTCAGTTTCGTTTCGTCGTAGGTTACAACAACCTTTTCGTTCAAGACATGTTCAGCAGCGTGAACGGCTTTAAGCATTCCTTTGAAGTCCTTAAAGTCGGCGCGTGGTACCCTGTCTCAAATTTCTAAGCGCAGCAATCCGTATAACATATCTAACTGAATTGTTTCTATATGTCTGGGGCTAGGTAACTGTGAGAACAATAGCCTTTTCCGACGTATGAAGTCGTCCGTTGACTCGCCGTGCAGCTGTGTTTGTAAAATGTCTATACTTAGACATTTTACAAACACAGCTGCACGGCGGGTAAGGTTGTCGAACAGGTGCAAAATTATCCCGAAGTCGTGCCTCAAAATCGGTCCATGTTGTAACGTTGTTTTTCACTCCTAACCACCAGACTCAAGCTTTGCCTTTCAGTACGATTGGCAACTCACTAAGGGCTGTATGGTCTCCCATGTCAGCTGATCGTTTGAATATGTTTACTGCAGACAGGAAAGCTTCTACCATTTCCGGATCCTTGGTTATTTGCTTGGTTACGTTATAACTGTAGGTACAGTTGATGAATTAGCCCCTATTAGTTGACGGAGCAGGCATTCTATACAAAAGTTGTGCAAATTGTTCGGGTGAAAGCATTGTTGTTGGTTTTCTTTTGATCGTCGTGACTCTTCCAGACCGCGTGACAAAAGTTGGGCTCTTGAGTTTTAACGTTCCAAAACCTCCTCGGCTCATTTAATAATGTAGGTCGTCTACTAGCGTATGTCGTAGCCGTTCTCGTAGCGTATATCGTAGCAGTTCTCGTAGCGCAGGTCGGGAACCGTAGCTCGTAGCCGATAACGAAACGATTCGCGTAGCAAATGATGACGTCACGTAGACGGGCCTCACGTGCAGGGCGCCAATGTATCGTCGGAGAGGCGGGGACGAAATTTAAAGAGCCGGGTACATGCGATAATGGACTTTATTACGTTTCAAGAGGACGTGTACTATACATTAACTGCTTCCAGAACTGTGTAGTGAATCCAAGCTAAAGTGAATCCGCATGCCAAGCGTGGCGATTATGGCATTTACTCCCCATGAAATTGGGGGAGGCCCATGTCCAACAGTGGACGTCCTTAGGCTGATATGGTGGTGGTGGATTATTATTATTTTCTCAAACATGCAGTAAAATATTGATGTTATGTTCCTTTTAATAGGCTGCGAAGTATGACGTTTCAGGTGCGGCTAGGACAAGAGGTCGTTAATGGAATTTCATACAAATCTTGCAGGCCTAGGCCGGTAAAGTCCTCTTTTTTAATTCTATTGCACATAAATTTGTGGCACTGGCATCATGACATTCTGCCACTATGCGTATTAAAAATAAAATTTTGTTTTTTTCTTGTTGTTTATTTCATTGCATGTTTGAGAAAAGCACTATACATACCTCGGCGGGAAATTTGGGGTTGCCCGCCTTAGACCTATTCATCTATATGTCTTCGGTCGGCAACCCCTTTCGTCCCGGCCTCTGTAGTAATGTACTATTAGTCAGATATTTCGTTTATCTTTGTGTATTCCTCTAAGAAAGTGCCGGTAAAGTTTCAATTACATTAGAGGTATTTACGTTAAATCCTGACTGAATTGCATACTTTAGTGAGAACTTCTAACAACGAACCCTCCTTAGATGAAATTCCACTTCAAAAGCAGTTAAGGCAGTCTTATAGTTGCCATGGAAATGTATTCTGAAGTGCACATCTGCACAACCTAATGATGCGTGGGAGACTCCGTATTGCTTATTCAAGTAAAATTATATTCAGAAACTAGTTTCTTGCACATGGATTTCTGAAAAGGGTTGGAAAACAGAATAACTGCACCTGATTTTCTGCCTAATCCTTTATACATATACAAGAATTACTGCGATTTTTTATAGAAAACTTCCGTGAGTTACAGACTTATTGAAATGAAACGGGTCACTCACGTCTTTAAGGTCGAATATTTCGGTAGGTTCGCGGTCTTTAATCATGAGTACTTATCGCGGCGGTGGTTCTTTTAACACTGAAACATGTCGAGCGATATTTGACCTTAAAGACGTGAGTGACTCGTTTCATTATATTTCAGTTACTGCGACCTTTGTACAGTGTGTATCTTTCATTCGAACCTATATTTTAAGACCTTAAAGAATATGCTTTTATGAACCTAGTTTATATAAGCAATAAAGTTATGTCAGCATGCAATATATCGATAACAAGTTAACAACTTATCGTCGTCATTATCTAAGTACAGTAGAACCTGAAGGTTTGCCGGTGTTCGCTACTTCACCATCATTCTCCTAGCGTTATTCCCAGTACAGTTGCATCCTGAAGAATGCCTGGGGTCCGCTACCTGATCCCAAGAATTGGCGTAGGCACTAGTTTTTACGGAAGCGACTGCCATCTGACCTTCCAACCCGAGGGGGAAACCGACCTTATTGGGAATAGGCTTGTCAAGTGAGTGGGCAACTTGACTGTTAGAAGTTCTCAAGTCACCCTGAGCCCTCTAACTTGGCTTAACGATTGCTATCATAGACAGCCACCGGGATCAACGGCTTAGCGTGCCTTTCAAACCACGGGAGCGCTCAGTTAGTAACCACTCAAAGCGGTCACCCATCCAAGGACTGACCTCGCCCGACATTGCTTAACCTCGCATACCGCACGCAGTACGCGGGTGCCACTGGGCCAAGAGCGCTCCCGGTGTCTGCTACTTAATGCCTAGAATTGGCATAGGCACTAGTTTTTAACTTTTACATTTTGTATAGGTACAGGCAACAGCAAATGTACTTAGATGATCATTTTTGTACTTGGTCGCACTAACGTAACAATACTGCGACAGTTTGGATGCGTCAAAGTGAAAGTGACAAGGTACTAAAATGATCATGTAATTTTGCTGTTGACTATACCTGCCTAACATATATAAGTAATAAAGAAAAATGACTCATTATCTTTATTACTATAAAAAATAACCTAGATAACAATGAACTGAAACTATTTCTAAAAGTCCTTGAAATAACTTCCAAACACCAGCATATGTAAGTTTCACTGCTAGGCAGAGATTTTCCTCACAGTATCACAATACACATAAATCTCATGCCGCCTCACATATTTCCTACTTGTCAAAAACCAGCCCTCAGTTTATAAAATACATGTAATCTAGCTCGTCTCAGAGTAACGCAAAAAGTTGTCACTTATTAGATTCTGGTGACGAAAACAATGTGACAAATGTGACAAAAAACGTGACAAATCGTCGCATTGTTCAGTCGCTCGCTATTGTTTCTTGTGACATTTATTATTTGCTGTCTCTCTGACATTCTTCATAAGCGGATATTAACGCTTGTCACACTCGGTCGTCAGGGGAAGAAAACATTTAATATATATTGTATCATTGTGAGATTTATTAGCCAAGTGCTGGTACGAGAACGTAAAAGCTGCAAAAAGGAGTTATTCTTTTATTTTATTGTACTTATCCCATAGTCTGCGTCAAACCTACAGATGCCATTGCCATATAGTGACCCTGTATCCTACTTTAAAGGCCACCTAACACCAGAAGCAATATTCCGTAAGTCCTATTTTGATACTACATTGTATCAAAGTAACGTAAACCTACATGTATTAAATTTCATCATGTGCCTTCCGTTTTCATCAGACGATTCAAGTAGCGACCATTGAACACTTCCTTAAGAGGGCGCAGTACGCTCGGTTCTCCATACAAACGTATTTATACTCTCATTTTAAAATTCCATGCTAGAATGACATGAAACTTTGTATACACAATGGGATCCGGCATATCTAGGTATAAAATTAGTTTCTGTTGCTAGAAATTGTAAAAGAAAAAATACAGCGGTTTTTTGAGATTTTTACGGCTTGTATGAAAACATTAATAATCACTGTATTTTTTCTCCATTATAATTTCAAGCAACAGAAACTAATTTTCGACCTAGATATGCCGAATCCCATTGTGTATACAAAGTTTCACGTTATTCTAGCATGGCGTTTTAAAATGAAAGCGTATATACGTTTGTATGGAGACCGAACGTACTGCGCAGTCTTAAATGACTATGCAATCCTATAAAATTATGTAACAATTATTATTTTTTATAGCATGTTATTCCATATAGCATGTAACAAATATACCGTAGATTTTGACGAGAAATAAGTAGGAATTGGCTAATTTTGACGAAGGACCCCACCCAAAAACAAAACCTTTTTTTACCTACTATTTCTATTCAAACTGCGATACCCATTAACGCCTTAAATGGATCCACGGCATTTGTACATATTATTATACGACTTGTATCATCCCCGAAATCTCAGATAAAAATACTGATGCTCCAGCTAGCAGATTCTCTCCATAAGTGTCATTTCAACCATTAAGATTAGTAGTCCCGATAATTAATTTAATTTGAGAATAAGTCCTTATTCCAATCTAATAAAACCTGGCCGAAATCATTACATAATTACACAAAAGCTCTGACACTGCCGTTTGGTTAAATTTGAATGTATTGAAATCCAGAGTCCCGATTCTCGGCGCGCTGTGGCAGACACTAACGATGTTTGCTCTTCCTTTATTATGTCTCTTTGTAAACAGAACCAGCGATTGCCACAACTGCCACAAGCACCAGTTCATTAAATAACTGTACGACCAAACTCTTAAGCAAAATTACGCATACACCTTTGAATTTCTCCGTAGGTGTAAGCAGGTTTCTTCACGATGTTTTCCTTCACCATAAAGCTAAATATTTCTTACATAAGCTCGAAAAATTTATAGGTAAGAGCCGGGATTTGAACCCGCCGCTTGAGAGCCGTTTGCTTGAACCACTTTGCTACCGTAGGTATTTAGGTATAATATTATCATAGACATTTAATATTGGTATAACTTTCTTTTAAAAACTTGAACAAATAAGACTTAATTCGACCTTGTGTTTAAAAAGTTATGACTGTTATAAGTATCACTCCAGAAGAGTAAAAAGAATACACGTAAGCTATATTTGAAGAACTAAAGTTTATTTTTTCAATAATTGCTAGCTAGCTCAATAGTGTAGGTAGCGTTTAATTTTGTGCTCCTATTACAAGCCACCCACCATATAATTAAAAAGTATGACATTTAGTAAAAACAAAAAAAAAACTAAACAATAATAAAACTATAATGAAACGGGTCACTCACGTCTTAAAGGTCGAATATCGCTCGACATGTTCATGTCGAGCAACCGAGCGGACAGGGCACGGGCACGCAGTGCTAAGAAAACCGCCGCCGCGATAGGTGCTCATGATTAAGGACCGCGAACCGGTCTGAAACATGTCGAGCGATATTCGACCTTTAAGACGTGAGTGACCCGTTTCATTATATTTAATATGTCTCAAACTCACGGGAGTTTTCTATATAAAATTAAATAATAAAACTGTTGTTTTGTTTTGAATTTTTTTGCTTGGAAAATAAAATCTCTTTTATAAAGGACTTTGGCATAATTCGGCCATTCCAAAATGTTTTAAGTATACTTCATGTATGTATATTATACTGTAGGTACGATCACAGTATTTTTGATGTGAAATGATAATTATAGATAGTCGATATAAAATGTTAAAAATAACGAATACATTAAGGTTCACAACAACTTCAATGTTATTGAAGAGAAGTAAATTAGGGTTTAAAAGTTAGTAGGGCAATTTACTTTTAACTTTTAACATATTAAGAGCTCAGTATTTTAATGAATTCGAAATTAGGACGAAGGATACGGGTCTGTAGAAGTTAAATTAAAAGAGCCGTAACTTTTATGACTAGGAAGATAATAAAACACGTTCATTATGGCTACAGAGGGGCCTACTCGTATTTCACGAAATATATTCAATTGAAATCAATATTTTTTTTACTCTCTCGTTCTGTTACGTTATATAAGTGACTTGCGCGGAAGCAGGCACGCGTATAGCCACATTTGCTAATTTGCTCACTGTGATATTCGTGTCTGATTCGGAAGAGTGTCAATTGTGTATAGAAAGTTTGTTATTAGTAACTAATTCACAAGGAAATGAGACATATATATGCTCGCGTATTTCCTGTAGACATACCCTTGTTAATTGTCTGATTTTTGGTTAGACTCATGACATGTACATATAAACAGCATGTTCTCTTAAAATTTAACCAACAGAACAAAACACAAGCCAGGCCAGCCAGCCAGCGAAGAGGATGCGCTTTGGTTTCACCAATAATATTTGGTTCGGCCACCAGCTCTTCTACGAGTATTTCTGCATTTTTACGGATGCTTCAATTCCCATAGTCTCTTTTCACTGGTCCTAGGATTTTTCGGACTTCTATGGTCAAAAGGTGGTTAGTTTAGTCTGTGTATATATGACCTGAATGTTAATTTGCCATCTTTCTCAAATTTAACCTTTATGTGGTATGCTCTAGCAGGGCCATCAAAAATAACTATATAATAAGTATAAACGAGGAGTTCAAATTCCTCGTCTATTACTAAAGACAAACTACTCTGAGGGCCTACTCCGAACTTTGATAATCAAACTTCGTGTCGTGCCGTCCCTTTCAATCTCGTGTTATACACTATATGACGGAAAGGGACGGCACGAACCGAAGTTCGATTTTCGAAGTTCGGAGTAGGCCCTCTGTCCACCTTGGACGGTTGTTAATTTTTTTCTTAACTGACTACCTGGTTGGTTGTTTTTTCCACATATAGGTAAACTTAAAGGAGTAGTTAAAAACTAAGTGAGTCGTCGAAATTGGAACCCCGTGTAGCGGGGCTCCGTCGACTCTAAGAAGGAATTGTTTTCGGATCGGCAGTCTATGACTATGTCGGCTAACACGAAACGTCCATATTAGAAACCAACCAACTAGGCTGGTTGTTTGTTAAGAAAAAAAATTAATGACCGTCCAACCAGGTGGAAGGAGAGATTTGTAGGTTAGTAATAGACGAAATTCCTTCAGCACTCTCAGTGTGAAGTTTCATACGAAAGGTTACCTCGATACCTTTAGACTCAAAGGACGTAAACGCCAAAACGCCACTTTACAGGAGAAGCAAAAAACTAAAAAAAATTTGGAAAATAATTCATAACTTTTTCATTTTAAGACTTAAAAAGTTGAGTTTTGGCTCAAAATCTTAGATTTGGAAGATAAACATAGTGGTTTTATAATATTTAGGATAAACCAATAAATAAAGAAAATAGGATCGTTATACGCCCCAAAAAAATAAAAAAAAATATTTATACGACCCCAAAATTCGTAGTGTCTGTAAAATTGTTAGGGTGTAAAAGTCACGAAAAGCGATTTTTTTGTCAAAATGGGGTGTATGTTACAGTCGCCAGAAAGGTATTTAGCTAATTCGCAGTGTATGTAAAATTGTTAAGGTGTAAAGGTCAAGAAAACCGTTTTATTTGTAAGAATGGGGTGTATATTACAGCTGCCAGAAAGGTATAATAGCTAATTTTTAAAATGCATTTCAATTCTCAATTGTAAGTTTTGTATCATCGTCATGCCTTCGTCATTATTGATGAATGGCTAAAAAATTTTTTACATATCTTTGTAAAATCCCCTTTTTAAAAACTTTGGCAATCATTATCTCAAATCGTCGCCTATATAACTAAGGTACAAAAATGTTATTGGAAAAGGAAAACCCAGAAAACTCAATAAACAAGGTTTTCAACGTAGGTACTATGAAGGAACCAAAAAATAATAAATCATCTCGGAATCTTTATTAATCATTATGATTATGACATTAGTAATCATACGTTGCATACAAACAACATAATCATTATCAGGAAGGATAAGTGCGCCCATGGGGAAGTGCTTCTTTTCTGTAAATACTAATAGAGGGTAACAGTTACCGGCACTATAACCAGTAGTCGCCCTTTCTCTAACTGACTTTAATTACAATAAAATCTTTGGAATAATTTTGCCATTTTAATTATCAACACAATAATTAAGACTAAATAAGGTCATGAAAAAAGATTTTCTGACTTTTCGTTTCACTAAGAAAAAAATACTTTAGAACAATCTTCATCCTTCGATTAGTGCGCCTATAATATTGTACGCAAATCAAAACATAGATCTTTACACTATGGGTTATGGTATGGTCAAAGATCAAAATTGAAATGGGATTTAGCGCGTTTATATTTTTGATAGAAAACTGAATTGGTTATTAAATTACTAACAATAACGTTAAAAATAATCAATTAAAAGTAACAGTTGAAGACAAGTCCCTAATCATTCATTTCTTCGGCTTCTTCGTAATCGCTATGAAGAAAATAGTCACAAACCATGTCTTCATAAGGAATTCAAAGATACTCATTCAAAGCCTTTTGAGGTCTTTATATTTGGCCTTTGATATGGGCAATCTGACATTACAGGCAGGCGTTATTATAGGACCTGGATTATCTTGTCTGGTGTCATCAACAGTATCTTGAGTATTATTTGCCTTTGATTTCCACTTTCCCGTATCCTTGCATTTTTTACCCTTAGATTTTTCTAGTCTTTTCCCTTTTCCTGTAACATTTTTGGTTCTCAGATCCCCTGATGCAATATAACTCGAATTTCCTCTGCTTCTTCAAACATTAAATATTTAAGTCTAATTTGTTCAGGATACTTTTTTTTAAATGTGGCTATTTTAAACTATGAAATCCGCGCTTTTTTGAAACTGAGGAGGGTGTTAATGATGTTTCAGCAAGCACCTCAAAATCAAGAAAGTCTGTACGATTGAGAACTTCTACTCGGTAGGGTCGTGGGTTCTTCCGGGCGGACTGGAAATATGTAGGCCATTGAGACGGGCTCCATACATAGAAAGAGACGTAATAAGACTTATTAGTTTTTTTACTTCTCTTTCTATGACTGCATGAACAGAATCCACCGGCATGTAAGTATGGCCCGGCAACAAAAAAACTTATTTGTATATATAACTTTCCAAATTATTCGACGTCTTCAAAACCAAAGTGCTGCTAATACTGTTTTGTTTTGATTTTGGCCGCTGCAATAATCGCAATATGTAAAGGGAGGTTTTTTACTCCTCTACTGTCTATTTCTTTTAGGAAATTGCTACTTACTTATTAAAATATTAATAAGCAAGTAGCAATTTCGTTACTACCTCGCTGACCGTCGTTTTCACCCCTGGTAAAGCAAATACATCCTGTGTCCCACTCTCATACAATGTAAAGTTATAGTTAAACTGCATATTTACGCCAATAATAGAGGAGTATACTTTCTCCATATGGGGGTTTTTAACACTTTCTTTAAATCGAAAGATGTCTTAGTGGTATCGTTCGCTAATAATACTCGTATTTTGTTAGGATTTAAACCTCCGATTTGTTGCATTTTTTCTTCCAATTGTGCTTGATGTTTTTCATTCTTGGCTGGTTCTTTGTTGCTTTCCGTGGATGTTTACTATACTTAAACCCAAAATTTCAGTTCAATCGGTTGAAGATAATATTGCTTCAAAATTGAGTTGCAAGATTCCATCCGAACAAACATACTTACATACATTGCTAGTTAAATAAAAGCTTGTAAAATAATGGTCACTGCCGCATGAATAGTAGGTATGTTGCAGTTTGTAAGCGTCATGTACCTTAAAAAACTCGAACGTAAAAACACCGAGTTTTTGTTTTGTGGGGGCGTGTAAGTCAAAGTCTTACGTTATTGTGGGGCGTATAAACCACAATCCTACGTAATTGTGTGGTGTATACATCAACCTTATAGTAATCAGTAAAACTATTAGACTGATACACCCTGAAACTTATGATTGCGTTGGAAAATATAATATAATGCTGTCACGCTAGCATGTAAATTGGTACCACATTAAAATATATCATTTAATTGTATGGACTTGTTTTTTTATAAAAAAGTGCAGATTTTAACGAGTTTTTTGGCGTATTATTAACAGTGAAAAATCTAAATATAAAAGGTTAAAAATTTTAAGGCATCTAGTTTATTATTATTATTGTCCTTCTCTATTTTTACATAATTTAAACACCAAATACACCAGTAGTGATTAGCAGATAAAATCCCATGTTGCTTCTTCGCTTGTTTACCAACAGTGGAAAGCCGGCCGGTGCGTGACATTGAAGTTGGGTGCTATCGCGCTTTCTTGCTCCCACATAATCGGCAATATTCGTGGACGTGAAAGAGATAACTATCAAAAACTATTTCAGGTTTCTAAGAGCATCTGCTGGCGGGAGAGTCGTATTTCGATCGGCAAACAAAAAATCGCTTAAAGCACACGAATACCTACATAAATTAATGTCGGTCGTAAAACTCATCAAAAAAGACAACTATGGTAAATTAACGACCAGTGTATGAGGTACACTTGTTTCCCAGAGAGAATCAAAGTTGGGTCGTATGAGTCCTCTTCAATTTTAAAGCGGAATAATAGGGGCGTATGCAAAATTTTTAGTCTACGAGTGACAATACGACCTGAATTTAGCAATATGAATGTAAGGCTGTATGAGCCAACTTTATTTTTATACGAGAATAATAAGGGTGTATAGCCAAGTTTTGGATTACGACTGCGGATACGACCTTTAGGTTATTTACTCGTTGTGTATATTACCTAAATAAAGAATAAAATGAAAAATCATGTCAATTACGCCCCACCTTTATGCAAAATCTTCAAATACAACGTGGGTCGTATTTGCCTTAAATTTGCGAATATCGCAGCTTTAACTACACAGATCGATAGAGAAAAAAAAACTGAACAAAGCTGCATCAAAAAGTCATTTTAGCCAAAATGGCGTTTACGCCCTTTGAGTCTAAAGGTATCGACCTAATTAATTTTTTTTTATACTACGACGGTGGCAAACAAGCTTACGGTCTGCCTGATGGTAAGCAGACACCGTAGCCTATGGACACTTGCGACTCTAGAGGAATCACAAGTGCGTTGCCGACCCTTTATTGACTTGGGGATGCGCTGTGTTGAGAGTGAGGGACCCGCTGATGTCTCCAGCTGTCAAGCTAGAGACATATGCAGGCACCACACACATCCTCGGGAGCTCTGGCGACCTTACTCACCACCAGGAACACAACATCACATACCTACCTAATGGGCAAGTAGTGATGCTATTATGGCTGTGGTCTTCTGTAAGGCGGAGGTACTTCCCCAGTTGGGCTGCTCCAAATTTGAGCGAGATGACGTTTCGCTGTGCCCTACCTCTTCTAAATTAATTTAAGCAAACATTTCCACGTCATACGATAAAGAAGTTGGATCTCTTTGGACAAAGATCGATTCATATGCCCTTTTAGCCGATGAGCGCCCTAAGCGATTGGTCTAAACATGGAAGTGGATTGTAATCTTTCAAATCTCCTAATGAAGGTTAAAAAGACATCAATCTTTGTGCCCAGCCCATAAAGAGAAGTAACGGAAATATCACAGAATACTTAGCTAAAGAATGTACACTTTGTTAAGGACATGCCCTTACCCGTGTAAACAACGCTCTCGTTTAAGATACACGTTTATCTTTCTCGCATGATAAAACTAAATGCAATACTTTTCGGTAATGGCATTTGTGGACAAATTGTGATAAAATATTAGTCTTTCAATAAAGATTTAGTTCCAGTTAATGATACAGTGCAGTTATAAATTGAGCAATAGCATCTTCCCGGCACGCGACCGGTCTTAGGCCTCAGACATTAAATTAAACATGATGTGTATTCGTCCGTCCACCTACCGATTATGGTAGTTTGATAGATGAACAAGACCCATTGTCACTTTAGTCCCGCTAGGAGACTGCATGAGGGTGTGATGTGTTGCAGGCGTCCATAGGCTGCGGTGACCGCTTACCATCAGGCGGGCCGTACGATTGTTTGCCACAGACGCGGTATAAAAAATAAAAAAACAGAAGTCCTTTTAAGTCCATGTTAAAATGGTGCCAGGACAGACAAGAGCAAATAAAATGTGACATACTTGCCTCAGACTGGGCATCCAAAGACTTCAAAGCCTTCTGGAGGAACACAAATAAGCATAACGTTCGAGCAAGTGTTCCGGTGAGCGTAAGTGGGGTAAGCGATGAAAAAAGCATTGAAAATTATTTCAAAAGCTGGTTTGCTGTAGCTTAATACAACCGTGACTCCCGCGGCGCCCGATTCTCAGACTGACGGCCCGACTGTCATGGGCGTGAGTACTGTAAAGTTAACGGCTAAAGAGGTAAATAGAAACATGCAGAGGGGAACATCGCAGGGACATAATGGTCTCAGTATCGAACATCTCAAATATGCTGGAGCTCATCTGTCGCGGACACTGGCGATGTTTTTCACTTTGTGTCTGCGGCACAGATTCTTACCAGAGCAGCTGACTAGGACGGTGGTAATACCACTAGTCAAAAATAAAACGGGAGACCTGTCAGACTCGGCGAATAATAGGCCTATTTCACTGGCGACTGTTATCGCAAAGGTGCTGGACAGTTTGATTAATGCGCAACTTTCTAAATATATAAAGTTAAGCGACGCACAATTTGGCTTCAGGCCAGGGCTGTCGACAGACGGTGCAATTTTGTGCGTTAAACAAGTTAAACAAGCTGTCCAGTGTCTATGTTCCGCCCGCACCTCGGGAAGTGACAACTCGTGTCCAACGTATTTATTAATTATACTTATTAAAATGTCGAATAAACCACTTGAAATCTTAGTGCGCGAACTCCAGAAGACACTGATCACACTGGTAAATAAGGTCAGCGACCTTGAAGCAAAAATAAGTGAGCAAAATGAGTTAATTCTGAAGCAAACTATAACTTCTCCAAACGGCCATAGCGATAACGATGACAAAGCGGACAGCTGTTCAAAATCTACCCGAAAATTGATCTCAGCTCCAACCGTCGTCGCTGCCGCCGGGCCATCACAACAGCGACCGGCACGCCAGGCGAGACGGACAGCGGCTGCTGCCAAGAGCAATATCGCGAGTGCGAAAAGGAGGAAGAACTCTGATGCTACTGTTACACTTGCACGAACTGAGAATCACCTGCCGAAGACGCCCGATAGCACCCGACTACCTGTCACATGCATTGGAGCCACGAAAAGCGCGACTACGGTAGTGAATGTGGAGACTTCTCCTGAGACGCCCTGCCACCAAAATGTTCACAATGAAGATCAGGATCATAACACATGGAAAAAGCCATCTACGAGTAACAAGAAAAAAAGAAAGCCTAATAAAGTTATAGTCGGGACTGGACAGTGTGACGACAACATTCAAACTGTAGAATCTACGAAATATATTCAGGCGTGGGCGTTCAAACCTGAGACAACTACTGAAAACATTGTTACTTTTCTGAAAAAAGTTGATAGTTCTGCGGATTACTTTGTGGAAAAAAGGAAATTAAACACAAATAGACATGCCTCATTTGTCATCGGAATGCCTGAAAGTTTATTAGAGCGGTTTACCTCTCCGACGGTGTGGCCACACGGAGTTAAGTTCGCGAACTGGTTTCACGTGCGCCCCCGCCGCCCCGCCCGGAGCGGCGCGCACGCGCACCGCGATCTCTGCGACCCGACCACAGTCGACGGATCAACTCCCGAGTAACCGGCAGGCGCAGCGCATGAATAGTGAATGTGGAAAACTGCATATACTACTCCAAAATGTTAGGTGTTTACGTAGTAAGACAACTTGTATTGAGAGTGTTCTTCAAGGTAGTACCAAATTCGATTTATTATTAATGACGGAACATTGGCTATCATCTGATGAACTTGGTGTCACAAGCTTAATGAATTATGTTTTAATTTCGGGTTACTGTCGTAAAACTCGCCTACATGGCGGAGTGTGCATATACGCGCACAATTCTGTGCCTGTGTTGGATAGAAGTGACCTATGTAGTAAATACTCAATTGAGATGCACATTGAGATAGCCGCCGTCCAACTAATTAACGTGAATGTTATTGTTTTATAAATTTATCGTTCCAATACGGAGGGTGAATTGTCTGTATTTAATAATCAACTAGAACTACTTTCTCGAAGCTCGAAGTTGTAGACGATTACGTATACCTAGGACAGACTGTCCAGTTAGGTAGGTCCAACTTCGAGAAAGAGGTTAATCGTCGAATCCGACTCGGCTGGGCAGCGTTCGGGAAGCTACGGCACATCTTTTCGTCCAATATTCCGCAGTGTCTCAAGACAAAAGTCTTTGACCAGTGTGTGTTGCCAGTGATGACATATGGCACTGAAACGTGGTCGCTTACTATGGGCCTCATAAGAAGGCTCAAAGTCACCCAAAGGGCAATGGAGAGAGCTATGTTGGGAGTTTCTCTGCGTGATCGCATCAGGAATGAGGCCATCCGCAGCAGAACCAAAGTGACCGATATAGCCCTCCGAATCGCTAAACTTAAGTGGCAGTGGGCGGGGCACATAGCACGTAGAACCGATGGCCGTTGGGGCGGAAAGGTTCTCGAGTGGCGACCACGTACCGGAAGGCATAGCGTGGGCAGGCCCCCCACACGGTGGACTGATGACCTGGTGAAGGTCGCGGGTGTCCGCTGGATGCGGGTGGCGCAGGACCGGTCATTGTGGAAGTCTTTGGGGGAGGCCTATGTCCAGCAGTGGACGTCTTTCGGCTGACATGATGATGATGATGAGAACTACTTTTAAATGATATTAGTCAGGATAATGCTAGTATTATAATAATGGGTGATATAAATGTTGACTCGTTGAAACGATCCAGGGAAATTAGGACCATTCAAGAGCTCTTGGCCAGATATAATATAACATCCCGGGTAAATTTCCCTACCCGAATACAGGGCGAATCTAGAACGTGTCTCGACCATGCGTACACGGACCTGCCTTTGGATCGCACTAAAACATTTCCACTAGAATTTAATATCAGTGATCATACTGGTGTTTGTATTGTAATATCTACACCTAAGACTTTGCGCGTATCGCGTCGGGTAAAAAAGACAATTACAAGCAGGTCTAATATGTTAAAATTTCTTAAATCAATCGAACAGTTTGACTGGTCTAAACTATCGGGTGCAAATCAACTGAATTTTGATGACATTTATAATTTATTTATAACTAGTTTCAAGTTCTACTGTCCGTTGAAGTATGTTGTAGTGCAACCTAAAGATTCGGTATGGTGTACTGATGAAACTGTAAGGAGTAAATAATTTTTATTATTACTTGGAATGTATCAGCGGTTTTATCCGGCTAACGGTGATCTTACCCAGTTTATCAATCTATATAAATGCAAACACAATAGCTTACTCACTAGAACGAGACGTTTATATTTGAATAAAAACATTGAATCGAGTGAAAACAGAAGTATCGCATTGTGGAATACAATTAAATTAGAAACTAATAAGGGCAGGGAGTCCGGGGACGAGTTCTGTGTGCTGCGGCGCGCTGTGTGCGGGCCCGGCGGCTCCGGTCGTGAGCTGGCTGACGCGCTCAACCGACACTATTTGGCCGTGGTGCAGGACACTCCTCTCAGACCAAATATACCCGAGGCTCTGAGCCTATTGAGGGCTGCTAGTCCTCCCGTGCTCAACACTATGTTCATGGTACCTTTCACGACACCTGAATTAGTTAAGATTATAAAGAATATTAAAGTAAAGGCAACGAAGGATATCAATGGGTTCCCGACGTCTGCTCTGCGTCATCTGTCGCATGCCCTCCTTCACTTGCTATGTGACCAATTCAACAGTTCTATGTCCAACGGTTCATATCCTGACACTCTCAAAAGAATTAGGGTAGCCCCTGTGTATAAAGGTAAAGGTGGTAAGAACGAAATTAAAAACTATCGCCCGATATCCCTGGTTCCCGCCGTTTCAAAAATGTTTGAAATGGGTGTGTGTGATCGACTGGGAAATTTCTTTAGGAGGAACGGATCGTTATGCCATCAGCAATATGCTTATCAAGCTGGTCGGTCAACTTTGGGGGCAACGCGTGAGGTGTTGAGGATAGTGCTGAGTAAACTGGAGTGCAGGAGGCGTGTCGCCGCAATAATGTTTGATTTATCCCGTGCTTTTGATCTTGTTGATCATAATCTGATAGCAGCCAAGCTTGAACACTATGGTGTGCGTGGGATCGCCCTTAACTTTATTGCTTCCTTCCTCAGCAATCGTTTCCAGACAACGGAGATAGCCGGTGATACATCGGAGCCAGGGATCATCGGTGATCGATCTGTGCCGCAGGGATCTAATGTTGGAAATACGATTTTTGTATTGCTTATGAATGACCTTCCATTTTTGTCTTCGTATGCGGACTTCGTCATGTATGCTGATGACATTTGTGCAGTTGTGAGTGGAGACAGCGACGATGGGCTCCGCGCCAACGTCGAAGCTGTGATATTACGACTATTGCACTGGTTCACTGCAAACGGCATGCAACTCAATATTGAGAAGACAATTATTGAATTCTCCTTGTCTACCAAGAGAACTCCCAAACCGTCTGTAGTCGTAAATGATATAAATATTGAGACTGTTGCCCATGCGAGATTCGTGGGTTTTACTCTTGACGAGAAATTGCAATGGCATGAGCACATAAATTCCCTGTGTGCCAAGCTCAACTCAGCGTTCTACGCCGTCACTAGACTAAAAGGTTCGTTGTCTCAGCAAAATCTGCTAGCCGCTTATTATGCATATTTCCACACCCACCTTTCTTACGGAATCGACCTTTGGGGTCTAGCTGCAGACAGAGATCGTCCCTTTATCATACAAAAGAAACTTGTCAGATCTATGTGCCGGGTACCGCCAGATGAACCGGCGAGAGAACTCTTTATAAGACTAAGAATCTTAACGGTTCCCTCACTTTTTATATTTGAGGTGAGCAAGTTACTGCGACGCAGTAAGGACCAATTCACCACCGCTGCCACGCGGGACTCGTCTAGGCGAAAGCCTGCTTTGATTATTCCTAAATGTAGACTTACAAAGACATGTAACTCTTTTCAAATTATGGGGCCTCGTATTTTCAATAGGTTACCTGCCGAAATAAAAGATGCTTCTTCAGATGTCATTTTCGCACGTAAGCTCAAGTGTTTCCTGGTCCAAAAGGCCTTTTACTCGGTTACCGAATTTTTACAGGGGCCATTATTTATACACCGTGACCGTTAATAACCCGAAAGATTTAAACCACATATTTTTGACGACTGTACGAGTAAATAATGTTATATCAACATGGGTCTAATTATGTGTCTTAATTAAATTACTATTTCAGTACGAATTAAATCTGATTAATTGCCCGCTTCTTTGTGAACAAGCCGTTAGGTGGGAACCTCAAGGCGTGACAATTAGTTATCATTTGTAATGTGTCATTTTAGTGACAATCAATTTCAAACTAGCCAGTTATAAGAAGAACCACTCTCGCGACTTAGAACAGAACAAACATCTCTATTCTCAGTGATAACATAAAAGCTACTTGAGATTGAAGTGTGTAAGATAAGATATTATAATTATTCGGCTTAATACACTACACTGTATTTTAGTTGCATGCTATATCCTTTTATCTCGTGATGAAAATATTTTCGGTACTAAAAACTTTTTGTAGATAGATACCAAACTTCTTTATGAAACTGGCTAACAACCATACAGTTAGTGTATCTACGTGTAAAAGAAATAGGTGGCTACGTCATGCTCACGCCCTTAAGGTGTGTTACACTGGAGATTTTTTATCTTTTGATTTGTTGTAAATAGTTAATATCTCCTTAATTATGAGTTTTTGGACTATATGTTACATAACTTTATATACTCTAATTAGGCTCTAGTATCGTTAGCTTAAATCTTTCGGGTTTTTAACGGTCACGGTGTATAAGTAATTTACTGTGTTTGACTTACGTATTGGAATTTTTATAAAATATTATGTATTTCATTAGTACCTATATCAATTTAATTGTCAGTTTATGTATCCTGTAGTGTATATATTTGACATGTTTATTGTGTATGACGATGTATGATCAATGCAAATAAATGATATGATATGATATGATATGATATGATATGGGTGTTTTCTTGACTTGTCAAAAGCGTTTAACCTGGTTGTGTACGATATACTGTGGGAGAAATAAGCACGAACGGGCCTGCCAGAGGAATCAATCTGGTCTGAAAAGAAACGATTTATTAGTATTATTAAAGCTACTGTTAAGAGCTTTCAAATGGTATGTCCAAACTATATTATTCACATCATCAAACTTTCACGGCAAATATCAAACTTTGTGAAGTTTTATTTATATTTATTTCCTTCTGATGAAATTTTAAACAAGGTGGTATTGGTGGAAATTATGTTTTAAAGTGCCTTTTAATATCTGCTTATACTATTTTTAACTTGATTTCATATTTTAGTAGGAGCCCTATTCGAGATTCAAAAATGTAGGTATCATATCGTAGAGTTATCGCTTTTCAGCTCTCTGTCTTTTAAAAGAAGATAGCCAAAGAAATTAAGCAAAGGCGGTATTTCAAAAGATATCCCCTTCAGTCAATTTCTGTCAGCGAAATCACCCAGCATCCCACACCACGAACTCACCCTGGAATATGAAATTAAAGGTTGATTTTGATACTATTGTTATTTTATCGTATAGCAATCATTTCGAACCGCGAGATCTTCGAGATGACAGTACGCCACTACATTATTGTAATTAAGGTATTATGTAAATTTGCAATATATGATAAAGAACATAATCAATAAATCAGAACATAATAACAAAACGAGACAACTAGAAGAAAGTAACAATATAAAAAAGACAAAGTACATATTTAACCTAATACGTGGAGATCGAAATGGATACTACGTGATTTGCTTACAGCTGATTTCTGCAAACATACACACACACTCCATACACATCCAATCTATACACACTCTTAGATATAATAAAATATAGGAGTTAACAAACAGCCGCGCTGATTTAAATAGCGCTGTGCCTCTGTCCCTTATTACAAAGTAGGTATATTTATTTGGCCATCCAAAGGGATCACTTTCGGATGCTTAAAGCCCTTGGATTCAGTCCTCTGCTTAGTAAACATAGTTTGGACCCAGTGGTTATATAATAGGTATGACGACGGCAGAACGTAAATTATATGAATATAAAGACGTAATGCTTACGAGTTTTGAACCTGCATTGTATTTAAAGATGAGCTTTTTTGACATTATGTTTTAACAACAAAAATGACTCCTTTCTTGAAAATAAGGAATTAAAAAATATAAGAGTGTGATGATACTCGTATCCCTACTTTACTGCTCTTTCTGCATTCATAAGTGAGTAGTTTTCTTTACTTTTGTCGTAAGCAGTAAATAAAATACATACATCAGGGTATGCTGCTTATCAACGCAACGTGTATTTTTTTAATGCAATTTATAAAAATGTACTTAAAAATTAAAAATGTACAGATTATTAGATAAGAATGAGAATGACCACAGCCAAGTGCTAGATGAAATCGCACACCTTGGGTGGGTTCCATGCCAGATCGTACAAGTGCGAAACGAAAAAAAAAGCAGGTTTTTGTATTATTTTAGATTGTATTACCTTTATTCTTTGTTATAGTAGATATAGTATTATACAATTTCTTAAACTTTTTTTACTCCAGCATTGTAATATATGTATGACAAATAAATGGCTGACAATTGTATTAAAACAATAAACTTTATATACCATGCAAGTTTATACTATAGACATTTATTAAATTTTTAAAAGAGGCGTGCGCTAATGCCCTTATACTGTCACTATTACGATTTTTAACTTAAATCTAAGTATTTTGCTGTCGTAGCCAAAATTTTTGGCTACGGAACCCTAAAATCAAGATATTCATTTTCACTAATTTTCATTGCCATACTAACGCAAATATTATGTAGATGTAAATGTTAATGTAGGCAACAAAATACGTATACCTATACCTAACAAATAATTTTTAAGAAAAAAAAAACCGACTTCAATGCGGGAGGCCGGTAAAAGATTATTATACATAGATGGTGCACTCTTAGATTCCATACAATAAAATAAAAATAGCTATAAGTATGTTTATAATGGTAGAAGACTAAGTACCCTCAATTCCTCATGGAATCATAGAAAAATCTTGTTTGCTTGACAAACAAAACGAAGAGAACAAATCGCCAAACGTGAACGTCGTTGAAGAGTTCTGTTCTGATCATCATCAGCAGTTCCACTTCATCAAATGTCACATTTTTGTATTATAATGCTCGATTTGTTGATAAAAACAGAAAAATCACTATATGTTTGCCTTTAAGATTTGAGGAGTTCCCTCAATTCCTCATGGTTCCCATTATCAGAAATCAAGCATGACAAAAATTAATCGTGAAAATAGAACTTGCTTGACAAACACAGCTAGGAGGACAAATCGCCAAACGTGAACTTTTTGTCGTTGAAGAGTTCTGTTCTGATCATCATCAGCAGTTCCACTTCATCCAATGTCACATTTTTGGATGGAAATGCTTGAGTTCTTGAAATAAACACAAAAATCACTATATGTTTGCCTTAAAGATTTGAGGAGTCCCCTCAACTACTCATGGATCCCATCATCAGAACTGCGTTTTGACAAAAACGGGACCAATTTAAATATATATACTTACAATCGAAACAAGAATTTTCCAAATCGGTTAAGAAATGACGGAGTTATGGAGTGACAAACATTAAAAAAAAAACACAACCAAATTGATAACCTCCTCTTTTGAAATCTTGAAGTCGGTTAAAAATTTGTTTCAATTTCAATCAAATGAGGAACTTACAACAATATCTAACCTTCGAAAGCCCTGTGTTCTCTCTAAAGTCTAAGCACCATAGGAGGTATTAAGTGTATTTGCTTATATTAATTAAACAAACATATACGTAAGCCTATAGAGGCTTTATGTAGATCAACGAGGAAGTTTCCGATACGATGGAACAAATATTTGTCCCTTAGCACAATGTCTCAGTTCTCGTGTTTAGAACATGTGTATATACGACATTGTTTCCTGGAGGGCTATCTGGTTAAATTTTGTCGTTTGTTATCGAATTTACTATAATGCTATAATGCTTTGAATATAGCTACGGTTTGGTGACACCTGCCATCCCAGTATAATATAATAATAAATATAGGGGACATTTTTTTTTACAAAAATCGAACTAGTCCCACAGTAAGCTCAATCAGGCTTGTGTTATGGGTACTAGACGACGATATATTTAATAGATATATACTTCAATACATAGAAAACATCCAAGTCTCAGGAACAAATGTCTCTGCTCACCACAGAAACAAATGCCCTTACCGGGAATCGAACCCGGGACCTCTAGCTTCGGAGGCAATGACACTACCAACTAGGCTAAACAGGCCGACTACAACCTTAAAACGTCAAACATGACAAAAAGTTGAAGGCTGTGTCCAGAAATGGTACTCATATAAAATTATTACATGGGGTCCCAGCGCGCACAAATTATTTTGTGAAATTGCGACGCGTCTGGTGACTGAAGAGCTGACTGAGCTTCCTCGCTCAACATATCAGCAATGCGATACATCAAGGAAATGCCGCCAGCATCCTCGGTATATAGTACAATGTGTCAATAGCCTGTTTTAAATTTAAGTTAGTCTACTTCCTGATTTGGCGGGGCGGGAGCGATATGTCATAGGTATTTTGCTCTTTGACGTGAATTTACCGATTTGAGATTTCCTCACTTGACGAAATATTGTCAGTAATACGTTTGCGCAGTAGTAATACCATGCGCAGAAGTGGGGCAGTACTGCATTAGTATCGGTTGACACTGACAGCTGACAGTTTTCTTATATCGTACCGCCCCCGCATCTACAAGTCAGGAAGGCGCCTTAGTTTTAATTTTATTTGTATTATTTTGGTTAAGTATTCTTATGTACATTTTATTTGTACATAAATAAAAATAATGATATTGATTCAAATCAAATCAAATCAAATATTTTTTAATTCATTACAACACAAGTTATTGGTACATCGAAGTATAGTAGGTATAGTCACATAGCTATGTTAGTTGTAATTTACATCCTTTAGCTGAATGATATCCATTTTTACTTCCCGTACTAGTTAAAAACTGTATCACGGTGAAGTAAGTTACGTCATCCGTCATTAAGAGATATAAATATAATGCTATATCGAAGTATGAGTACGCCAAGTTAATATTCCTTATTATATTACATTTAACAGCTGCAAGACAACAGTTTCGAAAAAATTGAGGGTGATTTAATACGTACAGCCTGTGTTAGATACAGATAATTGTTTTTGCTAAAATAGGGTATTGACTTACCTTACTGTGACGAATAATCAATTGATTTACTTAGCAATAAGGTTGGTACGTATTTTTAGTTAAATACTACACATTGCATCATTAATTATTCCAAAATGTATTAATACAGCTTTATTAAAATCAAACTCTTTAGATAATTACATTTCAAATGTTACTTTGATAGCTCGATGTTCGGTGGCGTGACTGTGACGTCATTGATTGTCAGGCGAGACCAGTCCGGTATAAATAGCAGTCCCCAGCAAGGGTGACTTCAAAAACGTGCACGGTCGAAGTCTCCGAGGGCTGATTCGCCGGCGAAGAAAGCCCTGCGGACTCCTGTCGTCCCTGCGCCTTCTGCGCAGGCCCCTCAGGCCCGTAGTGCCACTTTGGCAAAGGACGGCGGGTCTTCGACTCCCAGCTCGACTGCGACCCCAGCAGTCAACCCCGACAAGCCGGACTCGTGTGTCCTAATTGACGCGCATAGGTGGCCCACTGCCCTGACCATGGTCAAACAGCGGGGCATCCGTGTGCTCAGTTCGGACACACTGAAGCCGCCCTTGGAAGGGCTTCGCGTAACAGTCCAGGGTCCCGAAGACTATCGCGCCCTGACCCGACTCTTCGATGAACTGTCGATGGCCTACAACCGGAGGCAGACCGCCGAAGAGAAGGGTTACAGAGCCATCATCCGGGGTCTCCACAAGGACATCCCGGAGGGTGAGATACTCGCGGATCTCAATAGCAAGGGGATCGCGACCAGGGAGGTTCATCGCCTCTACCATAAGACGAGGGGCAAGTACGACATTGTACTCATAGTCACCGACCCAGACCAACGTAAAGCAGTTCATGCTCTCAAAGAGGTCCTTAAGATCTCAATTAGGGTAGAGACTCCGAACAGGAGGAACTACATCTCGCAGTGTCACAACTGCCAGAGGTTCGGCCACAGCGCTCGTGGCTGTTTCTCTCCCCCCCGATGCGTCAAGTGCGCTGGTGATCACGCGTCTCGTGATTGCAACCGTCCAAAGGGTTGTAAGGACCCGGCCGGCGTCCAGTGCTGCAACTGTTTGCAACGCAAGCTCCCCCATGGGCATACTGCCAACTATGGAGGGTGCCCTTGTCGCCCAAAGAATCGCAGCACTGGTGCAAAGCCAAAATCCTCACCCCCCTCTGGGCAGAAGCAGAAATCGAGCCGGGCTACTCCCCAGCTCACTTCGCAAGCTTTCCCTGCCCTTCCGGCCGTAGGACTAGGTGCTCCCAGGAACCTGCCGCCCTCTGCGGCCGTAGGCCCCCACCCGGTGCCTTCCGCACCCCAATCCCAGGCGTGCCCCCCTGCATGGGGGCCCGCCACCAGTCAAGCGGGCCGGCCCGCTCTAGCTCCCCACTTTGCACTTATGCAGGTTCTTCAGATGCTCCCTGCGGAGGCGGCGAGCGGTCTGAGTGCCTACCTAAGTGCTGCGACACAGAAATACTTCGCCGCTCAGTTCGGCAGTCAGGGTCTCGGTGCTTATTAGTATGGATCGTACGGCCATAAAGCTTAAACCTACTTCGCTTACCATTGGTATTTATAATGCCAATGGCTTGAGGGGTATGAAGGACGAGGTGATAAACTTCCTTCGCGATCACTCAGTAGATATATTCCTGGTCCAAGAGACCTTTTACAGATCCGGTACTAGAGCCTTTCGCGTCCCTGGATTCAATCAGATTAGAGATGATAGGCAAGATGGTAGGCCATCCGGGGGCACGCTCATTTTCTATAAACGTAGCTTACATTGCATAAGTCTTACTCCCCCACCCCTGACAAATATGGAAGTGTCAGTTTGCCGCATATCGATGGAGGGCCACCCCCCGATATCGATTGCGTCAACCTACCTTTCACCTCAACGTGACTTACTTAAGACCGACCTCGACTCGCTAGCCTCCCTAGGTCCTTTGGTCATCGTGGCCGGGGACCTAAACAGTAAGCACATTAACTGGGGTTGCACTGCAACCAATCCCAACGGCAATCGGCTTCATCACCTTTTGATCGACAGCCTCCCTTTCGATCTCCTCGCTCCCCTAGAACCGACCCATTTCCCTCATAACGTAGATCACCGACCTGACATACTCGACATTGCACTTCTAAAGAACGTAGCGTTAACTCTGCGTTCTATAGAAGTGATACACGAACTTGACTCGGACCATAGGCCAGTCCTTTTGAGACTAGGACCTCACCCCAATAGTACACCTCGTACCAGAACACTCGTGGACTGGGACAAGGTACAATCAGGTCTCCTACAGACAGATCCTCCCCTGCTTAGAGACATCCCCGACAATATAACCACTACTGAACAGACCGACCAAGCGATCGATTCCTTCACTAACTACCTCAACACTGTTCGAAGTGAGGCCTCAAGGGAGGTATCGGCGGAGGATATCCAAAACCGACCCCTACCTAGGGAATTGAGAGAGTTAGTGACTAGGAAAAATCGTGCCATCAGGACCTACTCTAATCACTCTTCTGCCGAAAACCGTCAAATCCTGAGGGACTTGTGCAACGAGTCCAAACAGAGAATTGCCGAGTTTCGGGAGAACTCGTTCAGGGATCTGATGGGTGAGATCGCGCCTAGTCATCTGGCTTACTGGAAACTAGCGAGATCTCTCAAATCAGACACCTGTTGGACTATACCCCCCTTGGATCGTCCGGATCACCCTACCCCTGCGTTCGAGGATAGTGAGAAAGCCGAATGCCTTGCGAGTAGCTTAGAGTCCCAATGTTCGCCTAGTCTCCTGCACACCGACGAAGCCCATATTAGATGGGTCGATTCCGAGGTGGACAGGAGATCGCGTCTCCCCGTAACTTCACCCGTTTTACCGGTGTCGGTTAAGGAAGTCAGTGACCTCGTCAGGCGTCTTCGTGTTAGGAAGGCTCCGGGTGCGGATGGTGTATCCAATCGTATCCTGAAACTTCTCCCCGAAACCCTCCTCCTCATTTTGGTTGGCATCTTCAATGCCGCGCTGACCAATGCTCACTTCCCAGCCGCGTGGAAAGGTGCATCGGTCATAGGGATAGCGAAGCCCGGCAAACCCCGGACTTCGCCTGCCTCTTACAGGCCGATCAGCTTGCTTAGCTCCCTTGGAAAGCTATATGAGCGGATCCTACTCACTAGAATTCTCAGATTTACGGCTGAGAATAACGTCATCATCGACGAGCAGTTCGGCTTTAGATCCGGGCACTCGTGTGTCCAACAAGTGCACCGCGTCACGGAGCACGTGCTGGACGGTTTCTCTCGTTTCCAGGGGCTCAAGACCGGTGCGATCTTTCTCGACGTGGCGAAAGCCTTCGACAAAGTCTGGCATAACGGGTTGATATACAAGTTATATCTGCTCGGCATGCCGGACAGACTCGTACTCACAATACGAGATTTTCTCAGGGATCGAAGCTTTCGTTACAGACTAGAGGGAACGTACTCGGACCCACACCCTATCCGAGCCGGAGTCCCGCAAGGCTCCGTGCTCTCTCCCACTCTGTACTCGTTATTCACGAATGACATTCCCAGGCACCCTAAAGTGCATCTGGGGTTGTTCGCGGACGACACCGCGCTCTTTACGACTCATTGTAAGTACGCTTTTATCCGGCGATATCTCCAGGAGGCAATCACCGACCTTGGTCGTTGGTTTAATCTTTGGCGTATCGAAGTCAATCCGGAAAAAAGCACTGCAATAGTCTTCCACCCTTCTGACTGCGTTAGCACAGAAAGGCGGGTGGCTCCGATCCAAATGTTTGACCGGCCTATCCCCTGGGCCAACGAGGTCAAATATCTTGGAGTGACCCTCGACAGGAAACTGACTTTCCGCAGCCACATCCGTAGGGTACGCAACCGTGCGTTGTTCGTGCTAGGAAGGCTTGGGCCGATGATCAACAAGTTTAGTAAAATGTCACTTAGAAATAAGCTGACACTTTACAAAACTTGTGTTCGTCCAATCATGTCTTATGCAAGTGTAGCTTTTGCTCACGTGCCTATGACATCGCTCAAGCCGCTTCAGGTCATTCAAAATCGTTTTCTCCGTAGGGCGACTGGTGCCCCGTGGTACCAGTCGAACCTCAGCCTGCACCACGACATGGGGATTAGCACCATGTATGGTTTCTTTAAGCAGACTGCCAGGCGTTATTTTGACAACGCTCCCCATCATAGGAATCCGTTAGTTAGGAAGGCTGTCGACTACGTTCCCATCCCTCCCCCCTCTGTCGTAACTCGGCGATCACTGATTAGGGGCCGCACGGTCCGGCGTCCTAGGCACACACTCACGGACCCGGACGACGTAATCACAGCGTCCATCGAAAGGTGGAACGCTGCGCTTACGGCGTCCAACTCAGACACGACGCGTACACTTAGGCTTTCCCGCCGGCGGGGACGTCCACCGCGCGATCGCGACAACACAGACACATATAGTCCCTATTCGTCCCGGTACCGCCGCATACCGGGTAGAGTCAGTCCGACGCAGGTCGGGCCTAGCTGAGTTTCTTGCTGGACTCTTCTCAGCTAGGCTAGGTTTAGTGAACGAGCGACAAAACTCCCAGTAGCTCGATTCCACTCACACCCCAGATTTGGTTGAAACCGTTCAACCAATCTCACTGGAGCGCAAACTCTTACAGTATTCCAGTGTTTAAACCACCCACGCGGTCGTGTCGGAGGTTTTCCCCTGGATTTTCCCCAGGCAACTCTCCCACCGCGTATTCCTATCGCTTTAATGGGCTCGGCCTATAAAGCCACAGTCAGGTCAAAAAAAAAAAAAAAAAAAAAAAAATAAGGGTGACTTCACTTTATGTTGGGCTGTCGTCGAGGAATAAAGTTAAGTACTACTTGATCTTAGGCGTATTATTCTGATTGTATATACAATATTATGTAGATATGTTGCAATAGCAGCAATGATGTTATTATAAGATAAGAATCCAGTAAAACTATAATTAAATGATATTTAAATCCACATTTGTGATAAAATATTTTGAATTTTGATTAAAATCATTATAATATAATAACGTTGCTCAATTAACTATAATTAGTCTCCAATGTGAGATATGAATACTTATATTAAATAAATACTAATATTTGAGTATATCTGGTTTTTATTTTATTATTTTTCACACCTGCAATATGCGGGTGCATCAAAAACCCAAGTAATAACAAGAATGCAGACGGATTAAGCAATAATAGCCTCTCAGTCGCTTACTTAAGCGCTATGGTGCATGTCATATTCTTTGTGTACACTGGTAGTAAACTGCTTTACTAGTAACTCAGTATTCTAAACGTAAACAAGTAGTATATGCAAAGAGTACAGATGCAATTTGTTGAATGCAATGAACTTAAAACTTTCAATATCTTAACGATTTCTTAACTAATATGTCTTTCCGTGTAAGCATGTGAGTGTGTGTGTGTGTGTGTATGTATGTGCGTGTGTGAGTGTCTGTGAGAGTGTTTGGGTGTACGCGCTTGCGTCTGAGTGTGTATGTGTGTGTGTGTGTGTACGTGCGTGTATGTGTGCGTGAGTGTGCATGTTGTGTTTGCGTGTGTGTGTGTGAGTGAGGGTGAGATGTTTTTGCCATTTACTTTATAAGTTTTTCTGTCTCCTCGTAGCTCAGTGAATTCAGAAAAGTATCCAATACACGTCTACATTCATAGAAGCTTAAATCACGCAATTCAATGTATTTACTTATACGATTATATAGCTTAGGACCGAGATTTTTTTGGAATCTACGTGAGAACGCCGACATGGAAGTAGGGATGGAATAAACAAAGTCAAGTCTGCGGCGTAATGGAGGATAGTCAGGCTGCTTTTGATGGTGTGATAATATAAGACCTTTTATAAATAATTGCCTTATTGTGAGCACTGATTTTTTGATTGATTGAGTCGGGTATCTAAATTTCTTAAACGTCATAACTTTTGGAACCGCTCGCTGGGCATGTTTGAGTTTTAATAATGAAGTTTTTGCAGCGCCTCCCCATGCTGTGATACAGTAAGATGCAATGGACTGACAGAGTGCATAGTATATCGTGTTAAGCAACTTACTGTCACACACATGTCGAAGGTTCTTAAATATATAAATGAGTTTTCGTACTCTACCAGTTATATTAGTAATGTGACTATTCCAGTTAAGGTTTTTGTCCAATTCTATGCCTAAATATCTAATACAATCAGCCCTTTCAATTGGGAGACACATACAGTCAGATGAATGAGAACAAGAATGAGCTTTAATCGATATGGCATTAGGTAGGGGTTGACTATTATTACGTATGCTAAACGTCATATACTTTGTTTTTAGGAGTGTAAAGTCAAGAGATTATAGTCAAGCCACTCCGTTACTAGATTGAACCCGTGTTGAGCCGTTCTATTAAGGTTCTCCCATGTGCTATCCTGGAAAAGTAACACTGTATCATCAGCGAATGCTATGACTTGGCCGTTCATTGGGGTAAGGAGACAAAGTTCGTTTAAGTATATCAAGAAAAGAGTAGGCCCAAGAACGCTTCCTTGCGGCACCCCGTAGATGACATTTTCTTCAGTGCTAATATGTTCTCCTACTCTCACTGTCTGTCTCCTGTTTGATAAATAATCACTCAAGAGTAGAAGAGGCACACCACGAACTCCTACCGAGTCCAACCTCTTTATAAGGATGGGGACAGAGACTGTATCGAAAGCTTTTTTTAAATCGAGAAAAATACCTAATACTTTTCTTTTATTATCAATGTGGTCAACTATATAAGAAGTAACATGATTAACAGCTACTCCAGTCGATTTATGTAATCTGAAACCGTATTGATTAGATTAAAGAATATTATTTTTTTCTAGACATGATTTAAGTCTATAATTAATGAGTTTCTCAAGTACTTTAGAAAGTGATGGTAACAGTGAAATTGGTCTTTAATTGGTTATACAGTCTCTGTCCCCTGCCTTAAACACCGGTATGACCACCGAATTTTTCCAGGCATCTGGAGACTTTCCCTCCTGGAAACAAAGATTGCAGATAAAAGCTAATGGTTTACTAATGATCTCGGAACTCATTTTTAAAAAAATCTATGAAATTCCATCCCATCCAGCAGCTGAGCTTGACTTCAATTTGCTAATAATTTGTTTCACTTCTGACTCATCCATTGGGCTCAAAAACATGGAGTTAGGCGAAGACATTGACGTTTTCATAGCATTGGCCCTGTGATTTTCAGTAAGAAGAGATTTGTTGATAATCTCCGTAGCTAAGTCTTTACCGATATTAGTAAAATATTATTATATATTAGCGTAATTTACTGATGCTTGTGGACTAGGTTTCATATTTAGTAGTTGCGTTATGTTATCTGTATTATCAACCTTGTAAATGCTCTTGATGATTTCCCATTGTTTTTTAACGTTATGAGAGTTGCCTTTATTTGTGCCCGTAGGTGGGCTCTTTTAAGCTTGTTAAGGATATTGTTACATGTGTTACGATATCGACGGTAAGTGATTTTAAGAATGAAATTATTGGGATCCTTTTTAAGTTTTAGATGTAAACTATCCCTGTTCCTAATGCAACGGATAAGTCCTGTGGTGATTCGTTGTTAATTAAGATATTTTTATTGAAATAATTTTATTGGCGCGTGATTGCATTTGCAGTGCATTCTGAGGAAACTTGTCTAATTCCATCAAAGTCTAGTTTTCTCTCTAGGGTTAGAAGGTCTAATGCCAGTAGTTTCGTAATAACTAATGCCTACGCCGAATCAAGGATGCTAGGAGAATGATTTTTCCCTTTAAATTGAAAGCTAGGAGGATGAGTATTGAAATGAATAGACATTCCTTTTCCTTATAACTTTATTTACCAAACGCCAGCAATAAAATCATCCAACAGTTGGGCCCTAAACAAATTTAATATGGAACTGAAAGGATATTCTGATTTATTTTTCGGCCGATAATATTTACTTCCCGAGTCCCGATGCCTTACCTAATGTGTCCACAAATATGAACCCTGGGTACTCGTATGTACTACATATTTATTTATATTTAGTAAATGGCTGTGTTGGAAAGTGACATTTTCATTATTTAATTTCGGTAACATTGTAATATATACAGGTGTAAATTACAACGTTAGCTATTACCCATCATTATTAATTATTAGTCACTTACTTTGTGTCTTTGTTGCAATTAATTTGTAGTTACAGTTGTTGTATATTTCAATATTCCTGTTTCTCTTGTTTTATCTTTAAGGTTATGGAATTTAATTGAAGTTATCTCCATATAGTAATTTTGTCACTTGACATATTTTCATTTATTAATCAAACATTACTTTCTAACTTGGCTGACATACGTTAGTCAAAAATGGATTTCAAATTAAGTTGCTTAGTGTGAAAATTCGTGTTAAATTAGGGAGAACGTGCATGGTAATTCATTGCATTATAATTTCGGAGGAAACTAACATTTAGCCAATACAAAAAAAAAAAAAACGTTTTTCCTAATGCCTGTTTCATATAAGCCATTAACTAATTGCATCTATTCCATTTAATGGATAAAAAGATCAAAACCTTCTACAATTGAATTAAACTATATACTGTTATAATAAAATCTATCGGTTTCAGTTATCCTAGTCTAGTTTTCAACTAATCCCAAAGTATTGTTTTTGTCTAAGCCGGCTATTCCATTATATGTGCCTTAACGGATAATTGATTCTGCTATACGGGTAACCTATTGGAGATGGCAGCGTTTTGATTGGAATATAAATAACTTACTATTAATAGGGTGAAATTAATCTGCACTAACATACGTAGGTAATAGGTAAAAGTGGGTTTGCTTTACACTCGTACGGTTTTACCGGCAACAGTTAAATTGTCACTTTTTTTACACCCTAAGGAGCCGAGAAAACATAAAGTGCCCATTATCGTTACGATAAAAAAAAAATAGAAGTTTACCTCCACCTCCTAATTACATTTAAAACCACTATACAATACATTAAATCAAAAAAGTCGTATCTTTATAGGGAAGTCACGGCACTTATACCCTTTTGTTTGGGCAAGACAGTTTTTCAGCAATAACTCGAAAACCGTTAAACCTATCTTGTTCAAACCAAAAATTGTTGAAAGTATTTATGATTTTACATCATCTTGATTTTTTCAGAATTTTAAACTTCATAATTTGGAAATTAGAGAGGGGGACCACTTTTTACGACTTTGACAGCTAATATCTCACCAACGGTATACTCACAAATGGAAAAGTTTGTTAGAAACATCTATGTCGTTTTTTAAGGCCTATCCATTGATACCCCACACGCCTATGTGCACAGAAGTGAAAAAAAAATTGACCCCCCTGTTACATGTATGGGGTGCCCCCCCAGTTTATTATTTTTTTCGTAATTTCACATCATATTTCTGTAGCAGTTCATAGCATACACCTTCCTACCAAATTTCATAATTGTAGTGCTCATAGTCTCCGAGTAAATCGGCTATGACATACGGACGGACGGACGGACAGACACGACGAATCTGTAAGGGTTCCATTTAAGCCATTTTGGCTACGGGAGCCTAAAAACAGCGAGTTTTGAATGCTCCCGTTAGCCGACTTCCTGATTTGTCGTTGCGGCAGCGGTACGATATGAGAAAACTGTCAATAGTCATAGTAATCTGTCAGTCGAGCCAGTACTACTTTTTACGGCGTTCCTACATTATAATATGTGCTTCCTGACAAGCGCGGGATGCGCGGAAGTGGGGCAATACGAATACTACTGTATTCGTATTGCCCCACTTCCGCGCATCCCGCTGCGCACTACACTGACAGTAGAGAAAATCTATGCAACACCAGTAAACTCACGTCAAGGAACAAAATACCACGTATGAAAATATTTCATAATTAACGGATTTAATTAAGTAAATAATGTTCACTAAATTTCCTGACAATATAGCCAAATCACAGGTCTGCCATGCGTAAAATAACGCTTTATCACATGGAATAGACCACACCCTTATACAGGATTAAAAACTAATCAGCTTGAATGCCACCCGATTCTGATTCTCTATAATTAGAGAGCTCGATAACAAAGCCCCGTGAAGGGCCCACTATAAAAATTTAAATGTGACATAAGGCTCTTAACGTTTCTAAAATGGTGATATCGACTTTCCGGACCCAAATTTTCCAGAAAATTGAATACAACCATGGCTAGGGATACGCTATTTTTAGAATAATTGTTAAAAATATTTTTGTATGGGACCTGCGTCTCAATTTTCAAACTAAAACATGATTTTAGCTTACTTGTGTGTGTAAATTCAAAACTGCGTGCAATCTGAGACGTAATTTAGTCTTGCAACTCGGGTGACACGTGAAATCCCGGGGAATAAAACATCTGTTACTGGACAACGACATAGTTTCACAGATTGTATTGGAGTACAAAGATCCTTATCCAATTGTTATAACTACCATGTTAACCAATTTATTGCCAGTCAGCGAGTCCCTGTCAGAACGGGAAGCATGGTGACCCAACCATTCATCACGTTACGATTGTCATCATCATGCGACACACGTATATCTCTAACTTCCGCAACCTCCGACTTTATCTAATAATGCTATTGGAAAATGAGTTCTCTTTGTGACACATAAAATTTAGCTTTAAATACAGGTTTAGGTATGATACAATTTTGTGTGCTTAAAACGATGCTGTGGAAAGCTTTTGTGCTAATGTTGGTAAAGCTTCATGAAAAATCGTTAGCACATTTCGTCCTTCAAATACGTTTGCGTTTTTCATAAAGGGAAGCTAGGTAGTAGTAATGAACGTAACCCAAAATAGTAGGTAGGTAGGTAACTTAGTGGTCAAGAGTTATGGCACTTTTTAAGTGCCTTTATTACCTTTTGCAGTCCATTTGTTAAACTTGTAAACCATGCTCGCATTTAAAGTACTAAATGAACGCATATTATCAACAAAGACATTTCTAATACGCATTTTGGTTGGGCTTATAAACTGCAAACAAGTAAATTTTTAGCAAAAAAACACCGACTCCAAACTTTGCCAGACCCCATCCTCCTACTATAATTTGAGGAGTTACTTCGATGTAGCCTTACTTACCCCATCCTCTTGGTAAATATTTTCCTTGATTTTTCCAAGATCCCGTCATCAGATCCAAACTTGGTGACAATGGAACCAACTAGAAAACACACCCTTACAAACAAAAAAAGAATTTTTGAAATCGGTCCACTAGTCTCAGAGTAATCGGTGAACATACAAAAAAAAATATTCTGACGAATTGAGAACCTCTTCCTTTTTTGAAGTCAGTTAAAATAGGTCTTTATGGGTAAATCGATATAATAAAAATATAACTTATATGCAAATAAACCGTTAACTTATTGGTCACAGGTGAGACTTTGCTCAACTCGCTATTATATGAAAGCGACTGTTAAGGCGATTTTATATTTTTTATAAAGTCTGGTGTTGCTTTACGAGATAGAAACCTAAATATTGGAAAGTTTCAAATGAATAGGTAATACTTTTACAAATAACTGCATGAATCAGAGGGATGATTGGTCAACTGATACTTTAGTAACTAGGTGGGTAGGTATCAACCATTGAATTTAAAGTATAAAAGATCAAAACGAATGTTTTCAAGAATGTTAATTTAACCCGTTTTATGTTCAGCTTGATCCAGTCTCCTTTAGATCTTTTTTTCACTTCCATTCATCGTTTTTGTTAGTTGTTTCTCGCGCTAAAAAACTTGGTTTCATTATGCTCGAAAATCTAAGCAGATCTCATTTGCACCGAGCCCTCCAGAATTGTTTCCTTATTTTTACAACTTCGTATCATCGATGGGCGTGCATTTTAAAAGTGAACTTTATTTGTAAGATAGCAAAGCAGATTTTTAATCATTTGAATCAATAAACAAATAGGTATTGTAATATAAAAACCCGCTGTGAACAGCAGGCGCTTTTGAGGGCCGTTCGTTCCATTATGAAAATGTGTACCAATCTTAAGTAATGTGGTGATTATGACCTTTTTCAGACGTTGAGCTGCGAATATTGCAATATGAACAGAATATTTTACTGTTTATCAGTGTTTTTGACGAGGAACATTCTATTTAATGTACCAGAAATGGTTTATGGTTCATTATTTGTTTTACACACAAAGTTATGTTTTAAGAATCAAACGTAAAAAAATACTAATAAAACTTTGTGATAACGTTAAACATTATTTCGATCTGGATACAATGCATTTTTACATAATACATAAACTAGTATCCCCAAATTCAGGCTTTATCACTTTAAATATTCCGCGAGTAGAGATTGTGTCACCAAATTAGACAATGTTCGTTTGTTATTTCTGTTTAGATTTCCAGGTGGATGATAGTTTATCGCTATGATAGTCAGAAAGTTTTATGACATAGGTTATTGAAAAAAAAAACGTGCGAGAAAGATAATATTTTAATACTGAGTGTAAATCAGTAAATATGAAGTAGCGAACAACGAATGTATCTGAAATATAAGCAGGGAAGACCTGTACTAAACAGTTGTAAATTCAAATTCCCGCTTGCAAGCCGCTCACAGGCAGTGACCAATAGGAGAGCTATTTGTCTACAAAAACAATTCAACACTCGCACGGGCTGAATTGAGTTATTTAAATGTATGGTTTTTTGGTGCCGTTGATACTATTTTTATGAAAATTCAAGTAGCGATTAGTAATTTGAATGTGCAATGCGCACTTGTACCGGCAAGCCCCGAGTAAACCGACATATATACGAAAAAGCCGACATATAATATTCGAGTATGGAGGGATGCTCTACATCCACTGACCCTCTGTGTATGCAGCTGATAAATGATCACCTGTTATATTGAATTGAAGCAACACCGCATAATGGTCGAGTGACATGCTGGGGAGCTTGGGGTAAGTTGGTACGTTAGCCAAAATGGTTGCAGTGCTTGTTTATTCTCTAACCGTAAGACACCACCATATTAGCCAAAGGAAAAAAAAATTACGGGGGGTGTATGCCATAATCGTCACGCTTGGCATGCGGGTTGGCAATCGCAGTATCTCCACCGCACTCCAGGGATGCTGCTGCCCATTCCCCGGTGGTTTTGGTCGTAGATTTAGGACATACCCGGGTCCACCGTAAGACACGTATGGATCTATTTCAAAGTCTGTCAATTTTTGGCCTAACTATACCATGTTTATAGTTATCATGTTTTCTTTGGCCGTCTGTTCCTCTGTTTGTCAGCGGGCTCTAACAAATGAATCATACAGGTAGAAAGTTGTCATTTTTACAGAATATATTTACCGTTTCTAAATAAAAAGCATTAGAGGAGGGAGCCTATACCTCTACAAGAAACGCATTTTTTTTCTGTATGTTTATGATGCTAAGGAACCTTTCGTGTCTTGGCCGTATTTTTTAACATTGTACCTATTGTGCCTTAGTTATAAATTGCCCTCCCCCTTGACAAAATCGAACTCTTAAGTGTGTAGATGATTATTGGCCCTTAGTTGAATACGTTCGTGGATTCTTAGATATCATCAAAGTTGGAGTAAAAAATGAGGGAAATATTATATGCTAAAAATATCTACGTTAAACTATAAGTTCGCAGGTATCCGAAGGCATACTTGTACTATAACTCTCATTTAGGGTTCCGTATTTCGTACCATAAACGTAATAAAAAGCCCTACCATTCTACCCTTTCCTTAAATTTTTGTTTTTTTTTCATATAGTAAAAGAGAAATAATAAATCAGTAAACAGAAAAACTGAACGTGCAACTAAAATACTAACTCTGAATTATTCGCTCATGGAGTGTTTGCACAGTTAGTATTTCAGTCAGTACGTTTTAGTTTTTAGTAGGTTAGGTTAGTTTATTATCGGAGCTTTTAAACATGTCTAAGTCACTGGAAAATTTGCTATCAAATAAAAAAACCGCGTTCAAATCGGCTCCCCTGTTTAAGAGTTACGATGACTCAAACATTCACGGATAAACAATATTATCATAATTTTCCTAGCTACGAGTACAATTTTGATCAATGGCCTATGTTTCCCTCATCTCCCCTACATCGTTACACCTGGCGCCCTATGCTCAGTAATTAGACATGTCCAATAGAGGTACTAGTTAGAACGTAATCGCTCTGTGCTGTTTCGGCAATTGATTAAAGTGCTATTCATTGTGCCATGGAACTGCGTGAAATTGACAAGGGCAAAATATTTCTTAGATGTTTTGGGGTTCCGTACCAAAAAGATAAAAAAGGAAACGCTAGGCGACTTCCTGATTTGTGGCTACGGAGATGTTACAGAGAAAACTATCAAGACAGTAAACTAGTTAATACTTGACTGTTTCCATCGAGTCGGTAAAACTGTGTGTACTGTTTTGTGTGTTTTAGCATGTAAGCGGGGTTGCATAAGTACTTGTACTATTACTTATTCTGTGGCATAAGTAAAACTTGTGGGAATTCGGTCCTCAGACATCACCAATTTAATTTCCATTCTTTTTTTTCCAAATTACAGTCTTCTAGAACCGAGGTTTTATGTTTGGAAATGTAAGTAATTGTTTTAGTAATATCGTACAGATACATTAAAACAGCGATAGTTTATTTTATTTATATGTATATCTGAAGTTACGCTGCATATTGCCTTACATATTGTACTTAATGAATTATCAAACTAGTTGGTCTAATTATGGCGTTTACTCTAGGCAAGATTTGCATATTAGATTGGATACCATCTCCGAGTATTGTTTTACCACACTTAGGCGATGGAAATTTGTATAATTAGACTAATATGCGTATGGTTTATTGTAAGTTTTTGATTTATGTGTTATTTCTTCCACGAAGCTACGTCAGAAACTGAAATAAAGAGCTGTTGTCGCATAGATATATGTATATAGATATGACACGGATAGTCTTTATTTGTGACTGACAAAAGTAATACAATATTGAAATGTTATTTCGACTCAAGGTCTAGGTAAAATTAATATTATTTTCAGACATCGGAATCTTTCCGATGACGTGTTGGAGTATTAAATTAAATAGTATTGGAGATAGTAGACAGCTTTTTTCCAGCCCCATAGCTACTACTCTCGGAATCATTATCCTCCCACTCTGACCGTTAGTTTGCTTTCTATTATAATTACCTTAGACATTTGCCCGCCATACAAGACAAGAACCATTTCGTAGCAAGTAAGTAAAAATTGATGGATCATCTAGTCATCTAGTGGGATAAGTAATTACAAGTATAACAGCATTTTAAGCACCTAGGAAAATTTAGAAAATATAGAATGTTTGATGAATAATAAAATATAGTTTGTGTAGCCCAGTTTTGTGAGACTGGTGTTCTCTCCGCACATCCGTGTCGATCACGAAAGTGTAAGCGTTCTGGAAATGACCGCTCGAACAATCCAGGGAACGCATTCAATCAAATATGTAAATGCAGCTAACATGGCCACTATTGACCGCCAGCAAGGAACAAACACAAGCCACTCTAGCTATTACAACAATACTAGTGTACGGTAAGAGTGACATTAATATTTAAGTTGGCACTTTTCTCTTGGAAATCGAGTGGCTGATTAGCACGTCTATCGCGTTATGTTGCGTACCATTAGTTAGATGTAAAAGTTATTTTTGTAAAGGTAACTCGTTTGAAATGTTACGCAATTACCTCTCTGGTTCGGTTTTCCATGCGCGATATTTGATAGGAGAGGATAAAATGAGGACAATTTTATGTCTGTCTTTCAAAAACAATATGACAGCAACATGTTTTCTTCGGTCTAACATTGTAGACATAATATTAGCCCTTGCTACGGTGCATAATGCCGAAAACTATCTTTCACCCAACTAAATATATAGTGCCATATTAATATTACTATGATTGCAGGCTTTAATCCTTTAATATAATAGTTTCCAACGTTATCTCTCTTTCGCTATTTGACGCTGCCCACCAGCCCATCCGTGTGTCTGTCAGTTTATCCATCTATCCATCAGTAAGTCCGTTTCCTCCTCCGGCGTAATTAAACAATACAATTCAAATACTCTTTATTGCGCACCTCAACAAAATACAATCACTCTGCTGCTTATAAATCTAATTTATGTAGATGAAATCTGGTACCGATAGTATAGTTTGGGTCCCGGAGTAGAACTTGTTTTGAGTCGTAAGATAACAAAATATGATTGCATAATTATCGGACCCGGGTATGTCCTAAAACTACGATCAAGACCACCGGGGAATGGGCAGCAGCAACTTTGGAGTGCGGTGGAGATACTGCGATCGCCAATCCGCATGCCAAGCGTGGCGGTTATGGCATTTACCTCCCATGCCATTGGGGGAGGCCTATGTCCAGCAATGGACGTCTTTCAGCTGATATGGTGGTGGTATAATAAAATTAGCATTTCAATTACACGTAGGTAAAATCCGTTACTACCATTCGCATATCTTACTAAATATGCGAATGGTAGGTAAAGAAAAGATTATTGTCTTCAATATGCTCAGAAATGATCGCGTTACTGTCGCAAAAATAGTCAGTAAAGTTTCAGAAAAATCATTATTGTTCTTCCGTAAGGGAACGGTATGACATTCCATTGTTGTATTATTATATAGACTAAGAAGCGTCACTGCAAACAGCCAAACGCTAATATATGTAGAATTAAAGTATTCCCTCGTCTTCTTTATTATTAAAATTGGTGTGGTAGTGACGTTTTTAAAAATGTCTCAAATATTTTCAAATAACAAATCCGAAATCGAATTCAATGTAACTAAAATGCGTAAAAATGTTTAACTCATTAGTGACGTTTTTAAAAATGTCTCAAATATTTTCAAATAACAAATCCGAAATCGAATTCAATGTAACTAAAATGCGTAAAAATGTTTTTAAAAATGTCTCAAATATTTTCAAATAACAAATCCGAAATCGAATTCAATGTAACTAAAATGCGTAAAACTGTTTAATGCATATCACATTTACATTTACTACTTATTGGAAGATTTTTCAATTTTAAAATTATTATTTTGATTGAAAGTAGGATTACGAGTACCTAATGCCATGTTCTTTAAAAAAATATGTAGGACGGGGAAGACGAACAAGAGTTTCATGTTTATATTTTATTTTATATAACCATAAGATATAAATGTCATTTAATAGTTATTTATAATCATTTTATTTCCTCGCATTGTTCGAGAAAACCACCGTATTATGCATCGGCAGGAATGGCGATTCGTGAACGCGTGTCTTCTGACGGACTCCGTTACGCGACGTCTGTCAAAAGCTACAGTATAGATGTATAGACAACAAAGAAATATTCGTTTAACATTTAAAGTAAATGAAACATACATAACCAGTTTATGCAATCATGACGTTTATTCAGTAGCCACGAGGGACTCAAACGGCTTAGCGTGATAATCCACCGTTACTACTAATTAACTAGGCACTAAACAAACTAGACAATGGAGATAGCCCGGTTTTATCGCGCCATTATTGTACGTGGGCTTAAAATGCTTAGATTTTATTCATGTGCTCAGAAAATATGAAAAGCCGATGTCACATTACTTAGTTGAAGATTACTTTTAGAGCAGGCTTAAGTACTTAGACACTTTGCAGTTAGCATTATAACAAAGTAACAGAGTGGTTACAGTCATTGTAAAATTAGGTACTTATCTGTACAGATTAAACAAAGGCAATAGGAGTAGGTACTGTATTCATGACAGCTCTGCTCTAAACAATAGCCATTTCAATATTCATTTCATTTCGAAAAATATGGCAATAATATGGCAGAATGGTTGTGTGTACGAAATGTTGACTTAATTACTTCAAGGAATTAATTAATTTCGAATTACAAAATTCAACATGTCTATAAGCTTGATTTAAACTTACACGATTTTTACACATTATTATTGGTCAACGGGACTTAATCGTGTACAAATATTATTCACCTGAGATGTGCCCGACGTTTCCAATGTATCGCAATATCCGTGGTCACGAGCTGACTGGCTTCAGCGGGTATCAACATCTTCTAGCCGCACAGGTTTTCCGTACTACCCGCACTTGGTCTTTATGATTCACATTTATTTAAATTTAAATTTTTGTACGCAATTAAGTCCCGTTTACCAATAATAATGTCTATAAGCTGTTTTCAAGAGTCATTACGAACCGTCTCGCACGCAGACTAGATGACTTCCAGCCTCCCAAACAAGCCGGTTTCCGAAGAGGCTTTAGCACCGTAGACCATATCCATACGCTTCGTTAGGTTATACAGAAGACTGAGGAGTATAACCTGCCTCTGTGTTTAGCGTTCGTGGACTACGAGAAAGCCTTTGATTCGATTGTAACCCGGGCTGTACTACAATCTCTCCAACGGTGCCAAGTAGACTACCGCTGTATCCAAGTGCTGAAGTGTTTATACGAGAGCGCCACTATGTCAGTCCGACTCCAGGACCAGAACTTGAAACCTATTCCGTTGCAGCAGGGAGTCAGGCAAGGAGACTTTATTTCTCCTAAACTGTTCTACGCTGCACTGGAGGATGTGTTCAAGACTCTGGACTGGAGAAGGCTAGGCATCAACATAAACAGCGAGTACATCACTCACCTTCGGTTTGCTGACGATATAGTAGTCTTGGCTGAGACCATGGAGGATTTAAGTACAATGCTTAATGACCTCAGTAAAGCCTCCGAGCGAGTTGGTCTAAGGATAAACATGGACAAGACGAAGATCATGTCAAATGCCCATGTAGCACCAACTCCCGTAACAATCGGACACTTTACGCTCGAAAGGACAGACTGTCCAGTAAGGTAAGTCCAACTTCGAGAAAGAGGTTAATCATCGAATCCGACTCGGCTAGGCAGTGTTCGGGAAGCTACGGCACATCTTTTCGTCCAATATCCCGCAGTGTCTGAAGACGAAAGTCTTTGACCAGTGTGTACTGCCAGTGGATGACATACGGTACTGAAACGTGGTCGTTTACAATGGGCCTCATAAGAAGGCTCAAAGTCACCCAAAGAGCAATGGAGAGGGCTATGTTGGGAGTTTCTCTGCGTGATCGCATCAGGAATACCGCCATCCGCAGCAGAACCAAAGTGACCGATATAGTCCTTTGAACCGCTAAACTTAAGTGGCAGTGGGCGGGGCACATAGCACGTAGAACCGATGGCCGTTGGGGCGGAAAGGTCCTCGAGTGGCAACCACGTACCGGAAGGCGTAGCGTGGGCAGGCCCCCCACACGTTGGACTGATGACCTGGTAAGGGTCGCGGGTGTCTGCTGGATGCGGGTGGCGCAGGACCGGTCATTGTGGAAGTCAGCAATGGACGGCATTCGGCTGACATGATGAATTACAAAATTGAACAGTTTGTAGCTAGTAATCCATATGTAGGTTTCTCAACAAGGGTTATCTTGTTGAAAAACCTTATCCGTCATTAGGTATCCGTCTGTCCGTCTGTCCGTCTCTGGCTGAGATAAGCGATACTAATATTAGAAAGCTATAATTTGGCTTTTTAAATTCGCTATTTAATCGGAAACGGCAAGGATACGTTATGGTTTGTGCCATTAAGAAGGCAGTAACGACGCACACTAGAATTTTTCCCTTGTTGTAAGGACTGGTTACCTGATTACTATCTGTATAATTTTTATGTGAATATACCCAGAATGGTCAATTTACTTAAGTAAGAGGAATCGCATAAAACGATTCAATATTTCTACAAATCAAAAATGTGTATCGTAATTAGATTCTAAACACATAGCGTGCATGACAGATGTTGTTTGTGATGTAAGAAGCTTACAAGGCATTCATAACACATGTAGTCACCTCAAAGCTGTGTATAAATTTGCAAAATTTGAATAAAACCTGCGTTACCGACGTAAGACTTGCAGGAGTTTGCTAGATAATTGTATTTTAACGAACGAAGTTGTACAACTTTAACTTGTTTAAGTGAATTTATAGATGCAATCTTAATGAAATTGCGATCAATTAGTTTCGAGTTAAAATTTAGAACTTTAAAGTTGTGTGAAAGCGTGGTAGTTCCACTGAAAGACATGTAATGTTAGTCATTAATAACAATGTCTAACATTACGAAGCGCTAAAAATTATCTGAAATACTCTATGCTGTCAAACATGCCTGCACTTTTTCTCCTTTAAACCGATCGTGAATTTTCCTTTTTTTCTACGTTCGTCTAATGCTTTGGCCTCACATCTGTTTTTAAGAAGGAATTATCATTTAACCCACGTTTTTGGCGATTCTTTTCGCGGGCAAATTTAGTTTTTAACAACACATGCCCATGTTTTCACAAAACTTTATGGAAGATTCACACCAAACGGCTGGAGTCGGCGCGCACCCCACTTAGATATCATATTTGAATGGGTTACGGGCAGCCGGTCGGCTACCGCCGTCTCGGCCGCTGTCGTTTGGATACGAAGTCTAGCTTCTGTATGGAGGGTTCGAATTCCTTTGACTCAAGATCCGATAGACAGACTCGGCACTGGTCTGCTCGATAGGCGGAGTTATGCAGTTTACAAGCGTTTTCTTAATGCTCGTAATAAATGTATTTTGAAATTCTGCATCGATCACTGGGGGATGGGCAGCAGCATCTCTGGAGATACTGCGACCGCCAACCCGCATGCCAACCGCATGGAAATTATGGCATATACCCCCGTGAATTTGGGGGAGGCCTATGTCCAACAGTGGCCGCCCTTTGGCTGATATGGTGGTGGTAATTCTGCATGCCACTTGCATCTGGTAATAAAATAGCATCGGTTCATTGAGTACTTCCACTTTTATCAGAAAACAACATTTGGTCTATGGCGATTACACATTTCCAATCCCCTATCCTATTTCCTTAATCAATCTACGAGTAAATTCAATTTTAAATCCAACGAGTCTTGAAAGCACCCGAGGAAGTTTGAAAAATGTCCCCGAGTAATTACAGATAGATCTTCGATATAGAATTAATGGAGGAGTCTCGATCGACGGATAAAGTTAACGAACTCGAGAATTGATTCGAAATGTTATTTGGAAGTTTAAATAGACGTTTCTTAAACGACTTCAATGGGTGAAAGAATTTGAAGGCGTTGTTGAAAGGGAAGGAATAACTGTCGGTCGTGATTCCTCGAGGAGCGAAAAATATGTTTTTTCTAATGATACCGATATTCTAATGATATTTTGACTTTACCTACTAACATTAGATAGTTGTCAGTAGATTTTAATTACAGAATATTATCTTGAAAGCCACGATTGAGGCCTCATCAGGTACTGATCTATTCTGTATTATACAACATTATCTAAATGTACGAGTAGTATCGATTTTATGTAGCGTTACAAATTTCCATTTGATACTGAATTTCAGTTTAAATCTGTATTGTTTAACAGTTATGTACAAATGAATTTGTGGTTCACCAAACTTCTGAATAATCTGTTAATCCTAAATGCTGGTAGACCACAAACAAGCTGTGGATATATTCAATTACTAGAATTACAGCTTTCAAAATGTGGGGACAGAAAAATGAAATTATGTGGTTTTAATCATTCATATAATTTTAAACTAGCAATATATACGATTAAGATTACAAAAATATTTATTGAAGACGGGTCCAGTGGTTTCGATATTTGTAATTACCTACAACTTTTATAAAAGTTTCCAAGGGTGAAAAATGAAGATGGATTCTTTACCTTATTTTAACCAGCCAACCACACATTTTATTTTATTACATAAGTATTTTCCGTCGTGGGTAAAAATGGGGTGACTTTGTGAGTCAATTTCTCAAATTTAATACGGGTTTTAAGGCAAACGACTATTATGTCCTGCAGGTTTTGTTTTTTTGCTGGCATTAAAATTGTAATAGGTGTTGCATGAAATGATTACTATCTACAATTTTTTTTATGATGATTTTCTAATAAGGAGGCTAAATTGGGAGATACATTTTGTAATCAATATTCAGAATCCGTCCAGAATAACATTGCACAGAAATAGGCAAGCAAATGTAGACTCGTAAAAAACAAAGTGCAGTTAAGTAGTGAAGTGAAAAGATGGCCGGTTGTAAGATACAGAACAAATCTTTTTGTTTTAAAGGAAACTTTTAAGAAAGTAGAGGAAGGAAGGCATTTATTGCGCTAAAAGCCCCGGCGGAACTAACTTTAAAATGGATTCAACTTTGTCCGATGCATTTATCGAGGGTGTGTGTCACACCAAAGTGTAAGTTGATGCATTTTTTGCTTGGCCTGATGGTGGGTACTAAAGCCTATGTGCGCTTGCCACTCCACAACTCAGAAGAGCGCTGCTGAACATTTTTGATTTGATAATTCGTGGTATAGACTCATATATATTATAGTATTGACTGGTACCACTGTATTGATTGGCTTATCGGTAGCAGCCGGGAACGATGGCTTAATGTGCCTTCCAAAGCACGAGAGGGCTCAGTACGAAACCATTCAAAGCGATCACCCCTCCAGGAGTTGACAACAACGGCCCGCTTCAAAATAGAGCGGTTGCATCCTTACGTTGTCAGTCTACCATTTATTCGCACGAAGCGATTTGCTTCTTCTTTCCTAATGCGAACAGCTAAGGACTGGAATTTGCTGCCGCCGTCTGTATTTCCTGATACATACAATCTGGGTCTCTTCAAAACAAGAGTACCGGCTATTACTGAACCAGCGAGCAACATCTTAGGCCTTGTCATCGCTTTCCATTAGGTGTGACTAAGGCCAATCGCTGGTCAGTCTATCATAAAAAAAAATAGTAACTTAGTATGGACACTATATTTTTTATTCAGTCATCTCTAACCACACGTTTATAATCATAAGAATGAATTGTTATGAGATTATTACTATACATAAGAAACATTGTATTCATTACTTACTTCTCGGTTTGAAGTACGTCTGAGATCTTTCGTGGTCCTTTGAAAGCGATGGCTCTTAATCTTATTGTTCCTCACTGTTTTCCTACAATTCGCATTGATAGGTTCTCTTTGAGGTTTTTGTCAAATCAAATAGGTAAAGTGGCGTGCTCGGAAACAGCCATTTCTTTAATGTATTAGGTTCTTTTACACGTAAACTGAAAAATAAAAAAAATGCCCAAGTGCGAGTCGGACTCGCGAACAACGAAGGGTTCCGTATCTATACAACATTACACACCTTATTATAACATTTCTTAATTTAACTTAAATATTAACATCTTTTTTTTATTTTTTTATCAGTAATAAGAATGTTAAATAATATCAAATAGAATTTTGGTCAAGCGCCAGTCGGATTTTAATTTTCCTATACATTTTGAGACCCAGCGCCTGATGAACACAACGAGCAACTTTTTAATATTTCTTTGTATGGGAGCTCTCTTAAAAAATATTTTATTGTGTTTTTAGTATTTGCTGTTATAGTGTATGCAAGCACCTTATCGTACCAAATTAACAGGTTAGAGTATAGATTAAATTTAAATTTGTTGATAACAAAGCTATATAGCTTTGTTGTACTATGACATAGTAAAAAATTATATATAGCTTAGTGTCATAGTTATACTAAAACTGTCAGCTGTCAGTGTCAACCGATATCAATGCAGTACTGCCCCACTTCTGCGCATGATATTACTACTGCGCAGTCGTAATACTGGCAGTATTACGTCAAGTGAGGAAATCTCACATCAGTAAGCTTACGCCAAACAACAAAATACCTTAAATACCTATGACATGTCGATCCCGCGCCGCGAAGTCAGGAAGTCGCCTAAGGATCGTCAGTTCACATTAAAGTTAAACAAAATAAGAAAATCAAAAGAGAAAAAGATGTCATTTCAAGGAGTATAATTTTCAAGAAAAACAATAAATAACAGTTACGTAAATAGCGAATAATTATTCCCAATAAGGATCGTCATCAAATAAAAATGTGTAATATAAAAATGTCATGTAAAAATAAGCAATAATCGTTAAAAATCGGGGGAGGCCTATGTCCAACAGCCAGTGTAAACATCCTTCGGCTGATATGATGATTAAAAATCACATATCAGTTAGCATCAGTTAGTTAGTTCATATAAATTTTACGCAAGGTCGAAGAAACAGCGAACTTTTTCCTAAGAGATCTCTTAGTGTTTCTCTTTTACTTATTTTATCTCCTTTTTGTCTTCTTTTTTAAGTCTAAAATGGAGAGAGATTGATATATACAAATAGTTGCGCAGAAAACCAAACTAGAACGTTTACGTCTTCTTGGAGCTTGTTTTATTATGTATCGCAAAAATAAATTTAGTGAAAATGTCGCAAGCGTTTTGGATTTTTTTTTCAAAATGTCTCATCTCATAAATTTAAGAAATGTAGGCTATATCATTTCCAATTCAGCATTGAAACTACTGAATGTTGTAAATTTCAAAAGCTCGCCTCACACATGTTTCTAGCTTTAACTCTAAACTTTACTAGAAATAAATAAGCCTGATAATCTACTGGCTTGTCTAAATAGATACAATCATGTGAAAATTGTCTTTCCTTTAGTTCAAAACGGTAAGACGAGAGCCATCTCGGTGAAATACTTTATTCCTCTATATTCCATATTGGACCAAAACTCGAGGGACCGCCTCGTCTCGAGTTATGAATCGAAACACGTATGTAATTTACATCCAATCATTTATTATTATTACGCTGACATGTACGACTGGCGGAGTAATATATCATAAGTTGAAACGTACATAAATATTACATATTACGAGGCCCATGTTCAAGACGCTCTCTAATATATTATAGCTCCGATGAGTTAGATATATATTTCCTTGACGGCTTCCTTGCTTATTTACTTTATAGTGTAGGTAATAACTATTATAATTTATTTTATTCATATCTTATAATCCTATCCTATCCTATTTTATAAATAAAAACCGGCCAAGAGCGTGTCGGGCCACGCTCAGTGTAGGGTTCCTTAGTTTTCCGTCCGTCACATTAAGTTGACATATTAAGTACAGAAACACAAAACCTTTGAAAGCACGTCATTTCATTGTGATTTTGTAGAAATGACAGGTACAATAAACACCTGTTTATACGGTTAAATTACAAACTTAGTTCAGAAATTATTTTTGTAATTTTTTCAAAAACTATTCAACTTATCAAGTTCAAAATAATTTTCCTACAAAGTTTTTATAAAGTTCTACTTTTGAGATTTTTTTCATATTTTTAAAACTTATGGTTCAAAAATTAGAGGGGGGGACACATTTTTTTTTACTTCTGGAGCGATTATTTCCGAAAATATTAACATTATCAAAAAATGATTTTAGTAAACCCCTATTTATTTTTAAATACCTATCTAACAATATATCACACGTTAGGGTTAAAATGAAAAAAAAAAATCACTCCCCACTTTACGTATAGGGGAGGTACCCTAATAAAATATTTTTTTCCACTTTTTATTTTACCACTTTGTCGGCGTAATTGATATACATATTAGTACCAAATTTCAGCTTTCTAGTGCTAACGGTCACTGAGATTATCCGCGGACGGACGGACGGACAGACGGACGGACAGACATGGCGAAACTATAAGGGTTCCTAGTTGACTACGGAACCCTAAGAAGAGCAATATTTACATATTTATTTGTTTGTAATTGAAATCTCGAAAACCGCTCTAACGATTTTAATAAAATTTACAATATAGGGGTTTCCTGGAACGATAAAAATATTTAGATAGGTCTTATCTTCGGGAAAACTCGTATTCCCCGGGAAAACAGGAGCAGAGCTCGGTCGCCCAGTTACTAAATATTTTTTTTTTATAAATATATCGTCGTCTAGTACCCATAACACAAGCCTTATTGAGCTTACTATGGGACTAGTTCGATTTGTGTAAAAATTGTCCCCTAATATTTATTTATTTATTTATAAGTTCCATAGAAAAAAAAATTGTATAGTTTGGTCTACGAAGTCTTAATTCAAACATTAAAGTCGGCGAGTAGAAACTAGTATTGTATTTACATTCGTATCATAACTTTCCCACAATATATTCAGAAACGATAAGCAAATGGCCTAGGTATATTAAGAAAACTGAATCTATCGTTGCATATTAATGTTTATATTAAAGTATCTATGACAGAGGTTAATCGTCGAATCCGACTCGGCTGGGCAGCGTTCGGGAAGCTACGGCACATCTTTTCGTCTAATATTCCGCAGTGTCTCAAGACGAAAGTCTTTGACCAGTGTGTGTTGCCAGTGATGACATATGGTACTGAAACGTGGTCGCTTACTATGGGCCTCATAAGAAGGCTCAAAGTCACCCAAAGAGCAATGGAGAGAGCTATGTTAGGAGTTTCTCTGCGTGATCGCATCAGGAATGAGGCCATCCGCAGCAGAACCAAAGTGACCGATATAGCCCTTCGAATTGCTAAACTTAAGTGGCAGTGGGCGGGGCACATAGCACGTAGAACCGATGGCCGTTGGGGCGGAAAGGTTCTCGAGTGGCGACCACGTACCGGAAGGCGTAGCGTGGGCAGGCCCCCCACACGGTGGACCGATGACCTGGTGAAGGTCGCGGGTGTCCGCTGGATGCGGGTGGCGCAAGACCGGTCATTGTGGAAGTCTTTGGGAGAGGCCTATGTCCAGCAGTGGACGTCTTTCGGCTGACATGATGATGATGATGATGAATTTAATTTTACGACTTTGTCAGTTTTATTGATTTATATATCCATACCAAATTGCAGCTTTTCTAGCACTAATAATCACAGAGCAAAGCCTTGGATAGACAGACGGACAGAGAGACATACAGACAGACATGGTGAAACTATAAGGGTTCCTAGTTGACTACGGAACCTTAAAAATACCCAAGTAAGATAATCCCTTTGCGTAACAGGATCCGATGAAGGGTTCATCCCTAAAGTGTTAATTTATATTTTTTGCTAATTCATAACGTCGTCAATTTCCATCACGAGCGTTATTAAGGCGAGGTTCAACGCGATAACCCCCAAGCCACATAGCAATTAAGTCAGGGCATCAAAGCCTCTAGGGTAATGCTATCGCCGCCTAGTATTGGCTAGGAATTACTCAAAGAAATTGGACTCCCTGACTGGAATTCTGCATCGGAAGTGGAAATTGCTTGTTCGTGATGTTTGCTTGATAGTTGCGCGATTGAAAACGGGAATATGATATAAATAAAATAATTTTTATTGTTCAACGAAGGAAAATATAACAATATCGCAAGGAAGTGATGATATATAATGTAGATAATTGGCGGTATTGACAATTTGTCAATACCGCCATGTATTAATTGTAAGATCAGTTTCAACTATGTATTAATTAAGTAAGTAGGTATAATTGTGTTTTAAAAAAAACTAAAATCTAAAACAGACCCTTTGAGGCATTGTGCCGATGCTGATGACAACATTTCTTTGTGGTATTGCAATGCTGATATCTTGTGGCAAAAAGATGCGAGCTCTTCGGTCACCAGCAAAATTATTTAATTAATTTATTTGAACCACCCCTGGACGTAAATTCAGATATTTCAGCCAGAACGAATCCTCATTAATTCATCAATAAAGTGCATCAGGCTATTGGATATTTAACGTTCTTCAGTTTGCCTCAATGAATACGCAACAGCCATAATCATTTTACACGGAAATGCCGGCTCCGATCAGCCAATCAGTAAACATCGTTGAATGCCCGATGTATTTCATTGCTTTTAAAATGGCACGAGGTTTCGTCAGTATTTTGGTTTTAGATTTGACGTGCGGTATGCGAGGTTAGTAGATGCTACCTGAGTGCCTTCATGCTTTTGAAAGCACGTCAAGCCGTAGATCCCGGCTGCTATCTATGCAAGTAGCCGTTAAGTCAAGTTAGAGGCCATTGGATGGCTTTAGAACTTCTAACAGTCAAATTGCCCACTCTTTGGCAAGCCTCAATTGGAAGGTCTGACGTAGTCGCTTCCATAAAAACTACTAGCCTACGCCAATTCTTGGTATTAGGTAGCGAATCCCGGGCATCTTTTAGGATGCAACTTAACTGACATAACGTTAGGATCAGTGGCGGCTGCTGACTACGAGAACCGGTGGTGCGCTAATTTATGCATTTATGAAATACTACAATATATAACTCAAAAATTGCAATACAACCACGTTTTCCTACTAACAATTTAGTTTTTTTATCTACCTATTACCTCAATCCGTCGATTTTGGTCAATGGCAAATGGTTTTATATTAAGACATGACTTTGGCGGCCCACTTGATTTTATGTCTAATTTATCAATCACAAAAAGTTTTAATGTTGTTTTTAATATTCTTGATATTCAAGTTCACACTTATTTTTTTAAATTAAACACACAGTTCGCCACTTCATAAAAGATAGTCACACTCAATTTACAAAAACAAACAATAAACACGAAATACGAATGATGGCGCGATACGAGAAAAGTGGAAGCCATGTTATTATTATTAACCATTTAAGCCAACTTGACAATTGACGCGCAAGAAAATCTTTATATTTTGAGAGTTTACTTCGCTTGTTCGGGTAATACCACCGCCGGCCGCCTCGTGCTCGTGTGGGCTCCGTGCGCCGCACCTGGTTTACCTATTTCTTCATAGAGGTTGTACGGAGTATCTTCCGTCTCACGGGCTCGGCGTTCTAACGCGATTCTCATAGAAATTGTACTGGCTAGTACGTGCGCTCCACGAAGTGCACGGAGAGGTTTTTTGAGACTAGCCGAAAAAGAGTTTTAAAGACTACGACATAGCATAGTGGTTTCATTGCATTTTTTTAAATGTAATTTATGTATGTATAGTAAAGATGATTGCGATTGTTTTATTGATGACGATGGTATTGATGGTGTTAAATTTTTGGTAGTGCAACGCACGAGCGCACTCAAGGTACAGCCGCCACTGGTTAGGATGATGATGATGGTGTTAGGATGAATACCCTCCCGATGGCAAGCGGTCCATTAAGTGTAGGGGCGCAGTAAAAATCGGTACTGACTCAACTTACAATTGATACTGACAACAGAACTGTCAGTTTTCCGATATCGTACCGCCTGCGCACCGACAGACCAGGAAGTTGACTTAGGCGCCTTTCTGACTTGTCGATGCGGGGGCGGTACGATATGAGAAAACTGTCAGCTGTCAGTGTCAACCGATACTAATGCAGTACTGCCCCACTTCTGCGCATGGTATTACTACTGCGCAAACGTATTACTGACAGTATTTCGTCAAGTGAGGAAATCTCATATCGGTAAATTCACGTCAAATAGCAAAATACCTATGAGGCTATGACATATCGCACCCGCCCCGCCAAGTCAGGAAGTCCCCTTAGATTGGTATTGATTATTCTACATTATTGTATTTCATTTATTCAAGAAATAATATGTGTTTGATTTAAAAAAAAAACGACGATATTATATAAATACTATTTATTATTATTACTACACTTTAATTTATTAATAATTAATTATTACAAAATCCGCAACAGGCTTCGTCAACACCGTCAACCTAACCTAACCTAACTACCTTATTACTACTATATATTATTATTATTATTACTACTATTTATTATTATTATATTATTGGATATTAGTTATAACTTATAATTATTATTAATTAAATTATTTGTAATGTGATCTAATTGTTAAAATGAAATCAATTGACATAATTACCCTTGACTAGTAAAATTTCACATTTTATCAAAAAAATAATACGTTTATGAGTATGATTATGTACCGACCGAGCCGTAAAGGGATACCTAGTTTTAGTGACATATTTCCACTACTAGGCTAAGTTTGAATTTCAACAACTCTAAAAATATGCGGTGCGTGCGTGCATTATTTAATATGTATGTCTCAAAGTCGCGGGAGTTTTCTATATAAAATTCAACAACTTTTATAGTATTTTAATATCTTTTCAGAAAAATATGATTCATAGCCCAGTCCCCGACGCCTTCTTATGAGATTTTAGCAAAAGTTCCTTTTATTATAGGTGATAAATTTGAAACGTCACGGAGATAAGTTAGTTTTGCTAGACTTTTATGATTTTCAGTTTTTCTTTGCTTTTCATACCATGACCTCTGAATAGCTTATTTTTTTGAGTAGTGATTAAATATTTCATTAAATATTAAACAATCAACTAATAATACTCATATTATAAATGCGAAAATTTAGATATTTGAATCTTTGTTGCTCAATCACGCAAAAACCGTTTAACGAATCATGATGAAACTTCCAGTACAATTAGTCTGCATTAGCTTAGGGAGAAGAACATCACACGGACGAAGTCGCGGGCAAAAGCTAGTAAGTGGCTGTTTGAGCTGTAATATGATGAGTTCGCGCGTGATATTTATTACGTTTGTAGAAGATTACTCGGACGAAGTCGCGGGCAAATCATTATTTATCAAAGTTTGTACGGAACCCCTGGTGTGCGAGTCAGATTCTCACTTGACCAGTTTTATATTACTTAAATATATACAATTGTGTATATAACGACAGGAGGAAGACACACACACACACACACATCCACACACACACACACATATGCATAAACCTGACAATAACAGAAATAGCTACTCGAATTCCCCTACCCATCACGCACGCTCCATCATCGCGACACAGAAATCTATTTTTTGGCCAAAAAACAAAAGGCTCGTTGTAAAATATTCATCAGGGCGGAGTCACGTCGTGGCACTCACGGCGGCCGTTCGCCCGGCTATCGAGGCCGTGCGTCGAATACAGATAAAGGGGCTATTCGATATCGGATTTGAGAGAAGGATTAGGCCGGTGATTCGAATTTCGGCCACAGTGTAACACAGCAAGGAAGCCTATTCACAATTCGAGTGATTGATACTGACCGGCGAAAGACAAGGACGTGTTAGTCTGTCTGTCATTTGGTCCCTATTCTCCACTCAATTGGTGAAAGTTTAACTAACAGGGATCAGTTAGCCTTTGCAGTTTGTACCGCTGTAGGTTAAAACACATTTGTCAGCATCAAATCGCATTTAGCTGGAAGATTATAGACACACTATATGCATTGTACGTCAGAGTATGCTATCGTATGCCTTTAGCTTCTAAAGACTGCCATCGCATGTTTTTAGCTGATAAAGTGTGCAATCGCATGTTTTTATTTAACTACTAAAGAATGCCATCACATGCTTTCATAGCTACTACTTTAGCATGTCAAATGGATTGCGATACATTTACGCATTTGATGCTGAAGTTGAAGATCCACGCGGAAAAGTGGAATGCGTTCGGACTTTCATATACAAAATAAAGATTTTCCATATATAAAATGCGAATCGATGCTAACAAATGTGTTTTACAATAAAGTATTTACATACAATACAAGAAATGATGGGGCCGTAGATAACCGCGAAGGTCTGTCTGTAAATTCAGTCAAAATTGTTGTCTTTAGATTGAAAACCATCAATAATGGCGACAGCTTATTGCTAAGGATAACTTGAAACCTGATTCACATATCATAGCTCACCTCCTCAAAATGATGTAGGCCATAAACCTGCTGCTACACTTTATGCTGCATCTACCGCTACCAAAGTTCTTCTTTTGACAACTTCTTTACAAAAGACACATACAAATACTTTATCGGTGAAGTACTTTTCCCTGCAAAAGCAATGGGGATTTATTGGTATATGTAGGTACCTACTACTTCCTTGAAATAAGAGCTTGCTTACTTGTTGGCAGTTCGAGAATTCACATTCGGTCTTGTCGCCAAATCGAATGTAACCGGAGTACTTGAAATAAGAGCTTGCTTACTTGTTGGCAGTTCGAGAATTCGCATTCGGTCTTGTCGCCGAATCGAATGTAACCGGAGTAACGAAAGTGTATCGACTTCGTGGGCTTGGTAATCTAGAGCAAATGGTTAGAAATCAAAAGAGCCTACCTGGGCAAACCGAGTGGGAAACGCGCGGTCAGCCGTCCAGGATACCGTTGGGCCGATGCTATGGAGGTTGATCTATGCGAGCTTCAAGTTGACTTGTGGATGGAATGACACAGGATCGGGATCAGTAGTGTGCACTCGTATTGGAGGCCAAGACACACTTTGGATTGCTGCGCCAGAGGAGTAAGTAAGTAAACTTATGTATCAATTACGTCCAATGTGTCATTATATATTCTACATCATACATACATGTTAGTGCATGTCTCAATGGCATGTTCTGCTGAAAACATGCACGTATGTTGTTTATTGGATTAGGTTTGAACAGTTCCAGAACAGAATAATAATAATAATAACTTTAAAAAATCATAAAATTCCTTACTAATATATTCATAGGTTTGAACGGAATCGTAAATTCCGAAGCGCTATTTGGTTTGTCGCTTTCAATAGATTATAACACTGTCCAACTGCACTCAACATATTTAAAAGTAATATAATAGTGTTTTGATAATGTATCGATTCAGATAGAGAAGGATTATATAATCGAAGCAGCTGTCGCTATTAGTAAATACAAAATACGTGCACAGCAAACTACGTTCCAGATATTCCTTCTAAAGGTTTTGTTTTGCAATACGTACCTAATGTGATACAATTGCAGCTCAAATATTGTCAGAGATTAAAATAACTATTTAACCATCTTTAACACCAGTGACACATCTAATCTCATCTCATATCGTCTGGAAAATGAAATCTTAACTATCCAATCAAAAAAACATCTTAGGCTGGTTTTAGTGTCACGCGGACCGTCGTCGGCGCGGAGCGCTCCGCGCCGACGTGATCCGCGCGGATAGTCCGCTCAAGTCGTTCTAGTGTCGCGCTGGCCGCTTCGGAGTACAGACGCGAACAATGCATCCAATGTGGAGAGTGTTACTAATTATTGCCCTGTATTACACAAGGAAAAAGCGTAGAAGGAGACTACATATTCATTGTTCACCCTTTAATCGAGCAGAGAGCCGTCGCGGGAGAATTTGTTACACTATACGGCGATTTGAGGGCTGACGAAACAAAGTTTGCGTCTCTGTTTTTGTACAGGGGGTCAGAGGCATCCGTCAAACATTTCTTTAAACGAACTTCATCAATTACTCGCCCCGTGTCCACATCGCGAGTCGCCATGATTGTACTATTTTGTACTGCGAGAACGCGTGCGCTCCGCGTGAAACTAAAACGCTCACTGTAGTGCGAGGCGCGCGACCAGTCATCCGCCCGGAGGGCTACGCGGCGCCGACGCGTTGCGCGAACGGCCGCGGAGGTGTCCGCGCGGATAACCGTCCGCGCAGACGCCTCCGCGCCTTTCTAAAACGGTCCTAAGCTTTAATACATGTTGCTCCGCGCGGAGCGATCCGCGCCGACGGTCCGCGTGACACTAAAACCAGTCTTAAAGTACATACCGAGTGCGCTCTGTCTGCCTAGGTATTACGCATACGCACAACCCTGGCTATGATACGGCTTAATCTTATGGGGCTTTACCAATTTACAATATAACCAATATACAAATATACAATAGTCTGTCAACTGTAAACTGCATTTTATAAATCTTCAAATATACTTCATAAGTATATCTAATAAGTTAGGTACCCAAAAATGTAAAAGATATAGGAAAAGCCCTAGCACCTCTTTCGCAGACACAAGTTTCATAGAACTTTCAGAAACTGTTAACTTTTAGGTAATTGCGCGGCACTCATTTATGTCTAGCAGAAAGGTAGGAGGTTAAGGTTAGAACTGCGACTCTGTGAAAATAATGCTTTCTATGAAATGAAAATTAAGGAAGCCAAACATTCGATGAAACTTTTGTTAGCGAAACAAGGTACAAAAACACCTATTCATGAAACAACTGAAATGCCTTCTAATAAAAAAACATATAATTAAGCAGCAGCTGGAGCTGGCAGGGTCGCCATATAAGGTTGGGAGTCGGGAGACGTATTGATACCACCAGATTCTAAGTAAGACTGCAGTTTATTCATAATAAGCATGGTTAATATAGCATTGTAATACATGTTCATAACTATCTATAGCTCTATACACTACATAGGTATAAGAATTTATCCAGAATAATGTCACATAAACACACACCTTATTACTTTGTGCTACAGCAGATATCCATGCCTAATGTAAGCGACAAATGTCATTATTACAATTAAGGACATAAATATTTATATGTAACCATAATTATTTCATAACTAAACTAGTTTTTAGTACAATATGCAATACCGTAACGGGGTGCCATTTATGCCTATTATTTATTTGTTGCAACTGTACGTTTACCACGGTTTTCAATAAATATTATTAATCACTTTATTTATTTTTTACCTTAAGTTAGGTTTCTTAGAATATATATTTATAAAAGTAAATTTCAAACAATTACATTAATTTTTATTATTATTATTTAACAAGATTTAATATACCTAGTTACAAAGACCTGTCCTGTAAAAAAGTCGTGCAGATTTAAACATAAGAGTATCTAAAAGTAAATTACTAACATTTTTCAATAAGAACCTTTCTATTACAACGATTTTTTTCCCAGCATTTCAAACGTATACTGCCACCAACAATATCACTGCGATACGCAGTAACCACATATTTAGTCAACCCTGATCACAAATCGACACGATCTCATCAAGCGCGTCATATATCTATCTCTCGCGAACACAAGCAATGGGGTGAGAGAGATAGCTCCGGTTATCGCAGGGTTGGCTAAACCGAATCGGCGGGTAGATTGGCTTATCCGGCAGTTTATCCGAAACGGCTTGATGACGACCTTTGCTTTATCCTCGATTATCTCTTGGTGGAATCAGTATTGAGTTGATTTTAATCTGTGGCAGACATTAAGGACGTTTAAAATGGGCTCTCTGAGTTTGTGAATATTGGGTTGTAAGCCATTGTTTAACTTGAAGGAGTAACTAACAGTTATGTGCATTGGTTGATTTAATTAATGCATTTACCTAACTCAGACATTAGTTATAGCGGGAGATGGATTCTATATAATATAAGTAAAGGTATTAAAAAGAAAACAAACAAGAAAAAAATATGCCTTTAACGGAATAAACAAGACAATAAGTATTCCAGTTTTTGGTCGTTACGTCGTAACATAATACATATATTTAATGTACCTGCTTATTTACTACTTAGTAACAGTAAAGTTTGGATGCCCGATTCGCGGTTGTAAAGCGCTCTTGGCCATCTTTTGGCATATCACGGGGACAAACATTATGAACGTATAGTCAAAGTCAAATCATTTAAGGCGCAGGGTAGGGCAAGCCATTCTCCATACAAAGGTTGTGCCAGTTTTTTGCATTAGTTTTGGCACAACGGCATTTAATTTTATTTTTTGTTGGTACATAATGGATATACGCAGAACTTGATGTTAAAATTAAAAAAGAAAAACATCAAGACAAAGCTAACAAAAAAATAAGCATATGGACCAAAAATAATAACTGGAGTGCAAACACTAACGAAGAAAAACTTGCACAAAGTTTGTATGGAAAGAGCTTGCCCACCCCTTCGCCTTAATGCAAACAAAAAGGCACAAGTCAATCAAAATTTAAATTTAACCTGCACTGTACTTTTTCCTTGTTGAAACGTGTTTTTACAACTTAAAGGATTTTATTTATGATTAACACATGTAATTAATAACCGTGTAAAGTGTAATCATAAACTACTTAGGTTAATTTTCATGGCTTACAAAAGTCTTAATGTGTGGGTTAGGTTATGACTTTGTGAATTTGTGTTTGGTACTTGTACGACATTTACTTATAGCAAATAAATAAATTTCAATTTCAGTTTTAAAAAAAAAAGATATCCCGGAGATATCCTAAGACAACTTCAATCGCGGCTCAATCACAACAATAACTGACACCGTAAAAAAGTTGTAAAATCTTTGACATTTTCATTTCAAAATTAAATATCTCAAAAACGGCTGAACCGATTTTGATAAAAATATCCGGTACCTGTTCTGCATTCACGTAAGTACCTAAAGGATAAGTCCACCATCTTTGTTCCTTTATAAGTTTTATAACCCTATTTATTTTAAACGGCCTGTTTAGCCTAGTTAGTAGCGACACTGCCTTCGAAGCTAGAGGTCCCGGGTTCGAATACCGGCCAGGGCATTATTTGTGCTTTTAGCACGGATATTTGTTCTATGTATTTATCTATATAAGTATGTATATCGTCGTCTAGTACCCATAGTACAAGCTTTGCTTAGTTTGGGACTAGGTAGATTTGTGTAAGATTGTCCCCCAATATTTATTTATTATTTATGTTCTTTCTGCACTTTTTATCTATAATAAAGTATTAAAAAACATAATCTTACAAAAGTACTCGTACAATACAAATAACATGTACCAAATGAATAAAACTAATAAATAATTTCTTTACAAAGTATTTCCTTCAAAGTACTTTGACATTTAAAATTATTTGAGCGAAATTAGTTATTTTTAAATATTCAGCGTTCTATACTTTCAACACCGGTACCATCGCCTGAAGAAACAAGATATGACACGGGATCTTACGGGCCGAAATATTAAATTTACTTTCGGAAACAATCTGATTTGAAATTAATTCATCTTACGGCGGGGTGGGCTTTGAGGTGTGAATTTCAATAATATTTCATTAATAAGGGACATATCAGTCAGATAAAACTCCGAATCTCTAACATGAAAATGAGACAGAGCTCCTGGTAACAGAGAGAAAGGTTTTTCGAAAGATCCTGGAGGGAGATGGTGGCAATTGGACGATCAGAAAGAACGATGAGATCGAGGAGTCGATGGCCGAATTTAATAAGATGCTACTTGACACGCCGATTATTTCATTGGTGAGGCAAAATCCACACACACTTCACTGGTTCGGTCCACCACCACCACCACCATCACCATATCAAACCAAGGACGTCCACTGCTGGATATCAGCCTCCCCCAATTTCATGGGGGGTAAAAATCATAATCGCCAAGCTTGGCATGCGGGTTGGCGATCGCAGTATCTCCACCGCACTCCAGGGATGCTGCTGCCCATCCCACGGTAGTCTTGGTCATAGCTTTAGGACATACCTCGGGTCCAGGGCTGGTTCGGTCATCTAATGAGAATGGGGGAGGATGGAGCCGCCCAGAGAGCATACTTGGGCCGAGCGAATGGTCACCGCCCAGTCGCCCGGCCCTGGTATCGCTGGGAAGACATTGTGGAGGCGGATCTGCGTCAGCTTAAGGTCGACAACTGGCAGTAAGCGGTGTAGGATCGGGAAGGGTGGCGTGCTCTCGTTTCAGAGGCCCAGATCCTATTTTAGATCACTACGCCGAAATAATTAGTTATTTAGAATTTATACAATGTAATATTACGGTTCTCTCATCTATGAGTGGATGCATGTGTCCAGCAGTGGGACGTGCAATATCTTTCATAGGCTGACGATGATGATGACGATCTTATAAATCGGTCGTAGAGGCATGACTCAATATGGGTAATGGGCTTGGAATGTTTTATTTCCTTTATTTAAATGGGGTAAATGTGTTCATTCTGTTTGACAGCTACATCATCATCATCATCATATCAGCCAACGACAGATGTCCACTGCTGGAAAAAGACCTCCCACAAGGATCTCCACAAAGACCGGACTTGCGCAGCCTTCATCCGACGGCTTCCCGCGATCTTGACAGCTACACTATACTCGTAATGACAGTATGAATCTGACAGTGAATTCTAAAGCAATTACGTTTTTGAGCGCGCAAAACATTGATATTAATGTCATTTTCTGTACTATAAATACAGTTATACATACGGGTATAAAAGTAACTGAGGCATGCATGGCAAGACAATCATTTGTGGTTAGTACCAACAGAACATCCAGATACCTTCACAAACGTAGAAGTTTGGGGGAGGGGTGGCAAGTTTTGGCGTTTTTGGGGACATCACGAAGTTGCGCAACTGAGCGGCGAAACCATAATATGCTAGTTTTAAAAATATACTTTTTATTAGGGTATTCATCAATGGATTTTTGTTTCCTAAAATAAATGTTTTTATTGTTATTCATCTTACGGAACTTATATTTTTTTACGAAAGTGGCATTAAACCTCCTTACCCAATGAGGATATTAAATTATTAAATTAATATCAGGAGCGCTCGTGGCCCAGCGGCGCTGTATTGACGATACAATCCGGCTGCTTTTCACTGTGCTTTGATCTTTGTATCAATTATAATTAACTTAAGTTTGACACGTAATCAACTAGCATATCCGAGACACATTATAAATTGCGCAACAATACAACACAGTCCATTATCTCGACGTCGAATTATGAACTTTAATACGCAGGAAATAAAAACCACTATCGCAAAACATTGTGCCTATTGACCTTTATGGCTGTTTGATAAGTAAAAAGACAATGCATGTATTGTATTGGCAGACTAACGCTTTGTTTTGACATAAGGGCTCTGCACAAAGGGAATTTATGGACAGAAGTGATTTGTCTTTTCATTGTGTCGATAATAATTGAACAAGAAAATCAATACCATATGACTGAGGTTTCAACCTACTAAGGATTGCACTAACCCTATTAAGATTGAATGAAACGGGTCACCCACTTCTGTAAGGTCGACTAATTAGCTAAACGTGTCGCCACATTTCTACTTCAGTACCTATTTTACGAGAGTTATGGAACTGTACTGCAAATACGGTACATATTAATCATATAATATTATAATATTCCTAAGGGATTTTTTTTAAAGAACTGCAGGTCATAAAAGTGGCTAAACTGTACATAGATTTGCCGTTTTTTTTTGCGTACACCTTCCACTATGACTGATATAAGACAATAATGCGAAATGCAAGTAACAGTCTGGGTCCCTGGTCGGATAAAGGGAAAACACTATTATGTAACTTCCCATCGGTACAAATAAAATCGCAGCTGCGAAGCAGAAATATTAGATTGAAATAGTTCTTTGTTACCAAACACATTTCTTTGTGATTTGCCGCTTTTCGGCACATAAAACATAACTGCCACGTGTTCGTATATAAGTGGATGGATTACAGAACAAATAAATAAAGATGGTATGGTTTATAGGTAAGTATTATATTCGTTTGCAAATGCAAGATAAAAAATTACAATATTACATTTTGTAGTTCAATCGCAAAACACAAACTATTTAAAAACTCATGATTAATAAGTTTGAGTATAAGTAACTTATCTTTTTGTCATCATCACCCTAGAGCGTTAATCCAGTTCAAGAGGAGTGTTTATTCAAACGGGCTTATTTTTGTCTTAACGGTACTCCTAAAGAGAACCTTGCTGTAGTAAACTTTAGGACCAATTTAGAAGTAGAGTTACAGAAAAGATAAACCCTTTTCAAAACACTCTTCAGTTTCATCCTGAAGGATGCCGGGGTCCTTTACCTAATCTCAAGATTTGGCGTAGGCACTAGTTTTTTACGGAAGTGACTGCCATCTGACCTTCCAACCCAACTAGACTTAATTGGGATTAGGCTTGCCAAGTGAGTAGGCAACTTCACTGTGAGAAGTTCTCAAGCCACCCGAAGGCCTCTAACATGGCTTATCCGCTGCTGCCATAGACAGCAGCCGGGATCAACGGCCTTCCAAAGCACGGAAGCGCTCAGTAACCACTCAAAGAGATCAGTCATCCAAAAGTTGACCACGGCCGACTTTGCTTAATCTCGCAAACAGCGCACGGTACGCGGGCGCCGCTGAGCCACGAGCGCTCCTCATGTTTTTATCTTTTTGTATTATACCAAAAATGACACGGATCAGCTTACGTATTTATGTCCCTACGGACGAAATGCTACGAACCGGGTCCAATGTCACCCGTAGCAAAAACACCCGTAGTTAAGTGGTTACGGCTGCGTAAATTCTAAATTCCTTTTGGCCTCATTTTAAAACGCTTTGGGTTGCTTTCTCTATGGCCGCCTAAAAAAGAAAAATATGTCCACTGTCTTAAAAAATATCTTGTCAACCGCGGTCGTGAAAACAAATAATAATATATTGATTTTTGCGACTTGATAACAATCGGCGCTTATTTACCGCTTAGTTTCTTCGACCACCCTTCGATTTACTGATTTTCTAATATTCTTCGCCCAAATTATTACTTATCATAAACTTTCTGCCTGCTATAGTTCAATGAACTTTATCCATCAATATGCAGCAGAATACCTAAGGTAACTAGTATCCGATCGCTAGATTTATTATATTTTGTATTTTTCTCTAACAATTATACGGCAACGTAACCTTGCCATGAATCATGTCCATTATATTTCCTCCTCCATAATCCCGTTGCAACTTGAGTTTAATCGTTATTCATTAGGACGAGGTGCATCAACTTTTGACTTTTAAACCGGTCAACGGAGCCAGCCACTGTCATGACACAGATCTGTGGGATTTGTTAACATCTGATTGCATGGCAAATTTGACAAGTATAGGTGTGGGATTGGTACTTTTTGATAGCTGTGTAAGGTGCTGGCTGCTTGATGATGAATAAGGAACGTTCGAATGTAGTTTGAATAGCTTTGGAATGGCGAATGAGTTGACGGATGACGCAGTGTGAAAGTAGAGCTGAATGAGTAAGCATGTCACTTTAATATAAATAAAACAAAAATTTATTGAATAAGACTCTTATTTATTTTAACGTAGACCTCCCAAGGTCTACATAGATATCTATGTATACTATACTTGTCAAACTTAACAAACGTAGCTTCCAATAACAGACGCCGTGTTTAATGCAATTTTAATCATGATTTACGTAAGTTAGATATAATCATTAAAAAAAAGAAAGAAACATTTATTCACCGACACACAGAAGACACCCAATATATGTCAAAAAGTAAAACAGAAAATAAAAGGTAGTATTTTTTTATAAACAAAGCTTCAAACTGTTTGTTTTTCCGTCATTTGAGCTACGGCTCCTACAAAATAAATACGGAATTAAAACCTAGCTCACTCAAATATTTACGAGAGGCAAACCGTCACAATGCATTCTCTGTTTAATATTTCATCTGTGTCACAGCTCAGGAATGGGCTTATAAAATAAGGTACCATCTGGCGCGACACGCTTCGTTAGTACATATTCTTTTCCTATGATCCGTGTTAAATTTAAGATTTACGACGGAAAAGATCCTGTTCCTTACACGGGTTGTTGAGTTTACAAGCGTAAACATGATAAGCAGGGGAAGATTTTGTTGTAAAATGGGTTTAATCAAACTTTTACAACAGTGGTGACGCATGGCACATACGGTATGAGTAATAAACTAAACGTACATAACTGTAACACCCTATACGTATTATAACGTAATACATTCAAATATTTATATAGAGCATGGTGGATATCTACCTATATACATTTTATGAGAAATAAGTCACAGAATATTATGTAGGTGAAAAATTTTTTACCCAGTCTCAAACCATTGCACATTAAAACTTATTAGCACACAAAAATAGAATATTTTTTTGTAACTAAAGTATAAGTCGCGGCAGATATGAAAAGCTCCTGGATTTGTTAAATAGTGATACAATATAAATTAATGATCGACCCTTACATATTGTACTAAGTAAGATTATTCTATAATTAAGAAAACCTTATCTTTGTTACTAGTAAAAAAATAAACAGCTTCTAAAAAAAATGACGTATTTGAATACAACGAATAAAAATTAGAATATTCTTGAATTTATAATGTAGTGGGCACGTAAATTCAATTTACTCGTAATATCCAAACAGCCGGTAACATTCTATAAAATATTTCATGTAACAGTAATTTAACTTTTGCCAAGTAATTATCCCTTTCAATTCTAAATTACCAGCATTAAATTGGAATTAAAGTAATAAATTAAAATTCCACAATACGTAGTGCGCCAAACGGAAATTTGAGTGCGTCCTGTATTCCCTTTGGCCTTTTTCTAAAGCCACAAAAAGGACGGTTGTGATTTACTGGCCGTTGTCGACCAGAGTTTAGCGGGTTTTTATTACAGTATTTTGGTTCCGTTTGATTATTTTCCGTATCAATAAAATACTTGTACTTTTTATTGCACACCTCAAAAAGAACATAATAGGTACAGAACGCATGTCAAGCGTGGTGATTATGGCAATTACCCCGCATGAAATTAGGAGTAGGCTATGTCCAGCAATGGACATCCTTTGGCTGATATGGTGGTGGTGGTTGAGGTACAGTATGTAAAGTTTTAAGTAGTGGTATTACAGCAGGCAGTTATATTCATATAATCTCTGGGTAGCGAAGATTACTCTGTTCTAATTATAATTATCTTAGATTTACACGTTTATAAAATTATGAACAGATCTTAAATTTTTTATCGCTACAAATGACATTATTGCTCCTTTCTATTAATGTTGAGAGTCTGTGAGCGTTTCCGCGATCTACTTACATAATCTGCAGGAGTAGGTATCTTCTACGAAGACGCTACGAAGGCACAGTCGATACCTCATCTCATGGCTGAGGATCGCGACCGCATGCAATATCCCTCCACGCAGTTCGGCTTCTCGTCGAAAGTACCGCACGGGAAAGGCTACATTTGGCAGTTTTTTTGACGGCGAAATGCGGCCTTTTTAGTCACATTGAAAAATATAAAAGTCTGCTTCTTCTTCTCGTTGTACCATATATATGATATTGTCTATCCAAGTTAGCTTTCTCCTTTGTTGGGCTACGGCTGGACATAAAGATGAAATGAAAGTGTTTATAGGTTTTGTACTCCGTTTTGTAAATATATTTAAAGATGAAATTAAAATTACTTTATTTAATAGTATTTGATAACGTTTAGAACAGTTTAACGTAGTGTCATTTATTTTATTTTTTTCAAATATTCTTACTGTTGTTACACAACTGACACATAAAATTTTGCATTTTTTAAAATTTTTGTGCGCGTACAAGAAACGATATATCTAATTTATATGGACAAATTAAGGTTTTTGTTTCCTCAAGCCAACATGTTTGTTTATTACCATTTACACATTTAATTCAAGGAAGCACAATATGTAAAAACTCACGGCAAACCACCAAGGAACTCCGATAAAATGGCGTCCAGTTTTGATTCATACGCGCTGCGCAACTGCGTAAGCCCGTAATTCAGTAACGGAAGGCTGACGCGGGAGATTTATAAGAAAGAGTACATGTAAGCTTAGAAGCGTCTTGGCCTTAAGAGCATTGAGACATGTTTGATTTGTTATTGTTATAATTTTGGTTCATGCACATTTGAAAAATAATTCGTTACCCTTGTAGACAAAAATAATTCCTATAAAAATCCATTAATTGTACATTGTCTCTGTTAATTGAACCTTGTCTTACTCATATGAGAACGTGGTCTATTTTAGAACCTGCGTCGCACTAAATAATTCATGGTGAGAACCATCTTATGTTCGTAATTATGCGTACTAACGTGTAATTTCGAGGGAAGTTTTTACCAAAACCGTATAGAAAGGGGACTCCATTAATTAAACTAAGTTTAAGCCGAATTAGTTCCCGAAGACAAACTTAAACTAAAAGACGACTCGGCCAAAATACTTAACAAGTTACGTAATTTAAAGTTAAATAAGTATTTATAGTCAACTATGGTTCTATTCTTAGGCGATCATTGACAAAGGAGGAGGTCTTGAAATAAAATCCTACCTACGCAATACAAGTTATTATTTTATGTACTCATATCGAGTGAAACGAAGTTCTCCGCTTCAGCTTCGACAAAAATGATTTCGTATATACGGATGTCCAGATGTTCGGATTTCCAGTTGTTTTCTTCTACTGTATGAAGGTCTCATATCTCAAACGATTCTCGTAAAATGTTTTATTGAGTCAAATCTCATTTTTTTTTTAAATTTTGAAAGGCAAATTTAAAGTTGATAATAACTATCGCGAGGTCTATCTCACAGAGCAACTAGATATTTTATTGGTTACTTTTATACCTACCTACTAAAAGAAGTATATTTTGTTAGCTTTATATTTATCTACGAAAGAGTATTCTTTCATGTATACCAACATAGCGGCTACGTATGGCTGTAAGTATATGTCAACTTGTCAAATAATAGTACATTACGATACAAGTGCAGAGAACAGGAAATTCGCAACGAGTGGTGATAAATTGAAACACGACCGAAGGGAGTGTTTTAAATCGACACGAGTTGCGAATTACCTGTTCGCACGTGTATCGTACAACGTTTTACAGCACATATGGCTTTTTAAAGTTTTTACATATGCACGTAATCTGCTGATTACCGCACTTGTGCGGTAATCTAGCACCATGTTGTAATATTTCGATTTTTGCTAATAAAATAAAACCAGAACTGCTGCGACAACAATTTAATTTTTAGTACACGTTCTAGTTACCAACACTATTATGTCTAGGTTAATATTAAATACAATTTGGGTCCGGTATTTATTTATTTAAACTTTATTGCACAAAATATAATTGTACAAATGGCGGGCTTAATGCCAAATGGCATTCTCTACCAGCCAACCATTGGGCTAAACAGAGATTTATGAAAGGTGCAAAGAAAAAAGTTTGATAATTCTACTAAGAAAATGCGAAGACAAAATCAATATAAACACTGTAAATAAACATACATAAATACAATATATTTATATAAGTTACATACATACAGGAATAGATATACTACTTCATATATACTTACTTACTTCGGTATGTGCAATTGGTCTTGGCTAAACCTAAAAAGGATGACTGGGACGCAGGCCTACTGTCCCCGGCTAACCCAGTTTCGCGCCTGGGTTAGCCCGGGCAATAGTCCTCGCACAAGCATATCCTACACTCCCCACTTTAACACTTTAAAACTGGTACCTGGTAGCACAGCAATCCTGCGCCCAGAGAGAGGCCTTCACCCTAACAATATTTCGCGCTACTGTCCGTCAGCGCCACCAGAACAGTCAGCTAACTCCGGAACGCTACCGGCCTCCTTTTCAATCCACAGCAGCTGAATACTACCAAAGGTAGCCTCGGTAAGACGCCTCCTAAAAGCAATATCTATGATTAGCTAGAATACAGCGACGTAGGCATTTCCGCCGCCAACGTGGCATCTACTCGATGACTAAGTTAGCATACCCGAGAAGAATGCAGGGCGCACAAGATAACCGCTACGCTGCCGAGCTAACAATCCTCGAAGAGGCGTGGCCACCAGCAGAGCCTTCACGTCAACATACTACGCCGTCAAATGAGGCAAGGCATCCGCGTCGTTACCGCTCCACCCAACACTGAAATATTTTAAAACCCCGATATAGAACGATGCGTTAAAGGGAAAGCTAATCGTTGAAAACAATTACAGTGAAATTGATAGCGATTTCACTTACCCAAACGAAGAGAATTTTAATCCAACATGAGACGACAATTTCTAGTAAAAGGCTATAGAGTAACCAACTCGACAAAACTCTCTGCCTAACCTTTTTTTTTTTTATTGTTTGAAGACTGAGCCACAACACACAGGAGTTTGAGCAAGGACTTTCTGCCTCCTCCTTTTTTTACTTTACATATACTTGTCCAACAATAAAGACTTTTTTTTATTATAACATTTAATAATAATGAAAAGAAAGAAAGTCCAGTAGCTACATCCGCCGAGTTAAAACATTGGACTCGAACGGTGTGACAGTGACAGCCAGGTTTGACAGCCGTCAAAGTCTGACAGCCAACAACATTACAATGTGTACTGTAATAGTACATTACGATACAAGTGCAGAGAACAGGAAATTCGCAACGAGTGGTGATATATATCTAAGAACTCATTTTACAGGACATATACGAGTAACACGACCGAAGGGAGTGTTTTAAATTGATACGAGTTGCGAATTACCTGTTCGCACGTGTATCTTACAACGTTTTACAGTACATATGGCTCTGTAAAGTTTCTACATATGCACGTAATCTGCTGATTACCGCACTCGTGCGGTAATATAGCACCATATGTACTGTAAAATAAGTTCTAAGATATTATTTCGTCAGGAAAACGAATTGATTTTTATGAAAGATAGATAAAAAAATTATTTGATTGCCACAAGTCACACAGTAAAGAAAAAATAAACACAATCAGAAAAATAGAACAAACATAGCATCATAATAAAAATATAACAAAAACTTAAAAATAAAAATACAATTACTGAGTGCAGTGCAGCAAAACAAAAGGGTTCTAACTCAGTGATACGCTACGCTCTTTCGAGCGAAGCACTGATATTCTGCCAGAACCCGAGTCACGACCAGATGAGTTAAACTTAAAAATCATTGTCATAGGATTGACCAGGCGAACTAAATCTTGTAACTTCCTCCTCAGGCCTCAAGGTGACATTATATCAACCTTCGATAAGGCCTTAATATAACTACCCACCAACACTAAATTTTTAGATCGTCAACCAAATAACTGGACGGTATCCCTGAGTTCAATAAATATTTTTTAAAGTTATATATTAATAGATACTTTCGTATTAAGGCGCCTTATAGGTGGGGGAATATTGTTCCAGCATTTGGTTGCGAGATAACAAAAACATCCAGTAAAAGCTACAGTTTTGTGGGGGTGTACCTCCAAGAGACAACGCCGAGTACTTCAAGTACCATGTCGTCTGTGAAACGAAGAGATGTTTATCTTGGAGAAAAGATATTCAGGCTTTTTGTGGTTCATAACGCTGAACAATAAACACGCAAGATGTAAGTGTCTACGAGAGGACATATTTAGCATGGACGCTTTGTTCAAATACGGTGTGATGTGACTTCTGGGAAGTATGGTATAGCAAAAACGATAACAGGCATTTTGCACTCGTTGTATTAATCGACGAGTCTTTTCTTGCAGACGTGGTCCATAAACTATATCCCCGTAGTTCAATTTTTAAAGAATTAGTGACTCACATAAAATCATGCGTACCCTCTCACTAAGAAGGTTTCGTATCTGGTACAAAACTTTCAAGCGAAAGAAACATGATTTGACCAACTCTCCCACATGCTTTTCAAATCTCAACCGGTTGTCAAGCACTATCCCCAGGTTTCTAGCCTCGTTCACACGTTCGATAGGCGACCCTCTGATGATCAACTGTGGGTCGTAATCCAGAATTCGAGATATTTGAGACTCAGAACCCAGTATCATGTACTTGGATTTCTGTGGGTTTAACAACAAGCCATTTTTATCAGCCCAAGAAGAAACGTTTTCCAGATCGTCATTTACTTTGTGGATAGCGTCGGCAAAATCACAATGACGACCTGATAAATACATTTGGACATCATCCGCGTACAAATGATATTTGCAGTGTTTAATGACTTTAACTATGTCAGCTGAATAAATGATAAAAAGCAGAGGGCCAAGTATAGAACCTTGAGGGACTCCACGTGTTATTGGTCTTGCGTTAGAGAGCAGTGAGCTGCCATCCTCCAGAGAGATTTTTACAGACTGCATACGTCCGTTAAGGTAACTTTCGAACCAGGCTAATGTCTTTAAATCTATTCCATAGTATGACAGCTTAGAGAGAAGCAATTCAATATTTATGCAGTCAAATGCAGTTAAGATCGACCGATTAATAATAGCAGTTATCACTGACAGGGTCGGAGGAAGAGTAAGCACAACCATATCTCGGCTAATTGCATCAGCGCCAACTGCATTAGTCGTAATGGAGAGAATATACTACCCACCTCGCACTCATCGACGGGTTTTAAGTGAAACAAGTGATCACCGTATCTGTGGCACTCAAAATCTAATATTGTTGATTTCGAGACCCTATCACAATCAGGCACATTTAAAAAACTATTATTTGTCGCATTCGAGTCATTAAAGCGATTCCATCATGATCTTAATAGTATCGGTTTTCCAAGGTAAGCTATGATTGTACCTAATTTTGATTTTTATATTTATCATTCAAATTTCTACGGCTTTGTATAAAAAAATAATTACACTTGTTTTTAAGCATATGGGTGGCAATTTTGCAAAAAGTAGTTAGATGTCGATTTGCGGTGTGTGATTAAAATAAGTTTTTTGGGGTTTATTTATTGTTTTATATTTAAATGATTTATTATAGGTATATCACAAATATAGTACCTTACGGATTATAATAAAAAAAATCATACATATTTAGTGTACAATTATATATTTACATAAATGGCTTTGGCCCTATGTAACTTTTATATATATATATGTAAATGTATCACATTTATCAATATCAGGCAAAAATAAAAAATCATGCATTTAAGGGTTAATGTCATGTCAAGGGCCTCAAACACCCCTTTATGGGCCATTGTGCATTCATCCCAAATAATTTGACCTATTACTTTACTATAATATTCTTAAAACATACAAACTTGAGCAACCTTGATCTCTACACCTATACTGACCCCAGACCTAAATAATTTTACAATTTATAAAAGGAAGTATAGCGAAGTAAACATGATTAGATTCAGGAATGAGCTTCAGAAAGTGAACTGGGACGACATTTTAAACAGTAATTTATCAGTAAACAATAACTACGATAATTTCAACATAACTCTCACAAACGTCCTTAATCTTTGTATCCCTAAAAGAAAAATAAAAATAAATCTAAAATCTAAGAATACATACCTAACTAAGGGATTAAAAATTTCATGTCAGAACAAGAGACTACTAAAATTATTATTATCACAGACAAAAAGCGAAGTTTTAAGAAACTATTACAGGCAATACTGTAAAACTCTCAAAACAGTAATTCATAAATCCAAAAAACTAAGTAACAAAAATAAATTGAAAAACTCTCATAATAAATCCCAATCGATGTGGCAAATCATAAACCAAGAAACAAACAAAAAAACATTTAGAAGTAAAAAGAACATTCAAATTAAAACAGACGGCAATTTACTACAAAGTGATCCTAAGCAAGTTGCAAACACGTTTAACATATTCTTCTCTTCAATTGGAAATACTAACTCTACCTCTGCAAAGGCAATGCCCCTAAACAATACGATAAACCAAACCTTTTTTCTAAGCCCATTACAACCTATAGAAGTACACAAAATACTAAAAAATCTCAAAAACAAGACTTCATTCGGGGTAGATGAAATGCCACCTAACTTAATTAAAAGATGTGCGGACATTCTAGTCATCCCATACACACGGCTTATAAATCAGTCTTTCTCAGAGGGAACTTTCCCAGACGCTCTAAAAATTGCCATAATAAAGCCTATCCATAAAAAAGGCGACTTTTTAAACTTAAATAATTACCGACCAATAGCGCTTCTGCCCACATCAGCTAAAATCTTCGAAACCGCAATGATTATACGTTTATACTCTTTTTATGAACAATTTAATATTCTTCATGAAAATCAAAATGGCTTTAGAGCAAACCATTCCACAACGCTCGCAATTTATAAATACGTACAAGGCATTTTTAACGCAATAAACAGTAAAAAATATGCGGTAGGGCTCTTGCTCGACATGAGCAAGGCCTATGACAGAGTCTGCCATAAAACTCTATTAGACAAATTATACGGCACAGGAATAAGAGGATTAGCCTATAATTGGTTCAAATCTTATTTCAATAATCGCATCCAATATGTGGAAATAGAAAACACTAATTTTGAAACAGGGTACATACAGCACGTAAGGTCTGATAAAGTCACCGCGACTGGCTCTATCCCTCAAGGTAGCGTCTTGGGTAGTATTCTGTTCATTATTTACATAAACGATCTCCCAAATGTATTAGAAGACCTGAACATTCTTTTTGCAGATGATGTCTCGATAATATTTCCGTGCTCTAATCTTAGCGAAGCCGAAAGTAAGTTAAACTCATCTCTGAATAAAATCCAACATTGGCTAGAACTTCATAATTTAAAGCTCAACATAGGAAAGACGAAAATAATACAGTTTAAACCACATCAAAAACCCGCATTACCAATTTCATTTAGCCACAAAAATAATATAATCGAATCAGTTACCTCGGCTTCTGTATTGGGAATAAACTTGGATACCAATATGAACTGGAAACCACACATCCAAAATCTCTCAAAAAAATTATGTTCATTTATTTACGCCCTTCAACATCTCAAAAGACTGACGGACTTTCAGACAGCACTGACAGCATACTACGCATACGCCTACTCTAGAATAACATATGGTCTCATATTATGGGGAAACAGCACCGAAGTAGATAAAATTTTCGTTCTTCAAAAGAAATGTATCAGAATATTAACCAACATTAATCAACTAGAATCATGCAAACCACAATTTATCAAACATAAAATACTAACTTTGACGTCCATGTACATATTAGAGGCATGCAAGTTTGTTCGCAAATATAAAGATTTATTTTGTAATGTAACACAAGTCAGACGCAATCACAGAAATTTAAATAAGCTCAAACTACCTTTTTCGAAATTAAAACTAGTAGCTACCAGTCCTCAATACATGTTAATTAAAATGTATAACCATTTACCGAACTACATAAAAAACCATGACGAACCCAGAATTTTCATTAGGCAGCTTAAAACATATTTAATAAATAAAAGCTACTACAATTTAAATGAATTCTTTAATGAGGTATCTAATTCATAAATAATTCTACAGCTCTTAAAATAATCCAGCTCATTCCTAAGTAACTAAGCAAAAAGTACGTATTCCAAAATATAAACAGAAATAAGTTTGTATTTTAATTATTGATTTAATTTTATGCGGCAGTAGTTTAATAATGTAAAAAAATCAAAAACCAAAATAAAAAAAAATTTATTCTGCAAATAGGCCACAAGGGCACTTTTACAAGTCAACACGTGAATTATACAATTAAATAGATTGACAATAATAATTAGTTTTCAAAACAGAATTGCAGAACAAATTAAAATTAAAAAATAAATAAATATTAAAATTAAAAAAAAAAAAGAAAAAAAAAAAAAAAAGTGGAAAGTAATAGTAATAATAATGATTTCAAAACTATACTGAGTAACAAAATTACAATATTCAATAAAAATAAACTTACAACACATTATAAAACAAAATAATAATAATAATAATAATAATAAACTTGGTAGCCAGAATTATTCACCAGCAACTTGCTCTTTCATACGGTCTTGTGGACTTCGAAGTGCCGTACTATAAATACTTACCTGCGCCAGTTCTCGAAAATGGTCGTGCTACGCTCTATTGGGATCGATCTATCATCACGGATCGGACTATTGTAGCCAATAAGCCCGACATCGTGCTGATAGATCGATCGAAGCGCCAGGCAGTGCTGGTCGACATCACCATCCCCCATGACGAGAACCTCGTGAAGGCCGAGAAGGACAAAGTCAGCAAGTACCTAGACTTGGCACACGAGGTAACCGCCATGTGGGATGTTGATTCGACGATCATTGTCCCGATAGTCGTTTCTGCGAACGGTCTAATAGCGAAGAGTCTCGACCAACATCTCAAGAGACTCTCGCTAGATGGCTGGGTCAAGGGTCAAATACAGAAGGCGGTACTCCTGGACACGGCGCGGATAGTCCGGAGGTTCCTCTCTCTGTCGCCCTAACCACCGGTGGCTTAGGCCCTGCCTCGCTGCCGGCGGCACCCTAGGTTAGGTTTTTATAATGTTTTTATATTTTGTAAGTGTATTTTTATATTTTACCTTTTGTAAATCCATTGTACAAACCTAACCTAAGACGAAAAATAAATAAAGGAATAATAATAAAAATAAAATAAAAATAGTGACGTATATATACGGACTCTGTCCGAATACACAAAAGTATATACAATAAATTTAATATCTCAGAGATGTATATGGTCTCTGAGCGTCCATTATTCCTAAGTCCTTAGAGATGTACATGTTCTCTAACCGTCTAAATTAAAATAAGTAGTAAATTAAAATAGCACTTAAGTAATTTAATATTCTCAGAGACGTATAAGGTATGTAAAGGCGATAACCGCCTCTCTCACTTCTATTGCTATGCCCTTGCAGGGTGTCACATGAATACCTAATTATAAGTTCCACCTGTTAAATGTTAATGTGATCTGCAATAAATAAATAAATAAATAAACTTTATTCTTATGTTAATTAATGACTTAATGATACCATAAACAATTTATATATTGGTTATTTATTACATCAGACGTACCGTATTTGTTGTATTTAAACGGAGACTTTATATACGAACTTTCAAATCTCTAACCGCACAAATTTTAAACCTCCATTTCACCCTTTTATATATGTTGTATTTAAACAGAGAGCCTACAATATACGAAATTTCCAATCTATCACTTCACAAAATATTTGCCCCTCATACAAAATTTGAAACCCCTTTTTCACCCCTTTTGAGAAAGAATTTCGAAAAACGCTAATATATGCTATTGATATATTTAAACAGAGAGCCTTTACACGCAATTTTCAAGTTTCTAAGTCCAAAAATTTTACTTCTAAATATATAAAAGAAGAAACTGACTGACTGACTGACTGACTGACATATCAACGCACAGCCCAAACCGCTGGTCCTAGAGATTCCAAATTTGGCATGTAGGTTCCTTATAAGGTCTAGGGGTGCACTAAGAAAGGATTTTTCAAAATTCAACCCCTAAAGGGGTGAAATGGGGGTCCAAAGTTTGTATGGGGAAACAAGATTAGTTGGACTATTTTATTCGAAACTTCACAGAAGTATTTCTAACAATAAATGAGTAAACACGTGTTTCAGTTTTTTTGAAAAATCAACCCCTAAAGGGGGGAAATTTGGAGACAAATTCTAAAAATCGACATGGGTGTTGTTTTTTAGGTTTATCGGGTCGCTAATAACGAAAACAACAATGAATCTTAAGTCCTACGTGGAGGACGTGAAATACCATCCCCCCTGTTGGGGTGCGAGGGGGATGAAATGTCTAAATATTAATATGGGTGTCGTTTTTATGGTTTTTTGGACGTTAATTACGAAAATGGCATCAATTTTGAAGTTTAATATTGTGGCCATGATAACTTTTGAAAGTTTGTGCCAAATTGCAAGAAATAACTGACTGACTGAGTGAGTGACATATCAACGCACAGCCCAAATTGCTTGTTCTAGAGATTCAGAATTGAGTATGTAGGTTCCATATAAGGTCTAGAGGTGCATTAAGAAAGGATTTTTCAAAATTCAACCCCTGGGGGCGGGGGTGGAATGGGGGTTCGAAGTTTGTATGGGGAATCAAGATTAGTTGGACTATTTTATTCAAAACTTCACAGGAGTATTTCTAACGATAAATGAGTAAATATGTGTTTCAGGTTTTTTGAGAAATCAACCCCTAACAGGGGGAAAAGTGGTGACAATTCTGAAAATCGATATGGGTATTGTTTCTATGGTTTATCGGGTCGCTCATTACGAAAACAAAAATGATTTTAAAATCCCACGTAGAGGACGTAAAATACCATCCCCTCTGTTAGGGTGCGAGGGGGTTGGAATGTCTAAATATTGATATGGGTGTCGTTTTTATGGTTTTTTTGGGTCGTTAATTTCGAAAATGGCATTGATTTTGAAAGTAAATACTGCAGACATGAAAACTTTTAAGAGTTTGTGCGAAATTGCAAGTAGAAACTGACTGACTGAGTGAGTGACATCAACGCACAGCCCAAACTGCTGATTCGAGAGATATCAAATTTGGCATGTAGGTTCCTTATAAGGTCTAAAGGCGCATGAAGTGCCGTGAATTCCCTATGAATATACGACCTTTCTTGAATCAATGTATTGTAAGTGGTTTTATTAATCGGTGCCGTCCGATACGATTTCGACAAAAATCGATATTTAGGCGTCCGAGAGGACTCTTAATACGACTCCTAGGTAAATATTGGAAAAACTGGCGGCCATATTGCTTTTCTTCATTTTCGTCCCGATTTCGTTCAAAATAGAAATCTGAGCGTCCGAGATGTCTCTTAATACGAATCCGAGGGAAAATATGGAAAAAGTCGCAGCCATATTGATTTTCTTCATTTTCTTCCCAATTTCGTTCAAAATCGATATCTGAGCGTCCGAGAGGTCCCCGAATACGAATCCGAGGTAAAATTTGGAAAAAGTGGCGGCCATATTGATTTTCTTCAATTCCGTCTCGATTTCGTTCAAAATCGATATCTGAGCGTCCGAGAGAATTTTTAATACGAATCCGAGGTAAAATTTGGAAAAACTGGCGGCCATATTGCTTTTCGTCATTTTCGTCCCGATTTCATTCAAAATCGATATCTGAGCGTCCGAGAGGTCCCCCTAATACAACACCGAGGTGAAATTTGAAAAAAGTGGCGGCCATATTGATTTTCTTAATTTCCGTCCCTATTGCGTTCAAAATCGATATCTGAGTATCCGAGAGGTCTCTTAATACGAATCCGATGTAAAATTTGTGAAAGTGGCGGCCACATACATTTTCTTTTTTCCGCCCCGATTTCGTTCAAAATCGATATCTGCGCTTCCGAGAGGTCTATTAATACGAATCCAAGGTAAAATTAGGCACTCCATACATGCCAGGGATTGTAAAAAAAGGATTGACTTTTAAAAACGACATAGAGGTTTCTATATTTTTTTCCATTTAAATCAACCTTTAGATTAGTATTACATACTTGCAGCCCGGCCCATACAAATAATTAACAAATATTTATTCTAAAATTAGGAACTCCATACATGCCAGGAATTGTAAAAAAAGGATTGGCTTTTAAAAACGACGTAGAGGTTTCTATATTTTTTTCCATTTAAATAAACCTTTAGAATAGTTATATATACTAGCACCCCGGCCCATACAAATAATTAACAAATATTTATTCTATCATCAATAGTTTTCTTAGCGCACGCGATGTAAAGAATATTTTAGTTACTCTTTTTTACATTATTACGAGTACATTATTGGAGTTTTAGTAAGAATCCTTACTTTTTGAAAATATAATATAGCCCATGTCAATGTCACCCAAGAATAGTGTAGCTATTCAATGCAAACTTACAATCAAATCTTTCCTTTTTATAATATTAGTATAGATTACCTGTCTAAGTCGTAAAAATTGTGTCCCCTCACTGTATATAATTTCCAAACTTTGAAGTTTAAGATTCTGAAAAACATTGTGATGGTGAATATTAATTAAATACTTTCAGCGACTTTTGGTTTCAACAAGAGATGTTTACCATTTTTCGAGATATTGTTGAAAAACAGTCTTGCCCAAACAAAAGGACTCAAGTGCCGTGAGTTGGCACGGAACCCTTCTTTGTGCGTAATCCGACACTTGGCCGGTTTTAATTTAATATTATGGACATGAAAATTTTTGATAGTTTGTGCCAAATTACAATTCTATCGGTCCAGTAGTTTTAAAGCAAATCGGTTGTAACAGACGGACTGACGGACAGCCACACGTGAATAAGGAATAAGGGTCTCTTTTTACTTTTGAGGTACGGAACGAGCCCCGCGTATCCTAACAGAGTTTTGGGTATGATTTAATAGCTTTAGAGGGGTTAGTCAGGACTAACTATGATTCATTAACAGATGAACAAAAGTCAGTATAAGTACGACCAAATAGTAAGGAGTGCGAAAGGAAGTGAGGCCAAATTTTCTTTTTGGATGCTCAAACGGAAACTGGCATAATCTACCAATTTAATTTAAATTTAGGAAAAATAAGGGTTACACTAGATATTGAATTAGCCGTATTTCTGTATTTCAGAGGACCAGAGTTTATGACTGCTGCTTGGTCGTTACCAGACATTGGTGTTACTGTAGTACACAGATACTTTTACTAAGGGCCCTTTAAGACAGCCCGACCCTTTCCCCCTCGGCCTCTCGAAAATGTACCTATGATAATAGTTTTCGATCCTTATTATTGCCAAAATCAAATGAAATTCTACAGTTTGCCGGTTCTCAGAATGTATACTGACTTTTCATCTGTTCATCTGTTTATGAATCACAATCACCAAACTTCGTATACCGAAACCCCCAAAATGTAACAACTACTTTTTCTGGAAACTGCATCTAAATCGGTTCAGCCAAACGCGAGATAATCGTGGACAAACATACAACCTACATACGTACATACATCTGTTATGAATCACAATCACCAAACTTCGTATACCGAAACCCCCAAAATGTAACAACTACTTTTCTGGAAACTGCATCTAAATCGGTTCAGCCAAACGCGAGATAATCGTGGACAAACATACATACCTACACACGTACATACATACATACGGGTCAAACAGAGAACCTCTTTTTTGAAGACGGTTAAAAATTATGCTTAGAGTACGCGGGCGAAGCCGCGGGCAAACGCTAGTTTCCCATACAAACTTTAATCCCTTTTTTTACCCCCTTAGGCGATGAATTTCGAAAAATCCTTTCTTATCCCTAGCGTACGCTATAAATGTAACCGACAGTACAAAAATCAGTTCTCTAGCTTTAGTAACTTCGGCTGTGCGTTGATGAGTCAGTCAGGACTTTTTTTATATACTTATATATTTATGTATTAAAAAACCTACTAACTCCTTAATTTTATGTCAAATCCTACGCTTTTCGTAAAAGTTTGTATTTTATCTATTTTTTGGCGACTTTCTACATTGTCGGTGAAGAGGCGTTTCAATATAAGAAAACTGTCAGTGGAGTCAGTAGATACCGCTTCTTTACAGCGCGCCAACATTTAATAGTACATTACTACAGAGGCCGGGACGAAAGGGGTTGCCGGCCGAAGACATATATACGGATAGGTCTAAGGCTGGCAACCCCAAATTTCCCGCCGAGGTATGTATAGTGCTTTTCTCAAACATGCAATGAAATAAACAACAAAATAAAACATTTTTTTTTAATACGCATAGTGGCAGAATGTCATGATGCCTGTGCCACAAATTTATGTGGAATGGAATTAAAAAAGAGGACTTTGCCGGCCTAGGCCTGCAAGATTTGTATGAAATTCCATTAACGACCTCTTGTCCTAGCCGCACCTGAAACGTCATACTTCGCAGCCTATTATAAGGAACATAACATCAATATTTCATTGCATGTTTGAGAAAATGAGTGTTCCTGACAGGGTCGGCATGTACGGAAGTGGGGCGATAGGAATGCAGTTCCGTCCCACTTTCACGCATGATATTATTACTGCGCAAATGTAGTTCTGACAATATCCCGTCAAGGAGGATATCGGTGCGATATCAGTAATCTCACGTCAAAGTACAAAATACCACACACCGATCCCGGTTCGTCAATTTAAGAAGTCGCCTTGCGTAGGTGTGTACGTACGTAGCAGGGAGACAGATCTTTGTGGATCGAACCATTTACTTTCGAAGGGCATCAAGTGAATGGACCAATGAATAAAATAACCTTTTTCAATTTAAATTAGGTGAAAACTACCTTTTACTTTAGGATAAGATAAGATTTCTTATATACATAGTAGTCGTCGAACTATCTGACATAATCGAACTTTGTTGTTTTTATTTCCTTTTAGTTTTTAGTTTTCTTCTCCAAAATTAGAACATTTTGCTTTTTTTATCAGTATTAAGATAGCTCATGGTTGCGACAAGGAAAAAATAAAAAAAAACAAATTTGGAGTAAAAAGTAAAGGCACAACTTAAGTGTAAAAACATTATCAATTTCGTGATATCGAAATGTACAAAAACGACGGTTTAACAAGCAGTCCATGTCGCATGGTTGTTAGTCTCTCATGTATTAATGAAACACAACACACCCTGTCAGGCTGCTGCTAAAGGTATTTTTATTTCCCTCATCCGACACACCAAACCAAATACCGCCTTTGTAAAAAACAAGTGAAAAAAAATCAGTTTGAAATTCCAGGTATTTCAGACTGGATTTATTTTTCACAGCTCTGAGCCCTGTGAATATTGAATTTCTCACATACATTTATTAATAGACTTTCACTCTGAATCTATTTCGTAGGTAATGTCCTTCTTGACAATATTTACTGATGTAATGAGGTACTACGAGTAGAAAATGTTGATCGAAATGTGTCATATGTTCTAAGAAAAAAATACCTTCCTGAATATTACGTCACCAATATTGTTGGTTTGTAATTTTTTCTCGCCTTGGACGTGTTTTTTCTGCTTCATTTTTGTATATTTTTCCTGCGGAAATATTTTTTTCATCATAATAATTCCAGCGTACCTTGAAAATATTAAGTACCTTACTATAATTACTAACTTTAAACTCACCTCACAGCCCTGCAAATTACATAATTACGGACGTTACGAAAGTGTAAACCCTTACGTGTACATTTTTTATCATTCCTGACACCGCCATTAATAACCGAGACCAAACAATGGTGACATACGCATTATTCACCGCGAATAACCAGTTTCATCTGTTATATCTACTAAAAAAAAGTCACCAATTGATGTCGAGTAGCGATGTTGGATATCACGTCCATTCTAAAATTTTGACCAGGAAAATCCGTCCGCTCATTTGTAAAGGTTGAAAATGAACACAGACACACATTGATAACAGACGGAATGTTTGCTACACCTAACGATTTCATGTCAACTTGCCTGAAAAACAGCAAACACTAACAGTTGCGCAGATTGTAAAAGTTGTAGAACTCACAGTCACAATTCCCCATATATGAAAAGTTACAAACAATTTGAACGACCAAGAAAACATGAAGAACCCCGCAAAAAGCTGCGATAAAAACTAAATGGTCAAATCTCCAATCTGCTTCATTGAGGTGCTTCATAATGTCAAACGCCCAGATTTTAGATAAGCCAATTACCAATCTTTCTTTGAAAGAAACGAAAATCACTGTTGTTAAGAAATAGTAGCACATATTAAGTTAATAAAAACCGGCCAAGTGCGAGTCGGACTCGCGCACGAAGGGTTCCGTACCAGAAAAAAACGCCAACAACTACTCTGTTGTATGGGAACCCCCTTAATTGTTATTATTATTTTGATTTTAGTATTTGTTGTTGTAGCCACAATAAAAATACATAATCTGTGCAAATTTCAACTGTCTAGCTATTACGGTTCTTGAGATCTAGCTCGGCGAGTGGTACCCATGAAAAATGGCTAAAATATCACGTTTTTTTGTATGGGAGCCCCTTAATTATTATTATTATTTTGTTTTTAGTATTTTTTGTTATAGCGGCAACAGAAATACACAATCTGTGAAAATTTCAACTGTCTAGCTATTACGGTTCTTGAGATACAGTCTGGTGACAGACGGACGGACGGACGGACAGTGAAGTCTTAGTAATAGGGTCCCGTTTTTACCCTTTGGGTACGGAACCTTAAAAACGGCTATATGTAAATGTTTTATTATATGTTTAAGAATAAATTTAAACTTTCAGTGTTAATATCGATTCGAAAGTGCTAGTTCTAGGCCTATAATTTAAATAAAGATTATTTTGACATAGACCTTAATAAGACATTAAAGTATAACATATATTTTCCTCGATTCCTATTAATCGCTGGCTCATTTATTTTTACTCAAAGTTATTATTTTTCTTAAGCTCAAATAAAAAATGAACATTACTACAAAAATTGTTCCTTAAACATCAATCTATTTCTATCACCCATTTATTTGAAGAGGTTAACACTCGTTTGATATCTGTGAGCGAGATGCGACCAAATCGAATGTGCCCCTGTAGTGGCCGAGAAATTGATTACATTTGGATTGACTTCATATTAGTTTATCACTAAAATGGATCGAGTCAGTGTGGCGTCGTTGTATTTTTACACTGCGTTAAATTCGGACGAGGGTGTAGAACAATCTTAGGAAATAGGTTTGCAGAAAATATCAAAATAGGTATGCAACCATGCAGCTGACAGGACCTAATATTTCAAGCTCTGAAAATAAAAAAGCGATTTCGTAGCGTTACGCGAAAAACCGTATGTAGCGGAAAGCGCTTACGAGACGAGCGCCCTATCGGGTTCCTGGCACTTAAAGTGTTAAAGACCTCGAGTTTGCGGCACCTGCTATGGAGACATTGGTCAGCTGATATGACGTCATTATACATAATAAGGGCTTTATCGAATCACCTCCACACCGCACGCAATGCCAGGGCAACCGTCCGATACAGAGAGGTAACGCCCCCAGTATAAAGCTGGGTACAGACTAGCGAGTTGTAACTGTAACCGAATATTGGCACTCTCTTAGTTATACACACACTTGAACTCGTCATAGTATCTGTTCAGTTACGGTTACAGTTTGCTTATGAGTACCCGGTTTAATTGGACTTGCTCGACAAGGTATCTTTCCAGTGATCATTTTGGATTAGTTTTATTTTACTATACAATAAAAAATGTTAATTTGTTCACCAGAAGAAAATAAAACAAAAAAAGGAACTATACTTCCTTGTACTACTAACTTGTACTAACTAACGAGTACTTACTACATCCCTCTTATTTTTGTTATTTTTTTTAATCACATTTCAATTATTTGTACTGTGAGCGTCAAATACTACGAAGCAGCCAAAGTGACCAAATAGTTCGGTACACCATATATTTTGTATGGTGTACCGAACTATTTGGCCACTTTGGCTGCTACGTACTATATGAGGCTGACTGTACATATACAGTACTGACTTTAAAATTTCTCAAAAGGAACACGTATTACAATATATATCACCAAATGTCCAAACCGAAGTCAAGATAAAATGTTTGCATGCAAATCCCTAACTTTGTAAAACTTTAAAACGCAACATAAAGGATTCCAGTGGAAAGTGTTATCTACAAAACATGCAGAAATTAAAAGCAACTCCGCTACTCCACTTAAAATGAAATTATCTGCAGTTTAGATATAGTTTGCTAGCTTTAACTGTTACAATTTGAGTTTGCTTTTGTTTGCATTAAGTTAGAAACAGATTGCCCGTACAGTGACGTAACTTTAATAGACTTGGATATAAATAAAATCTGCAGTGTACAGTCTAAGTGAATGCTGAGGGAGGATAGAAGATAGAAAATGTGAGAGGAAGTTCTTTTAGAAAAAGTAATGTTTTATGCAAGTTTTTGCGCAACGGTAACGGAATGCAGTTTTAAGTAAAGTCCGTTTTCTATGGTTGTAGCTTGATTTTAAGCTGGATAAATATTTGCCTGACGTGACGTGACGTATAGCCAAGTTGGTAGTGACACGCCTACGTACCTTGAGGTCCCGGGTTCGATTGCCGGTATATTATTGCATTTATTTATGTAATGAGCAAAAACGTACGTTCCTATGACTTGGATGATTTCTATGTATTTAAGTATATATTGATAAAGTATGTACCATTAATAAGACGTTTTAAAGTAGGATCTGATTGGGCCCGATTAAATATGTATAATCTGTTAAATATATCGTCGTCCAGTTCCTATAATACGAGCCTTATTGAAATTACTGCATGGGACTATTTTGATTTGTGTACGCTCTAACGTGACAGTCCATACTGTGTCCGGCGCCGAGAGGCATCAGAGAGCATCACCACAGATAAGTATGAATCCGGCTATAGATTGCAATCTTAGCACCTTTGAAAAAATCATGTTTCTTTGGCTACTGTAGTGAATTAATGTGAAAAAAAAATAAAAACCAATTATTTCACTTACAATGACACGTTTAATTTATTCACAAAAACATTCCGAACACTTTAATATTAATCACAGTACCGCACTTAAATAGGATAACCGAGAACAGTCTAATACAGTTAAGGGTAACAAAATACGGACATATCGTGCAACGTAATGGATCACAAACACGCGACAGCTGAAAACTTAGAATTATACCATGTAAAAATGTTTACTGACGAGATTTCCGTATCAGAAATCAATTTGATGGAAACCTAGACGCTTAAGCGGTCTAATAGTAGCTTTACTTCAATGTGCCTTTTAAAGGTTAACAGAATAAATTTATCATAGCTTAGGTTCGCTGGATCAAGGGTGGAATTATCATGAAAGGTATGGATGATTTACGAGTGATATGAGATGAACGTGTGATTGATGGATGGTTTCCTTGTCGGCCAAAAATAAAAATCCGAAATACACAATAAGAAACGGTGGCGTGACTAAAGCCTTTTTGAATTTGGGGAATTAGACTAGCGTAGTGTGCCACGTAGTAAAGCCACTGTAAAATCGCCTAGTGGACGTAAGCAAAAATTCGTTCGCTGTAAAACTGCTGTTCTCGCTGCGCTTAGCAGTACATGTGTACACTACAGCAGGTAGCCGTAAAAACCGACAAGAAGAGAACACAGGAAGTCCGCACTAATACTCCAAACCTTTCTGTCACTTTCCGTAGATTCCGGAATAGGCGTACGGTCTGTGGACCGTAATTAAAACAGGACCGCAGTGTTCACGCACTGCTTAGTTCTTGGGCAGGCTTTTCCACTGGGACCACGGATATACTGTTCCTCACGGTATCTCCGGTGGAAGATTATCGCTCTTCGCGCCCCCTCCTAGGAGCTATTGAACAAACAACACGGTATCACACACTGCAAACTAGCCCGATAAAGTAAAAACCAAATTACATGAGATGACGCACTAAAACTTACCCAATTTATAAATTGGCAAACAAATATTGCTGCTCAGCATCAGCACCCAAAAACCCTGGTGGAAACTTTCTACGCAACTGGCACACGTAACTTTGCGATCTAAACCGCAGCTGGATTCACCAAGATCGCCAATCTCCTCGGCGAAATAACTCAGAATTACTTCAAATTGAAAAATAATTTGTCACAGAAAAAGAATGTTTATTCTCCTCAAGCTCTGAATAGAATGAAAAAAATCCATCGTCGTGTGACATTATGACTTTGAGAATGTTCTAGATTTACAAATTTGAAATTAACTTGTTGAACATAAAGAAGGGATGTAAGAAAAAAACAGCCAGCATTTCATACTAGCTCTTTCAAAGAAGGTGAAAAGCTTGTTGTAGCGCCATCTAAGACGCGAATAACACACCACCAAACCACTTCAAACACGAACATCAAACTAGCCAAAAAAGTGTCGAATCGGTCAACCTAGTTCCTACACCCTCCAATAGATGGCCTAAAAATAAAAGAACAATTAACTCAAAACGCAAAATAAGTAACTTTTATGCAGAGTACATTTTATTTACGCTGCAGATATCCCCTTACCAAAAGAAAAAAATAAAATATTAAAAAAAGGGTTCTGGTACCTAAAACTCGTTGGTCTTAGAACGAATCGCCTTAACAAATAGAAAGGACGGAATGTTGTGAGACAAGTTCAACGATAAAACGGGGATAGTGGAGTTATATAATAACCTATCTAACATCTGACACTAACACATCATATAAGTCAACCATCAACTAGTAGTTCCACGTAGAACTACTAGCCGGAAGCAGCCCGAAATCAACTAACCCTAATCTATAACTAATTATAGGATAAACCTATTTACGGTCCATGATCATAAGGTCTGTGGCATTCAGAGCACACGATGATCCTTTGCCCATTTAACATCTATTAAGATGTGTTACCAAATATAAGGTACAGGATGGACAAAACGAACCAGTACGTCCGGGTAAAAAGGAAAGATTCCTCATCGTTGCATGATACAACGGAGACCATCCACCTATGGGTGGACATCAGCGAGTGACTGGCACAACCCCACCAGACTTCCAAGCACACGCGACGGTATCGACCAAAAAAATCCGAGTAGCTCACCAATGTGACTGGCACCACACCACCAGACTTCCACGCACAAAGGGATTAATACTAACATTCGCCTGTTCGGCACCATGGCTGCCGACAAGGAAGTTAGGTAGAAACCAGGAGAAAGGTTTGCGGAATAATCACGCTTCGACATGTCCAGTGGGTTCAATAACCCTTTTTTTACTAAATAAAAAAAACTTAAACTACACGTGCAACACTAAAGTTAACACACGAACTTGACTAACAACGACAAAACAATCCTCCTGAGTCGGATGCCGAAGGCAACGTACGTTGTCCGACTGGGTTCCAACTTTGGGCCCCCAATCTGACGCTAGGCACGCCACAACCTCAACAACCCTCAAAGATCGTTCTAAGAATTAAACTAACCCAAAAAACTTACGCGAAACAATAACGCTAACCCCATTCCATCGACGACTTGTTCCAACAACACTCGCCTTAACGCCTAGTAAAGCGGGGAAGAAACAAACCTGGGAAACAGGTCCCGATAATAAATAAACCAATTCCCCAAAAAGGAATGTGGAAACAACCACGGGTGACCGTGAACAACCACCGACAGGTGGAAAAGTAAAACGGAAAATGAGCGAGACGACGCTACGCGGAAATGCGTACCGTCGACAGCCCCCCCAAAAAAGTGGAAATAGGGAGCGTGGCGACGGAACGCGGAACGAAGAAGCAAACTAAGGCCTGACGACCCGGATCCCGAACCTGAGATTCGGTCAGGATACAAAACCCCAATAAACCAATATGAAGAACGACCTCACGCGGAACAAAGGAGCAACGAAGGCACGACGACCAGGATCCCGAACCTGAGATTCGGTCAGGATACAAAACCCCAATAAACCAATATGAAGAACGACCTCACGCGGAACAAAGGAGCAACGAAGAAAATCGTTCAAAGACCTCCCCAGCAATGGGACTGATAGGGGGCATTTAATTAAGGGCCTAATTGTAAATCGAAATGTAGTTAACGGTGACTTGAAGCAGTGTCTTTTTGAATTTTGAGGATAAAAAATAGGATAAACAGTCAATGGATGGCCTAATTGGAAATCGAAAGGTAATTAACGGTGACTTGAAGTAATGTCTTTTTGAATTTTGAGGTCAAAAATAGGATAAACAGTTGAAACGGGAACTATTTAAGGATATCCTTCACATGGTAGGTACCGATGTGTGGAGGATCCACATCGGCTAGTTCATAGACTTGAGGTGAAACACGTCTGACCACACGACATTGCGTGAACCGCGGCGCGAACTTGCCGCCTCTGACAGCGTCGGTTGTCCCACGTTGGAAATTCCTACGCCAGACAATCTGACCGACAGCGAACCTAATCTCCCTACGATTCAAGTTGTACTTCCTAGCATTGCGGTGAAAAGCCAGCACCATAGCATCCCCAACCTTAGCGTACACGTCCTGCAAGGTATGAAGATTCGAAGCTCGTTCAGCCCGGCTGAGTTCCATCTCTTGGTACTCAACCTGACCATCAACGCGCTCCGGATGGACCATAACCTCACGGCCGTACATCAGAAAGTTTGGTGTATATGACGTTGCCAAATTTATACAAGAATTCAGGTACAATGCCACGCGCGGCAAATGTACAGGCCAAGTGCGCTGATCATCAGCCACCAAAATGCTTAAGGTGGTAACCACCACTTGATTGTACCTTTCAACAACATTGGCTTGAGGTGAATAATACGGGGTATAACAGGGCCTCGGAATACCGAAAGTTGCTAGAAAATCGACAAACTGTGCACTATGGAAAACCGTTGCATTATCACAAAGAATGTTTGTTGGCGATCCGTATCTCAAGAAGACTTCTGTTTCCAAAGCTGCGGCGATCGAACCGGCGTTTACCCTCTTTAGAGCCACTAACCATACGAACTTAGTGAATACATCGACCATCGTCAAAATATAACGAAAACCATTACGAGCCAACGGTAAAGGACCAATCAAATCGATGGATAGAAGGTCCATCGGCGCGACAACAGGCCGCGGATAAAGGCGCTGACCACGAGGTTGAGAATTCGCAATCTTATACGCCTTGCAGATCTGACACTCGGCCAAAATAGTAGCAATGTCCCGGTACATATAAGGCCAATAGTATAATTCCCTGGCTTTCAGGTATGTCTTCATAACCCCTGGGTGTACGTTAGGAAAACCATCATGAATCTCAGCGATCGCCTCTCTCCTTTTTATGGCCGGAAGAATAGTTCGCCACGGATTAGGGGCCAAAGGATTCTCTATTGTCATTTTACGCATTAGAACGCCGTCGCGCAACGCGTACGCCGTGTACATCTGAGGCGTGTCCCTCACACCCTGAAATACACGTTCGTACCACGGATCGCCACAAGGTTGTGCGCCACGTTTGAAAGAGATCAGACCGACCTGGGCTCGAGATAACGCGTCGGGAACGACATTCAAAACGCCCTTTCGATGCTCAATTTCAAAATTAAATTGTGATATCATGGTCGCCCAACGAGCCAAGCGTCCAGAAGGATTATCAAGGGTTGTCAGCCATTTAAGTGCAATGTGATCAGTAATAATTTTAAACTTCATCCCATCAAGATAACCACGAAAGTGTTTGATGGAATCGAGAACGGCAAGAAGCTCGTGTTCCGTTGTACCATAACTACGCTCTGCCTTAGTGAATAACCGTGAATAAAAAGCAATAGGATGCTCCACGCCGTCGAATTCTTGGGCTAAAACCGAACCGAGTCCAATCTGACTAGCGTCGCATTGGAGGATGAATGGTTTCGAAAAATCAGGACACTCCATTAACGGAGCATTCAACAATGCCTCTTTTAGTCTGGCAAAAGACGCGGCTGCACTATCATTCCAATCTATAGCGTCTCGGCCTTTTCTTTTACCCAAGAGCGCCGTAAGGGGAGCAATAATGGATGAAAAATTATCCACAAAGCGACGATAATAAGAACACATGCCAATGAATGCCCGTAAAGATTTAGCGTTAGACGGAGTCGGATAATCGTTGATTGCCTCGAGTTTCTTTGGATCAGTCTGCAGACCACGTTCGTTGACAATGTAACCTAAATACTTAAGCTCGGATTTACAGAATTCGCACTTCTTTAGGTTAACCGTAAGTCCTGCTTCTTTCAACCTATCACGGACCTTCCGAATGAGGCGAAGATGGCTGTCAAAGTCACGCGAGACCAAGATCAAATCGTCAACGTAACCAAAAATGAAATCGTCTGATTCCGGAGTATGTTCATAATTGACGATCATGTCCGTAAGCCTCTGCATTTCAGACGCAGCGTTCGTTAAGCCAAACGGAAGTCGAACGAACTCAAACAATCCCCTCTGAGGGGCTATAAAGGCAGTTTTCTCGCAACTGGCCTTATCCGCTAAAGGAATCTGCCAAAAGGCGCTTCTGAAGTCTAAAGAAGTCAAAAATTTTGCACCCCGCAAATTATCGAGAATATCCTGGATACGAGGCAGTGGGTAAGAGTCCCGGACGGTAACACTGTTCAACTTCCTACTGTCAACGCAGAACCGGACACTTCCATCCTTCTTGGTGACCATGACGACAGGAGAAGCCCACGGTGACCGAGACGGACGAATAACTCCCATGTCAAGCATCTTGTCAATCTCTTCGTTGAGGACCTTCAGTTTGGCAGGCGAGAGCGGGTAATAACGCTGCCTGATAGGTGCACCAGTAGTTTCTGTTATGTGTTGTTCTTCATTATAAATTAAAGACACTTGTAAGTCTTCTGATTAGTTTATTAAATTCAATAAAGTACAAAGTATTGTCTGTTCAGCCATTGACTTTTAATAGACCTCCTATCTCTAGCAGGGCTGCCAGTAACAAAATAAGATAAAGATTGACATACACCATAACATCCTTTTCCTTAAGTAATCTATTCATATCGTATAGGTTTTTTAATTCTCCTACCTGACCTAGATACATAGGTTTCCATATCTTGATTATAATTTTCTTGACATCAATAGTTCTGCTGGAGATTTCATGTACTCTTTCTCGTTACAACGATAATGCAAAAGTGCCATGAATGGATCTTTATTTTCATCATCAGACTTTTGCAAAATTCTCTTGACAATTTTAACTGCCGATTCAGCTTGACCATTGGATTGAGGATAATTTGGACTTGATGTAACATGCTCTATGTCCCATTCTTTACAAAAATCTTTAAATTCATATGAATCAAACGGAGGACCGTTATCGGTGTATAATTGCAAAGGACTGCCATGTCGTGAGAGAATAGATTTACAATGCAACACTACATTTTTTGCAGTGGAGTTATGATTTAATAGAGCTAATTCAATATACTTTGAGTAATAATCAATCATAACTAAATATTTATTGTTTTTAAACTGTAATAGGTCTGCACCTACTTTCTCCCATGGCAGAGACGGATTTTCAGACAAAATTAATGTTTCTTTTGCATTTGCTGTTCTATATCTTAAACATATCTGACAATTTTCAACTAATTGTTCAATTTCTTTATACATACATGGCCAAAATACAACATCTCTCACTAATAATTTGCTTCTGTTTATACCAAGATGGCCTACATGAATGCTATTTAACATTTCTTTGCGCAATGATGTTGGCACAACTAAACTGTTGCCTTTAAAAACAATATTGTTAACAACATGTATTTCTGATCTATAATTCCAATACACTCTGACTGCTTCATCAGTTTTACTTTTATGGTCAGGCCAGCCATCATAAAAGTATTCAGTAAGTATTTGTAAACTTCTATCATTTTTTGTCTCTTTTTTAATTTGTTCTAATTTTGTTTGGGAAATAGCAAGCGATTCGGTAAACATATTGGCATGTATGGTTAATTCTTTATCTATAAAATGCTCTTCAGACTCAGGTAAGGCTGCTCTAGACAAAGTATCTGGTATGTATAGTTTTGTGCCCGGAATATAGACAACATCTAGATCATACATCTTTAAAGTTATCATCATTCTCTGTAATCTATTAGGTACTTGGCTAAGCGCTTTTTTAAATAATGTAACCAATGGCTTATGGTCCGTCTCTACTTTGACTTTGTGACCATAAATATAATAGTGGTATTTTTGACAGCCAAATAAGATTGCAAACAATTCTTTTTCAATCTGTGCATATCTTTGTTGGCAGTCAGTCAAAGTTTTGGAAGCATAAGCTATTGGTTGACCTGACTGTAATAGCACAGCACCTACGGCGGACTGTGAAGAATCTACACTTAATGTTAATGGCTTACTGTTATCATAGTGACGTAAGACTGGAGCTGTAGTAATTAATTGTTTTAGCCTTTCAAATGCTCTGTCATGATTCTCGTCCCATGACCATTCTGACTCTTTCTTAAGCAGATTTCTCAATGACTCTGTTTCAGATGACATATTTTTAATATAACTACTTAAATAGTTTATGACACCCAAAAATCTTTGCAAGCTTTTCTTACAGTTTGGTTTAGTCATTTCACATATTGCCTTAATTCTATTATAATCAGGACACATTCCTTGAGCACTAAATATGTGACCTAAAAAATTTATTTTCTCTTGTCCAAAAATACATTTGTCCTTGTTAAATTTTAATTGAATCGACTCTGCTGTTTCTAAAACCTTTTTTAGTGCCTCATTATGAGATTTTTCATCATGTCCATATATCAACAAGTCATCAACATAAATTATTACATTAGGAATATCTGAGAAATAGTCAGTCAGTATCTTACTAAAAATTTCAGTAGAACAATTCAGGCCATATGGTAGCCTTAAGTACTTATACCTGCCATAGGGAGTATTGAATGTACAGAGATCAGAACTACTAGAATCAAGTTGTAGCATCCAGAATCCTGAATAGGCATCTAAATGTGAAAACATTTTTGCGCCATTTAGTTTACATCTTACATCTTCAATTGAGGGTAATGGGTAATGAGGTCTTTGTATGGCTTCATTCAAGTTCCTAGGATCCATACAAATTCTCAATTTATTATTAGGTTTTTTTACAATAACCACAGAACTAACCCAATCCGTTGGTTTAGACACGGGTTCTATCACCTTAAGTCTTGTCATTCTTTCCAATTCTTCTTTTAATCTCTGTTGAAGTGAAAAAGGAACTTTCCTTGGGGCATCTATTTTAGGTTGTATATCAGATCTCACAGTCAGGTGACACCTGTTCGGAAGACATCCCAGACCCTGAAAAACATTGCTGTAATTAGCCAATAATGACTTTAATTCAGTTGCCCGCTCATTAGTAACTACTGTATTACTATACATTCGTTTGACAATACCTAGTTCTGTACATGTATTTGCTCCTAAGACAGGTTGACAGTCTATGTTTGTGACTATAAATTTTATGTCATATTCACAATTATTTATTTGACATTTTAGAGTACAACTACCTTTAACGGGAATTCTATTGCCATCATAAGCTATCAGATTGAATGGACAAGGCTCTAAAATATTCTGTGACAGTTTCAGTCTATCAAACAAATCACTTGATATGCAATTGGCTTTTGCGCCCGTATCAATCAAGCATTCTACATTTTTATCATTAATTTTAACACCCACTAACCAATTTTTTGAATGTATACTATTTATTGATATTTTTTCAGTACAAGTTTCTTGATTACTAACAGTTGAACTTTGTTCTGTCAAATTATTGGAGCAAGAATATTTATATGGATATGGTTTACCTGTAGGAATATCACTCATATTTAAAACATTTACTGGGGTTTTGCACATCTGAGCAAAATGACCAAATTTGTAGCATTTCTTGCATTGCTTATTATAAGCCGGACACTTGAAGCGATGCACTTGACCACATCTGTCACATTTTGGTCCATGTTGTTGCCTTTGTTGACTGTCCTGTTTCATATATGATGTAGAAGCCGGCCTTTGAAATGAGGTTTTCATACTTAATGATCTTGATTGACGCTGTACTGCAGCAACTTGTACATCATTTTCTAAGAATGATGTATTGTTTAATGACAATTCCATTGATTTGTACATATTGATCAGTTTGTCTAATTCAATGTTGTTTTCTGACAATAATTTTTGACGAATGTTCGAGTGTTGTTTGTCCATATTGCAAATGAATATGTCTCGTATGAGAGAATCTTTTAAAGTACCAAAGTCACATGATGATGCCAGTTTCTTTAATTTTGTCAGAAATGTATCCAGCGAGTCTTGACCTTGTTGATGGCTAAAGAATTTATGACGCTCCACGCTGAGATTTATTTTCGGCACAAAATAACTATCAAACCCTTGTACAACTGCATCGTAAGTTCTTTTATTATTCTCTTCGAATGTGTTGTAGACATCAAGACATTGCTCACCCATACAATGCAACAAGATGGCGATCTTGCGATTTTCGTCTTCTTTGTCATATTTCATGGCAATTAAGAAATTATTGAATAGTTGCTTCCATTTTATCCAGTCTGGATTATCCAGACTAATAGGCCTTATTACTTGCGTGTGAGCTTCCATCATTCATCAATATCATACGTGCACACGTGGGAATTTTCTTCCTTTAATTTTATTGACTACTGTAGCAAGTGGTTTTCATACCTGTCTTTTGCGCTGCCACCATGTTATGTGTTGTTCTTCATTATAAATTAAAGACACTTGTAAGTCTTCTGATTAGTTTATTAAATTCAATAAAGTACAAAGTATTGTCTGTTCAGCCATTGACTTTTAATAGACCTCCTATCTCTAGCAGGGCTGCCAGTAACAAAATAAGATAAAGATTGACATACACCATAACAGTTTCAATTTTATGCGATAGCCAAGAAGTACAACCTAAGCCGACTTTGTCTGAAGAAATTTCGTCGAACTCGCTTATGACAGCCTGTAGTTTAGATTCCTGAACGGGAGTAAGCTCAGTTCGCGGATGGATATACCGCACTTCACCAACAATAGAAGGCTGTTCCTTTGGTAGAACAGTATCAGGTACAAGAAGTAAACCGGGTTGACTTCTCGAAAACGCATGTTTCAGAATATCGGTAAGCCCGAAATCATTCCAAAACCCGATGCCTAAAATAAACCGAGTAGGCAAATTGCTACCAACAAGGCAGGAATGAGTAGCATGAACGCCATTAAAAGAGATTGGAAGATCCGAACCACCCAAAATAAGAATAGGTGAATCATCCGCTGACACAACTGACGGACGTATCTCTTTACTATAAGGGAAACCCAACTCGGAAAGAAGAGTAATATCAATAAGAGTAGCCTGCGCACCAGAGTCCAAAAGCGCCTTAACGGTAATCCCTGAAATATTAACTTCAATAAACAACCTATTATCTGGTGACTTATTCAATACGACAGGTGACACCGTTGGTCCTCTCAGTGCGCCACTACCTAGTTTTTTTGACGACCCTGGATTGCAACGAGGACAATCACGCGTAATAGCCCCTTCCCTTCTGCATTTGAAACACACAGGTCCGGGAATGTTAGGACAATCACGATAGCTGTGGCCATTCGCGTTACACTTCAGACAGAGAACTGCACCGGGCTCATCCCTAACTGGAGCATGGATAGGTGCGATTGACAGACGTGACGGACGCATGCCTTGGAAGGCCTCAAAATTTTTCGCTACCTCCAACAATTCATCAATATCCTTGACAATATTTGTGGCCAGACACGGATGATACCTGGGGTTCATTCCATATTTAATAATGTTGAATAAACTGTCCTCAGAAACAGGAGAACGTAGTTTAGCGTTAAGATCGCGTGCTTGTATAACGAAATCAACAACTGATTGATTAGACCTCTGAGACAAAGCGCGAAGTTGACTTTCAACCTTAAAGTCATAATCGGACACGTCGAAAGTTTTAAAGAACGCCGCTTTAAGCTCTGCGAACGACAATCCCGGATATCGAATAGCTCTAAAATATTTCAAAGCGCTTCCAGATAGAAGCTCATGAAATCTCCTCACAATGTAAGGTGGTGCAGTGTTTCGGGCAATCCCCTCCTCTTCGATCCGAGAAAAGAAGTCGCGGACGCAAGTTTCACCCGTAAAGGTAAGGTTCCATTTAGAAAGTGATTCGCTCTTGACCGCAGCTTGGGTTGCATATGAATGAGCATGCGTGTCTCGGAATCGAGGCTCGGTGTCAAAAAATTCTTCATCCGCGCTGTCCGGAAGGTGAAGCGTTCTGGGCTGGCGTGCGTTAAGCTCTGGTACCCGGGGTGTGACATGAATTGAGTCTTCGAATTGTTGATCCATAATTGCAAAAACTCAACCAGGTACAAAGTGTCAACAACTCGTAAAGAAAAAAAACTCAAGAAGCCTAACACTTCAACCGATGATCAACATTAATCCACAATTGAAACAATAAACAACAATTGAGAATGACCGTCAACAAAAATCTATAATTGTCAATAATATGTCAACAATTGACAACGACTGAACGTAAAATTGCCAATAGAATTGTCAATAAAGTTGATATTGACAGTTAATAGGATCGTAATTGATAGTATTGTCAATGTTTATCAATAGAATTGGCAATATTCAGCCATAAAACTAACAATGTTTAACAATAGAATTGTCAAGAAAACTTTCAAAAGAATTGTCATTGACAGACAAGAAAATTGTCATAAATAGACAATAGAATTGTCACTGATAGTTAATGGGATTGTCAATAATCGACAAAGTTAGCCGACAAGGATCAAAGAAAGTGAAAGTTTGACAATGGTCCACGGTGACCCACGATGGACATTAAAAATTGTCACTGATCGACAAAGTTAATCAACGATGATCAGAGAAAGTAAAAGTTTGACCACGAATATCTACGGTAATTAACGATAAATAACGATAACCGACGATAACCTTGGATCAACAACAACAAACAATGTCAAACACAGGTGATAAACATTAGTAAACAAAAACAATAGGCAACTAAATTCCACTAGGTAGTAATTGACTAACAACACAGTTGAAATTCTTTAAGTCGACAAAGTTGTCCCGAAACAAACCGTTAGAAAAGCAACCTTAATGTTAACGCTAGAAGGTTCAAAGTCCAACGGCGGTTTTATTACCATTTGAGAAGTAATAATAACTTTAATTGATAGACTACTATTATAATCGTTAAGCACAGGGAATAATTCTGAAATTCAATGTTAAAGAACAGAAGTCAAAAGAAAAAAACTAAAAAATGACCCATGAAAACTTCATCGAACACCTAATACCACACACGACTAAGGCCAAAAAATAATACAATATTTTTAAACTTTGCGAAATTAAAATTAAATTTTAAATTACTAATTATTTTAAATATTTTAGTAATTACTAATAATTAGTAATTGGAAATGTCTCTAGGGAGAAATAAACATCTTTTAAAAAACAGAAAAAGATCACTCTTGGTGAGAATCGAACCATCGACCATCGACTCGTGAGGCTACCGTACATACCACACGGCTACGAATGCTCATACACTTGGGGTCGAAATAAAGCTACGTATTGAACCGAAAATTGGTCACGTGATAAATGTCGAACATATCTATAGAGGCGAATGGAATTTGTGGAGGTTTACAACCTTTTTTAATGAGAAACAACAATAACGATAGTTGTCACGCCGACTGTCAAAACGAACTAGACACAGTGAGAGTGACACATGGTGACAATATTAGTTCCCTCGTGATATTTGACATACAAATGTCTGACAAGATGCGCTTGAAAGGTTAACTATCGGAAAAAATGACAAATCCGTATACCTGAGCACGTTGGTTTAAATTCAAGTAAAAAAAATTCCGTAAACACGTGAACTACGTCACGCAAAATGTTACCCTATAGTAATAAAGCTGATAGAGACACACGATCACGGTCTGAAATGCTATAACAACGATACTTGAACGCCAAGGAACCGCTGTGACTAGGATTAAAACTCACTTCGGATAATACTAGACGAAATCAAATCGGGATACGTCAAAAAACACTAAAACATCACTACGTCTCACTTACCGTAAAATAATCCCTAACAATCTACGGGAACTAGAATACTGGGGGTTAATCTACTAAATGAATAACTCGGGATAACTTAGTTTGGAAATAAAATAAAAAGCACATGTAAAAGCACATTCCATTTGTTATTTTATATGAAACAATGTATTTGTCAACATTCAACACAGAGCTGTCAGAATCTCAAAACACGATGCAGGGGCAGGGTTAAGTTTTCATCAAAGCCGTATGACAACACGCAAGTATTGGTGACTGTTCATCTACTCGAAGAATATGCTAAAATCAGAAAAGATTAATAAACAGCGACCTGAATAGGTCACCATCCCCAAAAAAATGCAAATGAAGAAAAATCATAAAATGTCAAATTGAAAAAAATATGGTATTTTAAAGAAGAAATTTAGAATAAGGGTCCAAGGTACTTACCAACTGATTCGGGCGCCAAAATTGTAGTGAATTAATGTGAAAAAAAAATAAAAACCAATTATTTCACTTACAATGACACGTTTAATTTATTCACAAAAACATTCCGAACACTTTAATATTAATCACAGTACCGCACTTAAATAGGATAACCGAGAACAGTCTAATACAGTTAAGGGTAACAAAATACGGACATATCGTGCAACGTAATGGATCACAAACACGCGACAGCTGAAAACTTAGAATTATACCATGTAAAAATGTTTACTGACGAGATTTCCGTATCAGAAATCAATTTGATGGAAACCTAGACGCTTAAGCGGTCTAATAGTAGCTTTACTTCAATGTGCCTTTTAAAGGTTAACAGAATAAATTTATCATAGCTTAGGTTCGCTGGATCAAGGGTGGAATTATCATGAAAGGTATGGATGATTTACGAGTGATATGAGATGAACGTGTGATTGATGGATGGTTTCCTTGTCGGCCAAAAATAAAAATCCGAAATACACAATAAGAAACGGTGGCGTGACTAAAGCCTTTTTGAATTTGGGGAATTAGACTAGCGTAGTGTGCCACGTAGTAAAGCCACTGTAAAATCGCCTAGTGGACGTAAGCAAAAATTCGTTCGCTGTAAAACTGCTGTTCTCGCTGCGCTTAGCAGTACATGTGTACACTACAGCAGGTAGCCGTAAAAACCGACAAGAAGAGAACACAGGAAGTCCGCACTAATACTCCAAACCTTTCTGTCACTTTCCGTAGATTCCGGAATAGGCGTACGGTCTGTGGACCGTAATTAAAACAGGACCGCAGTGTTCACGCACTGCTTAGTTCTTGGGCAGGCTTTTCCACTGGGACCACGGATATACTGTTCCTCACGGTATCTCCGGTGGAAGATTATCGCTCTTCGCGCCCCCTCCTAGGAGCTATTGAACAAACAACACGGTATCACACACTGCAAACTAGCCCGATAAAGTAAAAACCAAATTACATGAGATGACGCACTAAAACTTACCCAATTTATAAATTGGCAAACAAATATTGCTGCTCAGCATCAGCACCCAAAAACCCTGGTGGAAACTTTCTACGCAACTGGCACACGTAACTTTGCGATCTAAACCGCAGCTGGATTCACCAAGATCGCCAATCTCCTCGGCGAAATAACTCAGAATTACTTCAAATTGAAAAATAATTTGTCACAGAAAAAGAATGTTTATTCTCCTCAAGCTCTGAATAGAATGAAAAAAATCCATCGTCGTGTGACATTATGACTTTGAGAATGTTCTAGATTTACAAATTTGAAATTAACTTGTTGAACATAAAGAAGGGATGTAAGAAAAAAACAGCCAGCATTTCATACTAGCTCTTTCAAAGAAGGTGAAAAGCTTGTTGTAGCGCCATCTAAGACGCGAATAACACACCACCAAACCACTTCAAACACGAACATCAAACTAGCCAAAAAAGTGTCGAATCGGTCAACCTAGTTCCTACACCCTCCAATAGATGGCCTAAAAATAAAAGAACAATTAACTCAAAACGCAAAATAAGTAACTTTTATGCAGAGTACATTTTATTTACGCTGCACTACTTACTACTATTACTTGTACGGGTAGATTCGTAATGCGAGAATGAAAAGGTGTCAATTATAAATAAAAATAAAATAAAAATAAATTTATTCAATAACACAAACAAGTTACAAAATTAAGATGAAACATGCACAAATATAGTGTGTCTGCGTATTGAAAGGGTTCGAGACTCAGCGAGACCGCTGATTTTCAGTCTCTACCCATGGCCTTACAACTAAGTCTTAAGCCTAATGATAACTAACGAAAAATTATTTATACACCAATTGAGCCTTAATAATGCAGCATACGCGTTCATTGGAACCCCAAAAAACAGCTTTAAACAGATCATCTGAAGGTCAACTCCCCACAAAAATTGGATTCTGAGGCTCGTGCTAAAATCTTTAAGAATAATACAACAATATTTTTAAACCCGAATCCATCCAGAAAATAACTCAAAGTTCCAGACGTTGTAATATCCGTTTTTGCAGTTGAGAATTTCAAATAACAATAATAGTTCCAGAGAAATGATTTTTCAACGTCAATTACTCTAAATGGACGCCATTGTCGAACCGGGTCGCAATTCAGAAAAACTTTTCACAGACTCAGGCAAATCTTCATTTAGTAAAACGATGTTTTTTATGCTTTAATCTTCAAGCAGTTTAATCGCTATGAAAAGAGTTTCAAGCACATTTTTGCTGTCTAATTTTCGGATTATTCACGAAGTAAAAGAATATTATGAAGGAAGCCCTCATAGCCTCTCGGCATATACTCAATACTCAATACTGTGTAGTTGACTATATGTAATTTTAAGTGACATTGTATATTGTGAAATAAATAAATCTAATCTGCGCGCGCGCTGGCGGCAGCGCCCTGCCGGCGGTCGTCGCCGAACGCATTGGTTGTCTATTTATCAGGCACTGGATGTCATTGCATGCTCCAGTGTCTCATATCTGGGCTAAATAATAATAATATTGTATTGTACTGTATTTTAATGAATTTTCTAACACTAGCAGTAAGATGATTAAAACTTAATTACTAACAATTATTGTATGAGTCCATGTTACTCGAATTGAAAGATTATTATTATTATTATTTGTATGTCTTACGTTAGCTCGGGACCATGGGGTCCCGGACCTTTGGAAGGCGTGCGTGGCGCCGAAGACAACAGCGCAGAGGCCCTTTTAGAGTTTAATCTAAACGCAAATCCCACATATGGCGGATACCATCCCCGAACGCACAATATGATACACCCAGAGATGGTCACCGCCAGGTGAAAAGACTATTGCAGTGCATTACTATCTGCGATCAAAACTAAGGTCATGGGTTATTGTGTTGAATGTTGGATCGGCTGGATAATGGGATATTGGAAGAGCGTTGTATGCCCGATACAACCCGCCGGTTTTTTGTCATAGACCCATAACATGACACCCTAGTGACAAATATGTCATGTTTGACGTTTTGATGTTATACTGGGATGACAGCTAAGTGACAGGTTTAACTGTACCCAAACTATGTTGAGAGCACTATACCTGAACGCTAAAATGCATAATATTTATGCTCTGTTTTGTATTATGTTAGGGCGATGGTCACGTCTGTTATCTGTGAAAGTTTAGAAGCTTTGTGAAAGTTTGAAAACGAATGCCTCCTCTCTACATTGAACGGTCAGATGGCAGTTCATTCCACAAAAACAAATACGGACTAACACTACTAAATTCAGAATGCGGATGCGAGAACGTTCAAAATGCACCCTTAATAAAGATACGTTTAGGTTCTCCTCCGTTAGCTCTACTAATTTCTTACATAATTTCACTAGCCTTAATGTTGTGAATCCTAAAATCGCAAACCCTAATGTTTAGTTTTCCTAACTATTCAATATCCCGAATTATTATAATGTCTAATTTCTCATGACCGTATCCTCAGAAATGCTAATTTTTTTTTAACCGGAACTTTTAATAGGCCCAATATTACAAAGCCTATTCGTTTTTATGCCTAACAATAACTAAACCTTATTATACAGGCTGTTTGGTAACAGGATGCAAAGACTTTCAGGGATGATAGAGGAGGTCATTTTAGATATTTTAGACACAACTTTCTTTTGTACAAAGTCTCTTAGTTTCCAAGATATGGACAATTTTATTTTAAAAATTGTATGTTTTCCATACTATTACACATTTGGGAAACGTTTAGATTTTTTAAAAATATATTCTCATCTGAATACCATGTGAATACAAGCAGTAAAAATTCTTTAGTCCCAATTCAATCGATTTCAAAAACTCCTTTAGTTACTACAGCTACTGAAAAATTACGATAAGCCAGAAAAAAAGGGAACATTAAAAAAATATAAACATTTTCCAAATGTATGGAAGTAGAAAAAAAAACAATAAAATTTTCAAAATAAAATGGTACATATCTCGGAAACTAAGAGACTTTGTACTAAAGCAAGTTGTGTCTAAAATATCGAAAATGACCTCCTCTATCATCCCTGAAAGTCTTTGCATCCTGTTACCAAACACCCTGTATACATCTCTAAAATTGCAAACTCGAATTTAATTGTAGGACCTAACTATTCATTAGCACTAGTGCCAGCATCCCCAATTTTCAACCTATAATTTCTGAGGCGCAGTTCACTCCCCCACCCCGCCAGGCTCCCGCCAGAAACTCGCTTCGTCAGCCCTTCGTCGCACAATACCGATTTCCTAGAAAGTCAGTTCATATTTATTATTTTCGTATGTAATAATACACATCATTACTATGGATGCATTAATGTTAACAGACTTAAATACAAAACGTGTTTAGCAAACAAAATTAAAAGAAATTGGATGCACAATCAATGGGTAAAGTTTTAAGTGCGGTCCGAAAACTAGAAAATTCGTTTATTATTGCTAAATAGTTGTTGGATATGAACAGCGCTTTAAAAATGTTAATGTGTTGAATCGGTTGAATTTAAATGCAAATATGTGTAATACATCCAATAGCAACGAAAGTAGTATATTTTGTATAGAAACATTAGAAATTTCTCAAACATAGTCCGATTCTTAGGTTCTGTTCAACATCATGTTTGACGACCTGTTTAGCCTAGTTGGTAGTGACTCTGCCTCCGAAGCTAGAGGTCCCGGGTTCGAATCCCGGCCAGGGCATTTATTTGTGCATTTTTCACAGATATTTGTTCTTGGGTCTTGGATGTTTTCTATGTATTTAAGTATGTATTTATCTATATAAGTATGTATGTCGTCGTCTAGTACCCATAGTACAAGCTTTGCTTAGTTTGGGACTAGGTCGATTTGTGTAAGATTGTCCCCCAATATTATTATTATTATTATCATGTATTAAGTATCAATGAATTTGCACTTGAGAAAATGTGTCAAAATATACTTATATTTTTTGGGTTGTCTGACGCCTTGGGTTGTCTGCTTGTCTATAGATCGTGGGAGTTGGCTGGCCGCGGGACGCAGTCATTGTGGCCATCTTTGGAGGAGACTATGTCTGGCTGATATAATGATTTTGTTAATAATTTCGGATTCAAATAACATTCCAGAGTGCATTGCGGAATAAAATAACCTAATTTGAATTCCGTCTTACAACGCTTTAGCCTTGATTTGTTCCAATAGCTCAGTGGCTAGAGCAATTGACCGCGTATACAAGAGGTCGCAAGTTCGAACTTTGCTCGGAGCACAAAAATTTTCAAAGTATTTTCGTTAGCAGCGTTACTGGTTAATACAAAATTCGAATTTGAATTAAATATTACTCATGTGTTGCTCGGACACAAGACCATTATAATACGTAAAGAAGGCTTAGGCTCGGCTTTATAAAAAACCTCCTGTCGGACCTTAGGTATGTTCTTAATTTATGTCAAAAATGTACTCAATTACAAAAATTTGACGTGACATTTGGTCAAACGGGTATTTATAAAACTCGACCTCAACATTTTAGAACGAGTGAGGGAATCAAATTAACACCACACATCGATACGACTTTACGTCACTTTCACCAGTGAAATATGTCTCCAAGCGTGGCATCAGGCTACCTGCACAAAGTCAATAAAAGGTCGGCAACGCACTTGTGATTCCCCTCGAATCGCAAGTGTCCATAGGTTACGGTGTTTGCTTACCATCAGGCAGACCGTAAGCTTGTTTGCCACCGTCTTAGTATAAAAAAAAGTCAGCGTTCGCGCAAGTTAGTTCCACCAGCGCATTAGTGCGTTAGAACGGCGTCATATCAAATGACTTCACATCGGCCTTTCAGAGCATTAGAGCACAGCTAGACCGATATATCACCGAGTCACTAGGGTCGTGCAGCATGTGTTACGTAAGTAACTTGTATTGCATCTGTGGTTGCGTGCAATCATATTTTCTGGTCGTGAAAAATGAGCAACAATTTCAAAATCGTCATTGTTTTACGGTCCGTTTATCATTCTTGTAATGAATTCCGTAATAAATTCCGCTTTACGATCCAGGTAACAGATGGGCTCCCAATAAACATTTTATTTTAAATGCGAACAGGAAATTACACGATACGTTATTTTCAATTTAAATTTGATGTTGATATCTGTTTTAATCAATTGAAACTGTTTATAATCGTCTACATAAATTGGTGCATGTAATAAGTTGAAAACTGATCATAATTATATTAAAGATGATAATTTTGAATTTATCTAAGTCTCTAAACTGTTTGACGTTCGGGAACGGCTAAGGCCACCAAATACGAGTGTCTCGGCACGTCGTGTCGAGATTCTCGGTTCGTGGGGCAAAGGCGTGCGTGGACTCTACAGAATGCTCAGCAAACGTTTGCACAAAGAATCGCTATTGCAATTCAGCACGGGAATGCTGCTTGCATGATTGATGGGCACCCTGCCTATGGGGCCAGAGTCCTTGTAAGTTATTTTTAGAGTAATTTTCGATTTTATTTCATTTTAGCTCTGTAATGTTTTCTACTAATTCTGACCATTTGTCAATAAACTGATTACGCTTTGTGACCTCTTTATGTTTCAACCTGTAATTGTGTACAATAAAGTGAATACATACATACATACATACTAAAGTTTTATCTGATATGAGATTTTATTTAAATTGCAATGTTAGTTTGTACGTTCGGCTCAAAATGGTCAAATTTTCCAACTAAATTGTAAAGTAATTGTATTATATTATGTGTAATCCATATTAACCGATTGAGCTGAAATTTGGCGTACCTAATTATGAAAGTTCGTTGACAATATAATATTATAGTGCTGTATGGTATTGTAAAATATAATTTTTTATTTATCGTATGGCAATTATTTCGAACCTTGAGATCTGCGATAAGACAGTACGGTTGCCAGTTTTTGTTGCACTTTTAGCACCACCCAGGGGTCACGTGTAGGTAACGGTGGTACTCCCTACGGACGTGGTGCGACTTCGACTCCCAATTATATAATTAAACAACGTTTTCGAGCGTGCGTAATTTTGACCATTTTTCATTTAAACAAATTTAACGTAAGAGACTAACATGATATAAACCCTTAAAGTTTTTGAAATGAGCGCCTAAATCCTAGGCTATTTTTTTGTGGAAATTACAACTTCTTGTCACCCTCTCTTTTTTAGGGTTCCGTAGCCAAAATGGTAAAACGGAACCCTTATAGATTCGTCATGTCTGTCCGTCCGTCCGTCCGTCCGTATGTCACAGCCGATTTACCAGGAGACTATGAGCACTACCATTATAAAATTTGGTAGGAAGGTGTATGCTATGAACCGCTATAGAAATATTATGTGAAATTACGAAAAAAATATTAAACTGGGGGGGGGCATAAATGTTTCCATTTAATTCAACAGTTGGTGAGATATTAGCTGTCAAAGTCGTAAAAAAGTGTGACCCCCCCCCCTCTAATTTCCAAACTATGAAGTTCAAAATTCTGAAAAAAGTCAAGATGGTGTACAATAATAATACCTTTCAACGATTTTTCGTTTGAACAGGAACGGTCTAACGGTTTTTGAGTTATTGCTGAAAAACTGTGCCCAAACAAAAGGCCCTAAGTGCCGTGAGTTTCCTACAGTATTGTATAGTGGTTTTAAATGTAAATTAGGAGGTGTCGGTACGGAACCCTTCTTTGTGCGTGGTTCGACACGCACTTGGCCGGTTTTTTGTAACATGAAGGTGTTTACCTGTCAGTGATTGCAATTTACGGAGTAAAGTAAAGAAACATGTAAATTACGGAGTAAAAAATGTTTGTGAACCAAATAAAAAAAAACGTTTTCCATACTAAAAAACCGCCAAAGTGCGAGTCGGACTCGGGCACCGAGGGTTCCATAAAAAAAAAAAAATATTTCACGGGAAGTACCCTGTAGGTTTTGATTCCCTTGTGAGCGTCGAAAATTTGCGGCATAAACGGCTGTATCTTTTGATTGCGTTGGCTTAGAAGTTTGATTTTTTTACAGCTCCAAGGGACAGTACACCTGAGTATTTGATATAAATTCCAGCTTGATACCTCCACGCGCTCCTGGGAAAAAGGGTCTTGACAGACAGGCAGACGGACGGAAGTTCCGTTTTTTCCTTTCGAGGCAATGATATTTTAAGTATAGATAGGTTATGCTCGAAAATTACAAGCGCAAAAAGTGCTTCCAACATCGCGGCATCACACATTCGCATTTTGTTTTATTGTTTACAATACGCACACTTCATCGAAAGCGTAAAAGAGATAGCTTTATCAAAATAATACATAAGAAAGAGGCAGCCTTCACCCGGAACACCAATCACCGCACGTTTGACACAGATTAAAGAAACTAACACTAGGCAGAAGGTGCAAACTGTTTCTACCTATTAATCGACGGATGATAGCGAGTGTAAGTAATGGTAATACCGCTATCGGGTTGTCGTTTGCGTAGCAGGCACGTCAAAGAATTACAAAATAATTGAGTCTGACACGGATTTTTGAATAAATGTACAGACAGCAAAACTAATCTTGTCATAAAATGTTTCATGCCTGTTGATGTCAATCGATTATATTTCTATCAAGCAACAAAAACTTCTTAGAGACCGACCTCGTGTAGGATACAAGAAAGGACACTTCTTCACTTTTCGTCACTGGGACTCAGAGATATACTTTAAAAATTAACATTTAATAGTTACAGCATTATTTTCTTCTAAATAAACCCGAAGAAATATATAGGGCAGTAAGTTGAAGTTGACTATGTAACCCATATAATCTAGAATTGAATGTGATTTAGTATGACGCATCTGTTACATTAATCTATGTTCGCAGTCTGTTTGTCTTTATCACTCTCATTGCAAACGACACTAGGTAGTCTCTTTCTCTGAGACAGCGTCTTCATGGCGTCATATTTGGTAAATTGAAGGATAAAATGGAAAAAATAACATAATTTCAGCTTACTTACTTGTGGTATGTGATGCCTGTTGCCTTAGTATGTTTGGATGTATAATTAGTGCACTTTCGCAACACGCATGAGTATGACGGCATTTTTAAGGTCACTTACGTCGTTGGCGGGAACTCGTGTCAACATTCGCCTCTCTCGCTTGCCCGGGAGCGACTGAAGCCAATAGGCGATGTTTAGCGTCTTTATAGCGGCACACTTTAGGTACGCGGGTAACGTATCTATACTTAAAATATCATTGTTTCGAGGCACGGAACCCTAAAAATGACAGCATATTTACTATATAGTGATTACCCTGCTATTCAAAACAATTATTATTGAGAGTTAATTTTGTGCTACGATGATGGTAATCAATCATACATCCTATCTGATAGTAAGCAGCCACCGTAGCTTATGAAAGTTTGCGGGGTCTATTGATTTGAGGATTCGTTGCGGAAATCTCCAGCTTCTTGAAACGCTCGTTTCTAAAGTCATTGTCGGGTACAAGATTATCTACGCAATGGGTAGGATAAACCGTGAGAACCTTGATCAACTAAGACTCAGAACCAATATTGGTTCACATTTTTTTTACAAATGTGTACTCAGGCGACCTACCACCACCGAACACAGCACATATCTGCATAAATAGTAAGTAGTGGTAGTTGAATTTAAACTTTCGTGAGTCATTTCAAAATTATATTACGCAAACGGTTAGAACTCAGTGAGAGTGTCGAGTGTGCGAGGCGCGCTCGTCGCAGGTGCACTCGTCCTGAGGAAGAACTCCCGAAGAGTTCGAAACATGTCGCCCGGAGTGACAATTTATACGTGAGTTCTAACCGTTTGCGTAATATAGTAGTGGTAGTGTTAAGACCACCGGGGGATGGGCAGCAGCATCCCTGGAGTGCGGTGAAGATACTGCGATCACCGACCCTCATGCCAAACGTGGCGATTACCATATACCCCCCGTGAATTTGGGGGAGGCCTATGTCCAGCAGTGACGTCCTTTGGCTGATATGGTGGTGGTAGTGGTGGTGGTGGTGGTGGTGGTATTATGGCTGTGGTCTTCTTTAAGATGGATGTACTTCCGCAGTTGAGCTGTTCCAAATGTGATTTGAAGAGGCGGAGTCAAAGTCTTTGAGTTCATCCACATTATTTGAGAGAAAGGCTGACATATAAATGACAACTTTGGTGTCCGTGCTTCTCTGATTTTGAAAAGCTCTAGAGACGTGAAATTGATGATACGTCTGCTTTCTCTTGAATAATATGGATGTCGATTGTCACATTATGAAAAATACCTATACTATTTCTGGTACTGCATTATAGTCTCTCAAGTGGAAACAAACGAATTTGAGAAACACAACACAGCTGTAGGTTTAAGGTAAGAGCGGGAACCATGTTAAACATCATCCAAAACTCAATAACCGGTTTTTGTCTAACAAGTAACATGTCTCAAACAGTTCAAGGACTCCCTTAATTTAATAACACCGGGACCGAAACAGCTTACCGGTACGAAGTTTAAATCCCGTATAAGGCGAAGGTAAAGGGTGATACTGGTCTACCATTCATAAATCTAACGTTGATAGACCATTATAACTCGGATCTCTGATTAGAGGTATTCTTATGAATGTAGATGTCATATTATACTAGGAGTTAGCTCTTAGACGAGTTTGAGACAGAATATGAACTGCTGTGTTATATTGTATGTAACATGTGAGATACATGTTCATGGTAACTCACAAGTTGGTTAAGATGATTTAAATTAATTTGATTTTGTAAAGGGAGTTTTGTTTTGGGTACAACTTGAGTTTTGCAGTGGAATATTTGTTTACATGCGTGTTTAAAAAGTTTTTCTCTTTTTAACACGTACTGTGAACAGATATCAGGTAATTTTTTTTCTGGTTCATCGTAATTTGTCAGTAACTGTAGGAACTAAGGAAGTTTTTGAAATCAATTGAATTGGGACTAACGGCCTTTTACTGCCTGTATTCACATGTGAATAAGTTGTCATAGAAACGGATAAAGAAATAAAAAAATTGAAATCCTAATCACTTCAAAATTATCCTAAGTGAATAGGTTCTTACTTCGAACTACAAGAACTTCGAAAATAATGGGTTAATTTTTTTTGGTTCCTACTATGAAATGTATGGAGTGAAATTTGCATCTGAATACCATGTGAATACGAATACAGGCAGTAAAAAGTCGTTAGTCCCAATTAAATTGTTTTTAAAAACTTCCTTAGTTCATACAGCTACTGAATCATTACGATAAGCCAGAAAAAAATGGAACATTAAAAAAATCTAAACATTTTCCAAATGTATGGTAGTACAGAAAACACACAATTTTCAAAATAAAATGGTGCATATCTAGGAAACTAAGGGACTTTGTACTAAAGCAAGTTGTGTCTAAAATATCTAAAAAATGACCTTCTCTATCATCCCTGAAAGTCGTTGGTCCTGTACAAAAGAACCTGTATAATAAAAATATTGCGGTGCGCAAGTCCGACTCGCACATGGCCGGATTTATTTTATATTATTATTATTACTTTAATTTTTTTTGATGTTAAGTGTTTAATATTTATTTTGATATTTGTAAATAGATGAGTTTATACCTAAATAAAGATTTTTTTTACTATTTATTTATTATTATTACGTATAGAGGTAAGTGTGAAAGTTTGTGCCGATTTCTGGAGGATAGATGGATGGATGTATGTTCCCCTTAATCTCAAAAACCACTGAATAGATTTCTATGAAACTTTCCAGTTTTATAGCTGAGTCATCAGACACATACACATTTACCTATTTAAAAAATTCATCCCCTTAGAAAGTTGAAAGAGTGCAGAAATTTTGTATGTAAACTAAAATAATAAGAAAAAATATTGGAACTTCTTTAATAGACTAAAAATTCATCCTATGGAGGGATTGGAGGGGTGGAAAGGGGGTTGAAAGCTTGTTTGGCAATTAAGGGTTTTTTGAACTAGAACCTTGTAACTTCGTTTTACCTAGCACCTAGCGTTAAAGTACAAGAAATCTAGTTTTATATAGAAAACTCCCGTGAGTTTGAGACTTTTTAAATATAATGGAACCGGTCACTCACGTCTTTAAGGACGAAAATCGCTCGACATGTTTCAGACCATTTGCCGGTCGTTAACATGAGTACCTAACGCGGCGGTTTTTTAGCACCCCCGGTCTGAAACACGTCGAGCGATATTCGACCTTAAAGACGTGAGTGACCCGTTTCATTATATTTAATAAAACTATTTTTAGAGTTTTTTATAATATACCCTGTGACAAAAGGGTTGAATATTGTTTAGGGAGCAAATATTTTTAAAAGGAAAAGTTAAAACTTCGTTTAAATTCTTGTTATTTTAACTTCTGAAGGGATGAAAATGGGTGGAAAGTTTGTTTGAGGAGCAAGTATATTTTAAACGAGAAAAGGCCGGCCAAGTGTGTGTCGGGCCATGTGAAATATAGGGTTCCGTACCTACTACTACTACTTCACATTTAATAATAATATTGGGGGACAATCTTACACAAATCGACCTAGTCCCAAACTAAGCAAATCTTGTACTATGGGTACTAGATGACGTATACATACTTATATAGATAAATACATAGAAAACATCCAAGACCTAAGAACAAATATCCGTGAAAATGCACAAATAAATGCCCTGGCCGGGATTCGAACCTGGACCTCTAGCTTCGGAGGCAGAATCACTATCAACTAGGCTAAACAGGACCTCAAACCACTATTCTGTACTTTGAATTAAAAAGGTCGATTATTCATAGGATTTCGGTGGCCTTTCGTCTAGTTGGTAGTGAAACTGCCTCCTAATAATAATAATAAATCCGTTTATTTACGATCAACTTGGATCATGGTGTCCTAAGCTAGAGGTCTCGGGTTCGAATCCCGGCCCGGGTATTATTTGTGCATTTATCACGGTTCTTGGGTCTTGGTTGTTTTCTATGTATTTATTCATTTAAGTATGTATATCATCGTCTAGTACCCATAGTACAAGCTTTGCTTAGTTTGAGACTAGGTCCAATTGTGTAAGATTGTCCCCTAATATTTATTATTTAAATATCCATTTATATATCGGCACTTCATTTTTTGTTGGGGCAAGGCAGTTTATCAGCGATTCAAAAATGTAATATTTAAAGGTTACAAAGGTACACTTTGTAGAGAATTTGTTGGTGTATTGTTTTTGGATTTCATGGAATTAAAAAAAAATCGCGAGTTCTATTTGCTCACAGAACCACTAGTAGAATCCCAGCAGCAGGTCACAAATTCAAAGAAAATACAAAGATTTTTCTTAGTAATAAATTATTTTATTCATTGACTACATATATTGGTTCCTTTGTCTCTAAAATAGAAAGCTCTATTCGTGTTAGGATTTTTGTTTAAAAAATACTTATGTAATTTCTCTGCTAAGTCCAATTAAGACAAGATTTCTCATTAAAATAAACGTCCAGATAATCCACCAACAAATCGTTAAGACTAACGATTATTGTCAAAAAAAGTCTTAAATTAGCATTCAAGGTCACATAGTCTGTTAAATAACATTTTATGGCAACAGCGCTAATGTTAATTGTTTCTCGAAATCTCTTTAGTCACGTACGTTGAGCTCATTTCGGATACGAGGCACGTCAAATTAGGAAAACAGTCTGTAGAATTTATATCTGAAGAAAAGATGCAGGTTCGAAATTAAGAATAACGGCGTTTGGTGTTGAGCGTTTAACAAGATTTGATGAAACGAGGTCAGACGCTTTTTATATCTAGAATGTTCTAAAATAAAATGAAACTCGATTTTTAATTTTCATATCTTTTGTATATTTTTAGTTAAAAGTGCTATTAATTAAACCTAGCCAAATATACACGATGTTGCGATACGGTAGGGATATGTTTATCCGCCGAGTTTTATACGCCGGTTCTATACGTGGCAGAGGTTTATTTTTCCGAACAGGTGGTAGTTTATTGATTATTGACATTCATAGATGCATATAATATGCCTAAATTGAAGAATAAATAACTTTTTTACTTATCGTTTTCGACTAGAAATAGGTAGGTAAAAATAGTTTGACAAAAAAAATCATACAAAATTTTTTACTAAACCCGAATCCCGCAGTCAGAGTGCGATACCAATTAAGGCCACTATTTTTGTTGTAACGTATGTGTCCATAAAAAAAATATTTAATATTTTATTTATACATTTTAAGATTAAATATACGATATCCAAGCTACTAAACACGTTGATAAAGCCTCCTCAGCCATTTCTAAAATAAAGCGTCGCACACGTCCTACTTGAATCACTCCACAAGTGAAGACGGGGCGGAGTCACGTATTACTGGCGTTCTAAATTCCTGGCATCGGGAGAAAAACGTCCCATAACCACACCGAAAACTCACCCAGTTAAGGCTCATTTCTTCTGGGCAGTCAAGTGAGTTGTAGTTGTTGCCCTGGGGAAAATAAAGTCATAAGTTGGCATGGGGTCAGTGGAGACATGCGTTGTTTTGTAAAGTGGGAATTGGCCCATTGTATGTTGGAGATAAGGTGCAATTTAACTGAAAACTGTGTTATTTGGTTACAAATAAATGTTTTCAGAGACATTCAGTAATTATAATTAGTGTAAATACTTTATCTTAATGAGAGCTGTAATTGAGATAAATTGGTGGAGCTAGGACTGAGTAGAGCCGGGCATCGGGCTTGCCTTAGTTTAAACTTAGTTTACCTTAGGAAGAATTAAAAAAAAACACGACTTCACGACGCTGAGACAGAACAGTATTATTCTATCTCAGCGTGTGCGTTCAAATTGTAGCAATACTGTGCTGCCTACTGCTCTGCCCACGTGTGAAACGGATATCAGCATCAGGCCGAATACTTGTCAAAGTTATGATATATTTATATATTATATAAGCATATATTCATTTACACGATATATGTGTGTATCTACCTATGTATTTATTTATGTCGATATTTATTGTGTTAAATATAGTTGCATGTTGTATATATATTGTATAATGGCTTGCCACTTGTACATGTTGTTCAGTATATCTACATACATTGATCTAGATAACCTCGCCTTGGTCGTCCCCTTCCAATCCTACCACTCATCTCCTGAGCGTAAATCCTCTTAGTCATTCTACTTTCACTCATTCTCTCTACATGCCCAGTATATCTGCCATATAAAATGTCCTCTCAGTTACTCAAAGGTTAGCTAGAAGAGTTCCCTTAAAGGGATAAGTTCGCTTTTGTACAAACGTCTAGAATTAAGTTTTTATTTATCTTTTATGTACTTGATTTGTGCAATAAAGTGTTTACTACTACTACTACTATTGTCATTTTCTTTTTTTATCACCGTCGTGGCATTAAAATACTTATTTTATCAGATTTCAAGGTAAAAAACGAATGAACCCATGAACCTAGGCTTTAACAAGCTACGTTTTCGGATATCGACTGAGTCTTATTAAATTTAGCTGGTAGCCGACGGCGTAACTACAAGGACGTTATTTCTCTCGTAACTCAATATAAAAGGTTACTAGTTCTTAAATGGACTGAGGTGGCGAGCGAAAGTTATGAATGTTCTATGGCAGTATTGGAATTCAGAAAAAGAAAACTGTTTCGCACTTTATAAATTATTTACCAGTATTCGCAGACTTATTATATTTCCAAAGCTAATTCGGCGTCACTCCTCAATACTGTAGAATTACGGGAAAAAAGGTAGCGAAATTATTTTATGATTAGTGCACTATCGTTCTAATAACTTACAGAATTTTTTTCCCCATAATTAGTACGATTGTGAACTAGGGTATTGAAATAGCGATCTTCCAGGCAATAGAGAAGTAAAATATAAAACTGAGTAGAAAGTAGTGCAGAAATTATTCCATTATAACGTAGTTATCGGTTTAAATACACATACCTAAATTATGCAGCGATCAAATCATACAAAAAATGTTTTTGACCATTCGCGGGAGATTGTTGATATGAGACACCTCAATATCTTGAAAATCGTCAAAATACCCATTCATCTAGTTATGGTTTAAGATTATGATTATAACAAATAAAATAACTGCGATCTAGTACGGAGTCAAGGTTTCGTGTTGGGAGTGCATGCAACAATGCCTGGATACTTAAAATAGCTAAATTGCTAGAAATCTTATTAATAGGTTGTTTACCAACAAAAAAACAGTAGTCAAAGTACGCTGTCTTACTTAGATGTTACTCAACAAACAACCTTCATTTTGCCTATGTAACCATTTCTCCTACTCACTAACAGAAAACGTATATATATTTATTTTTATAAATTGTAAGGAAACTACATTAAAAACAGCATCCAACTTTTCTGGGATGCTGGTTTTAATGTAGTTTCCTAGATGTATGTTATTCTGCGAATACATTAAGATACGTGTTCCAATTCCTTTGTAGAATATATCTCATCAAAATATTATGTTTTCAGACGTAAATTATTCCCAATTCACTTACTGAACTGAATAAAAAGGTAGGCGACCTCATTTCTTGTCGGCTCTTTTAGCGAGAAATGTTCGTATATTTCGAATCTTGAAGGCGATTAGGGACTTCATAGGTGTTAAGTAAGTGCCTAAGGAAAGGTTGTGAGGAAAAGTACATTATGAAAGGTACCTAAATGTACTATAAAACATGTTAGAAGCTTATTTTAATAGGTAGTGAAACAGGAGGAAAATATAAAAAGATCTTAAATAACAAACACCATTTACCACATATAACCATTACCCCTCTTGCCTCCAGAGTAAGAAAACTTAATGTGATGAAGTGAATCCGTGACTGAGCCGTCCCAGATGTACTGCGCTTGGTATATAATGCTTTATGTCAATCCATTCTACAGTATGGCGTGGCAATCTGGGGCAGTGCAACCAAGAGTCATATCCTGATAAAAGTGATGTTGAGAAAGCCTTTCTGTCATGATATAGGCTCAGCCTAGTTTGGAGTCTGACGGATAATGCTCTGTATCATGTAACAAGTATTTGCTAAATAAATGCTTATTATTAACTTTATTTATTTTTGGTATTGGCCCAGACGATCGACAGGGGCCCCACAGGATGCACAGTTGCGGTCCGCACAAACATCAACCCCGAGTTGGAGTCCAACGGCTAGGCGAAGTGTATCCGGGTCGAAAGTATCGGTGTTAGCTGATGGATAGGCAAGGAGCCAGTGACCTGACTCTGGGCTTGAAACGGCCAAGAGCCTGGCCCGGTCCCTGCCTAACGCGTTAGTCTTTGTCTAGTTAGTATAAAAATCGATTGGGTCTTCTGGTTGATTTTCTACATTATAAAAATCATAATACTTAATGACAACCAAGTTGGAAACTTTGATATTAGGTAACTGTATTCAGTGTATACTTATTTCCAATCACGTCAGCTGCTGAATCACCCTGGTTGTATTGAAAATGATTATCAGCCAATAACCGCCCACTCCTGAGCATAATAGGCCTCTCTTCAAGTAAGCGTACTCGTCCCAGACCTGAGTCAATTTCGCAAAAATAAAATAAAATAATAAGTGCATTTAAATTTTTACAATCATAATTATTGTTCCCTTTTTCATTAACGATGACCATTTATAAATAGAATAAGACTAGTAGTTGAAAGTTTCAAAATAGCTCTCCGATTAGCCTTATAGAAATAAGGTAACTATTTTTAAATATTCACAACTACATAGATCTATTAAGGCAGTACTTTTACTCCTCTAATTCCTTTAAAGTGGTTATAGTACACAGTTTTGTTAAGTATGACACACACTGAGACTTGGACTTTTTGTATCGTATTTTCGATGTGATTCGCGTGCACCTTCTGACACCTCAGCTCGATGTGAGAATGCTAATAAATAATTGAAATGTTAAAAAATATGAAGTGACGAACAAAAATGTACTTCCAGATCGTATAATTCCAATGTTTTTCGTATCGTTTTGAATAAACATATATCTTGTCAGAAACATTTTCCTTTTACGTAGATTCCGATTAGCAAAAAATACCTTGCAATCTATTTGCATTATACATGTGTGAATTGAGTTTAAGTTTCAGTGTGGGATTTAGATTTTGTTTTGGGGACAACAGCTCTTTTGTCGAAAATTTGGCATGAGTTATATCGGAGCGAAAATGTTTACAAATAAATATCTAAGCACGCCTCTAAAGTATTGTTGGTGTTACAATGCGAGTGCATGTTTGGATATTTTGTGCACCCTGAAGAGGAGAGATATATTCGAATGACGACTGTACCTGCTGTTATACTCTGTTCTCTATGGGTGAAACCGTTAATTCCGGCCCGAGCGCCAGAGACAAGACAAATTACTTCATTAATGTTTTCTTCTCTCTATTTTTCGCCGACGTTTGACTTTACTCTAAAGCGCCCCTGTTTTACAATTTTAAAATATCCTGTTCGCACTCTATTTTTATTTGGTTACCTTTATCAGTTAGGAAATTGAAGGAAATGGAAATTTAATACCAAGCGTAGCATTTTACAAAATAAAATATACAAGGATAATATTATTTTTTATGCTATGTAGTGATAAATATGTACAAAAAAATTTTTTTTATCTACTTTGTATGTAGGTAGCTTCGATCAAAGCACTTTAGTATTCTTTTGATTTAACATATAACTGAGCTTTAGTTGAAAATGTGGTCGAAAGGAAATTGGAGTAGGAAGTCAAATAAGAGTTAGTTAAGATAATTTTTAATTTACGATGTTTCCAATTTTATCCTATGCATTACTGTATATGGTATCAAAGCGTTTTCTCAGTACCTATCGTTTTGTACTCAAACAATAATGCGATTCGAGAATATTTTAGGTAGTAAGTATTATATAAACGTATGCGTTAAATATATCAGCCCAAAACACGTTTTAGGTAGGTATCGAAAATAAATCAAAACATTGTTCTTAAGTGAAGTCTATTCTTGATTTCTTTCAAAGTTATTAAACAAAGCATAAACTACCCTTTCGGTCGACTAGCTTCGTAATTTTTTAAATAAGTACCTCTCAAATTCTCAATTAATTATCAGTCTGAGTACAGGTCCAGTCATTGTCCTAACTGCCCTTAATCTACCTTCCAGTCTCAAAATGTCTCATATAACCTGATCTTCCAACGGACATAATACCTTTTGGTTACCAGGGCAGTTAACGACATCCATACATTTGCAAGGTCTTATTTATTTCACCTTGAGAACACATTAAGTATTTCACCCAGAGCTTTCACGTTACTCGGTAATTAGAGTCTACATGTTCCAAAAGCCTTACCATTGTTTTTGAATTGGATTTTTATTTTAATGGCACTCAAACTCATTTGATCACCTTTTACGCACTAGTAACTTAATAAAGACTATTATAGGTAAGAGTTTTGCAAAAATACTGCCAACATTGGCAAATAAGCTTACGGCCTGCCTGATGGGAAGCAGACATCTTAGTCTAAAGGCTCTTGCCACCACAGATGAATCACAAGCGCGTTCATAAACTTAAAGATTGGTTATGTTGATAGCTAAATTGATAAAGGTAAGGTAGGTTGATAAGGGGTCGCGCCCTGCAGCCGGGGCATAGAATACGCTACGGTATCCCCTGCATGTCGCAGGAGGCGACTAAAGGGGGGTCCTTGGGGTCGAAGGCGGTCACAGTTGGGGGCTGTGATCGCCTATGAAAGCAGATGGTGGGACCCACGGACTCTAGGGCGGCACTGGTGCGTTCCGCAGGAGATCCCAGAACCGCACGAAATGAGTTGAGGGGGACGATCGGGGGGGTTTTAGTCGATGCAAGTCCGACATAACCACCGCACTGTCCCCGCGGTGCGGTGGTATCCATAATGGATTTTCCCCCCGGAGTTAAAAAAAGTTGATAAGGGGCCATTTAATACCGTTGCGCGCATCCTCGGGAGTTCAGGCGACCAAACCACCGGTACATAACACCATCATACCTAAAGCGCAAGTAGCGGTGTTATTAATGTTATTATGGCAACGATCTTCTGTAAGGTTAGTTCAACATTTGAGCTGCTCCAAATATGAATAAGATAGTGTTTCGCTGTTCTCAGCCTTACTTAAGGCGCAGGGTAGGGCAAGTCATTCTCCATACAAAGGTTGTGCGAGTTTTTAATTTTATTTTTTGTTGATACATATTGGATATACGCAGAACTTGATGTTGAAATTTAGCATTATTAAAAAAAAAAGGAAAAACATCAAGACATAGCTAACAAAAAAATAAACATAGTGAGTGCAAACACAAACAAAGAAAAACTTGCACAAAGGTTGTATGGAAAGAGCTTGCCCACCCCTTCACCTTAAGTAAATATTGAGTCTAGGAAACTGACGAACCTGGGTGCGAATTCCTGTAAAAATAGAAAATTTGTGATGTGCATGAAGATTTGGTTCTGAGTCTTGGGTGTTTTCTATGTGTATTTACGACCGAGCGAGCGAAGTTTATCTCAATTATCTCCGTTTTACGATGTGCAAAAATTATTTCGTCTGTCTGGTGGATTTTCAGATGTCCTCCTCTACGGGCCGGATTTCACAACCGATTTTCGTCAAAATTTCTATACAGCGGTAATTATGTATCCAATGTAATGTTTTTGTGCGTGTAAAAGGCAGATTAAGTTTCATTTTCTAGAGTAATGAAGACCGTTACATTTTTGATACTTAATTAGGTATATGGATTTTTTGTCGATTCAGTTTTTGGAAATATTGAAATTCGAAAAGTCGAATCGCGAGGTCTACATATAGCACACAGACCCACTAGAAGATAATATGCGTCGTCAAGTATTGAGATTCTTAAATTGCTTTTAAATTTTTATTGAGATACTGTCAAAAGTTAAATAAAGACTGAACTGTGGATTTTTCTATTGAGATAATTTAAGGCCATTATTTTCATCATAGGTATAGTCAAGAAAAAAAAAACCAATCCTTATTGTATCCTCGTCTCATCGGAAGCTCCTACTGATATAATCCAACCGAATAATGTCTGGTGCGCTAACGGAGATCCTGGTTCGCCCTTGATGACACCGCTCATTAATATGTCAGTATAGACGTTGACACCAAGTAGTAAGTCTATTTTTCCCGGATTGTTGAAGGTAGGATCAGCCAGTTCCAAACCGTGTAGTTGAGTCCATTGTTTTATATCAATCTTCGTAACAGGCATGATTTCCGTGACTTGTTTTATCACGTAGGCGGTACACTTCATCTAATGGTTCTCGTTGATTCTCGAACCAACTTCTATCTCCGCCGCGTGCTTGATTTGAGTCGACATTTTCCCAACACCTATTACTTGACCATCGACGCTTGTTCTCTTGAGTTGTAATTTTCGTGCTGCTTCTTCTGATATGAAGGACTCTTGAGAACAAGGATCTATAAGGGCTCGAACCACTTGCGCTCCTCTGCTCGTTATAATATTCACTAGTGCTGTAGCTAAGAGAGTAACCTGGTTTTGTGAGGCACAGTGAGATATTATGTTTATCGGTTGTGTAGTTTGTTCTTTGTTTTCTTTCTCGTTGTTTTCTTCTCCTAATACCGGGTGTGATTTAGTAACGTGCAATAACGTGTGATGCAGGCATGAAGTATTGCGCTTGCACAATAAGCAGTTGAAGCAAAGACCTCGTGATTGTACTTCTTGGGATCGTTGCTCGGGATCCAGCTTCGTAAACTCCTTGCAGTTGAAAATTAAGTGATCCTCGTTACAAAAAGCACATTGTTGTTTATAATCTGTGGTGCTGCTAGGCGGGGCAATTGCATGGAATGCTTTGGTTTTGACTTGTGGCTTCTCTCTTAGGTGTGCAGTTTGAATCATCTCCAGGACTCTGAATCCTTCTAAGAATGCGTTGAAGCGATCCAAAGTGGGTAACTCCTCCACAGACAATGTCTTCAAATCCTCTTCCCATTGTCTATGTGAGTCAACATCTAACTTGTTTACCAATAGATGGATGATTACGGGATCCCAATTATCAATTTTTATGTCATTATTCTTCAGACTGTTCAGACATTCTGAAGTGGTATCTAGTAGCTCTTTGACACCTTTAGCTGATTCAACACTGAGCTTCTTTTGACCCAAAAATCTATGCAAGATTGTATTAACCACGATCCTCTTGTTGTTGTATCGATTGTGCAAGGTCTTCCATGCCACTTCATAATTCTTTTCAGTAATCTCAATATGCTTCAGTAGTTGCTCCGCTTCACCAATAAGACAACTCTTCAAGTAGTGCAACTTCTGCACTGGGCTCAATGAACTCTGGTTATGAATGAGAGATGTGTAGAGATCCTTAAAAGTCCCCCAATCATTGTAATTTCCATTGAACTGTGGTATGTTGATCTTAGGTAGCTTGACTTCTTGGCACTGAGGTTTGATGGATTGCGGATCTGTTCCTGAAGTGACATTTGGCTGTGTTTGTTCCAAAATTTCTACCATATCTGCTTTGGTGTTTAAGTACTCCTCTTCTCCAATGCAGTATACGTCCTTCTCAAAATATTCATGGTTCCTGCGCTGTTCTGGTGTGGCTTTTATAACTATCTCTCGATGTGTTTCTTGAAATATTTCCCAATGTTTATCCAAGTTCTCAACTCTCACTTTGACATAAGACTTAGTAAGTCGAGCCTTAGGACACTTCTTGAAATTAGTTATAGCTTTCTTGAGCGAGTTGAAGTTATCTAGTTGGACTATGTATAAGGAATCCATTTTTGATAAGTCCAATTCCAGATTTTATTCTAAGTTCAAAACTCTACAAACTGGTAACTCGTACTTTTTTGAAATATTTTCCAAGTCCTTAAAACACGATTTTCTTCTATGTCAAAGACAACGCGAAATATTCTAAGTCTCGGAACCACGATTTTTCTAAGTTCTGAATATTCTAAGTCCTAAATATCGCGTGAAATTTTACAAGTCCAAGTTTTTGGAACTGACTCACTCGATTTTAGTCCTTAATGCAATTTGCTAGAGTCCATTTTCCACTGCACTAACACTCGTGTCACAGCCTGATCCGTCTCGATAGGACCAAATGTTCGCACCTGACTGTACTTATACTTTTTATTCACCGCGACAACACTTCACTCCGCGGTACTAGTTAATCTATCACTATTGCACTTCACTGTACTGTTCTAACTTCACTATTCCCGGTTGTATTACTTCTTGTTGTTCTCTTTGACTTTCGGTTTCTTCTTTTTTGGTTACTGATTTGTGCTTGACGGCGATTCGACCCTATGAATTCAGGAAAAATCTTGTTAGCGAGTTTGCGCTAAGGATATCGGCATCTCGGGGCAGATTTATTGAACTAATTTTGATATGAACATGTTACATTAAATTTCCGTCGGCGACATGTGGCGTGCGAGCTAATTAAATGTCTAGATTATAAAACAACGACATCTATTAGGTTTTTCTATATTTTCAAATCTCAACACAATGAGACGTATACGTACATTAAATAGAACGTGTATCGTTTGAAGGAAAGGTGTCTGTTTGTGTAAATATTACTTTATTTTGTTCCTTAGTAAAATAAATAAAAGGAACTTCCTCAAACAGATTTGGCGTGGCATTACGTTGATCCAACACAAGTAGGCATTCCAATAACATCATGCCGGGAACATTCATTTAAAATGAAACAAAACATAAGGAATGACTGGAGAAATGGGAAAGAAATCTCTTTGGGTGCAGACCTTTAGAAATTCTTTCGTAACCTTTGGGCCGTTGTTTCAGAAAAACGTAATCTTCTGAATAGTAAGGCTGCGAGAAGACGACACAGGGTCAGCTAGGTTGGCAAAAATAATTTATTCCTTTAAGACTTCTATAGTTTTAATTTAATAATGTCTTCTATAATCCCATTGATGCGCTATTTTCTTACTGATATGACAGAAAGGAATGGAAGTTGATACAAGAGTTCATACGGGCAAATGCTACTATACCCACCTAAGTTTTGCCTTCACTGCTTCAATACCTACCTATCATTTTTTAAATATCTACGAGCTACATTTTGAAAAACGCTTAGTACAGTAGCTGAAGTCTATACATATTGGTTACTGAAATCACGATTAGTTTCTATATATCATAATACAAGTGGTCCGAAACAATTGCAAAAACTTAGCCACTCTGAGTGCATAAATGGAATAAATAAACTTTATGTGTATAAATAAATAAACTTAATGGAACAATTAGGCGGCAATGACACTTTTACGAGTAAAAAAAACTACTAGCATTTCTGAAAAAGAAGACCACTGCCGAGAAGAATATGCTTATTTCATTGATACTATAATACTAACTAAACCTACTTAATGTAATACGTACGTTACCGCCTACGTTTATTACATAATACTTATAGTAAGAATCTGAGTACCGTATAACGGGGTGAGAAGGGATTTTAAGGCTACGCTACAAAAATAATGTTTTCCAATTTAAAATGGGGATATAGTAATACGCATAATAAAAAAAAACGATCCGATAATCTTCCAAAATCACCTTTGTATGAAAAACTCTCTCAACCCATATACGCAGCACTGCGGGGTGAGGTGGGTTTTCCTCTTAATCGTCAAAGATATAAAATGGAACTACCCAAAAGAAAATACAAACTAAAATACAAACGTCCGAACCACTTATTATATACACCATTCAGTTTTCATATGTATAAATATAATTTTATCGAGGTTTGAAAGTCAAATTTCACCCAACTCCTTCCATTTTACGGTACGAATACAAAAAGGGAAAAAATATTTATAATGCGTAGTTCAATAATACAACATGTCGATACTGTATTACCAAATTCGAGATAGGCATTCATGGAAATAAGAGATACAATCATGGAAATTACTTCCAATAGATTATTAATTAAATCGTTTGATATGGTTTTCAAGCAAGAACTGTGTTAACTAATTTTCTAGACCTGATACAATAAAAATATACATATTGGAATCTTAATGCTATTTATGTAAGTACACAAAGCAATGAGTAAATGATTATGATTATGATTAGTAATAAGCCTTTGACATCAACGATTATTTCTAGTAATTTTTTAGACCTGGAAAGGGTAAATTAGAAATTTCATCGCGTAACTTATTATAAAAATGGATACATTTACCTAAAAACAACTTGTATACTTGAGAACACGAAACTTTTTAGTGACAATTTTATTTACGTATATTTCTAGTATTAAAATTATATATATATCAGATTTTTTACAGAACGAGTCTAGGTTCTTATTTAGATTTACATAAGTAATATTCTCATAAATGTATTAAGACTCTACAGTGAAAATGTTAATTTGTTTAAAAAGTTCTCGTAAAGTTCACGTGAGCCCAGGTTGTATACGGAGCGAATGGCTCTTTTTTGTTCGAACAAAGATTGTTTGTGTGCCCGCTGCTTTACCCCAAACCAGAATAACGTACGACATAACATTATGAAAATAACTATAATAAACTAAGCGAGCTGTTACAATATTAGTCAATTGTCTAATTTTCCAAAACAGCTACGTATAGGCTGTTATTTAGTAGTGTAGTGTATGTAGGGCGTTTATTATATCTACTTATTGGAATTTTTGAGTTCTACCAAAGGTTAGCGAAACATGAAATTCATCCTTAAAACACACACACACACATTCCAGTCACATTTTTCTTTACACCATTTCGCAGATAAAAGAAGATTTAACGTTGTCAATTTCATCATGTCGGAGTGCACGGAGGCTGCTGTAAATTATGACAGTAAGTTCGGGCAATAAGCCAAGATGCGAGAATTCGGGGAATTACACCCTCCACTGGAAATCGCAAGGCGTGATTCCACATCCGGCCAGTAACCGTAAAGCGGGGTTCCTTTCTCGCCTAAAACAGGAAAAGGCGAATAATTCTCGAACATGGATCTATTTACTGAGCTGTCAGAAATTCCCGGATATCGGCCATTTTATGTGCCTAATAATACGACGTGAAGTGGCAACCCGTATTATCTATAGGTACCTAATTTCCTAATCTTAGTGTACATACATGGCAAATATAAAAATTAACTTTAGATAGTAGGAGGCAAAATAATGTGTGAAACTAAAAAAAGCGGCCAAATTTTCTGGGCCACGCAGAATGTAGGTTTCCGTAGCTGTCCACCCGTGACATTATGCGAATTTCAAATGTAGAAAACTTATATTTACTATATATTTGACATAACTTACAATATATCTAGGTTTTCCAAGTACGTTTCTTATGTTCGGCTATTACTCGTAAACTTGTAATGTCTACTACGCCAACAACTTTAAGGAAGTGAACATACAAACATACGATTATTACCATTTTAAGGATGATTCACAATAGGTCGTTCCGTGTCCGGGCCGGCCGGCCCGTTTTCTTCTATAAAAAAAAATAATTAAATTAAATTAAATTAAATTTCTTCTAGAAATACGCCGGTCGTTGCGTTTGCTGTCTTAGAAAACGGGCCGGCCCGGACACGGAACGGTCTACCGTGAATCATCCCTGTATGTAAAAAACACCATCGCTAATGACATCCGTTACTAATCAAGTCCCATTTTGATAATCCTGTTCAATCCAAAGTGCAGTACTGTACAACAAAGTTCGTGCGAAACCGAAAGAAGTAAAAAAACGCTAAAAGTTCAATAATGGAAGTGGAATATTCAGAGCACCCAAAGTCATTAAGCGATCGGAAACAAATAAAATTAAATGAGGATGGGGATTTACGCGTTTATTTTGTTTAATCAAAATCATTAGGAATGTTCAAAGTAATCAACGCGGGTATCCAGATTACTACCTACTAGCTTTTTTTTCACTTTATCGTGGTAGTTTTGTGCGTTGCTCAAATGGGATTGGGCCGGCCATGTCCGTCGCATACAACCGGATAGGTGGACTAATGCAGCTACCAAGTAGGTGCCACATGACGGGCCAGGCCTAGACAGAGATGGCGGGATAACCTTGATGCATTTCTCAGCGGCTGGGTAGAACAAACACTCAGTAGGGGCTCATGGAGATCACAAGGTCTTTGCCGAGCAGTGTGACACTCAATAGACTATGTACAATATACAAAATTATATTGCGGTGTTTGCAATTGGGGGGGTCCGTTGGTCACATGCAAGCCTCCCGAGTGTTTGTATCAATATTAATATACCCACACCCACACGACCACTTGAGACTAGTTGGTAGTGACCCTGCCTACAAAGCTGGGGGTCCCGGGTTCGAATTTCGATCAGGGAATTTATTTGTGTAATGAATACGAATATTTGTTTTCGAGTTTTGGATATTTTATATGTATTCAAGTATTTATTTATCTATATAAATATGTATCTCGTCTCGTACTACCCATTGTAGTAGAAGCTCTGCTTAGTTTGGGACCAGGTAAATTTGTGTAAGATTGTCCACAAGAAATAGAAATAAAGAAAGACGATTTTAATATAAGAAACTTTTAAATATACGCTAATAAGTCCCATTTTGTAAAATGAAGTAAAATGTACTAACAGACATATTATACGATTTGGCTAAGTGACTGTATGTGTTCTAAATAAAACATATATACCATTAATCATGGTTGTTCTCTATGACGATAGAACTTCTAACAGTTTTGTTTACTAACCAACAAGGCCTAATTCCGAAAACCTATTTTTCCCTCTGCTCGCTTCTGCTAAAACTAATACCTACACCAATACTTAGGATTACGTGGCGGGCGGACCATGAGCTTGGAATGGATTCAACAGATATAAAGCTAAAAAAGATTAGAAAGACGTGACTGACATACTCAAATCAACTTTAAATTATTATTGGCTGATGCACTGTCTATTGCGGAAACCTAAATCCCATCAAAAACATAAATGTGGAAATGGGAGCCATTCTTTTGTCAGCGATGACAACAACGAAGCATCGCATATTCTTAATATTGAACTTGGCTCCCATTTTTACATTTATGTGTTTGATGGGATATCATTACTTTTTGTCAATTTTCGCCAAATGGTGCGTTTTAAGAGCGAATGCACGAGTTACTATACAAAATACCCAAATCGCTATTGGTGCACCTCAAATATTTGAAGAGTTCCCTCGATTTCTCCAGGACCCTACGATCAGATTCCAACCTGATAACTATGGGACCTCCCCTGAAGTATAAAAATGCTCAACGATTTTAGAGGCAATGTGTCCCAAATGTCATCTTCGCTCCATAAGCAAGCCGTCAAGCCGATTCCCTTCAAATTTGAGATCGGAGGCGTCTGACAGTGCCACTTTCGTCTGCCTACCCGTAAAGGATTTGTGAACAGTAGGCGAAACGAATATTTATATGGAATTGTTATTTTTATTATTCCTATAGTATATAGTCCTCGCCGTATGTGGCGACAGCGATTATGTCAACTGTCTTTATTTGGGAAAATAGGATGCTCTGAGAAGTAGGTCGCCTAGATTGGTACAAATACTACACTAGGCTCTCTTTGTAGTACATGTATAATTTATAATAATAATAGTAATGACTGAGGGTTGCATCCTGACGTAATGGCGGTAGACCCATCTTTTACCCCGCTCTCTATGGCAAATGTAAACTGGCGTAGACTTAAAGTATGGAGCACCGAGGAGCGTGATGGAAAAGTAAGGAGTAACATGGGTGGTTCTAAAAGGTACTTACGGGGCCCAACGTCGACCTGCTCGGGTCAGTGAACAGGCTTCGTTTCGGGGATCTCTTTGGGCAAACCAAGGTTTTGTCTGTGCAATTGCGGATGAAGTTATCATGACGAACCACTGCCGGAAATATATTTTAAAGGACGGTACGGTTAACATTTGTCGGGCATGCCGCCGTCCCGGAGAAGCGACTCAGACATATAATTGCTGGTTGTGGACAGTACTTGCACAGGCATGCCTCCATGCAAGTCATGACTTGGTGGCGAGGATTATTTAGTAGCAACTTGCTCTTTTAAACGATCTTGTGGACTTTGAAGTGCCGTACTATAAGTACCCACCTGCGCCAGTTCTCGAAAATGGCCGTGCCACGGTCTATTTGGATCGATATGTCATCACGGACGGGACCATTGTAGTCAAAAAAACCTGATATTGTGTTCATAGATCGATCGAAGCGCCAGACAGTGCTCGTCGACATCAGCAAACGTTTAAGCAATTATTATTTATTTTCTGGGTAAGTTAAGTACTAGACCGAAAGAGATATGCGGTGCTGACTGCCAACCTTCACTAGTTGGAGAGGCACGATAAGAAGAAGAAGTCTTCGTCGTCAACGTATGAAAGGCCGCCTGGAGAGTCTGGAAGGTATGCCAGTGCCAGTAAAGTAGAAGTGAATGCTAATCTTAATCTGCAACACACAAACAAAGCAGAACTTACGTCTAAACTAGGCGAAAAAAATCTAAATAATATACAAATTAACACAACAGTGAACGATTGTCATCGAAGTTGTCAACAAAGGACGTCACGCTGGCAGTGTCGCGGTCGGCCTACTGCCTAATGGATCGCTGAATCAGACACTTACGAGGGTACTTTTAGCTATGGTGTTCTATAAATAATGTGCTTCGTTGTTTCGTCTTCTTGACATTATGCTACATGGCATGGATTAACTTTACGTTTAAAATATTATGCGAATTGAAATTGGAATGTAAAATTAAATCAGGTATTTTAGGATTGTCTTGTAAAGTAGTTAAACTTAGCACAATAATTGTAGGAAATTTGAATCACATACAATTTTGGTAGATACCATTTGTTGCTCCGTTGCAAATTAAATAATAATTTGCAATTTATGACAACAATAACACCAAATTATAAATGTTAATATGTGACAAGTACCGAATTGGTCTAACGATAACGTTAGAATGAACGTTCATGTATTAGAAGCACCCTGAGAGTGTAGTATATCTGATGAAGACTTACATACGTCCTTACCAAGCAAACAGCAGTTCGTTTTAAATTTAATTTTAGTTTATATTCAGATCTCTATAAAAACGTTTTCAAAAAATATTGGTATTGTAAAAGATACTAAAATACCAGTACTTAAATTATTGTTTCCCTACTAGAATTGTTTCATCTGTGCTGCCTATAATCCCCGTTAATATCCAACACCCTGAGTGCACGGCGGAGAGATAATGCGCACCTGTCAACATTCTTATTACATCCCTAGTTCCTACATTGCGAGACGTGTACAATAAGCCTGTTTCATGTCGGATTTAACTTTTATTTAATTGTACTCGGGACGGGTCGGTTTTGTTTTGGAAACATTTACGTTGGTCTGTAAAAGAATATTTACGGACTGTATGTAGAAATGTAATTTATAAGTGTGTCATGATGAATTATATTTTATAAAACCTTGGCTACCTCAAACGAGGCTTAAGTCAAAACATGAACAGATCTCAAAAGTGAGACTAAAAATAAAAACATATAAATGATGCTATGGCTGGAACTGTTCGTAGAAAACGTTTAGAGTATAAATAAGAAATGAAAAAAGTTATTACTTAATTAAGTTCCTAAATTAAACTACTTATGGAAATCTGGGGTATGAATAGTGATAATACCTAAAAATTTGTATTTGTTATTTGCTCAGCTTAAAGCTTGGGTCATATACGGATTCAATGCCAATATAGCCGGATTTAAAATTATTATGCCATAATAAATGTTAGTCCCTATGTTATGATACCAGAAAAAAATTTTGGAAGGGTGAATTTCAAATATTATTTGTAGAAGTTACTCAGAACGAATTGTGGAGTGAAACGGTGTGGGCATCTTCTCTCTTCTTTAATAAATAATTACTTACATTCTATTATTCATCACTTTCAATCATACGTCACGCACTATCATAATGTACATTTTTCTCTTTAAAAAAAAAACAGTAACACTCAATACAGAGCACGCGATTTTAACACTCAATGCTAAACAACCTACTCTAAGGACTGATAAAAAGCTCTGTTACTTAGTCAATAATGGCGGTGCGGTGAGCAGTATAGAATGACCGTCCATCCTTTCCTGTTCGTAAACTACTTATTGGAAGACAAAACCGCTACCCTAAAAACTTATCTCGTACCGTACCGGCAGTCATTCCGTACCCGGCTTGGGTTTAACTAGCTGAGTTTCTTGTTGGACTCATCTCAGCTAGGCCAGGTTTAGTGAACCAGCGACCAAACTCCCTGTAGTCAGACACTAACCCCCTTATTTATAAAACTTAACAAACCTCTGTTAACAAAAATATTGTTTTGTCCCTTTCTCACAAACATAAATGTCAGAGTGATAGATAAGGACAAACCAACTTTAGCGGTTTGTTAACTAATAGAGGCTTGATGGACGTTTATGAATAAGGGGGTTAGATCTCAGATTCGATCGGTTGAAAACCGATAACCAATCTCCCTGGAGCGCAAACTCTTACCCCCTTATTCATAAAACTTAACAAACCTCTGTTAACTAAAATTTGTTTTGTCCCTTTCTCACCAACATAGTTGTCAAAGTGACAGATAAGAACACACAAGCTTTAGCGGCTTGTTAACTAATATAGGTTTGATGGACGTTTATGAATAAGGGGGTTAGAGTATTCCAGTGTTTACACCGCCCGCGTGGTCGTGTCGGAGGTTTTCCCTAGATTTTCCCAATGCTACTCTACCACCGCGCACTCCTATCGCTTTAACGTGCTTGGCCTATCAATCTACAGTCAAGTAAGAAAAAAAATCCGGCATTCCATTGCAGGCCTCCGAGGGATCGTGGAGCCTAAAGTGTATGTTGTCACCAGTTCTCTTTAATATATACCAGTAAAAGTGTGCCTTGTTTTATTCACTACTGCCTTATTCGAATTATTAGTCGTCGATTTACATGCCCACATATCCCATACCAAGCATTCAAAAGGGCCTATCATCGGCACTAAAGTGATGTCTAATATTCGAAAATCTATGAAAAGTATTATTTTTAAATTTAACGGTATTACTTTCCAATTAACCACTGGAATTAATAACTAGATCCCAGCATCGCATCCATATTTTCCTTTCATGAAAAAGTAAATCCCAGCGTTAAAAAATAATTTAAAAATTAGCGTTTCATCCGACGATTACAATACAAATCCGACCTCCAATTAATTTCCCGGAGCCTTTTGCTAAACCAAAAACCAACAGGGAAGAAAAAGAACAAATCATTACAAAGGAATTTTCGATCCCGCTACTTTTTATAAAGCTTGGAATTAATTAGGTGTTTCTTTTTGGCTTTTTCATTAAAAAATTTCTTATTAATATTACGTTAGGTACCAGTTCATACATTGCTCAATACTGCAGACGTTACTAATTGTAATTATATTTTAAGTATCTTATGTCAAACTAAAATCGAGATCCAGCAGAATGTTTGGTGTAGTTGTTTGTAAATATTTGGTTCTGTCCTTACAATTTCCTCTTATTTTCATTTTTGACATTTTCATTTCATTTCATTAATTACCTTCTTGATTCTATCCCACTTTTTCACTTTTGATATCAACTTTATTGCGAAATTCTGGAAGGCTGTTGTTTCGTGGCTATAGACCTGAAAAATACAGTAGCTTCAAACAATATATATGTAGGTAGGTACAAATATTACTTAACAGTCTCCTGACAAATAAGGATGCAAGGTCCATCACACAAAGTACCTAATAAAACCAGATGTGATTAGACTTACGCAAAAGTAAGTCTTCAAAAGAAAGCTTGTAATCTCCGCTCGTAAAGCCTTAATTATAAATCCCTGTAAAAGTATATATAAAAACAACGTAAACTTCTTTATAAATAAATTATGCTTATCACAGACTACTCAGATTATTTCACCTAGCAAGTCCGGAATTGTCAAAGCTAAGTGACTCGGCCCCGGCTCAAGTTTCAATTCACTTACATTAAGGTAGTTTGGCTACTGCCAACCTGTCATTTAGTGCTTATATTTGGCGAGGAATATATTTCTATCAAACGGATTCGGCTAATGTTTTATTAGTTTGGTCTTGAAGCTTTTGGTCCCTCCTTATCAATGTGGAAGGGGATGATTTAATTTTCTAATTGTGTCAGTAAATAAATGGCGCCAATTCGACCTGTTTGAAGTAGTGCATGCAGTAATGGAAATATTCCAGGAAGAATGTATTCAAATTTCAAACTGATGAACCAGTAACTATCAGAAGCACTGGAAAGCTCAAAATAATTTCTTGAAAAGTCGGTCTTGCGAAATTGTATAAAATTCTATTATTCTTTTTACTATTACCGAACTTACCGAATTTAAATTCAAATCTGTAATAAAACAAACCCTTATTTCAAAAGCAAAGTACAAAATCAACGATTTCCTTTTTTTAAACCACGTCGGTGGCAAACAAGCTTACGGCCCGCCTGATGGTAAGCGGTTACCGAAGCCCATGGACGGTTGCAACTCCAGGGGTCTCACATGTTCGATGCTGATCCTGTAAATGCGACACTTCTTTCTTGAAGAACCCTATACTACTGTAGTCCCTCGGGAAAACCTCGGCACGCTCATTCCAAAACCGGAGCGTCCGAGAGAGGAAACTCCTCTGAAACCGTACCGTACGCGACCATTTAGGTTCTAAGGTGTGAAGATAAATGTTCTGCCGACGGCGAGCGGTGCGATTGTAGAAAGCGGCCGATATTTGTCAAACAGTTCTTCAGAACACGACCAATACAAGCGAAAGAACATGGACAAGGAGGCAAAGTTTCTCCTTAAACTTAAGTTTAAGTTAACGGTTCAATATCGCTCGTGGGTTTGGGATCGTCAACGATTCGCACAGCACGTCTCTGGAGAGAGTCGACAGACCCAAGCTGGTATTCATGTGCTCTCGTCCAGAGGTGAAAGCAAATACTCCATGTGGGGACGGACTTGTGGGTTTTATAATCATCCGGCCGATTACAAAAACAAACAATAAACACGAAACGAATAATGGCGCGCTGCACGGACTAGGAGGAGGAAAAGTGCAAGACATGTTATTAACCAACTAAGCCAACTTGACAGTTGGCGCGCAAGAAAAACTTTATATTTTGAGCGTTAACTTCCCTTGGTCGGGTAATACATGAGTCATCCACTCGGCCGCCGTCCGCCTCGTGTCTAGTCAGCCCTTCTTGGACATCTTCGGCTACGCGGGCTCTGTACGCCGCTACGTATTTACCTATTTCTTCACAGTTTGTACGAAGTATCTTCCGTCTCACGCGTCCGGCGTTCTAACGCGATTCTCATATAAATTGTACTGGCTAGTACCTGAATTTGTTTACTCACTCCTTATCTAACATATATAGTATTATAAGGCCCAAATAGTTTCACGGTTATATGAACAGTAGACTTTTATCAATTAGACCTCGTTAATTAAGTGCATATACTTATACAGCCTAATACGTACCAGCATTGTAAATTCCAAAAAGTACGAGTAATGTATAGTTATAAAATATTTAAATAAATGTGAAAAGCATAAAATCTCCTTGGACGTCTATGTTCCAGCGCGCGGCCGAGCAGCGCACGAGTCGAACGACCGCGCTCTGTCCGGCCGGCACTCCTCGATCGCACGCCGCGTAAGAATACAGGTGTGGATGAGGGGAAGGGGTAAGAGGGCTCTATTCGAGTTTAATTGTTTATCACTGCGTCGCCTTATGCTGCTAGGAATAGCGCGGAAAAATCGGGAAATCAAAAAATGGTATATACCCCGTCTTAACATTAGAATTAGCTTGGAATAAATTAATGGATGTTCCTTGTTTTCAAGCAAAATCTGCATATTTTTAATTCAAAGATAAAAACATAATTTCCAGAAGCCTAGGCACAAAAAATAAGTTCACGAATATGGCGGTTCAGCACACACGTAGGCTTTTTGAGGCGTGATCACTCAACGCCTGAAAGTGGGTCAAGAAACAGCCCGCCTGCTAGAGGACTCTTTGAGTTATCTCGGCAAATGAATGAGTGCTGGCTAGACCTCTTTGCAAAGCCAAGAAACTGAAATCATGTTGGAAAAAGGCCGAGTTAAATGCCAGATTTTGTAATTGCTTTTGACTTGTGTACGTTCTACACAAAGTAATAATATTTGATTTCTCTAATAAAGCTCAATTACGGCACAATGTTCCTTTTTTTAGTCCAGAATTATAATATGTCAATTAGATGACTGACATCAGCAGTATTAGTAGTACATTGTTTGACGATGGGCGTAAGCGGAAAACTGCGGGCGAGAGTCTATCAGAAGCCCGACGCCAAAGGCGGCTTTTGGTGACTCGAGTTTGTAATTTTCTTACGGTCGAGTTAATCACAATGCTTTTTTTCACATTTGCGAGGAAATAAATAACTCCAGTACCAATTCTAATTAAACATATCGAATCGACTGGTATTATAGGCTACTTACATACTCGGCCAGGAAAGCTTATTTACAGGTCTCTGCTGTAATGTACTATTATAATTCGGAAACAAATGAACAATCTTTAATACGGCTGTCATTAACGTGTAACTTCAATTGTACGCACATACTCGTACACACAAAAATACATACATATAATCACGCCTGTTTCCCAGAAGCTGAATTGTAGGGTTGAATTGTACGTATTGTTGACGTCCAATAATGTAGAAATAATGTATCCCATTACTCTATAATACGACCAATTGCCAAGTTTTATAACATACCGACTGTACTGTGACTGCTCTTGTATATAGGCACCTGATTACAGGCGTTCTTGCAAATTAAATCTTGTACAATCCCGTGACACTTTTCTAAAATTACGTCTAGTACGATAGACTCAAATTGTATGTACTCTCTAATAAAACTTTGCGTCGAATGAAGGACACAATACCCAAGAGGCTGGTCCACGCACTCTATCAAGGGTTCAAAAGCAATATAAATTAGTGTTGCCTTGTTCAGGGAAATAAACTTGTGAATAGCATGCAATCTAATAAGTGGAAAAAATATCTTATTATTATTCGGATGAAAGCGTTTTATGGGAAGCAGATGCGCATATCACACACACCCATCCATATGCACATAGCACGTACGCACCCACACTAACTTATACAAGCTGGTTGATAAAGTAAAATTAAAATATGGTAGAATTGATTCTTTGGATATTCGGGATTTTATATTAAGTTACAATATTGTCAACCGCTATATTTGGAAGTGCGAGGCCGTCTGGAATTGAAACATTATAACTAAGACATCTATCATCCAGGCAGCTAAAAAGTAATAGAGATCTAACCTAATGTAGCCTACAAAACAAAATTGGCAGCTTCATTAATAACTCAGCAACTGTTCCGTGGGCGACCAATGCTAAGTTATTATTTTAGTCTCTCATTACATATTAACTGCCAGCAAAATAATAACCTTATAACTAATAGGAAGACATTAGGGTTATGAGGGTGTGTTCATTTGCTAACTTAAATTTTTATACAATAAATTATCTTGTGCTATACTCTCCATTACCTTTCAAATACATGAGTTGGAAAATAAATGCCCCGGCAAAGCTCGAAACAATTTTTAACTTAACTTTTCGATCGATTGGAAAAGGAAATTCCATAAGGTATATTTATTTTACCGCTTCACTTAGTAAGATACCATTGCGGTGTATATTTTCCACATTTATATTACAAAACTTGAGATAGAGAATGTCATTTGCTGTCAATTACTGTGTCTGTCTCACAGTCCTGTCTTTAGTGTCTATAGATGAAAATCAGCTATGAAATGAATTCTCCTGCAAAGGAGGAGGAAGAAGGAGGAAGGAGGATTAGGAACATTATTTATATGTGTTATACCTAAAGTTGAAAGGACCTTATACCTAAAGTTTAACATGCCTTTAAGGCGAAGGGTACGGCAAGTCATTCTCCATACAAAGGTTGTGCAAGTTATATTTGTTAGTTTTGGCACTACAGCATTTAATTTTAATTTTTGTTTGTACATATTGGATATAAGCAGAACTTGAAGTTGAAATTTCATTTTATTTCAAAAAAAGTAAAAACAAAAGATACATTTTTTTTTATTAAAATTAAAAAAATAACTAGAAGAAATAGCTAACAGAAAAATAAGCATATTGACCAAAAATAATAACTGTAGCGCAAACACAAACAAAGAAAAACGTACACAAAGTTTGTATGGAAAGCGCTTGCCTACCCCTTCGCCTTAAGACTAAAGAAGGAAATTCTGGACTCGTGTCTCCTACCTTGTCTTTCTTACACCAGCCAAATATGGATATATAATGCATATATGAAAAGAAAAATTGTAACTTGTCAAAGAGCCATGGGGCGGAGCATCATGAACCTAAAACTTAGACATAAACCACGTCATACGGCTATAAGGGAAAAGACAAAAGTTATCGACGCACTATCACATTCCAAGAAACGAAAATGGAAGTGGGCTGGCCACGTGGCAAGAATGAACATCGAAAAATGGACTATGAGAGTCACTACATGGGCGGTAAAAGGAAGCCAGGCCGCCCGCTGGAAAGATTGGCTGAAGAACTAAAAAAGTTTGCAAGCGATGACTGGGTAACAATAGCCCAAGACAGAGAAATGTGGAGTAAAATGGAGGGAGGCCTTTACTCGTCAAGAGGTCCTAAAAAATAAGTAATTATTGTACTTATAGATATTTTCGACGACCTGTTTAGCCTAGTTGGTAGTGACTCTGCCTCCGAAGCTAGAGGTCCCGGGTTCGAATCCCGGCCAGGGCATTTATTTGTGTATTTTTCGCGGATATTTGTTCTTGGGTCTTGGATGTTTTCTATGTATTTAAGTATGTATTTATCTATATAAGTATGTATATCGTCGTCTAGTACCCATAGTACAAGCTTTGCTTAGTTTGGGACTAGGTCGATTTGTGTAAGATTGTCCCCCAATATTATTATTATTATATTATTAATTATTACCGACTGCATGTAAATTAATTAATTCGATAATGTTTTACTTAATCTACTATTACTACTTTTGAATTTAATAATGAAATATAAAAGTGTACATCAATTAAGGGATTAAATGGCTTAAATAATAACAATGGTCCTATAGCCTTACGCCACATCATTATCCTAACATTATTCCCAGTATAGTTGCATCCTGAAAGATGCCCGGGGCCGTTACCTAATCCCAAAAATTGGCGTAGGTACTAGTTTTTAAGAAAAACGATTGCTAACTGACCTTCCAACCCAGCGGGGAAACTAGACCTCATTGGGATTAGGCTTGTCAAGTGAGTGGGCAACTTGACTGTTAGAATTTCTCAAGCCACCCGCGAAGGCCTCTAACGAGGCTTTACGACTGCAGTCATAGACAGCAGCCGGGATCAACGGCTTAGCGTGCCTTCCAAACCCCGGGAGCGCTCGGTAAGTAACCTTTCAAAGCGGTCACCCATCCAAGGACTGACCCCGCCCGACACTGTTTAACGCACGAACGCTCCTTTAGGCCACGAACGCTCCTGGTAGGCCACGAACTCTCCTAGTTCGATTCTTACGCCATGTGAGTAAAAAGTCACTGAGGAGGTAAGTTTACTTTACAGAATTTGTAACATGCGTGACTTACACTGCACTGTAAACAGTATTTCGAACACCACCATCACACAACTATTAACATAGGTATAGTGCAAGTTACACAAAAATGTTTCATTGAGACAGAAAAGGTTGATCATTTCTGAAATGCATAACTATTCATGATTAATTATTCATCTCAGAAGTAATCAACCTTTTCAGTTCATCGACCAGAGGCAATCTAAACCGTATCAGATAACAATGACCATAATTCACGTTTACACGTGATGTCCTCACGGTCAGAGATCGTAGCTTATAGTGTTGTTATAGTGGCCAAGGTCCCTGTTACTGGTTAGTATACGAATAACAGGTATTGGTAGTATTTTATCAGTGGGATAACGCTACTGCTTGTCGTGGCAGGGTGCAACCTGTGTGATGGTATTTTCTAGTTTCCCGGTACTTTTTATTCTGCCTACCCCGAATCCAGAGCTTTAAGGCCACTAGTTTCGCAAACAGAGGGTGGATTAGGTAACATTTTCGAGCGTGCTGTGTCTCCTTACAAAGGTGACTTCTTGACTTAGTAGGGTGGGAGCGATAAATTTTTTCACTTGACGAAATACTCTTAGTATTTGACGGCGGTTTAGCTTAGCGATGGCCGTTTAGCCTAGTTGGTAGTGACACTGCCTCCGAAGCTAGAGGTCCCGGGTTCGAATCCCGGCCAGGGCATTATTTGTGCATTTAGCACGGTTCTTGGGTCTTGGATGTTTTCTATGTATTTAAGTATGTATTTATCTATATAATAAGTATGAATATCGTTGTCTAGTACCATTAATACAAGCTTTGCTTATTTTGGGACTAGGTCGATTTGTGTATGATTGTCCCCCAATATTTTTTTTATTTTTTTATTACGTTTGCGCAGAATTAATACCATGCGCAAAAGCGAAGAAGTACTGCATTAGTATCATTTGACGCTGACAGCTGACAGTTTTCTCATATCGTACCGCCTCCGCATCCGCAAATCAGGAAGGCGTCTAAAGATGACAGTCACATCTGCCTTACCTTCATTTTGACAATCAACAAGCAAGGACACTGTCCGTACACTATCTTTGCCTGGTTAACTTGAGTTTTTTGATTTCCAGAAACCCTTAGGAGACTTCTTCACTCGCCGGGATCGTTTGACTTGAGCTTACCGATATCGCAGTTCCTCACTTGACCAGATACTGGCAGTATTAAGTTTGCACAGTAGTAATATCATGCGCTGAAGCCGGGCAGTACTGCATTCATGTTAACCCGCTTCTGCGCATCCCGCGCCAGTCAGGAAGAACTAATTTGTATGTAGGGGCGCAGTAAAAAGCGGTACTGACAGTATTAGTGTACTCATCTAAACTAATATTATAAGGCTGAAGAGTTTGTTTGTTTGTTTGAACGCGCTAATATCAGGAACTACTGGTTCGAATTGAAAATTTCTTTTTGTGTTGGATAGTCCATTTATCGAGGAAGGCTTTAGGCTATATAACATCACGCTGCGACCAATAGGAGCGAAGACGCAGACGAAGTCGCTGGCATAGAATATGCTGCCTCCACAGCTCCTGCACTGACAAACCAGGAAGACGCCTTAACCATAACTATCATCATCATCATCATATCAGCCAAAAGACGTCCACTGCTGCAGCTGAACATAGGCCTCCCCCAAAAAGTGCCGCAATGACCGGTCCTACGCCATCCGCATCCAGCGGACTCCCGAGACCTTTATCAGGTCGTCAGTCCACCTTGTTGGGGGCCTACCCACTCTGCGCCATCCAGTACGTGGTTGCCACTCGAGAACCTTTCCGCCCCAACGGCCATCGGTTCAGCGGAGCAATGTGCTCCGCCCACTGCCACTTAAGTTTAGCGATTCGGAGGGCTACATCGGTTACTTTATTAACTATATTAAATCATCTCTTTTTATAAATTTTAACCATTCTTATATTAATAAAACTAAAACAGTACAGTATCAGGTAATCCGCAACAGCTTCGTAATTCATAAAACGACTGATGCTAAAAGTCGATCAGTTTTTTCTGAAAAAATTAAGTTATTTGTCTTAGTAGTTAGTAGTCTTCTTTAATTTCATTCCAAAATTTATATTCAGATAAGGCGATTACCTTTTTTTTACCTTTGCAAGCTAAGTATTTTACTCCCACATGCTAAGCCTAGAGAACTGTTCATCCAAAAATATACTTGTTTTACTGTACCAAGTATTTTGACTCGGCCCAAAAAATAGGATATATCCCTAGCTTCATGTGATTTATGTTCGGTCAGAAGATTGTGGGCAGAGAAATAAATCTGGAGATATTAATACCCTTCCGAAGGGACGTGGGGTCAAATCACTGGGTTATGAAGGAATATTATGACGTAAAATTATGTGTCTATTCGACGCCATTCCGTCCCTCTGTTTTTGTATCGTAAAATTTTTGTGGTCAGACGGTGACTGCTGCCTAATGAGAATACTTTGTGTTAATTTGAGATATTTTAGATTGTTTTGGACCATTTTGTTTAACTAAGTTTTTATACCATTGCTTAATAACTTGCTTTGAAAGCAGGTCCTAGTAAATTTTACAAAAAAAAATACAACATCTTTACTTATTTTATTTTAATGGGGCGATAACAATGACATAAAACCTGAAGTGGCTTTGAAATCGATTGACTTACGTTAATTACCCTCTATCCTCATGAGGATATCCTTTTAAAAACTAAGCATAAGGCCATTATTTAACCCCACTCGCGATATTTGCCATAAGGAGACACGCCCCTTCATCTTTCTGTGTTCAAAAATGAGTATTTCAGAGCCTAAAAAGTGGGCATATACTCTATATATATTTAATGTAATCGAAATATGTCGTCCTTGCCACCTATTCAGCGCACAAAATGTTCTCCACTTCGACCAAGATAGATAGCAGTATAGAACCTATTCATATAAGCATAATATGGCTATGGCTTATTACAACTACGCCTTGTGTTTTTATTACATTATTTGCTCGGTGAGTGCTTATATAACCGAGTAACACGTATTAATAATATTAGCCGTACGAAAACAACAATAACAGAGGACGTAAATTATGGCACTCTTTATAGATACTTGCGAGTCTTAGGGCTAGTGTTGTGCAACGTAACAATTCGGCGATGGAGTCAAAAATGTTTTAGTACCATAAATTATGTAGAAGTCTGATTATGGAGATTGCAGGTACAATGAAAACCAAGGGTTTAATTTTCTTTCCTTACTTCGGATTATCGATTTCTAATTATAAATGCAACAAATTATAATTGTATAAAAAAAACTGCAACTTATAAAAAGTAACTTTACTAACGTTGAAACCTAAAAATTAAGTCATTAATCAAAATATCAGTTTCTTTTAATTTTTCCATTAAGATTAAACTTTAATTTAAAAAGTGATGGATTGTTTTATTCTCAAACTTGTTTGATGATTAATTAGTTAACTTTACAATTGTTTATTGGGTGTCAAAAGAGTTTTTTCGAGTTCTAGCAAAATAATCTAGATTGCAAATCAGTTTTTTTATGTATTTTCAAGCAAGTAAATTAGAAACGACATAATGCAGTCTCGGTGAATGCTTTCATTTATGTACTTTCTAATTACATTATTATCATAGTTATATAGCGTGGAAGTGAGTGTAGTCAACCACACTCACTTAATTCATTTTTCCTCAAAATTATAGACTTTCGTTATTGAATGGTAAGCAAATGATTGTTTAAAATAACACCGGCCAAGTGCGCGTTGGACCACGCACAAATAAGGGTTCCGTACCGACACCTTCTTACCTACATTTAAAACCACAATTTGTTATGAATTGTCCTTAGTAACCCGTTCAGCTCGACAGCTCTCCAAAGAATGCCCGTCCCCCTGAAAACTACTAGCTAGCCGCCATGTCAAATGGCGGGAAAATATCCATCGCCGATTGATCGTACCGAGAGCACCAACAAGGATTGAGCAACACTCCTATTGGTTATTTTCCACCAATCACGTACAACTGCAAGGAAAGTCCAGTGTTGCTAGCACAGAATTATCAATTCCGGGCATCTTAAGGCGCAGGGTAGGGCAAGCCATTCTCCATACAAAGGTTGTGCAAGTTTGTTGCGTTAATTGTGGCACTACAGTATTTAATTTTATTTTTTGTTGGTACATATTGGATATACGCAAAACTTGATGTTGAAATTTTGCATTTTTGAAAAAAAAAATACAAAAAATAATTAAAATTAAAAAAAAAAACATCAAGACATAGCTAACAAAAATACAAGCATATGGACCAAAAATAGTAACTGGAGTGCAAAAACAGACGAAGAAAAACTTGCACAAAGTTTGTATGGAAAGAGCTTGCCGACCCCTTCGCCTTAATGCTGCGTAAGATAAGCATGACGTATAATGTGACCAGTAAGTATGACATATGATGATATATGCCATTTTAATGACTATAATAACAGCTTCCTGCTACATTCACAAGATATTCGTAGAAAACCAGCTGTCTATTTTACTTATAAACACATAAATCATGACAAATTCAATACATTTAATCAAAGCTGGTCGTATCTTCATAGGAAACTTACGGCACCTTCGCCCCTTTGTTTTGGCAAGACAGTTTTCCATCAATAACTCAAAAACCTTTAAACCTATCTTGTTCAAATATAAAATCGATGAAAGGATTCATTAATGTATATCATCTTGTTTTTTTACGACTTTGACGGCTAATATGTCACCAACAGTTGACTTAAATGAAAAAGATTTGTACAAACCTCTATGTCATTTTTGAAGGCCTGTCCTTAAATACCCAACACGCCTGTGTGCATTAAAAAAAAATTTTGATCCCCTATTACATGTATGGGGTGCCCCCCCCCCCCCAATATAATATTTTTTTCTTAATTTCACATCATATTTTTAGAGCGGTTCATAACATACACCTTCACACCAAATTTCATAATTGTAGTGGTCATAGTCACCGAGTAAATCGGCTGTGACGTACGGACGGACAAACAGACAGACAGACATGACGAATCTATAAGGGTTCTGTTTTTTGCTAGGGAACCCTAAAAAGGTATGAATAACACGATTATAACTAAATAAGTATTTTGTATTTTTGATTTGCGCTGAATATTTGGTCTGAAACTGATTAACAAGTGCTCAACACTAAAAGAAGCAGTGGTGTGAGTAAAAACTGCTCATAATTTGTTGGAGCTACGTAATGTGCTTAATACACGCGTTTTCTCGTATGCTGTATTTAACCAACGCTATTTTTGATTTGTCGGCCTGTTTAGCCTAGTTGGTAGTGACACTGCCTACGAAGCTGGAGGTCCCGGTTTCGGATTTCGGTAAGGGCATTTGTTTATGTGGTGAGCAAAAAATATGTTTCTGAGACTCTGATGTTTTTTATTTATTTATTTAAGTATCTTGTCCGAGGGAGGAAATTCCTCTGAAACCGAACTATTTCAGAGGAATTTCCTCCCTCGGACGCTCCGATTGTGGAATGAGCTCTCTAAGAGGTTTTCCAGACGGACTACAGTATGGGGTTCTTTAAGAAAGGAGTGTATGCTAAAAGGGTCGGCAATGAGCAAGTGACACCCCTAGGAGTTGCAGGCGTCCATAGGCTGCGAAAGCCACTTACTATCGGGAGGGCCGTACGCTTGTTTGCCACCGACGTGGTATACATATATCTATTAAATATATCGTCGTCTAGTACACATACCACAAGCCTCATTGAAGAACTACCTAGTTCGATTTGTGTCAAATTGTCCCCTAATATTATTAATTAATTCGTTTTACGGTCATATTGAGTTTGACGAATAAATCATTTTTTATTTGGCAGCACTTGACATACTAAGCTATGTTAGGCAAAGATAACACATATTGAATGTGTCAAAAATAATAAAGTATCACGTACATTTACTTAACAAAATTATATAGAATATGACGCCTTAATACTGAGCCAACAAAACACAATGAATATAAAGAAATCATGTATTTTATATTTTCAATTTTCTATCTAAATTAGACAAGTTTTAAATCAAATCTATATAAGGTAAACATCGCAATACTCGACATCTTAATGTCAAATAGAAGACATTTATTGACCACCTCTATTCATTGATTTTTTCCACTTAGTAACGTTACCTAATGCAGTAATATTGTTTATTACAAATAATATCTCTGCAATGCACAGTCTGGTGAAGTTTAGTTAGGTGGTGATTGGAATGGCTGCTCCGTCATCAAACCCCAACAGTTTCGCTGCAGGTTTGAATTTGTGGCGTGTGCCTCGTATGCACATACTGGTGGCTCGAATTATGGCAGTGCATATCCTTGTTCTAAGCCAACCCAGTATCGTACTCAGAGATTTATTCCAACGGTCTGAGAGGGCTTCGACCACCTCTATTCTGTCAATATAACATAAGACCACAGAATAAGTAATAGTATAAGACTGAAAATGCCCAGTATTGTAGCCTTTTACACAGTTAATATTATCACGCGATACACTTATATCACGATACATATCGCGTGAATATTGATGAACTATCTATACAATTTTGACGACGATAATATTGACATCCCAGTATTGTGATAATATTAATCGTGTAAGGCTATTTAAGTCATTGCATAAAGAAAACTACCTATTAGCTATATTGATCTCCCTGCGCTCCGCCTGGTGAGGGGTCTCTGTTGATGGTACCATCCGTTCTACCCCATCGGGTCAGTGTTGATCAATGGGACATGAACCTATTCCTAAATTTTTATCCTGGACTATTTAAATTAAACTTGTTCAAAATTAGTCTCACAAGCAGGGAAATTGGTTAAAGTTGGTTTTTCTGTTCAAAATCTAAACAGATCGTTGAAAATAAACGATAAAATAATGAATTAGAAATATTGTTTAAACCCATGCTGTTCTAAAATGTTATCAACTCATATACAAAACTTCCATACATGAGAAATGTATCTAATTACAAGTTTCCAAAGAGGGCTAATGAGATAAATTCAAAAACCGTAAACTTTTCGCAGAAACCGTGTTCACGTAAAACAGGCGCGGAGTGAAGTTCTGTCGGTAATTATAATATTTTAATACAAGACTTAGAAATTCGGGAGCCTCGGAATACATTAGCTTGTTAGGCTGTAGTATCAGAATAACTTCATTTGCTTCATAAGACAACGTAACGTAATTAATCATCTTGGTCTCGCTTTGGAGAGGCAATTGGTCGCTTCATATTATAACTCATATTCTGCTGCGTATTTCACATAGCTACTATTTTAAACCACGTCGAATTCTGGCAGCCAATTAAGTCCGTATTTCTCTAGAATTGACTTGTTGATTATTTTTAATGTCTTTTGAACCAAAATTATTGATTATTTTTAATCAACAATTTTTGTTCATCTTCCGACCCATGTTTATTTAACATAATAACTTAATATAGTTAATATAACTGTAACTTTTAGTAGTTTGGAAATGTCATTTGGAATAAACCTTGCGCCTGCTCGAAAACGTTACGTAATTACTGAAATGTCAACATGTGATCAACTTATATTATTAAGACCACAGTAAAAGCCAAAAGAGTACTAATTATCACAATATTACGACGTTACTATCACAACTTGCTCTTTTGGTCGTGAAATACTGCATAAGTAGTTGTCGTATATATTTTTTTCTTTTTCTATTCTATTCTATAAGAAGAGGCCGACCACGAAGCGAGCTCACCCAGAAGATGCCCAGTCATCATTATTATCATCATTTCAGCCGAAGGATGCCCAATGTAGCCAGCAGTCTCCCCCATAAAGAAAGAGTGTGTTAGAGTGCCACAATGGCCGGTACTGTGCCACTTGCATTCAGCAGACCCCATGACCACGCGTAACGGAGGAAGCAGCAAGAGTAGACAAGGAGGACTGATGGTAAAGGATTCTTTAAGTACCTTTTAATTACCCTTGGTAATCCAATTGAGCAGTTTTTTGATAGTTCATAGATTCGTTTTTTATTACAAAAATCGATGAACTATCAAAAAAATCATTTATTTACTAGAAATATTGTTGTGACGGGAGATATAATAGTTACATTGCCACAGAGATACGTCAGCAAGACATTTGAACATTCACACACATTCACCCAACTCACCTGTGGCTCTGTGATTTAGCATTGTCAACAGAGTCGATACACCCGGGTTTATCACTTGCATGTACTTATTGTAATGATGTGTATAATGTCTTGGTGATAACTTTTTCGAAAAGCGGATTAGCATGGAAAGTTATAAATGAGGTAACTGAATAGAAGATTCGATGTGGAGGCATAAGGTAATTTACAGTACATATGGTGCTACTTTACCGCACGAGTGTGGTAATCAGCATATTACGTGCATATTGTTTCCGAACGTAGCTTTTGGCTGTGTACGCGGTGCTCTGTGGTTTTTGGTGTCGCTAAAAATAGCACTGTTCACGAATACCAATGTCTTTGTTTATAATATGTTAACGGTAATAAAATATAGTACAAACTAGTGCAGTGGTCTTTATTAGGTACCAAAACACATATGTTGAAACTTTAAAGAGCCATATGTACTGTAAAACGTTGTACGATACACGCGCGAACAGGTAATTCGCAACTCGTGTCGATTTAAAACACTCCCTTCGGTCGTGTTTCAATTTATCTCTCTCGTTACGAATTTTCTGTTTTCTGCACTTGTATCGTAATGTACTATTATGGGCAAATATATATGGGCTTGGAATATTCGATAATCGTCGTCGAAGCAAAAGTTACTGGAAAAGCCTACGCTACTCTAAATAATATTTATTCACGTTACTTTTGCCTAAGACAAAATAAACATAGTTACCTATTTCATCATCTTCATCATCCTAGAGTTTTCCCAGTACATTAAAGTTGCATCCTGAAGGATGTCCGGGGTCCGCTTCCTAATCCCAAGAATTAGCACAAGCACTAGTTTTTACGGAAACCATTGCCAACTGGACACGTTCAAGGATTTATTTATACTATATTTATCTAAAGTGATGCTATACTATAGGTATTATATAAAGCTTAAAGATAGCTATATGTTATAGGTAAAGCTTAAAAATAGGTAACAGCATTAAAATTAATACCCTTAATACGCGCCGTCTCTCTGAGAAAATGTGTTGGCGGCGATTAGAAAAATCTTCTTTTAAAAGGCATCCTACGCAAGCGGATTTTAATCAGACACCAAGTTGTTTTATGGATCGTAATTTTAAGCCATTATACCGTTTAACAGCACAGTCCTAATATGGCGTAAATCTTGTTAATAGGGATGCTATTATGTTGACAGATAATTCTTGTACATCTGTAGAGTTAAGATTTGCAGTGGCAAATCCAATTCGTCATGTCTGACAAAGCAAATTTAAGGCCATGGTCACTTAAACAGATTTTGGGAATCGGGCGTGTGGTGAAATATCAATATAAGTACAAGAAGCTAATAATAATCTAAATTTAGTAGGGTATATTCTTAGATGAAATTCAGCATAAATACATACAAACGAAAAACAAAACATACATAATCACCAGGGCTCGAACTTTTTATGCCGATGACTTAAAATTGACGTCACACTGCATCTAGGATGATTCCATTTGGTGTCATTGTAATTTTCAATTTTTAATCATCAATCATTTAATCATGCATTTATGATAGTATTTTTTCAAATAGGCCGTATTTGAAAATAATACTACCATAGAATTTCCAAAAAGAAAGAGAAATCCTTTAAAATATTTTGATGCAATAGGCCGTATTTGAAAAATGACCATTATAAATGTATGATTAAAGATTGATAATTACTATAACACCGATTGGAATTATCCTATATGCAATTTCACGTCATCGGCACGAAAAGTTCGAGCCCTGATAATCACATAATTTCATTACAGTTAACTGTAAATGTAATTAAATATTTGATTATGTATAATTAATGCTTGTTAAAAATATCCAACGTTTACTCAGTCAGTGCGTCAGTCTGCGAGCCTGCAAATCTTTTCAGGATACTCAGACATCTGACTTATTACTCTGATGGCACATAATATCACAATAAGATGGTTTTCTTTTTAGAATGTATCAAAACACATGTATATTTTTTTATTTCAGCGTGAGATTGCCCGCCTGCGACAAATATACACGTGAAAATAAAATTCGTAGTGTTATTAAAGCGATAAGAAAGTATTAATGACAACGACTTAACGTTTGTACCTTTAAATATCACTACTAACGTTATCCGTTTAGTTCTTATCGTAAGACAAAACGAAAAAAAAAACCTATCGTTTCACGTCAATAAATTTACATCTACTCCGTAAAATTTTTGTATATAACGGTTTATTTCTGTCATACATAAGTGCAACAGAATACTCGTATGACATACATAAGGTCATATTTTCACATTCAAGCAAATAAGCTTCCGACTCGCCCGAGAATGCGCTAAGTTGAGCAAGGGACCAACATTTATCACATCGATTCCTGCCGGTCGATTGCGTAACCTTTCGTTCGTTATGACTATCTAAATTTATTTTTTGCTACGGAAATTAACAGCTGATTTGTCTTAACGCTAGGTCGAAAGGTTACGCAATCACCCCTCTGAAATACAAAATCAATAAAGGTTCTGCATTGCACTTATGGCCCCTATAGAGTTAAAAACTCCCAAAGGCTACGGTTTCCGTTTACCATCAGGCATCGTCGTACGCTTGATCGTCACCATTGTGGTATTACAAAATAATGTTTTAGACGTTGTTTTCCCAAACTTACATCTCTCTTGGGAAATGATTTCGGAATAAAATAAACACTATGACCTTATCACCAACTTAATCACTCTTAAATTGGTTCAGCGTTAGAGTGCAGAGGGTGACCAAATACTGACTGATAAACAGATGGAAATACTTTAACATTATATTTATACTACTTGACTTCTAACCATCTAACCATTACCATATTTTAAATAAAAAACTACTCGACGTCTCTCATATAATTAGTTAATTTAAGCATAGAGCAAATGTAGGGACACGTTAAAGTTAATATTTTGTATTTTAGTTTACCAATTTCCATTTCTATTATTCATTGTCCCGCCTTCAAATGTACTAGTGGAGAAGAGACATGACCCTTTTATTGGTCATATGTGCTATTGCACCTTTTCTACGTTTAAACTGTTTTTGAAATAAATAATACTTAAATAAATAGTTACAGCTTCAGATTCCATTTGCTCTAACGTATCTAAGCAATACCAACCAATAAGCCACACCTAACTGCAATCCCAACCGCACCGTCAACATTTAAATTAGATACAGTTTAGTGAGTCGTCACCCGTGACGGTAGTTTCGACGGAAATGGATCGGCGGCTGGCGGAGCGGAAATGACTCAATATTTCTTGCCGTTAGGGCGCTTGCGGGTCTTGATTTGTTTACGGTCGAGGTTTATCTCTGCTCTGACTTCTGTTACATAATCATTGAATTGTATAAAAAGGGATTATATTATTATCATATCATTCTCCTTGACGTATCCGTTGATGGTGAAGCGAGTGTCTCCTTTACGAGCGTCGGTCATGTGCACGAATGTGGCTTGCAAAACCGAATTTGGTTTTGAAGGTTCTGTTGCAGGGCGCACAATGCAACTCTCCTTTGTCATTATATGTATAGCTCTAGGAAGGATCTTTCTGTTGAGGCGTTTTGCATCGAGGTCTTGACGTCTTTCTCTCTCGAGGTAAAAAGAAATTACCTAATATTCCAATGTCATAAGTAATTCTTCAGGTGCAGCAAAGGAAAACCACAGATGGATAGAATAAGGTTCTTTTTAGGCCTTGAACCACTATGGTCTTGAATATCCTAAGTACTTTGTTGTTAATCTAGATATATTGCTATGACTAAAACTATTTGCGTTTGGTAAAGGGCTGGGTTCGATGCCGCTTTGATCGATTGCGCTAAAACCATTATAAGTGTTAACCATTATAACTGTATAAGTGACTAAAGTCTTAGCTGCAATCTCATAGCCGTGATACGGAGCGTTACCTTCAATGGGAGTACTGGTTTATCTAGCACAGGTGACTCCGGGCACGATCAGGTCCCCACCAGGCAGAAACTTTACCTGCATCTGGCATGTAGTGTGATAACGCAATGTACTGACTGTTAAGTAAAGTATAACAACGAAACACTTCGAGAAAAGGTAGGTAGTGCCCTTGCGCTTCGCTTGGCTCGTCTTGGCGGGGGCACTACCGTGCCCCCAGATACCGTGCAACATATACAATTTTCAAATTAAAGTCTGTATGATGAAAGAAATAATTACAATTACAAAGTTAATAAATAACTTTATTTCAGAACATTATCATTAATATGTCAGTGAAATCGCGATAAAACAAATTAGGTATCATTGTGTCACTCATATGAACACAGAGATTGTGAAAACAGAACGCTGTCACCATATTAATAATAATTGTTACAATTGTTTGAAATGGACCCGGGTATGTCCTAAAACTACGACCAAGACCACCGGGGGATGGGCAGCAGCATCCCTGGAGTGCGGTGGAGATACTGCGATCGCCAACCCGCATGCCAAGCGTGGCGATTATGGCATATACCCCCCGTGAATTTGGGGGAGGCCTATGTCCAGCAGTGGACGTCCTTTGGCTGATATGGTGGTGGTGGTGGTTTGAAATAAATCAAAATATTCGCTAACTAAGTAAAAACCTCTTAAGTGTTTGGTTTTGAAACTGCTGCATATGTTCTGCAACGCGCTATCGAAATTTCTAAAGTCAGTTACCTAAATACAACTTCCAACCGACTCTCAATGCATTTCGCTCCCTAAGAGATCTCTCTATTCTCGTTTCTTCTTGCGTCTCCTATTTATTGTATATAACTCTACCCATAGATAACCCTTTCCTGTGTATATCCAGCCTTGTTCATTAATCCTTCTAGGAGTACATCTCGTACCTACAAAACGAAATGCATTGTCGTAAATATGTTTATTCCTTTACATGTTTCAATGCACAATGTTCTGAATTGCCAGCGGAACTTCTAGGCTGCACGTTGTATCTGAGTTCATTTCCAAACCATTACCGGCACTTTCTCTGTCGATGGCTTCGTGTTTGTTTAGGGTCCAGGTAGATGTCGGTGACGATCATATGTCATCTGCAAAGCGAAGATGATTTAGATATTTCCCGTTTACTTTATACCTTGTTCACTCAAATCAAGATGCTTTAATATGTTCTCTAGCAGGGCTCTCAATAGATTGGGTGAAATCGGCTCGACTTAGCAGTAAATATGTGTATAAAAAGAAACCTTAATAAATACAAAATTAAATATACTTTTTGCCACCTTCGACGTTATATTTCAAAGGCTCCTCAAAGATGTATCAGAGCCGTCTTTTGTATTTTTCTCGGTCGCCCTAGGGGTCCATTTGAGTCGTACATTACGCATTTTAAATTGATTTTCATTTGTTTCGATCGAGGCTTCACGCACACCGTGCTAGAGCGTACATGGACAGACGAGGAAACTGTGTTTATTACTTTTGAACTTTATTTCAATAGAAATAGAAATAAAATCCAAAAGTAACAAGTTTTCAGTTTCCGCCATTGTATACTTAAAATCATTTGAATTGATCCATCTGAATCTGAATCTGTCCAAGCAAAAAGGTTGAAAATCGAGTGGCAGTGATTTTAAAAGTCAGTAATTTTTAAATAATTTTAACTATACCATGCCTGCATAAAATTTATTTTGGTAAACGCTCGCTAACGCATCAGAAAGAACGCGCGAAATACGAAATCACATTGAAATGCGAATAGTACTGACTGACACCCTAAGTTTATTTCGAATATGACATGGGTGTTCGTGGGTACAATAAAATGTGTCCATCATTGTGTCACTTTGTTAGAACTACTCAAGTGGAAGGTTTGGATCTTTTCTGTCAAAAAGTTTCAATAAAAGAGAAATTCGATTACGATTCGCGAAAGTACAGCTGCGCTAATGTGAAAACAACTTAGAGTTTTTGAGTTGATTTCTCAACTACCAAGTTTTGGGAGATGTCTATAAATGATTCGCAGTTGATGTAAATCTGTGTTGTATTTCTTTGTGTGTTGTCAAATATATTTAATAATTGTTTTACTCATAATCCAATTTTAAGCTTAATCTCCGATAATTGCTTAACTTATCGAATTATTAGCTTTTTATATACTTGTACCTATTATTATTTGTCGGTCTGTTAGCCTACGAAGCTGGAGAACCCGGGTTTCAATCCCGGTAAGGGCATTTGTTTATGTAGTAAGCAAAAACATTTGTTCCTGAGACATCCAAATATTTTCTATGTATTTAAGTACGTGAGTACTTTATTGAGATTATTTTGGGCCTAATTCGATATATTAGTCCGAAAGCCTCTAACTTTGCTTAACGACTGCTGTCATAGATAGAACGTGCACGCACAACACATTAATAATTAATTATAACTGTTAACTTAAATGAAAAAAAGTAAGTAATTAATTTTAATTTACAAATTAATTAATATAAATGTAATCTTATAAAAATGCAAAAAATATTTTGTAATAAGCAGTAACATCTGCTAACGAGAATTATAAATATAAGTTGAAGAAAAATATGGTACTCTAAACAGGAATCCAACCTGTTACGGTGTCATTGTTCGCTTTCCTTTAAACTAAAATATCATAAATATTTTGTAATACGTTCCATAATAATTACAAGGAAACCAATGCACAAAGTGCATACAACAGAATAGGTAATAGTCGTAATTTGACAGAGCCGCAGACAACCATTGTACATAGTCAATTAATATCGATTTTGCTGCAAACTAACCACACACAGCACATTGTAAATCAGGAGGTCAAAGCAACTGCACGATTTGCATACAATTATGATGTCAGTACGTGCTTTATCTACACAACACTTGTAGATATAGGTAAATACATTTATGTTTCCACATCGGATCCGCAGTGTGTAAAAGCGCGACCTCCTCACGAAGATGTCGTCTCGCTCGCAACTTTTCAAGCACTATGGCGAGAACGCGCATTGATCTCCACGCCATCTAGCGGACGCCTGCCTCTGCTCTCTTCTGGCTAGCCTATGCAACCACGTGTGTGCTACGTCATAGTGCGTTGCAGCGTTTTGCCGCTAAGGAGCTGGAACGTAGAAGCATGGCTCAAATGTGAGACACATAAGGCGTCGAATAGGCTAGATTGGTTGATGATGAGGATGATGATGTGGCTCATCCTAGTTAGAGCACGTTGGTAGAACCAAGAACGCGTGCGCAGAACACATAATAATAATACCCAGTTGGCTAATTAAGTAATTTTCTTATTACCTACCTATAGATATCGTCGCGGATGGCGCGCAAAACTGTTAGACATTATTGGCAAACTTTAACATACTATCCAATATTAATACAGATATTTACCTTGCACTTGCATCATTCTAATTGCGTTGCGTATCTTTCCGTCCAGATCTGTAGCTGGTCTGGTTATTTTTCTTACAAATTATGTCAAGTAGGTACTGAGAACTCATAGGGATACCCCACTTTGCACTTGAGATGCAGTCATCCGGCCCGAATAAAGATCTGATAAATCAATACTAATATTTTGAATTCGACAGTAACTATGTCTGTTACTCCTAAACCGATTGTGATGAAATTTGGTATGCAGTAACTTAGAGACCCCAGAAAGGATATGAAATATATATTTATTTTATTATAGGAAGTTTTTGATAAATCATAACACCCTTATGGGAATCTCATTTAGCAAACAAATCTTCACGCGATTAACGAGTCTGCGCAGCCGAAGTCTCCGGCACGAGTTAGTACGAGTATATGTATATACAGGGCGTGGCCTGTAATAGGAGGCAAAAATTAAACGGTACACTATTGAGCTCTCCAGCAACTATTTCCAAATGGTTTTAAATGAAAATAAAAAGGTTTTTTTATATATTTTTTTGCCAAAGTAACTTATATGTAATTTTTTACTCTACTGGAATGATATTATTAACTATTTATTCAAAAAGCACTAAAAAATTATAAAAAAAATTAAAAAAATCCGTAAAATATCCTTTTAAACCAAAAATGCGACAACGATTATGAGTTATAACTTAAGCAACTTCAAAATCAGCATTGACTGCCGCGCTATAATCTCTGAGTGCCAAGATCCATCACTTGGAGGTCATAACTTTATATCAAAATATCTCCCAATTAAAAAAAGATATTTTTTTTGGACACAAGAGGTTACTGCAGATGCTCTAAGGAAGCGTCCTTTAAATTTATTGCTCCTATTACAGGCCAGACCCTGTATAACTTCTAGAAACTACCATAAATTCTGATGCAAGTTTGTGCTCGTCAGACATATATTTGCTTAACTGGGAATCGATCCCATAACAATTCGTTGGCAATTAAACTAACTGCGTCGTTTGTTATCGCTATATCAACTGTTACAATAGTATTAGTCACGAATGATAATGGTTAACATGGATAATGATGGCTAAGGGAGAAAGCGAATATATATAAGTATCATAACCATGACAACAGTTGACTACAATTTGACTGATGATTTGATTGATGTGACTACAATTTGTATTACGTATAATAGAACACTTATAGTATACTAAAAGGGACAGTAAGTCCATTTGCCTTAGTAAATACGTTAGCTGTATTTTAGACATAAAAATACTAGGGTACGATGAGGGAAACGAGAGTTATCGATACATCAAATCAATGTTCAAAGAAATTATTTTGCATACAATATAATACAATACAATACTATATGCTTTATTGCACAACTCAAAAAAGAATTACAGATAAAAACAGCATAAAGATACAAGCAGAGGTAAACAACAGGCGGTCTTATAATAATATTGCTTTTTTTATATACCTTTTCAGGCGTTTAGTTTCGATAATAACACAATACGACTGGCCTGGTAAGCACAAGGCTTGGGTAGGTAAGCTCCCCAAGGTCCCCAGTACGCTCGGCTGAACTCGATTCTCCATACAAACGTAGTTTCGTTCCCATTTTAAATTAGTTTCTGTTGCTAAATATTGTAATAGAAAAGAAATACAGCGAGTTTTTGAGTTTTTTACGTCTTGTATGAAGACCTTAATAATCGCTGTATTTTTTCTTCATTATAATTTCAAGCAACACAGGCTAATTTTCAATCTAGATACGGCAGTTCCCATTGTGTATACAAAGTTTCATGTTATTCTAGCATGGCGTTTTACAATGAGAGCGAAACTACTTTTTCTCAAACATGCAATGAAATATTGATGTTATGTTCCTTATAATAAATAGGCTGCGAAGTATGACGTTTCAGGTGCGGCTAGGACAAGAGGTAGTTAATGGAATTTTATACAAATCTTGCAGGCCTAGGCCTGCAAAGTCCTCTTTTTTAATGTCCATTCCACATAAATTTGTGGCACGGGCATCATGACATTCTGCCACTATTCGTATTAAAAATAAACTTTGATTTTTTTGTTGTTTATTTCATTGCATGCTTGAGAAAAGCACTATACATACCTCGGCGGGAAATATGGGGTTGCCGGCCGAAGACATATAGACGGCTGAGCGAAGCGAGCCTTTTGTCCCGGCCTCTGTAGTAATGTACTATTGTATGGAGAACCGAGCTTACTGCGAACTCTGCGTCGTTGCGGGCGCAGCGTCGTTGCTGGGCGGGGGCGGTTTTGTGCTAAAGCAAACGCGGTCCGGGGGACGTCACACTAAAAAAACCGGCGAAGTGCGAGTCGGACTCGCGCTCGAAGGGTTCCGTACCAGAAAAAGGCCAAAAGCTGGTGCCATTAAACACTTGTTTTATTGAGTTTTTTTCGTATTTGTAGTTTTAGCGGCAACTACTCTGTTGTATGGGAGCCCCCCTTAATTATTATTATTATTTTGATTTTAGTATTTAAATAAATAAATAAATAAATAAACATTGGGGGACAATCTTACACAAATCGACCTAGTCCCAAACTAAGCAAAGCTGTTGTTATAGCCACAATAAAAATACATAATCTGTGCACATTTCAACTGACTAGCTATTACGGTTCTTGAGATCTAGCTCGGCGAGTGGTAGCCATGAAAAAGGGCTAAAATATCACGTTTTTTTATGGGAGCCCCCTTTATCATTATTATTATTTTGTTTTCAGTATTTTTTGTTATAGCGGCAACAGAAATACACAATCTGTGAAAATTTCAACTGCTAAGCTAGCTATTACGGTTCTTGAGATACAGCCTGGTGACAGACGGACGGACGGACAGCGAAGTCTTAGTAATAGGGTCCCGTTTTTACCCTTTGGGTACGGAAGCCTAAAGACGCGCGGTTTAGTGGAGCGGAGGTTGCGTGTGTGACATATGAAATAGTAATCGACACTGTCTACAGTCGACAGTTTCGGAAAGATCAAAAATGCAAAAACCGTCTCCGTCCCGCACCGCGCCGCGCCCGCTCTGTGCGTTTCGAGCTTTAAGGAGAAGCAATGCAACTTCGTGTAGTGCCGTCCCTTTCACTCTCGTGTTATACACTATATGATGACAAGGGACGGCACGATACGAAGTTCGGTTTTCTAAGTTCGGAGTAGGCCCTCTGATCTCACTCCTACTCGTATTTGTTACGTCTCTTGGGATCAAGATATAATGGGAGTGAGAAGTGCGAAGAGTCTACACAGTTTGTGAATATACTCCTGAGCATATTCCTATTAGATTATATCAACAATCAACACTGACGGTATTGACCATAAATGGCGCACATAGTTTACGTCGGCAACACAATATCATTTTAGCGGTATCTGTTGACTTGAGTATTGAGTATACGGTAATGATAATAACCAATCTGAAGCGATTCTAGGCGTGCTAGAGGATACATGACGGAATGGTTACCTATTTTCAGAGTTTACTAGGCTGGTCTAAACTTGTGTGTATTAAATCCTAGTGGGCAGCGGGATGTCATCTTGCTCATATTTGGAGCACCCGATCTGAAGAAGTATCTCCACCTTACAGAAGACCGGCTAGTAATAACACCTCTACAACCCACCTCACCTCTCATGTTCTGTAGATATTAAGTACCCGGGTATGTCTTAAAACTACGACCAAGACCACCGGGGAATGGGGAGCAGCATTCCTAGAGTGCGGTGGAGATACTGCGATCACCAACCCGCATGCCAAGCGTGGCGATTATGGCATTTACCCCCCATGAAATTGGGGGAGGCCTATGTCCAGCAGTGGACGTCCTAGGGCTGATATGGTGGTATGGTGGTGGTGTTCCTGGTTGTGAGTAAGGTCGCCAGAGCTCCTATGGATACTTACGCTGTGTTGGGAGTGAGGGACATGCATATGTCTCTAGTGACGTGTTTGTGATTCATCTAGAGTCCGAAGCGTTCATAGGCTACGGTATTTGCTTACCATAGTTCGGGACTTATGCTTGTTTGCCACCGTGATGATGGTGGTGAAATGGATTTTGAACGTAATATTTGGGGGAAAAACATATTTATAATGTACGTAAGCACTGTAAGCATCAGTTGGTGAAAGTGTCAACTATAAGAACGAACGGAGTTAAAATACGCAAGCGGATGTACAAATTATATTGCCCTGAATGGATATTGCACGTTAGATTTGGGTGAAAAATATACTTATTGTGTACACATGAGTTGGTGTTAGCACATTCAGCGCCGAGAACTCGTTTTCTGGTACTCTGTAGCCGCTACGGGCTACAAACGGAAAATACATGGCTACGGCCTACGAGCGTAGCGCGTTGCACTAGGCGGCATTGTAAGTGTTAAGTACTTTTTTGTGAATACCAATCCATAGGTTGAAGGCCTTTTAATGCCTATTTTTAGCGCTAGACTCATACAAGTATAAAAAGCAAAAATAAGTGTACTATTATTGTAGTAAATAAAAAGAACTGTTTTCCATCTGTGTAATGTTACTTTTCTGTTGAGATTTTCAAGCCAACGGCGTCGTGCCTTTGTTTTCTTAGGATATAATTAATTACGGTTTTCATTGTGAGCATAACAAGTTATCCCCTCCAACATTTTTGCTAATGAAATTACTGCCATTTGTCACGTGGATTAATATAATTCTAAAATGTCTGTTTGACAAATTTTTTATGTTGTCAAATTAGACAGAAATCTAAAAATACAAATTAAGTGAAGAAATTGAATTGTAAACAAAATAATCAAAAATATGGTCTCAGGAATACAAGGTCTGATACTTCTGATCTGGGTCTTCTGGTCTGAGTTCTGACACCGCACAGGATTACGTCACTGGCGAGTTGTCACTTTATAGTGAAACAAGTAATGAAGGAAAGATTTTCTGCCGTTACTATGAAATAGTAGTTTATGTGGCTGTTACGTACTGACATACATATACTCACGCCCGTATCCCATTGGGGTAGACAGAGACCAAAGAATGCCGAAAACTACGGTCCTTACATACTCCTTGTGCTTCAAACACATCCATACACAAGGGCAGCTGTCCCCCCCTTGAGACTCAAAATGCTCAAGACTGTACCCAGAATTCAGACTTTCCTTACCCTATTTATATCAACTTGCCTGCCCTAGGCCATCAGCTGGCGACCGGCTGGCGACGCCCTTGTCCATCCAACTCCTCATACATGCTCGTCGGTTGCGGGTACTTTTGACTTGGCCTTTTTTCAGTATCGTAGAAATATGATCAAGATACCCTCGCCTTGATCGCCCCCTTCGAACCCTTCCATCCATCTTCTGAACGTAAATCCTCTTAGTCAGACTGCTTTCACGCATCGTCTTAACATGCCCAAGCATACCTTTTTCAATCCTAGCCACTAAGTCGTGGTACTACATTACGAAAGGCTTTAAAATCCGAGTGTGGGTTTATAAAACGAACCAAAGGCGAGTTTCACAAAAAGATCAGCTAAGTATAGATTGGGGTTTGGTGCCACAGTCACAGTCAAGATGATCGAAATTTGAATGTAATTCAAGTATCGCTTATCGATACTTTGATGTTCACAATAAGATGCTACCACAGATACAGGTATCTAAATATATGTCGTAATATAGGTAGGTTAACTTATTGTTTCTGAACATATTGCAGGGAAGTTATGATATGGATATAGATAAAATATATTATTTACCTACGCATTACAATCGTCGCTGGAAACACAGCAACAGACTGCCACTCACACTTACGATCGCCATCTGTCGATAGCAGTGATGACGTAAGCATGTGTCATTAATGAAGTTTCCCGGAGTGCCATACCTGGAGTAAAATACAGGGCGTCCCACGGCTATGCTACACGGAGGGAAAGTACCTTGAATATTGTAGATGGAACATTTTACCGACAGCAGACATTATTTGAATTAAAAAATCCTTTAAACTGCATTCATAGATTTTGAAATAATTACATGGTTGAACCAGGAATCGAATTCGCTACACGAGAAAAAAAGGATTAATTTTGATTTAAAAATGTTAAATTCATTGTATTCCTCTTATTTCTGACATTATGTTATTTAGCAAAAAATAATCCTGAGCCTTTCGATCGGCATGAAACAGCTACAGGGTATTTTTTTTTCTCGTGTAACGCGTTCGATTCCCGGTTCAACCATGTAATTATTAAAAAATCAACGAATGCAGTTTAAATTACTTTTTAAATTAAAATAATGCCTTCTTTCAGTAAAATGTTCTATCTACAATATTCAAGGTACTTTCCCTCCATGCGGCATAGGCGTGGGACGCCCTGTATATTATAATTGTATCAAAAACCATCCCCGGAATAATGTCTCAATGGCCTGTTTTAGATTTAAGTTAGTTCTAATTTTATTTATATTACTTTGGTTAAGTATTCCGTATATATTTCCATGGTCCTTAAATAAAATCTACTACTAATAATTAATTAATCTGTATTTAAATATTAAAAAATATATATGTGTAGGTAACTCGAATCACAACACCTATTCCATCACATCCACAATGGCATCGTACAACAATTTAGTTTTATCAGCCGTAAGTATAACGTTTCGTTTATTTTATCTCCCCGAATCGTCGAACTCACTACTCAGCAATACGTGAGATATCCGAGCGTCGATCCATGTATGACTGTTACATTATTTGGCTGGTGAAATATTGGCGCCGTTCCAACCGGGGTCGCCATTTTATATCCGAATTGGCACTAGCTTATTGAGACCATAGCTCAACGGATTGCACACATATTTGCATCAGTAGACAAGTCTGGCTTTCGGTAAAGCTCGTGCCATCTTATTATACTATAAAGTAAACAAAAACATGGTATAAAATGCTATGCAAACATACATAATATCGTTTACTCCATTATGCTGAGTGGGGTCCTTTTTAGCGTTGCTTCTTAATGTTATCACTTGTGATGTATGTACCTATACGCTAAATAAATGTATTTTATTTCTTTCTTTCTTTTTTCTTGTCGTTCTTTACTGTATCATTGTTTTAAGATTCGACCTCATAAGGAAAATAGGAAAATTTATAGGCATTTCGTTGTACCTGTTTATCTATCGGCTAAAACGGGAATTAAATAGGAAGAACACGTAGAGGTATCTAGTTGAAATTATATACAAATTATGTCTGCTTTAGCTGTCAAAAAAACAATTTTCTAGATGTGGCTGTTTATACTACACTTCTGTGGCGCTGTGAGCTGTAGATCAAGCGAGCCCCCATGTCACCGAGTGGTATTTTTTTTCTGAGTCGAATCGGAGAAGCTTCGCACTCGCTTGTTCAATAATGCATATTCATATCTGACGTGAACAAAAGTTCACCCCGCTACATTTTCTTACTGCCTCCGAAGCCAGAGGTCCCGGGTTCGAATCCCGGCCAGGGCATTATTTGCGCATTTAGTACGGATATTGTTATTGGATAATGTATTTAAGTATGTATTTATCTATATAAGTATGTATATCGTCGTCTAGTACCCATAGTATAAGCTTTGCTTAGTTTGGGACTAGGTCGATTTGTGTAAGATTGTCCCCAATATTTATTTATTTATATTTATTTATTTACTTAAGATAATCCGTTCGGATTCTTACAAAATGTTAGATAAGATTTTTTAAGGATCTATAATTATTTTAATTGTCTTGATTCGGTCGGATCCTTAATTTATCATACAAATCAAGCAAAAACGCCATTAGACGAAATTGAAAGAACCTAGTGGGCATTTTATTTTATTCTTGTAACTTGATATTTTTAACCTGTTCAGTAACTTTATTACCCTATGTAATTGAAGTGCGTCGAAAGTTGGTATTTGTAGATATTTGAACAGGTAAATTAAGTGTCTAAGATTTAAATAACCATAAAAAAGCTACAGTTTAATGCTATAGTAACCTCTTTTTCTTAATTTTTGAATCTACAATCCCTCGATTTTGGCTTGTTCATCCCTGGAAGGTCAACTTCAAGTATTTTAATGGTTCTACGCTCTTACTTAGTACTCCGACCGGTTAAACCGCTGTGATTTCGTTGGGCGCAATATTGACGAGGAGACTATTTAAGGCTGTAGTATAGCAGGCGGGGACTGTTATCATTATTTTCAAAATGGACCACCACGAAACCTAAAGCCATCGTCAATAATACGACCACCGAAATCACAGCGGTTGAAACGCTCGAATTACTGACTCCTGTCGGTTCTGTTTTTATTAGATCTACTGTGACAATGTTCCAGCAGTTAAGTTTGTGCATAAAACTAATTTACCCGGTTTCTTTATTCACGAAAGACATTTCCTTGTTATGTGGAATGTGGGTCTGGCAGTATAACTTCAGCTGAATTTTTAGGTTTTACGACTGCTATTAAGCTAAAAAGTTCTACTATGAACGTCATAGTTTTGCCAACTTAATATTATATATGGGTATAAGATAGCCGTGAAGTTAAATTTAATCTTCTTCGTAGAAGTATTAGAAAGTAGTAGCTGGAGCTAAACTATCTATCAACGAAATTCAGAAGAATTAACAGGGTTCAAGATGTTTTGCATTAATTTTAATGACCGCGTATTGTGCGCATTTGAAACTTGTCGAGCGATATTCAACCTTAAAGACGTGCGAGCGGGACTAGTTTCAATTTTAATTTGCATCAAAATTTGATTGAAATGTGATTCTGGCGGATTGGTTTAACACATTGAAGCAAGCGCTGAAACATAATAATTATAAAATAAAGTTACCGTAAAGTCCAGTTTGACCCAAGTGGGATAAATGTGGCCCACATAAAAACCACACATAATAAAAGTAATAAAATCTAGCGCCTACGCCAATTCTTGGGATTAGGTAGCAGCAGATTAGGCATCCTTCAGGATGGAACTGTACTGGGAATAACGCTAGGAGGATGATGATGATAGTGGCAGAATGTCATGATGCCTGTGCCACAAATTTATGTAGAATGGAAATTAAAAAAGAGGACTTTGCCGGCTTAGGCCTGCAAGATTTGTATGAAAATCCATTAACGACCTCATGTCCTAGCCGCACCTGAAACATCATACTTCGCAGCCTATTTTAAGGAACATAACATCAATATTTCATTGCTTGTTTGAGAAAAGATGCTTACGCACCATGTACCACTTGCATTGCTGGCATTCACTAAGAAATGTTTTCAAGGGAAAAGAGTTTTTAATACTTACCGGTATTTGCATACTTGAGCTGTGTCTCTTTCTAAAACGTAATGGAGAGTATTCTACTAAAATGTCATCACCAAATCACAATCTGCGCACTCAGTATAAATATAAATTACCGTATTCCCAAGGTTAACAATAAAATTATGTACAAAAGTGTTTTTATTGCTGCCATGCGAGTATTTAACAACTTACCTACCTATTGAAATTAAGGCAATAGAAGGTAAAGAGCTCAAAAGTACCCTGAAACGCTGGCTCATCAATAAGACCTTTTATTGCATGAATGAGTTTTATACAAACGCACATTAAATAATTTGTAACAGCATCCCATAGGTACACTTAAGATTTTATATTGTACGTCCGTGACGGACAAACTGTTGAGTCTAATTATGTAATGTCTTTTATATCAGCTTTGTACACAGTTCAACGATAAACGTTATTCTATTCCATTCTATCCAGACGAGCTGACGCTGGTTCCTTGGCAGAGAAGTCGTTGTCTCCTATGGGATGCCACATATGTTAGCACATTTGCGGCATCCCATCTAAGACACACCATTAGAGCAGCAGGTTCGGCGGCAGAAAATGCCGCGAAAATCAAGCACACCAAATACTCTGACTTGGAATCTGCGAACGACTTTGTGCCGGTTGTGTGGACAAACTTGTGAGTCTAATTATGTAATGTCTTTTATAACAGCTTTGTACACAGTTCAACAATAAACGTTATTCTATTCTATTCTATACAAAATTACGTCAAAATTCTAAAGAAAAACAAAAATAATTGGAAATAATTTTAAGTAATGAACGAGCGAGTAAAGTTGTTTAAGTCTACTGGAAGAATCCAGTATTAATATGTATGTAGGTATTAATGTTTGTTCGGTGATAACTCGAGTATTGTTGTTGATGGAAACATCTTGAAAATTATTAGGCAAATTAATGAGGCAAAGAAATGTTAACTCCGAACATGGGTCAAGTCAATCAAGGGGCTACCTTACCAAGATATATTATCATCATTAATTGAAAGACGGCCACTGCAGGACATAGGCCTCCCCCAGAACGCCACAACGATTGATCATGGAGTGCCCACATCCAGTGGACACCCGCGACCTTAATCAGTTCATCAGCCCGCCTTGTGAGGGCCTTCCGACGCTGCGTCGTCTGGTACGTGGTCACCACTCTAGAACTCGCTGGCCCCACCGGCCATCGGTCCTCCGGTCAACGTGGCTTTGTAGCCCGCCTATTGTTACCTAAGTTTGGTAATTCTGCTGTGCCAAGTACCAAGATGTCAAATGTTGAAGACCTTTTTCTCTAATTGATAGTAGTTAATAATGTAGTTAGGAAAACGTTTGTATGAATAGTTCATACTAACGATTAAAATCAATGGCAAAACCATTTCTATGAGTATGTACGAGTAGTATGTAGTTCCAGCAATTTATTCAGTTTCTCATTAACGCCATTATGTGCTCTTATCCGATTAGTTTGTTTGTTTGTATTTTAGTGTGTTTTAAAACTACTTTTGCGTAACAAAGGGTAGGTTAAACAAAATAAGTTGCTGTCCGATATTTTTGGTACATGTACAAGCTTTTATTGTCGACTGTTTTTTGAATAGTCATGAGTCAGTGCGTTTCCAATGAGTCCAAATACTACAAGTTTAGTTTTTGTAATTTATCCATGGCCACCTTCTGTCTCCCTCATAAAATCAACTCGGTATAGTCATATTATTGCAGTGTCGCCAAACTTACATAAGTATGCCAAATTTCAGCTCAATCCACCAGGAAATGGTTAAAAAATGGTGAGCAAATTTTAAAACTGCATCTTACATATTCATACCTTATATATTTATTGCATTATGTTGTACAATAAGGTCCTAAAACTACATAACATGCTTTCAACATAAACCCCGCAAGGGCACTGCAAAATAAGTTAAACCACTTAACTTTTATATATTATTTATATATTTATTTTATTTTTATTATCAAAAAATTCTTGTAAATTGTAAAAACAGTTAGCTAAAAGAAAACTCTTTAATGAATTACAAAACAAAGTATATTTTTTTATTCCTTTAATTGTAAGCGGTAACTCATTACAAATTTTTACTGCCATGTGGTGAGTGGCTGTGCTTACAATTTTGAATCTCGTAAAAGAGCTAAGTAATTGGTTCCTCTCCCTGAGGTTTGGTTGGCAACAATCATCTTTTTCACGTCCAAAAACATCTTTATGATTTCTTACGAATTTACATATTTCGTATATTTAAATGTTATATATACGAAATATATATGAACGTTGCAAGCTAAGTAAATAAAAAAAACAAATGACATATTAATAAGCTAAGCCAAGCTAAGCACTTGAACCTGAACCTTATAACATTTTAATAACCTCGATGTCACATCGTACGGACATACTTTGGTTAATTTATTATATTAATTTAATCTTACTATAAGTAATATTATAAAAAATATTAAATTGACCATTGTATAAACAGGTTGTATCAAATTTGCCGTGGGTCCGTTTAAGGCGTTAATTGGTATCGCATTCCGACTAGAAATAAGCAGGTAAAAATTTTTCTTACTCATTTTTTTTGTATGGCCTTTTTGGGTACCTTTGTCAATATTAGCCAATTCACCGTACAAAACAAAAAAATGAGGCCAAAAATTTTGTACATACTTATTTCTAGTCAGAATGCGACACCAACTAACGCCTTAAACGGATCCACGGAATTTTGTCACACCCTGAAGAAAATCCGCCTCCCTAAACCCCTTTGCGAAAAATGACCCGAAAGAATTCACCAACATTTTCATTTCTTACATTCATAAAACTTTAAACCCGCATATTGGTTATCTTTACTTTCTTAAAGCCATTTGAACAAAAGTATTTCACAGAAGTGCTATCCGAAAAGTTGTTAGCACGTCCACATCATAAATACCCGCGCCAGATTTAGTAGGCTTTCATAGTGGAACGCTCGAGAAATCCAATAATAAATATTAGTGGGTAGCGTAAGAGTTTAAGGACCGTGGCTGCAAGAAGTGGCAGAATATAAAATTGCTCCAAACAGTCTATAACAAATAATAATTATTATAGAGGCATCGTTAACATTTGATATAATCTTCTTCTTCTTGACAAGATTCTATGGAATAACTCTGTTTATGGTATAATTGGCTACCAGATCTATATTTAACGTTAATATAGGTGCAATACACACAAACTCAGACCTTGAAACTATGTCTACTAGGTAAGAGGTTATTTTAATTGTAGTTAATGCAATCGTTATAAAATGAATGCTGTTTTAGTGGAGTACCGTGTTTAGACCACGAGGCTTGTCGAGTAGTCTAAGTAAGGTTCGAGACAAAAAGCTAATTATATATTTACAATACTTATTACAATACTTTTTCTACAAGTCAACCGAAATTATTAAACAAACTCTCCTGCGGGAACGAAGTGCAGGCACAACGGGTCAGCGTTCGTTGATATATATCACGCGCGCGAGTTCGACGGCAACACGTGATGGGTAAATTTCATTTAAGTTCTGTTGTAGTGTTTAAATTCAAAAATTAATGTTGATAAATACAAAAAAGAAATATATAGGGGTAGGCAGGTATAAAATTACTTGAAGATTAGTTAGGTTAAGATTAGTTAACATTAGGTTCCTAGCCCGTCGTTCATAACTATTTTTCAATATTCACGGGAAGAAAGAGGCTGTAATTATTCTTTTCCTAATACACTCGGCCCTATTGTTCACGTGATCCCCCCAAACAGAGCATAATATGTACAAATCGGTGTCTTGTGGCGACTACGTACCGGAAGGCGTAGCGTGGGCAGGCCCTATACACGGTGGACTGATGACCTGGGGTGCTACCGCGATCTTCGAAAATCGAACTTCGTGTCGTGCCGTCCCTTTCACTCTCGTGTTATACACTATATGACGGAAAAGGACGGCACGACACGAAGTTCGATTTTCGAAGTTCCCGGTAGGCACTCTGGTAAGGGACACCCGCTGGATGCGGATGGCGTAGGACCGGTCATTGTGGAAGTCTTTGGGGGAGGCCTATAAACCCAGCAGTGGACGTCTTTCGGCTGACATGATGATGATGTCCAAATCCTCTCGCTTTCTCATTTTTTTGGCCTGCTTCTGCTCCGGTAGCCCTGTTGAGAGTTCCACTCCGTCATTATTTTGGCCCAACTTAAAGTTTAATAAATAATTAAAATAAAAGCTTGTCAAAAGGGTTCCGACGCCCAAATCTCTTTTAAATAACTCAATGGCGAAAATAAAGTGCTCATAAAACATGATATCATCAATCATAATCTAAAAAAGAACGGAAATCGAACTGTCGTGAATACGGGATTTCATTTCGATTGACAATCACGAAGGCAGGTATTTGAAAATTTGACGTGGCTGTTAAAAAATATATAATCATGCTGATGGAATGTAAAGAGGTAGAGCGCAGCGTATCTCGCTCATATATATTTGGATCAGCCCAACTGGGGAAGTACCTCCACCTTGCAGAAAACTGCAAAGCAAACTTTTTAAGGAAAAAAACCTCCTAACGCTTACGGGAATTTATATTTTAGAACTCTGTTTGTTTGTTAAACGTAATGATACATATTTTACGAAAATGTCATCACGTCATCGCACTTTGCGAACACAATATAAATATAATTACCAAATTCCCAAAGTATCTTGTAAACTGATGCATAAAAGTGCCTTCATTGCCGCAATGCGTGTTTTTAATAAACTTCCCATTGAAATGAAGTCACTGGAAAACAAACAATTTAAGGCCGCCCTGAAAAATGGTTAATTAGTAAATGTTATTATAATATGAATGAATTTTATAATGGAGTGAACTAGAATAATGTAAACTTAAGCTTTAGTTAATAAGATCCTGATATTGTACGTCCGTGATGGATAAACTGTTGTGTCTCATAATAATATAATCCTTGTCATCTTTGTACACAGTTTGGCAATAAAATATTCTATTCTATTCTGCAGCTACAATAACACGACTGTAGGTATTTGAACATGAGCTAAAGCCATCGAAAGGTTCCCGAGATATGGAGGATTGTAATACGGTGTCTAAACAAAATGTTTTAAGCCAGTAAGTACATCGCAAGTTCACAGTTTGGAATGAACCACTAGTATTCACCACCACCATATCAGCTGAAGGACGCCCACTGCTTGACATAGGCCGCCCTTAAAATTTCATGGGGGGTAAATGCCATGATCGCCACGCTTGGCATGCGTCAGCATCACCACAGCACTCCAGAGATGCTGCTGCCCATCCCCTGGTGGTCTTGGTCGTAGTTTTAGGACATCCGGGTCCACCACTACCATCACCAACCATTAGTATAAACAAGTGTAATGCTTATACTTAAAATATATTTCAAACTCGAAAATACTTGAAGAAATCGTTGATGTCAAAGGCTTATTACAGGGTCGAGGACTACCTAACTGACATAAACGCATGGCCCAAACCAGAGACCTAAATAGCATTAATATTCATATATGTATATTTTCATTGTATCACGTCTAGGAGATTAGTAAACACATGTTATCTTGTTGGGAAAAAATGACTGAGTGTCGAGTTTTATTCGGCATTTCTTCTCGGCAGGGTCTTCTTTTGCAGAAACGCTAGTAGGTTTTGACTTGCAAAAGTGCCATTGCGGCCTACTCGCAGAATAAAGTTCATTTATTTCATTCCAACGACCTTTCCTAATTGTACACATACCTACATACATAAACTCTCGCCTGAATTTCCCAAAACAGAATAACCAGAGCAATCAAATTTTATCTGTTGGTGATAGGATGCTAGCCCATCTCCCAACACGCTTCAACCCGGTTATCGACTCTTAAGGCCAATTCACATTTGCAGGATCTTGCAAAAATGCATACAATTTCTCATTACACAACGCGGCTGCGGGCTACCGAAGTAAGACGAGTACGATCAAACCTTGCAATGAAATGAAAATTCCATGCAAGTTATTGCAAATGTAAATCAGCCTATACGACACCCGTGGAAAATGGGTCGGTGCTGTTAACCTGGATATATTTGTGTATAGAGAAATAGTACATTACTATAGAGGTCGGGAAACGAAGGGGTTGCAGGCCAAGTAGATATAGACGGATAGGCATACGCGGCCTACCACCAACAAAAAATTAAAAAAAAAAACTTCCCGGCCTAGGCCTTCAATTTTGTATGAAATTCCTTTACAGTTCTCCCGAGTTATTGCCTGCAACGTGATACTTTACCTGTTATAACGCGCGTAATGACGAAATTTCATTGCACGTTTGAGAAAAGGAACTTCCGAACGTATCCAGCCTTGTTAACTCCTCAACACCAATATAAATACGCCCCTGTATTCTCCTCACGCATGCTTCCATCGTAATTGGAATTCTCATGTAGATTGTGATCTTATAAAGGCAGATTGACGTCGAACGGCGTTAAATCCCCATTAAAAATTATATTGATGCCCAACTGACGTTCCCTTTGTTGGGTATTGTGAATGAATCGGAGAGATTCCGCCGAAATTCCATTGATATGTGCGCCGTTCTTGATTGATTCTTGATGTGAGAGGGTGAATCGGTATAAATGTAAGCTTCTATTGTTTTGGGATGGGTCTAAAGCGTTCCCAAAGTGGCTTTACACGTAAGTTGAGTAAAGTTTGAGTTACATAATATGGTTGATTCTTGGTGCCATATTATACTGGTTGTCATATTGGAGTTCGTAGAGAAAATAAATTTAATACCGACTTTCATGGATACGATCTGGTTTTATCAATTGTATTCGATTGCTTGATAAAAAATTGATTGTATGACAATTTAGGTGCGTACGTACCTCAAAGAGCAGTAAATTTCACGACCAAAACAGCAATTTAATTGTTTTGCCATGCAACGCTTAATGTGAATATTATAATTGTGTCGTCAAAATGTAGTAGAAGATGTTTATTGCGATATTTAGCAATGTCTGATTTCGACCCTCATTTTTGCCTTTTGTTGTCATCTAATTGTAGTTGGTCTCATACGAAAACTTGATCTTCTCTAAAAACTGGTTCAGAGTACTTCATAATTCGGGTAGTGTCATAATGCTTACAGTCACGTACACACACATGCAAGCGCGCGCACACACATACACACACACACACACACACACACACACACACACACACAAACACACACACACACGCCAACATATACAATCTTACACCCTCCACTTACTCCAACTACGACTCCCTAAAATGGTTAACTATAATAGGTATTTCAGTATTTAATCTAATTATTATTATTTCTTTGTTGTATAAGTGAAATTGTTAAATTGCATATCTTGTCTTGCTCTATTTTTAAGCCGCGCGTTTTTGTTAATCTGCACTGTTTGGTTTCCACGGAACAGGCCCAGCCTAATGTGGGACCTAAGACACTATGTTTTGAAGTACTTTTTCGTAAATAAATATATTTCAATTCATTTCATTTCAATTAAAAATATATTATAAAAGTAGCTAATAATGCATATTTGTTGGATAAAAAGGGTTGTTCGACGTTCATCATATTCGCGATTCATCATGATCGCGTTTTATTATATTCACGATTCATAATCATCACTTTTTATAATATTCGCGATTCATCATATTATTTGCTGATCATATACGCATTTCATCATGATAGCATTCATCATAATTTATGCGATTCGATATAGAGACGTTTAATATTAAGTCCAAAACTTCATCTACGACTATAAATTTAAAACGTCATCAATGTGATGATTGTTGAACGACCCGTCTATTTGGGCGGGGACCCGTCTTATTGAGTTATAATAATAATTAAACTTTTACTCGGAGCGTTCGTGGCCCAGTGGCACCCGCGTACTGCGTGCGGTATGCGAGGTTAAGCAATGTCGGGCGAGGTCAGTCCTTGGATGGGTGACCGCTTTGAGTGGTTACTAACTGAGCGCTCCCGTGCTTTGGAAGGCACGCTAAGCCGTTGATCCCGGTTGCTGTCTATGATAGCAATCGTTAAGCCAAGTTATTTCTTCATTCTTCAGGATGCAACTGTACTGGGAATAACGCTAGGAGGATGATGAATAATAATTAAACTTTTACTATTGATTTTTACAAATAAAAACTTATTAACTTATTCTAATTTGTGTTTCTGACATCCAGATGTTTTCATTAGTGTAAGTCTGCCCTTTGGAAAAGGCCTCCCCTAGAATTTTCCATTTTTTTTGTCAATAGCTTTCCTTCTCCACATTGATCGAGCCATTTCTCTAAATTCATCTTCGCATCTTACCACAGTGATATGTTTGGACCTTTTATTTTTCCGGCTACGAATTGTGCGGCGGGTTATTTAAATATTAACTTAAATATTATGCTGGTGTGACTCAGTTTAGAGCACTTTGAATAGAAACTCTTTTGAAATAGCCAGAAATATGACGATTTTTAGTGTACAACTGAGAAATATAGTAGTATAACGCAGTTTAAACCGGGAACCCATCAAACAAGCCCTGATCGTACGACTATCGTGCTCACAGAAGATTAGGACTTGCTTCAGTGCTTGAGCCTCGTTATAACCCGTCCTGTCCACGTTAGAACTGCAAAGGGCCCGTATGCTCGTTATCGCTTGCATAGCTCGTCCGCTCAGGACATTCACAACGATTAGAGAACCGCTTTAAACTAACCGGTACAAATCTGAGTGGTTATCGCAAAACGCGAAATCGTTTGTTCGTGTATGGGAAATTCGATAGGAATAGAGATAGGTGAACAAACGACGTTGGCGTATCGCGGTTGCCGCTGTGAGCTTCAATTACGCATGGTTATGAAGCTATTTATTAGTACGAGTATACCTAGTAGAATTAGGTGCTTATAGTTAGGTAGGTACTCATTTAATTAAATTGCGATTGCATCTATTGTACAACTTTTAATAGCTGATTATGATGATCCCTGTATTACTATAACCCATTTTGTAATACTAACAATCTTACAATAATAAACTATTTGAACTTGAATTACTATAATCTGTTTTTAATTCCATAGGTTTCCATTTATAGGTTATCTGCCACTTTAACAGATAACCTAACTATGAATTTCAAACTTAATAGTCAATTCCCGCGTTTTTATACAAATGAACTGTCAAGTTATACCAAGGAACAACTCGTAATCGAGTATTAGATGTTTTGGGAATAAAACAGCATCAGCATCCCTATTGTAAAGGCTTACGGCATCACCTTATTCATAGGTACCTACAACTTAACAAACCTCTGCTTACTATAATGTGTTTTTTTCGTTTTCACCTCAAATACAAATGTTAAAGTAACAGATATAGACAAACGAATTTTAACGGTATATTAGCTACCTCTAAAATATACAGTTTCATGATCGTTAAACGTATATTTAAAAGGGCAATAATTAGCCTTTCTAAGAGAAAGAGAAAAGAGGGTCGATTTATTTGTTGGAGTAGAAAAACTAATTTTCTTACTGAAACGGACGTTTTTATACGCTACTGAGATTTTATTGATGTTATTCAGTAGGTAATCAACAATAGATCACTCCAGTTTTAATCTCTTTTACAATATTTCATGAGATGACTATGACATACAATAGACGTCGTAAAACGCTATATATTCGCCCAGCTATTAATTCTCGGTGACGCATTTGTATAAGTACTAGGTTTACATATAATTGTGGCTTATCTAATTGGGCCGTTTTAAACACTACTTGTAATATCCTTGAACTAATAAAAAGAAGAGTATCAGGAAAAACAAAACGTACTGACACAGAATACCGATCTAATTTGAAAAAAAAAAGTAATCTACGGTCAAAAACCAGGGAGAAAACAGTCATGAACTTTTAAATATGTGGAAAAATACCATTAATATTTCCTTTTAATAAGCAATGGTTCTCATATAAATAAATAAATAAATATTATGGGACAATCTTACACCAATCGACCTAGTCCTAAATTAAGCAAAGCTATATGAGCCATTTTAGTTGGTATCACGACATTTTTACTCTATTGTGTTCCTAAAACTGCAACATACCTAATTAAATACCTATAAACTTTTTCTATATATACATATATATTGTTAAAAAACCATCCGTAAATACAAGCTTTACAAATTCTTGATTTCTGAGCCCCTGGTATCACTGCCTTCAGTTGTTACAACACTTCAGTATGCTTAGTATAAGTTTTAAGCAAAACAATCGAATACTATTCGATCACGTTAAACGAGCATAGGTACTACTGGCGATCCGTTTTTTGAAAACATGCGAGTATGTTTATAAACGAAACTTTCGATTCGATTTGCGTTTAGTCGCAACGTTTTTAGTTTGTTTGTTTCGGATGTTGGCTGCCTTGGATCGATACGCGATGAAATTACGAAGTACCATTCATTTTGACGTATTAAGCTAGTGAGAGCACTACATAATTCGTTCGGGTTATCATGTTATCATGTTGTTTCATGTCTCAGTGCAAGTGTGAAAAGGATGTAAGATTTCAAGCACCTGTCAAGTCAATGTTGCGAAAACGCGCGAGCAGCGTTTAACGAATTACTAGTTATAGTAGTTATTGAAGAAGTAAAATTATTGAAGAAGTTAAAAGACTGAAATGAAAATAATTAAAACAAAATGAGAACATATTCGACCTAGTTCGAAATGTTGATTGTGGAAAAGTAAGTATGCTGTAGTTATTATGACGCTGTCTAAATTTAATTATTGTGTGCAATAAAAACTTATTTAGAGTACATAATACAAATAAACCCACCAAGGACGCTCACGGCAGGATGAAAGGCCTCTCGAATAGCGATCTAAACGGTGAAATAAAACGGAAAACGCTAGGAGGATGATGAGGCATAACCATAAGCAACTATCATTTGTCTAAGTTCTTCAGTAATTCAAAATACAGACCTGCTAGGAGTGTGATAAGTGATAAAACTGCTTCTCCAACACTGGGTACCTATATATGCCTGTAGCTGCTTGGATACCCATTATACAGAGGGCTCTCTTTTACAACTCAGTAAGGCTTGAGTTATGTGCCGGGCCTCCAACAGTTCCTCAACCTGACTTATTAATTTTAGCCGCTAGGGTAGTGTCTCACTCTACCCCATTGAATGATATAACAAGCAAACATGCAGACGAACTGAATACCTCCTTCCTTCTATTGAACTCGGTAAAAATGGGTTCAACATGATGTCACAATGAATTTTAATATTTTATCTTATAGGTAGCAAGTTAAGGAATCAAAGTTAAGCTTCAATTTTGATTTTTAAGTTATAGTTATGTTGTTTGGTTTCTATTGGCCAATATAACTTCAGTCTCTAGAACAATATTCCTATGCTATTGTGCTAAATAACATACAGGTCTATTATCAATGATAATGATCTCTAGATGACTGATATGTATTGAATAACTTCAGTGTCTATTCATAAGATATAATTATAATGAATTAAAATTACATATGTATGTTTCAAAGTTGTTTTATTTAATTTAAGAATAACATATTTTGTTGATATTGAAACTAGGGCCTACACCAGTTCTTGGGATGAGGTAGTGGACCCCGGGCATTTAATAATCTGGGGAGCCGGAAAGCCAGGAATCACCACCAAAAAAGGAGTCATTAACCAGGAATGCTCTGGGCTGCGGGTAGCCAGAATTTCCTAAAATTAAAAATCAGTACTCAGTAAAATTTACTACCAAAATTAATCCTATATCCATTATATCAACTTGCACCTCCAAATTTTGGTTTAACATTCAGAATTCTGTATTCTATATACCAAAACTAAAAAATTTGGTATCATTAATTTTGAGTTGGATCTAAATACAATACCTATTAGTTTCTTAGGCTTCTGTGTTTTTTTGTGTGTTGTTTGCCTATGGGTTTAAGTGGATTCATGTAGTTTAGTTTGCATTGTTTAGCTTAATTTAAGTATAGCATAGTTGATGGTGAACATAGTAATTATAAATTTGATTTTATTAAAGAACAGGGACATATAATTAATGATATTCCGTCCTGATTAAAGGACAATTTCATTATTGGTTTAAAATGAATACAAAATTCTATTATCTAATAATATGATATGATACATGGATTTGTTCTTCTTTGTAATCTTTACCATTTGAACATTTAATTAATGGTAATATTTTGTACAGTAAAAAAGTGTTCTATTTCCAGTGATGTTGTAAATATTTTAAAGTGATTGCCATCCACACATCCTACAATGCCTGGTATACTATACTATAAAATCTGAAAATTAAAATGTGTATCAACATGCATCACAAAAAATATGCCTTTGACATTTGTATTTTTACAAGTATAATAAAATAACCAGACAGTAAGAGTTTTTGGAAAACTTATATATTTATTTAACATTCTGGGTGAATCAGGGCTTGGGTTACTTCCTCTGGTTGTGAGTAGGTACTGCATAATTTTTGACATACAGTTTTAACCATACCTACAGGGCGCTGATATGATCCACATGCATAGAAAAATAGTGCAGTTAACAAATACAAAAATTCGATATTATATTTAAGTACCTAGGTTGTAACATTGTGAGCATATGACAGACATTGTATGATCGTAATCACAAACCTATTATTGCAAGCTCGGCCTACCTAAGTACTAGCCGAGTTCCTTTGAATTTGCCAATTCTTGACGATAAAGGAATGCTAATAATAATAATTCTATGGTTAAGCGGTATTATTACCGAAATTCGACATCACTTTCAGGATCGGATAATACCCGTAAAGCTTTACGTCTTCGGCAAAGACGTTTACGTTGATTCTGGGTTTGAGCACTCATTAACATATTGCAAGCAAAGAAATTACGAGCAAATATGTTTTACGCACAATTCTCGCAATAATCCCTATAAAAAACAAATTCCAACTCTTAAATACACCCTCTCACCGGGCTCTCACTAGCCAAACACCAAGTGAGTAACTTAACTAAAAAGTTCACGTTACTAAACGCTTACGAATGTCAAAATAATAACTTATACTCGCATAAACAAAGAAAATACGATTCGATTTTCAAACGCGCTCACTGTTAATAAGTTAGCAATAAACGTTTATACTCGCTGTTTTAGTTTCTAATAGTTACCACCAGAGGCGCTGTTCAAGTTACCATACAAATTGAGACTAAACGCAAATGCGTTCGTTTGTGTTTATGTTTCGAAAAAACTTATACTAGAGGTAGTCTCGTTGGCGTAACGAATACTTACACACTCTTCAGTTAAAGATGGGCGGATACAACAGAACCTGCTAACGTCGGTAACTTGGTGCTTATAAAAGAAGCCGATTATCCTCCATTTGAACGAAGACGCGGTGAAATAGTGCAGTCCGCATTGTGGAACTGCGCACTCAAAAGGGCGTATTACTGCGACCTGTTTTTAAATTAGCTAGACTTCCTCTTGATCGTTTGGTCAACCAAGACGTTCTTGGTTCTAGGGGTTGGGGGGGGGGAGGGTATGTTCAGACTAAAAACTTAATAAACGCATCATGGGATATGTAACTCGAACTTGTGTGGGAACTCCTTTCGCAAAGGCTGGCCACGTTTCTAGCGGTTGCGGCCTTCGTGGCAGAATAGTACATTACTACAGAGGCCGGGACGAAAGGGGTTGCCGGCCGAAGACATATATACGGCCGAGCGAAGCGAGGTCGGATAGGTCTAAGGCGGGCAACCCCAAATTTCCCGCCGAGGTATGTATAGTGCTTTTCTCAAACATGCAATGAAATAAACTACAAAAAATCAATGTTTTATTTTTAATACGCATAGTGGCAGAATGTCATGATACCTGTGCCACAAATTTATGTGGAATGGAAATTAAAAAAGAGGACTTTGCCGGCCTAGGCCTGCAACATTTGTATGAAATTGCATTAACGACCTCTTGTCCTAGCCGCACCTGAAACATCATACTTCGCAGCCTATTATAAGGAACATAACATCAATATTTCATTGCATGTTTGAGAAAAAACTATTATGTCACTCAAAGTCTAACCCCCTTATTCATAAACGTCCATCAAGCCTCTATTAGTTAACAAGCCGCTAAAATTGGTTTGTCCTTATCTGTCACTTTGACATTTATGTTTGTGAGAAAGGGACAAAACAACTTTTAGTTAACAGAGGTATGTTAAGTTTTATGAATAAGGGGGTAAATCTTTAATAAAATATGTTAAATCAAACCTAGAATTTAAGTTTTAAATGTATTTTAATCAGTTCTTAATAACTTTATTTGTAAACGACATGTACTAACAAAATGGATCATTTTTATCTGTTATAAAATAAAATTGAAATTGAATGTCACGGAACGCGGCGGCGGACGTAATTTTTCTTGTTGTATGGAAAATTTCATTCGGCTCGGCCGTTTTATATTTTAATCTGAGTGTTTTGGAGAGTATCGCAAATATAAAGTGTCAGTGAATTCTACCAAACATGTAAACAATAAGTAACATTAATCCCAGTTGGCTATAAGGGTCTGCCGGCTTGGGCGCGAGGGGCGGATTTCAGCTCTCCAAGGTACAGTGTGCGTTCACATATTATGTAGATGGTGTGTAAATATACATGTAGCCTGTTCGGGTTCTTTTAGATATCCTTACATATTTTTCTCTTACTCTTACATAATCTGCTCTTATAATTAGAGCTCTTCATAGGCGTAGCTAATTCTGGAGCTGACTTACATCTTAATTAACATTAAGAACACATTCTCTAGCGGAAGAATGAAATTAGAATATAAGGAAAGAATGTCAAATACCATTAATAATATGCCGAAACATTTGAATTGATATCTACTTATTACACTCCTCTTATTCACGAACGTTGGTTCGTCCTCACCTGTCACCTCCACACCTCACGCGATTTTATATGGAAACTGTCAAATGTCATTTGTCAAATTCTGATAGTTTCCAATATAAAAACAGGTAAGTTGAGAGGTAAGAACGATTCGATTTGTGAATAACACCCACAGATATCAAAGTAAAGCAGATCCGCTCATTTAAGTTGAACGATTTCTGTACGTCTGATTTATCCTCACTAATGCACAAATCAGTAAGTTCGAGAGATACACATAATCGATTATTTTCATACAAGGCATAAAATACTCAAAAACTCACTCTATTTTTAGGGTTCCGTAGTCAACTAGGAACCCTTATAGTTTCGCCATGTCTGTCCGTCCGTCTGTCCGTCCGTCTGTCCGTCCGTCCGCGGATAATCTCAGTGACCGTTAGCACTAGAAAGCTGAAATTTGGTACTAATATGTATATCAATTACGCCGACAAAGTGGTAAAATAAAAAGTGGAAAAAAATATTTTATTAGGGTACCTCCCCTATACGTAAAGTGGGGAGTGATTTTTTTTTCATTTTAACCCTAACGTGTGATATATTGTTAGATAGGTATTTAAAAATAAATAGGGGTTTACTAAAATCATTTTTTGATAATGTTAATATTTTCGGAAATAATCGCTCCAGAAGTAAAAAAAAATGTGTCCCCCCCCCTCTAACTTTTGAACCATAAGTTTTAAAAATATGAAAAAAATCTCAAAAGTAGAACTTTATAAAAGCATTGTAGGAAAATTATTTTGAACTTGATAGGTTGAATAGTTTTTGAAAAAATTACAAAAACTACGGAACCCTACACTGAGTGTGGCCCGACACGCTCTTGGCCGGTTTTTTTCTGTTACAATTTCTAGCAACAGAAACTAACTTCCGACCTAGATATGGCGGCTCCCATTGTGTATACTAAGTTTTATGTTATTTCAGCAAGGGGGCTTTAAAATGAGAACGAAACTACGTTTGTATGGAGAATCGAGTTCAGCCGAGCGTACGGGGGACCTTTAAATAATCTTTGTCTTTTGCTTTTTGTTTCATACTTTGTATTTGTCATGAATTAATTATTTGCATTTTATTTAAAGAATATATTTTTATTTCATTTCAAAGGCGATCTTGTTTAAGTATCCTATACGAATGCAAGCAGATTGATCTTAGATGTGGCGTTTTAAATTTGATATCTGACAGGTCTTCACCTGTCAGTGTCTTCGCTTTTGTAACTGCAAATTGTACTGATATGAGATTTGACATTTTGGTGTGCTTTTAAATGGAGACAATTCGTTAACAGCTGAAAATGATCGTACTATCTGTCTCGTTCTGACTCATCTCGATTAACCATAAGGATTAAAAGACAAAATTATATGAAAAATCATCTTGCTTAACACTACGGATCTGTTGAAATTATTTCTAAGATAACACCCCAGCCTAATTAACCATTCACCTAGTCCTAGTGATATTCCGATAAATTCCTAAATGAATCTAGGGTCCACTCCGATAGAAGATTTGGTGCAGCCACTAGTTTAACAAAAGCGACTGCGATCTGACCTACTTACCCATAGGGTTATTTAGACCTGGGATTATATTGGTTTCTTACGATGTTTCCTTCACAGGGAAGCTACTGATAAATGTCATATAATGTTTCGTAAATATTATTTTTTAAACCAGTCTGGGTTCGCATCCACGACCTCCAGAATGAAAGCCGCATGTATTACCACTCGGCTGCAGTGGCTTCTTAAAAACCTGGCTTTAATCACTCAGAGAAAACTGGTTTCTATTCTTTCAATGCAAACTTTTAAAGTTTAAAAGTTTGCAATCTACAATTGGCGAAGCGCTTGCTCTTATTTTGTTCGTACATTTCCCAGTGGATTACGAGTAAATGGCGTTTACTATTCCTGAAAAAATCATATACGAGTAGTAGTTGATTGAAAACTGTTGTGAGTGATTGATCAAAACAGCTTTTCAGGGCAGAATTTTTAAGTCTTGGGTCATTACATCGGTTTTTAAATGTAAGTGGATTCCAATGCAATTACTATCAAATAAAATGCATACGCCTGGCAATCTACACAGTCCTTGGACCACATGGAGGCGTTCAGATGAGAAGAAGGCTGGCTCAACTGATCTCGGCAGGAAAGATTTGGAAGAAGCCGCGCAAAATCGAGACAAATGGAGAACTCTTCTGCGAGCCCTGTGTCCCTAATGAGGGACAACAGGAACACATCATTATCAACTAAATAAACCTTTTCCTTCTAAAGTTCGCAAACAGATGCTGGTTGCGTAGCCAGAGTATCAACGCTACTTTTTCATTCGAACCTAAGGCGACCTCCGGACTTGGAGGGGGGATCGCGATATGGCAATTTTTTCATTGACGTGAGATTATTGCTATCGCACAGATTTCCTTGCTTGACGGGATCCTGTCGGGATTTGCGTAGTAGTAATATCTTGCTTGGAAGACGGAAAGTACTGCATTTGTATCGCCCTACTTACGCACGCCAGTCAGAAATACCTATCATGCTTGGAAGTCGGGAATTACTGCTTTTGTATCGCCCTGCTTACGCACGCCAGTCAGGAATATCGTGCGTGGAAGCCGGGAAGTACTGCATTCGTGTCGCCCTGCGTGAGTACGTTAGTCAGGAAGCACTTATTTAAATGGCTCACAGTTTCACAACGACAAGGCAGCAAGCCGCTTAAGGGCTAAAAGTATTTAAGTCCAAACGTATGTAATTTATAAAATAGTTTTTCTTATTATTGAAAAATGTAATCACTAACCTGTGTGGCCCTTGCGCTGGTCGCTGCGTAAAAGAGCGGAGGCGAAGGGGAGTGGACTGAGGATGGGCGGCAATCTGCCTTACTCCTTCGTCCGCTAACTTTTGACGATCGTCTGAGTTAAAATAATAACTGATATCTTTACGTTTGGCTATATTCAAATTTCACCGTTAGCAACGCGCCATTGGTATTGTCAAACAAACGTAGTAATTCAATTCCATCAAAACACGCAAACAGCCAAAGACATCCACTGTTGGACCAAGGCCTCGTAAAAGGATCTCCACAATAAATTACATTTTGTGCAATAAAATTTAAATAAATAAATAACCGGTCTTGCGCCGCCCTCATCCAGCGGCTTCTCGCACATCATCTTGCACAATCATCTGTCCATCTTGTTGAGGTTATTCAATTAACTTAGGATACTTACCCCTTATTCATAAAACTTAACAAACTTCTTTCAACTAAAAGTTGTTTTGTCCCTTTCTCGCAAACATAAATGTCAAAGACCTTATGAATAAGGGAGTTACTTTTTAAACAGTATCTTGTACGAGGGGAGGTTCAAATATTCGCGGAATGAAGTAGAAGGAGGTAAAATTATACAAAACCTGCTTGCTGCTTGCCTGGTATGAGAACTCTTTAGAAAAATAAAATATAAATGTCAATTCAAAATCGTCTTTTGTTTTAAAAATATCGCCCTTCAATCAAAATATTTTGGAATAAACGTGCGACTATGGAGCAAATTAAATATCGTGCCGTGATAAAATTTCAATCGAAGCAAGGAAAACCTCCGCAACTTATAATTAATGAAATGAGAGTTATCTACGGGGACCAGTGTCCTGCTAAAACCATGATTTACAAGTGACATGGCCTCTTCAAACATGGCAGAGAGTCAGTTGAAGACGACCCTCGCCCAGGACGGCCGATTGAAGTCACATCGTCGGGTATCTTTAAAAAAGTTGAAAAACTCGTACTAGAAGATGCTCGACTTAAAAAGAAACAATTGGTGTATCAAATACAAGAATTTTGAGGATCCTACATGGCCATCTTGGCATGACAAAAGTGAGTGCTAGGTGGGTATCGAGAATGCTCAAACCACAGCAGATGATACAACCCGTTGAGGCATCGAAACAATTATTGAATCTGTGCGGTAACAATCCTACCCACATATTGGAATGAATTGTGAATGGAGACGAGACTTGGGTTCATCATTTTGAACCTGACTCGAAACAAGAGTCCATGTAGTGGCATAAGAAGGGTGCACCACCTCCAAAGAAGTTCAGGGTATCAGAGTCGGTAGGAAAGGTGATGGCTATTCTAAAGGTATTCTCATGATTGACACAACAAGGACAAGGGTGTTACCATAACTGGGACATATTATGCAATGCTATTGGAAAGACTACGTGAAGCCATTAAAGAAAAAAGGCGGGGAAAACTGTCAAAGGGTGTATTGCTATTGCACGACAATGCACCGGTTCACAAGAGCCATGTTGCGACTGCTGCTCTTAACAGGTACGACTTCGAACCCCTGGTTCCCCCACCCTACAGGCCGGATGTGGCCCCCAGCGATTATTATTTGTTGCCAAATTTAAAAAAAGAACTACGAGAAAAAAAAATTGTGACGATGAAGAAGTGAAGGAGGCTATTTCGGCTCATTTTGAGAGCAAAGATAAAAAAATATTTTTTGATGGTTTACATTAATTAATTAGTCGATCTGAAAAATGCATTAAACTCGGGGGTAAATATATTGAAACAGAAAAATACTTCGATTGTTTTATTTAATTTGCAAATACTTCATTCCCCGAATATTTGTACCTCCCCTCGTATCTTATAAGAATTTGTATGCAATGTTAATTTTATTAATTTTAATAAATAAAGTAAACTTACGTATTGTTTCGAACGGAGGCACTGAAACTTAATTAGGTACCTACTGTCAGAGTGAGGTATCGTTTATGGAAAGCTAGGTTAGGTAATTAAAGAGTTTAGAAAAAACCATATTCATTTTTATAACTCCTTATATATATTATAGTAGAAAACAATATATCAGAAGAAATTAATAATTACATTTTACATTGAGATCATACTTGAAAAAAATCACAGACAAAGAAATATTTATAATTATTTCTAAACTTTATATTAGTGACTAACAAGTCTTACAAATGTATAGACAAATAAAATTTATTTATTACATTACTTTAAATACAGCTGACTAGGCTATTACTTTCATTATATACACAGTTAGGCCAACCTACCATTGTAAGAAATGCTATGTAGTTGTTATGTATAATAATGTATTGTATTTCTGTTAAATTAGTATCTAAAATATTTGAAAATATAAAGATACAATTATATTGGGTACAAGTTAGAATACATAATTATTTACATTTATGATTTTCATATGTTTGAAATAAGTTGAAAAACATTAAGATCAGATTACTCATATCTAGAAATCTATCATAATATTCATAATATATTATGTTTACACGCTAAACATGTACATACTTAAGGCCCTTATAAAAATAAATTATAAATTAGACCGTCATATATATATATTCACTATAGGTTAGAAATGATTTAAAACAGACATTTAATGTGAACAAAAATTATCATTATTTAATTCATTATAGGTAATATTGATCAAAGTTACAAATCCGTGGATCTTCATCCACTCTTATCAACTTTGCACATCCCTAAAATCGATTGGGGTCAACTAGTTGGAGTAGTAGTAGATGCTTTTGTATTGTGTTTTAAATTATCATTGATATTTTGAATCCCATATTCGACGTTCATAATATTTAAAACCATGCTGAAACTGTCACCCATTTACAAATGGAAGGATGACACATTAGGGTTTATGCATAAGTCTTCGTTTGTATCATTTTTATTTGATTTGTTTAGCTGATTCGCATTTTTGTACCTATCAACACCAATTATATTATACCAACAACACAAATTATCAAATAATATTTTTAAATACGCAAACTTATTACTTAATATGTGCGTAATATTTGATGTTATATTTGAAATTTCACATAGACAAACTAAAACGATTACCCAATAATTATATTATTTCTCTTTAAAAAATGCAGGAAAAACACGCTAAACGCAATGACGAGGAAATAATTTAATAAGATGAAACAGCTTTTACAAACAAAACAGTAATTTGTCAAGATAACCAAGGGATCAAAACCTGGCTGCGTTGAAATCTAATTCAATGGTTTTATAGTACAAACATTGTTTTTCATAGATTAATTTAGACTTCAATTCTTAACGTGCGGTTTTGTCGCCCCCGATTATAATGAAGAATTCAAGTCCCACATTCGAGACTAAACTATGGTGGTAGAATCCTTCCATGGTACAATTATTTTATCTTACGATAGCGGGTCGCCTATGATTGTGTAGGACTTCACACACATTCTTTTTGTGTACGTGTGCTAGGAAAATTATTGACACGCCTCATATTTTCATTTAAAAACATATCTTTTATAAATTTTGACGAGGTCGCCACAATACTGACAGTCTATGTCAATCACGTACGTTTCGTCACAAAACTGATGGGCCCGATAGACATGACTTAACTTAAGTTAGGATTAATTGTACATTTTAAAATGAAAATACATACAGCACGGCAAGCACAAGACTGTGCGCGAGATGAACTACACATTTTTTTGTAAATGTCCAAATTAGAAACAGAAGGACAACTATACTGCATGAGAAAAAGTCGTGTGCGATCTTGTGCTAACATTGCACGAGCATGGGCGACCGTAAAGATGACACGCGAGCGTGGAAGCAACCCACATTCCTTAAGGCTGTACTCTTACCTAGTCACGTATATTTCTAATCCACACAAATATGCCTCGCATTTGCCAAATAAACTAGTAACGTTTACTGTCATTGTTTATTTGAACTAATCATGTCGACTGTGTGTCAGATGAGCTAGGGGCAGTCCGCAAAGCAAATGGAGTGATCAAATCACTAAATCCATTTGACTTCGGGTACGCCAGGCCAGGTGCTGCTTGCAGCGCGCCACCAGACCCATTGGCGATCCATCTGTACTCCCCGACAATAACATAGTGGTTAGTGGTCACGATCCTCAGCATTGCGGGATCGACTCACTGGATTGGATTGTCAGACAAAACAACTGTACACGTGCAGAGTCGAAGGCCAATATTAATGCATGTTCACGTAGGGCGTAGAGGTTCCTGTGACTTGGCTGGAGCACTGTTTCTGCGCCTGCCCCGCTTTCGGAACCAACACCAGTTGTTCAAGGTCGCCCTGGTTCAAAGAAAGGGGAAAATTAGTGCGATTCGCCAATAGACGTAATTGATGATTGTTCAACCTTTTCTGACGTACAATGTACCGTTTGTCTTTTTACATAGACAATATAAAGAAAGGGAAGAATTAATGCACTCAAACCTGAAAAAAGTATAATATTTAACCGTAGCATAGAAGATGGATCAAAAAGTCAATTTTATAACTCTCTTCCAATCCCGGGATAAAAATTAACCACATATTTTTCTTTGTTAATCTGGAGTGTTACGCTTAATTTAAAATACGAATGGCTATTTGTAGATCATTTTATATTCACAATTGTTTGTCAAGCTGCAGACTATACCGGAATTAAAAGCCCATATTTAGAAAAACGCAAAAACGGGCGACTGATATTCTAGAAAACAACTGTTGTGTGTGGTGATAAATTTACGAGCGAGTAAAATATTTGGAGAGTGATTTTTGTGCATACAATGAATAACTGGGCACTGCAGTGCTAACGCGGAAAAAGTCAGTGAAAATATTTATGGAATACGTTAACGAGGAATATTTCTTGTTCAATATTCGGTTCATAATATATATATAAAACTAGAAAGCTCTCTCAATAATCGGCACTTTGAATTTAGTGCAATAAAGGATTACCTTTGAATGAGATGGGTAACATAGGAACGTTTGCTTTACATCGCTCAACACTTGGTATACATTAATATGCATCGTATTTATTGGCATTTGGGTTGTTGAAAGGCCAATCTTAATTGACTGCATTTCAACAAATACCACGTATTTTATGAGTATTTACATATTTGTTTAGGATATCCCAAAAGCCAAGCAACATTTCAATCATAAACAAAGTACCGAATACGTGCTAGAATAAAACCTTAGATCGGACAGATGCGTATCATGGTTGCCATTAAAAATATAAAACGTCGTGGGTAAGGTATTGGTCACGATCTGACAAGTGCGCGCGAGAGTGACGGGAGTTTTATTCACGACGTTAAGCGGTAAAATGGCAACCATCATACGCCCGCTGAAAGATCTACTTACCGAGAATAAATAGCCTATAATAAGGTCGGCGTCTCTCGGAGTGTCCAAGGCGTCCTTTTCCAGCACATCGGTACGGAGCCACCGACAGTCGACGTAAGCGCGTACCGTGTTGTCATCGTGGACGCTGGAAACAAAAGACAGTTATCAGACCATGTCTTATTTTCACGAGTAAAATTTAGAGGAGTAATCAAGCCCGTAGTAGATAAGTCAATGTATAAAATTAAGTAATGTTGAAATGGATAACAAAGCTTGATTAATTAAATTTTTTGTTACTACTTCTAAATCACAAGTAGCAGCCAAGGTTTTTCCATAACATATTGGTAATGTATTTATCCAAAATATAAATGATATTACGAAATAGTTATTCTTTTTCATAATAGATCTATCAAATTCCTCAAATTCGTTCAGTGCGCGGGCCGGGAAGTATACGGCATATCGAGCTACCATTAGGGAGCGAGCTAGGTAAAAGTAGAAGTTATGCAGAGGCCTTAATGCCCATCGCCTGACCAAGTCGTCACCGAATCGGTTATTTATTTATCGTATGGCAATCATTTCGCACCGTGAGATCTTCGAGAAGACAGTACGGTTGCCAGTTTTTGTTGCACTTTTAGCACCACCCAGGTCACGTATAGGGTAACGGTGGGTACTCCCTACGGACGTGGTGCAACTTCGACCGCCCTTTGCTAATCGGTAACGCTTTAACTCGAGCTTGTATTAAATTAAGTATTTTGAAGAACAAGAAAAAAAAATAGGACAACATGGAAACATGGTGCCGGTTTATGAATTTACGAGTATTCATGCTATTAGACTGAGATGAGATAACCCACAGGCTATGATATGAGTATTTATCATATCGGTAGTTCGGTGTTACATTTTTTCGGCGTGTCTGTTTTTTCTTACCATAGGTAATTAGATATACCTACTTGAGGTAGAAATTTCAACCTATTAATATAATTTCTGTTAAAGTTGAAAGTTGGTCACAATCACAATCAGCATTTAAGATATTCAAGAAAAATCATGAACCATTATATTTTTGTATTAGTGAATTTACATAATTACATTTAATTCATTATATTCAATTTAAAGTTTTATCGGGGCATCATTGCACTGGGTGCGAACAAGCCAGCTCTAACTACACTAAAACACGTGAAAGCTAAGATAGCAATGTCGGCAATATAATTGTCAGAATTGGATGGCAGAATTAAATAATAGTTTTTTTCATCTTACAAAAACGTAATAAAATACCGTTACTTAGAGCAACACATGGTTATATTCACTTACAAGAATATAAACGTAATGTTGGCGTTTTACACACGCCACGGTGTTGAGCATTTGCTCAACCATCGCACTGACGGCACCCGCCTGCCATTCAGTCGCTCACAAACATCGTTAGAATACATTTAGGTGTCAAAAATATCAAAAAAGGGCGTCCTGTGCCATTATTACATGCAAAGCAAGAAGTAAAATGTCAACTGTGACTAATGGAAGGATTTCGTTTTAAAAGTACGATGTAAAAACTTAATTTCATGTTAATTTTTACGGTGAAATACATATTTCTCCGCTCGCGTTCTGTGGTTAACTGGTTATTTTTACACTGATGTTACGTACCTAATAATTAAATATTAATTAATTTAATTTAAGTTCTTTTTGGAAACAGCTCCCAAAATATTAAATAACAAAAACCTTTTGTGCGTAACCGTAATTAAAAACGTTAATGAATTCGTTAATAAAACGCTTGAAACAGTTAATTTCGATGTCAATTTCCCGCGCGGCTGAGGCAAATTTAATTAGACTCATATCAACGCTGTAGTTGGATAAGGTTCTAATTAAGAAAGACGTTTAATCTGTTTTGCGATTCATTAAAATGATATAATTAAGGCGGTAGGGGAAAAAATTAAGAGAAGCGGCCATTTTGATGTTAAATAGTGGATACATTAGGCCCATTAGTTTATAACGAATATTTTGTATGGCTTAAGAGTGCGGAGTACGTTCGGTTCTCCATACAAACGTATTTACGCTCTCATTTTAAAAGGCCATGCTAGAATAACGTGAAACTTTGTATACACAATGGGATTCGGCATATCTAGGTGGAAAATTAGTTTCTGTTGCTTGAAATTATAATGGAGAAAAAATACAGCGATTATTAAGGTTTTCATACAAGCCGTAAAAAACTCAAAAAACCGCTGTATTTTTTTTCTTTTACAATTTTTAGCAACAGAAACTAATTTTCGACCTAGATATGCCGGATTCCATTGTGTATACAAAGTTTCACGTTATTCTAGCATGGCGTTTTAAAATGAGAGCATAAATACGTTTGTATGGAGAACCGAGCGTACTGCGCCCTCTTAAGCGAATATAGGCATTAGAAGTTAACTAGAATAGACTGTTAATGTTGGCTTTTAAATTATATTCAACACACCGTTTGTCCCGAACATAAGACATGCGTGATTTAGTCTGTTAGTATGTTTATGAGGACCATAACTTTGTTTATTATGTTCATAATCACAGGTGTGGTTGCTGGTTGACCTTTGTTGAAAGAATATTAGTGGCTTATATTAATATAGACGTAATTACTATTTGTACGTAATTGGTATTATTGTTCTATGTCATAGATGCAATTATCTATGTTCAATTAGCAAATTCGCTATCAAACATCACGTAAATTGATACAAATTGTACCAGCATGTTGGTATCTGCTTCGCTTTGTATTAAATTACGTATAGTTACGCTTTATATTGTAAATTAATAATGTACCTAATATGTTAATTTTGAATGAATGTTTTTGACCAATAAATAATGTCTATGTCTATGTTATAGCAGTTGATACAATTTCAAAAACCTAATTTCGGTTGATCATCATCCTCCTAGCGTCCAGTACAGTTGCCTCCTGAAGGATGCCTGGGGTCCGCTACTCAATCCCAAGAATTGGCGTAGGCACTAGTTTTTACGGAAGCGACTGCCATCTGACCTTCCAACCCGAGGGGGAAACTAGACCTTATTGGGATTAGGCTTGTCAAGTGAGTGGACAACTTGACTGTTAGAAGTTCTCAAGCCGCCCGGAGGCCTCTTACTTGGCTTAACGACTGCTATCATAGACAGCAACCGGGATCAACGTCTTAACGTGCCTTCCAAAGCACGGGAGCGCTCAGTTAGTAACCACTCCCGTAGTAGTAGACCTCACCCGACATTGCTTAACCTCGCATACCGCACGCTGTACGCGGGCGCCGCTGGGCCACGAACGCGCCCAAAACCTAATTTCGGTTCAATTATATCAAAACAACGTTCGAACAAACTCGCCTCCGTCAATCACAACTTTCATCCAACGTATAAGCCCTCAATCTCAGGCCTATACAATTTGTTCTCTCGGTCATTCGAGAAAATGCGACCGCAGCATCCTGGCAAATTACGGAGATACTCTACCGTAGCACTGGCTCAACACTTTCGTACCCTTACCATTTATCATTCGTCTCGTGCACATTAGTCAGAAGCTCTAACCCTTTTTTCAATTGCTGCGATGTAATTTTTCTGTATCCTGTTAATGTTTAATTTGGACTGTATTTTACTTGGACGTGATAAATTGTGTTGCTTCTAGGTCCTTACGTGGTGAGATGATACACAATGATCGCATCAAAATAATAGATTTATTAGCAAAATTAAAATAGGTATTATTTTTTAACATGATTCAAATCCTTAAATTGTTACCCTGAGATAGCTAGGTGTGTCTGTGTGATTGGTGCCCAGTGATTGCTACCCTGCGTTTTTTTGAGTTTGTATAATTACTCATTTTTCGTTAAGGTACGGATTTTACCATTTCATCGACATCAGGCGTGAGTGAGATAAACCCTGGGATTCAATCCGTTTTTCACGAAAACGCGGTTCAAACTAGTAGCGGATTTTTATATACTAGCTGTTGCTTGCGATTTCGTCCGCGTCTTCGCTCCTATTGGTCGCAGCGTGATGTTATATAGCCTAAAGCCTTCCTCGATAAATGGACTATCTAACACAAAAATATTTTTTAAATTCGAACCAGTAGTTCCTCAGATTAGCTCGTCCAAAGAAACAAACAAATAAACTCTTCAGCTTTATAATATTAGTATAGATGTACGTAGAGCAGCTAGACACAGAGAAATACTTAATTTGATATTAATAAAATCAATCGTTTAGTTTATCCTACAGTAGCTCAACTATTAATCCACGATAGGTTTTCATTAACAAGCAATATACCTACGCATGAGTAGCAAGTCTACGGTAATTCAAGTTACATTTTTGGATATTTTATGAAGGACAAAATCAAATTAAGGTACGAGTATGTGCAGTAATATTAGCCCGCTTGTGGCATAACTATTGGCAGGTACTATTGTAATACACCCGATTGCAATTTAAAATAAATTAATCTGTTTAAAATCGTTATTATAACAATGTGGTGGATTTAATAACGAGCTATAAGAGTAATTTAAATATATTTCACTAAGTGAACATTATCTCTCATTAACCCAAAATGATTGAAACAAATTATAGTAATAATATTAAGTCATTATTGACCTATAACTACGTTAAATACATTCGATTTTAATTCGTTCGTTAATTGAGGTTTGTATACTACACATTGTGGCGTATTTTTGTTTCATTAAACCATTATTTTGCTGCTGTAAATAATTTTATATTATACTTTACATAACACAGAAACATTAATATCACCACAATAACACAAATTTTATATTTTTCCTTTTTTTAAATTAAAAATGGGGTTGCTCTTAGCCAGCATCTAGCCATATATACGTTATTTACTTTGCTATTTATCTGAATAGTGCAGGGTGCACAGTTGAAATAGAATACAAATTTGCTAATTGCCTCACGGGCAGAGTTAAAGCCCAACTTTTCGACCGCGCGTTAGGAACTGCCATAGAATGTGAAAATGAGAGTGGATATCTATAATAATATGTCCTACTACTAGTTCCGCGTGGCGTCTTGGCTATCTCCAACCATATAGAGGATCCCGTGCTGTATTAAACATAGTACAACATTCCTCTCACAAAATATTACCTAAGACGCCCGCCTCAGTGTAGTAAGAATAGCTCGCCTTGTCTCTCACTTGGCATAAAAAATGCTTGGCCTTTAAATCTCTCATATTACCTAAGGCGCCCGTCTCAGTGTAGTGAAAACAGCTTGCCCTGTTTGGCTGTTTCTCACTTGGCATGAACTAATATAATCGTAATATGGTGCCAACGAAAGTCAGAAAGCGGCGTAAATGAGGTAAATGGCGCTTGTGGCGCCAGCCCCAGCTTGCAATAGCCGCGCGGCGCCCCTGCCAGCTAGCTTCAGGGACAAAAAGGAGCGCTTTAGCGGAAGCAAAGATAACAGTGTTTCTCTCACTCTTACTTTACCCGTCATCCCCAGTAAAAAGAGAGCATCAGACTAGCCACGTGGCGCCCGGGCGGCCAGCTTTAGGGAGAAAAAGGAGCTATTGTAGTGGAAGCAGAGAGAACAGTGTTCCTCTCACTCTTACCTTACACGGCCTTAGTCAAAAGAGAACAAAATCACAGAACCACGTCTTGCCTCTTACCTGATCGCAATATGGTGCCAACGGAAGTCATAAAGTGGCACAGCCAGGTATATGGCGCGGGAAGCGCCAGCCCCGGCATGCACTAGTCGCGCGGCGCCCCGCCCGGCTAGCTCCAGGGACAGGAACGAGCCCGTACGGCGGCGCGAGCGCAGAGAGAACAGCGTGCCTTGCCCGTAGCCGCCACTCTGTCAGAAAAACACCTGGTGTTACTTTGATAATTATGTCTAACAGGAAGTGTGATCAACTACCATTTTAATATAATCATCATCAATTCGTCAGCCTATACATATATACACGTCCATACACGCACGTTCCTCTTTTAGATACAAGATGTTATTGGCGATTGTATTTTCATTCCACAAGCATCAACTACTCATTGAGATGGTTCCAATGAGAATTAACAGTACGAGTTTATCTTGTGTAGTTGCTGCCTTCTGTTTCCATAATCAAAACAGCTCGCACGGTACCACCATAACGTTTCATTTTCATCGAAGTTATTCGGTTGACGATAACTGGTCTAAAATGTAGTTCCCACATTTGACCCACACAGGCATGTCTGTATTGATATAATCTTAAAAGATTGAGAAATAAAAGATTGAGCTTGCATGCATGATATTACCCACACACATTATGTCTCAGTGGGTCCAATCTTGCTAATGAAATTCAGACAAGTTATGCTCAACCGATTGAGCTTAAATTTGGCATAATTAATTTTTTAACAGGTTAAAGGGAAGTTTAAAAAAAGCTTGTAAAATACAGTTTAAAGGATGATTCACAGTAGACCGTTCCGTGTCCGGGCCGGCCCGTTTTCTTCTAGAGAAATACGCCGGCCGTTACGTTTGCTGTCATAGAAAACGGGCCGGCCCGGACACGGAACGGTCTACTGTGAATCATCCCTAATTAAGTAATTTCTCTTTTCTGTAAGTTTTTTGAAACAACCATTAGAGCATTTAAAACAGGAGCCGCCATCGCCACACATGCCTTAAATAGCCCTCTGCCAAAAACAGGCACAATGTTCACAGCGTTATTAAAAACTACTTGCTTAATAAATTATACGTCTGTCTCGAAATCGTTGTCGGCGTGTGAAAACACCTTTAAACTTGTATGGACTGTTTTTGGGTCATAAAACTTTGTACTTTATCAAATTTAGCAAAAGAGTAATAATGATTTCATATACCGTAAGTATATGTTTGCTTTATTTATAATTTTATGCGTAGTTAAAGTTTTAATTAATCGTAAATTCAAATTGATTACAAAGTCGATTTAAAATCATTCCTGCTTGATCATTTGGGCTAGCTGTCAAAATGAATTTAAACGAGAACTAATTTTCAAGAAATAAGGACTTATGTGCATGTATACATGAAAATTTCTTTGAAGTTAAGTTCTTTGCGACTAAGTAGGTCAATTTCGACATCAGGTAGTATTCCAATATTGGCCCTAATGTAAACGGGAGTAAGGTCGAATTTTTATTGTTCAACTTTGGTATTTTTCATGTGCGTGCGTTGATTGTTAGTGTTCGTACGTCATCGTAATGGGAGAATATTGTAAAGTAGTTTTTTAAAATCTGTCAGCTGGTTCCCCTCAAAACATAGCAAAATATTTGGTTCGGTAAGATGCGCTTATTGCTTCTCCTTATGTGATGGCTTCTCCTGTCTAAATTCTCTAAGAAACAAAGAGATAATTTCACCCAATATGTATTGTAATAGTTTGTCATTCCTAAAATAAAATAAGTTGATGATTACGTTCTTAAAAATAATAGCGAGTGGTTCAAAGATTAGAAAAGTAAATATGGCACTGTTAAAACACAAACGGTTAGCCCAAAGTCATTAATTAGACATGCAGCGCGGTTTGTTTGTATATTCCCTTTTTTAACAATCCTAAATCGTTCTCTTTCTCTTACTCACACATTCACATATAAGTATAATACATAGCGCATGGAGACACACTCTTACACACACACATTAATATGGTATTTTTTACTGGTTATGATTTATTTTATTTATCTGTTTGCATAATTCTTTGTATAAATACTTATACATGTATATTGTTTTGTTTGTCATATATTATACCTATCTACATACATACATACATACATACATAAACTCACGTCTATATTCCCAAAAGGGGTAGGCAGAGCACATGAAAATTATTTTTCATTGCCACTTTTAGCAATTGTAAGTTTATAGCTAGATGGAGATAATGTGATATTGCAGTGACAGGTTGCTAGCTAATCGCCTACAATACACTTCAACCTGGTTCCCATAGTCGACTCTTACGACAACCAAGGAAAGAAAGGGGGTGTTTCTATTCTAACCCGGCACCACACGGGTATACCTATCTATGTATTTTTAATATTTTTTTTGTAACCGTACCACTAATTAACCATAGTACCAAAGCTCAACTTTTTCACTATTTCCTGCAACCGACGGCACTAGGGCTCGGGTGTGAAAACCTGCGCGCAATTTGTGGCCAGCACATGCTGAGAATGAGATCCTTTGCCACAAGCTAATAAAATTAATTTTACTCTCATCGTTTTGTTAATTTTATTCTCATAGTTTTGTTAATTTTATCCTCATAGTTTTGTAGTTAGTCAATTCTGCTGTACTTTTGTTAACTTCTAGCGTTTTTGTAACTACTTTGCATATTTTTTGTAGCTCCTTTTTTTGAATTGTTTTGTTAAATTTTGGCAATAAAGAACATTCAGATTTTAATTCGGAAATAAGATTGTGTTGTAATCTGAACAGTGTAAAAATGAATATAATGAAACGGGTCACTCACGTCTTAAAGGAGACCCTGTCTTAGAGGTCCTTTAAGACGTGAGTGACCCGTTTCATTATATTTAATATGTCTCAAACTCACGGGAGTTTTCTATATAAAAGTGTAAAAATGTATAAATCTATAGGAAAAATTTGTCAGACACAATTTTAAATAGTATCCTTTTCAAAAATTTTACGTGTTCTGACGGGGTTGATTACAACAATGGTTAAAAAAGTCCTTCAAATGTATAATTTGGATATATCCAACTCACAGCGACTATTTTTAATAATAATAATCTACAAGCAAGCAGCATGTCTCGTGAACTGAATAGTGCTGCATCAAAGGTGCGATCGTGCGCTCGGCTGAATGAGTGCTCATTCAGCGAATCAACAAACGAATGGGAACTATCTTATGTGTCGCGTGTTTCTGTTCTATAATTGAATACGAGGGACCCCTCCTGATATTATCACTTTGTATTTATATGTGTTAGTTTTTTCCTTGTTGAAGAAAAATATATCGTATGCTGCAAGATAAAGAGATAGCAGGAAAATACGTTATTAACTGTAACATCAGGCGGTTGTTGTAAGTTTGACAGGTTTTTTTGTTTTAAGAGATGTGTAAATCAGGGATGAGTGATATAAATCAACTGCATCTTTTCGTGTATTTCAATCGTTAACTCTCTCACTAAAGATGTTAATAACTCTCTAAGAGCGGGGGGGGGGGGGGGGCAGTTATGTCCTAAAACTACGACCAAGACCACCGTGGGAAGGGCAACAGCATCCCTGGATTGCGGTGGAGATACTGCGATCGCCAACCCGCATGACAAGGCGATTATGGCATTTACCCCTTCAGTTACACATGCGGGTGGTCCACATTTGGAGTCGTCAAGTTTTAGCACTTCACCTATGTACAATGCGAGCTGATAGCAATGTGCGAGTCGCTCAGTTTTAGTTGTGTGTATGACACATCCTCCCGTTTCACGATAATTTGCTTTGTTTGTTTGTAAACTGACGATTTCATACAGATAAGTGATTAATGTTGCCTGAGCTGCTACCGCGAAATGAAAACCAACGCAGTTTGTCTATCTCCTTCTTTGTCACTCGAATTCGTTTCGCGGTAGCAGCTCAGGAATGGTATGTATGAGATGGATATAGGTGAGTGAATTGTGTCAGTGCTGCAGTGTCTTGAAGATATGAATCGCTCCATTCGATTCCTTTCAGTGACATGTTTTGCGCTTCTCTACTGGTTTCTCTAGAATACAGCGTACTGTTATCACCGGAGAAGTACTCGTACTTGCCTCATAGAAAACCGCAGCCATCACCTCTACTTGCTCTGTAGGTATGTGGTTTTGTGTTCTTGATGGTGAGCAAGGTCATCAAAGCCCCAGAGAGCGCGTTGTGTTGAAAGTGCCCTCACTTCAGGACATGCACTGGTCTGATACTGTCAATACAACGTATTCCCAAATCAAAGACGCGGCGGTAGCGCGCTTGTGTTTGTTCTGGAGTCATAAGCGTCTATAGACTATGGTGTCTGCTTACCATCAGGAAAGCCGTATATTTGAATGCCGCCGTCGTAGGATTCAAAAAAATTGCGAACAGAATTTCAAGTTCTCATTGTAATAGGCGCGGAAATTGACAAATCCATTTATAAAATAAATAAGTGTGAAACGTATTCGGAAAGTGTAAATTCAAAGACCTTGTTGAAAAACTTCTGAACACAAATTTTGTGAGCAAACTTTCTGACAACAAGAAGAAAATTTAATAGGTATATTTTCCAAGGAAGCAAAATGGAAAAGTAGAGTAATGGCAAATATCATTTTACGTTCCGCCAATCACGACGGTTTAAGGAACAACAAAAGACTTAGTTAAGAAAATTTTAAAGGAAGGTAAACTCCAAACACGAAGAAGCTCTATTGCAAGCAGCGATTTGTTTTTCTTCTAGTATGAGTACGTTCTTACATATTGTTGGTACAAGAACTGGAGTACTTAAAATATTCAATCAATTGATTTTTTTTCTTTTTTAGTTACTCATAATTATTAGAGCATGATTAAAATGAAATGTAAAGGACCTCTCCTAATATAAGCACTTTGTATCTACAATTATATGGCAGTTATGACCTTGAAGGAAAATAATATTGTATGGTGATAGTTAAAAGAGGAAGCAAATGGGATGCTTTTAATCATCATCATATCAGCCGCATTACGCCCACTGCTGGACATAGGCCTCCCCAAAAGAGTGCCACAATGACCGATCCTGCACCTTCCGTATCCAGCAGACTCCCACGACCTTTACCAGGTCATCAGTCCAGCTTGGGGGGGGACCATAGCCCTTTTCATTGCTCTTTGAGCCTTCTTATGAGGCCCATAGTAAGCGACTACGTTTCAGTGCCATATGTCATTTTGCTGTAGCTAACTGGATAGTCTGTCCTAGGCATTAGACATGATCTTCGTCTTATCCATGTTCATCCTTAGACCAACTCGCTTGGATGGTTTACTGAGGTCACCGAGCATCGTACTTTAATCCTCCATGGTCTGAGCCAAGACTACTCACTATATCGTCAGCAAACCGAAGTTGAGTCGTTCGCGCGTTCAGCTGATTGGAATGGGATGGCATGGGATACCTGCTTACTACCGGGCAGGCAATCGTAATGTAGGTACAAAAATCCAAGCAGTTAAAAATGAGTACACCTGTAATTTTGTAGCAGAGTATAAATGTTTGTTGTTGTGTTCGTAAGATTTTTAAATTATTAACACGAATATAAAAGACATTTATACCATGACGAACGTATCCCTTTATGGGATCTCTTCTTAGTAACTCTTCAGCGACTTTGGAATCTTTGAGCTTTTAAATGCTTAATGTGTTATCGAAAACGAGTCAACTAGTAGAACTAGAGACTTCTATTGTACTCTTATAAGTCACAAAGTCCATCCCCACATGGAGTATTGCTGTCACCTCTGGGCTTACAAAATCACGAGCGATATTGAACCGCTGAGTTTAAGGAGAAACTTTGCCCCCTTGTGCTTTTTCTATCGCTTATAATGGGTTGCGCTCCGAAGAAATGTTCGACCTGCTGCCCACGGCCGTGCTCGCCTTCTTCTTTCTACCATCGCCCTGCCCGGCAGGGCATTCATCCTCACACCTTAGGACCTAAATGGTCGCGTACGATACGTTTTCAGAGGAATTTTCTCCCACGGACGCTCCGATTGTGGAATAAGCTCCTTGTCGAGGTTTTACCGCGGGACTACAGTATGGGGTTCTTCAAGAAAGGAGTGTATAAATTCTTAAAGGGTCGGTAACGCACATGTGACAGCCCTAGGACTTGGTGAGTAGTGAAAACTGTTTGGCCTATGTATGTTTACAAAAATTAACTACGAGTATTGCTGTTGTATCTGTTTGTTGCCCAAATAAATATAATAATAGATAGGTATTGAGTTTACCTCAGGACGCAGTCTCAGCGACACGAATAACGTGAACTCTCTAGGGAACATTCTCCCGTTTGGGAAGAGCTCTGAAGACGCTATCCAGATGTAAGAGTTGGGGCGCAGACTGAAGGCATGTGGGCGGTCGGCGACGGAGCCCCAACGGGCCTGTGCCGGGTGGAAGTTGCGGCGGGCGCCCGGCGCGAGCGGGTTTATTGTGCCTGTTCACAAACAAATTTGTCATTAGCATCATCACAATCATCATGCTCGTCGTCCGGTGCATTCATAAAATATGTTTTCTTAATTTCCTGCACCAATTTGTTTTTATGTGACAAAATTATGGTCATTGATCAAATGATGTTTATTGATGTTGCAATTACATATTTTATGCACCTTAATCATAGACGGGAAAATTAACATACATATTTTCTTTTTCTTTAGTCTTCATTCACATTTTCTTAATAATTTATAATCTAAGAGGACGATGGACTCACGGTGACTCGATGCGAGTACGTATTCTTAAAAGCTTTATGCAGGTTGTTATTGGTTGGTTTATTTTATACCCCGTCCATGGCAAAGAAGTTGAAAACCCACCTGATTGAGAGTGGTTACCGTTGCCAATAGACGCTTGCAACACCAGAGTCACTCTCGCATTGCCGATTGTCATTGGTCTTAATTAAATTAGTACGACTATGTGAAATATGTAAAACTTTAAATCAATAGAACATAGTTATTGCAATGACAAGGAATGCAATCTGATAAAATACGCGGTTTGAAACATTCTTTTGTTTTGTACTTATTTAAAATGTGAATATTGTGAATACACCAATATTTTATTGTACGTTCAAGTGCAAAAAATACGTATAGATTTAATCCTCTCATACTCGCAAATACGTACCGGAACCTTAATCTAGCTAAGAGCTATGGGACATATTTTTGAGCAAGTTGTATGCACCTATATTTCTGCACTTGATTGTACCGTTGAAAATTAAAATACAGAGATCATAAATGCATTCACATCAATATTACCTCCACTGTTGCAATGACAAATCAATACCTTGTGCATTTTATCACTATTAACGGTACATCTAACGATAGTCGAATAATATTCCAATTTTAACTAAATAATTACCAGCGAATGGGCATGATTAATTTTTAAGCATTCCGAAACACGCACCTGCTAAATTACATGTTATACGCGTATAGACTGTAATTTAGGCATTCCGATATTTGAATGTAGCATTATTTTCACGATAGCGCAGGTTAAGTTTAAATAATAAGCTGAATATAATATGAACAAATAAAAGAGAAGGTTAAGTTAGTCTCATCAGAAAGTAAAGTAGATAGAGGCTAGAAAGCTAGTTATTGCTCCACCGACAAGAATAGTGAACTCTTAAATTAAAAAAGAAGAAGAATATACGCGCATATGACACCCTGTACTTGCAGGCGTCCATAGGTTGCGGTGACCGCTTACCATCAGGCGGACCGTACGCTAGTTTGCCACCGAAGTGGTATAAAAAATATGCAAAAATGTATATAGCAGAGTGTTGTATCTATTACGACGTATTTGAATTGTATTACATTGAACTTTTATTCTTGTGTTCTTCGATTACTTAACTTATATATTTATTTATTTAAGCTTTATTGCACAAAAAACAAATGTACAAATGGCGGATGGAATGGATGGGTATATCTATATTAATAATTTCGTGCAGGGGTACGGTAGACCCGAACGAGACCTGTCTCAAATTGAAGAACGTATAAAAATAACGATTTCGAGTTGAACATATGTATCCGCAAAATTCGGATTGTCGCGTATTTTGCATTAAAAAGTGTTAATTTTATGAGAAAAGTCGGCCATATTAAATTCGTTGGTTGACAGCGTCGGGTTGGGTACGTTCGGAAATTGTAAACTATGTTTGCGTCCGGTGTGTTGGCCAGGTTGCTGGGCTGCGTTCTGTGTGATGGGCCATCATCGCCCATTGTGTGGATTCGGCTAGCCGCGTCTGCAGCGTTTTATTTTTGTAGTTTTCAAGAGTTATATACACCTATCAGCCTAGCTAGCACGATAACTTATACCGTCACGTTATATGGACGAAATGTACTAAAACGTCACATAAAACGTAACGGTATAATCTATCGTGCTAGCTAGGCTGATTGTCACAACAACCGCCTTCAAAGCGAATGTATGGGGCCTGTTACATAGTTATTATAATCACGTGATATATTATATTGACACCCCAGTATTGTAATAAAATTAATCGTGTAAAGGACACCACTTGAATGTTTGCTGAGTCTGACCGCCATCTTAAAGCTGCGTCTCTATTTTGTTGTGACAAACTACTAGGTGACTTATGGCTTTTAAACGTCTAGCAAAATTCTTTCCCTATCTCGGTCTATCTTATAACTTAGTGATACTGGGGGTCTACTCTGAAATTCGAAATCCGAACTTCGTATGGTGCCGTCCCTTTCACTCATATAGTCTATTATGACAGGAGAGTGAAAGGGACGGCACGATATGAAGTTAGGATTTTGAATATCGTAGTAGACCCCAGCTCAGGCCGTTCGCCGCACTCGAAACGAAGTATCTGCCTCTCTCTCGCACATGTATATTCGAACGACAGAGAGGAAGATAGTTCGTTTTTGGTTCGCGGTAGGCCCTCAGGCGTCAACTTTAAAACGAATAGGGTATTTTACTATGTATATGAGAAATAAAATTCAAAATGTAAGAAAAACCGGCCAAGTGCGTCGGACTCGCGCACTGAGGGTTCCGTAGAACTAAAAAACAAATATGATTTATCAATATATTGATATTTTTGGCAAAATATTCTTCATAATAAACATTATCACCTAATTTCAATTTCATAGGTCGATGGGAAGTTAAAAAATTATATATGTGACAGACAATACACGGAATGTTCTTTAACTTTCTTCGACCGTCCGCCGCGCTCGGACTAAAGTGCTACCAACCGAAAACTAAATATATATGCCTCTCTGTTGCACTTGCATATTCGAGCGCGGAGAGGGAAATACTTCGTTTTCAGATCGCGGTAGGCCCTCTGGTCTGACAGCTCCTATTCTTGGATGGTGCGCGTATCGGAATGTGAAATACATGTGGCAAAATGGAACAAGTTGTTAAATAGCTTCCATTAATTGGAGAAAATATTACCAACTGTTATTATTATCACACGAAACACTGAATATTGAAGCCACATCCAATGGGGCCTGTTACATGGTTATTATTATCACGCGATATACTGATATCCCGATCCGTATCACGTGCTGTTTAATGAATATTGAAGAACAATCCATACGATTTTGATAACCACGATAATATTAACACACCAGTATTGTGATAATATTAAGCGTGTAACAGACCCCATACAATTTTGAAAATCGCGATAATATTGACACATAATATTGAGTGTAAAGGGCCCCCACTGAATAGAATTTGGCGGAGAATAGAGAGCTGCTACCGCGAAACGAAAACGAACGAACATCGTGTATTTCCCTCTGTGTCGCTCGAATTTTCAAGTGCGACAGAGAGGGAGATACACGTACTTCATTTGTTTTCGTTCGCGTTAGCAGCTCGCTTCACACCAAAAATACTGACTGGCACATCGATATTTAACAATTGCACATCTGAACTGAATTTTAATGAATGATTAGTATTGTAGCTATACAAATCAGTACCTTTAAATACTACCCTTATAAAAATGCTTAGGATTAACTTGCTAGGATACTAGCCTTTGCCCGTGACGTCGTCAACGTAATATTTTACTCCCTATTCCATATGTTATTCCAGACTACAGACTATATTTCTATACGAAGTTTCATTATAATCCGTTGTTATAATGTTTTTATTTTATACATGTTTGTACACTATTTCTTTCATCGTTAGCATAACTGTCACGAATAAATGTTTACTTTATTTCTTTCTTATTTAGTTCACCCGAGCGAAGCCGGGCTTTCATCTAGTTGTGAATATATTTACACGTAAAGCGGTTATATTACTAGTAAAACTAACTTCAATCTAAGAAAGTTCAATGAACTGTTATAATTTTTAATAAAACTAGCGTTAAGCGTAAAACGTAAATTGACCCTGCTGGTATCGTGGTCCTGGAATAGAATCCCGATCAGGACATTTATTTGTGTGATGAACAGGAATATTTGTTCTTGAGTCTTGGATATGTTCTATGTATTTAAGTAATTGGTTAGAGTACTGTATGTAAATCTGAGTATCGAATGTAGGAAAACACCATTTTGTTTATTTTGGAATCACACTTATATTATTATGTACACGTGGAAGTTACATCAGACTTATGAATATTTGATTTCTTTTGTACAGATACCACCATTAAACTGGAATATTGATGGGGCAAGGGGTTTTATATACGTCCCAATACTGGGCACAGACCTGCTCTCACGGATGAGGGCAACAGACGCCTCGCTACCTTACTGCTAGTTGAAGACCTCACATAAACCTTTGAATTTCTTAGCAGAAATACGTATGTTGTTTCCTTTTACGGAATAAACGAAGATTCAAGACCACTCAAACTAAGCAGACCATACATTTAACGCAAAAAAAATAAACAAGTTGCCATAAGAAACGATTAAAATGGTGTCAGTGTTCGTGTCTACGATGTTTGCCAAATCAAAACAAAGAGAACGCTAGTCGCAAACTACTGCGAAAACATTTAGTTAGGAACATCATTAACTAACTGGATGAACTGAACAGACAGTGAAAATAGAAGCAAACATACGTTCACTTTAGATTCTACTGGGTAATTTAGTTCCTTATTTTCTTAGGCACCTCCTCACTTAAGGCGATCTCCTGATTAGCAGGGGTGGTACGATATGAGAAGACTATCAGCTATTAGTGTCGACTGATACGAATGCAGTACTGCCTCGCTTCTACGCATGTCATTACTACTGCGCAAACGTAATACTAACAGTATTTCATCAAATGAGGAAATCTCACATCAGTAAACTCACGTCAAAGAACAAAACACCTATCACATATCACTCCCGCTCCACTAAGTCAGGAAGTCGCCTTATTATGTGTCAGCCCTGACTATTTCTCCAACGATATTGACCAGCAAATTTCATTAACATGATCAATATATATAATGCGTATAGTCACTGAATAACAACTCCTAAGTAGTACAACACTCACCCTCACAATCAAATGAGTTGCACACACGCCCCTGCTCCCCGAAGCCCTCACAAGATGAGCGGGAGCAGTACCTTCTCCGCACCTGCAAACCCCCTCCACAGGTTTTACTGCACGGTCCCCATTCACCCCACCCTGCCCAACCTGAAACAAAATAACTTGTTACATTCGATTCTTGTCAATTCTATCTATCTATCATTCTCTGGATGGTTTCTAGAGCTCAAGATAAACGGAGCGGACGATGTCAGTAGACGATAAAATATATCTGGTGAAGAACGCCCGCTTTTATGCATTTCAAAAAATGTGCTGGTTTAGCTTACCACTCGTTCCTGGTATACTAATCGGTAGTCGTCTCCAGTATGGAGGCAAGATCATAACTTGCCCTCCAAGATTTGGTACAAAACGTATTTAAAGGTCAGACTTTGAAAATTGGGTAAGCATAATGGATATATACCAACTTGCGAATTTAGATATTTTTCACGGCTCCAATGAATCGTAGATCTGAGTAAGTATTTGATATACATTTTTACCCTCAAAAGTTACTTCACGGGTTACTTACATAAAAAACGGATCTTAACATACAGGCAGATGGACAACGAACAGTGACATAATATAAAGTTGCGTTATTCCTTTGATGTATAGAAATATTAAATTAAAAGTAAAAAAAGGAAAGTAATTTATTCTTCAAATTAGGCATATTACATGCACCTATGAATGTCAATAAACTACCACCGGTTCGGAAAAATAAACCTCTGCCACAAGAAGAACCGGCGTAAGAAACTCAGCGAGGTGTCATTTTTTCAAAACAATATACATTGTATACTTAGTTAAATATAAAATTACAGTGTCAGCTACTACAAAATAAGAATGCTACAGTAGTAAACCTATTTTCGCGCTAGATTAGCCGTGCAGGACATATCATAATATACAATATCAATGTCAATTAACGAGTCAAAGAAACGCGGCTCCATTTGGAGAGAATGTGGGTCGGCCAAATGGAAAACATCCGGTTGTTCGTCTCAGATACCTTTCAAATCACATTGTGTTTCTTTACACTGTGCTGCTATTATTATTATTATTTTTTCCATGTTTTGACGATCATGATAATAATTCTTGTAATTTTGACATCATCATCATTTATTTAAGAGCTAGGCTCTTGTAGGAGCAATCTCCATATGTTTCTTTCCTCAGCCTTCTTTTTAACAGCCTGATACGACACGACGTTTACTTTTTCCTTAATTTGGTCAATATATGTTCTTCTTGGTCTTCCTCTTTTCCGCACTCCTTCCACTTTTATATTGTAATTTTTTATCATGATATAAATAATCTAATTATAATCTAATCTAATGAGATCTAGCCAGTATCAAACTAACGTAAGGTGGCGCAGAAAAGAGAAAAGTGGCGTTCTGTTGTATAAGAAGCCAAGATCCTCTTTGGGTCATCGAACCAGCATCTTAGTAAATATTAGTCAATTTAGTAGTAGCCAAATTACGCTGGTTGATAGCACCGTATTAGAAACTTTTATGAAAAGCAGCACTGTCCTTCATGAATACTAAGTGCGTAAAATCGAAATTAAAATAATTTACTTACTCAGATAACATTATTTGTACCTAAATGACGCAACCAGTAATTTGTCGTTATCAAAATCCACATAGGGGGATAGTTTGCTTGAAAATGACACACCTATGATACGAATCATTTCGTTCAAATTAGAGCGACATATTAAATTAATAATAACTATTGATTATCAGAACTCCAACATACCTCCTAATATAGTCAAGGTTAAAACAATTTAAACTTCAATTATAAACTTCGAATATTAGTTGATCAGGAATAATTGCTTTGTTGCGGCGTAGATGCTAAATTTATGTTCCAAATTTAATTTTGTAACCTGGATATTCTAGAAATACCTAGTTAATTATTATCAGTTTTTTTTTTCAATGTAAGACGTTTCAGTTGGTTTCAGAGCCAAGTACAAAATAATTAATTCTCTGTAACTTTTTTGGTTTCCATAAATTAATTTTCTTGACGTTGCTTTAATTGAATCCACAAAAACAGGGACTCAAATCCATTTGATTTTGACGACCACTTTGGCTTGGTAGTGCTCTGCCTACGAAGCTGGAGGTCCCGGGTTTGAAGCCCGGTCTGGGAAATGAAAATGAAAAGCTTAGTTTGGGACAAGGTCCATTTGTGAAAGATTGTCCCTCAATTTTTATTTATTTGCCTAAATTGAGAATAGTGATTTCTATATGAACTACCGCTGAAGTTACAAATCGGGCCCGTGGGCTTTAAATACCATTTATCTTAATTAATAGAACGCGCTAACATAATAAAATTGAAAATAAAGAAAGGTATGGTTAAGATATCCCTTTTATCTGTCACGTCTGGTTCTAACTTTGCCAGATAGAGACATAAAAATGGAGATATGATTTTCCGGCTCAGCTTTCGACTCGACTGAACTCGCGATGTACTCGAGTATCCGTTCAGCGCCATCTAGTGGCTAGTTTAGGGAAACCACCCAACCAGCAAAAGCTAGTTGTATTATAACGGTCCATAAAACGTTTCGTAAACTCTATTTAGTGTCAGTCATCAGTGCTATAAGAAGCCAAAGAATGATTACTTACAGTGACATACTTACTGCGGAATAAATTTAATTGGCCCTTATAAAATTTGTATGTTGTGACAAATATGTCAATTTTACAAATGAGATTTCGTGGCTGTAGATTTCGATTTACCTTTATTTGGGTATTCATTTCACTTACGAACGTGCAAAACTTGTTTGGATTTTTGTTGTACATAAGAGTTTTTGGGCTTTCACAAATACTATAACAAAAAGTGGTGAACCTTCTGAATCTTCAAAAATTTACAAAATAATGACAATATTAGTAAATGTAAATATAGTTTAAAATCTATTATTTTTATATAGTACCAATACTAGATGGGGCCTTAAGAATTTATTTACTTATGCGACCACAATTTTACTGTTAAACTAGACTCAAGAGCAGAATATGTCGGTACACTTTGATTGTAGTATTATATAGGTTTATGAAGGATTTATAATTCGTATTTCTAAATAAGAGATGAAATTGTACAAATGACTGACTATTGGTACCAAAAATATAGCAATCTAAAGACGAATTTGAAATTAAAACCCCTGTTTCGATTCCCGGTTCAAACAAAAATAAATCAGTGGATGTTAATAAAGTCGAATCGGAAGCTCCTTTCTGCCTAACTTTGCACCGGCAAATGGCCCAGGAATACCCATGGGCATCGTAAGTTGCTACTCAATGGAGTCGAGTACAGCTGCTCCCATTGGATTTTCTTGGCAATTTCGGAAGCAGAAATTTAGATAGATTGGAAATTACCCATAAGAACGTAGTGTAATGGTATGCTTAGAAGTGAAAACGGAAGCTTTTTTTAAAGTTAGTTATGGTAAATATTGATTATGTAGACAATGATTTATGATCTGTGATCAGGAACGAATATAACTAGAACAGTAATCGATGGCAATCACATGTAAATAGATTTGATCTAAAAAAAATTCTTGAAAAAAAATCAAAGGAAAAAAATATGCAAATCAACGCATTTAATTAAAAATCTTTATCACCCTACCAGTGGTTTATAAAAAATATAAGCTATAGGTGGCTATAGACCTTAGTACCTCTAATGATTCGTTATCGAACCCAACTTAAAATCTTAGGTCAAATATTTTATTTATGAGAAATAAGTTGTCAATCAAAATAGATGGCGGAGTTGACGTATGACCTAATTTCCCGACAAAAGAGTGAAATTTGACGTTTGCACGTACGCCAAGGAACTCAAAAGTATTATATAGTACTATGGAGCCCCTTAATTAACTAAACAGCGATGTAAAGGCATGAGACCTCGCGCATTAGAATCTGTTTTGGTTGGCTATGAATATTTTCGACTCCTGATTACCGATTAAAAATCACCAACTTTAAAAAAAATTGGGGGACAATCTTACACAAATCGACCTAGTCCCAAACTAAGCAAAGCTTGTACTATGGGTACTAGACGACAATATACATACTTATATAGATTAATACATACTTAAATATATAAGGAACATCCAAGACCCAGGAACAATATTTGTTGTTAATGCACAAATAATGCCCTGATCGGATTCGAACCCGGGACCTCCGGCTTCGTAGGCAGGTACACTACCGACTAAGCCAAAGTGGTCGCCAAGTCTTTAGTACTAGAATGAATGAATGAAAATGACGCTGTCACATAATCCAGAATAAAGCAAGCTAAAACACTCATCATCATCATGTCAGCCGAAAGACGTCCACTGCTGGACATAGGCCTCCCCTAAAGACTTCTACTATGACCGGTCCTGCGCCACCTGCATCCAGCGGATACCCGCGACCCTTACCAGGTTATCAGTCCACCATGTGCCCACCCACCCTGGGCCTGCCCACGCTACGCCTTCCGGTACGTGGTCGCCACTCGAGAACCTTTCCGCCCCAACGGCCATCAGTTCTACGTGCTATGTGTCCCCGCCACTTAAGTTTAGCGATTCAAAGGGCTATATCGGTCACCTTGGGTGTGCTGCGGATAACTTCATTCCTGATGCGATCACGCAGAGTTACTCCCAGCATAGCCCTCTAAATCGCTCTTTGGGTGACTTTGAGCCTTCTTATGAGGCCCATAGTAAGCAACCACGTTTCTGTACCATATGTCATCACTGGCAACACACACTGGTCAAAGATTTTTGTCTTGAGACACTGCGGAATATTGGATGAAAAGATGTGCCGTAGCTTCCTGAACGCTGCCCAGCCGAGTCGGATTTGACGATTAACGTCTTTCTCGAAGTTGGACTTACCTAACTGGACAGTCTGTCCTAGGTAAATGTAATCGTCTACAACTTCGAGCGTAACGTTTCCGATTGTTACGGGGGTTGGTGCAACATGGGCATTTGACATGATCTTCGTCTTATCCATGTTCATCCTAAAAAACTCACTAACTTGAAAATAGATAAAAAAAATGAATTTATACATTCCCCTTTAACTTGATTTGACTTTGTGACAACCTCTCTAATAATATTCTGGTTTTTCTTCTTTTACGAGAATATAGAATTATATATGTTGATGCATAATATGGGTTTGTAATTAGGTTATGTTTGTCTGATGCATGGCTATGGTTTGAAATGAACTAATCTTGAAGATTTTAATCAGGGCACTGCCGTGAATTATGTGCCTCGATTCGATGTTCAAAATTTCACGTTCCTGGCATATCACAAGGATATTCCTCACTTTTAAGGTGATTGTACGCACATGCGTGTTTCTTTACGTTGCAGCCTGCGGGTTACCGTGGTTTAATGAGTTCAGTCCATCTGTCAAACCGCGCAATGTAGTTAAACTCGCATACGAGTCTCATACGTGTGTAAATAGGGCCTTATATCTCTACCTTTCAGGATCAGTATGAAAAACCCATGAAATAAAAATGATATCCCGCGGATATCCCCTTCTGTTTATCAAGACAAATGGCGTCGTGTCCCTAGTGTCCCAATTCAGAACGTAATAAATCGAACATATTTATAAAGTTTTACGCCGCGGCCAATTCAGACAGTATACATATTGTAGTCGTAATACCTAAACTAAACCAAACAATTAAATTAGATTTCAGTGTGTGGCATTTAGCCAATTCTGGATTGATGTGAACAGTATTTAGCTTAGCCCAGATTCGGTTAGTGTTGGTGACATACCAGCATTGTTGTTCAATATACCCAGTCCTAGGCTAAAGCAAATTGGATCGCCTTTAGAAATTGAAACTGGGTAAGCTGTATTGCAAATTCAATATATGTTTAGCGGAACGGTAACTTGAAAGCGGAATAGTTAGACTTTCATTTCAAAATCACTAATATGTATGCTATACTACATTCATAATACCAGTACATTTCATGTAAACAAATCAAATTTGATTGCTTTAAAGGGACAACTTCAAGTTTGTAACTACGGGAATTGTTAAACGGTCAATTTAATGCAGACGTGTGACTATGCAGGTCTTTTATAGAAATAATTTTATGATTTATTTTTAACCTAGTTCTCAATCGTACTAATTATGAGGAGAAAATTGCTGTAGTTAGAACTATAGTGCACAAATCAAAAAGTTTTAATTTTGCCACCTGTATTACATACCATGTATCGTTGTATGCTCCAGTTCGTTTAGTACCTGTACCTGGAACGCAGGTTTACTCTACGCAAAAAAAAAGAATAAAAAAACACGGTATTCATGTCTAGTTTTAATAATTACGACATTATCAATTAACACATGCGGATATTTACTCATAAACCGAGACCACAATGAGTTTTAGTAGTTCAAACCATTAGAATTTTTTTACTTTTTTGTTGATTAACTTAAACTTGTCCCTTTAAAGTAACCAAATGTTATTTGTTTATATGAATTGTACTGGTATTATGAATATGTTACTGGTATTATACATTATAAATGCGTTAAGGGGCTCCATACGTTCTTCATCGATTTTTGACAAGTTTTGAGTTGATATCACGACGTATAAACTAAAGATATATTTATGGCACCAACGATTATCGGTTCTTCAATCATGTATCTACATTTTCAAGAGCCGAAAAAAAAAGGATAACTAATTTTTTTTATGATTTATCAAACATGGTCCAAAAAAGCTCTATTTTCGATATAAGTATGTTGTTTGTGCAGTTATATGTATGAAATGTACACATAACTCTAACTCCTTATTGACGTCTGTCAAAACGTAAGAGAGATTTTTATTTTTAAAATTTTTTCACAAAGGATACGTCCAAAAAAACTGGTATTTCTATTGGTACTGCTATTTATCTCTAAAACAGTGAGTTTTGAAGGAAATATGAGATACTATTAATTTCGGTAAACCTCGTTGTTGTTAATACGATAAGCCATAAATAACACAGGAAACCGGAGAGTTAGAGATCGAAGGTCATTGGGACATAGGAGCCCCTTAAGCTACATTCTAACTTAGCGGGGTGGAATCCGTGGGTATGCCGATAATACAAAGACCGTACTGATATCGTCCAGATTTCCTCACTTGGCAGTGTATGGTCAGTATTAACACTTGCGTAGTATAGTATTGCGTCAAGGTGAGATACCGGTAGTTACGATGCAGTATATTGCATTTGTATCTACTGCCCGCTTTCGCTTACGTATAGTACTTCCAAGCCAACAGTAAATTAAATTTAATACTACTTAAGAATAGGAGACGAGTACTCAACGTTTTGTAAATAAAGAGTCATATTATTGAGGGATGAGTAATTGAATATTTTGCTCCGGGGAATTATGTAATGGAGCTGGCTGCTCATATTTTACGACGGTATGAGTTTACTTATTTGTATTATTTAACTACATAATTTTATGTTCCTCTGCTCTAGTCATAGTCAGTAAAAGTTTATATTTTATTGAATGAATACTGAAGTAAACAAGCACCATGCTAATTTTTGTTAGAGTCATACTGTTGGAGCTAAACGTTGCTACCAGTTATACTTATGCAAAAATTCATGGTATTAGTATTAAAAATTGATTTAAAACTAAAACTATCACAGCTAAGTAGACATTACTAGTTAACGAGTACTAACCGAATTTAATAAACGTACTCAGAAATACCATTTTTTGTACATTCCATTGATTACTTAGATATGAGGTTATTTGCATCAAATATAGTAAATATAAGTAAAAAATTCACTAATTACCTACATCCGGGTGGACTACTACGGAACCCTACATTGTGCGTGGCCGGACACGCACTTGGCCGGTTTTAAAATGTAACGTAACGCCGCGGAATAAAATTAATAACTCTTAGGGTGGGTTGCACCAAATTACGATTACAAACCGATCATCATAATAAATGGCGCCGGCAGCTGTCATCCCATAGAAATTTGTCAAACTTTTCATACCTTCAAATTTTTATGAATACCGCTTACCATTACATACGGTGTTGTACAACCTTCCTTTAGAGAGAATAAAGGCAAAAGTTACACCTGCGTGGGTTTTTTTTTATTTTTTTCTAAAATAAAAGAAACATTTTACATATCAAAAATATACTCGCCAAACTAAAGATCGGCGATACGCACTCAGTTTCTAGAACAAAGGTAATTTAACCTATTTTTAACTGACTTCAAGATTTCATAATTTTTAAGAAAAAAAACCGACTTCAATGGGGGAGGCTGGTGAAAGATTATTATACTTAGATGGTGCACTCTTAGATTCCATACAATAAAATAAAAATGGCTATAAGGAAGTGGAAGACTAACTACCCTCAATTCCTCATGGAATCCTCCATCAGAACTCAAGCTTGACGAAAATGTGTCCTGAAAACCGAGCTTGCTTGACAAACAAAACGAAGAGAACAAATCGCCAAACATGAACTACGCGTCGTTGAAGAGTTCCGTTCTGATCATCATCAGCAGTTCCACCTCATCAAATGTCACTTTTTTGAATGAAAGTGCTTGATTAGTTCATGAAAATGCTAAAATCATTATTTGTGTGCCTTTCACATTTGAGGAGTTCCCTCGATTCCTAATGGATCCCATCATCAGAACTCGAGCATGACAAAAAATAACCGTGAAAATAAAACTTGCTTAACAAACACAGCTAGAAGGATCGCCATACGTGAACTTTTCGTCGTTGAAGAGTTCTGTTCTGATCATCATCAGCAGTTCCACTTCATCAAATGTCTTATTTTTGGATGAACATGCTCAACTTGTTGATAAAAACATAAAAATCACTCCATGCCTTTAAGATTTGAGGAGTTCCCTCAATTCCTCATGGATCCCATCATCAGAACTGCGTTTTGATAAAAACGGGACCAACTTGAATATATATACTTACAATAAAAAAGTGAATTTTCCAAATCGGTTAAGAAATGACGGAGTTATGGAGTAAAAAACATTTAAAAAAAAACAACCGAATTGATAACCTCCTCCTTTGAAATCTTGAAGTCGGTTAAAAAGAGGAGGTTATCAATTCGGTTCTGTTTTTTTTTTAATGTTTGTTACTCCATTTATCTCCATTCGTCATTTCTTAACCAATTTGGAAAATTCTTTATTTATTGTACACAATTACAGGTTATAATTACTACATACATTCCCCGAGGTCGCTGCCTCTGGGGAGGGTGCCCATAAGGCTGGCCACATTTCCCCGCTGGATAGCGATACCTATCCGTTGACCGAGGAAGTGACCAGCCCTATGGTCAGCAGTATTTTCAAAAAAAAATTTTTTAATAGTTTTAAATAGCCGATGTGCGTCCGGGCTCCAAGGGCCGAGAGTTTCGACCGTGAATGCCGCAAATATGTGGCTATTTGTCAAGCTAGCATATTTGCGACGCTTCGAAGCTTCTGCCGCTATTGCCGCCCCGCCCGCCCTCAAAGACGTGGAGGCTAAATGGGACGGTGCTAGGGTATCCACACAGGTGGCATCCTAGATAAGCGGCCGTCCCATCTGCCACGGAATAAGCGTCATGCCATCGGGTCTCTTGCCGTCGTCACGGACCAAGCCTGGAGGTTCCAGGACGGCTGGCACATTGACGCTGACAAGAGCCCGACGGATGACGTCATTGAGGCATGCGTGGCGGGATAAGCGGCTGGCACTCTTTTTGCAAGAAAGGCCGTGGGAACCCAGACTGTCTACTTTGACTCCACAGGGGCAGTGGTGGGGGACTACAATGTCCGCTCCTAGACGGAGGCCGACAGCCAACCTTAATGAGTTGTTGTCTAGCAAAGTAGCACAGTGGATGGAGGGGTAAGCATGCAACCAAAACCCAGATTCGGGTTGGGATATAGCCAAAAGGCGTGCTTTTTCCGCCCTCGTTATGGCAGTGGTTAAAAGCCAGTCTAAAGCTTGGCGACACAGAGGTTCGTCCCAAATTCTTTGTATTGTTTTGTTGGAGGGATTTACCCAGGCATGCTAATTGCCAGGCATTTTCAGTGTCACACAAGTACGCTACCTCAAAATCTCGAAGTAAGGGTGTGAGGATTTTACCTATAAGAGGCAACGTACTGTGTGCTGAAGAAAGAAACGCTGGAAGAACTATGCTAGAAATTTGTCTGATCCCGATGCCGCCATGTCGGACAGGTAGGGTAGCTTGTAAGAATTGCCTGTCAGTAATGTGGACGTTAAAATTTTTTTGCATCTGTAAATGGATGATGCTGTCTATTTTTTCACAAAACTGGGTGAACTTCCAAAAAGGGCTACACCTCAAAGAGTAGGTTAATTTGGGGGCAAAGAGGCAAGAGCGGAGGATAAAAAGAGCCATATGTGAGCTAATTTTGAGTAGGCGATCAGAGTAATCGGAAAAACGTGTAATTTGGCTTTCAATAAAATCTGGGATCGATTCTTCAAAAACTGGGGCGCCGAGCAAATGAAGAGTGCTCTTTGTATTGACTTTTATTCTTGTTTTGATTGTAAGTATATATATCCAAGTTGATCCCGGTTTTAGCAGTCCTGATGATGGGATCCATGAGGAATTGAGGGAACTCCTCACATCTTAAAAGAAACCATAGAGTGATATTTGTGTTTTTATCAAAAAGTCGAGCATTGTCATCCAAAAATGTGACATTTGATGAAGTGGAACTGCTGATGATGATCAGAACAGAACTCTTTAACGACGAAAAGTTCACGTTTGACGATTTGTCCTCCTAGCTGTGTTTGTTAAGCAAGTTCTATTTTCATGATTAATTTTTGTCATGCTCGAGTTCTGATGATGGTATCCATTAGGAATCGAGGGAATTTCTCAAATGTGAAAGGCACACAAATAGTGATTTTAGTATTTTCAGGAACTAGTCAAGCATTTTCATTCAAAATAGTGACATTTGATGAAGTGGAACTGCTGATGATGATCAGAACGGAACTCTTCAACGACGCGTAGTTCACGTTTGGCGATTTGTTCTCTTTGTTTTGTTTGCTAAGCGAGGTAGGTTTTCAACACACATTTTCGTCAAGCTTGAGTTCTAATGGAGGATTCCTTGAGCAATTTTTATTTTATTGTTTGGAATCTAAGAGTGCACCATCTAAGTATAATAATCTTTCACCAGACTCCCCCATTGAAGGCGGATTTTTTTTCTTAAAAATTATGTTTCCTACTGTAGGAGGGGTGCAGGTCAAGTGGAGGAAAACACATATTAAGACGCTTGAATACTATATAGGTATTGTTTTAACAAGAGGTAACAGCGTTGCGTGGCCCAGGGGCCAAAGCCTCGAGGGCGACTGCTTGACGTCTTCGGATTTTCTTCTATTTATAACCCTCCAGTAGACAGTTCGATTTAAATTTAGAATAATACTGTACAAGTGTACAGCCAGCATCGTAGAGGTTAAACATACAACCTCTACACTACTTAAACTACAACTATATATCTGTGCAGTCGTTATATTTCTGCTATTAATCGTTATATTAACAACGTAATTCAAATATATTTGATTGACATATGTACATATTTGTTACTCGTTACCAGGTTTACCCGAAATTCCCCAAAATAACCGAATATACCGTCCGGGAGTTAATTACATCACACCGTCATTAAATATGATACGGTACTTAATGCAATTCTGCCCGCCCCGTGTTTTCTTCAGGGAATTTGTTAACATTTTTCATGATGAAATTTTTTTGATACAACCCCTTGGAGGTTCATTGCTACGGGTAGCAACTTTAATTAAAATATTTATTTTATTTTTGAAGTTGATTAAAAACTTTCACGTTTCATTTATAGAAGATATGAAATAATGAAAAGCTTTAATATTTTTAACGAAATATCGTTCCTCCTTAACGGTAGATCATATCACGCGCAGCGGGCATATGATGGCTGCGATTTTATCACTTATCGTCGTGGATGAGACGCCCGTCACTCTCGCACTCGCATACTTGTTAGAAGGTGACGAATGTCTTAACCACGACGATAAATGATATAATGGCTGCCATCTTATCGTATGTCCGCAGGTTACATGCTACACATACACGCGCGACCATTTAGGTGATTAAATGTCTCTATATACACATGCTAGTCTCGCTTGCGAGTTTTATTACATTGCGGGTTACCATGTTATAATGAGTTCAATCGATTTGTAAAACCACGTACGTGTGTAATAAGGCTTAATACCATACAGCCTTGGCCAGAATTATTAAGCACCCCTTATTTATCTTTGTAACTTATAAATAAACTATGTTTTTTTTAATTACAAAACTTTACATCGACGCGAAATATAGGTAATAATGTATATAAAAATTTACAAAACTTCAGCAGATATAATTTCGAAGTAGCTATTTATTCTAGAAAACTGAACCCTAAAAATAATCGGGTTCGCAATAAAAGGACCAAATGCCTTTTTTAAGTGTAATTATTTTTAACGTCAATGAATAGCTAGTGTTATTGAAAAATATTAGAATTTTCTATAATAAATGATATAAAATGCTTAATTCAAAGTTTTACTTTTATATGAAAAACGCGAGAGTGCTTAATTCTTCTGGCCAAGGCTGTAGGTGTGACCACTTGAGCGTAAAAGTAGTTTCTTTGTGACGGCAAAACATACTTAATAACTACAACTTATAAAAATTGAAAAACCCCCGACAATTTCATTTCAAAGCTCAATACCTCAAAAACGGCTGAATAGAGTTTCATGAAACATGGCTAAAACATTCGAGATAAAATTATCTCTGGCACAAAAAAAGGAAGTGGAGGCGGTTGTAGCTAGCAAGGGGGCTAAGTGCCTGGGTTATTTACATCGTTTGGCAATTGACCTGAAAACTTGGTCTGGTAAGCGAAGCAGTTTAGGCACTAGGTTATCCATAAACGATCTAACTAGATCTAATAACTGTACTAAGCCAATTTATACGAATTTAACGATATAGCATCATAGTATAATTTTATAAAAGGTGAATGCAGGCTCACCATAGGCATAGATATTGCTCTAGATTAATGGATAAAAATTTAAATTACGGCTTATTGAAGGATTAAAGTGTAATTAAGAGAAAAGATAATGTGACAGGTGAACAATAATTTTGACTGCTTATAACTGAGCCCAAAATATAAAAGCTTTTCTCTATGAGTATCGACACAAAAAATATAGTAGTGTTCGGTGTCAAATATAAAAAAAAAATCTAAACTCACCAACGGCATTCCAAATAGCGATATCAACGCCCAAACTCCAGGGTACTGCTGAAGCGGTAGCCTCGAGCCAAGGCCCGTCTGGCGGTGTGGTCTCCAGATCGACGGCGGGGTCACTGACCCTGGCGAACACTACCAGCTCGCTCTGAGGACCCATGCTCCAGTTGAAGCAGGGTTCTAGGGGCTGGCCGATTTTGAGGTTCACCTGCCTGTGGGAGATTTTTTTTTTAATCAATAGTTATTTATTATGCAAGGCTGAAAAGACGTTGTTTGGTGCGAGTGCTTGTATTGAGAGCCGAGCCAGCGAAGGGTTGTAAGATTGAACCACGAGCGAAGCAAATGGTTCAAAAGTACAATCCTGAGCGTAGCGCGGTATTCAAGGCACGATACGCTAAATAACTTTGCTGCCAAGCGAAACACACAATTTTCACATCACTATCGGTAACGCGAGGAAATTGTTTGTGTATAATGCAAGTCGTATGTAAGTTATACTCATTTTCAATAAATACTTGTTTTAATCTCATTCAAAGTATCTCATAAATTCTGAGTTAATTTCATTCTCATTGAGTAACCCCGGGTAACATAAGGCTCAAATAAACATATCACTCTTGCCACTAACTTAACAGGCATTAAATTGAAGTATGAAAATCATCTGCACTGAAGTCTATAAATAAAATTCATGATTTCCATTTAACTCCATGTTTAAAACAACACAAAACATAGTTATACGTCAGATTTATTTCTTAAAAACTTATGTTTTTAAACGGCGCGTTCTGAGTTTGCACGAAGCGTACATTTTTTAACGGAAAAATACTCATCAAAATTATTTGTGCCCATCGATTCTTATAAAATAAATTATATTATATTACTATTATTATTATTAGACTACTTATTTAATTTTATCAATAACTTTTACTAAACTGTACCAATATAATTTCCATATTTATCTAAACGCCTTAAAAGAACCGCTCATTACACCTTAAAAAAAGTTAGATCGGATGATAGTGCATCACGTTCGAATTTCAAAAGCTAGCTAGTCCACTTTAGTCGCTAGCGGATAAAGTGGACTTTTGGACGCAAATATTGATCGATAAAGTAAGACTTTACGATTTGGTTCTCACCAAAGGTACTTGTTGTTTTATCTGAGTCTGTATGTATTAGTCTTCGCTTCGTTTTCAGTCTATTTCTAATTTTAATTTTACTATTGTACGCCTGGAATCGGGTGGCTGTTGTAACTCAGCCATTAATGTAAACAGTTGTACAATAAATATTATCTTATCTTATAAATAGATGGTAAATTCAATTACAAGAATACAAATGAAAAAATCATCGGTTTCTATCGAGGACACAACCGTTAATTATATCAAGCGGGTACTTCTTAAGTTGTTTACATAATTATTTTCATCTCCAAATTGATAACAACGATAACTATCAAAAGTCAAACAAGTATTTGGCTGATAATCACCGATATCATCCCTTTTAGCGCCATCGCGCGTTAAAATCGGAACTAATTAATTGAAAACGTTGAGTGTATGGCAGCTTACTCATACAAGCTGCCAACAAAGAAGGAACAAGAGTCATAAATGGAGGAATAAGAAGCACATCTACTTAAAAAAGGGATTGCATTAAGAAAAAGATATTCTTAGTGTTATTATACGATAACCGGCAATATTTATGGTCAACAAGACATTGCTAAAACATGAAGGATTGGGCCTCGATCTATATTTATCTTTGCGCCCGACGAATTTGTCATCCAGTCGGTCTAGCTCAAAAGTTTTCGTTTCGTTTACGTTTGCAAAGTTGCAAAATAAAGCAGCTCATAATGCAGGCAGTGAAAAATAACTCGCTTTTTATATGCAAATATGTTAGTTCAGATGGGAACATTGAACTTTCGAATGGTGAAGATATTTTTTTAACATAACGTTCTTTTGTCTTGCACTATTGTTTTAAGAAATTTCAAAATACACCGCTTGAACTAAACTAATGCTGCTTATTGGAAAAGTTTTTAATTACAGTTTACAAACTAACTTTACGAGTAAGCTTTGTAATACTAGAAGGCATCTAAACTCTTCCACTTTGCGACTGGATATAATTAGTAAAACGTGATCCGTCTTGCTCGTAGGATAAGTATTATTTTAGTCATGAACATGATAATGATTGTTACTAATATTAAAGCCTAATTAAGTGACAAATTATAGCTTTGGAAAAACATCAGAAGAAAAATCCGAGGGCTAAATGTGGATGTTAAACGTTATGTCAAAAACTATAAACATTTGCTGCTCAAAGTCACAAAACGATAAAGTAGACATATGGACTTATCGTGATGCACTAATTAATTATTCCCGATTCTAGATTACTTTCACGTGCTTACATATTTTTATATATTTCATCATCATCATCATCATCATGTCAGCCGAAAGAGGTCCACTGCTGGACATAGGCCTCCCCTAAAGACTTCCACAATGACCGATCCTGCGACACCCGCATCCAGCGGACACCCGCGCGTTTTTTATATTTTGATTTCAAGGATATTTTTGTTCTTTTTTTTCCAATTTTATCGAGTTTTTAAAATAAATTGGCATTAATATCACTTCAGAAGAATAATAAAAATAATTCACGTTAGCTACCTATGAAGAAAAAAAATTAATAAAAACTCTTTTTGTAACTGAGACCACTTGGAAATAATTCTTAACTCACTAAATAGTCCACCGTAAAATTTTTTGGTCCTGTTACAGGGCCCACCCTATATAAAACTATTTATTTCAAACTCACACGCTTCTATTCTCCCGACGTTTTGTAAACTTCAAGCCTGACTATGAAAACAACGTTAATACAAAAGTTCCAGCAACTTGCGTTCTAGTTATCACAAAGCGTGCACAAGAGAACCGCATTCCAATCACGCAGTACTTTTGCTCGGAAAATTTAATTATACGGATCCCGATCTCTGGAGAAGTTTGGGGTCCATTTAATTGAGTTCCGTACTAATCTTTAACTTGCTTTTAGATGGGGGTGCATGAGAGGAAAGCGTGCGAATTATTATTTCGTAAATATGTATTTAACTTTTAAGCCTTACACAGTTAGACATTTTTGAACACAAATAGGTATATAGAAATAGAAAAAACACCTATTGATTAAACACATACGTTATACATATAGTACATTATATTACGAGTATATATATTTAATACGTAAAATAATAAAAATACAACAATACAAAGAATGGTCCCAACAAATTATGAAGCTGGTAAATTTACCAGTACGCTGGTGTTCCGGTTGGAAACAAAATACTTATTTAAATTATTTTATTTTACAAGAATATCTAATCACATTAATAAATCCACTAATTACAAACTCAAATTATGACAAACGCTTTGTTTGACAATTCCAATAAACTAATTGAAGGATATGATTCTTTCATTTAAGTTAATGTGAGTAGTTAGAGTGTGTTAAAAATTTATTTATTTATTTATGTATTCCTTAGGCTAACACTTACAGTCTAGCTAAACGTATCAGCAGGAGGGCCAAGACAAAATATGCAAGTCCCATATTTATACACGGTGTTTGGTCTATCGTTTGCCAAATTGAAATGGCGGATAGGTGTCTACGGCCGCCAAAAAATTTCTTAGGCCTACTCAATTTTTTATGTAATTTTTTAAAAGATTTTTTGAGAATCTTAAAGGTTGACTCGTTAAACTTGAATACTTATTTAAATTATTTTATTTTACAAGAATATCTAATCACATTAATAAATCCACTAATTACAAACTCAAATTATGACAAACGCTTTGTTTGACAATTCCAATAAACTAATTGAAGGATATGATTCTTTCATTTAAGTTAATGTCAGTAGTTGGAGTGTGTTAAAAATTTATTTATTTATTTATGTATTCCTTAGGCTAACACTTACAGTCTAGCTAAACGTATCAGCAGGAGTGACAAGACAAAATAAGCAAGTCCCATATTTATACACGGTGTTTGGTCTATCGTTTGCCAAATTGAAATGGCGGATGGGTGTCTACGGCCCACAAAAAAATTCTTAGGCCTACTCAATTTTTTATGTAATTTTTTAAAAGATTTTTTGAGAATCTTAAAGGTTGACTCGTTAAACCTGAAATTTTAAAAAAAGTCAGTGATCGAGTCTGCATGCAATGATGTACGGTTCTTACAATATCAAAATTACTTGCAAGTAACATCTAGTTTTTTTTATTGACCCGCGAAGATTTTTCAAGAGGAAAAAATTCAGTCGCAGGTCAAGTTTGACATTCCTGAAAACGTCGTGGATAGTCCGGAGCTAAGGCCCTGCCTCGCTGCCGGTGGTACCTTAGGTTTTTTTGTAATGCTTTTTTATTTTGTATGTATATTTTTATAATTATCTTTTATATATCTTTTAAACTTAAGTTAAAAAGCAGAAGCAGCATAACGAAAACTGCCCCTAAATGCCTGAAGCCGGATCAGTGGAAGTAAGGTACTAGTGCTTACCTCGCAAACCTTTCGCATCTCGTATTGCACATGGGGCAACGTGGGTTCTATAGCAAAAGAGAACCCACCTCTGGGATTAATATGGACTGATAATGATGAATCAATTCAACTAAATTAGTCACCGCAGTATCTTCTGATTCATACCAAACGACACTTGTGTGCGTGCAAGCAACACTGTTCTCGGACAAACTTTGGCACTTTCCTCGCAGTTTTCACTTCGCCTTGTTAATCGGCTCGCTTCCCTACTAAGCCGAAAAGTCCCATCTTCGTATGACTTGCGTAGCGGCATACGTCGTTTTGATTTGGAGCGGCAGGAAAATGCTGAAACAGTATCTAATTGACCTAATTTAACCAAGCTAACACGATCATTGTTTTTGGTCTTTTTAGGAGGGGGAAAGAAAACGTAAAACTTAATAACAACCTGGAACTAAGTGAAAAAAGATACAAGTCCCATATACGAGTATGGCACTGATGATTAATGGATTCTTAAGCCCAATTTAGGACCACTTTTTGATGTCCCTATTTGCCTTAATAGTGGATTCCTTTGAGTAAAATCATTTACCTACTTATTGTATGGTGTGATTGAGCTAATCGCAAACCACTAAGGACTAATGAATTTTTAGTAGGTACAAAATAAAAATTTTGGTTGGAACTTGCAAGAGATTTGACTAAAGTCCTCCATTTAAGTTATATATGTATGCTTGCCAGGAATTGTGTCAAATAAAGAAGTTATGAGGCGGTAGTTAGTATTTTTATAGAAGTCACGAATACTTTTGATTTGTTAAAACTCAGAACCAAGTGAGCAGTTGCGTGTTAAGGTGTAAAAGCATGCAATGCAATAATCAAGGTTGTTAATGTTTTGGGTTTGATGAATACAAAAATAGCGTCGTTTAATAATAATAATAATAATACTTTATTTCAGGCTTAGCCCATATGTGATATGATATATATATCACGAAAAGACAAAACATAAAAAATTTAAGGGACGTCCAAGTTTAAGGGGATATTGGTTTTTCGTATCTAGAACAAAACACGTACAGTTAAAGTTAGGGCTATGTATTGTATGGATGTTGTCTCTCATTTTTCTTTTTCTGTCTGTGTACCGGTATGTATATGTATACCGGTTCTTGTATCATCATACCTTGTCCATTGTACAAAATGTGTTTATGCAGTTGAGGATTAAAATATGGATAATTTTGTCTGACAAGAGTCACAATGACCTCAAGCTAGGTACAGTCAAGGTATTTAGTTATCTACTCATTTTGCAAACTTTTTCTTAGAATTTCGAAACAGTTTGACAGACCTGTCAACCTTAAGGGGGTCACAAATTAAATTCTTTGACTGTTCATACTGATTCATGTGTCTTGACCATACATCATGCTGATGAAGCATAATACGATCACGCTTTTGCTCAGATCGTTAAGAGCGAAAGATCTTGGGTTCGATTTCAGGCTGAGTCTTTTTTTAATTTTCTTAGCAGATAGATGCCTCTACTTAAAACAAAATGTATATCATATAATTGCACGGCCTTTCTTATAGATAATCTCAAATTAAGGTCTTCTAGACCTGTACGAGTATTAAAGTTGTCTTAACACACCCAACAGTCAGCACTGATCACAATTCTTCGTGGACAATTCGATTAATCCAGGCTGTTTAGTAATCAAGCCAGTAGAATAACTGGACAAACTCGATACAATACAATTTAACGAGTTCAGGAAATTGGATTTAGTAATTTCTTAACAAAGTTATGAAGTACAAGGACACCTGGAATATCTACGATATTAAGAAGGCAATGGTACAATCTCTCAAGGGCCTGTTTTAGAGTTAAGTAAGTTTTAATTTTATTTATATTATTTTGCTTAAATATTCTTGTATATAGTTACTTTGTACATAAATACATTTTAATAAGAAGGCAAGTGTTTACATTCAAGTGAATATTTCGGATTACTTTTAACCCTCGACGCAGCAAAAGAGGGGTGTTCAATGGTTACCATGTGTATGTGTGTCCCCCATTTTTCTATTTAATTTCAAATTTTAGAGTTTTCGTTAGCAGCGTTACTGCCTAATACAAAGTTATCCTGTCTGTCTGTGGCTTCGAAGCTCTTAAACGGTAAATCGATTTGGGGGAAGAAAGCAGATTTTCTAGCTATGGTTCTCTGGCATGTTTAATCAAAATCTTCTTTGAACCCATTTTTTTTATTCTTCTTAATTTCGATTTCAACTTTTATATTTTACCTTGATATAAATTAATTTTCCTTTCTTTCTCATGACAAATATTTACTTTCATATTGTTAAATTAATACACAAAGGGACGTTGCCAAGATTATAATTCCAGACTTTACTCCACCTAACCAATTAACCCTGCCAAAAACTCGTTAAACATTTCCTTAAATTTTTAGTGAAGAATCAACAAAATCTATTCTATCTACATTAATATTAAACAGTGCCCCGTCTGTCAATAACTAAGTTTATCCTAGGCTATGAATTCAGGCTCACCGATAATTCGGATAAGGTAAACCAGTATACGGCTGAGCTTCCATTACACTAGTTGTTCGGCATATTGGGGTCAATTTAAACTAGACATGAGAAGCTTCAGTAGCACCGGTGAATTGAAGAGCTGGTTATTGGAGCCTTCTCTGAAATGGAGTAAATTAACCAGCGTTTACCTAACCTCCAGATTCACGTAATTGGCAGTCTATTCAGCTTTCAATCTTATTCACGTAGTGATTAAATTCAATTTAGAATGTTTTGACTTTGGCATAGTGGAGGATCATTAGTGGCGTTTCTTCATTTCGTCAATGGCAAGTCATTAATGCCGTCTTGAAACGGCAATTCCCTACATTTTATTAACAGGAAGTTTGCGTGCTGTACTGAATAAAGCTTAAATCTTGATTACGTTGATATTTGGATATTTTTGTGTACTTTGTTTCCATTAGTTGTGGACACAAAGTTCACTAAGTAAAGGCTTTATTTCTAAAGAGTCTTCAGACGCATATATATCATAAATATTTATTTCCATCGAATTCTTAGTTTAAAATCCGCAAACAATAAGCAGGTTTTGAAATTACTTGTTCATATAGAAGAACGATCATTGTATGTTATTTGCTTTAAAGATATTGATAAAAAAGTAACTTATTGAACTAAAAATCAACGACAGATTGTAGGAAAGAATGCGCTAAGTTTTAATTGCCGCTCTATTCACCTCCCAAAGGTTTTAGAAAGAATGTGTTAATTAAGGTGTAACGCGAAAAATGTTGGGACCGCTTGCAATTCCAATTAATCCAAAAATTTACGGACTTTAAGGTTTATTCTATTTACAATTTCATCGTTTATTTAAATCTATTTTAACAGCCCCGGTTATGGGGGATGAAATTGTATATTACATTATGTCTGGTAACTGTATTGCTGTGATAATTTTAAATCGACACCGATATTTGTATAACTCATAACGTATACACTAAATACTACTTTGTTTTCATTCTAGTTAAAAAATACACGTAGTTTAATGTTATCTTTGTGGTTAGTAAAGTTTATTTGGCAAAATCTGTATACGGTAATATGAAGAGCTTACTGATGTCGCTCAGATTTCTTCTTATCGGTATAGAGTCAGTATTGCATTTCTGCAGTAGTATTACATTGCGAAGAAGCAGGACGGTATGCTTGCAGTACTGCATTCCTACCGCACGCCTCGCTTCAGCGCACCCCGCACCATTCAGGAAACCGGAAAAATAATATTATTTATTTTATTTCTTGCATTTGTATTAAAAAAGGATAATCTATAGATTATGCTTTTGGTTGGATCAGTGGAAGTAGGCTGCCATAATGTTTAGTTTAATACACAGTTATGTCTCACAAGTTGGCAATGAGAGTGTACGATGTAGTCTTAAAATAATTCCAAACGGAAATATAATACCATAAAATCGCCGTTCATAATACAGCATTATGGAAATGATAACATGTGGAAACAGTGACCCCATTATGCAAGCTTATGGGGCTATTCAAATGGTTCACCATTCTATTATCTACGTAGTGCAGTGGAGTTATGGGCTAGGAAATCGCTAGATTATTATTGACGATGAATTGTTGGTTTGGGAATGTGGGGTATATTTTAGGGGATTAGAATGTGAAATTATGTAGCTCTAATTCTATGTCTGTATTTAAGCACTTTACTGTGCAAAATAACATGTCAATAGTATTTAATGCAACAGTTACATAATGAGAGTTCTTAAAATTCGAGATTCACTGTAACAAAATGAGCGTAGCGAAATTAATGTAAAGTAGCATGCAATATTTTTTGCTACGACACCAAAATAATTTGACTTAAATAAAAATGGATAGGATGACAGAATAGGGGCAATAACGTGTGCTTCTTTAAAAAAAAAGTTGTATAATAATGTATGGAAATCCATTTTGATTCTCTCAAGAGTCATATAATGACTATGGTATAGACTTGCATTTGTATAAAAAAAAATTGATAAAAAACAATATAATTAATGACACAAAATAAAGTGCCGCAAATATGCTTTCTTAAAGGATAATTACGTATTTGCGGCCCTTTCAATGGAGACTCTGGGACCTTGGTCTTCAGACACTAAAGAATGAGTGAAAATAGTGTCTAAGAAACTGATCGGTGTCTCAGGTGATCTCAGGGCAGGCTCTTACTTTGCACACAGGCTGAGCTTAGCTATACAACAAGATAATGCGGCGAACGTTCTGGGAACGATGCCCCGGGAAACTTTAGGTTATGTCGAGGGTGGGCAATTTTGCTAATAATGGTTACTTTTTTATTATTATTAAATATGTAATATAATGTATATGTTGTGTTCTTAATAAAAATGTAGATTTACCTATGTAAACCTAACTAAGATATGTGAATCTAAATATATATGACACAAATAATTAAAGAACAAAAGCAAACTTATCCTCATATGAAATCTTTTTCAGAATCGTCGAGAAATTGAGTGCAAAGTGGGATTAAGAAGATACTCGTAGGCTAGACGAAGGATTCGTTCGACTGGATGTATTTAAATGGAATTTGTTTTTAATATTATTATCGATATATTTTCTGAATAGTGTTCCGAATAATGAATGTTCACTGTTTCGATTATAATTAATTAAATAACTTGTCAAATGCAGAACAAATCGTTGACATGGCATTTCAATGTTCGGACAAAATACCTGCTAAATAGTAATTCAATTATTTAATACAGAGAACAAGTACGAAGAAAAATTCACTGTGATCTCGCACCTAGCCTAAAATGAGAATCGAATCCGCGCCTTTGGTTTTTGTTTTAATAAGTAAATAAATATTAGGGGACATTTTTTTACACCAATTGAACTAGTCCCATAGTAAGCTCAATAAGGCTTGTGTTATGGGTACTAGACGACGATATATTTAATAGATATATACTTAAATACAAAGAAAACGTCCAAGTCTCAGGAACAAATGTCTCTGCTCACCACAAAAACAAATGCCCTTACCGGGAATCGAAACCGGGACCTCTAGCTTCGGAGGCAATGACACTACCAACTAGGCTAAACAGGCCGACAGACCACCCGGACTGGACAAACTGCTGGACCAGCTCTGTTACTAGGCTACCGAGACTTTGATTAATAATATGAGCCAACAGCAAAGTGTAAGGGGAGCTCCAGTGCGTTCAGTAATGAGTTCCTGGAGTCCTCCACATTATCAAAAACTAAATTTAAAAAAAATCAGCAAATAGGCCACAAGGGCACTTTTACAAGTCAAACATGAAATATACAATTAAAAAAAAAAACAATAATAAAAATGATTTCATATCTAATGATTAAAATACTTATTTAATTCAATGAAAAGAAACTTACGGAGATTATCAAAATTTAAAGGTAATATTAGGGACGTCTCTGTCGGAATAAACCAAATTATATAAAATAAATTTAATATCTCAGAGATGTATATTTTCTCTAGCGTCGAAATACAATTAATAATAATTATTCATTATTTCTTAGAGATGTACATGGTCTCTTAGAGTCAAAATTAAAATAAGTATAGAAAATATCACTATTTTAATATTGTTAGAGATGTATAAGGTCTCTAAGCGTCAATAACAATAAAACCAATCCAGAGCAATCCATTAAAGCGCAGATGGCGGTCACCGTGGAGTTTTTAGTTATATTTTACTTCCGATAGTAACGCCGGATGGCGTTAAATTAACAGGGGTTAGTATCGGTGATATTCAACCAAATAAAAAAACTCCACATCCACTTCATCCACCACCTGCATAAAAAGGCATTTGTTTGGCGTCTTCTTGCTCACTCTCAGTATTGTGAGACATCGGGCAATGACAATGACAAAGTGACGAAAAAATTGTAGTCCATTTTTAGACAAGTTATATATAAGCGTAGGAATACCGCTAGCAATATAGGCACTTTTGCACCGGGAACAGCAAGGGGTGGATTATTTTAGTTACAATGGTGTAGTTAGTAAACAATTACTTTTATAAGTTTTATTTGATATGTTATCATTTTAGCAATAAGTAAATAAATAAATAAGACATAAGAAAATAAACAAGTGCTATATTTACTTAAACTAAATTGTTTACCTAGTTATAAGTATATACAACATTTGTTACATACACAACGTGGTGTGTTGTGTATATACAGAATTTGTCGGTTTGCAAATATTGATGATTACTTTTAATATCAAAACGGGAGAATTGAAAGTCTAGGTCTATTCGCTCTGCAATTGGACATTTTGCAGTTAAAACACATGGTTAACTTACCTATCTGTGGTATTGTAGGGTGATCCAGCATATCTACTGACAGACGCTAGCTCTACGCCTCCTCTAAATATTGACACTAGCGCCAAATCTAGTGTTTTACTCTGAAACAAAAAAATGGTAACAGTTAGGTACTTTATTTATATATTTGTTTAAATTTTATTGCGCAAAAGTAATTAGTATAAATGGCGGATTTAATGCCGCAAGCAAGGCATTTAGACTATATTAGACTATATACTATTTAACTCTCTCTTTCACTCGCGTTCATATAAATATATCTCGCTCTTACTTATACGTGATTAACATTTTCACAAGGGTCTCACCAAACGGTGCAGAATGTGGTGTAAAAGAAGAGGGTTTCCATATCATGGTAGAATGTGTCCGGAACGAAGCCGAGAGACAAGAATTCAGAGCAAAAAATAATTGTATTTAAGTATGATGTAGGTCTAATTAACTAAATTGTAGCATTACCGGAATCAAGTAAAGCAAAAAAAAAATTAAATTGCCACAAAAAGGGTGAAATGTTCATTTTTGATTAAACCGTTTTTATTTCAATAACGAAAAAAAAACATTTTCACATCGTATATTATTCGATATTTTGCCTACGAGAGTACCTGCTGAGAATTCAAAGTATTACATATACAAGTAAATTCTATCAGTTCATCATTTTATATATATTTTGCACTAAATAAACAAATTTTAAAATATGTTTTGATGACCAGTTTAGCCTGGTGGTTTGTGCCCCTGCGTACAAAGCTATCGTTCCAGGTTTTGAATCCCAGGCAGGGCAAATAATAAAAACCAGGTTTATACCAAAATAATATTTTTTGACACTAATATTTTAACACTAATATTTTAACACTAGCCATAGCCTGTCTCGTGGGGACTTACGAGATTGGTCTCCAGCGGATCTTAATTTAGTCGATATATTCTAAGTTTATCAAATAAATTCGGATATTTACATAGGGGATAAGGTCTATGAGTGCGTGTATGTGTATGTATTATGGGTGTGTAGGCTTGAGTGTGGCTGTGTATGTCTGAAATGGTGTATGGTTGATATTGTGTACACAAAGTAATATACATGGTATATACATACTGCGCTATGGAACGGTCTTCCACCTAAAATAAAAATATTTCCAGCAAATTTGCCTTCAAAAAAACTGTACGCATTTTTGTTGCTGGTAGTCTACGGAATTCTTAGGGTATCTGTTTAGTAGGTATTCGTCATTATATAAGTACCTATATTTATTTATTTATAATTGTGTATTTTTGTATGTCTACGCAATGAGTATAAATAATTATTTATGTAACTATAAGTATATGATAGATGTATATATTTGAATCAATATTTTGTATGCAAGCTTACCAAATTTGTTCTCTGGTATTTTATAGTTGCACCGCCTACAATCTTTCTATTTTGCCTAAAGGTACTACTACTACTCAAGTAGAGAATGCCTCATGGCATTAAGTCCGCCTTTTGTACGTTAAGATTTCTTATTGTACAATAAAGATTAAATAAATATACCCCGTTTTAACAGTAATTGTAATGATAATGCCTATGTTAGCTTAAAAGGGCAAATATTTGATAGATGACCAGGAATATATAAATGCCTGGCTAGCTGGACCGAATCAAAATTTTCCGTCTCGACCGAAGATTCAAAGGGCCTGGGATACCATAGCTTCAGCTTCAACCCTAAAGTCACTCATAGACTCTGCAACAGGCAGGGACCGAGCGAGGCTTCTGGCGTCAGCTAGACCGGAGTCCGGTCAATGGCTTCACGCATATCCGTCGCCTAACATCGGCACCTTTATCGACCCTGAGACGCTCCGCATAGCCGCCGGTCTCCGGCTTGGGGTTGATCTCTGTGCCGACCACAGCTGTGCTTGTTGTGGTTCCTGTGTAGACCGCCTCGGCCACCACGGGCTCGCCTGCTCTTCGGGTGCCGGCCGCCTGTCTCGTCATGCTGCCATTAACGACATTCTGAGAAGGGCGCTCGTCAGTGCCGGCGTTCCCGCTGCCTTGGAACCCCAAATAGTGCGGAACGATGGCAAGCGCCCCGACGGGATGTCGTTAATTCCCTGGAAGATGGGGCGTGCATTGGTGTGGGACGCCACTTGCGCTGACACGCTAGCGGCGTCCTACCTCCCATTGACCAGCAGGCATGCGGGCGCGGCGGCGGACACTCGGGAGCGCCAAAAAATAGTTAAGTACAGTTGTCTCGGCGCCCAATATGAGTTCGTAGCGTTTGGCGTCGAGACACTTGGCTCGTGGGGCAGGGGCGCACAGATGCTCCACAAGGTGCTTGGCAAGCGGCTGAGGGAGGCAACGGGCGACCCTCGCGCGGGCAGCTTTCTCGCGCAGAGAATTGCAATCGCAATCCAGCGCGGGAACGCTGCCTGCGTGATGGGCACCCTACCCAGGGCATTAAATTTTGATAGGTATTTTTAATTTATAGCTTTAATTATTTTAATTGTAGTTAGTTTTAGTTTTGTGTTCTTAGTTATTTATTAATACTATGTATGTATTTTTATTTTCTATTTAATAAACTAATTATACTTTGATAGATTTATTTTATTATTTATTTAAAATGGGATTGCTCTTGGCCAGCATCTAGCCAGGGGGCATAGATGAGGCCGACGATGAAGCGAGCTCATCCAGAAGATGCCTATTCACTCGTGCCTTAAAAAGGTACAGGTTATATGAACTCGGAATTACAGACGCCGGCAGAGAATTCCAAACCTTAGAAGTGCGCATTATAAAAGAAGATGCAAAGCGCTTGGTTCGAATTAGAGGAATTTCCACCAGGTAAGGATGGTAGCCAGCCATACGTCTGGATGTCCGATGGAAGAAGGGGGAAGGCGGTATGAGCTCATGGAGCTCCTGAGCACACTCACCAAAGTACAGTTTGTAGAAGACGCGGACATGCTACTTTGCGTCTATGTGCTAGGCTCTGCAGCTTATTTCCCACTACCGTACTGCCGCCAATGAGCCTCCTGGCTCTGCGGTCCCCCAAGTCGAGTGCGGCAAGTTGGTACTTAGCGGAGCCATCCCAAAGGTGACTACAATACTCCATGCAAGACCGGACTTGGGCTTTATATAAAGATAGAAGATGCCCTGGGGTGAAGTATCGCTTGACCTTATTTAGAATGCTCAGCTTTTTGGCCGCTGTTCAGGCTTTGGACTCGATGGTACTGCCGAAGTTAAGGTTTGAGCCTAACGTCATGCCAAGCAGCTCGAGATCGTTGGCTACAGACACGGTTGTACCTCGGAAAGTAGGAGCCAGATTGAATGAGCTCCTTTTTGCGGTAAACAGACATGCTTGCGTTTTGGTGGCGTTGAAAATAACCAGATTGTTAAAACCCCACTGGGAGACAAGACTTAAGGTTGAGTTAATTCGCTCTACCATTGTCTGTCTCTCAGACTGAATTTCATCACGACCAGCCCCCGCGCTGGACAGATATCGCTCCATGACCGTACTGTCATCTGCGTATGCGACCACTCCTGGTAGAAGAAGGTCGTTATTAGTGAAAATTGAAAATCATAAGCTTAGCATTAGAAAAAACACAAATGATGGATCTGGGTCTGGGATATTTTGCTATAATTAACAATGATACTACCCCAACTGGAAGAGTTACTTGTTTATTAAAATAATTAGAATAATGAATGTGACAGCCATGTTCTGACAGGGTTATATAAATTTAGACAACTCAACGGTTAGCACTGCTATTATAGCAGTACAATCTCTCTTCTTCGTCATTCAGCATATTTGCGTGCACTGCTGGACATATGCCTCTGCCATAGATTTCTATTCTGTTACCAGACGTAGCACTTCTGGTCCAGGTTAGCCCTCCCGTCTTTTTGATGTCGTCAGACCATCTGGTTTTCTGCCTTCGCACGCTACAACTTGCCGCTCGAGGCGTATGATGGCGCATTTCATTACTTATCATCGTGGATAAGACGCCCGCCACTCTCGCACTCGCATACTGTCAGAACGTGACGAATATCTTATCATACGCCCGCAGGGCAACACTCTAGACTCTCTATAGTGTAATACCAGCTGCAAACTATGTAGTGCTATACTACCCCTATTCATAACTCGTTTTACTTTAAAACAATTTAAAATGACTATATATTGGGATTATCAACCCATGACAACTTTCCTCTCGCTGCCAAATTACAACAGTTTGAAGCTTATTGACGGTATGATCACACTTACGCACACGACTTACCCACACTAACAAACTAACAATAAATCTGCTGGGCAAGTGTAAATTTAATTGCTTAGTGAAATTTAACTAATTATATAGCTACTATTATCGTTCTAGGATCTATAAGTTTGATTGTAAAATTTCAGTCTAGTTTTAAAAATAATTTTATATACATCTAACTTATTAATCCGTAAATCGCACTTGCAGACTCCCAAGCTACAGGCTCACTAGGCTCGGCCTAGTTTGGTGTCATGGATTTGGGAAACTTGTTCATCAGCACATATTCACTATCTAAATGTCTATGAGCTTGTTGGTAATAAAACTTGAGTACCTCGAGGGCAGAGTCCTTTTGCCCTCGAGGTAACCCAAGAAAATATGTTATACGCTTTTAGCATGAAGTAGCAAAGTAAACAACAATGTAACACAATAAAACACGTAGCTATTAAGTTTATATAATACGTACAAGCTTTTTTCCGACAAGCAAATACAGGGAAGCATTTGTACAGATTGTTCCTGCCCTTTAGCGTTTCCTGGAAATATTTCACTTATTTTGATAATTTACCTGTCTTTACATTTACGAAGATTGAATGGAAGTAATCTTGTGCACTTAGTTGCCTTTTGCGTACGTTGTGCATAAATAAGCCGACTTAAAAACATTATCGCTAACCGATTAAGAGACTAGCTAGTAGACTATCGCAGTATCACTGGTTCTTTTTAACCCATGAGACCTAGAGAGAGTAAGATACGTAGACTTGAATTATCGGGCCGAATATTATAGAGACCCGCGGCTATGGAGCCGTACAACGCAACCGAGGCGAGCTCGGTTTGCGCTGGCGCAGGTTCACTAATCGCTTTGCTCACACGTCTCACAATACGCTCGCCGCGTTGCTTACATGTCTCACAATACGCTGGCCGCGTTGCTCACACGTCTCAAAAAACGCTCGCCGCGATGCTCACACGTCTCACAATACCCTCGAGAAAGGCAAAAGATATAAGAGTCCAAAAATAAGGTTTTATTGACCTTAATTTTGGCAATGACCACAGGAAAAACGCAAAGAACATCTGTCTAAAAAAACATTTGATTAAAAAATTAAAGCCCATTTTACTGTATTAAAAAATATTTGGCTAGTGCTCTAAATAAAATTTTACTTTGCCTCATTTCAATAGTAATTTTATTGTTTTTATTCAATTTTTAGTTAATTAATTTTCGTGAATATGACTTTAATTTTGATTTTTATTCTTAATTTCTGTTTATTTTGTTTATAATTATTATGAATTAACATTTACTAAGTTCCTGTACTAACAGATATTGTTTATTCAGAAAAACATGTGAAATAACAAAAAAGAAATTACTCTAACTTAAAAATAATTAAAACTAACCTATAAAAAATCTAAAGGACAATGACCATTTCTGCCCTGACATATCTTAACGATTACATTAAGTTCAAAAAGTAAGCATACTTAATTAATTCGACTTCGATTTTTGGGATTAATGTAGGACTGATTAAACTTGGGGTTTATTATTCATCGATAAAACATAATTAACGCGTTTCCGGTTTCCAATTAATCTTGACATATTGAAACATATTTTTTGTGGACTAATGAGCTATTAAAACCTCCTTTAAGTTCATGTACTTAAAGGAGGTTTAAATAGCTCATTATGAAAATGTGAAAAAAGGTTTCTACTTTGTTGAAGATGTAAATGACGTTTCTCACGCATTTGAGCACAAAGTACAATATATTGCATTTGACATTACAATCACAGAGAGCATTTTTTAATTCAGAAAAATATCGCGATGTCTGAACTGCATTCTCCACGTCCAACGAATACAAAGGTACGCAGTAAGCGGGCTGCTCCTTTGCTCCTATTAGAATGGCTCACATTAGAAGAATCCTACTCATCCACCTAGTGTTTTATCTTGTTGTGTCACAGAGGAGCCTGGTGTCCGCTTTCACTAATCCCAAGTTTTGCCGTAGGCACTAGTTTTACGAAATCGACTGCCATCTGATCTTCCAACCAAAAGGGAAAACTAGACCTCGGGATTAGACCGATTCCTTCACAATGTTTTGGTTCACTGAATAGCTACTGTTTAATATAAAATATTGTCGTCCATAAGTTTCTTAAGAAAAACCCAGTGGTTCAAGTCGGGGTTAGAACCCGCGACCTCCTTATTGAACGTCGCGTGCTTTACCGCTTGGCTACAGTGGCCACACTCCTCTTAAGTACTACTTCTTCAAAATAGTCCATGCTGTTAATACTATCTGGTTATATGCAGGCACTATATTTCTAGCTCCCTGGTGATGCGGTCATATGCCATGCGTGCTATATTATTATAGAAGAATATATATACATGATGCCCATCCAGAAAGAACGCTTGGACATACTCATGTGTGCATCGGGTATGGATTATCCGTACTTCGTTTAAGACACCATATTCTTGCGCAGAATGACCCGTTAATTGATGTTTTTCAGTAGAACATTACAATATGCCGGTATGTATAGTAGGTATTATTAAAATCGTGTGCTTCCTGCAATTGCACGCCACAAGCAATATTTTTATACAGGCGATGAAGCTGGGACATTATTCTTGGCACATAAGTAAGGGGGAGCGTATAGTGGAGATAAACATATCGAGCTAGAAAGAGAGCCATGAAAGAGCACAACAGTGTGATATAGATTTTGATCCATGATTTGGCGCAGCCTAACTGGGAAACCTTACAGAAGACCGCAGCCATAGTAACACAACTACATTTTCATAACGTTTTGTATTTTCTGTTGTTGAGTAAGGCTACGGTAACCTGAGTGTGCGATGTGTTGAAAGTGAGGGCTCTGCATGTTTCTACCTGTCAACAGAACATATCATCAAGTCAATTGAAGCTAGCGTTAATGCGGGTTCCGCGTTAAAACCTATGCAACTTGTCACGCCGGAATGGAATTAAAAACCCTTTGGGCCTTTTCGTATTTCCATGAGAGATGCAATATACGCCTGCGCGTTGTCGGCCTGTTTAGCTTAGTTGGTAGTGACACTGCCTCCGAAGCTAGAGATCGCGGATTCGAATACCGATAAGGGATGTTCCTGAGACTTGGATGTTTTCTATGTATTTATGTAAGTATATGTATATACATAATGCTATTAAATATATCGTCGTCTAGTACTCATGACACAAGCCTTATTGCGCTTACTATGGGACTAGTTCGATTTGTATTGTGTGTGCTAGTTTGGGATGCTACTTGTGTAGACACTTTGGCACCTACCCACCTTCACGGAACCAGCAACCAACCCGGTGTCGCGGCTGCTTCGGCCGCGACACCCGGTTGCCGGTTAAGCCCGGTAAAAAAAACATAAATATAGGGGTCTCGGCACCGAATACAGTTTTGTTCCGTTCGGTGTGGAGACCCTTGGCTCGTGGGGTCCCCAGTGCACGTCAGCTCTACAAGGAGCTTTCCAAAAGGCTCATAGACTGCCACAGGGCACCGAAGAGTTGGCAGCTTCCTCGCTCAACGCATTAGCGTTGCGATTCAGCGAGGAAATGCTGCCAGCATTTTAGGCACCATGCCTAGGGGGCCCAATTTTTTAAACATATTTTTGTTTATATATAGTTTTAATTGTATATAATTCATGTGTTGTTATCTAAATAAAATTAATACCACATTAAGATAACATACCAATACAATGTAGACACTTGTATGTTCAATAGATAGTTCTGACTTCCAATCCCATGTACATACTTTTAAACAAGAATTTATTAATAGCCCAATAAAGTGTCCTAGAAGATTTGGTCTCATGAACCGATAATTTCAGAAACTTTTTATATTTATTGTTATTTTACATATGTATTCTTCAGACCTAAAGGTCATATATTATTGGTTGGTACGGTCAGTCGCACAAAGGGCTTAACGCTTAACACCTTTGTACCTTGTCGCTTTAACGACATGTCTAAACTGTCATACTAATTTACCAACGGGTGAAAGCGACGGAGTCCCAAAGTGTCCAGCTACTTATGCATGCGGCTTACTGTCATTTGGGTTCTCTAAAGCTCTTGACACAGTAGGGGTTTATGGGGTTAAATAGGGATAAACTCGTTTTAATCATACAGCGTTAACCTCTATGGTTTATTTAAAAAATATGTCGTGACACAACGTGTGTCAATTCAACACATGTCAATATTTTTAGGGAATAACTCGGTGCTATATTATTGCAAAATTATAGTATTTATTTGGTTGTTGTGGTGAGTTTCTCGGAATTCAAATCATCTTTTATATTTCATATTGTATTTACGGTGCTAAGTCTACGTCTGTATAATTATTTTTTCCCCATGGCTCTGGCTATATAATGAAAGTACCCAAAGTTATATCTATACAATGAATATTAACTGGAACAAAAAAACAGCATCGATTGGTATTTCTCACATCTTCATAATTATAAATTACTAAGATGACTACGCGGTCCCGCCTCATGCCGCAGCCAATATTTCGGAGAACATTGTTTGTAAATCAATTTTCTCACTTTATTATATTGATCTTTGTTCATTCACCAAACAGCAGGGCTCACGAATGTATGTACTCCTACTTATTTGAATATAATTAATTGTATATTTTTGGACCCGGGTACGACCTAAAACTACGACCAAGGCCACCGGGGGTTGGGCAGCAGCATCCCTGGAATGCGGTGGAAATACTGCGATCGCCAACCCGCATTCCAAGCGTGGCGATTATGGCATTTACCCCCATGAAAGTGGGGGAGGCCTATGTCCTGCAGTGGACGTCTATGGGCTGATATGGTGGTGGTGGTGGTTACAATATTTACATTATTATGTAGGTATGACATGATTATTAATGTTATTATACTTATTCGGAAAGTATATGTGACTAAATGGAGTGGTAGCTGGTACATTTGGTGTCTGTTTATTAGGTATCCCTGAATATCTTTCCGTCCGTCTGTCTTTCTTCCTAGCCAAATTATACCTATGAATTACGAGCTAAGGATCTATTTAGGTTATTATTAGATAAAGATGGACATTTCATTAAAATTAGCCAACCACTTTCCTGATGCTAAGGAGACACCGTAACCTAAAATAACCAGAAGCGCGTTTCTCTTATTTTTTTATCTCTACAGGCATAAATGCAGGTATTTATCTCATTTTCAACACACTACACTCGGTAGCTCTGGCGACTTTATACTCACGGAAATACAATCCGCTTTGTACGTGGTGGAATAGGATGGTCCATCCGCCATCCATGTCTGAGGAGTTCCGGTATATTTGTATGTACTCGAACCACTTTCTATCCGCCAGTTTGTCTTTCAGCCTATTCAACAGAACGTCAGTTGGCTCGTCACTCTACTAGCAGCCCTGTTCCTCTTGCCACTTGGGCCAAATGCGGCTCTCGCACTCCCCCGGGGTGTCAATATACACGATTGCACTAGGAACAAGTAGGATGCCATGCTTTGAATTTTCGGGATGTCCAATATAGGTTTTGTTAGACTGAGAACCATCTGTACAAAAGTGATCATCATCATCATCGGCCTTTATACGTCCCACTCCTGGGCACATAGATAGGGAACGGGAAGTAGTGCCCACGCTGACCCACGGTACGCAAGTACTACTAATTATTTCGTCGTCGTCCTTTTTGACATTTTTTTAGACTGTCAGTTAAGAATTTCAATGTTTCAACTTTTAGCAAACCTACTCGTATTCATCAGATTGACTGAAGAAGATATAAGATATGAATCATGCTGTGTGAAAAATATAGATATAACTAGTAACGGAAACTTCGAATACAAGGTAAATCCATACCTCAATTAAAAACTTGCACGGTTTTCACAGATACTTATTAGTACATGCGATTACTATCGAATGATATTATTATTATTTAATGTTATACGGACATTGACCAGTATGTGTTGCCAGTAATGACATATTATGGCACTGAAATGCTGCAATTTGGATACGGTTTATGTCTAGTGTCTGGCATCCGTCCGTCTGTCTGTCTACTAGTATATTCGAATTTCCATCCTCACCACTTAGATGGTTGGCAGTCCTCAACTGTGGTTTATCCAGAAATTTCTTGCCTCGCACAGCTAAACTGTGGAATGAACTGTCGCCTGCGGTATTTCCGGACCGATACGACCTTCAAGAAAAGAGCGTACTCCCATCTTAAAGGCCGGCAACGCACTTACAACCCCCCTGGTGTTGCGAGTATCCATGGGCGGCGCTAATCGCTTACCATCAGGCGATTCGTGTGCTCGTTTGCCTCCTATGTCATAAAAAAAAGAATAGTGTCTATACCCAGTCTAATCACGCGTGTCTGACATCCGTCCGTCTGTATGTCTGATAGTATATTCGAATAGCGTCTATACCCAGTCTAATCACGCGTGTCTGACATCCGTCCGTCTGTCTGTCTACTAGTATATTCGAATAGCGTCTATATCCAGTCTAATCACACGTGTCTGACATCCGTTCGTCTGTCTACTCGTACACTTTTTTAAATACTATAATAATATATAAGTAAATATAAAAAGATACCTAATGGAATAATAAATTGGAAGAACACATGTGTTTGATGGTATGAGGATCCCACCACCAATAAGCAGAGATACATTGTTTCATACAGGCTCGTCGGTTGCGGGAACTTCTGACCACCCAGCCTTTTGTAAAAGCTGACTAGAATAATTTTGCACTTTGGATATTTGATTCAATGAAGACATTCGATTACTTACTCATATGCTGCCACAATAGATCAATTTCTGGTCGGCATAGAAATGGTTCACAGTAAACCAAAATAATAATTCTTACTAATATAGAATTTTGTATAGGTATCAATAAAAGGCTGTTATAACTTTATATTTTAACAATTTTAGTGACGTGACCCGTTCGGAATTCAAGAGAACACTTTCTTCAATGACAAAGATGAAGGAGCAGTGAACGTCTTTATGGTCAATAAGTAAAAAAGTAATCCTTAGAATTAGGGGTTCCAATAGTAAAGTATAGGAATAAGACGTGAAAAATCAGTAATTCGAAAGTGCTTGTGGCCTATTTGAATATAAAATAATATTTTGACTTGATTTGAATATTGGACAGTATGAGCAGATATCCTGTGGTATACAAACAAGACAGCTATCTACACACGATCTTCTACTGCAGTTACATTGGTAAACTTGCGTTTAGTTGGCGTGTGTGTGTCGAATTAGAAATGCGTTTCGGTCTCTTTATTTTTTTGTTGCATCTATGAAAGGCATACCTAATGCAGATACTTAATTTTCAACACAGTAAGTATTCTCGCACTCTCGGGAGCTCTCTGCCATAAATTGGATAGTCTGTTTGTACGTAAGTCATTATCATCATCATTATCCTACACATCCCACTGCTGAGCATAAAAAAAGAAAAAGTATTAGCTACAGCATCCTAAGGGACTTGGCAGAGCAACTGTATGGCTAAATATTGAATGGAGGTCACTATAGCAAGCAAACTGATTGTTAGTCTCGATAGTGTTAAGTTGCTGTCCATTACAATTAAACAATAAATATAAATTCACAGTATTTAAGGCAATATTGTTACTAATTTGCTATGGATCGATTATGTCTAAAAAACGCTTTTATGCTTTTTTATAGGTCTCCTTTCATAAAATAAGAGGGAACGGGGGGTACTCCCCACGCTGGCGCGTACGTAACTAGATACTACGAGTACTATTTATTCTGTCCTACCGGTCCGTTCTGCCTATTTTAAGAATTCCGATCAGTATATTCTTATTACTGGTTCCAACTTTTAGCACACCTACTCTTATTCATTAGAGTGACTGAAGACTGTGAATCATGCTGTGAGAGGAGTAGAACTAGTAACGGAACGGAATGGAAACTGCAAAAACAAGGTAAAAATATGTCGTAACGTAACGTGTAAGTGGTTTCGGTGATGAACCAGTAGTACTGGGTACTGGTCCAGTACCCAAGCGCGTTGCTCTGGCTGGAATGACAAACACGCAAGTTCGAGCCGTACTTTGGGCGAGTTTCGATGTTTTTCCTTAGACTTTATATTTATATATCTATATTTTAATAAATCACATATAAAACAAAGTCAAAGTCCATGTGAATGAAATCCGCCCGTCTGTCTGTCTACCCATCTATTTCAATACGGTTTATGTCCATTCTACTCAGGTCTGCGTGTGTGTTACTGACATCCTTCCGCCTATCTGTTGACTCATCTATTTGAATACTCTAGTCTATTCTATGCACACAAATCCGCGTGTCTGACATCCGTCGTGAAATGTAAGTTTGTATGTAGGGCTAATCTCTAGGGTGTACTTTATAATTCAATAAGTTTCGTCGCCCCATAAGTCAAGAAAAGTATGTATATATATTGAATTTAAAAAGGCGCCATAACGCTGGAATGCCGCACCTGACGATTCGCTGCCCTAGACAACTGGTAAACACCGAAATTATTCATCTGATTTCAAAAACTCTTTCACCAGTATATATATAATGATGTTTCCGGATGGATTATATTTAATCTCAGGCTATATTTGACCTTGCGGCTCATTGAAACGCCACACGGGTGGATCCACGCCCACGCGGATAGCTGGCTATAAATATGCACTTTTTAACCGACTTCAAGATTTCAAAAGAGGAGGTTCTCAATTCGGTTGTTTTTTTTTTAAATGTTTGTTACTCCAGAACTCCGTCATTTCTGAACCGATTTTGAAAATTCTTCATTTTATTGTATGCATATATATCCAAGTTGGTCCCGTTTTTGTCAAAACGCAGTTCTGATGATGTGATCCATGAGGAATTGAGGGAACTCCTCAAATCTTAAAGGCAAACATATAGTGAGTTTTGTATGTTTATCAACAAATCAAGTATTTTCATACAAAAATGTGACATTAGATGAAGTGGAACTGCTGGTGATGATCAGAACTCTTTAACGACGAAAAGTTCACGTTTGGCGATTTGTCCTCCTAGCTGTGTTTGTTAAGCAAGTTCTATTTTCACGATTAATTTTTGTCATGCTCGAGTTCTGATGATGGGATGCATGAGGAATCGAGGAAACTCCTCAAATGTGAAAGGCACACATAAAGTGATTTTAGTTTTTTCATGAACTAATCAAGTATTTTCATTAAAAAAGTGACATTTGATGAAGTGGAACTGCTGATGATGATCAGAATGGAACTCTTCAACGACGCATAGTTCACATTTGGCGATTGGTTCTCTTCGTTATGTTTGCCAAGCAAGCTAGGTTTTCAAGACACATTTTTGTCAAGCTTGAGTTCTGATGGAGGGTTCCATGAGGAATTGAGGGTACTTAGTCTTCTACCATTATAAACATAATTATAGCCATTTTTATTTCATTGTATGGAATCTAAGAGTTCTAAAAGAAAGTTGAAACATCGCATACTTGTGGGCACTCTAGGGTTGGTATGACGTAAAAATTACAACGTGACGCCATCATGTTCTATTCTATGTTTCATATCTTAGTCTTTCTCATTTTGAAAGGCATGAGACATGAATGACATGAAGGACTATAACATGGGGGAACATGTCACAACAAGTTAAAGTTAGTATGTGATTCAAATAAACACGTTGTAATTTATTTCTCAACTCTTTGAACGCTTTTATGTCTGAATGAAGGATCACCAATAAAAACAAATAAAAACAATTCATAATAGATTTTTTTCATGATCAAAGTACATTTTCACTTCGACCTTTTTAGTGGTTGTTGGCGTGGTGGGCACGACGACACACGACCACTTTATAGGCTCTTGTCGTTCAAAGGGTTAAAGGAACTATTTTTAGTGACATACGTGCATACATCATCATCATCATCATCATGACAGCCGAAGGACGTATATATATATTCACGCCCGTATCCAATCTTTGGTATGCTAAATACTACAGTTCTTACATACTTCGCTTCAATCACATCCATCCATCTCTTCATACGGGCGCAGTACTACTGAGTTGACTGACCCAGTCTGTTTTACAAGCTAACTAGAATAATTTCGAACATAAGATAAAATTAAGACACTCGATTAGTTATTACTGCTAGTATTATAAAAAGATTAGATTTTAGATTCGGATTAGTTTATTATATGATAAAATTACAATATAATTTTGCTTAGTGTCAAAGTTATAGGAATTTACATCATCATCAAATAAATAATAATAATAGTTAGAGAATATGTCAACAAAGAATATTGTATTATATCTTCCAATAAGGATCGTCAGTTCACATTAAAATTAAACAAAAGAAAATCAATAGAGAGTACGATGTCATTTTATGAGATAGAATTTCCTATATATCAATCGTATCGTATCGGACTGATGACGGGGACTGATGGGGGGGGGGGGGGGAGGATGTCTCGAAACACTATAATAAATAAATAAATATTAAAACAATGAATAACTTACTATATTAATTAATTACTATTATTTGTCATTAACCTATGTAATTTGTAAAATGGTAATTCTACAATGATACAATAATTAATTTCTATGATAATTTTGCTCTAAGTTATTAATGTTATTATAAATAATAGATATGATCTTGACAATGTATGATCAATACAATAAATACTATTATTATTATTATTATTATTGTCCTGCAGTGGACGTCCTTCGGCTCATATATGATGATGATAGGTTACAAAAAGTTTTTTGATTACCACCATATCGGCCCATAGACGTCCACTGCAGGACATAGGCCTCCCCCACTTTCATGGGGGGTAAATGCCATAATCGCCACGCTTGGCATGCGGGTTGGCGATCGCAGTATCTCCACCGCATTCCAGGGATGCTGCTGCCCAACCCCCGGTGGCCTTGGTCGTAGTTTTAGGACATACCCGGGTCCGGGTTTTTGATTATTTCATTAATATTATATTTTAACCATTTTAGTGACATTACCTTTTGGAAAACCAGTAATTCAAGAGAACACATTCTTCAATGACAAGAAGCAAAGGACATTGAACGGGACAAGCCCTTTTCGTCAATCAATGTAGACACAAAAATGTGATCTACCCTTGGAAATATAGGGTTTCCCTAGTCAAATTGAACATGATAAATCAAGAATTACTAGTCACCTGTGGTGTACAAACAAGACGCCGAAAAAACATGTATCTACTCGTACACCTGGAATGGAGGCATTTTGGTAAACCACTGCCTGTCACTTATACCCCTGGGCCTCCTTGGTTCACTTTCGTTCTAACTAAATGCGCATGATAGCTAGCACGCGAAACATGTTACAGTCCGGTGCAAAAATATGGGTGCATACAACTTACTCAAAAGTATGTCGCATAGCTCATATTATCGGTGAATTATGGTTTCGGTAAAAATGTATTTATGAGAGTATTAAATCGATACATATTTTTGCACTTCATTGTACAATGCGAAACTGACCGGCAGCGAGTAGCGGCGATATGATGTATCGTATCGTGCGCTTCAGGCGTAATACGGCGCAAACCCAGAAGATAGGCATATGTGCAATTATTGAGCTGAGCGAAGCTAAGCTCATTCTTAGGCGACAGTTGGGCGACATGTATTTCGTTTGAGTTCGTGCACGCTTCAACCGATCACGCTCACATTTTGCATGTGGATAGGTGACGACGATGGTTTAGACTTGAAATAAAATCGGACATACCACGGAGGAATAATCACCGAAAAACTAAATATCCGTATATTTGAATGTAAACAGCCGTGCTCGCGCAACATTGAAGTAAACAATGGAAATTAGAGGGAGTATGAGACCGGGTAGACGCGCTCATTTTTTTTTGCAAACAGCGAACTGCATTGCATACCAATTACCTCTGAGTATCCACGACAGAATCGTATAATAATGCATTCGCCTTTAGGGTGAGATGTCATTATATTGTTGTGTGTATTTGTGTGTGCTCATCAATATCTCTAAAACCGCTTAACCAATATGACCTTGATGCAAAAAAAAAAAAACATTGAGGGACAATATTACACAAATCGACCTAGTCCCAAACTAAGCAAAGCTTGTAGTATGGGTACTAGACGACGATATACATACTTATGTAGATAAATACATACTTAAGTACATAGAAAACATCCAAGACCCAAGAACAAAATCAGTGCTAAATGCACAAATAATGCCTGGCCGGGATTCGAACCCGGGACCTCTAGCTTCGGAGGCAGTGTCACTGCCAACTAGGCTAAGGAGGCCGTCATGCGATTTCCTGTAATGGATTTGTTTCTTTCGGAACAATTTTTAATTTGATGGTAAAATGTTAATTAGCCAGTGCCTTAGTTATATGCTTATACACGTATGCAAAAGTTACGCTTATTAAACTGTGTTTTACTTTATTAATTCCAAAGCTGCTGGACCAACGTATACTTCTTTAATGTTAGGGCTAGGCGATGAGTAGATGCACTTGAACGTTGAGGATCTGATGATGGAGCAGAATAATATAGAAAAGAACTCGGTCACCAGTCGGCCAAACCGACATACCTACGAAAGACGAATTTATATTCGTCTTTCGTATAAGGTGCATGCCATGCCATACCTCCAATAAGGTGAACCGCAGACCAACATCTTCGCATCTCTGCTCTACGCGGGTACATTAGCGGGTTTGTAACTATACCTACTTCGTAACCAGTTAACCGATTTTATCTTTGTCTGTGTAGTTTCGGAATTATAGCTATTAATATATTTTTTAAAACAATAATGTTATTATTACCATAATTATATGATTTCAGTATGAAGTGTTCTTTTACTTATGGTCAAACTTAAAATCGTTTGAGTATTATTAATTTACTTTTGTATTCATTTAGTGCTTTATTGATTTCCAACATGTAAAAAAAAATGGATCATAGACCTAGATTGATCTATGATCTAATATCTGAGATAATAATACCTGACTGAGGCCTCCTGAGGCTCCTGAGGCTGAGAGGCTGGCTGCCTGGTTTGCATGATCGCATATATAGCATTCGCCCCTCTAGCACTTACTTACTTGCTAGGAAGGGTCAAATGCTTCCGTCCGATATGTCACGATCACGCGACGCTCGGCTGGAGCTCGCGGGTTTTTACAAAACAAATATTATTTGATACTTTAACAGTACCTTTTCGGTGACAGACAATATCGCGAGGAAACCTGTCTAATCCCAACAAGGTCAAGTTTTTTCTCTAGGTTGGAAAGTCAAAAAGCAGCCGCTTTTGTAAAACTAGCCTCCGCTAAATCTTGGGATTGGGTAATGACCCTGGGCTCCTTAGGGCACGACCGGGAAAAACGCTAGGAGGATGGATGGATGCTAACTAGGTTGTTATTTGATAGTGACAAAGATTATATGTTAGATCGATAGATCGCAAACTGGGTTGCCTTGCTAATCTGCATACTGGTGCTGTTAAGTAATACATATTTATAGGCCATTTTTCCCTTTGATTTTCCTTTTTTAACCGACTTCAAGATTTCAAAAGAGGAGGTTATCAATTCGGTTGTATGTTTTTTTTTATGTTTGTTACTCCAGAACTCCGTCATTTCTGAACCGATTTTAAAAATTCTTTTTTCGATTGTAAGAATATATATCAAAGTTGGTCCCGTTTGTGTAAAAACGCAGTTCTGATGATGGGATCCATGACGAATCGAGGAAAATCCTCAAATCTTAAAGGCAAACATATATATATATATATATATATATATATATATATATATATATTTTATTTTATTAACAAATCGAGCATTTTCATACAAAAATATGACATTTGATGAAGTGGAACTGCAGATGATGATCAGAACAGAACTCTTCAACGATTAAAAGTTTACGTTTGGCGATTTGTCCTCCTAGCTGTGTTTGTTAAGCAAGTTCTATTTTCACAATTAATTTTTGTCACGTTCGAGTATAACTAATCAAGCATTTTCATTCAAAGAAGTGACATTTAATGAAGTGGAACTACTGATGATGATCAGAACGGAATTCTTTAACGACGCATAGTTCACGTTTGGCGATTTGTCCTCCTAGCTGTGTTATAAGCAAGTTTTATTTTCACGATTAATTTTTGTCATGCTCGAGTTCTAAAGATGGGATCCATGAGGAATTGAGTTAACTCCTTAAATGTGAAAGGCACACATATAGTGATTTTAGTATTTTCATGAATTAATCAAGCATTTTCATCCAAAAAAGTGACATTTGACGAAGTGGAACTGCTGATGATGATCAGAACGGAACTCTTTAACGACGCATAGTTCACTTTTGGCAAAAAGTCCTCTTTGCTGTGTTTGTTAAGCATTTACATTTTCAAGACAATCATTTATCAAGCTCGAGTTCTGATGATGGGATCCATGAGGAATCGAGGGAACTCCTCAAATGCAAAAGGCATACAAATAGTGATTTTAGTATTTTCATAAACAAATCAAGCATTTACATTTAAATAAGATGATGATCAGAATGGAACTCTTCAACGACGCATAGTTCATGTTTAGCGATTTGTTGTCTTCGTTATGTTTTTCAAGCAAGCTAGGTTTTCAAGACACATTTTTGTCAAGCTTGAGTTCTGATGGAGGATTCCATTAGGCATTGAGGGTACTTAGTCTTCTACCATTATAAACATACTTAAAGCCATTTTTATTTCATTGTATGGAATCTAAGAGTGCACCATATACGTATATATAAGTAATAATCTTTCACCGGCCTCCCACATTGAAGTCGGTTTTTTTCTTAAAAAATATATTTTCTATACCGCTTGACAAGACTGTCAACAATTAAATTCCTTGACTGTACTGTACCTATCTATAAATATTGCTTGAAAGCATGAAACTTACTTTGGCGGTATAGGCAAGTTAAGTACTAAGATAGCCGGTATAGGCAAAGTGGGCACGGTATCAGGCATACCGCGCATATTATGTAGGTACATGGCGTTCGGAAGGTTAAGGAAGATGACAGGAAATCGAGCTTGGTCGTACTAGAACTTTGACTTAGACTTTTTTTATGAGTGTCGAAAGCCGAGTCGAGTTCTGCAATCCACACTGCTCAGCACTTTTCCATTTCTACAAACTTTCTACTACTGCTGTACATACAGCATAATATTGTACTGTTGCATCAGAGTTATGGCAACTAAGGTCATGATATTGTATTCACTCAGTGTGTTTAATTAATACTGACCAGACACTACGACAGCAGGTAAATATCGTAGAAGGATCCGGCTGTCCATCAGCAACACAAAGTTCTCGATAAAATCTGGACATAGTTATATAATATGGTTGAAATCGATCCAATACTCGTCAACGCTCTGTGATACCTATAACCTTATATAGTCAAAGAAACTGAATCACGTAAGGTAAACGCCCAAATGCTGAACACTGAAGTAATACTTGACTTTTTCAATCATATGTAGTTATGTCATATACTTATATATTAATAGAGCTAAATACATTGAGACGTTTACCTTACCGTTCTATGCCCAGGATTTCTTATAGACCTGTACATTCTTTAGCCTAGCGGAATAGCAAAATAAATATTGTTCTAGATAAGTATAAGTAGTAACCACAAAGAAATGAAGATAATGGTAATCTTAAATATAGCAAATATTCTTCCTGAATCGACCACAGTCTTCGTTGTTTATAAAAAGATGGATTAGTTTGAGAACTGGAAATATGTGGACGAACCAGAATAGCCAAAAGCGCAATGGCCGTTCTCGGCAAAGTGGAAGAACCGGAACATTCGTCGTGCAACCAAGGACCGTCTGGTGTGGGTATTACTTTCTGATACGCAAAGCCAAAGTAATAACAAAATCCATGGTTTTGTGACATGGTTATGGTGTGGTATGGTTGGGAAAGAAGCTCAGATCCCTTGAACCGCAATGAGAATAAATGAGTCCATAATGTTTGGCCATTGAGGCACTCTTTGGAGGAGGCCTATGTCCAGCAGTGGACGTCCTTCGGTTGATATGATGATGATGATGATATTGAGAACGCTGATGAGAGGGATGGCGTAGCCATTGGCGGAACGATGATCTCAAACCTGCGATACGCGGATGACACCACGTTGATCGCTAATAGTATCAGTCACAGGGAAGAGCTATTAGGGAAAATAGAACGTACAAGCCTGGAAAGTAAAACCAAGATTAAGATTGTCGATCGAGCCAACAGCAACTGCCCAGAAGTGTCTCGAATTGCATATTGTGAAATGGTATAATTTACTCTATCTGGGTTCTCTGGTATCTAACTACGGTGGATGCGTATCAGTATGTCCCTATGCCGCAGAGACCTGGACGTTAAGAGACACCGAGAAACGCAGAGTAGACTCTCTTGAAATGTGGTGTTAGCGTAAGATGCTCAGAATACCGTGGACAGCATTTAGGACCAACGTATCCATTTTGCTAGAGTTCCATATAAAGTAGGATGACTACCACGACTACTTTAGCAAGGGTGTAACGAAGACGAAGAAGAAGATTGGGAAAGCTAAGGCTCTTCAGGCGGCTCTCAACCTATTGCTTAGAAATATTTTCAATGTATTTGAACACATTAGCGTAGTATCCAATACTCGAAAGAAAAATCATACTGGGGTAAAGAATTATCATATAATCAAGGGTAAAGCACTAGAGTTTATTTACTGACCTAACCGATATTCACTGACCGTTCTGTAGCTTTCTGTTAGAACAGAAGGAATAGGTCATCTTTATGGACAAACGGGCGTACGTTGGCCAACACAGGCGGCTAGAGACTCAACTCGGCTGTTAGCTTTGTTTTGCCCTATGTATCCATAACCACTTCAATACTCTTCTAATACTGCTAAATTGGACGCAATCTGCCCTCTAGTACTTGCGATACATACTTAGAGAGCATCTAATCGCCTTTCAGTAGTTGAAAATGCTTTCAATAAAACTGTTCAAATGGAACCAATTGTTCACAGAACGCCTACGAAACATATAGGGGCAAAAATACTTAAATGTTTGAGAAGTTATTAATGTCAAAAGGGGTATTTTTTTATTTCAAAAATACAAGATCTTCCCAAGTTTAAATGAGATAAAAGATATAAAAGCTAAATCTGCGTCCAAAAGACTATAAAATAAACTATAAATTAACTTTGTAATCGGCAGTTTTTGACAGGGCACGGGCCCATACTAATTTGGTCATTGTCCTTTGGCCCCTTAGGCAGGGTGCCCATCATGCAGGCAGCATTCCCGCGCTGAATTGCAATAGCGATTCTTTGTGCGAGAAAGCTGCCCGCACGAGGATCGCCTGTTGCCTTCCGCAAACGTTTGCTGAGCATCCTGTGAAGTCCACGCGCGCCTTTGCCCCACGAGCTGAGAGTCTCGACACCGAATGCAGCGAATTCGTATTGGGTACCGAGACACTAGTATTTGGTGGCCTTAAGCCGTTCCCGAGCGTCTGCCGCGGCCCCGGCACGCCTGCTGGTCGATGGGAGGTAGGACGCAGACAAAGTGTCGGCACATGTGCCGTCCCACACTAGAGCGCGACCCATCCTCCATGGAATTAAAGACATCCCGTCAGGGCGCTTGCCATCGCCCCGCACGATCTGGGGCTCCAGAGCAGCGGGAACGTTGGCGCTGACGAGCGCCCTTCTCAGGATGTCGTTAAGAGCGGCGTGGCGGGACAGGCGGCCGGCGCCGAATGAACAGGCAAGCCCATGATGGCCCAGACGATCGACAAGGGCCCCGCAGGATGCACAGTTGTGGTCCACACAAACATCAACCCCGAGACGGAGAAAAGTACTTGTATTTGCACGCATTTGATTATGTTTTATTGCAAATAAATGAATTTATTGATTGGGTATGACCCTCTTCTATCTATCCTTCATTTAAAGTTTGTGTAATTAACATCTGGGTCCCCAAAACTCCCTACAGGCGGGCCCAATTTCTTTGAATGAATGTGTTTCCATTTTCGCAGTCACTTTTTATCAAATCGTATCAAATGCCCGAATATAAGATTTTATCTTCTACACTTTACACTCAAAGCATTTTTTTAATAAAAATAAATAAAAGCTTCGTATATAGAAAACGAAGTACAGGTCCAGGGTCTAGTCGTACCTATTTCGAGTTTTCACGATGGGAATAAATAATCACTACACATCTATAGGTGCTTATTCATTGTGTTGTATGGTATCGAAACCGAGGACAGTCCATAGAAGCGTTAAATTTTGACTAGTCAAAGAACATTAGCCAAACGTGAAATGTCCGTTTGGTGGCGGATGCCAAAAAGCTTTTAATTTATGTATAACGTAGATGCGCTTGACGTTCCAAACATTCTCAATATTTAGCTCGATATAGTTATAGTATAAGTGAGTGGGCAACTTAACTGTTAGAAGTTCTCAAGCCGCCCGAAGGCCTCTAACTTGGCTTAATGACTGCTGTCGTAGACAGCAGCCAGGATCAACGACTCAGCGTCCCTTCCAAAACGCTTCCGCGTTAAGTTAGTAACCTCTCAAAGTGCTCACCCATCCAAGGACTGACCCCGAATACCGCACACGGTACGCGGGCGCCGCTAGGCCACGAACGCTCCTGGTTGCAATCGTATTACTTGTACAATCTTTGGCAATCCTTACTATATTCTCATTCTAGACAATACGCTTGCAGCCACAGAGAGATGAGCTCATTATTGTTTTTGGCCAAGATCTGTATAGCCTCTAAACGACTAGCTTTTGCCAAGCCGATGTTGCGTCTAATTTGCGAGACTGGCACTTGAGCTACAGATTAAAATGAAAAAGGTAGTAACTGAATGAGGCATACAAGGCGTTAGTGCATTTTGTATTTGAAAGGCTATTTGTGGGCGTTGGACGGAGATTCGCTACCTTGTACCACCATTATCATACGTCTCTTGTCTGTGCCACGAATGCTGCCAAAAAGTGCATGAATATATATGTAAAATGAGGAGAGAGCTTTGTTTTTCTTATTAATATAAAATACTACAAAAGTCAGCACAACAAATCGTTTGAATCGTTTCGAATTTTTAAATTGACTTGTTTCATTTGCGCATAAAACAGTGAATTATTTTCCTCATTAATGACGATTTACTTGCATTTTTGGAGCTGACACTCATTTTTAGGGTTCCGTAGTAAACAAGGAACCCTTATAGTTTCGCCATGTCCGTCCGTCCGGCTGTCCGCGGTTTAGCTCAGTGACCGTTATTACTACAAAGCTGTAATTTGGCATAGATATCAAGATACATATCAATCACGCCAACAAAAAGGTATGATAAAATTTTAGAAAATTATGGTTTTAATGTACCCTTAAAAAGATAATTTCCCCTCCATATAAACTGGAGATTCCGTTCAAAACCCATCGTGTTGGGTATCGTTAGATAGCTTGTTAAAAATATGAGCTTTATTTTACCATTTTTTTATTTAGCTATTGATTTGCGTCATATAAATTTTTAAAGTGAGTATTTTTGTTGGCTTCCAGTGTATTTCCGTAGTAATAACGAAGATTTTATGCAATTTTATTTTACCTCAAGTACAGAGAAACCACATTACTTTATAGAAATAGGGTATGCTTGTAATCTATTAAATGACACAACGTTATGTGAGTTTTTCGCTTTCCTTAGAAGCAAAGATGTAAGCGACCGCAATTTAGAATAACGAGATGCCTTTCTGTGTACAGTAGAGCAGTACTTTATCCCCTTGTGCAAAAAAGGTTTTTTTTTATTAACAGACTTGATTCATGGAGCTCTTTACTCATGTTTTATTTCCTGTTTCGGTTGCAATGAGTACAGGTATTTCTTAGTAGAATGGTTATAGTTAATATTGTAAGCGGAAACATAATACAAGACAGACAGACAGTAAATATAATAGAAGAAATATAACCGACAGTGTTCCAGCAACAAAATTGCAACAAAGAACGAAATGCTCCTCAGACTTAAGAATAATATCAGTGCAGCGCTTAAAAGAGCTCGATAGTAAAAATAAAATCTCACTCCGAAACTATTTAAACAAGTTGAAAACAAAATGCGACTAAAACAAAAGACGGCTCCAACTACTCGAAAAACAAACAATTTGATAGAGTATTTCCCTTTGTTTTCGCAAGTGCTTCAAGCATCTCGACATGAAGCTCTTGGTAAAGGCTTCTTCAGAAAAATGGAAATATCCACGACTAAATAACGAAATCTTGTTGAGTAAACGACCTGTCCGAAACATGAAAGGATGTTAATGTAATTGTCAATTTGTCCGCTTTTGGCGGGGCCAGTAATTTGAAGCAAACGAGAGGTTGTAGGTCGTAGGTCTTTGATGCATAGCAATCAGGACTTAGGTCCTTCATAACTTTTTTATTACTTAGTTGTCGAGTAACTGTGATTTTTACTGATATATTTTAAATAGGGTAGTAATAGACCACCGGGGCATATGGCATGGGCAGCAGCATCCCTGGAGTGCGGTGGAGATACTGCGATCGCCAACCCGCATGCCACGCGTGGCGATTATGGCATATACCCCCCGTGAATTTGGGGGAGGCCTATGTCCAGCAGTGGACGTCCTTTGGCTGATATGGTGGTGGTGGAGGGTAGTAATAAAAGCTCCGAACATAAACTTACCTAACCTAACCTACAAAAAACTAAAACGTGCTGACTGAAACACTAACTTTACGAATACCCCATCAGCGAATAATTCGGAGAGTCAGTATTTTAGTCGCACGTTCAGTTTTTCTGTGTACTGGTTTGTTATTTCTCTGTAAAATATTACTTGGTCTGTATATAATTCCGGATGGGCTTCTCCTAACACAAGTATTGTCATACTTACCTGAAAAGATCGGCCACATTCATTTGTTACGACCACCATGATATCGTATAAATATTTTCTGTTTGATTAATTATTGGCGCGAAGCTCCACAACTACTGATCCGCGTCCATACGCGCGTTCATACGCGTCCATGCGTCCTGACCCAATCATGCATGTCAGGACTTAATTTTTGGACCATCGTAAAAGCATTTAATTCGTCTAAAACTTAATTGATTCCGTTGTATTAATAATAATAATCGTATGGCATTTATTTTTGAACCGTGAGATCTTCGAGAAGACAAGTACGGTTGCCAGTTTAGTTGCACTTTTAGCATCACCCAGGGGTCACGTTGTGAACTTGTGGCACGAAAGTTACCCATAAAATTGTGAAACAAATAGTCGTGTCACAGCGGAAACAGTTACCTATAAATTGTAGTCGAATTAAATGCCTGGACTCTTAAGGCACGAAGCTCAGTTCTCCATACAAACGTAGTTTCACTTTCATTTTAAAACGGTCTGCTGGAATAACATAAAACTTTGTATACACAGTGGGATCCGGCATATCTAGGCCGGGAATTAATTTTTGTTGCTTGAAATTATAATGGAGAAAAAATACAGTGATTATTAATGTTAACATACAAGACCTAAAAACTCAAAAGCTCGCTGTTTGTTTTTTTCTATTACAATTTCTAGCAACAGAAACTAACTTCCAGCCTAGATATAGCGGGTCAATACAAAGTTTCATTTTATTTCAGCACGGAGTTTTAAGGATGATTCACAGTAGGCCGTTCCGTGTCCGGGCCGGCCCGTTTTCTTCTAGAGAAATACGCCGGCCGTTGCGTTTGCTGTCATAGAAAACGGGCCGGCCCGGACACGGAACGGTCTACTGTGAATCATCCCTTAAAATGCGATCGGAAACTACGATATGGAGAATCGAGTTCAGTCGATTCCATAAATTTGGTCCTTACCCGTATTTCATTGTAGTTCTTTCTTCTGATCCATACAACATAGAATAACAAAATTTACCATCGTGATAGACACTATCACCCCGTAGGTTTAAAAAAAATGAAACTAATTAAAAAAATTGTTATTGAAGCCCCTTTAGCGATGCATACCATGGCGGTCTAGACTGAAGGTATATGTAGACAATAGCTTCGCTCCATTACGTCGGGCGCACCCTGCTTACGGCTCCCGTGTATAATTGGATCTAATACGGTTGTTATTTACCTATATTTCTGACGTTATGATCCGCCCAAAGAACGGCATATGAGTATGTCCTTAAAAAATGGCGCGAGTGTAGGGTGTTATAGTTTTCTAGTCATTTTAGTACAACATCTGAATTATATTTCACATAAATAAGCATGTGAAAGCGTCGTAACATTCCTGATGATTTAGAATTAAGATGTTAGATTGAAATTCTCAATAATAAATTACTTATCGATTGATTTTTAAAAATAACCCTATTTAGACTCGCGCACTCAATTAGCCTGCCCCTTTATTTTTTCTACTGAGTCTCAGTTGAACTGATATATTGGTAAAAAGGTAATGATATAAATAAATAAAATAATTTTAAAAATAATTCTCTCACAACTCACAGGAATCGATATCTCACATTTTAATATCCATAAAACCGTTTTACCAACATTACATTCGACTGCTCGAAAAACATAAACCTTCATCCGTTGCAATCGGAAATTTGGTTTTTCAAGTTTTCTTTAGTAACATCCGTAGGCAGCTCATTTTTTAAATACCATATTCGATTTATTTAATGGCCCGCTCGTGGCCCAGTGGCACCCGCGTACTGCGTGCGGTATGCGAGGTTAAGCAATGTCGGGCGAGGTCAGTCCTTGGATGGGTGACCACTTTGAGTGTTTACTAACTGAGCGCTCCCGTGCTTTGGAAGGCACGTTAAGCCGTTGATCCCGGTTGCTGTCTATGATACCAATCGTTAAGCCAAGTTAGAGGCCTCAGGGCGGCTTGAGAACTTCTAACAGTCAAGTTGCCCACTCACTTGACAAGCTTATTCCCAATAAGGTCGGTTTTCCCCTCGGGTTGGAAGGTCAGATGGCAGTCGCTTCCATAAAAACTAGTGTCTACGGCAATTCTTGGGATTAGGTAGCGGACCCCAAGCGAATTCAGGATGCAACTGTACTGGGAATAACGCTAGGAGGATATAACCTGACCTGATCTCGTTAATAGCTCCGCTTCCGCGTATATATCGTTAGATTCATTAGGTACTACCTTATTATTTTATGATTATAGTACGAATAAATGTGTAATAAAAACCTACAATTTGCTATAATCTTAGAACTAAACGCTAACTAATCCCAAGAATTAACGTAGGAACTAGTTTATTACGGAAGCGATTGCCATGTGATCCTCCGACCCAAGGAGGAAAAGACTGTAATGGGACTGTAGCTTGTCATGTGGCTTAGTTGACTGTTGAAAATTCTCAAACCGCCCGAAGGCCTCTAACTTGACTTAACTGACTTCATCATGTCAGCCGAGTGAAGTCCACTGCTGGACATTGGCCTCCCCAAAAGACTTCCACAGTGACCGGTCCTGCGCCACCCCCATCCAGCGGACACCCGCGATCCTTACCAGGTCATCAGTCCACCGTGTGGGGGGCTTGCCCACGCTGCGCCTTCCGGTACGTGGTCGCCACTCGAGAACCTTTCCGCCCCATCGGCCATCGGTTCTACGTGCTATATGCCCCGCCCACTGCCACTTAAGTTTAGCGATTCGAAGGGCTATATCGGTCGCTTTAGTTCTGCTGCGGATGGCCTCATTCCTGATGCTATACGCTTAACTGACTTGTTCATAAGTATTGACGACTACTTTAGCTTAGTTGGTAGTGATCCTGCCTTCGAAGCTGGAGATCCCGGGTAATATTTTGGTCTTGGGTCTTGGATGTTTTCAAAATCAAAATCGAAATCAAAATTCATTTATTTCGTCAACATAGGTATAAAATATAGGTGGAAAATACAGTACGGCTATGCTGTGCGTCGTGGCATACGAAATTTAAAACATTAGTTTTTCTATGAATTTATTTATCTGTATAAGTACGTATATAGTCACTTTCTACCCATAGTACAATCTTTGCTTAGTTTGGGATAACATTACGATAACAGTTTTTCTACTGCCGATTCTAAAATGTCCTTACATCATGAACTTTGTAGTTAATTATTTACTTTATTAATGAAACTACATGACGACGAGCTATCATTTCAATCAGAAAATTTACAATCACGTGTAACAATAATTTCCAGGCTGTTAACTACGATTGAATATGAAATTATGCATACGGGCATCGCATGCAACATTAATCAGATGCCACTGCTGATTTAACTTGGTGGATGGGCTGGGATTATTGTTGTACCATCGCTAACACAGTTAAACTGACCATTCTTGCACTGTATTCTCATTGTAATAAGGGTCACGAATAGTCAGCTAACTTTGTAAGCGTTTGCAAACATGATTCATGTGGCGCTGAATTCAATGAAAATCCCGTATAGCACCTGGGACAACGCTGTTCGGAATTACTTGGAGTTTGTAATTGTAGTTAGTGAAAAGATTACAAGATCTATTTAATCACTAAACCATTATAACTAGTAAGAAGATTAGGTGCGTGTATATTATTTGCAAGTTTAATAATTTTGTCAAAGGGTGCGTAAAAACCTTTCAGCATACTAAATGTCAACAAAAACTGCATACCGTTATCTCGTAGTTGAATTTCAATTATAGTCAAATATCAACAGCGATAGAGTAGATATAATATGTAAGTGCCCTCTTTGGAAGCGGTTTTTAGTCATCATTTTATTGGAAGCTGAATTTCAATTTGAAATTATTATTTAAATTCACCTTTGCTAACTTATTTAATAATATCATCCTTTCAATCCATTCCATAAACTCATTTATTTTAAAAACCTCCATCTAACGGGACCGGCGGCCATTTTGGTAACTGACCATAAATTTCAGTTTAATATTTTATAGCTCTTGTTTACTTTCCGTTGGTTTCTTTAATGTCGAGCGAAGTGGAGTTTTGAGGTATGATGTCCGGACATTAAAAGTTTCGGCTGAATAAAGGCCGAGCCACACCGAATGCATTCGGTGTGGCTAGGCTTTAACGGGCAACATTTTATTATTATTGTTCTGAAGAGCCTCTGCTATGTTACAGGTACGCAGGCGCTAAAGGTTCGGTACACAATGGTCTCAAGATATGGAAAAATACATATAATAATAATATTAATAATTTAGTAAAAGTACCTTTATCAACTGATAGACAGCGAAAAGAATCAAGCCAATATAATTACTTAACTTTGAGACCTGCACTGTAATTGCGAAAAGTTTCGGACTCTCATTGGTTCATTCAACGGCATTCGTAATATAGATAAAACCAACAAACACCTGGCTGTTCTTGCTCTTATCTCTTCTACTTGAGGTCCACACAACATTTTTTGTTTCTTCCATACCTCTCTCTCAAGTACTCAACACAGTAATGACTGAATTTCCCCCGCCTTTCCCCTTCTTCCATCGGACATCCAGACGTACGGCTAGCTACCATCCTTACCTGGCATCCTTAAACTCCTCTAATTCGAACCAAGCGCTTTGCATCATACTTTATAATGCGCACTTCTAAGGTTTGGAATTCTCTGCCGTGCCGGCGTTTGTATTTCCGAGTTCATATAACCTAGACCTTTTTAAGGCACGAGTAAATAGCATCTTGTGGGTGAGCTCGCTTCTTCGTCGGCCTCATCTTTGCCTCCTGGCTAGATCCGGGCCAAGAGCAATCCTATTTTTAATAAAGAAAATAATAATTAAAGCGTTTATTATCTAAAAACTCACCTGATAATGTGTCTGCACTACCACCGCCCTAAAAACTATGGAAGCGTCTTGAACTCTAGTCTCCAAAGGACGCTCTGCGTACTTCGGACACTGACCGTCACAAACTATTGTCCTACACAGAAACAACACTATCACCAGCAAGTCTCCATTAGACATACGTCCTAGCACTGGCCGCAGCATTTTGAACCGAATGAACAGTCGTCTAAGTTACATTTTTCATTGATTATCTGACGACGTTATTGCGTTTCGTTCTTCGCCGCCGGTGACGTTTTCTGCTTTGCATGGTTTATCTGGAACAAACGTGTTTTAAAGTTAGTTTAGAAGAAACAAAATTAAATTGAAATTTTAGTTTGTAAATATTAAGAAATTATCTCTAGTATTTTTATAAACAATTTTAATTTTAATTACCAATTGAATAAACAATCAAATGATTTTTAATATATTATACACAATAATTACAGTGATGTATTTGATTTATTTCTGGGGCACTTCGTACCTTGTCACAGTGACAAGAATATGAGATCTCTAGCAGCTTTCATATTAATCCACTGTTACTAATTATTAAGTGACCCAGAAATACAATTATTCGACTACTGTACCTATATCATAATAATAAAAAAAAAATTATAATATAATGTTTTTGCATTTTAAACTTTCCAGGAAAAAACCTTTTTCACCGGTAGGCTATTTTATATGTTTTGGTGCTTGTATATATGGTTGTATGTATGGCTGTAGTATGTACTCGTATGGTTGGCTGTGTTTATGGTTTGATATTTTATGTGATGCATAGGTATGTGTAAAGTTGTATGTGGTTTGTATCTAATCGTATTTTATTTATTTATTACAAATACTTATTGTATTTGGTCAATAACGAAGGTTCAGACGTTCTTCAAAGAACTTTCAGCAAGTAAGGCTTCAAATACATATGTAACGTAAATCTAACCTTGACGTAAATCTGCCGTACCGTCCTTTTCTCGAATACAAAAATGACAATTCGACCTCAAACGACGAGAGACGGTGAGAGAGACGTATCTCAGAAGTCTTAATTATTGAAAGTTAATAGAAGCAGTCAGATATATAACTAAAAGTTAGCCTTTTTTTAAATGTCTCTCATTATAAATAAGCATATTAAAATCGAAATAAAATTTTAAAATAGTGATACATTTATTCCGAAAAAAAGCAATCTATAATTATAACGCGTTAAAACTAGTATCAATGCTGCTTCGCTGTAAGAAACAAAGTAACTACTACTAACTATTTTTAGCAAGTAGCAAAAAATATACGCAGTCTTAAATACCTACATATATAATTATTTTAAGGTAAATAAATAAGATAAGTATTTGCGCCGCGTGCGGTATGCGAGGTTAAGCAATGTCGGGCGAGGTCAGTCCTTGGATGGGTGACCGCTTTGAGTGGTTACTAACTGAGCGCTCCCGTGATTTGGAAGGCACGTTAAGCCGTTGATCCTGGTTGCTGTCTATAATAGCAGTCGTTAAGCCAAGTTAGAGGCCTCCGGGCGGCTTGAGAACTTCTAACAGTCAAGTTGACCACTCACTTGACAAGCCTAATCCCAATAAGGTCTCGTTTCCCCCTCTGGTTGGAAGGTCAGATCGCAGTCGCTTCCGTAAAAATTAGTGCCTACGCCAACTCTTGGGATTAGGTAGCGGACCCCAGGCATCCTTCAGGATGCAACTGTACTGGGAATAACGCTAGGAGGATGATGAAGTCCTTCCTTATTTACTCCATAAAAAGGTGTTCAAGTATAAAACAAGTTACAAGCTCATTAAATAAGCACCATTTCACAAATTGTAGGTAAGCACTCTCAAGGTTAGAAACCACACTCGGCAAATAATAAAATCAGGAAGGTTTCTTATGTTGTTCGCAAGTCTCACCTCAGAGCATTTGAGCACCCACGCGTTGTATGGTCGACGTTAAAGGTACGAGTACATTTACACATTTGCACCTTATTTCTCTGAGATAAGGCGCAAAATATAGATACATTTTTAAAGTCAACTGTACACATTATCTCTTTGAGTTCCACGTCTACAAGTGATGTACAACGTAATAAGATTACTTTGACTAAATCTACTTTGTCATTGCGGAAATTAAGGCAGAAATGCGGGGTTTCTATACTCCTGTTCGAAAATAGGTGGATTTGAGATACCTTATAACGAAACACGACTTCATTTATTAATGTACAAAGACCATACAAGAACACTTAACCAAAATAATATAAATATAATTAAAACTAACTTAAATCTAAAACAGGCCCTTAAGGCATTGTACCGAGGATGCTGGTGGCATTTCCTCGCTGTATCGCAATGCTGATACGTTGGGCGAGGAAGTCACCAGCTCTTCGGTCATCAGTTATAACTTGAACAAAGATATTGGATGAGTGGAATGGGCCTCCGTCAAAGAACTTTGATCAAAGATTTGACGAAGAAATTGGACAAAGATATTGGATTAGTAGAACACCACCCCGTATTAAACTCATCCAATATCTTTGTGCAATATCTTGGTCCAATATCTTTGATCAAAGAAATTGGATGATTTCATCAAACTTGGATGGGACCCCGACATTTGATCAAGGATTCCAATGATATATGGCTACGCATGAAAAAGAATATAACTTGGACAAAGATATTGGATGAGTGGAATGGGCCTCTGGGTCAAACTCTCTCTGGGACTCTGGGTCTGGGTCAAAGCAATTTGATCAAAGATTGGACAAGAAATTGGACAAAGATATTGGACGAGTGGCATACCACCCTAAGACACATATTGCTCGGGTGGCATGATGCTACGTCGATGTCGATGACGCCCAAACGTAACGAGGACAGGGCATGTGTTATGTTAAAACTGTACTCCATTTACTTACATTTATTGGTGTATTTTCAAAAGGGTTTCATCGACTATTGAAACCGGGTTGAAATGGGTTTTGGATGATGGACTTGCAACTAATAATTTTCTCTATCTTTGAATATACGATCACTGCTGTGAATTGCACTATAATTGAATATCATCTGCCCACACTATTGGGAATACCGGCATGAGATTATGTATGTTCTTTTCCCCTCCTGCAGAGTTCTACATACTTCACAGTTGGGATATTATCCTATTTGAACAGTTGGGACTTGGGATCTCTTAATTTATTCACGAAATAGAGAATCCGTTCCGCAAATGGCATATGTTGGTTTACCTTTGAAAATAGGGACGCATTTCCATTCGTCTTTATTAGTAAAAGGGGAGATTTCTATATCGTTGTTGTTTCATATTTTTGTAATTCTGTCGTTGAAATGCAGATGCGTGTTATTGGGAATAATAATAGCTTTGTGAACGTCTATGTACCGTTTTTTACCATATCCGTGGCATACAAGCTTACGGGCCTGCCTTTTGCTATTTTGCGTTTTGTGCATTTTTGATCACACAACGCCAAGAAACAATAATTACTAACAAAATAAGTGGGATTCTTCAGAAAGTTTATTTATTTACTAATTTATTGTGTACATTTACAATTTTAATGCATCTAAATACATGATGTTACATAGTGGTGAGGTAGTGTACAATGTACATGCTACCCTGTAAGGGCATTACAATGTCATCTTATTAACTAGGTATAAAGACTTATTATTTATTTAGTGCTTTCAAATAATCCCATATTCTACTTTACACTTGCTTTACACGGGATTCGTAAGGTACGTACATTACATGCAAAACCCCCAGAGGCCCAGAGGGCATTGCAAGTTTAGTTGAATAGAGAACAGACCGAAGTTTTTTTATATAAGTATTCTATTAGGTGTAGTCGAAATATTTTTGAAGCGTGTAGTAACATTTGTTGACTAAAATGTCTCTTAAAAGTCTAATACATTTTCTGTCACATCCCTCATTTTTGATCTCGTGTGGAAGTTTGTCATAGACCTTGATAGACATTGCATTGGGACTGGTCCTATGTAGTTTTAATTTGGAGTTGGTGTTTTGTGAGAGGTTATTTTTATACATTGTCGCGAAGCGCCGCGGTTCGTCGCTTAGCTTTGTAAAAAAGTGTGGGTATTTCCTCACAAACTTGCATACTTCAAAAATGTATATGGACGTTAGTTTCAGTACCCTATAATTTATAATGTATGGTTTGCAGCTTTCTGGATTCCTGCGTATGTATTTTTATGGAGGATGAATATATATCGTCAATGTCTGTAGAATTACCCCAAAGTAAAATACCGTATTTTAAACACGAGTAGGCATCTGTATAGTATGCATTTAACGCTGTTTTTAGGTCGATACATTTTTTCAGGTCCCTTAAGGCAAATATGAATTTGGACATTTTACTTTTGATTTTGCCTACTTGTGCTTTCCAATTGATATGCGAGTCTATGTCTAACCCAAGGAGCGTGAAAGTATCGATGCACCCAATTTGTGTTCCTAAAATGTAAAATCTATTTGCAAGTTGTTCGATATTTAATTATAAAAGTAATTTATGACTTTTTTTCAAGTTTGAAAACATCAATGTCTGTCAGCTGACAACATGAGTATATGACAACTCACATGACAACCTGAATGATAAAACCATAGACAATTAGGTCACCCATAGTCAATACTTACTGATAATTTGTAGAGTTTTTCGTAACCGACGTGAAAAATTATTTTACACCACACCTTGCCAAAAAGCGCGTTTTTCCGCACGCTGCGCGTCCGGGAAAACCCACTTTTTGGCCAAGTGGTGACGTAAAATTGTGTACAAAACACGGGTCGTAAAACAGAAAGCCCTCTCTCGCATATTTATGACCCTCGCCTGCGGCTCTGGCCTCTAACATCTGCGATATCGGCCTTCCTTTGTTTTACAACCCTTGTATCGTAATGTACTAATTATAAAACATGTGCCGGTAAAAATAACGGAAATATAAAATTATGCCCCACCATTCGTTTACACTTAATTTACTCTCGATAATCTGGTCTAAGCTCCTAGGTATAAGTGTAAAAAAAGCCTCCAAGCCAGTTGTAGTTGTTCTACTTCGCTTGCATACTGATGTGTGGAGCAAAATGCTTCATCATCCACTTCTTACATGAATAAGATATATTTCAGAGGTTTCTTCTTAAATTATGTTAAAAGCCAACATAAATTTTTCTAATTGATGTATTTACTTCCATTTTTAATCATACAGGGAATATACGAAAAAGACTGCCTTGGAAGTTTCTATTGAGGCTTTACCTTATATGTGAAGTTATTACATATACTTATGAACATTTAGTTGATGAGGAAAAATTATTTTCATTTTCCTGAGCCGTCTCAAAGAATGCAGTGGTGACGCACAATGAGGCGAAAGCGAAGTGTTTGAGAGGAATAAAGTAGGTATAAAGTTGAAAATTGAGCTGATAAATCACGTAATGATAAATTAATAAGTCGTTGATTAATTCGCGCTTAATATAAGTTATAAATTAAGAGCGTTCGAGATGTGTGGATAATTATGTATGGTAGCTACTTACTAGTATATAAGGCTCATGAATAAATGATCACTGATCAGCGATCGGTGTGCAGATTAAGCAGATCTTCTGAGATTCTGAGTTTCTCACTTAGTGTGTACTTCCATAAGCACCTCTAGGGTGTATGTGGTCCACACTAACACTGCTTTTCCATCAACATCTAATAATCGGACGTAAGTATCATACGTATGTGACACAATACTTTTAGCTTGTCTCATAAACCTTAAATACACAAATTATTATATGTAGAGTACACACACTTCTTATTTGCTAACTTTTCAGATTCACTAAATGTAGGCTGATTGTGTTACAATCCTCATTGCAAAAAGAATAATTTTCCCCTTCAAAATGGTCAGTACCATTGCTAGTAGTTTCCTCTTCGGAAGCATTTGTAAACTCTGACTGGTAACCCCTATGATCTACTACACATATTTATTTAGTGAAATACGAGTACCTATACTGACTATAGTCATCATCGTTAACCAAACGAGAGTACTTAAGTGTCCAAACGATGATGAATGGGTATTTAATTTCTGCTCCCATATTGCGTGTGTCAGATCATTTGTTAGGATACAGCGGGTAATGTGCCGGATAATGCGCTGAGTTGTTCCGCAAAAATCAAGCGCCACAGAATCACTGCTAGTCAAATGATTTTATAAAGACGTGAAAAGAAATCGATTTGAATTAGCGATTCACCATAACAGAATATTCATTCATTGCGTTACAGCGTTTAGTAATATTTTGCGTGTACTTATATAATAAAAAAATATAGGAATAGGACAACAGGTTTTGCGTATCTGTCGCACTTACTTTGGCAGATAAGTGTGGCACAGCTACACACTATAGAAAGTACCAAAATTGCTGTGCATTTAAAAATCCGTTCGTGGTTAAATTCGCAAATCCTAATTACAACATGAAACATTAAAAAGTCACGAAAATATAGTCGGAAATACATAAAAAAGGACTCCAGAATTACCCAGTGTGCAATTTAGTTAACTAATGCTTAGATTATTATGCTCTGTCTTTAGTTTCAATTGTGTTTTTTTTATGCAACGACGGTGGCAAACAAGCTTACGGCCTACTTGATGGTAAGCAGCATATGGACGCTTGCGCTTCCATAAGAATCACAACCGCGTTGCCGACGATTTATTGGCTTAAGGATTCGTTGTGTTGGCAGCTAGAAACATATGGAGGTCCCTCACTCTCAACACAGCGCATCCTCGGGAGCTCTGGCGACCTTACTCACCACCAGAAACTCAACACCACAAATCTAACGACTATTTAAGTAGTGGCGTTATTATGGCTGCGGTACTGCGGTCTTCGGTAAGGTTCTTCCCCAGTTGGGCTGCTTCAAATATGAGCCGGCCTCATCTTTGCCCCCTGGCTAAATGCTCGCCAAGAGCAATCCCATTTTTAATATAAATTGAAAAAAATGTGGTATGACGTTTCGCTGTGCCCGACCTCTACAATATATGATTATTTTACTCGTACATCTTAAATTTGCCTGGCCTACTGAAATTCGTATGCATTGTTTGCTTGTTGAAATAAGGGAGAGACGAATCGCCTTGTCAATCACACGTCTTCGTGATGGACTGCACAGGTTATTTTATATCAAAAGCAATTTGTTTCACACTTCCTTCTCTATAACTAAAGTTGTATTCCAATTTTCGTTAGTGACGATTTATCAATGTAATTTGAGACGTTGGTGCCGTGCCGTTAGAAGAAGCCTAAGGCTGGGTTTCACCAAACCGCCTGTAATCGTAAGCGGTGTTCGTTAAAATCTGAATGTACTATGGAAAGTTTGAGAAGTTTCTATGGGATGACAGCTGTCGGCGCCATATTTAACGTTGATCGGTCTGGGACGTCTGTGTTCGTTAGTTAGTGCAACTCAGACTTTGAGTTATTTTTTGCCGTTGAGTATATAAACCGCTGAACAGATTTAGATGAAATTTGGCATAGAGATATATATAACCTTAGAATGGACATTAAAAAGTTTTAATGTACGGAATCATTCTTAAGTGGATGGAATTATATGGGACTGAGGCCTGCGCACTACTATTGGCCTCCTCTGCGTATTACTATGGGCCTCATAAGAAGGCTCAAAGTCACCCAAAGAGCAATGGAGAGAGCTATGTTAGGAGTTTCTCTGCGTGATCGCATCAGGAATGAGGCCATCCGCAGCAGAACCAAAGTGACCGATATAGCCCTCCGAATTGCTAAACTTAAGTGGCAGTGGGCGGGGCACATAGCACGTAGAACCGATGGCCGTTGGGGCGGAAAGGTTCTCGAGTGGCGACCACGTACCGGAAGGCGTAGCGTGGGCAGGCCCCCCACACGGTGGACCGATGACCTGGTGAAGGTCGCGGGTGTCCGCTGGATGCGGGTGGCGTAGGACCGGTCATTGTGGAAGTCTTTGGGGGAGGCCTATGTCCAGCAGTGGACGTCTTTCGGCTGACATGATGATGATGATGATGATGAAGCCTGCGCATATAATTATTATAAAGGTCTGAAGGTAGTCGGTTTGGTGAGTTTACGCGAACGAAGTCGCGGGCAATAGCTAATTTGCTATAAAAAGCTAGCTTACACATTCTGAGGCCAAACTTACTCCGACTCATCTGAAGTGACTTGGCGACAAGGGTTCTCAAAACCAGCCGAATTGTAATATGCTAAGCTTATTCGAGGACATCGCTACACATAGTCCACTACTCCCACATTGATCGCATATAGTTTGTACAAATCTAGAGATCTAATTATACTGGACATAAGTTCACATTTACCTAAATCGTTGGCGATTAAATGAGTAGGGTTTCACTAAAATTATCCCTAACTAAGAGCCTCGTCGAGTCATCCTGCCGTTTTAGGGATACACAATGTTTTTGTGTTGCCATACAAAAGCTACTCAGGGTATTAAGTTAGTAATTTGTCATGTGTACAACCATGTTATTGTAGTCACTAAATAGGTGTACGGTGTATTGTTTAACATAAAAGGCTGCTCACAGTTTGCCTTGTTTTCATGTCCGCTTTCATAAATATAGGGTTAGAAATTGTACATTATAGTTTAGCTTCTAGTTCAATAATTAAAATAACAACAATACAATTATTGAGTAAGTATCTACAAAAAAAAACTTAAAAAGCCTCCTGAATTTGCATTTTATTCAAAACGGCCTATGATTTATAGCTTAAAATTCTAATTTAACCCATCGTATGTTTAGGCACGGATCCATGCCAAATACTTGCAGTGCAGCTTATTGTTTTACACCCCAAAGTCATAATTTGATTGGACAGCCGCATAAGAGGGATTAAATCCAAACGTGCCGAAACATGAAAAAGAGAACGTACTAGTTAAGACTATCAGCATAATATATATTCTCAATAAATCTATACCAAATCTAAATATATAAAAGAAGAAACTGACTGACTGACTGACTGACATATCAACGCACAGCCCAAACCGCTGGTCCTAGAGATTCCAAATTTAGCACGTAGGTACCTTATAATGTATAGAGGTGCATAAAGAAAGGATTTTTGAAAATTCAACCCCTAAGGTGATGAAATGGGGGTCCGAAGTTTGTATGGGGAAACAAGATTAGTTGGACTATTTTATTCGAAACTTCACAAGAGTATTTCTACCGATAAATGAGTAAACACATGTTTCAGGTTTTTTGAGAAATCAACCCTTAAAAGGGGAAAATGTGGTGACAAATTCTGAAAATCGACTTGGGTATCATTTCTATGGTTTATCGGGTCGCTGATTACGAAAACAACAATGATTTTAAAATCCCACGTGGAGGACGTGCAATACCATCCCCCCTGTTGGGGTGCGAAGGGGTTGAAATGTTTTAATATAAATATGGGTGTCGTTTTTATGGTTTTTTGGGACGTTAATTACGAAAATGGCATCGATTTTAAAATTTTATGTTGCGGGCATGAAAACTTTTGAAAGTTTGTGTCAAATTGCAAGGAAAAACTGACTGACTGAGTAAGTGACATATCAACGCACAGCCGAAACTGCTGGTTCGAGAGATTCCAAATTTGGCATGTAGGTTTTTCATCCCCGGAGGAGGTGAAATGGGGGTCCAAATATTAATATCGGTGTCGTTTTTATAGTTTTTTGAGTCATTGATTACGAAAATAGTATCGATTTTAAAATTTTATATTGTAGTTATGAAAATTTCTTAAAAGTTTGTGCCAAATTGCAAGAAAAAACTGACGGACTGAGTGAGTGACATATCAACGCACAGCCCAAACTGCTGGTTCGAGAGATTCCTAATTTGGCATGTAGGTTCCTTATAAGGTCTTCTTCTTCTTCCTCGGTCCCTCATTTCACTACTAAGGATCGCGAACACGTATGCTCTGTCTCCATAGAGTGCGGTCATAAACCATGTGGATCAGACTTTGCATACTACTTATAAGGTCTAGAGATGCATTAAGAAAGGATTTTTGAAAATATATCCTGAGGGGGTGAAATGGGGGCCTATAATATGGGTGTCATTTTTATGGTTTTTTGGGTCATTTATTACGAAAATAGCATCGATTTTTAATTTAATATTGTGGACATGAAAATTCTTGATAGTTTGTGCCAAATTGAAATTCCTCCGGTCCAGTAGTTATAAAGCAAATCAGTTGTAATAGAAGGACTGACAGACAGCCACACGTGATCCTATAAGGGTCTCTTTTTGCTTTTGAGGTACGGAACGAGCCCAGCGTATCCTAATAGATTTTTAGGTATGATGTGATAGCTTTAGAGAGGTTAGTCAGGAATAACTAAGATTCATTAACAGATGAATAAAAGTCAGTATACGAGCAAATAGTAAGAAGTGCGAATGGAAGGTAGGCCAAATTTTATTTTAGTATGCTCCAATGGAAACTACGCAACTTGCCCTGCGATATATTTACTTCATAAAAAACAAACATGGAAGCGAACGAAATACGCGGTACAAACACGGTTTGCATCTACATAATACTTAGATGTTTCTGACTTGCAATGACAAATTCACAACAAAGTTTGATTTAAGGTAAATAGTAACATGACAAGCGTTTCCAAACGTGGACAGTTTGTGTTATGGAAGACCAGGTGCGTTATGTTCAAAGTGTTTAAAAACTCTACTGGATGGTTAACCTTTTACATCGTCAGTATTTACAACCGTATTTCTGTACTTCAAAGGACCAGAGTTTATCACCGTTGCTCGGTCATTATCAGACCTTCTATTGGTGTTAGTGTAGTGCACAGATACTATTACTAAGGGCTATTTAAGACATACTTTTATTTCATCAGCCTTTTACCCTTGGACCTCTCGGAAAAGTATGATAGTAGTTTTCGATCCTTATTTTTGCCAAAATCAAATGAAATTCAACAGTTTGCCGGTTCTCAGATTGTATACTGACTTTTCATCTGTTCATCTGTTAATGACTCACAATCCCCAAACTTCGTATACCGAAACCACCAGAATGTAACAACTACTTTTCTGGAAACCGTATCTAAATCGGTTCAGCCAAACGCGAGATAATCGTGGAAAAACATATAAAGCTACATACGTACATACATACGGGTCAAACAGAGAACCTCTTTTTTGTAGTTAGACGGTTAAAAATTACGTTTAGTACGCGGGCGAAGCCGCGGGCAAACGCTAGTTCTACATATAATTGTGGATCAAGTAATAATATAATATTCGAGGGACTTTTGAAACAAAAAACTAAATCAATTGGTCCTTCGAACCGGATATGAATTACCCTTCGCAAAGTAAACAAAAACGGCACACATTATAACGAGCCCACGCCGTCCCGAACAAACTGAGATGACGTCATGTCCCCTACAAAACAAAGTACATAATTAAGTTATATCCATTAGCAGGAGATCGTGCCAAATCAGGCATCTCGTGTTAATCCTTCGGGTCGGCTAATCCGTATACGCTGACGCGACTTTCTGATCCTATCTTGACGCTCTTAGGGCGATGCGACGTACAAGGCTATAAATATCTGCTTCTTCTAGCAATTTTTGTACCAAACCTAATCGTGGTTTGTTTTTGTTTCTTTAATTAGAGCCGTGGTGCCATGCGAAATACGGTTAACCAGGGTAGTTAATAGCGATGCTTCGCTCAAATTACTTATTTTACTTAGATAGTGCGATTTGTTACACTGCTGTGACCATATTTTTGTCGATTACTTTATATATTATCTTACGGTTGCAGCGGTATATATTATTACTGTGTAATGACAAAATGCAAACAAGAATGATCGAATACCCAAACCGTAAGGAAAATTATTAAATTCATCAGTGTAGCGATACTGAAAAACCCAGAGTACAGAAGCGAGAACAGAAATGTATAGGATATTATTATACCAGCGAGTAGAACGTCTAAAATAGCGAAAAGAACGCCTAGTTCTAAATAGCCAGTAGAATCTGGCAACACCATCAAGTTCCCTCGTTGCGTGATTTTGAATCCTATTCACGTAATATCGTGACCCCAATAGGGTTTTGACAAAATAGAAATGATATGGGATTCGTCTGGCTTTTATGCTCTCTCTATTTTGTATAGCTAAGTTTGTGTGCATGTGACTTTACTTATGCGACCCATCGATATTCCAATGGGTTAGGGATGAAATCAAAATGAAATTGTTAGTTGCAAAGCCACTGAAGCTAGTTTAAACCTTGGAATAGGATTTTTCCCTTATAAACCCTGCGGCTGTAAAATGTGGACGCCGCCATATTTCCTCAGGACGACTACATGAGAGTTTTTAAAAGTGAATAGTTTTTTAGAGTGGTAATGACCATAGCACTGATATAAATTGTTTATTAAGGGGAAAGACAAACTAAAACGTTATGGTCTAATCTTGAAATAAACACTGTCGAGGAAAATGTACGATCATTATTGCTTCACAATTTCTAGCGTCGCATTAAGAGTGCCTTTTTAAGTTTAAATCCTATTTCATTTCAGAAAAAGTGTGTGATTCTAATAAAGTGAATAATCTCAGATAATAATTTTAGTTCCTCAATCAAATAAATTTTAAATCTGGTGGTAAGTACATCGCGTAAATACAAAATTATTCCATGTTGTTATTATTTTATTTGGCCGCTCTGAGCAATTACTCAAAGCAGTGTAACGGAATATTTGACTTAGTATGTCGTCTCAGCGGGCCCATGATGGTAGCGATTTTATCACTTATCATCGTGGGTAAGACATTTGTCACGTTCTGACAAGTATACGACTGCGAGAGTGACGGCCGTCTTATCCACGACGATAAGTGATAAAATGACAACTATGATACTCCCGCTGGTAGCCCTTGTAAAGCCGAGCTGAAGACGGTGGGTTGAAAACTTTTAACAAGTGATCAGTGACTTGCGGAAGCCTGGCCCCGATGTTGTCTAATTTGATTCTACGTTGTAACTTGGTCATACTTAGACTTAGTCCGTTGGCACAGCGAGCTAAACTGAATGTTAGCCTCCGTCACACGATTGCATCAGTTTTCTCGGTTTTGCGCCAACTCTTGATGACCATCCACTTCTAAATCCGTGTGTTCCTAACAGTTGTTGCCGTAGCCTGAGGTTAGGCAGCCAGCCTCAACTGAATAAACTCAGGTTTGATAGATGATGTGGCAGGAATACAAGGTTTTTACTAAATTAGATTGGTTGAATACCTGTACCAATAAAATTGAATAACTCTGATACGTCTAATGGGTTATTTGAGACACGCAGTTAGTCACCAGGGAAAAGGGTGTGTTCGTTTGTAGGAATAACCTTGACATAAACAGAAAAACTAGAGGTCGGGGTTATTTTATCTTGCGAATCTGATGTTACATTTATGACTTCAATGACAAAATAGGTCTCTTTGTATTTTTTTAAAATGAGGTTACATCATATTATCATTTTTAAATTTACTCGCCAAACTGACGAAACAGTTTGTTGGCGAGACCGCGCTCATTTCTACAGGGTACAAGGCACGTAAAATTTTATGTGGCGATGTTGGATTTGAACCTCACCCACAGGGTTTAGAATAATGTATTAACGAAATATCATTTGATTAACAGTACCCATAAAGCTTTTGAGTAAGGAAAACATAGAAAGGAAACGGATTGAATCCCAAAAATGACAAGTTTTCTCTCTGGGTGGAAAGATGGGAATCAGATGGTTGTCGCTTTCTTAAAACAGTGCCTATGCCAAGTATATAGGATACAATCAGAGAACCGCCAAAAAGATAACGATATTGACGATGTACTAGACACTGCACTGCCCTCACATTTTAGTCCCCCTGACCGTGGCTTTTTTCTACTAGCTACCATTTGTGAGGCAGCCGCTCAGTGAACTTTCCTCTACAATCTCGAGATAACTATCTAAAGCGGTCGAGTCGCGGGCTTAAAATCTCCCAGGGAAGATTACGAGACTTCGAGCCACGGAAAAACTGAGATCCGTCCCGATAAAAATGTTCTATGAAACTATGCTATCCTTCCTAAAAAAGTAACTGCTATGTTTGATCGCACGTTTTTGCTGCTGAAGTGGAGGATAAAGTTAGTAGGTATAAAGTTACGGTTTATATTCCAGATAAGGCTGTTGAAGGACACAAGGAGGTGATGAAGGATAAAAACTGGAATTATTAGTAACATTAGCCATAATTCTAAAATCAACGTAGTTTTATCGGCGTTTCTAATATGTATATAATTTATGCTAGTTAGTTTAGTTCTTTGGTAGAGACCATGTTCCCGAGGAAGATGACGCCCGTTGCTTATTTAATTTTAATAGTACATACATAGATATAATATATCCATGAGTACATAGTATAGTAGTGTGGTTACTTAATTTAATAACTGTACTCGTATTTAATTGTCATCAACAAATATGTTAGTAATGTATCTTTAAAGAAGATATTTTTCAAGACCACCACACCACATTTTGATTATTTGATACAGAGAACACACAAAAAAATGAACCTTTATCACTCAAATCAATACGGGAAATTAAACCCGGAACGGAACCGTAGTCGGAAAATCAGATTTTACTAAAATTAACCAGAAGCACCTATTTGAATTAGATGTCTTGATGTAGGTGTTGTACTTTTTAACGGACGCTGTTACATTCCCATTCACATCCATTTTTCTATTTTTTGTAACATAACGGACGCCGAGGCGATACTCGGCAAATATGTGCCGAGGCACTAATCTTATCTGTTTTGTTGCGGTGTATTTACACGAATGTCACTTAACGATATCATTTTCATTGTATTGTAAGCTCTGGTACCTATGTAAATCGCACGTGAGGCCCAGTTACATCATAAAAAATGATTTTGATTTCATTACGAGAGTTTAAATAAATAATTCTCATCTTTATGTCTATTGTCTGACGTCGTTTCTGACGAGATTTTTACTATCATGTGCGACGATTGTGATAGTACCATTAAGAAACTGGTAGTGGTTGCTGTACCTATTTTCTACATAAATTTTAGAATAAGTTCATATCGAAAATTCGCTTAACACTCCTACACACTCTGTAAAAGCATCGCGCTTTAACGCTTCGTGCATTATACCTAAACATGTCGTTACCCTTAAATATAGGCGTTAGATGTCGTACGAGCCTTAATGGATCAAGTAACACGACGCTCAAATCGTCTTAAATACAAAATGGCGTATGTAATCAAAAACTCTATGGAATATACGCCATTTTGGAGGATAGTGAATATGTGATGTAACATAGGATTAGACGCGTAAGTAACGCTGCTTTAGACAAATCGAGGAGCGTAAATCAACGTTTTACGTAAGAGTGTGTGAAAAAAAAGTGACGGTCACACAAGATTATTTAGACATTTGGTGGATTATAAAATAATACAAAAAAATGTAGTCTTTTTTGGGGTACATATTCCACACGATACCCAGTTTCGCGATATGACAGTCTACGCAGGTCAGGTCACAGGCCAAAAGTTGACTGCAACTTATGTTGTGGATGATGCGATTTGTAATAAATATACTATTATTAACTTATTAACATCGCCCGGCCACGCCTGCGCGCATCCACGCACACACACACATTCTCATCCATACAAGCTGAAGACTATAGTGAAGACATTAACCATTAAATATGGCAAAATTACACTAAGTATTTTCTCACCACTCTTTTAGATACGAATGCATAAATATTAATTAGTTAAACTTAATAATCACAGCGCAGACCTTTAAAAATACTAGTGGTAACCGCTGAATTAACCCCATGAGACAGGCCTAGGAGCGTTCGTGGCCCAGCGGCGCCTGCGTACCGCGTGCGGTATGCGAGGTTAAGCAATGTCGGGCGAGGTCAGTCCTTGGATGGGTGACCGCTTTGTGGTTACTAACTGAGCGCTCCCGTGCTTTGAAAGGCACGTTAAGCCGTTGTTCCCAGTTGCTGTCTACGGTAGCAGTCGTTAAGCCAAGTTAGAGACCTCCGCGCGGCTTGAGAATTTCTAACAGTCAAGTTGCCCACTCACTTGACAAGCCTAATCCAAATAAGGTCTAGTTTCCTCCTCGGGTGGGAAGGTCAGATGGCATTCGCTTCCGTAAAAACTAGTGCCTACGCCAATTCTTGGGTAACGGACCCCAGGCATCCTTCAGGATGCATCTGTACTGGGAATTACGCTAGGAGGATGATGAGACAGGCCTAGCCTAGTGTGGAGGTCACCGGTAAAAATTGTATACACCTTATCTTTGGTAAAGAAACGATTTTTTTTAATGGTTGGATTTTATTGTAAAATTTTCAACTACCGGTTATAATTTAAATATAAAATAAAAGATTATACACCACACCTTGCCAAAACCCACTTTTTGGCCAAATGGTGACGTAAAATTGAGTACACAACACGGGTCGTAAAACACAAAGCCCTCTCTCGCATATTTATGACCCTCGCCTGCAGCTCGGGCCTGAAACATCCGCGATATCGGCCTTTCTTTATTTTACAACCCTTGCATCGTAAATAGCTATTATATACCTAAATATTCATTTCCATTTTTGTTTTGATACTAATTGTAGTAATTATATGCCAAATGACGCAAAAGCGGTTTTGATTATTACACTAAATATGTGCTCTAAATCATGAAATAATAATAAATAATCGAATGCCATTTATTTTCGAACCGTGAGGTGACACTTCATGAATATTATGGCTGATATTTCATTACATATAATTTTAAATCATAGGTAAAACAAATAATGAGCAATAGTTTCAAGTTTCAAGTTTATTTATTTGGCCAAGTAACAAAATAACGTTACATCTAGCAAGTCCAAAAATACATTTCATTGTTAAAACTAATCATGCAAATTCTTATTGATTAAAATTATATAAAACAAAATATTTATTATTGTACAATTATTTATTTTATATAAGACAATAATCATTTTTCATTTTATCTATACATTCATTGAAAAAAAAAAAAAAAAAAAATGAAAAATGTTTATTGTATAAGGGCAACATTACAATATGAATCACGACCCTGTGTCCTGAGCTAGGTAACCCTGTGTTACAGGACCCAGTTTCGTCGAATAAAAAGAATTCCTTGAAATTCCTTGATTGATTGAATAAAAAGGATTCCTTTGGAAGAAACGTTTAAGTTTACTTTTAAATTATATATTGGTTAAATTCGTTAAATGTAGAGGCAATAAATTGTAGATCGTAATTTTGAGAGAGATACCTTGCTTGAACGTTTTGGCTAGCCTTGTTGTAGGAACGCATAGCTTATCCTTATTACGCGTGTTATATTTATGGATATCCTTTCGTGTTTTAAAGTCATCTTTATTATTGTGGATGTCTAGCAGGCTGTTAAATATAAATAATTAAATTACTGTCATAATTCGACTTTTTATAAAGAATTCCCTGGCTGAAGTGCCTTTGCTTAAACTAAATATAATTCTAACAGCTCGTTTTTGTGATATAAGAATCCTTTGTATTCCTACAGCATTGCCCCAAGTATCTACGGCATAATTTAGATGAGCGTGAACAAGTGCGTAGTAAGCCGTAATAAGTGTTTTGCGATTAATTAAGGGTCTCATTTTTAATAGTGCGTAATTTCCAGAAGCAATTTTGTTACAAATTTTGTCAATGTGACATGAGTGGCTTAATTTATTGTCAATGTGATATCCTAAAAATATTGTGTTAGTTACATTTATTAAACCTATCTCTCTAATATTTATATTGTCAATTTTATTTTTATTGTGCTATGTATTTAATAGTGTAGTCTTGTTAGAATTCAAAATAATTCCATTAGCATTAAACCATTTTCCTAGCGTTATCTAATAGCATTAAACCATTTTCCTAGCGTTATATAATAGTTTTGACATTAATTTCAAAAATAAATTGTATATATATTCTGCATATGAAACAATATTGACATATACTAATCAATCTAACATATACATACACATCAATTTAAAATAAAATAATCTTGTATATATTTTCTTGGTATGTAATTAAATTTTAATATATTTTATTAAATAAAATCCATATTCCTAAAGAAATAAATGCATTGTTTTGGCGACGCGACGTACATAACGTGATTCCGATGCGTTGACAACATTTCTCAATCCTCAGACCGAATCCGTCCGTCGAATGATGATACAAGTACAAATAAAAACTCACAAAGAATCATACATAGAATATGGATTAACTAATGCAAGATAAAGATATCCTGGATTGTGCCAATCCCCCAAAGTATTCTTTGAAGATTATATCCAAATCCACATTACATTGCATGCGCTGAAATGAAATCCTCTAAAACTTCCTTACTCACGTTCCGTACAAATGGAAAGCAAACAAAAAGCCTTCCGTATAAATCTTTCATATTATTCTGTTATACTTTTCTGTTACATTTAGAATGGTGAACCTGCCACAAGCAAAGAGCGTCTCTGAGTTTGGAAAAAAAAACGTCATTTTAGCTACGCAGTGAATAAGTAAATAATAGCCGATAGATGCACGCGCTGGATAGACGCATAGATGCATGACCTGAAGGCCGTCGCCGGGCCGTATTGGGCCATTTGGGCCACAAAAGCCGCAGACAGAGGAGCTTTGGAGAAGCTTGGAGCAGGCCTTCGCCCTGTATCCATCAACATTAGAAGTTTAGTTACCTATATTAATCTATTATTATGTATGTTTTTAAGTTTTTTTCTTAAATTTTCTTTTCATCGAAAATTTTAACGCTTGTTAGTTTACAATTAATTTATTTACGTTAGTCTCTTTTTTACGTTCTTCTATGAACAGAAACTATGGTCCGACCTAGACATGCCGGATCCCATTGTGTATACAAAGTTTCATGTTATTCTAGCCTGGCGTTTTAAAATGAGAGCATAAATACGTTTGTATGAAGAACCGAACGTACTGCGCAGTCTTAGAGGAGTTTTTCGAAAAGATTTATGGTCAATCTGTATGTACATAGGTCATTTTAATTGTATCAAATTGCTATTATAATATTTAGTTTACGCATTATTTTTTATAATTAATTGTCTTGTTTATGGTAAACTTAGGATAATATTATAATTTAGTGTAAGTTTTGCATGCCATATTGTGGCGGAACATACATACATGTAATTCTCTTACCACTGACATTGTCAATTCAATTGTACCAACTTTGTGTGTTTTAGTAGAATAAAGTGATCTGATTTGAAAGTAAATCCCAGTTTATTAATGATCCGTTAAAAGACCTAAATATTAAATATTTCTTTAATAACTTCGTTTATATGTTTAATTACTTGGACTTAACTTCACTGATAAAACCGGTCCTTAGGAATGTATTTGTTGTCCTCGCTCCGTTGACCCTAAAATTGGCAGCGTTTCTAAAAGTGCACACACTTTTTAGCTAAGTTTTAACACAGTGTATGTATATCCTCGGAAGTTCTAGGTAATAAGTTGCAAAATGAAATGGAAAATTGTCTTTATTGCAAGATTATGGTACGTTCACAATGGTGAAGGTGTTACAATTATTGTTAGGTGCTCATAATATACTCATAGGAGCATACAATAGTCTGTGTAAAATTAAAATTAAAGATAACCATAATCATTAATAATGTAGTTACGTTCAAATATTAAATGTTTAGAAAACAATGCTTCATATCAATTATTAAGTCAGTAATTAAAGTTATTAAATCAAATTATTACTCTCATCTATAAAATAAACAATATTACAGAGACATGGCCAGAACTTATTTTGGAAGTATCCATACACTTTAGTACAGTTTTTGATTAAATATATGAAATATCTTTAAAAACAAAATCTAAAGCCTGCTCTTTCTCGAATAGTGCAAAACTTTTTAAATACCGACTTTCTACGTAGAATTAAAATTTCAACGCGCTCGACGAAAGCTTGTACCGAAAAACAAAAGTACCGAAAGCTGGAAGCCTGAAAAGTTTTTTTATGCATCGCTGAATCTGCTTTGAGGTCAAGACTTTCAGAAATAAGCTTTTGGAGTTGATTATATTTTTTAATAATGGTGACTGAGTTTTTGTGAATATAATAATGTAATGCACTTTTCCCTTCGTACACGTATCATTTCACAATACAATTACAAATAAACCATACCCCAACCAAACCTACACACCACCAAAACCCAACCAACCACCAAACCAAACCAAATTAGTATTACCAAATACTTTTGTCATAATGAAATAATAGATTTGTTTTAAATTCAAAATTACGTTATTAATAATAATAATTCATTTATTTCGTCCAAATTAGATCATAAATATTTTGAATAAATTATTAGTAATCAAAATTTAATGAGTTAAGAATGTAAAGATGTACATCCAGCTGCGGAGAAAGTTGACAAAAAACTACCATATAAAAATAAAAACACTTAAAAAAACTACTATTTATTTATGTATGTACGTACGATATTAAATCGGTATCGGTGCGGAATATTGACACAAATCCAAATAATTTTAAAATCCGCTAGAATAAAGTCACTTAAATAATTTGCAGAATTCTCATAATTTTTACATTAACAGAAATGTAATACTGTATTAAAAAATACAATCTATCTATATTTTATATAGGTACAGTATAATCATGTCAGTACTCGGATTGTGATAATAACTGCGTAAAGGGGCCCATTGACAAAATAATATACAGTTTTTTTATCGTATGGCATTTATTTACGAACCGTGAGATCTTCGAGAAGACAAGTACGGTTGCCAGTTTTTTTTTGCACTTTTAGCACCATATACAGTAAAAATAGTGTTGCGGTTGGAGGACTAAAACAACTGTTGAGTGGCCGTTTCCATTCTTTCTAATACAGTTTAAATAAACAGGAAACAGACATTGATAAAATACATGGAGACAACGTTTCCAACCGGAACGTTTCAAACTAATACGACTGCTGAGAAATGCAAAGCAACCGCGCTCAATTTATCTCCACCCTCTTTTTGCGCAATTGCTCTGCGCTCAGAACGTAGTTGAGCATATTTTAAATGTGATCCAGTTACCTAGATTTCTCGGTGCAGCAGCATATGACATCTTGAAAGGTTGAGTATAATTTACCATAATATACAATTTATTAACTGAATGCACCCTAAGGCGTTGTAAGAGGAAAAAGGAACTAGTGAAGGATTTCATGCCGGTGCTTGATGGTTCCGATTACTCAGTGGCTTGAGCGTTTGGCCGCGTAAGCTAGCTGATGTCGCAAGTTCGAATCCTGCTAGGAACACAATATTTTTCAATATATCACCTTAATTTTAAATTTTAAATTAGTTAGCAGCGTTAGTGCCTAATACAAAATTACTTTGTCGGAGAAATCATCATTTAGCAATTAAGGTCAGCTTGAAGACACGAGCTAATATTAAGTATCTACGAGTAATTAGCTAGTTTCTAAATTGTATCAAATTCTACAATAAAATTCCTAGACACATTACTGAACTGTCTAAATTCAAATCTGAAGTAAAACAAACACTTATTTCAAAAGCATATTATAATATAAACGATTACATCATGGATAGGGATGTTTGGCAGTGATAGTGTCCTGCACGGCTAATCTATCGCGATAATAGGTTTTCTACTGTAGCATTGTTATTTTGCAGTAGCTGACACTGTAATTTTATATTTAACTGTACAATGTATATTGTTCTGAAAAAATTACACCTCGCCGAGCTTTTTACGCCGGTTCTTCTCGTGGCAGAGGTTTATTTTTCCGAACCGGTTGTAGTTTATTGACATTCATAGGTGCATGTAATTATGCATAATTTGAAGAATAAACTACTTTTAGTTTTACTAAGTAGTTAATAGGAAATAGAATAGAGTTGATTATGTTTTAAAATCGAACGAAACGAAAGAAATCCAAATTTGTTCCAAATTCGAATGATACGAACTCTATTTAAGAGGATGCCTTAACTAATATTAGACCTACTGCATCGCTTACAGAATACGCGCATACAGAACCTTCAATTTTCTTATTAAGCTATAAGCTTCACGACATTTAACTATTCCTCAAGTAATTCTAAGCATTTGTAGTCCGGACTACATTAAAAATATGCCGCTGCCAAGGGCGAGCGCAATTCGAATAGCCGGCCTGCCATCTTTTAAAAAATCTACACAATTCCAGCTAGCTATTGCAAGTTTGGTATCATTTGCGTTTAATTTAAGAATGTTGAATTTTTTCGGGTGTTATTTTAAACAGTTTTTAGTAATATTTCAAATAAATCGTTAAATAGTAAAAAGTTCGCAATGATGTACATAATATTTCGTTTTTGGACCTAATTAACTTTAAAAAACTGGTAAAATAAAACCTAAAAAAATTCTCTCGTATAGCGTATTTTATGCAAATTCTAACAATATCACCACCACTTTGGCTTAGTTGGTAGTGACCCTGTCTACGAAGCCGGAGGTCCCAGGTTTGATTCTTGGTCAGGTTATTATTGTTCGGACCGTGAAGTTGGGGATCGAGTTACCGGTGTCCGTGATGCAATCCCAATCAGTAGCGTCCTTCGAGGCTACATTGAAAACATTATGGCATTTATGGCTGGCCGACTCTTGAATATATTTTTTTTTAAACACGCGTATATGGACTTATTTATCGTATCATATAAACAGTATTTATTTTCTCTCACAAACACATTTATATCTTGAGCTGTAAGTAATAATAGGATATTTAATCGTATTTTCTGTATTCAATTAAAAATTATGCGTATTCATAATGACATAAGTATAAATCTAATTTATTAAATAAAAAAATAAAAAAACAGTAATACTATAAATAAAAAGCTTGAGCCAAATCGGCGCCAGGCGGTAAGGTGCCCAGAAGGCTGGCCGCGTTGCCACGTTGTATAGCAATGCTAATACGTTGGGCTAGGTATGAGCCAGCCCTCTGGTCACCAAAAGCGTCGACAAGGCGTTTTGAAATAACTTTATAAAGTTTTAGAGCATTGGTGCCCCACGGCTCTAAGGTCTCTACTCCGAAAGGCTCAAATATGTATCCACTGTCGATGGCGGCATATTTGCGCCTTTTGAGTGACTCGGCTGAGTCGGCGGCAGCACCAGCCCTCATTGAGGTTCCAGGAAGATGGGACGGCGCAAGGGTATCGACGCAAGTGGCGTCCCAAACAAGTGGCCGTCCCAAGCTCCAGGGCACGAGCGTCATGCCGTCGGGCCTCTTGCCGTCGTCCCTAGTAAGACCACTTGGCTCTAAAACGGCCGGCGCACCTGCACTGGCGAGCGCCCGACGGATGAGATCATTTCAGGCTAGCGTGTCGCGGGATGCGACCTTGTGCTCTTGTGGCAAGAGAGGCCGTGGTGGCCAAATTTGTCGACGGTGTTACCGCAGTGGCGCCGATGTCGGACAACACATGTCACTCAAAGACGCAGTGACACAGCAACCCTAAAACTATTGTTGTCTAAAATTGTGCCTAGGTTATGGGAAGGCAGTGCCTGGAGCCAACCACCAGATTCCCATTTAGCAACGGCAAGGAGGCGGGCGCGGTCTGTGGAGCTGGTAGACGTTTCGTAAAGGTTATCCCGTACCAGCTCACAGAACGGCCCGTCCCACTGCCTCTGCGAATGGGGGTTTTTTGGTAGGTCTGCTAATGGACATGCATCTTTCCAACGGCACTTTGCTTCAGCGAGAAATGGGATTTCAAAATGATTGTGAGGAGGTTTTAGAATTTTACCAACTAAATTTTGGGTGCCGTGTGCTGACGAGAGAAAAGCTGGGAGAGAGACACTTGAAATTTTGCGAATGCCAATACCACCATGCCGGATTGGTAAAGAAGCTTGGGTCCATTGGGTTTCATTCAAATCTATGTTGGCGACTGATGAGATGGACTTTTTAATGATTTCGTCAAGGGGTGTCAAAAGGTGAGGGTATTTCCAAAAATGACTACAACGCATCGTATAGGTGAACTGTGGAACAAATAAACAAAATTTGATAATGGTATATGCCATATGCGTGTTAATTTGGAGCAGGCGGTCTGACACTGAATTAAAATTTTGAATTTTTTGTTCGATGAAATCAGGAAATCATTCATCCAAAATCGGCGACCCTAGGAGTTGGAGTGAGCTTTTATCCAGTAATTTGATATTGGGTGCTACGGTTCGAAATTGCAAGAGCGCAGAATCTTTTTGCTGGTACGTGTCCGAGAAGAAAATTTCGCAGTTTGAAAAATTAAGCTCTAGGCATATAGCATGGAATTCAAGGATCAGTTGGCGAAGATCCTCTAGAACTTCATTTACGTCGCCTCCTAGAGTACCGTCGTCTAGATACCACACGTTAAATTTAGAATTTAGTTTATTGATAATGGGGTGTATGGCGAGGCTGAAAAGGGCTGGGCCTAAGGGGTCACCCTGCTGACTCCCTACTTCGGAGGACAAAATGTTGTTTTTGAAAAGTAAATTTGATGGGGTGCTATAGCATTGCCAAGTGAAATTTTTGATTTGTGAAGTGAAATTTGGGGTATTTTTTCCTTGACTTGGGTCAGCAGGGTGCCTCTGTCTACGGAGTTGAAGGCATTCTTCACATCCACCTTCACCAGATTGCCGAGAAATAAAAGTCCGCAAAGCATGAACAGCTGCTTCGCAACCACTCTTACATCCGAATCCTAACTGTGTCGGCTAAAAGTAAGGACTTAAAGTTTCTGACGCAATGCTGCAGCAGCATTTGGCTGCCAAGCGGCGGTAGGTGGTTCCTACCGCGATCGGTCTGATGCCACCATCTTTTTTGGATAGGGCGCAGAGGTTTGCACCATATATCGTATTTGTGACATCTGTGCTTACCTTGCCTCCGAGCATGAAATTTATCAAAGATATTAAACTGCTTAGGAGAGAATCACAGATGCCGGCAGAGCAGTTTCCGAGTAGGTCCTTAAGGTGTTGCGGCGTCAGTCCATCTAGGCCGCCTGCAGAGCCGCTTGGGAATGACGACACTGCACTTAAGACTACTTCGGATGATACTTGCAGGCAAGGTGTGGATGGATCTGGCGGGTCAGGAAGTATGAGATTAGCTGGGGCTTGTGGATGTTTACTCCGTAGTGCGCTTAAAGTTTCGGGTGAGTTTGGGGCAACGGTGTCACTGGAGAACAAGAGTCGCGCTGCACTTTTTATATTGCCATCGCCTATTTTGGACTCTATACAGGGTGTCCCAGAAATCGACGTCAAGCCGTAAATGGGTGATAGACCAAATTATAACAGTTCTCAGAAAAATACGAAAAAAAATCTATCTCATGTTTTTAAAAAATTCTGGTCACTTTAAAAATTTACTAAAAAAATCAATATACAAATCCCATAATTTATCTATTTTTTTTATTATTATGTAATCTTGAATAATTGCTTGTGTAGATTTTTGCCTAAAATTCAAAGCCAACTCCTCCTACTTGGAAGAAAATTAAACTTTTTCAAAACCAAATTATTCAAATTTACTATTTCGCCCAACTTTAACTGACTGTACTGAAAAAAAAAATGTACTACGCTAGTTTGGCAAGTAACATGAAAAATTGGCGCATTTAATAAGGATTCAAAAATGGTGTAACACTTGCTAGATTACGTTTTCAATAATTGGTCAATTTTTTTTTTGTAAATAGCCTCGGTTTTTACACAAAATGTCCATACTTCCTTAAAATGACTTTAGCTTACCTAAAGCTTTGCTCCGTTTTAGTTCGATAGAGACGGAGAGAGTCATTTTACGAAGTGTGAGCGAGATAAGAAATCGAAATTTCACGTAATTTAAGAGCAAGATTATGATAGTGACTCAACCTTTTTACTTTAAGTCAGGACCAGTTTTCTCATCTTAGAAAAAAAAAACAAATTATCAGATTTAATTTTTTTTTTATTACAATAAATGTTCAAACTGCCTTCCTTCGACGGTAATGCACGCACGACATCTTCTTAAAAAAGATCTGGTTATTTTCCGGGCAAATCTTCCCCTATTTACAAAGTCAACGGCTTCCGTTATTCTTTCCCGCAGCTCGGCTAAATTCTCTATTGTTTTTGAGTACACTTTCTGTTTTACCGCTCCCCAGTAAAAAAAATCTAGGGGATTTAAATCAGGCGAACGGGGTGGCCACAAGATTGTCCCACCGCGCCCTATCCACCTGAGCGGGTATTCTTCATCAAGATGTTCTCTTACTAAACGGGCAGCCATCTTGCTGGAACCACATTTCCCTGTAAACGTTCAGTGGCACGTCTTCTAATAAATCTGGTAAAGTATTTTGAAGAAAATCCAAATAAACTGCGCCATTCAAAATCTCTGGCAGCTCAAAAGGTCTAATTATTTTGCCATTTAGTATCCCGGTCCACATGTTTACTTTTAATCGATACTGTGACTTATCTTGCCTCATCAAATTTGGATTTTCTACATGCCACTCGTGCAAATTGTGCAAATTCATGTAGCCATCTTTTTTAAATGTTGACTCATCGGTCCATAAAATCTTCTCTAAGAATCGAGGGTCTTCTCTGTGCCTTTCTAGCATCCTTTGGCAAAACGCAACTCTAGGAGCGTAATCCCGTGGCAGAAATGATTGTACTCGCTGTACATGATACGGGTGGCTTGTTTCGATTCCACGTACAGAAGCACTTGGGTCTTCTTGGACTGCTTGTAGTACGACGTCTTCGTACGGATTACGATGTCTTCCTTCACCATGTACTTGGTAAGGGAATCGTCCCTCTGATAGTGAACGGTGCACATTAATAAAAACTCGATGATCTGGGTGACGATTGTTCGGGTACCTCTCACGATAAAGTCTAGCGGCTGCATTGGCATTGCATCTGCATTCCCCATAAACGAGGTGCATGTTCGCATATTCCAATGCAGTGTACACAGCCATGGTAGTACTACACAATCACAGGATCAGCAACAGTCCAGAGTAAAGCACAGGTCGTCAGAAAGAGGAATTAAACAGTCCAAATCACAAGCAATTAAGTCCAGAAAACAACGCAAAAAGTGGTAAGTACGGAATCAACATGAACGAATACGGAGATGCGCAGTAAACGAAGCAGCGTAACGTACTGATTTGTAATTGTGTGTGTGTCTGCGCTTACAAAACAGAACAATAACTACTGCTGTCTCATTCGCACTCATCGGTAAATTGTATCTCCGTTTCATGATAAAAGTTGTGTCACTGATAAAGGTGGCGTCACTCTCTGTCTCGCTCACACTTCGTAAAATGACTCTCTCCGTCTCTATCGAACTAGAAACGGAGTTTAGCAAAGCTTTAGGTAAGCTAAAGTCATTTTAAGGAAGTATGGACATTTTGTGTAAAAACCGAGGCTATTTACAAAAAAAAACTTGACCAATTATTGAAAACGTAATCTAGCAAGTGTTACACCATTTTTGAATCCTTATTAAATGCGCCAATATTTCATGTTACTTGCCAAACTAGCGTAGTACATTTTTTTTCAGTACAGTCAGTTAAAGTTGGGCAAAATAGTAAATTTGAATAATTTGGTTTTGAAAAAGTTTCATTTTCTTCCAAGTAGGAGGAGTTGGCTTTGAATTTTAGGCAAAAATCTACACAAGCATTATTCAAGAATACAATAATAAAAAAATTAGACAAATTATGGGATTTGTAGCAATTGGAGTTAAAGAACCATTACAGGGATTGATTTTTTTAGTAAATTTTTAAAGTGACCATATTTTTTTTAAAACATGAGATAGATTTTTTTTCGTATTTTTCTGAGAACTGTTATAACTTGGTCTATCACCCATTTACGGCTTGACGTCGATTTCTGGGACATCCTGTATATCGAGTTACAGAACTATTATTGTATTTAGATTATTCAAAATTAATTTGTGTTGTTTTAAATTTGGTTCGGTGCATAATTCACAGATTGTTTATCGTCATCCTCCATTTGTTTTTAATGAACTCATTTGCTCAAAGGTTGGCTGGAAGAGATCCCTTGAAGGGATAAGCTCGCCTTTGTTCGTCTACTTTTTGTTCGTTTTTCATTTTGTCGTGTTTTATGTACAATAAAGTAATACATACATTATTTGTGCATATATCACGAATATTGTTCCTTTGTCTTGGGTGTTTCTATGTATTTATCTATATAAGCATGTTTAACGTCAATTAGTGCCCTCAGTACAAGCTTTGTTACGTTTATTTCTATCTAATGTAGCCTGGACTAGAACTCGAAGAATTATTTATGTGGTGAATGAAGCTCATACTTTGATAAAGTATTTTAAGATTCAAATTAGTAGATCTATCACTATAAAAGGCTTTCGGATTGTAAAACTTTTTTCTACTGGCATGTGTCAAATTAAAAGCATAAATATATGCTTTAAAATAAACACGTAAATCATTAAAAATAAACCTCACTAAACAAACGAATGAATAAGGCTACACAATATAGAAGCGGCTTGGTAAACTTCAACTATTGAATACCTTCGTTATCTTCTGTGCAGCAATATTGGATTTCATATTGTAATACTACCCTTTCATTCTGCAGACTCAGTGCAGCCTGAAGTATCGGCATTCTATTAATAATTCCTAATACTTACTAGTATCATAATTGAGAATAGTTTCAGTGTAACAAGTGAATAGTTTAAAGTAGCATTCCTTTGCGAGGCCTACTATTAACCCTTTTACCATCGAACATCAAAGTCAAAGCCGAATTATTATTTATTCAAATAGGCCTAGCAACAAGCACTTGCGAACTGTTGGTAACATTATCTTAAGCTCATTTTTAGAGAAATTTATTGATGCTATTATTCTTTATGATTATATTAATCAAGAAATCATTCACACTGTTTATTATTAGGTAGGTACTTTTAGCATTAGCAGTGTTATTAATTTAAATTTTATACATATTAACTTGAGCATATTTGTAAAAATATATAATATTGTTTTCTTACAAGCCTGCTAGATCATTTATTATCCCCTATTGCTAAATTCAGCAGACAAATTGTACGACAAAAGAAACATACAGAAACAATACTCAAGCACGTCGATTCCGACTCAGAACACCCTAAATTTAACGTTCAAACAGCAGATTAAGATAAACGAGTAGAACATTAACACCACAATAGAACCAGCGGCGAAAATTATTCAGAGGAACCCTAATTTATTGCGGAAATGTCTCAGTACTATTGTGAAATAACTTTCAATAAAATAATTATAAAGGAGCGTACCAAAATCTTCCTGTGGCGGTTAAGATATTGCTATAGAAACGTTATGCTAATTTGTACCGGGATTATTAAATGTATAAAATGGCTTTGGAAATATAAAGTAAGGTAAGATTTTTTTTACATATTTTAAAAATTTATTGGAGAAAATTAAAGATATACATATATCGTGTAAAAAATCTGGTTGAAAATGTCTTATTTTGAAATACAGTAAGTTAAGTGTGATATTGGGGCAAAGAAAGATGGAGGAAACTGCCTAGGAGATGAGCGCCAGCCTGGATTCAAGCATGGTATACCGTAGCATAGCGTTATAAATGTATTCCATCAATTCTACCATTAAAGTCTCTCCGAAGTTATTTATATTTTTTCCGCAATGTTAGTAAACCATGTAATGCTGTAACCTAATGTACACCATAGTAAAGTTGTACTCCTCTAAATACTTCGTCCGACCCGAAAAAGGGGCCAAACCGAAAACCAGCGCTGGACACTAGTCCAGCATATGCTGAGGTTTGTACCCATGGCCAACATTACACAAATTGTTACAGTTATTTTATACTACCATATTGTTTGTTTATTTTTATTTTTGCTACCATATTGTTTATTGTAATATTTTGTATATCATGTTTTGGCCATAAATTAGTTTGAATGTCAATGTCACTGTGATATTGTTAGTAGGTATGAGGTTCCAGATTTAACCAAAAATGTTATAATAATAATGTTTATAAGGTATATATTATCTTGCTAGTATTTTAAAATATAGCTCATCATCTGAAGGATGAGAGGATGAAAATTGATTGACATTGGTGTCGCGTAGTATAAATTAAAAAAAAAACCGGCCAAGTGCGAATCGGACTCGCGCACCAAGGGTTCCACATCGATAAAAACAAAATGTGATTTATAAATAAATTGGTATTTGTTGGTAAAATGTACGTAAAATCATATCACAAAATTTCAAATGCATAGGTCAATGGGAAGTAAAACTTATACGTCTGACAGATGACAGACGGACACGCGAGTGACAGCAATAGGGCTCCTTGGAGCCTTCGGGTAGGGGGCTCTGTGATCTGTAGACCACGAGGATGTATTTTTTTTAATTATCAGTTTTTGAAAATTACATAATATACAATAAAACTATTACACCCTGCGCACCTGCTCACAAAATGTCACGGTAATCAAACCTGCTCATAAATGTCACGAGAATCGGTTGAAATGCTACTTGTATACAGTGTGTCTACGACCCGGGCTTTTTGTAAAGGAGGTTAATATAACGTATATTTATAATGCAATCATGATATTAATTTAATTTATAAACTAAATTTCAGACTTAGTTAATTTTCTAACAAAATTTTAATTGCCACCAATGTAAAGCACAGTAATTTGACAAGTACCTAGGTGTAAATGTCAGTCAACAGATACTTTGATTATTATGAAGAGTACCTATTTCAAGAGTTAGCGATACAAGTATAACTGCACTTAAGATAACTACGGCAAAGAAAAAGCACTTCACGTTTGATAAAAACTTTATTGTCTACAAACTAAATAAAACTTAAATACGAACCTCTCATTTAAATTTAATTCAGCTAAACTCTGTGTATTCTATGTTCAATATGTCGGTCACCCTGATTACGGCACAATTCATAACGTCTTGTAACTGAATTACGAATTGTTTGAAAGCCGACACTTTCCTGTAGTTTCTGAAAAGCTGCTGTAATTTTGTCTTTCATAATGTCTACAGTTTCACTGTCGGTAGGAAACACTTCATTTTTGACAGCACCCCACAAAAAAAAATCCAAAGGGGTTATATCAGGGCTCCTGGGCGGCCAGTGCCTGTGTCCAAAGCGTCCGATCCAACGTTGGCCAAAAGTCTCGTTCAACCTTTCCCGCACCGTTGAATGTGCAGGAGCACCGTCCAGCTGATACCACGTTTCGTGACGAATCTCTTCGGGAAGAGTATTTAAATAGTCTAAGAGTGGACCATTTATCAAATCTAAGAACCTACGCGTGTTCAGAGTCCCATCAATAAAAATAGGCCCAATGATCCTATTGTTATGAATAGCTGCCCACACGTTAACTGGTCACCGGTACTGATGAGAAGTCTCTCGGAACACATAGGGATTATTTTCTTTATCTTCCCAGTAATGTGTGTTTCTGCGGTTCCACAAAAGTACTTTCGTCGGTCCATATTATTTTTTGTTGAAAGTCATTTTCATCGACACATTTTTGTAAAAACCAATTGCAGTAATGTTGCCTTATTGGCAAATCCCTAGGGAGTATTTTTTGCACCTTTAAAAACTTGAAAGGATATTTGCGATTCTTTTTTAAAACCCTGTGCACAGTTTTGTTGCCCGTACGGAACATTCGACCCGCAACACGAGTACTTGACGTTGGGACTTGCCTAAAGTGCCTGAGAATCCTTTCTTCAAGTTGCACTGGCACGATTGCGTTCAGGCTGACCAGGGACTATCGGCCTATTATCACGCACTCGCTGTAGAGCCGCTGTTATCACTCGAGCATTGTGTGGATGTCGTTTGTTTGGGAAGCGTTCGCGATAAAGTCTTCAGGCGTGAGCTGCATTTCCGCGTGTTTCGCCGTAAATTAAAAGCATATCAGACAATTCCCGTGCATCGAAATCCATTTTCCAGAAAAACGATTATCAAATTTGACATAATTTTCTTTTGTAGTTTGACAACCCGACGTAAACACTTTTGAAATTGTTATGTCAATAATTAATAAAAAAACTCGTCAACTAATTTAAAACCTCCATACATAAACGCAATGACTAGTACGACAATACATTCTATGCACATACCTTGTACCAAGTGAATAAACGACATGAATTACGACAATTACGCAGTACGTCTACTACATTTAAGCTGCGGATTTAGGAATTTTAATTGTGGAGTTAATTCACATAGTTATGATTTACTAATACGTGCAAACGATTGTTAACGAAGCATATTATCATCAGTCTTTCAATAAGCCTGGGTCGTAGACACACACTGTATATAGGAGAAAAGCCATACAATCAGACAACAGCCGGATAGACATGCAAAAGCTTTTTTTCTTCCAGCAAAAAATCTCAGCAAAAGAAAGGAATTTTGAAAAAAAAGGGAGAGTGGTAAGTTTGGCTCAGCAGATAGGTTGATTGGAATGTAATTTGTTAATTACTTTAAAAAAATATTATGTTCACTGAGAGCCAGATTGGAGTTATTTGCCGACAATTCCTTATAGTCACGAAGAGCTTAAAGACGCACATGTCCGGAATATTTTTCAAAATATGACTGTAATTAAAAAATGTTAACAAAATTAATTAAAATAATTTTAGAGAAAATATTTGAGAGCTTCCGTAGTCAGACGATAAAATTAAAGTGACATGACTTAATTTTTTTGTGTCCAATTGTTGTTCAATCCCGGTTTCAGTATTACCATTGTATTTCAAACATTTCTACCATACAGCAGTTCAATTCAAGTGTATATTTTAAATTACTAATAATTAACCTACGTGAATCTTTTCGTTATGTCAATATTTAATATTGAAGATATTTTTCATATTAATGGCAACAACGTGGTAGATTTGATGGAATATATTTATGACGAAATATATAAGCATCGCTGGCGCTATAGCATTATATTAAATCTTTTTCAAAATAATATATGCGAATTCTAATATTCTTCTGAATTGTGTATGTAAATATTTGAAAAAATATAACATTATTCAATGTACAAACGTATACTACTGATAAAGCCTGAATCCTGTCCTTACATGTAATATCACATTAAATTCTCCGACGCGGCTTCCTTTAGAATATGATAAAAGCCCTCCTATATTGCCTATAGCCAACTTGAGAGATGGTTCTTCCTTATTAATTTCGGCTGAGCATTTCGGCTTTTATCATTATTTAATACGCTTGATTTCAAACGTTACACGTTAAACAAAGTAATTAATATTGCCTTCGTCTAACAAATGAATGTTGAACTGAATAAAATATCAAAGAGCATTTAAGACAGTGAAGAAAAGTGCTGACTGAGTCAAAATTTCTTACGCATCTGTAAAAGAACTCTCTTTGGAATGATAGGCAAGTTTTTATGACGTTAAGGTTTCTTACGTACCTAATTATCTAGGGTTTGTCATTAGGATATCAGCTGGGCACGAAGGTACCTACAGATCAGAATAAAAATACATAAAAATTGGGCCTATATGTCTCATTCTATCATTAATTAAAATATTATAGATGAAATATCGGTCCAAGTTGAATAGTAAATTATTTACGACGAAACATTATTTTGAACACTACAAATGTAGTAAGTTTTCCCCGGTAGTAAAAAATGAAAATATTTTAATTTAAGACGTGCTAATTGCTGTAAAAAATGCTTTGACCGCTCATGTATGTAACCAAATAATTATAAAAATATAACAAAATACCATCAGTATCAAAAAGTTCTTCGTTTTTCTGGAAAATATCCGGGGAACCGACTTAAGGGATCTAGGATGAAATAAAATTAATTACATAATATGTAATTAATTTTGATGTCATTGTAATATCCTTGAAAATATGTTGGGCAAATAATAACAAAAACTATTCACTGTTATTGTACCTAAATTTAAGTAAAAATAAATGTCTGTAACCTCGAGTACTTAAGAGGGCGCAGTACGCTCGGTTCTCCATACAAACGTATTTATGCTCTCATTTTAAAACGTCATGCTAGAATAACATGAAACTTTGTATACACAATGGGATCCGGCATACCTAGGTCGAAAATTAGTTACTGTTGTTAGAAATTGTAAAAGAAAATAAATACAGCGGTTTTTTGAGTTTTTTTACGGCTTGTATGAAAACCTTAATAATCGTTGTATTTTTTTCTCCATTATTATTTCAAGCAACAGAAACTAATTTCCGACCTAGATATCATCTCATTGTGTATACAAAGTTTCATGTTATTCTAGCATGGCGTTTTAAAATAAGAGCATAAATACGTTTGTATTTAGAACCGAACGTACTGCGCAGTCTTAACCGAACGAATTATTCATAACTTTCTAGCTTAGAAGATTACAGTTTGCAGTAATATAGCAAACCTAGTACCTGACAACGATCATCAATTATTAAGTGCCTTCAACGGAGAGTAATCCTAATCAATAAATTTGGATGTATAGATTTGTATAAATGTAATTTATTCTTCAAGTAGGCCGCAATGGAACTACTACAATTCAAAAAAATACCTGCGTTTCTTAAAAATAAAACTACTACCGAGAAGAACAATCTGGGTCTCTTCAATATAAGAGTGAATAGGCTATTACTGAACCAATGAGAAACATCTTAGGCCTTGTCATCGCTTTCCATCAGGTGAGACTAAGGTCAATCACTGGTCAGTCTATCATAAAAAAAAGAAACCCCAAGGCAAACTCGATGGTCAATCATTTTCTCCCAAAATATGCTTATAGTGTAGTGATAATACTTAACCTAACTAAAATTAGTAAATCTGAGTATGAATACAAAAACGACGAAAAATACTTACAATGTTGTTAACATGTCGAAACTGTATTACCATAGGTAAGATGGGCTATAATGTTAGCTCACCTACAATAACGGAAATAACTTCCACTAAACTATAAACTAAATTGTTTGCTAACTAATTCCTAGATGTGATACTATGAAAATATACGTATACTCGTATGAGAGCATTACAATAATGCCATTTAGGTCTCAGGTTTTGAGTCATTCATTTCTGTCCTTTAGATATTCTGTTATATACTCTCAACTCTGTTATATAAGCCTTTGACATCAACGATTTTTAAGTTACTTTTTAGATCCCAAACCTTATCCCAAAATTTAGCATGCACTATTTAAATGAAAGCGACTGCCATTTGACCTCTCAATCCAAAGAAAAAACCAGACCTTGTTAGGTTTAGATTAGTGATGCTATAAATACAATCATCTACACGAATAATAAGGTTTCTATTGACGGAAAATTCTAGAATAAAGTCAAAACTTCACTATGATATTGTTGAATGGTTATTATGCTGGAAGGCAACGCAAAAAAACTGTCTAAAAATCTATAATAATCTTTTAAATAAGCCCAACATTAGAACATTTTTATACTTTTACCTACCTAGCTCTCCGTAGTCCTAACGAGAATCAATTTCGAATTTTATTCGTGTTCGTTTACGATTTTTTCCGTCTTTGCTCAGATCAAAGGCTGAGTAAAGAGTATGTACAGCTGAGTGATTTTGCCCTCTCATCCAAATGGGGTTTAAGCAACCAAAAGGATTGTTTGCAAGTATGGTAATATTGCGTATTGTGACGTAGAGCCTTTATATAATTATACATTTACGTATTGTATGCGGGCTCTAATGGATTCATGGATTTACCAAAAAAAAAATAATAATAATCGAAACTCCACTAAAACTAAATTAGACATTAAAACTAGCCTAATTGAACAATCCAAACTGTGGAATAATAAGCTGATGTATTTCAAAACCGATACGACCTTGAAACCTTCAAGAAAAGAGCGTACTCCCATCTTAAGGCCGGCAACGCACTTACAACCCCTCTGGTGTTGCGAGTGTCCATGGGCGGTGCTTATTGCTAAACATCAAGCGATTCGTCTCGCCTTTTCCTCAAACGGCGCCACTCTTCCAAAAAAACGCTTAAAAAGGCATTTTTTTTAAGTATTTTTTCAATTTAGCCTTGAAGAATAAAAAGAAACCTTATCAATCGATTTTTTGAACTCTCATGACTTTTTATAATGATTCTGATAGACTTTAATGTTAACGAGTGGCACCAACTTACGTTAAACAAGCCGATCAGCGTCGAATATGGCGCCGGCCAATGTCATCCCATACAAACTTATCAATTTCTATATAATGTGATTTTAACGAACACCGCTTACGATTACAGACGGTTTGATGCTACCGCTACCGCTAAACGGACCGAAAACACCTTCAAACCTTCAAGAGCATACGCACTTACAACGCCTCTACGGTGTGGCGAGTGTCCATGAGCGGCGCTAAACGGTTACCATCAGGCGATTCGTCATAAAAAAAAAAACCAGACATAGTCAGTGACCCAGACTTTCCAACCCAAGGCGGAAACTAGACCTTATTGGGATTAGGCCTGTCAAGTGAGTGAGCAACTTGCCTGTTAGAAGTTCTCAAGCCGCTCGAAGGCCTCAAGTTGGCTTAACGACTGCTGTCATAGACATCAGCCGGGATTACCAGCTTAACGTGCGCGTTCCAAAAGACGGGAGCGTCCAGTTAGTAGCCACTCAATGGTAGTAAACTCACGCATCCATGCGGTACGCGGGCGACGCAGGAACCCGCATAATTATAACTATTAAGATAATTTTCTTAATCATCTCCAAACATAGAAATAAAACCTCACCCAAAAGGCGTAAAACAGTAAAGCTCTTATTATCTCAAAACTTTACGCATCTTCGATATTGAAGTGTTTATTAGTACGTGCCTAAATTGGATAAGTAAACAGTTGCTCTGTTCGTGAATGAAGCATCACTTGTTGGTAAAGTGTCATACCTAATATAATTATGTACGACTAAGGTTACTTCTTCGATTGGCGGTGTGGAGTCGATGCAATATTAGTTAGCTATCAGCTGTCAGTTTTAACTGTTAGCGGAGTCGGTACAAATTCTTTAATTGAGTGCCTACCTAAATTTAAAAAGACTGCTTCCTGGTTAGTGCGGAATGCGCGGTTGCAGCAGTTCATGCCCTGTTTATGCAAATATGATACTACTGTGCAAAATACTGACAGTATAACGATAAGTAAGGAAATTGGAGTGCTCGTGGCCCTGCGGCGCCCGCGTACCGGGTGCGGTATGCGAGGTTTAGCAACGTGCGGGCAGGTCAATTCTTGGATGAGTGACCGCTTTGAGTGAATACAAACTGAGTACTCCCGTGCTTTGGAAGGCACGTTAAGCCGTTGATCCCGGTTGCTGTCTATGACAGCAGTCGTTAAGCCAGGTTAGAGGCCTTCGGGTGGCTTAAGAATTTCTAGTAGTCAAGTTGCCCACTCACTTGACAAGGAGGGTCGAAGTTGCACTACGTCCGTAGGGAGTACCCGCCGTTACCCTACACGTGACCCCTGGGTGGTTTTAAAAGTGCAATAAAAACTGGCAATCGTACTTGTCTTCTCGAAGACCTCACGGTTCGAAAAATAAATGCCATACGATTATTATTTAGTAAAGAAATCTAGACGAAGTCAGAAAACTGTCAGGAATCACGAAGTACCGCATGCAGGTGCGCCCGTCCAAGTCAGGAAATAGAGGCTTACCCGTTGGACTAAGCGCCGCGCTAGGAGATCAAGTGCACGTGAATATTAAAAACCAAAATCACCAATGACGTCATGAACATGATAGATGTTAAAAACAAAGGAAATAAAGGAATTATCGGCAGTGATGTTTGTTGGTGATGGGAAGCAGACACTGTAGCCTATGGAGTACACACCTGGGAGTTGTACATTAAAAATTTATAGCCCGCGAACGCAATGCGATGGAACGACCAGATTAAGGAGAAAACCAGCAAGTTCTACGATGTGGTGATCGCACTGTCCAAGACATCGGATGATCACGATCTTGAGTCATGAAGTAGCTACTCAGAGAGAAAACTGAGACCTATACATATATAAGTATATTTAATTTTTATGATTGATTGACCAGCCATTGGCCCTAGTCTCACCAGACGGAAACCGATGACAGAATCTAAGATGATGCTCACTGGTTCAGTAATAAGCCTATTCCCTCTTGTCTTGAAGAGACCCAGATGTATCAGGAAATACAGACGACGGCACCAAATTCCAGTCCTTAGCTGTTCGCATTAGGAAAGAAGAAGGAGCAAATGGCTTCGTGCGAACATTAATACTAAAACAAAAAAGAACACAATGCTAGAAAGTTACTATATAAAGTTTGAGGTAGAGGTAATCAACAGGCGGTCCTATCATATCGCTTCCAGACAACCATCGCGAAGCGAAATATACATGAACACATAATGCATAAAAATATAACATACCACAACATACATAAACGTACATCAACAAAAAATATTTTTTACATACATTATGAAAATACTAGAATCACCAACCAATAGAAAACTTAGGGTGGCTTTATTTTCTTTTCATTTTATTTTATGACACTCCTTATATGATACGTAATATGTTGGTAACTATATATGAAAAAATATCCCGGCTTACATTTATCAAACTAAATAAGTTTTTTCAACTTTTGATTGATTCGAGACAGACGATATGCATTCCAATTTGTTTTTAATATTTCACGCGTCTCGTGCTGCTAACGTGTCGGAAAGATACCACGAAACACCACCACCACCATATCAGCCAAAGGACGTCCACTGCTGGACATAGGCCTCCCCCAAATTCACGGGGGGTATATGCCATAATCGCCATGCTTGGCATGTGGGTAGGCGATCGCAGTATCTCCACCGCACTCCAGGAATGCTGCTGCCCATCCCCCGGAGATCTTGGTCGTAGTTTTAGGACATACCCGGGTCCACGAAACACATTAAAATGTATTTATTTGAAAAGCGACGTGTATTTAGATACTGTCGACGTGTATAAATCGTCCCCTTTGGCTCCAAATATAGTCAGTAAACAAAAATCCCTGCGTAAAATGTATTGTTGCGTGTACAGAGGTCTTTCTAGAGATTATTTATTACATTACCACATCGTATGTGTAGGTTTAACACAGAGAAATACGTATAAAAAGCCGATCAGGCTGAATAAACGGCTTTTCATGAGAAGGTTTATTTTAGCAATGCCATAGAAAAGTTTAGTTTTTGTAATAAATATATCTCAGTTGTTAAAGAAAACGTTTCATTTTAAGAATAGGATTAAGACACATCACACAAAGTAAGCAAAAATAATTGCGAATATTTTATCTTGATTTTTCGTGCGCGGTCTTCAGATACCTGAAATAGCACTCAATAGCATTAAGATTCATATAAGTATATGTGTATTTTCATTGTACCACGTCTAAGAAATTATTTAAGACAATTCTTGCAAGAAAGAATAATTTTTTTTTTATCTAGATGAAGGCCTTTGCCAATAGGATCTTTTGTGCAATTGCCCCCTCCTTTATACCTACTCTAAGCCGCTCTCCAACATTTCCACCACCGGATGATGGAGCTCAGCGGGAGTACTCCGAATTCCTTTGGTTCCGGGTAACTATTGCCAAAGTCATTCATTCTTTGTCAGACAAGGGCGTGACATTCACACAGCAAGTGTTCCATTGTCTCATCATCCTCGCCACACATCCTACAATCTATGTTGTCTGATAGTTCCATCTTGGCCAAGAGTCCCTTGACCCCGAAGTGACCCTATAAATACCCCAGTTAAAATTCTGAGCTGTTTTCTGCTGAATTTCCAAAGTTTCTTGGTCCAGCATGGGTCCACTCCTTCCATGGAGAGCTTTCAAGTGCCTTAAGCCAGCCTCATTCCTCCTCCACTCCTGTTGATGTTTAGCAGTTGCATACTTGCAGAATAAAGTTCAGTCATTTCATTTATTTATTTCAGAAAATGTGTGGTGATTGTAACGATGGAAAAAAAGATGATTACTGATTGTGCGCACTGACACGTTCGATTCACCGTATTCGTTTTTGTTGAACATTTCCTGATTTAATTTGCCAAAATGTATCCCGGTTTATCATACTGATATCCCTACTTTTATATTTTTAAAAGTCTCAATCGGAATAACGTGAAACTGAATTGATATCCTAGGTATGTATTATTGTGTCAATTAGACGAATAGAATACCGGCTCTAATCTGATGGCTGTTTGATTTTGGAGCATAAAAATGAGCATCTACATTTATTGTATGTGATGTGATGATAATGAAACTATTTAGAAATTATTTTTAATTTTTAAACTTTATAGTCGTCGGACGTTGATAATTTTACTTCCTCCGAGTGAAAATATCATATAATGGTTTTACAAGGGCGTATAAAGTGTATAAATGAATTTAAAATATGTGGGCCGCTTTTGGGGAGTCAATTACAATATAAAAATGAAAGGTTTGCAAACTGTTTATCGTGTGATTTATCTAATAAACGGGTTATTTTGAGAAGTTCGAATATATATTTTTATAATGCGATAGATAGTTTAGAAGTATTTCAATAAAATATGTCTCCGAAACTACAGGGTACAGGGCCTTAAAGTAAAAAATAGTTCTTTACCTATAAGTATTGATTACAGGAAAACCTATAAGTAGTATAAGTATTAATAAGTTTTTGATTTATTACCGAAAAACTGCCTTGCCCCGACAAAAGGATGTAAGTGCCGTGAGTTTCTTATGAAGATACCATTATTTGTAATTCAAAGTACGGAAAGTGATTTTAAATGTGGAGTAGACATGAACTTGGCCTGCCTTTTTACCCGAGTGCGCCAGAGTGTTTTTCGAGAGTATCTATGTATGTATAATTGTTTAGCACGCTCTGCAGCCTGAACGGTTCGATAGATTTTAGTTTGAGAGGTATCGTTAGATTCGTATTTACTGCGAGAATGACACTGGGTACCTATATCAAAATAAAAATAAAAACAAAATGGTGGACTTTAGGCGCCAAATTCCAAATTACATAGAAACGCAGTCGGGTTTTTTAGTTTTTTAATTAATTAGTCTTGTTTTTTAGTGTTATTTATTACTTATTTTGTAATGTTTTTGTACATGTATTTAAACTATGTAAAAAAGTGTTTAAGCATTTCTAGAAAGGTACCTAATTAGTAATTACTGTAAATGGAACGACCGAAAAATTACCCAGTCAGTTCAAAGTTTGTACAGCGCAGGTTGTGTACTCAGCTAGGGTTGTACCTAAGCCCGCATTTCAAACTTGTCCTCACAATTTAGTTTAATTTATGTAAATGAAAACAAAATTTGTGCCCCACTTTATTGTGATAACAATGGGAGCTGCGGGGACTTTGTTACCGAGGCCGCTGGTTCGTACAAAAGATTTTTTAATGTTGATCCTGGCTGTAATAGAAGTGTTAAATCATCTTAAGGCGTATCCCTCGATGGGGTTGGACAAAATTATGTCCGATTTTGAGATCCTACGGCTGTACAATACACACCAAAGATTTAAAAAGTTGTTTTTTATGTATTAAATACTATGTCCAATTCAATACTTACGTAACAGTTTTAAACTTTATATTTACTACTGCTTCCAAGCTATAACTGACGGTATGACGGTTCATTTGGCAACAGCAAGCATCAGCAACACGCTTCGTCAAAATTTGCATTGCACAAATTATAAATCCACGACAGGTTTCGTCAACTACACACTAAAATAAAAATAATCAATCCACACCCCGCTACGAAACTCACCCGGACCAAAAGTCCGGATTCTAAATAAGTTGTCGTTTTAGAAATTTTCTACGACTACGATTACACGGCTAAATTTATGACTTGTAATTACTTATAACAATTGCTAAGTTTTTTTTTTCTAGACTATTGGGTTTATTACAAAGACAATGCAAAAGTTAATTAAAAAAATACCTTAAGTCAGATTTTTTGTAGCTGTGGCTTATTTTGTTTGGCTGATTTTTCAAAAATAATAAAACTCATTTTTTCTGGACCTATTAAAATAATATATAAATTTAGTGTTTGGTGATAAAAATATAAACACGTTTGTGATAACACTACTTTTATCTTTCTATCTTGCTTTTATTTTTATTCAACGAGGCAATTCCGCCAGTATACTAGGGACATTTACGCCGGGTGGTCACAGGAATGAGAAAACTCCCCTTCTCACTCACCCGTTCTCTTCATACAGTATTTACATATCTTAGTTCTTATTATAACAAATACATTATTTCTTGGTAACTAGTACAATTACAGTATGTTATTATACCCCCCGTGAATTTGGGGGAGGCCTATGTCCAGCAGTGGACGTCCTTGGGCTGTTATGGTGGTGGTGGTGGATTATAAAATTATAAATTACAATCATAAATATATTTTTCTGTGACATATGTGAATTTATATTATAAAGTCTTAAAGAAATTCTATTAGGTTGCTAACATAATGGGGATTCTTTACTGCTTGGGAACGTACCATTTGACGAATAATAGTACATTACGATACAAGTGCAGAGAACAGGAAATTCGCAACGAGTGGAGATAAATTAAAACACGACCGAAGGGAGTTGCGAATTACCTATACGCACGTGTATCGTACAACGTTTTACAGTACATATGGCTCTTTAAAGTTTCTACATATGCACGTAATCTGCTGATTACCGCACTCGTGCGGTAAAGTAGCACCATTTGTACAGTAAAACATTTTTGAAGGAATAAAACAGAGATTCCTCTAGTTCGAACCAAGCGCTTTGCTTCTTCTTTTGTAATGCGCACTTCTAAGGTTTGGAATTCTCTGCCGGCGTCTGTATTTCCGAGTTCATATAACCTGGACCTTTTTAAGGCACGAGTGAATAGGCATCTTCTGGGTGAGCTCACTTCATCGTCGGCCTCATCTTTGCCCCCTGGCTAGATGCTGGCCAAGAGCAATCCCATTTTTAATTAAAAAAAAAAGAGAACGAACCGTTGTTATAGGATTTATTACTGTTACTGTGACCCGTTTGATTTAATTTTAAGTATTTTAACATCCGTTCAATTTGTATGTTATAATTCTTTTGTTTCCTATCTTCTCTCACTTTCACTCCCAATGATTTCGTAGCGCAACCTTCTTAGCCGATAACATGCGGAAAGCCGATTGTAGTCAGTAGTTACCAGAAACCCGCTAGCAGGGCGAGCTGATGGTAGGCGCTTTCAAACTAACATTTTCAGTACCAGGAATCCTCTAGGTGGGTGCTTGTTTCATGGGTATAGGTAGGCGCTTTCCGCTACATACAATTTTTCGCATACTATGGGCTACGAGAGTAGCACTATGAAATTGTTGACAGTGAAAGTGCTACAAATATGGGCTAATAGAGTATCGCTACGATATCTTAGTAGTAGTTCAAATGATCTTAGTAACAACCTTATTATATTGTAAAATGATGTGTTCACCTATAATTATTATTTTTACCGACTTCAATAGAAGGAAGGAGGTACTCAGTTCGTCTGCATGTTTGCTTGTTCTTTTTTTATGTAACTATGTATGTTCCCCGATAACTCTAAAGCACGTTAGACGATTTCGATATTTATTTTTTTGTTTCAAAGCAGGTACCCCGACATTGGTCCCATATAAATTTAGTGAAGGTCTGATGATGGGATCTAGGAGGAATCGAGGGAACTCCTAGAATTTGATACATTTCGGCATTTTCTGTAGGTAACCAAGCATTGGCTCGCGGAAACCACAAATTGTGGCATAGCAAGTTCAAAATTGGAGTCGGTTTTTTTTTGGCATAAATTATTTAATATAACCCATAACACAAGCCTTATTGACCTTACTATGGGACTAGATCAATTTGTGTAAAAATTGACCCCTAATATTTATTTATTTATTCAATTGTGGTACGTAAGCCCCCTCACACTTTATGCCAAAAACAATTATAACCTTACTTTATGTACCTCGTTGGTGTCCCGTGCCATAAATAAATAAAATAAAAATAAAGCAGCCCACTGCAGTCTACTGCAGACCTGAACATGCCAAGCGCGGCCTTCCCAAGGCGCGCTACAAAGAGCGCTCTTCCAGTTTACGCATCCAATTGCTTCCCGTGCTCCTACATACATACGTCGTTTCGCCACCTGGCCGGCGGACGACCCACTCTAGGCTTGCCGAGGCGGCGTCTCCACGCCAGAAACGCTCACACCAGTGGTTGTCGATCGCCAAGCGTGGCGCTTATAGCATATACCCCCCGTGATTTTGGGGGAGACCTATGTCCAGCAGTGAACATTCTTCGGCTGATATGTGGTGGTGGTGGTAATCCTTCCCTTTATGTCCCAATTCTAAGCTAAAAGGTAATTATACAATTTTGAGGGAAAATGCGATCAAATTGCAAATAGGAATACATTTGATATGTAGGTATGTCTTTTTTCTTTTCTCTTACATTCAAAATTTCATATATTATCAATAAGAGAGTATAGAAGTATTCTGACAGCATTATCAACACGTTGAATCAAATCATTATACATACGTCGAATATTGTGTGGCTACCGGAAACCAACCAATCCTCTTAATTCACGTTATTTATCAGCATTCACCACGGCACGGGTGACTTTCCACCTCATCGTTCAACCACGCTATATTACGGCAGTTTTGAACAAAATATTATTTATGTTTGTACTGAAGAAATCTCCATTTGTTGGTTCATCGTACAGTCAGCGTCATATAGTACGTAGCAGCAAATGTGGCCAAATACGAGGGCTGTTCCGAAAGTTTTTAGCTGCTCTCACTCTATTCATGCGATATATTTTTTATTTACACCATTATGTGGGTAATTTCAATAGTTATGATGAGCTGAGATAAAATCGTTAGTAAGCAGCAAGTATTTTTTTCACAACATTAATTTCTTTTACTAAAAGGCCTTTTGTATGGGTTTTTACAAATTTGCGAAAATAGTATTATTTTAGATACCTAAAAATAGTTTTGGCAACGAAATCCCTGACATCTATAGTGGAAACTGCCCGGGATGACTTCCTCACTTAGTTTTTCTGATTTTAATGTAAAATCACTAAATGATATTATTTAATTTAAGTTTTTTTTGTGATGATGACCAGTCCCTAGTCTTGTGACCTAGACTAATATTCGACACACCTGCTCATTGTCGCTAATTTTCATGCAATCGAAACAGATTACGTGGGTAGAGACAGCGAAGATTCATAGTTTGTCATCAAAAGTTTCACCCCAACACATATGTATCGAAATTACCCGCATAATGGTATCATTAAAACATATATGGCATGAATAGAGTGAGAGCAGCTAAAAACTTTCGGAACAGCCCTCGTAGTTCGGTTCAGCATATATTCTCTATGGTGTATCGAAGTATTTGGCCACTTTGGCTGCTACGTTCTATATGACGCTGACTGTACATTAAGTTTAATATAAATGCAAAATACTTTGCCGCCGAAAAACTGATGTAGGAAGGAAGAGAATTGAAGTAATTGGCAAATATTTAAGTATTTTAGACCAAAAGATTTCACTTGGTGGTTTTTCATTGTGAATTTAAAAGTAGTATTTGTTTTTTTGATATCCTTGATTATTCTTATATTGTTAGCTTGTGTCTTATATTGTTCAAATAAATAAATAAACATTAGGTTAGGGGATAGGGGATATTTTTTTACACGCATCGAACTAGTCCCATAGTAAGCTCAATAAGGCTCGTGTTATAGGTACTAGCCGACGATGTATTTAATAGATATAAACAAATTTATGTTAATACATAGAAAACTTCCAAGTCTCAGGAACAAATGTTTCTGTTACTTACAGAAACTAATTCCCTTACCGGGATTTGAACCCGGGACCTCTAGCTTCGGAGGCAGTGTCACTACCAAATAGGCTGACAACTATACACTTTATTTAAGGCTATCTGGATTCTGTAATTGGTTCTGCTGTTATATCTAGGTTTTTAGTTAGTTTTACTACTGTTAGTTCTCCTAAGAATAAATTTAAAAAAATTCAGGCGACGGCTAAGAAATCCATTTCACGTATATATTAGTTGAAGAATTCTGGGAATCAGATTAGTACCGTAGTCCCAGAAAAAAACCGGAACAAATAAACTTACAAATTCACAAACATTCTGTTTTTAATGTTTGTAAATATTCAATCGTGATCGCAAATAATATTGAGCTATCAAACGAATGACAATTATTTCATAAGCTCTTATAAATAGTATAGAATACATTTGGACAAACCAAAATAGATCATAAGGCAAAAGAAAATAGAACAGGCATCTTTCAATAAAGCTACCCAATTATGGATGAGAATATTGAAATAAATTGAGAAACTTCTATTTTCCTTCTAATTTTAAATTTGGAATTTTCTTTTGCAGCGTTACTGCTTAATACAAAATGTAAAATAAATTCATGGCACTCTTAGCAAAGGTAGATTTAAAGACAGAGATTATTTGATACTCGTATTGCAGTGATAGTACTAACTGTACTAACATACTTTAACTGGGTTCCCTTAGTCGACTCTTATGACACCCACGGAAAGAACGAAAGTTGTACTTTTCTAACTAGGCACCAGCCAGATGGGGAACAAACGGTGATGCCACAACACAAACATATTGCTGAAACAATGCATATTCTATAAAAAATAATGATAATAAAAATATGGAGATGGATTAAGATAAGAACACTTCTACTCTAGAACTAATAAAACAGGTTTCTACCTTTAAATTCTAAACCGCTAAATAAAGATTCTAAAAATTTGAAGTCAAATGAAGAACCCTTACAAGCTGAAGCTAATAAAATTTGTTTAATAACGTTAAAATTTAAAACTGCCACTTTTCGGAAATAGGTTTATAAATATATTCATTTATACTTATGACACGACTTCTCTACTAGTAAGTCTAATATTGAGAAAAGCCATATATAAAATAAACATACGTTTTCACATAGTCTACTAATTCTCGCAGCTTACAATATAGTCCTACCATATTTCATTATTAAGGATATCTTTCCTTTTTGCCAAACAATGTATAAATGTCAGAGAAAATACACCAGCCATTTATTGTCATTTGAAAGTAATATTTCTCCAAACGTATTTCATTTTCCATTAATAAAAACATCAATAGGAATATCCCATAAATAAGGAGACATTTCGATTCTTTACGAATTCTGTCAGTCAGTTCTGTAATCTAAGAAAAAGCAGTCCTTCGTGATTTAAAATTAAACCGAAATCAATCAATGTTAGGGAAGTTTCGTTCGGTCCCTCGTTTGAGCATAATTTTCTTAAATGATTTTGTTTACTCGATTGCTTGTCGGATATAATTAAAATTAACTGCTGACATTTTCTCATTCCATCTTCGTAAATTACGAGTAATATTTTCCGGGAAATGTATTCAATATTTCTCAATGTTGTCCTAAAAATAAAAATCAGATATAAATTATGACTATTAATTAACAATTGAATAATTAAATCTTCTAGAAATTACAGGTCACATTATAATAGTAAACAAATACAGTTATACTCACAACTCAATTCTCAAAGGAATCCTTGTCACGAAGCCACACAAAGTTACACAAAAATGTAATACGAACACCAAGTTCTAGCACTTCACGACTCAGAGTCTGTTCAAATTGGGAGACCGTACACCGAGAGACGTGCGTTCGCCCCGAAGGCAGCGGTAAGACTGGCGTTGCGACGAATGTGATCATGTAAATGTAACGATAGGTCGGGGTCTATCAAGCTTCAGAGATTAGTAGGGTATTTAGTGTTGCTATAAAATTTCAGATGTTGGATGGACGGTGAATCGAGTTGGGTTCGGATTTCCGGACGTTCCAGTTAATTAATGATATCCAATATCGGGACTTTTGAACTGAAATGGTATTGCTGGCCGCTGAAATTCTGTCTTTTATTAGCGTTTCCTGGTGGACACTAGATAATGTTACACTTGCCCAGCGCGCGCTACCAGAACTAATGCTTGTAATATTAAACATTAAAAAATCAGAGGCAGCAAATGTTACTTTCCATATTAATAATGATAATTAAATCTATGTGGCGTAAATATGACACGTTCTTTATACAACTATGGTGACAATCAAGTATCCTCGGAAGCTTTGGTGACCTAACCACCAGGAACACGACACCACATACCTAACGATGTGATCAATAACTTTTGATAATCGATATGAACCACCCCGTTAATGATATTCTTTTAATGTGGGCTATACCATGACACTAATCCACATAAATTAGAGTATAAATATATAAACATTATTCATTTGTTTCTCTGTAATTGCTGAACAAAAAACATCTGAATTGAAAAAATAACAAGATGGCAGATATAAGAGTTGGTTATGTAATTAATTGGAGCGGCGTGGAAAAAGTCCTGATGCACTAATGAAGAATATTGTAATTGAAAATAAAACCTTGGTTTATCATTATGATAGGATAACCAAGTTATCTGTGCAATGTTTTTTTTTTATCTCCAGCTCTATCACCAAAATTAGGGTGTATTTTTCGACTTCTTCACCAATCCACCGACAGCTTTCACCAATTGAGCTCAAATAGTATTGGAGAGTTGTATAACATTATTCTATCAGAGTTGTGTATAATATTGTAAATAAGCTGAAGAAAAAAAACCCACGAATTTTCGGGAGAAATTGTACTTCAGACCCTTTTAATTGACAAAGGTGCTGCTCTTCGAGTAAAGATCAGAACTGATAACCGTTCCCATTGTTATTTAGCCCTAATTATAAAAATTAAATTGTTATTTAGCTCTCCAGCAATTATTTCCAAATGATTTCAATTGAAAAAAAAAGGTTTCGTTTTTTGGTTCGTTTTTTTGCAAATGTAGCTTATATGAACTGTGTTACACTACTGGACTGATATTAATAACCATTTATTAAAAAAAAAAACGAAAAAATTTAAAAATCTCACAAATATACTTTTAAACCAAAAATGCGACAACGATTATGAGCCACAAGAATAAGAATAAGAATAAGAATCGTTTATTCGTGACCATACAAATACATACACATTTTATACACAACAACATGGAATTACAGTACACCATCACATATTATTAGTATTGTCACGAAACGGTCCCATCTCAGCATAATGCGGGCATTACTGCCAGCGCTGGTCTTCCGATGGGACCGTCGAGTGAAAACACGGTAGGCAACATAAAAAAAAAAAACAGTAAATAAAAATTAAAAACCAGGCAGACGTAAAAAAGAACAAAACAAAGGTTAGCAACATACACAAAGATACCTATCAGAGTAAAAGAGATCCGCTCAACCTGAACGATTTCTGTAAAAACTGATAAACTGTAAAAACTGAAAATAATGCACAAATCATCACGTTTTAAATACAGCGGCAATATTGACATCGCATTATTGTGGTAATGTAATTCGTGTAAAGGGCCCGAAAAAAATATTTATGAACGCAGCCATTTCATGTGCACTATCTTTTGCATAGTAGCTAGCGCCATTGACAGTGCCAGTCGCAGGCGGCAACTAAATGAAACAGAACAGACAGAAGACAGCAATGTAGTTGCCGAATAGAAATAAGAAATTAACCAAAATATTTTAACATTATTTACATTCCAAGCGTCTACAGTACAGGAAAATTTTTACAAACATTTACGAGCCGTGCTAGAATGAAGGTTTAGTGACAAGTATAATATAAATAGGGATTATAATTTTTCCCCAAACAAAACGATAAGGAAGCAAACTTATAACATTCCTTCTAAATTTAGTCTAAAAACAATATCAGAACACTTGTATAGCACTGCAGATGGGACATATCACAGCGGTGAGCAAATTTATTACCTAAATACAACTTGTGTCCAATCTGCAAGTTTCCTGGTTTTGCTGATGCTCAAACAAGTACTCTTTAAGATTGGTTTTAAAACTATGAACATTTTGCAGGATTCTTATTGGCGGTGGAATAATATTCCAGCACCTAGTCGCTACATAACGGAAACTTCTTCGAAAGGCCGCCGATGCGTGACGAGGCGTCAACAATTGTAACGCGCACTGCCGGGCACCACGAGACCGGTTGCTAGACAGCTTTTCAAAAAGATACCTGGGGGACTTGTACTTGAGTACTCCAATACAATTGAGTACTACAATAACTTGAACCAACCTCAAAATCAGCATTGACTGCCGCGCTATAATTTCTGGGTGCTAAGATCCATTACTTGAAGGTCATAACTTTAGATCAAAATTTCTCCCAATTGAAAAAAGATATTTTTTTGGACACAAGAGGTTACTACAGATGCTCTAAAGAAGCGTCCTTTAAATTTATTGCTCCTATTACAGGCAACACCCTGCATAACTGTCGACTGTCGATTACTGCTTCATATGTCACTCACGCTGCCTCGGCTCTACCAAGATACCGAAAACCGCGCGGGTTTTTGGCGTGACGTGCCAAGGAACGCGTTCGCTTTACCACAAAACCGTCGCCGCCCCGCAACGACGCTGCGCCCTGCTCTGTGCGTTTGTGTTTCAATCTTTAGACATCTTAATACCCAATGGATGACACCTATTTGATCGATCACCTCTGTCAGTATGACATAAGATTGAAAGTGTCATGGTTTGGGTCAGTGTCATGAACTGAACCGTTTTTTATACAACGACGGTGGCAAACAAGCTTACGGCCTGCTTGATGCTAAGCAGACAGTCGCATCCATTCCAGAAGAATCACAAGTGCGTTGCCGACCCTTTATTAACTTGATGATTCGTTGTATTGACAGCTGGAGACATATGCGGTTTATTTTATTTTATACCACGACGGTATATTATATCTATGGACGCCTGCAACTCCTAGGGTGTCACATGCGCGTGGCCGACACTTTAAATAATTATACACTCTTTCCAAAACATTTAAATTTTATAGAAACTTGAAGGTGAACATGTTTTGCGTCAATTTTTACCTCACAAATTATACCAACAAATCTTCAAGTGAATTTCAAAGGCTAAATGTATTTTTAAGTACCTATGAAGAATGGAACTAAATAAAATACGGCGCCGTTTTTCATTTTAATTGGGGTCACTTAATTTAAATTAACATAAGAAGTTGGTAATTGAAATGTTGCCAAATGAAATATGTGGTTGTTCTTGATTAAGAATTTTTCTTCATCTTTTTTTTCAGTCTATGAATATGAAAAATGTTACAATTTTGGCCCGTTTCCGCCCTTGCCCATTAAAAATATTGAAACGTTGTGTCGCTGGTCTTTAGTAAGGTTATCTGAGCTCCCGAGGATGCGCCAGATGAGACATTTGTGCATATGTCTTTTGGTGTCAAAAAAGCCAATCCTCAAATCATTAGGGTTTGGCAACGCGCTTATGACTCATCGGAGGGTCTTAAGCGTCCATATGAAATGGTGAGTGTTTTCTATCATCAGGCAGGTCGTTTTCCTTCCTGAAAAATTGATCACCCCAGGCGGGATTTGAACCCACGACCTATGGAATCCGTCCATCGCTCTTTCCAACTGAGAATTTATGAATTAGGAGGCAAACGAGCAGACGAATCGCCTGATGGTAAGCAATTAGGGCCACCCATGGACACTCGCAACACCAGAGGGGAGTGGGATTAAAGAGGGTTAATCCGCTACGCGGGCGATTCCGCTTGTAAAAATATTTACGGTAAGTTCTGTTGTTAATATGAATACACGTCCCACTGTTGGGCACAGGTCTCCTCTCGTTGATGAGAGGGATTGGGCAGTTAGACTGCCCATTGGCCTAGTTCGAGCTGGGGGCTTGACATGTGCACCATTGAATTTTTTCGCCAATGTATGCAGGGATAGTATAAATCAATAATTATTGCATAAATGTAAACATATTATTATATTTACCACGATTTAATTTTAATTATCAGCCTCTAGTATATTTTTTTCGACGCGTTTGCTTTTAGTCTCAATTTGTATGGTAATTATTCGTTGCCATACAAACTGAGGCGTGCTTATGTTTCGAAAAAAAAAAAATACTAGAGGTACGGATAATGGTTCATTCACTTCTCGATTGTAATGAACATGCACCAACTTAAGCTCCTTTGTCTGCGGTTGGATATAGATGTCTTGTCTGATTACTCGAAACCAATCCTTACGATAAATGGCACAGAATAGAGAAGTGCAGAAAAATCACCGTCTCGATGATGACATTAGATAAAACCAATTATTGAGTATAATATATACAATGGTGGGGTTGGTGGGTACAGACAAGGATGTAAGGATGTACCTGCAGTGCCGCCGGCTCGAGTGTCGCTCGCTGGGCCTCCCCTAATGGGGACTCACCCGGCAGGGCTTGACCTCGCCGGCGGACGAAGCGGACGACCCCAACCGGACTCGACGAGCTATAAGCTCACAAAAGCTACCCGTCCGTAGTAGCGGACGGCGCCCGATCCCGCTACAAGTGGCCCAGCCGCGTAAAGCTTCCCCGGGCCCCGCAAAGGCCTGAGAGACGACTCGAACGGGTGGTGGGTACAGACTTACAGGCCAGACCGACAGACAGGATCGTTTGTGGCCAAGCGGCGCTCGTGCATCATGAGCGGTGTGCGAGGTAAAGCAACGTTTTCAACTCTTGGACGGATACCCGCTTTTAGTACACAGCGCAGTACAGGGTTCAGTATTGTTGTATTGGGTTGTTGGTGACTGGCTGAGCGCTCTCCTACTATGAAAAGCACTTTTCACCTCAGCGGCTCGAAAAATGACGGTTTTGCTGCTTGAAACCAGTGAGCAAAATGCAATTTTGCTGCGAGCGTGAAAACGACTTTTCCAGCTTGAAACCAGTGAGCAAAATTCAATTTTGATGCGAGCGTGAAAAAAAGTAACTTTTTAATTTTACATATTGTAGGTTAGTTTAAGTAACTTCCTTTTCTCTATCACTATTCCTTTGCGTTATATGTTCTCGCCGCTGAGGTGAAAAGTTGTATGTATCACACGAGAGCAAATATATTTGCATCTCGTCTCTTTGAGTCCCTTGCTACGCTCAAGATTCTAATTTTAAATCACTTGCTACGCTCGTGATTCAATTATAGTACCTTTCGCTTGCTCGGGACTCAACATCAACACTCGCAGTAAAAAACTACTTTGCTCTCTTGTTGAACAAATAACTATTTTCACTTCTCATGCTCTAAAAGTTCGTCTTTACGCTCAGCATAGGCGACATAAAGTAGCTTTTTATGCTCTAGACCGTAAATCAAAAACCGCCTTCAGCGCGCCAACGCGCGTGCAGATGTGCGCCGCCGCGACGGCGCCATCGCCCTGGGTCGCCGAACACAGAAGTATAAATTTGATTAACATAACTTTAATTATATTAATTATTTGTTTAATTTTCTCGCAGTCCGAAAGAAGAGTGTATAACTCGTGTATAAAACCCATTTTATCCTCTACTTTAAGTATATCGTACCTCGCCAGCGGCTCGGGTCGATAAATTGTCTCGGATAAAATGGTTCGTTTTATGCACTTGTTGTAAAATCTACTATTTCACTACTAATGTTCTAAAAGTTCGTCTTTACGCTCTGCATAGGTGACATAAAGTCGCTTTTTATGCTCTAGAGCATAAAATAAAATCCGCCTTCGGCGCGCGGCGCGCATGCAGACGTGCGCGCGCCGGCCCGACGCTGCCGCCCGCGGTCGACGAGCCGAAAAGTATAAATTTGATAACATAACCTTAATTACATTAATTATTTGATAAATTTTCTCGCAATCGAAGTAAAAAGTAGAGTGTGTATAAATCTAAGGCTCGTTTTATGCCCTTTTTGTACAATCTACTATAAGGCGTTGATTCCAATCCCAACTTTGCATGCAATTTACAATTATACTTTACAGAGCGCTTGGTGCAACCCATCTTCAGTCAAATACCATTATGTGCATACAAGCCTTAGGCGCGTTGCTGTGACCGTAATATTGCGCGTCCGACAAAGGCCGTATCAAGTCCTGCAATATCTTTATTGCAATGGCGTGATTCGAGTAGTTCTAAACGCAGCTGGTGACATGGCGACCATTCTGTTACTATTATGGAAACATACGTCGTAACCAACTGGTGAAATATGCTTTTAATAATGCATTAGTCTTATAAAGTTGAAATTATGAATATATAATATGTTACAAGCACTTTAAAGAAACTCAAACAACACTGAAACGCTTTTTTTTTCTAGGACAATTTCATAGAAACTTTCCTTAAAATAAATAGTCGTAATTAACATTACGCCGTCGACAATCAGCACCAGAATGAATGTTAATGAGAAAAATACGTACTATTAATATAAACTTAACAATATATAATTGTGTTAACAAATATTTAAAATATGAGTCGGGTATACATAGACTGTGATTGTGTATTGCGCGGCTATAAAAAAACCCCATTTTAAAGCGTTTCTTGATAGACACGGGATGCTCAATAGAACTACAACGCTAATAAATAACAATAGTAAACGCAACAAACTAGGAAGTAGACTAAATTGGCGATATCACGAGTCGCCAAAAAACCCTATGAGTTGCACCCAGATCATTTCACTGTTCAAACACTGAACTTTACTTACGAAGGCTTTTGAGGTAACCCCACAAACGGAATTGATTAAAATCCGAATAGTGACATTTGAATACCTATCTTGTGAGATCTACAGGGATCACTATCATTTACAGGGATGACTAAGAGTATTGTAGTAGTAAACGTCCCAATGCGCGACACCTTATTGCTCAATAGATGACATAGATGACATCTAATAATCACCTCTAGCATTGTGACATAAGATTGAAAGTGCTATGCATTTAATAAGTGTCGAGCACTGTCACTTTATTGATCAGTTTTTTGCATTCTTTGAATAGCGTGACACCCTATATTTTTACAATTGACTGACCAGAAACTGGCCTTAATCTCACCTGATGGAAAGCGATGACCAGGCCTAAGAGGTTGCTCACTGGTTCAGTAATAGCCTATTCACTCTTGTCTTGAAGATACCCAGATTGTATGCATCAGTACAACACTGTTATTAATTTAAAGTAGTTACAGTTATGTAGTTAGTTACGATTTGTGTAAAGATTTTCCTATAATATTTGTTTATTTATTGAAGCAAAATGAAAAACGATTTATCTTTGATTTGTGTCTGGCCAAAACGGCAACGGCATTTATTTGAATGGCCGACCGCCCCATAATTCTTGGTACGTTTTTTTTTATTCTGCGATGCTACATAGCTACGCATGTGAAAAAGTCAAACGCTCCTAATTCCCTAAGTACAAAGATGTGAGATGACATACGTAAAGACTTTTGATATGCAGTACTTGTACACCAAAGTGACACTATAAAAGTTCAGTTTTATTACGTTTTGCCTTTCCTTAAATAACGTTTTAGAATGTAAGTATATTACACGGACCCGTATTCTGACGTCAAAATTCTAATTTCATTTTGTATATTTCGGTTCCGTATGCAGCCGAAAGCTGGAGCAAACATAAATCTATCAGGGCATGAAGTCAGTGAAATTACAAAAGTTTTGGCAGCCAGTCTATATAGGAAGTTATCTAGGTCATCTATGTTATTCAACGAGCATTGGTATAGGTTACGCGGAGTTCGTGTGCGAATAAAATTTTATTGAACTATTTATTGGTTTAGCTGGATAATTTATTCGGTACAACGGCGCATATTTTTCTTCCGTGTTTTGAAAACATATACCCCTTAGAACGAACGTATACAGTTTATGGTTCTTCAAGAGAGGAGCTTCTTATCTATCTTTTTAATTCATCGGAAATATGCATGTGGCACCTCTGGAGTAGCAAGCACTTTTCACTTTAGTATATGATGACGGCTTAAGATCGGGAGGACTATTTGTTCTAAATTTGTTTTTGTACAATTTGTGCCTTAAAGTGTCTTTGTAGCAAACAAATCATCATCTCAGTACAGTTGTATCTTGTAGGATGTCCGTGGGCCGCTATCTGATGTCAAGAATTGGCGTAGCCACTAGTTTTTACTAAACTAAATTCTTTAACATCTATCAATATGTAACCAATGTATTCAAGTCGTCTAAAATTTCATTGGAATTTCGCCGGCAAGCGACAATGTTCATCAAATCATACATTCATCGGTTCAAGCGCGTCATCTGTATGCAAAAGTTGTGTGGCTGTGGGGACCGCGCGGTGCTTTGCCGGCAATCAGTTTTGATGACACGTACTATTGTTTTGAAAGTAATTATTTCGAATTCCCAAGCGGATATAAGGTTAACGACGCAAAGTTTGATATTGTCCTAGTAGGTCATAAATAGGTGTCACCTATTCGGATTTTTACCTTTGTTGTATTTTTCTTAATTTTGATAAGCATCTTCGGTTTCCACGAATTATCCTTGCTCAGTTCACTGGAAAGTTCAACTATGGAGATTTTCGGGAATGTTTAGTAGGAGTTTTATTAGGTATTTTAGACATAGTGGATACAGGACTGTAGTCAGGTCTTGGGATATTGAATGAAGCGATTTAAATAAAATTATTTTATGGCACACCTGGCCAAAAGTGGCTTTTACGTACCTACACTACGCTACTCGTACGGCAAAAGCCGCTTTCTGGCCAAGTGTAGTAATAAAATGATGTACACAACACGGGAGGTAATAAATAAAGCATTCGATCGCTTATATATATATATATACGTCCCTCGCTTACAGCTCGGGCCGCAATATCTGCGATCTTGGCCTTTCTTTGTTTTACCACCCTAGTTGTGTAATGTACTATTATCGTGTAAAGCCACGGAAAAAGCGGACTTTAGGGTAGTAATATTGCTCAAGCAGCATAGGCTGATTAATGTCCCCGTGTGCCGCCTATTAGCCTCAATATTACTGAAAATGGAAAGACCGATTCACCTGCTGCTGGTCGCCGCATCGTTGAAGCGCTCCCCTTCATTTGCATAATAAGATGTTCGTACCAAGAAAGGCATGTTTCAGATCCGGCTCTCGACTTTTACCGATCCGACTCTCCTCTAACATCCAAAATATAAACGTTAAAAGCTTTCCTCATTGTAACATATTTAGTATTTTTACTCGTATGCACACTTGACTATACAGTACAATACAAATACGAGTACTCTTTAGTGCACATCTTAGGGTGGTATTCCACTCATCTAATATCTTTGTCCAATTTCTTTGTCCAATCTTTGATCAAATTTCTTTGACGGAGGCCCATTCCACTTATCCAATATATTTGTCCAAGTATAATTTTTTTGTCATGCGTAGCCATATTGATTTAACTGTCATCAGAATATTTGATCAAATGACGGGGTCCCATCTAAGTATGATGAAAACATCTAATTTCTTTGATCAAATGTATATTGGACAAAGATATTGGATGAGTGGAATACCACCCTCACACAAATGAAAAAGAGATTAATATAAAACAGATTTAGAATAATTTAAAACAGTAGTAAGTATATACTTACTACTCTTACTTGTTTTAGGTAATTTGAAATCAGATTAAAATACGAAATTACGAACTAAATTGCCTGCCTAAGTCAAGAATGTCTGAGTAAGGTGCACGAAATGAGACGGTATTGGAACTCAAGTGAAGATTGAAGTGTAATTGTTAGTTGTATAAATTGAGTAGGGACGATTTTGAATTAATGAATTGGTACCTACGAATAAAGTTAAGTAAATAAAGGCTTTGCTAGAGAAACTTGTTATTAATACTTTTTAGTTTTCCCTTTCAATATTAATTGAATTTTTGAATTTCAACCGCTCTTTATGTTTTTAGTAAATGGTATTGACAGATAGTATATAGATTGTGGAAGTGTTTGGGGGAGGCCTATGTCCAGCAGTGGACGTCTTTCGGCTGACATGATGATGATGATGATATAGATTGTCAAATAGGTACTACCTCTCTCGCTGAACATATTATAAATAGCATGTCTATTTTTGGTAACTGTGTCCGATTCTAATTGAACGGCTTGTTTAGCCTGGTTAGTAGTGACACTGTCTCCGAAGCTAGAGGTCCCGGGTTCGAATCCCGGTTAGGGCATTTGTTTCTGTGGTGAGCAGAAACATTTTTTCCTGAAACTTGAGTGGTTTCTATCTATTTAAGTTGACATGCATATATTACTATTAACCCATCGTCTACAACCAATTACACAAACCTTATATAGCTTATAAGAGGAACAGGCCTGCTAAAACTTCTTTTAGTCAAAAATTATATATATTAATTAATTAATTAATTTATATAAGTAGAACCAACAGCTATTGTAGCTAAAATAGATATAATCACACATATTGTAGCTAAAATAGATATACAGAGCCAATTACAGTAACCCGCGTTTAGATATTACACAAGTTTTTTTTTTTGCAATAAGCTACAAATTACAATTTTAGAAGTCTTCACGCTCAACAAGCTCAAGGTCACACAAATGACTATAGAGTGAGTTATGCTCAGAGTCTCCTATTTGATCGAATCAGAAATGAGGAGATTCGTAGGAGAACCAGGGTCGTCGACGTAGCTCATCGAGTTGCAAGACTCAAGTGGCAGTGGGCGGGGCACATTGCTCGTAGAACCGATGGCCGTTGGGTTGAGTGGCGACCACGCTCCGAAAGATGCAGCGTGGTTAGGCCTTTGTCCAGCAGTAGATGTCTTTCGGCTGATGAATGATATGGGCAACTCTCAGTCAAATGATTTGTCGGTATTGGTCAAGCGCATGTCAACGCCACAGTGTTGTCAGTTTGGACTTATAAAATTCTCTGTATATTCGATGATTGAGTACGTAGGTAATAGAAACCTGTGTTTTATCCGGATACAAAATTAAAAACAAAAGGTAGGGACAACATTTAAACGAAATAGTGCTTTACTTTCAAGGCCGAAAATCAAATCGGGTTCTAGAAAGCCATTGATAGTGACCAATATTTTTCACCTCACCTTAGCTCTCATCCATATTAACGACGTCGTCACTTCGAATCATAAAGCTAGCGCACACGTGCGGTAAAAATAAAGCCTTATACACACTATCCTCGAGCGACCATAAGTCATCTGGTCGGGGACGGGACAATGCATAGAGAGCAGGCTCTTTCAGCGAACTGGCATAAATTTAACACTTCTGACGCGAGCCTAAATTATTAATTTTGCTCCCTGCGTTAAGGTTCTAAAGCTGCGCCTTTACAGTAAAATTATTGGGTTGAATTTAGGCAGACGCGCAACATAATCCTCACAAAACAGACTAGTATTCAAAGATGATGCTTGTCTATAAGCTCGCAAACGTCTATAGGCTACGGTGTCTACTTATCAATTGGTCCGTATGCTTACATATTTGCGACCATCTTATTATTTATAAAATTGCGGTGATTATTCTTGGATTGACACACAATTTCCTATTGAGCGATGTCGAAAAAGCTCACAAATTAATACATAAAAACATACACAATTGCTACTCAATTGAATATTCAGTAAAAAACGTTTCCCAGAGGCAGATAAAATTGAGTTTCATATAAGATGTATGTCGTTTTGCCGAACGATGAATTCAACCACGGTAAGTTACTGATCAAAACAATGACCTAACTTAGGCAACATTTCCAAAATTCTAAAAAAGATTTCATAACGCAAAGCTGATTAAACTACTTAATCCTATAAAATATTATATTCGACTTAAATCAAAAAGGTCATATTTAGAAGCTCAAATGTATACCACAAAATATTACGAAGAAATAAAAAAAACCAAAGCCGTAATTTGGTTCATCTTACCTTGTATTTCAATATAGTTTTCAATTTCAAATTAAAGGCAAAAATTTAAAAAAAGTTGTGCTCCGAGGAGCATTCAAACCTGCGACATTCTGGCATACACGGCCAATCGCTCTAGCCACTGAGCCATTGAAACCAATCAAGCTCAAGCACTCTCTTACAACGCCTTATAATCCTGCTCGAAGCACTATTTTTTTAAATTTTCGTTTAATTTGAAATTTGCTTAGTACAAAATTGATATAGTTTTTTCTCTTCTTTCTTCTCTATCTTTCGTTCTGAAACGTTAACTAGGTGCGCTAAGCGATAGCGATATTGTTTGAAATATGATTGGTATTGAAAGTGACGAACTAAAATAGGCCAGCCTCATCTCCTTGTATAAATATAGTCTCCCTCGCAAAAACTATAAGGATCCAGTTTTTATGGAGTGATTGATTAGGCCGATTTTCCGGACATGGATTAAGATTGCCCGATGAGTTCCTCTATCCATCTTCATAAGGATCCCGAGTGATTGAACGTCATTGTTTTATGTCCTTTAGATGTACAAGTAACATGGAGGAGAATAAATCAACTTTTTTTAAGGTATTAGCCACGTGTATCGATAAAACGAGTCTTTTTTTTAATTAAAAATGGGATTGCTCTTGGCCAGCATCTAGCCGGGGGGCAAAGATGAGGGCGACGATGAAGCGAGCTCACCCAGAAGATGCCTGTTTGCAGTCCTGGGACCCTGCTTGTATAAATAGTACCGAAATTCCCAGGACTTTTAAAACTTTTCATACAATCCAGTCTTGAGACTGCAAACCCTAGACAAAACGAGTACTACACTACTTCTAAACTAAATACTAATGTTTATTTAAATGCATTTTAAACATTGCAAAACATAAATAATTATAAATATTATATTAAATTGACTTTAAAATAAGTTTGTTTTTAGGCTGAATCCGTATACCTTAGGCGCCTTCCTGATTTCTCGATACGGAGGCGGTACGATATGAGAAAATTGACAGCTGTCAGTGACAAAGGATAGGAATTCAGTACTGCTCCGCTTCAGTGCAAAATCAGTAAGCTGTGTATGTAAACTGTCAGTGGATTACAATTTTTTTACTGACCACCCCCCACCCCCGCCCCCTGATTTTTAGGGTTCCGTAGCCAAAACGGAAACGAAAACGGAACCCATGATTCGTCATGTCTGTCCGTTCGTCCGTCGGTCCGTATGTCACAGCTGATTTACTCGGAAACTATGACCACTACAATTATGAAATATGGTGTAAAGGTGTATGTTATGAACCGCTAATACTGCTATAGAAAAATTATGTGCAATTACGAAAAAAAAAAAATATTTTTTTCTAATGCACATAGGTGTGTGGTGTATCTATGGATAGACCCTTAAAAATGACATAGAGGTTTAAAGACAACTTTTCCATTTAAGTCAACCGTTAATGAGATATTAGCTGTCAAAATGGTAGAAAGTGTCCCCCCCCCCCTCTAATTTCCAAACTATGAAGTTTATAATTCTGAAAAAAATCAAGATAATGTACATTAATAAATCCTTTCAACGATTTTTGGTTTGAACAAGAACGGTTTTTGAGTTATTGCTGAAAAACTGTCTTGCCAAATCAAAGGGTGTAAGTGCCGTAAGTTTCCTATGAAGATACGGCCTTTATTTATTAAATGTATTGTATAGTGGTTTTAAATGTAATTAGGACGTGTTGGTACGGAACCCTTCTTTGTGCGTGGTCCGACACGCACTTGGCCGGTTTTATTTTACCTGTATTTAAATGTGAGCTTAAATAATTTCAATTGTAGCTGTACAAGTACATACATCGTGTCTATAGATTTATAACGCACACATCGCGTTGCCCCTGTAGCCATTCATGTGGTATTCGTATTGTAACAGAACGACATCCCTCAGCCTGTGAAAACCCATGAAAGCTTCTAAGCTTCGGGAAAATCGGGAAAGCTTATTTATTTTCTTGAATTTTCATTGTCGATGAAGGTTTTCATGGTAAAAGTTAATGGGCTTTAAATTAAGTTTTAATAGGTTCGATTATTTACTATTTCTTCATAAAATCTTCCAAGTTTTAATGTATTTTTATTTTATTTCAGAATAGTATTATCAATATAATTATTAGAACAGCTTTAACAAAGTTTTGTTAATGTTTATTTAGGCCAGGCAGGGCCATCTAGCGACAAGTTGCTTAACTGACAAGAGATAATAATCCAACCGTGTCAAAAGTACGTCATTTGGTAGGTCAAGTAGCGATATCTGTAGCCATCTTAATTTATACGGGTAGTTGTGAGCACATAATTCACAGCGCTAAAGTTGAAGTAAAAATGACTCACCTTAGGCGAACCAGTGTAGGTCTGACCTCCGACTACGAGTTGTTAGTACGGATCTCGGTGTCAAGATATACTAGGCGTGAGCTGTGAGTCTCGTTGATGGAAGTTATTAATTGAATAGCAATGGCTGCCGAGCCGGCTTGAGCGGGTAGATTCGCGCCTGACTTAATGCTTACCCAGCTAAAATGAGAGTTATGATAAAGTAAGCAATTATTTCTGCATAGGTGACTTTTTATTTTAGTGAGGTTTTAAAAGGTATAGCGAGAGTGGAGGTGTCTGGTGTCGAGTAGGAGAACTTGCGAGTTTTGTCAACCAATAGTATTTCAGATTTAGGTTGAAAACCAATGAGAATCGTTCCCTCCAAATTTACGGAAAAAAACATAGTGATCGCGTGATATTGGTGGCGCTGATGATCGGATGAGGGGGATATATAAGGAGATTCACAACGTTTTTAGGGGACTTTTTGCCTTCACCAGAGCGACAAGTAACATTAGTCTTGGTACTTCAGGAGTGTCTTTATGTGAGTTGTTTAAAGTGTCTTGGCTAGGGATTCTGATAGGGTTTTCACTGTGTTAGGATATTTAGGATGTGTGTGAATAATCCTTTCTGTTCACAGGGATTCCTTTGTCAGCGAATGTCTTAAAACCTCGTATAGCAAATATTGGTGATACATTAGTGTTCCGTTATTTGACTAGATAAACCACAAGCGTAAGTTCGTTTTCCTTTATTAATTTTGTTTTACTGAAGTGAGACGTTATGAAGGTATTGCTTATCCAAGAATCAAACCATATTTCTCGTAACGGAGCAAGTCCGGAGAGTAAGATGGTTCTCTATACATATTTATCTCGCTAGGGTACCCCCTAGATTTAGGTATGTATGGTGATTCGGGATTAGCGTAGCCTCGTAATTTTAAATTGTTAATTTCTGACGTGCTTTATCAATAATCGAACCATATTTGTCGATACGGACGAGTCCGGAGACTATATGTGGTTAATTATATATATTTACCTGGCCAGATAACTCTCTGGTGGAAGATATGTATGAGGATTCGATAAAGCATATCACATTCCCGTAAACAGATGATAATAGGATTGCAGTTTATCACTTTCTCCATTAGAGATGCATTTTATTCTATCGAGTGTCGTATTGTCTTATTTAACAACTGCGTTATCTATATATTTGCTATATGAGAGGTACTTCGGCGGCGTTTGATTACTACCCGATATAATAAATAACTTGTCTTTTAATTGACCTACATTTATTGTGCATGCTAATTATTTACCAAATTACGGTGGCGGATTTTGTGTGTACTATTTCATTTATTGAGATGCGTAGGTGCTATTCATACGAGCTGGTTATTACCGAATTTTATACTTTTAACTATTATGCCTTGATCATAAATTATAAATTATTTATACTGTTTATACAATGACGGTAGCAAACAGGCTTACGTCTTGCTTGATGGTAAGCAGACACGGTTACATGTAGGTGCTTGCGATTCCAGAGGAATCACGGGCGCGTTACAGACTCTTTACTGACTTGAGGATTGTAGGATATCTTTATAGGATAGAATTATAATAATGTGTGTGTAATGTTCATGTTGATTATAGTATCGGATCAGTGTTATTTTAATGTTACGAAATTGTATTAATGTTTTGATGTGTTTTGGGCGTATCAAAAATGTTATATTATACGTAGCGCCTGATTTACATTTCGTGATATACTTACAGTGGTTATGCGTTTCGTATTGAATTAATCTCCTTTAAAATATTTGGATGATTTAGGTGTCTAGACGTATTTTGTTTCTATAACCTTGCCTGAACTTTATTACAATTTATAAATTATACACGATAAATATAACTAATAATATCCAACGCATTCATTACGGATTCTTGAATAGGTTTTGTATATTTTCATAGGTTTTGCGGTTAACATTTGGTTTTGCATTATTAGTGAAGGGTACTGGTTGTGTTAATGTAGGTAGTTAAATAATTAGGGTTCAATTAGTGTTTAACATTCAATTGATTATTACATCTAGTAGATTTCTATGCCATAGTTCGGGCGTTTGGAAGGTTTTGCGAAATGAAACCTTTTTAAGAGAAGGATAGCGTGCCAGCCACATCAATGATATTCAGAAGATACCATGTGGATAATCGAAGACCAGATCCAGGCCACCATCAATCTACTGCTGTGCCATGACAATGTGACATCCGCCAAGCATCCATCAAACGTTATATCCAACGGCGTTCCTGCGCACATTACCATATGTTACCAGAAGTTTCCAGCGCTGCGAACAACTGACTACCAATGAAGACCATCGCAAACTACACCTGTACCATGACGATCTGCCATACCTCCAATGCTCAACCTGTGAGGGAGTTTCTGAACACCATACCATTCTATCTCTGGGTTATCTCCTACAACCCTGAGTGGCAATCAACGGCTTTCCTTACCACTGCCAGAAGACGGTCACGAAGATGTGCTGCAACATCGAGCTGATTGGTCAAGGCTTCAACAACTGCAAATGGGAATTGTTCCGGCATGACGGCTTTGAAGAATACGGCTGTAAACGCACAGATGAAGAGATCCTTGGATGGTTTTCTAAGTTTCGCAAAACTTTCTGACTGTGTGAGCTATGGTACTTATTTATATTCTCTTGCAATTTAAATGGCATAAATGATATTATCTTTATAGCAAGCCGAAATGCTACCGTTGCGTTATGTGATCTTGGTTTATTTATCTTTGATAGAACTTGGTTTCCAATTGCAAATCTGTCTACTACGTAATTAATATTACGTCAATATCTTCATCATTATTCTGATTGTATTATTCAATCTATGATACTTATTTATGTTCTCTGGCAATTTAAATATCATAATTAATGTTGCCTTTACAACAGGCCTATGCTATCGTTGGCTGTGTGATCTGATTTTGTCTTACAACCATATTTCACGTACGACAAATGTCTTGAGTGATCTTGACTTATTTATCTTGATGGAATTTGATTTCCAATTACAGCATAGTCTGTCACACGTAATTCACATTACGTTAATATTTTCATCATTATGACGTCACCCTATACGATATATACATATTTATACTTACTCGTCTTACGAGTAGATACTGTTTCAGTATTCGATATCAGTCTACCAACTGACATATTTTACTACTAATTTATTGTAGTTGTTGGAACTGGTCGCAATGGACTTTATCCGTGGCTATTTCTAACAATGAGGTAACGTCACAGCCTGGACTGCCAATCGTTTGATACGATTAAGTATGGTTTGTTCCAGCCTATGACAAAAGGTTTTGGTTGTATTGTAGTTGTTGGAACTGGCCGCAATGGACCTTATCCGTGGCTATTTCCAGCAATGAGGTAACGTCACAGCTTGGACTGCCAATCGTTTGATACGATTAAGTATGGTTTGTTCCAGCCTATGACAAAAGGTTTTGATTTTATTGTAGTTGTTGGAACTGGCCGCAATGGACCTTATCCGTGGCTATTTCCAGCAATGAGGTAACGTCACAGCCTGGACTGCCAATCGCTTGATACGATAATGTGTGGCTTGTTCCAGTCTCTGACGAGAGGATTTGGTTGTACATGTAGTACCCAAATATACTTAATAATAACTATTTTGCTAAAGAACGGTTTTTCTCCAGATCGATGAAATACGATCATCAATGGGTGTTAGGGACAGTCTTTACAGATTCTTAACGACAGGCTTTCTTCTTTGGTCTGAATCCACGGGACGGGCTTTGAAAAGGGCTGCTGACCCGGTTAGGTACGGATTCTATTACTGCTTGTCGGAATCTTTGATTCTTACAAGACCTTTTAGATCCGTCCGGCGAGAAACCTGTATTGCCGTTTGCTGAAACTGATCATTAAAGACCCCAATATATATGTACCCTTATATACTCTACTATATGGGCGAGATGGGATGTGAAAGTTCAACGGCGATACAGTCTATTGAAGACTCGAGCAAAACTCCTTGCTGTCGTGAGAACGCTGGTCAATGCTGAGGTTTTGCGGTTGCATAACTCAGTAGTGATACTTAGCTTGTGGGATGACTGTAGGATTCGATTTGGACACTAAACCTGAATAGTAACAGCTTTGTCTTGTTTTCACGATATTTGGGTACGAGGTAATAGATTGATCATCATATGATCTGATTGACGTCCCTTGCTGGACGTAGGCCTCCTTCGCAGAGTGCCATACTAATATATTTATATTTCAGCTGATCTGTGGATCATAGTAGTTTATACTACTAATGCTTTATGCATTTATTCCAACTGGCTTCTAATTCAGATCACAGTTGTGTAACATTGATTGATCATTATCATATGATCTGATTGACGTCCCCTGCTGGACGTAGGCCTCCTTCGTAGAGTGCCACTATAATATATTTATATTTCAGCTGATCTGTGGATCATAGTAGTATATACTACTTATGCTTTATGCATTTATTCCAACTGGCTTCTAATTTAGATCACAGTTGTTTACTTTGCCTATGCTTTTATGCATTATAAAATGGCTGGTCTCATAATATTATGGGCTACGCTCTTATTATTGCCATGTATATGTTCATTCATCAGGCGCTATTGTCACATAACTCTCATAGTCTCGGTCATGTGCCTTGTGCCTGTACCACCTGCGAGGATACCCTGATTGCTCGTGTTAGGTGTTAGGTAGGGACATATCCAAGCGGCTAGCTTGAGGCTCAGGTTCCTTCGCGAGACTTCTGCCTCGACATAGTTGCCTCATCATGTCCAGAAATGGCTTGGTGGTTTATATGACTTATGCATGGTACTTTTATGAGGAACTGTGGCTTTATAGTTGCGTGCAATCAGCTATTTTATATTTACAATGTTCTCATATCTTTTAGATTGAGATTTACGCCATATTTGGTAAGAAGCCAGACTTTACCTGTTATATCCTACATTGTAGGAAACATTAATGCTATCTCGACATAGCAAATTTAGTTTTAAGGTTTTTCTTACTATATGTTTCACAGGAATTTACCTACGTTTATCTGCTACCACGTTTAACTATATATGCTACAATAACTTATTTTGCTCCATTAACTATTTTCTACCATTTTTTCCAAACACTTAATCTTCTAGGTACTACATGACTACTTCGGATCATTTATACTTGCCTTCATTTAATTCCAAGTAATTTATTTAAGCCTTTACTGGTCACACAGCCAACGACCGTATTTAAATAGTAGGTTAGATTCTACACTTGTTCTGGTTCATATAGCATTGTTGATAATTTAGAAATACTTCTTAAGAGTGTTGTTTTATTGCTTTTATTATTCTCATGATAATGTTTTAATCTCTAGTATGTTTGTTATAGGTTTCATAATATTGTGTTCATGGTTAGTAATTGATTATTCATAGGATATTATAGGATATTGTTGTTATTCATTTAGGCAAGCTTATCCTAATTTTAGGTTGTTGTAATATTGTTTAAACATTGTCCAATTCTCAATTGTTTATACATCTCTCACACCTCAGTGAACTATGGTTACTACGTTTTATAACAAGGTCTTAAATATGTCACTAGATGATCATGCCATTAATCTTTCAATTATTTAGCTGTTGATTTACTTAAAACTGTAGTGTGTTTAGTATTTCTTATGATATTGTAATTAACAAGTTATTTAAATTACTTATTGTATTAGCTTTATGGCAACAAGGGTTTTTGTGTGTCCGCTTGTTTTCCCTTGTCTAGGTTGGCCTAGTAATCAAGCGGATGTCTAATAAAGTTCTCCCCGGACTTTATTAGATTCGAGTTTAGAGTAAATTCATTTTTATTAAATAAATGTTTTGTTTGTTTATTTCTCTCTCTCAACTTTTTGTTTGATTTATTTTCTTTCCCTATAGTAGGAACCCTATCATTTAGATCTGAGAAACTTTAATAAAAGCTTTAGAACTTCAGTAGGTATTAGCAACTTGAGGAAAATCATGGTTTTCAGATTTTCTGGTAAAGTAAGTATAAAGCTTTAGGTATACTTTAGGAACTTTAGGGAAATTTTAGTTAGGCTTTCTTTGGATAGACTTTCCTTGATTTTCCATAAGTTTTCATTAAATTCCTCCCCTAGGGTTTTATTACAATATGTGTTACCGTGACCATGATCTTTATTAATGATATTTATCATAATTGTTAGCCTATTCAGGCACAATTTGATGTTCGTGCAAAGGTCTGAGGTTTTTCAAGTGAGAAGTGTTAAATATTTGTGATGGACATTGTTTAAACAAGTTTTGTTGAAGCTTACCATAAGGCTATTTAAGGTTGACTTTTTCAATTAGGTTATTTTACGATTTAATTTTATTTTATTATCTTTATATTATTTATTGTTTTGTTGGGTGTTTTCCAGCTTGAATGAATAGCGCCTATAAAACATGTTTCCAGCTAGTATGAATAGCATTTCTAAAAGATAGAATTTTAATAAATTATTTGCATGTTAGTTATTTAAGATTGCTCTTTATATCATTTGTTTTCAGGATATTTTGAAATTTCATTGTGTATTCTGTCACTTTTGAGCTTTTTCTGATTTAGATATTAATATAGCTTAAAAGGTTTGATGACGTCACGTCGTCAGTCATCATCATGACGGCATAATGTAGGTTGTGATCAATCGTGTTGTGATAGCTTATTAGTCCATTTATCAGCTTATTATGCGGTAAGCATTGAAGTAGAACCACAATTTTTTGGAAAATAGTATTAATATATTTTGTTTTATTGACTTTATATTCCTACTTCAAAGTGGTTACTTTCAAAGTTCACGTTTTAATGACTCCAAGGTTTGGTTCAGAAATTCAGTGGGCGTATCTCACTGATAATTTGAAACTAAAATAATTCTTGGGTTTTAATAATCGAATATTTCACATTTTTATTTCACAATTATTTGAACTTAAAGTATTATTCAGTTCATATTTCAAGTTATCAATATTTTTGCATAACTATTTCCTGGATTGGTATTGGTAACAAGGAAACAGTATCGGTTAATTGCATTTATTGATTTATTATTTTATTGATATTTTTGTGATTTTTCTTACGTGTGCATGTGGATATTTCAGAGATACACGTTTCCAGGTAATGCATACCTTCATGATTTGATGATGTTAACATATTTTCTTATTATTGGTGTATACTGTGTTTTATTACAGGATTTTACATCATAAATTTAGACAGAAATACTTCCCCTTAGTATGCTTTTTTCAGTTATATTTCTGCTAGGCTACTCTCTTATTGTTAGTATAATTTCGTCTAGATCATATTTCGGATAGGGCTACCTTTCGTTAATATACTCTCTCCTAGGTTATAATTTGATAGGGTTACTTTCTCATTGTTTACTTGTAGATTATATTTGGAGTAGCGCTACTTTTTCGTTAGCTTACTTGCTCTTGGGTTATGGTTTTGATAGTAATACATTTTCACTATACTTATTTTCAGATTATTTTCCAGATATAGTTTCTTTCTCGTTACTATATTTGCTTCTAGGTTATATTTTGATAGATTACTCCTTCGTTTATTTACTTTCTACTAGGTTTTATTTCCGATAGGGTTACTTTTCCGTTTACAATACCTTTTGACAAGTGACGAGTATTCGTATAGGTTATGTTTCTGATAGGGAAACTTTATCGCTGCTTTATTTTTTTTTATATTATAGATAGGGTCACCTTTTCATTATATATTTGCTATAGTTGTTTGTGATAGGTTACTCCTTCGGTTATCTACTTTTTATTAGGATTTATTTCTGATTACTAGGGTTACTTTTGCGTTAATATACATTCAGGATACATAAGTAAATGATGAGTATGCTTGTAGGTTGTAGTTCTAATTGGGATATATCATCGTTAGTATGGTTACATTTGATAATATTAGGTGTTGAACTGATTACAGAAAGTAATTATTTGTATTGAAACTTAGAATGCAATATGTTATGTGATTAAGTTTTACAGTGAATGAATTGATTTTTTCCACAAATGCGTAATTAATTACGTTTATCAAAATTATTTTAACAATTACTTGTGGGTTTTTTAATGGTAATGTTTTTATAACACGATAGCTTTCAATTCTTAATATGTTTTATTAGTTTCTATTACATCCCTTAATTTATTGGTTGCGGAAAACATACAAATAAGTAACTGTAGGTCATCACATTTTTAATGATCATTATAATTTACAAGTTTGGAAGTGTTTTGTTGGAGTCGTTTAGTAACTTATTTTATTAATTAAGATATTTCCCTTTTAACTTATACTTATTCATTCTTTAAATAGGCCGTCTTACATAACTCATCTGTTTTTATTATCCTTATTTTGAATGATTTGGGATAATTGGTTTTATTAGTTAAAGTTTTATTAAATTCTTTATTATAATATAATAAAAGGTTGTAGGTTTATTATGCATTTAGATTAATTAATCCTTATTAATTAATTTACGTTAATTTTGTCCATCCATTTAGAATTCTCGATTTTATTTTGGTTTAATAAGTTTAGGTTGATTTGTATCTAGATTATTTTTCTGCTTTCCCTTCACTTAGCTTTCGGTGTCTTCTGTTTAGGGTTAGTTATTTTACTCCGGTAAACTACGGAAAAATAACATAGGGCGATTGTAACAGAACGACATCCCTCAGCCTGTGAAAACCCATGAAAGCTTCTAAGCTTCGGGAAAATCGGGAAAGCTTATTTATTTTCTTGAATTTTCATTGTCGATGAAGGTTTTCATGGTAAAAGTTAATGGGCTTTAAGTTAAGTTTTAATAGGTTCGATTATTTACTATTTCTTCATAAAATCTTCCAAGTTTTAATGTATTTTTATTTTATTTCAGAATAGTATTATCAATATAATTATTAGAACAGCTTTAACAAAGTTTTGTTAATGTTTATTTAGGCCAGGCAGGGCCATCTAGCGACAAGTTGCTTAACTGACAAGAGATAATAATCCAACCGTGTCAAAAGTACGTCATTTGGTAGGTCAAGTAGCGATATCTGTAGCCATCTTAATTTATACGGGTAGTTGTGAGCACATAATTCACAGCGCTAAAGTTGAAGTAAAAATGACTCACCTTGGGCGAACCAGTGTAGGTCTGACCTCCGACTACGAGTTGTTAGTACAGATCTCGGTGTCAAGATATACTAGGCGTGAGCTGTGAGTCTCGTTGATGGAAGTTATTAATTGAATAGCAATGGCTGCCGAGCCGGCTTGAGCGGGTAGATTCGCGCCTGACTTTATGCTTACCCAGCTAAAATGAGAGTTATGATAAAGTAAGCAATTATTTCTGCATAGGTGACTTTTTATTTTAGTGAGGTTTTAAAAGGTATAGCGAGAGTGGAGGTGTCTGGTGTCGAGTAGGAGAACTTGCGAGTTTTGTCAACCAATAGTATTTCAGATTTAGGTTGAAAACCAATGAGAATCGTTCCCTCCAAATTTACGGAAAAAAACATAGTGATCGCGTGATATTGGTGGCGCTGATGATCGGATGAGGGGGATATATAAGGAGATTCACAACGTTTTTAGGGGACTTTTTGCCTTCACCAGAGCGACAAGTAACATTAGTCTTGGTACTTCAGGAGTGTCTTTATGTGAGTTGTTTAAAGTGTCTTGGCTAGGGATTCTGATAGGGTTTTCACTGTGTTAGGATATTTAGGATGTGTGTGAATAATCCTTTCTGTTCACAGGGATTCCTTTGTCAGCGAATGTCTTAAAACCTCGTATAGCAAATATTGGTGATACATTAGTGTTCCGTTATTTGACTAGATAAACCACAAGCGTAAGTTCGTTTTCCTTTATTAATTTTGTTTTACTGAAGTGAGACGTTATGAAGGTATTGCTTATCCAAGAATCAAACCATATTTCTCGTAACGGAGCAAGTCCGGAGAGTAAGATGGTTCTCTATACATATTTATCTCGCTAGGGTACCCCCTAGATTTAGGTATGTATGGTGATTCGGGATTAGCGTAGCCTCGTAATTTTAAATTGTTAATTTCTGACGTGCTTTATCAATAATCGAACCATATTTGTCGATACGGACGAGTCCGGAGACTATATGTGGTTAATTATATATATTTACCTGGCCAGATAACTCTCTGGTGGAAGATATGTATGAGGATTCGATAAAGCATATCACATTCCCGTAAACAGATGATAATAGGATTGCAGTTTATCACTTTCTCCATTAGAGATGCATTTTATTCTATCGAGTGTCGTATTGTCTTATTTAACAACTGCGTTATCTATATATTTGCTATATGAGAGGTACTTCGGCGGCGTTTGATTACTACCCGATATAATAAATAACTTGTCTTTTAATTGACCTACATTTATTGTGCATGCTAATTATTTACCAAATTACGGTGGCGGATTTTGTGTGTACTATTTCATTTATTGAGATGCGTAGGTGCTATTCATACGAGCTGGTTATTACCGAATTTTATACTTTTAACTATTATGCCTTGATCATAAATTATAAATTATTTATACTGTTTATACAATGACGGTAGCAAACAGGCTTACGTCTTGCTTGATGGTAAGCAGACACGGTTACATGTAGGTGCTTGCGATTCCAGAGGAATCACGGGCGCGTTACAGACTCTTTACTGACTTGAGGATTGTAGGATATCTTTATAGGATAGAATTATAATAATGTGTGTGTAATGTTCATGTTGATTATAGTATCGGATCAGTGTTATTTTAATGTTACGAAATTGTATTAATGTTTTGATGTGTTTTGGGCGTATCAAAAATGTTATATTATACGTAGCGCCTGATTTACATTTCGTGATATACTTACAGTGGTTATGCGTTTCGTATTGAATTAATCTCCTTTAAAATATTTGGATGATTTAGGTGTCTAGACGTATTTTGTTTCTATAACCTTGCCTGAACTTTATTACAATTTATAAATTATACACGATAAATATAACTAATAATATCCAACGCATTCATTACGGATTCTTGAATAGGTTTTGTATATTTTCATAGGTTTTGCGGTTAACATTTGGTTTTGCATTATTAGTGAAGGGTACTGGTTGTGTTAATGTAGGTAGTTAAATAATTAGGGTTCAATTAGTGTTTAACATTCAATTGATTATTACATCTAGTAGATTTCTATGCCATAGTTCGGGCGTTTGGAAGGTTTTGCGAAATGAAACCTTTTTAAGAGAAGGATAGCGTGCCAGCCACATCAATGATATTCAGAAGATACCATGTGGATAATCGAAGACCAGATCCAGGCCACCATCAATCTACTGCTGTGCCATGACAATGTGACATCCGCCAAGCATCCATCAAACGTTATATCCAACGGCGTTCCTGCGCACATTACCATATGTTACCAGAAGTTTCCAGCGCTGCGAACAACTGACTACCAATGAAGACCATCGCAAACTACACCTGTACCATGACGATCTGCCATACCTCCAATGCTCAACCTGTGAGGGAGTTTCTGAACACCATACCATTCTATCTCTGGGTTATCTCCTACAACCCTGAGTGGCAATCAACGGCTTTCCTTACCACTGCCAGAAGACGGTCACGAAGATGTGCTGCAACATCGAGCTGATTGGTCAAGGCTTCAACAACTGCAAATGGGAATTGTTCCGGCATGACGGCTTTGAAGAATACGGCTGTAAACGCACAGATGAAGAGATCCTTGGATGGTTTTCTAAGTTTCGCAAAACTTTCTGACTGTGTGAGCTATGGTACTTATTTATATTCTCTTGCAATTTAAATGGCATAAATGATATTATCTTTATAGCAAGCCGAAATGCTACCGTTGCGTTATGTGATCTTGGTTTATTTATCTTTGATAGAACTTGGTTTCCAATTGCAAATCTGTCTACTACGTAATTAATATTACGTCAATATCTTCATCATTATTCTGATTGTATTATTCAATCTATGATACTTATTTATGTTCTCTGGCAATTTAAATATCATAATTAATGTTGCCTTTACAACAGGCCTATGCTATCGTTGGCTGTGTGATCTGATTTTGTCTTACAACCATATTTCACGTACGACAAATGTCTTGAGTGATCTTGACTTATTTATCTTGATGGAATTTGATTTCCAATTACAGCATAGTCTGTCACACGTAATTCACATTACGTTAATATTTTCATCATTATGACGTCACCCTATACGATATATACATATTTATACTTACTCGTCTTACGAGTAGATACTGTTTCAGTATTCGATATCAGTCTACCAACTGACATATTTTACTACTAATTTATTGTAGTTGTTGGAACTGGTCGCAATGGACTTTATCCGTGGCTATTTCTAACAATGAGGTAACGTCACAGCCTGGACTGCCAATCGTTTGATACGATTAAGTATGGTTTGTTCCAGCCTATGACAAAAGGTTTTGGTTGTATTGTAGTTGTTGGAACTGGCCGCAATGGACCTTATCCGTGGCTATTTCCAGCAATGAGGTAACGTCACAGCTTGGACTGCCAATCGTTTGATACGATTAAGTATGGTTTGTTCCAGCCTATGACAAAAGGTTTTGATTTTATTGTAGTTGTTGGAACTGGCCGCAATGGACCTTATCCGTGGCTATTTCCAGCAATGAGGTAACGTCACAGCCTGGACTGCCAATCGCTTGATACGATAATGTGTGGCTTGTTCCAGTCTCTGACGAGAGGATTTGGTTGTACATGTAGTACCCAAATATACTTAATAATAACTATTTTGCTAAAGAACGGTTTTTCTCCAGATCGATGAAATACGATCATCAATGGGTGTTAGGGACAGTCTTTACAGATTCTTAACGACAGGCTTTCTTCTTTGGTCTGAATCCACGGGACGGGCTTTGAAAAGGGCTGCTGACCCGGTTAGGTACGGATTCTATTACTGCTTGTCGGAATCTTTGATTCTTACAAGACCTTTTAGATCCGTCCGGCGAGAAACCTGTATTGCCGTTTGCTGAAACTGATCATTAAAGACCCCAATATATATGTACCCTTATATACTCTACTATATGGGCGAGATGGGATGTGAAAGTTCAACGGCGATACAGTCTATTGAAGACTCGAGCAAAACTCCTTGCTGTCGTGAGAACGCTGGTCAATGCTGAGGTTTTGCGGTTGCATAACTCAGTAGTGATACTTAGCTTGTGGGATGACTGTATGATTCGATTTGGACACTAAACCTGAATAGTAACAGCTTTGTCTTGTTTTCACGATATTTGGGTACGAGGTAATAGATTGATCATCATATGATCTGATTGACGTCCCTTGCTGGACGTAGGCCTCCTTCGCAGAGTGCCATACTAATATATTTATATTTCAGCTGATCTGTGGATCATAGTAGTTTATACTACTAATGCTTTATGCATTTATTCCAACTGGCTTCTAATTCAGATCACAGTTGTGTAACATTGATTGATCATTATCATATGATCTGATTGACGTCCCCTGCTGGACGTAGGCCTCCTTCGTAGAGTGCCACTATAATATATTTATATTTCAGCTGATCTGTGGATCATAGTAGTATATACTACTTATGCTTTATGCATTTATTCCAACTGGCTTCTAATTTAGATCACAGTTGTTTACTTTGCCTATGCTTTTATGCATTATAAAATGGCTGGTCTCATAATATTATGGGCTACGCTCTTATTATTGCCATGTATATGTTCATTCATCAGGCGCTATTGTCACATAACTCTCATAGTCTCGGTCATGTGCCTTGTGCCTGTACCACCTGCGAGGATACCCTGATTGCTCGTGTTAGGTGTTAGGTAGGGACATATCCAAGCGGCTAGCTTGAGGCTCAGGTTCCTTCGCGAGACTTCTGCCTCGACATAGTTGCCTCATCATGTCCAGAAATGGCTTGGTGGTTTATATGACTTATGCATGGTACTTTTATGAGGAACTGTGGCTTTATAGTTGCGTGCAATCAGCTATTTTATATTTACAATGTTCTCATATCTTTTAGATTGAGATTTACGCCATATTTGGTAAGAAGCCAGACTTTACCTGTTATATCCTACATTGTAGGAAACATTAATGCTATCTCGACATAGCAAATTTAGTTTTAAGGTTTTTCTTACTATATGTTTCACAGGAATTTACCTACGTTTATCTGCTACCACGTTTAACTATATATGCTACAATAACTTATTTTGCTCCATTAACTATTTTCTACCATTTTTTCCAAACACTTAATCTTCTAGGTACTACATGACTACTTCGGATCATTTATACTTGCCTTCATTTAATTCCAAGTAATTTATTTAAGCCTTTACTGGTCACACAGCCAACGACCGTATTTAAATAGTAGGTTAGATTCTACACTTGTTCTGGTTCATATAGCATTGTTGATAATTTAGAAATACTTCTTAAGAGTGTTGTTTTATTGCTTTTATTATTCTCATGATAATGTTTTAATCTCTAGTATGTTTGTTATAGGTTTCATAATATTGTGTTCATGGTTAGTAATTGATTATTCATAGGATATTATAGGATATTGTTGTTATTCATTTAGGCAAGCTTATCCTAATTTTAGGTTGTTGTAATATTGTTTAAACATTGTCCAATTCTCAATTGTTTATACATCTCTCACACCTCAGTGAACTATGGTTACTACGTTTTATAACAAGGTCTTAAATATGTCACTAGATGATCATGCCATTAATCTTTCAATTATTTAGCTGTTGATTTACTTAAAACTGTAGTGTGTTTAGTATTTCTTATGATATTGTAATTAACAAGTTATTTAAATTACTTATTGTATTAGCTTTATGGCAACAAGGGTTTTTGTGTGTCCGCTTGTTTTCCCTTGTCTAGGTTGGCCTAGTAATCAAGCGGATGTCTAATAAAGTTCTCCCCGGACTTTATTAGATTCGAGTTTAGAGTAAATTCATTTTTATTAAATAAATGTTTTGTTTGTTTATTTCTCTCTCTCAACTTTTTGTTTGATTTATTTTCTTTCCCTATAGTAGGAACCCTATCATTTAGATCTGAGAAACTTTAATAAAAGCTTTAGAACTTCAGTAGGTATTAGCAACTTGAGGAAAATCATGGTTTTCAGATTTTCTGGTAAAGTAAGTATAAAGCTTTAGGTATACTTTAGGAACTTTAGGGAAATTTTAGTTAGGCTTTCTTTGGATAGACTTTCCTTGATTTTCCATAAGTTTTCATTAATTTCCTCCCCTAGGGTTTTATTACAGTGTGGTCGCATTACCGGCTCTAAATGCTGATAGCTTTCTTGATTGGTAACAATGTTTTTCAGCCTAATTTCTAACAATTTATTTGAAGCAAAATTCCTAAATCCTACTTTAAATACTCAACCTGACAGTTCAAAATGAAATGCGCAAAGATTTTTGCGTGTCAAGTCTAAACTAAGCAGAAATTACTTGATTAGGCTGCTGTTAGTTTCTGTTTTATTTACCTTGATTCAATATTGACTTCACCCACGCTTTGTTACAGAAACCTTGTTATAGCGTCCTGCTATCAGTATTACACAAGCAATGTTTAAGGAAAAGATACGGGATGTTTTCTTAAAATCTGATATGATTTCGAGTTCATATTTCCCCAAATTGGCTGTATTTTTAGTCATTTTTAAACGAAACATTGAATTTCAACTCGATATAAGTAACATATTTCTTTGAGCACGGAGACAATTTAACACAATACTATACAATACAAATCTGGGGGCACGGTAGTTCCCCCGCCAAGACGAGCCAAGCGAAGCGCAAGGGCACTACCTACCTTTTCTGGAAGTGTTTCGTCGTTTTTTTGAACCCTCATAAAGTTGGTTCCGATGTACCAGATAGTTCATATTCGCAGGATATGATGTCAATAATAGACTAATCTCAGATATATTTACTGATATGTAGAATTTTTATATGTAGAAGTTAGGGTTGGTAGTGTTAGGCCGTGTAGACTCAGAAGCTTGGCTCTACATGAGATCTGATATCTTTTTCACAGGGCAAACCTTATGTGGTCGTCTTGGCAACATTTTACATGAAATGTTTTTGGTGGGATACTCTTTATTGCACATCTCACACAGTCAGTTACAAACCGAAACAAAAAGCAATATGTAAATAGATGTAGACAAAAGGTGGGCGTATCGCTAAAGGACAACCTCTTCCAGACAACCTTTGGGTAGCAAAATAAAACAAAATAGATTTTGCAGGTGGTACGTAATCATTTTGAAGCAGAAGACGTGACACGTTTTTATATGGAAACTGTCAAAACTAATGTAACAATACTGCGACAATTGGAATGCGTCAAGTTAATAAAAGTGACTAGGTACTAAAATGATCATCTACTTTTGCTGTTGACTGTACAAACATACCATCCGTATCGTACTGTACATCTGATCGCGTTGGGCTTCAGCCCCGTGGTCTCGTATCTTCCATCTTTCCCGTCACCATGGGTGTCTCCAAGTTACTAGGGTCTCTGCGTGCTATGTGACCAGTTTTATAGCCCGAGCTAGTCAAAAAATTGGTAGTCTATTAAGGATTAAGGGAGATACAAATTATGTTCTTAGTAGGCATTTGTAAGTGGAAAATACGATAATGAAGACTGTTTACTTTTGGAGACATTTTTAATTTCTTTTTAGGGGTCAGTACATTAAAAGGAAAAATCGGAACCCCTATAGGATGACTCGTGTGTCTGGCTGTCCGTCCGTCTGTTACAAGCAATAAGTTAACGCCGTGAAATAGTCCAGAAGACTCTTCTTCTCTCGGTAAGTGTGTCATTTTTTTGTAGGAAGTACACTCGTATAATCCAAAATTAATATATTTTGTCATCCGTATCAGATCTGTGATAGCCACAAGCTTACAAATTCGCTAAGCAGGTTTAAGCGTTTCCGTGAACAATAAACCATTTAATTATGATATATATTCGCTATCTGTACTCTAATAATACCCTTTATCTCAGTAACAGGTTTTTTCATGGTTTCCTATTATATGTTCAAGTTTACGCTCTATGTTGGTTGTTGGAATAATAAATGACAAACATAACATATCACTCTTCTAAAAATGTGAAGGATAAGCAATAATAATTAAGGGACTATTCCTTAGCAGATTGAGATTGAGAGCTATTTACATGCTTTACATAAATACATATCAGAACGTCTCAGTGAACAATAAATAAAGGAAAACTATCCGTAAGCTGAACAATAAGTACTTACAGTCTTTATCTCGTGAAATTCTTGGAAATTCTGCTCGGAAGACGAATATGTCATTAATGTGTGGCGACAGGGCTGGCTGATATGTATTTTTTGTATTAAACCTTCAATTACCAAGAACCAATTCCATTTTCCGGGAAAACTCCGAAGGCATGGAACAGGGGTGTGGTGGTGCTGTTTTTCAAAAAGGGTGACAACGCCTTACTGAAGAACTACCGACCCATCTCACTTCTGAGCCATATCTGTTTTCAAGAGTCATTACGAACCGTCTCGCACGCAGGCTAAATGACTTCCAGCCTCCCGAACAAGCCGGCTTCCGAAGAGGCTTTAGCACCGTAGACCACATCCATACGCTCCGTCAGTTTATACAGAAGACTGAGGAGTATAACCTGCCCCTCTGACTAGCGTTCGTGGACAACGAGAAAGCCTTCGAATCGATTGAAACCTGGGGTGTACTACAGTCTCTACAGCGGTGCCAAGTGGACTACCGCTATATCGAAGTGCTGAAGTGTTTGTACGGGAACGCCACTATGTCAGTCCGACTCCAGGACCAGAACTCGAAACCAATTCCGTTGCAGCGGGGAGTCAGGCAAGGAGATGTTATTTCTCCTAAACTGTTTTCCGCTGCACTGGAGGATGTGTTCAAGACTCTGGACTGGAGAAGGCTAGGCATTAACATAAACGGCGAGTACATCACTCACCTTCGGTTTGCTGACGATATAGTAGTCTTGACAGAGACCATGGAGGATTTAAGTACAATGCTCAATGACCTCAGTAAAGCCTCCGAGCGAGTTGGTCTAAGGATGAACATGGACAAGACGAAGATTATGTCAAATGCCCATGTAACACCAACTCCCGTAACAATCGGACACTTTACGCTCGAAGTTGTAGACGATTACATATACATAGGACAGACTGTCCAGTTAGGTAAGTTCTTCGAAGTTTCCAACTTCGAGAAAGAGGTTAATCGTCGAATCCGACTCGGCTGGGCAGCATTCGGGAAGCTACGGCACATCTTTTCGTCGAATATTCCGCAGTGTCTCAAGACGAAAGTCTTTGACGAGTGTGTGTTGCCAGTGATGACATATGGTACTGAAACGTGGTCGCTTACTATGGGCCTCATAAGAAAGCTCAAAGTCACCCAAAGAGCAATGGAGCGGGCTATGCTGAAAGTATCTCTGCGTGATCGCATCAGGAATGAAGTTATCCGCAGCAGAACCAAAGTGACCGATATTGCCCTTCGAATCGCTAAACTTAAGTGGCAGTGGGCGGGACACATAGCACGTAGAACCGATGCCCGTTGGGGCGGAAAGGTTCTCGAGTGGCGACCACGTACCGGAAGGCGTAGCGTGGGCAGGCCCCCCACACGGTGACCACGTCGGTAATGTGACGAAGATAAGATGACTAAAAAATATTTGACACATTCATTACCACATTGGCTTTATGCTATATTCATATCACAGTCTTGAGTTAATGATTACTTCCAGGAATTATCGGCACGAAAAAACTATGAAACCCACCCGCAATCACGCCAGGAAATAATAATAATAATCGAATGGCATTTATTTTCGAACCGTGAGGTCTTCGGGAAGACAATTACGGTTGCCACTTTTTGTTGCACTTTTAGCACCACCCAGCGGTCACGTGTAGGGTAGCGATGGGTACTCCCTACGGACGTAGTGCAACGACCCCCCTTGTCAAGTGAGTAGGCAACTTAACGACTGTTGTCGTAGATAGCAACCGGGATCAACGGCTTAACGTGCCTTCTTAAGTACGCGAGCGCTCAGTTAGTAACCACTCAAAGCGGACCCAGCCAAGAACTGACCTGCCCCCACGTTGCTTAACCTCGCATACCGCACCCAGTACGCGGGCGCCGCTGGGCCACGAGCGCTCCGAGCTCTCCAGCAAAGGAGCCGAAAAAGAAAAAGATAATGAAGAAGAAGGCCTCACTTAGGTCGGACACAGCCTCATTTTCGTAATACCTGCACCTCCCGCTGCGGCTAGAGGTCAAGATCTGGTGGTCATGGGTCGGAAAGGTTGCGGGTTGCGGGAGACAGAGACCCGCAGGCCGTCACCCGTCTTCTATTCATTGAATTCAACCATCTTGCTCCTGTTCCGTGTCTCGTCACAGCCCCCGTCGCAATTAAACAGTAATTATATAATTACAGACTTCATACTGTCTAACTCTGGGAAGTTCCACTCTGAAGACGGATGTGTTATTAATATGTGGTGACAGGGCTGGCTAATGCTAGATTTTAGTTTTTTTTATTTAAATTAACCACCGTTAAATTTTCTGTAAGACGTATGCACTACGTGTCTAGGTACCAGACGAACTTATATTTTAAGTGCCGAAAGTGTCCTTAGATTTTTTTAATTTCTTGTTTGTGATCTATACAATTACACTAATCTCCTCAGCTTCGTATAAAGATGGCCTTAGTTTATATTACTACTACTTCGGGTTCTTATGAACCCGAGACCGCGTGTTACAATAAATGCCTTCTTCTTGTAGGAAGTTTTTTTTTCCCACATCATTTGGGTAATACGACACAATATACCCTACCCAAAGGTTGTCTGGTAGAGATCGCTAAAAGCGATAAGACCGCCTGTTGTTACCATTTTTTAGTAAGTCAGCTACTGTACAACTTATCACTAAGTGGTGCAATAAAGAATATTTATTATTATTATTATTGAGCACGCACATACATTTATAAACTTAACAATACCTAATTTAACCCAACAGCATCCGGAATTCAAAGGTCTAAATCCGTACAACGCAAATTTGCTACAATCGGATCCCATACAAACCTTATATTATACCATTTATCTGATTTCGTTGAATTCAGATGGCAACCCTATTTACTAATTTGGGACCTCCGTGACGTCATTACCCCGTAATCAGGGCCACGTCTTCATCTGGCCGGGTGATTGATTGAGCGGTGCTATGGAATTCATATAAACTTTACAATGGTACTGTGAAATTGAATTGTCGATTGAAGGATTTGGGTTGAATAGAATGGGGGTCCTTATCAGTTTGAAACACGTTATTTATGCAATTTCATGAGTAAATTGACACATATTTTGACATATTATCTAAGTCTATGTCACACAACACACACATCTAGTACAGGACTATTGCGGCCTATTTTAACAGTGGTTTATGCAACTGTTACATAACACGAGTGTTTTTTTATGAAACGAGCCACAGGCGAGTTGCATACACTAGTTTATCTTCTTTAAAATATTAAATCACCTTTCATGTGTTTTATATGCAACCATTGAGCCGGCGGAAGCATGTTCACCGACGCGGCGCCGGCCCAGGCTCCCCCTGCGCGGCCCGGACTTGGCGGTCTACAGTATTTGTTTACTACTATTGTTTACAGTAAAACTAATTTATTGCGGCTTAATGCATTTTGAGCTTTAACTTTGTAGTTTTCGAAATATCCAACAGTTTTGGTGGTATAATAACATACTGCATAGAAAAATGCCGTTGTTTGGGCTTTAATATCTCAATAAATATTGTACCTATATTAATAATATTTGGGGTTCCGGTTGTTCTAAAGGATTTAAATATATGTACCAAATTTCATTGTTTTATATTTAATAGATTTGGAGTTATTGAGGGGTCAAAAGTAGCTCCAAACGGTCCGTGTAAAATAAAATAACACACGGCTGCTGCTCGCCAGTTCCTGGGGTGAACTTGGCTAGACACGCCACCACGTGTCTAAATAAGGAGTAGGTATAACGACTGTAGTGAGTGATTGATTACAAATATTTAATTAAATCAACAACTTAAATCGAGTTCCGATAATGTGCTGGTACATGTTTTAAATAATATTTTGATAGTCGTGTTAAGACTACATCGCCCTTCCATAGACCTGTATTTTTACTGAACGAGGGCGCTAAGTGAGCGATGTTTTCCGAGCCTACAGTAACAATCCGGCGTTTGTAAGTATGGATAAAGTTTGTTAGACGATAACACAAGTATCTTTGAAACATGGTAGGCAAATAAGTGTGACAGAAATCAAGAAAAAGGAACAAAAATAATTTACTTGTTGCTTTAAAAAGAGGCAAAGTTTTCATTAAACCTTTCATTTAGCAAAGTAATGATTGTTACTCGTAAGTTCGAACATGAGCTGAATCTGTTACCAAAATATACAGGTTTGTAACAAGGGGCCAAACCAAACTTACATCGCGAGGTTGAAGGATATCATTAGTATTTTTGGAAAATGAGTTTTTAACGTTTTACGTTTACGGTAAAAAAATAACAGCATTCATTACTAATTAGGTATCATGATCCCAAAAGTTATCCTTTATGAAAACATACTTTGATAATAATAACCTAAGTAAACCCTAACAAATATGAGTACCTATTAAAACAAAACATGAAACTGGTATGGCTTTCGCTAAAACAATAGGCAGTTCGAAACTTCAAAATAAAAGAGAAAGGTTACAAAACGTGGCAAGAATAAATTAGCCACGCTTTGCAATGTGAAAACGTGAAAAAAGGAAAAAAAAGTAAAGCTTAAAAAAAAACCGACGAATAGAGAACCTACTCCTTTTTTGACGTCGGTTAAAAAGAACGATTAATTGACAAAAAATGGTTGACAGATTGTGTTTTGTTATACATCTGTTTTATGCACCCTTTGGTCCCCCGGTAGCATACTTAAGGATGATTCACAGTAGACCGTTCCGTGTCCAGGCCGGCCCGTTTTCTATGACAGCAAACGCGAAGGCCGGAAGGAAAGAAATTCTCTAGAAGAAAACGGGCCGACCCGCACACGGAACGGCCTACTGTGAATCATCCTTTATGCGTTAATAAATTCATTTTTAGATAAACGACCCAGTAGTTGACACTGCCGGTTGGGTCCAGTATTGACTTGACACTGTCAACAGTAGATGTGAAAAATAGGTGTCAATAATGGTAGGTCTAGTTTAGTTTTGTCTATTTATGATATGTTGTAGATCTAAGGCACTTTGCTAGATTGAATAGCGATTATAACGTGATGGGGACGTTGTTGTTGAATGCAACGTCCCCATCACATCATGCATGACATAGAAGTCATATCGACTGGAAATACTGGGAAATAGGTTGATTTGAAGGGCACGTGTTAACAAGGTTATAACACTCGCCCAAGTAACTCAGCCCAAAGACCGGATATAAATTCGCCAGAGACAATGGAGTCCTGATTAATGCTCATAATATTACAAAATTCCTCAAAACAATTAGCCCATAATACCTCAATTTTGACGAACATTTACGTAATGCTGAATTTCAGCCTATTCTCTCTGTACTCTATTTCGATTGAATTGTCACGGGTCTCCTTACACGTGCCGAGCTCGATCGAATTTTCAGACAGACTTCTAGGTAGTGGCGGAAAAACGCAACAAGATTTTGAAATATTTAATGATTAAATCTAAATATACTTCGTCAAGTTAAACAAACACGGCGAATTTGGAGCCGAATTACCACATTATTGCTTTTGAGGTTTGAAGTAATACAGGGTGATTTTGGGGTCGTGATCCGAAATAATTGTACATAGTCAAAAATTCAAAGTAGACAACATCACAGTCGGTATGAAGGTTTACTCAAATCATTTTCTTTTTTTACAAATTTTAATGGAAAATATTACTTTTTCATACAACTTGGTCACCCTACCCCACTGTCAACTCTCCATACCATACGTCAAAAAGAGTAGGGTAACCATGTTTTTTTGTGATTTTGTATTTTTTTCATCAAAATAAATTAAAATAGAAATGCGTTTGTTGCGTGTCACTACAATTTTTTTGAAATGGCTAACAGATACCAAGTCTAAAAACTGGTTCTTGATCCACGACCCCGAAATCACCCTGTATACCTATTGTTAGCATTATACTTCAACCCTAGCAGTGCGGTTGCTTGGATTAACATTTATTGTAACCACCGTCCATACCACCACCATATCAGCCCAAGGACCTCCACTGCTGTACATAGGCCTCCCCCAATTTCATAGGGGGTAAATGCCATAATCGCCACGCTTGGCATGCGGGTTGGCGATCGCAGTATCTCCACCGCACTCCAGGGATGCTGCTGCCCATCCCACGGTGGTCTAGGTCGTAATTTTAGGACATACCCGGGTCTCTTTTATTTATTGTAAGGATTGGATCATATACATAAGCTGATGTTTATCTTCACTGATTCGTATCATTTCTCGCAGTTCTTGCTACATAATGTTGGAGCCTCGTTGGAGCGTTGTTGCGTTGTTAAAAATATAGATAATGAGATGCAAAATGTCCATTTGATGGCGTATGATGGTAGCCATTTTATCACTTATCGTCCTGGATAAGACATTCGTCACGTTCTGACAAGTATGCGAGTGCGAGAGTGACGGGCGTCTTATCCACGACGATAAGGTATAAAATGGCAACCATCATACGCTTGCTGATGCACAAGCAAAAGGACCGTGTTTTTTTTTTCTTGATCAGGATCGTTCGTACTATTCGGTGTCACTGAGCTTTGAATTATGGGCCTTAATAGATACTTTTACATTTGGCGGCAAAGGGTAGTACTATAAGCATCACAGTTAACTGAACTTAGGTAGAACTTATCTCGTTGCAATAAGGTTCACGAATGGTGATGCTGGTAGTAAGATATCAGCAAGCGTTTAAGTGTCAACTCTCAGCCGTATCAGTACAGTTTCGTTACTACCTACCTACTAACATATTAATAAGGAATAATTTGTAACTAACAATATATGGATCATTGATCATCATCATCATATCAGCCGATGGACGTCCACTGCTGGATATAGGCCGCCCCTAAAGAAGAAGAAGTTATTTATTTAGCAGACAAACAATTACAAGAAAAATTGAGAAACGGATTTTATTTTAAGAGTGCCACAATGACCGGTCCTGCACCACCACATTCAGCGGACTCCCACGACTTTTACCAGGTCAGCAGTCTACCTTGTGAGGGGCCTACCAGCTGCGCCTCCAGTACGTGGATCATTGATGTCTGAAATAAATTATTATTTCTCAAACATGCAATGAAATATGGATGTTATGTTCCTTATAATAGGCTGCGAAGTATGACGTTTCAGGTGCGGCTAGGACAAGAGGTCGTTAATGCAATTCCATACAAATGATGCAGGCCTAGGCCGGCAAAGTCCTCTTTTTTAATTTCCTTTCCACATTAATTTGTGGCACAGGCATCATGACATTCTGCCACTATGCGTATTAAAAATAAAACTTTGATTTTTTTGTTGTTTATTTCATTGCATGTTTGAGAAAAGCACTATACATACCTCGGCCGGAAATATGGGGTTGCCCGCCTGAGTTCTATCCGACCTCGCTTCGCTCGGCCGTCTATATGTCTTCGGCCGGCAACCCCTTTCGTCCCGGCCTCTGTAGTAATGTACTATTATTTTTCTGCGTACGAGAAAGTACGTTAATAAAATTGTAAAACATATTCAGTCATATATTTTTGTTTGATCCTATTTGTCCTGATTGCGAACCGACGAGGCAATCAAATTGGGACAAAAGATGGGCGACGATACATCTTAATTCCTGATTGGTGCTTATCGGGTGTCAGGGGGATTCGGGCATTCATTATCGTTAAGTGAAACGGAACAAGAGGAATATATTGATGTTTGCTGAATTAGGACGCCCACGGCTGATATTTACTTGGATCTTGGCACTTTGGTTGCTATATTTACTGAATAATATAGAGACGAACGTAATAAATAGCTATTTATTACGTTCATCTCTCGTAGTGGAGCTCCACTACCTCATCGGGTGTTTAATATTTTTTATAAAATGAAACAAATATTCATACTTTCATTTTTCATAAAGATGGATTTTATAATTTGAACTTGTGTGTTTAAGTTTTTTTTATTATGAACTTTTATTTAATCACACAAGAAAAACACTAAAAAGAACATTGCATTAAAAACTAAAAACTAAGAGCTACATAGGTAGCTCTAAATAAAAAAAATATCCTCTAAATCAGTGTCGACGGGTGTTTAAGTTGCATAATAACAATTAGTATAAATTCAAGAAACAGAATGATCAATTTTGTCATAATTTTAAGTTTCATAAAAACAAATTAGTAATATATTTTCGTATATACCACCATCATATCAGCCGAAGGTCGTCCACTGCTGGACATAGGCCTCCCCCAATTGGAGGAGTAAGGAGGTGGGAGAAGAAAGAAATGATATAATCGCCTCGCCTGACATGCGGGTTGGCGATCGCAGTATCTCCACCACACTCTAGAGATGCTGCTGCCCATCCCCCGGTGGTCTTGGTCGTAGTTTTTGGATATCCCGGATATTTTCGAATGGAATTATGCAATTCGTTTTATGCAGTTCAAACGTTATAGCAAATGATGTTACGGTAATGAGTTTGAGTTTATAAAACTTCTATGCTATATGAGAATTATGTTTAGCAATAATTATATTGCTATTAATAACTGTTATCATTATATTGCAAACATTTATTATGAATAACGTACGTAGGTATGGTATTTTTTGTTCTTAATTTTTGATTTTGTAAAACTTCTTAAAATAGCAACATTAAATATTTTATTATTATTTTATTTCTTTTATATGAAATTAATTATGCAAAAAAAAATTGAACCGCACCGTACCTAATCGAATGTGAACCTGATAAGTTGTTGCAAGATACAAGCGAAATTCATGTCAACATTCCGCGTCGACTCAAATTACTCAATAACACATATAATATTGTTCACACGTATGACATATGATTGAAAGTGTCGATTATTAGGTCAGTGTCAAGGGCCGGGAAGATAATCAACACAACGTATTTTTTATATACAACGACGGCGGCAAACAAGCTTACGGCCTGCCTGCTGTTAGTGTGACCTGCGCCCGTGATTTGCAATAACTTTGCGTATTGAAGACTTATGCTAGATCCGAATGAAAGTTGTTAATAAGCTGTTACACTTGGCAGGGGCTACTTATTAGAGGCTTATTATTGGGGTTCAAACGGCCGCGGGGCCCAAGTGCGCGCCGCGCGCCGACTCTACAAAGTTTTATTTATTTATTTATTAGTACTAACAGTTTTACCTAACGCACTAACTTATAACTAATAATAGATTAAAATAATGTTAATTAAACAATTTTATAACAATTTATTCAAAATATACATAATAGGTAATAAAATACATATAAATCATTAATAAATAGGATGGTCATAATTTTAACAAATAGTACTGGTGGTTACTATTGACTGCAAATAGTGACTCGATGCGGCTAAAAAACGATTCTCAGACGTGAAAAAGATATCAAGTTGACAGTCGCTGGTTAATATGCTGTTAAGCAAGTTTAGCGCCTGGTGCAGGGGTGAAGAGGCGAGTGCGGGCCGGCGGGACGGCGAACGGGCCACGGGCGCGCGCGCGGAGTTGTCTGCTGGTGGGCAGCGGGACACGAATGGTTACCAGTGCAAGTAGTGCGGGTGGTTGACTACAATCCCTCGTATTAGTCTAAAAAAGTATGTGACCAAACACATGTTTCACCTGGCTTCGAGAGACGTATAGCCGACCATGCCAAGTATGAAAAGAGTTTTGTAGGCGCGCCTAGTCGATACATCCGGCGGTCGGCTGGCAAATATTTCGCTCAGCGCAGCGAATAAGCATTGCCATCCAGCGTGGCGAAGCAGCCGGCCTGTATCAAGCCCGCTGTTCCGGGCACACAGTGCGTTGATAGCGATCTGGGCCCAAATATATTATTTGCAAGTGTATATGCCTCATAACCTCTTCTTAATTGTGTAAACACTGTTTGGTACCAATAAAACTGTTTTCATTTTCAGTTAATGTTAATGTTCCTAGTTATATCCCGTCTATTATACTATTCTGTGATCCTGCTTCTTTTAATAAATAGGTAGGTATCTTTTATTACTTACTTTGATTAATGTACTGTTTACTTTGATTGAAAATTATAATTACGTTCGCGAGCGCTTCCGCTTGGTAAAAAAATATTCTGTGTTTTTTGATGATGATGGCTATATCACCAATTTCAGCCTGTTGTGACATTGGCCTTGAAAATATCGTAGGTAATAATAAAGTTTTATGGCCTATTTTAAGTGTAAATATGCAAAAATGTTTTAAAAAATAAGGGACATCGAACGGAGACATTTTTTTCTTTGATATAAATAAGGTACTTAAACGTCCCAGTCCTCGACACTGACCCAGTACTTGACTCTTTCAATATAATGTCATTATAGTAATAGAAGTAAACGATAGCAGTGTCAACTCTTGGGTTGGTGTCAAATATTGGCACGTTTAACTTAAAACATGTTACCCTCTTGATTAAAGTTAAGGTAAGTTTAGGTACGTTGTACAATCTTACTGTGTTTCTAACAATCTTATTCATAAAACAACGGGGCGTTAAATGAACTACGTATGTCGCATACAGCGCAGCCAAACAGGGCTCGGAACCGGTTAATCTCAAAATCCTGAAATAGCCAAATATTTTTAATTAGTTTATGCTCTTTATGTAGGACTCAATAATGTATTTGGGTTATTACTTCATATTGTTAGATTGCCTGATTAAACATGAAATAGAAGACGAAAGAACGATAAGAACTAAAAAAATACCGGTATTTTTATATGGACAGAATACCGGTTCCGAGCCCTGCAGCCAAATTCTAATAAGCAGCGCCATGTCACTGACATGAAAAGAGTTGAGAAGTTACAAACTTTAATCACACTAAAAGGCAAAGGCGCCAGAATTAACTTCCACCTAGAATACTCTTTACACTACACTCTTTGAAAATGAATTTCATTTTGGTGACATCAAAACCCCTAGGTTTTGATTAAAAAGGCAAAGTCTTTTGTCTCATCGTGACTTTTAATCACGAGCAAGCCAAAAGTGGCACATAGCAAGACTATGAAACAAGGAATTTTCGAGAAACTTCAAGAGAAGTTTCAAGTGCTTTGTGAGGCGAAACAAAGACGGAATGATGTTTCAAATTCGGAGTCAGTTATATTTTTAGGAATGCTTATTTTTAAGTTGAAATTCTTCGTAGAGGACGTGTATTTTCGTATATCAAAGTTTTGTGCAAATTTGAATATTTGAAAGTCTTGAAACGTCTATTAATAATGTTACAAATACGAGTGGCCGAGTATCTTATTAACCGTTGTCACGTAAAAAGAGAAACAACTAAATTCATAGTTGTCCTTTTGTTTAAATAGGATAGTCTCTTCATGCTAAACTTCATAACATATTGCCCTTATATGGATAGTGCACCATCAAAATGAAAATAATCTAATTGACACCACTCCTTGCCAAAAAGCGCGTTTTTTGGCCAAGTGGTGACGTAAAATTGTGTACAAAACACGGGTCGTAAAAGAGAAAGCCCTCTCTCGCATATTTATGACCCTCGCCTGCGGCTCGGGCCTCAAACATCTGCGATATCGGCCTTTCTTTGTTTTACAACCCTTGTATCGTAATGTACTATTATTGAGGGGGAAATATGGAACAAACAATATACCTACAAATAAAAAATAAACACAAAATGAAAATTACAACATAGAATCAGAATAATCTATACTAATAATATAAAGCTGAAAAGTTTGTTTGTTTGTTTTGGATAGTGCATTTATCGAGGAAGGCTTTAGGCTATATAACATCACGCTGCGACCAATAGGAGCGAAGATGCGGACGAAGTCGCGAGCAACAGCTAGTGATATAATATTATAGGACTTGAAATTTTCTTAATAATATTTATGTTTAGTTTAGGACCCGGGTATGTCCTAAAACTACGACCAAGACCACCGGGGGATGGGCAGCAGCATCCCTTGAGTGCGGTGGAGATACTGCGATCGCCAACCCGCATGCCAAGCGTGGTGATTATGGCATTTACCCCCCAAAAATATGGGGGAGGCCTATGTCCAGCAGTGGACGACCTTTGGCTGATATGTATTTATTTTTAACCGACTTAAAAAATAGAGGAGGTTCTCAATTCGACTGTATTGTGGTTTTTTTTGTTACCTCAGAACTTTCGACTGGGTGAATCAATTTGGATGATTCTTTTTTTATTTCAAAGCTGGTGAAAAAAGAAAACCATATAAGTCTTAGCATTAAGTATGCGCGCGACAAGTGGACGAATAAATCAATATCACGTCAACCGATTTGGATGTTTTTTTTATTTGGTGGGATGTAGATTTGTATTAAGCAGTAACACACTGTTTTTTTTAATATTTCCCTTTGGTTTGAAATTTGGAAAGGTTGTACTTCAAGGGTAGTCTGATAAGAGTTTGGTTAGGTTCTGATTATGGTTACGGAACTTTTCAATTCTTAGGAGCAAATTAACGATACTCGGCCAAATCTTTTAAAGGCTATCTGGATATTGGAGTCACCTAGCGTAACGTCGTTATGGTCAAGTATTTGTCGTAGTTGAATATGATGATATTGATGATCAATGGAACTCCCTAGCGGCTTACAGTAAGGGTGCGATCTGTTGCTGAATTTATAACTGTCTATAATCAAATTGCAATCGCTTACGTTAGTTGCTGCATTGCAACTTCAAAGTCTGTATTTTTTATTTTTTTAATAATTTTATCATTCCTTCGGTTACTAATACAAATTACATGATTTAATAAAAAATAAATAGTACAACAACTTCGTACTTGGACACAGTATTTCACGAAAAAAATAGCAATTGTCTTGTTTTTCATATAACGACGTCATAATTTTCTATAATATATGGAGCCTTTTTGGTGTCCGAGAACAATATCCAACTTTGACCCTCATTTGCGTCTTTTATTGTGCTTTAATCGTAGTTGGTCGCATACAAACACGTAATTCCCTTTAAAAACTGGGTCGAATGGCATCGTTACTATATTTTTGGAAACTAGTCTATTATCAAATCACACGGTACCGTAAGCGGCAAGTAACATAAATGAAGGTACTCGCACCTCAATTTTTGTTACTTATAAACTTAGACACTAAAGCTGATTATATTATAAAGACATTATGAAACACATAATGACGTCCGTAACTTTGTGTGTGTAAATTAATTGGTAAAAATAATTCCATACGCTTACAACCCAATACATAAACCTTAATATCATCGTATCGTCACAATCGTTATGATGAATTACTATCATCATTATATCAGCCGAAAGACGTCCACTACTGTACATAGATCTTCCCCAAAGAGTGCCTCAATGACCGGCCGGTCCGCCACCCGCATCCGCAAATTATGGAGCCAATGTCAAGTATTGAGGCGTTAAACGGCCTTTTTTGATGCTCAAAGCAAAACCATGACCTTCATTTACACAATATTTATGGAAAACCGTCTGTTTGATCAAAAGTTTTAGGCAAAGTATTTTCAGATTTGTTATACGCACTTACAATAGTTATTTGTTATACAAGGGTGCAAAGTTGTATTTTACCCGCGAGTGTTTCAACACACGAGAAGTAAAATACAACTTTGCACCCGTGTGTAACACAAAACTTTTCTCCTCACTATAGCGAGGAAAGTGCAACATGCAAAAAAACACAGTTCCACAGGCATGATTTTCATCACTGGAATCACTGATTTTTTTACGATATTATAACAGAAAACTCTGAAAGTTGTGTATAATATTTACGCGAGTCGGAGTTGGTCACAAGTTGTGTATATTTTAGTTGACATTGACAAGATGACATTTCTGACGATGCGTTTTGAAATTGCATCGACTCAACTTGTGCGTTTACAATTATACTCAAAGTCATTATAAAATTTTACTTATAGAATTTTAAGGTTTGCGACTTAAATCATTAAATAAAGTTGAATTTAGTATTTTTTATTAAATTCTCAAACCATTTATTTAATGATAATTGATATCAAACGAACCATTAATATGAGCGTTTTACGTTTTGTTATCTGTCAAAAGTTACTCAAACACGCTCCAAGGTCAAATTACTTTCCCCACTTGTGGATAAAATGCGTTTTTACCCGCTTGTTTCAAAGGATAAAAGACGGCTTTCCGAGCTAGTGAGGGGAAAATATACATACACGTGCCTTAGCTACAGTGCAGTGGCTTTAAGTACAGGAATACGTGTACTATTAGCAACATAGTGAATGGATCACAGGTAGACCTTATCTCGAAGCAATAAGGATCGCAAATGGTCAGTTAATTGTGATGCTGATAGTATCTATTTAATTTAAAAGAGTCTTTTGAACAAAGGTTAATCAAATTCAAACATCCCAGACCGCCTGACAAGTTCGCAGACGTGTGTTCGTAAACAATTAATGTCTAGGAAACCAAATTAATATAAGCTACTTGAAGTTAGTTTGGCGTTGCCAAGTTGGTATAGCTGATACATTAGGTTTAATCAAGTTAGGATGACACTTTAATGTTGTGAGACCTTATAATATATTATTACCATTCGTCTTTCAGAGGACATGGCCTTATTTCAAAAGCTAAGACTACTTTCCATATGTTAAAATTCCTGACATGGTGCCACTATGCGGATAGTAAAGCAACAAAACCGTAATAATAATTATTGTGAACAAAAATCCCAATAATAAAAAACTTTCAGTTTGTGACGATGATTGCATGGTTGTACGTTTTTCTTAATTTTTAAAAATAGTTTGTATGAAACCATTCCCGTATTATAGCTTATACATCAGTAAATATAAAACATAGGCTATAATTTAGAGCGGGTGGATAATTTTGTATGAGTAACAAAAACCGTTATCATAAAATCCACTCTTTAAAGGGGTGAAAAGGAGGATGAAAGTTTGGGGAGCAAATACTTTTCACGAGAAACTTTAAACTTCGTCTATAGAACTAGCATAAAATTACAAGAAAGCTGATTTTCATAAGTCAGTGTTTTTGATAATTCACATTCAGTGGAGAAAAGGGGGTGGAAAGTTTGGTTAGAGAGCAAGTATTTTTTTAACGGTATTATTACAGTAGGTATAGGAAATATATTTCCTAAAGCTATTCAAGTGTTGGCGTCTGGTAATCATAATTTCTCGTTTATAAGCAGGTACACTACAGAACTCTGACTAAAGAATAAATTGCCTCAAAAAGGTCATAAAACAACAAAGCCGAGAATTAGGTCAATAAATAGATCTTTAAATCTACCATCAGCATCGTACTCACTTTGAATAACTAACTAACTAGGCTGGCACGACGACCCAAATGAGTCTTGGCCTCTGAGACAGGAGCACGCCACTTTTCTCGGTCGTGCGCTATTTCTCGCCAGCTTGCACCGGCTCCAAGTTCACGCAGGTCCACGTCCACCACATCCTTCCAGCGATACTTGGGACGACCCACAGGACGCTGTCCGGTTGGTCGGCTCAAGTAGGTATGCTCTCTTCACCTGAAGATCTTCTCCCATCCTCTCGAGGTGGCCAAGCCGGCGAAGAAGATGCGCTTTGGATTCACCAATAATATTTGGTTCGGTCACCACCTCTTCTATTTCTTTTTTTTATTAAAAATGGGATTGCTCTAGGCCACCATCTAGCCAGGGGGCAAAGATGAGGCCAACGATGAAGCGAGCTCACCCAGAAGATGCCTATTCACTCGTGCCTTAAAAAGATCTAGGTTATATGAACTCGGAAATACAGACGCCAGCAGGGAGTTCCAAACCTTAGAAGTACGCATTATAAAAAGAAGATGCAAAGCGCTTGGTTTGAATTAGAGGAATTTCGACCAGGTAAGAATGGTAGCCCGCCGTACGGAAGAAGGGGGAAGGCGGTATGAGCTCATGGAGCTCCTGAGCACACTCACCGAAGTACAGTTTGTAGAAGACGCACAGACATGCTACTTTGCGTCTATGTGCTAAGCTCTGCAGCTTATTTCCCACTACCGTACTGCCGCCAATGATCCTCCTGGCTCTGCAGTCCACCGATTCGAGTGCGGCAAGTTGGTACTTAGCCGAGCCATCCCAAAGGTGACTACAATACCCCATGCAAGACCGGACTTGCATGGAGTTCTGACTCACTTTGACTAAAATATGACTTTTATTATCTCAGTTCTGCAATGAAATTGAACTTGGTGCCCATATGATGAAATACAGTATGTACACGTAAATACCTATTGAATAACAATAATGACATACTCTTAGCTCTGTTGGTTTTGGTCTTCCTTTCATACATAGTTGCCCATGGTCCTTTAAACACGAACTCATTCAATCAAAAATACACTGTGCTAGAGTACAATCAATTGACACTTTTTCACCTTATCACAATGGAATAAGATGCAAAAGTGTTGACTTGCTTTTTTTCTTGACTGTACGTACCTACTCATCGGTGTGGTCTCATATGTATGGTAGCATATGTAAAAAATATGTATCCCTTTATGAGGCTAAATAAATATATTTTATTATTATTATTTATAATAGTTTAAAACCTACAATTGATACCCTGAATTAAAATATAAATGACTGCCTATCCCATTTGGGAACTCAAGCGTGAGTTTATGTGTGTATTTATTACGCTCTCATACAACCCTTTTTCATCCCTCAATAAACACATTTACTCGTAAATCGTATAGAATCTAATTTAAACCCATTTATTTCCACCATTCAACCCTACATCATGTCAACACCACAATCAAACAAAACTACAAAGGGTCGATTCCCGAAAACTAAGGACCCATTAACAATGATTCGTATGCCAAAGGGTCTGATCGATCTGTGCCACCGTGAATATTAGAGGAGTGTAATGGCGTGGCTTAGGATTTACCGCTTTGTATTTAGATAGGTATTCGTATTCATATTCTAAGATTTTTAAAACTTCTAGTCAACAAAAAGACTAAAAATAAATGTAAGACAAATTGCAATAAACATTTTAAAATATGTAAGATTCTCCCAGTAAGCCTTAAGCATAAATTCATCCTAGCACTTAATCACCACGGCAGTCGAGAACATAGCCTACCTCATATATGCCACACTTACGGCACCAGGTCGGTAGCTGCGGGCAAGTACGATATACCGAGGGTAACCAACTACTAGGGCGATAGATGCCTGCGGAAACGCCTACCCTACATTTTAAACTGCGTGCCGGCAGATATCAGACTGGACACCAATAGAGCAACATTTAAAAGAAAATTATTTAGTTATTTTTTTAATTGCATAGTAGAGAATAGAGTCTTAACTATATGCAAATAGTAATAAGTTGTAATAGATGTTATATTATATTAATTATATATGTGTAGTAATAGTAGTCAGCGAAGAGACTCAGATCCCACAGTCAAACTGTGTAAACCGTTTTGTGGGACATACACCAATTGTAAAATTGTATCTTTTTATAATAATAAATAAATAAAAACAAAAATATAGAGATGTAGCTTAAGTTGTCACAAAAAAACAATTACGAACTTTGCGTTCAAGTACGTTCAGAGCGCGTGACTCTTATGAATGCGTGTGTATTCTAGGTTTTCATCAAGAGCGTACTTCAATAAGCTATTGAAGAGTTGGTTTCCCCTTCAGGCTCAATTGTAGTATCATAATTATTATAGCTACCTTATGGAAGCTACAACACAATGTCTCGTCCCCCCCTCTCTCATGTAATCTACCCCCGCGAACCCCACTAACCCCACTAACCCCACTAAGCTACCGCACCCCGTGAACTGACTAAACTTACTAAAGTCGCTTTGAGAAAAACGAGCTTTATGAAAATGATTTGGCCTTGTGATCGTCTATGGTAGAACCCTATTAGTGTTGTGAACCGTAAGCAACCCCTGAACTTTAATGTGAAGCTGGTAGGATCGTTGGACTCTTCATCTCTACTAATATTCGCGACCTAATCTATCCTTACACACATCACTACTCAGTTGACCCAAACGCTACCTAACTAAGATTGGGCTGCGTTGGCAGCTTGTATCATTAAAATACACGCTTGAAACTCATTCTAATAGGGTTTTACTTAGGATTAGCCTATTTGAGAGGAGCCTAGAGATTATTCTGCCTGTACTAGTCGTTGTAATGGTCATAATAGTACGAAACTTAGAGCGTTACGTAGCTCACCTAACGGACTTCTCTCCTAACTGTTCCTATAGGCCCTAGCGCTTGGGAATAAGGTTTTATTTATTGATTTGGCTCTAGTCCCCGACCACATCTGTCTGCGTCTCTATCTGCCTCTTGCTGGCGGGGGCGTGTCGTCGAAGGAGGGCAAGTCTCCCACCACAGCACTTGGAAATCCCTAAACCAAGGATACCTGCTAGTCTAAGCACAACACTTTGACTACCCTAATCTTGCGAAAGTTATCCTTGGTTGTATATGTTGCGACGTGCTATTTTTAGCTATTGACGCTGCCAGCAAGAGTAGGAGGATGGGGAAAGACGCGCTATCCTTTCAGCTTTCTACATATTCTAGCTTCGCAAAACAGGGAAAGCTGTTTTGCTTGGCCACTCAGATGCTCGCGGGCATCTCTAGTCTACACTACCACTGAAGGCTCTGATGTCTTATTAACCCTATCGCTCCTAGCGGCTCGAAGCCCTATCACTAGCATGCCTAGCTCCCGTTGAAGCCAAAAATGCCGAACCGTAACACGTAGCCCACCGAATTTCCCTTATTTAAAAACGAGTTAACCACGTCATGAGCGTTCAGCTACCCATTGTGGAAAACGTCTGATGTACGGCTCTGCTAGACATCAGTCCCTAGTAGACATGGCCCAATACTCTGGGTATATGCCCACCTCCTATTCACAACGTACACTGATCACTTTAAATATACCACACTAGGTTCGGCATTCTCAGCCTCACCGTAACTAGGTCCCTATCAGGCCTATGCTAAATACCTGAAGACTAACAGCTTAAGAATCCACTTATCTCACTGTTCACTTAACACTTTTACACACGTATACTGAAGACACTTCGTTCTCTGCCATCGGTGCTCTAACTATTCCTCGACTGGAACACTACCAACACTAAAAGAATCCCTACTGTGATCATTTGATGTATTGTCCTCGCACGTTGTCTTTGTCTTTCAATAGTGAATAATATTTACTTGTATGTAGTTGTGCGCTTGCATTAGTCCGCGTACCGACGTCATTGTGATTAAGAAAGGGATGCGTATCTTCTGTTTCGCTCACTCGCACCACGTAACGATGACGATCTCCATTGATAATAAGGTTTAAGTTTGTTTGCTACATTACCTACGTCAGCTCTGAGGATTTACTCGCTGTTTTAGCCGTCTAGTTACTAGGCACGCAAGCGCGGCCGGAACATTATTTTCATACCCGTCCCTGTCTCATAGTAATAAGGTCGATAATTAAGCTTTTAATGGTTAGAGTTACAGCTAGGTATATTTTCATTAGTGTTTTCCAACCCAACTTACATGTAATACCAACTTTACTTTAAGCTTCAGTGAAAAGCTTAGTCGAAACTTTAATCGAAATTACTTTAGTATTGAACGTGGCAGACAGGTACCTGCGTCACGTGACAACAATCAATATACTATCGATGATATACTGTGGCAAAATATTGACAAAATAAAATCATTTTAAGTTATTCGATCCTTCACACGAGAAAGAAGAGAAGAAGCGAAGCTAATATACGGATTGCTATAAAAATAATAAAATCAAATAAGAGACCTAAATTCTGGACAGATAATCGTTCACTTTAAATTTTCCGCACTTCCATTTATTTTTGCAACTAAAAGGTTTCCAAACAAAGCCCGACACTACAGACACAGCTGTGAGCTTAGATCGCCTTTTTCAGTCGAGTGGGCAGTAATTTAGCTACTTTACGTATCAGAGGGAAGGAATTTTTGCACGAAAAAACTACGAGTAGAGCTCTAGATTCCCGATTGATTTTGTAATTCTTTTCGTTGCCTCGATACCTGTACTGTGTAGGCGATCCTCGTATTTTATACCAAATATTAGTACAAACATTCAAAGAGTTTTGAAATCATCATCCTTCTACCGTTGTCTCGTTTTGTACCTTTATACATTTTATTAATAACCCACTCTTGAATGAGCCATACGTATAGTTGGAACTCGCACGACTTCCAGATTAAAAGTGTCGATTAAACTGGCAATACACCGGTTAACTACACAGGTTTTTATATTATGTAACAAAACAATTGCATTAGCTTCATTTTCTGTCTTCGAAAATACGAGCATGTCTCTTTCTTCCGCTCCTAATTAGGCTGGTTTCCTATCCGCCTACGTCGCAAAATACTTTTACTCTGCACTCTTTACTCCAATTTTTTGGTGTTACTCGAGTCCTTCAACTTCGCTCTTCTGGCAATCTTTATTCCGCCTTACCGTATTGGTGTCATGTCCAATTCCTTTTCCATTCAGGTAGTCCGCTTCTGGAGCAGTGTCTTCGTTAAAATTAGACAATTTCCAAATAGGCTTGCTTTTAAAAAAAACTTGTACAAGTTTTTTGCTGGCAGAACCAAGAAATCATAATATGTCTGAATTGCAAGTTTCATCCATATATATGTATATTACTAATAATATTATATAATAATATCAGATCGTATTGTATATATCCTTCCAGTCTTTGTCTCTTTTGGTTTTTTATTAACTTAGTTGCACCGCCCACAATTTTTCTGCTTTGCCTTGAGGCTGACTGGTAAAGAATGCGTTATGGCATTAAGTCCGCCTTTTGTACCATAAGTTTAGTCTGTAAAGAGTAAATAAATAAAGCCTCTAAGTTAAAATATATCTCTTCAGGTTAAAACCGCATCTTATTTTAATTTCATCTCATCCAGTGAGTGTTGCTTACAGTTATTACCTCATACGAGACTGCACGACAGCATTTCGTGAACCTTGGGGTTTTGACAGTACCTTCTCTCTTCATATTTGAGGTTGGTAAATATGTGAGAAGAAACCACATAAAGTTCCCAATGGGGAATACTGGTTCTGCTAGATGGAAACCAGGCCTGGCTGTCCCCGCGCACAGGCTCCAGAGGACCGGTTAGTCACTCGGTGTAATGGGTGCCAGAATTTATAATAAAATACCAGAGTCAATAAGAACTCTGGACTCTGAACGGAGTTTTACGCACAGACTCAAAATGTATTGCGCTTCAAAAGCTACTACTCGGTAAGGAATTTCCTTGAGGAATAAATATGTCAAAATTAATTTAATGTTATTCATGTTTTATTTTTATTATTATTACTTTTTCAATTGTTTTAGTTTTATTTTCAAAGACATGCTAATTTTAATTAATGAATGTAATTGGCAATGTATGATTAGTACAAATAAACACATATCATATCATATCAGATCATATCATAATGCTGAAGGACGTCCACTGCTGGGCATAGGCCTTCCCCAAAGACCTCTACAATGACTGGTCCTGTGCCACCTGCATCCAACGAACAACCGCGACCCTTACCAGGTCATCAATCCCCCCACGCTTCAACTTCCGGTACTAAGTATGTAACCTAGATGCTTACAACTTTGATCTACGAGTTCTCGATTAATTGATATGCTGTGTTGACAGCAAATGAAGTTCTCTCTCTCTCTCTCTCGCTTAGCGTATCTTCGAGAGCTCTGGCGTCCAAACACTATGAGTCATGGAGAAAGAGCAGTAGCGGTATTAGTATCGCGTCTTCTTTAAGAGTCATGGTTATTATGAATCGTGTGTCATTTATTTTCGAACCGTGAGGTCTTCGAGAAGACAAGTACGGTTGCCAGTTTATGTTGCACTTTTAGGGGGTCACGTGTAGGGTAACGGTGGGTACTCCCTATGGACGTAGTGCAACTTCGACCCCCCTTGTCAAGTGAGTGAGCAACTTGACTGTTAGAAATTCTCAAGCCGCCCGAAGGCTTCTAACCTGGCTTAACGACTGCTGTTGTAGACAGCTACCAGGATCAACGGCTTAATGTGCCTTCCAAAGTACGGGAGCGCTCAGTTAGTAACCACTCAAAGCGGTCACCCATCCAAGAACTGACCTGCCAACACGTTGCTTAACCTCGCATACCGCACCCGGTACGCGGGCGCCGCTGGGCCACGAGCGCTCCGATGACCGACCACATGGTGATTACATTAAACATATATCTATCCAGATTGACGACCACTTGGGCTTAGTTGGTGGTGACCTTGCCTACGAAGACGGAGGTCCCGGGTTCGAATTCCGGTCAGGGCATTATTTGTGTATTTAGCACTAATATTTGTTCCTGAGTCTCGGTTGTTCTATGTATTTAAGTATGTATTTATCTATATAAGTATGTTTATCGTCGTCTAGTACCCATAGTACAAACTTTGCTTATGCCTTGATCACACTTACCGAGTACACTGGCGAGAGAGTGTACTCGGCCGAGCAAAATGACCGAGCGAATAAATAAAACAAGGTCCGAGTCGAGTGCCTCGCTAGGTCATTTTGCTCAGTCAGTTACTTTGCTCTCTCGCTACTGGTATTCGGTACATGTGATCAAGTCATTTGTTTGGGAGTAGGGCGATTTGTTTAAGATTGTCCCGCAATATTGATTAGATTATATATTTTTTATCATCAAAAACATTTGTAAAATAAGTTTGTATAATGCTCCCATGCCATAGATGGATCGTGATGTTCCCATGGCGTTTAATTTCCCCGTAATTGATGGAGCCGGTATGGGTAGACAACCGTTGTACGGAACCCTCAGTGCGCGAGTGGGACTCGCTCTTGATCCGTTTTTTGTATATTAATGGCGTGCTCCGGTAATCCGTCACGGATATAAAACCAGTATTATCAATCCGTGTAAGAGCCACAGAGCTCGGCGAATGTGTACTTTGGTTTTACAGGCAATCAGACTACATATTCGCAGAATTAATTTGAAGATAAAGGCTAGACAGGTTGAGTGATAATATTGTTAATGGAAACTGGTAAGAGGTGGGACTTCAAAGAGAACATTACACCCATACCTACTTAGATATCCCTACTTCAGTTCTGGAGGAATTGTGTGTTGTAAAACAGACTTGTGTTCAGCATGGCAGGCGTTTACATATTTATGAAATATAAGTGACTGCCGCACTTGTAAGGGTACATTTTCCTAAGAACAACAGAATAATATTAAATTGGAATTGGTTTTTCAACTCATGACATTATTACCAGTTTTGAAAATATTGAAAATTTATATAATCCATTATAACATAGTAATGGAAAGTTAAAAATGATTTTCATATAATATTAAAAATATAGTTCAATTTGGCTCCGCAAGAGAGGTCATTTTATTGCTACGTTATACTATCACGCGCCAATGGATTTTCAGTATTAAGAGATTTTGAAAAAAAAAACATGAGGCCTACACAGCCACTAGTTTATGTTTACGTCAGATATTAGCAAAAAAGTAGTAAAAGGGCGTTCATTTAAAAAAATATTTTATCTAGTACGCCTTCTTTATACTGCTGCATGCATTGCATTCTTAATTGTATTTCGAACTGCTGCTGTAAGCTTGTGCTGGAATGGAGGCCACGTCTCGGCAAGCGTATTGTGGGTTTTCCGCTGGTCAGTTGACGATTGGGTGCGCAAAGCGCGGAAGACTGGGCTTTGATGCGTGCCTTGGAAGCGACCTATGTTAAAAATGATTTTATCTACTTTAAAATAATTTTCAGCCGCTGGTGTAAGCGTGTTCTAGAGTGGAGACCACGTCTCGGTAAGTTTTGTGTCGGTCGCCTGCTGGTCAGTTGAGGACTGGGTGCGTAAAGTGCGGAAGACTGGGCTTTGAGACGTGCCTTGGAAGTGACCGAGTAGATTGCAGTGGGCTGATGATGATGATGACGTCCTATGATATACAAATTAAATTGAACTCTGATACAATTTTATCCAAATCTTTTCTTTACTTTTAGTTTTACGGTCGTGGACAGAAGGACATTATGCAAATGCATGTTGTTCATGAAATTTTAAGTTTATGAATCCGTTTCGGCATACCCTGTTTTACGGCACAGTAAAGCGAAGTCTATTCAGTTTACGAGAGAAATTCATCTAAGGTTGTAAAAACATCCGCGTCTTCAGAGATATCATTTTAATGTTTTTTTGTACGTGATGGTTTTTGTTGAATGAAATACGAGTGGTTATTATTTTGGTTATTGATGGTTTCGAGAATTAATAACACTCTGTCATATAACCAAGAATTTTATTTGTTGGTATTTGGTGATATGGGACTACATTTACATTAAAAGGTTTGTACTATAAAATAAAGGTCGATGCCCTGTCGTTGGGTGTACGACGTTGATGGAGCGACATGGTCAAGACAGATCTGCGCGAACTCTAAATCAGGAGTAAATAAAAGTTAATGCAGAAGTGAAAGTGACGCCCTCTCGTGTTGGAAGCCAAAATTAATTTCGGTTCGCTGAGCCAAGCTTGAGACGATGCTTATGCCCAGCAATATAATGTAGATAGATATATAATATGACGTAGGCAGATATGATGAATTGAAAAGAAAATCATCGTCTTTCAATCTCAACGTCGTATATTTTCTTTAAATAAAAAGAATCCTCGACTCCATTATTTGTCGATCCCTTCTTGAAACGTGATTTAAGTTTACAACATGTCGAATACATGTTAATGCCTGTAGAAAACTAGAGAACCGATCTAAAAAAGCGAAGATAACTGGCACGGGCAAAAATCTGTACAATTAGTTTACCAGGTTGCCTTAGTCGATAGGTACTAAAGTAATACCTTAGATTCTTCTAGGTTCTATACTTTCTGTGTCCCATACAAATGAAATTAGAAGGCATGACTTCGCACGTGGACTCGAGGAGAGGAATTTCAATCAAGGGTTTCTATCCCTGTTCGTGCAGTATTAAGATTTCTAGAGTTCCTGCAAATGTCAATAAAATCTTGGATATGCTATAATATTCGGTGACCTACGCAGCAGGACAAGGAAATTTGGGAATGGTTGCGTAATAGTAAATTACGATACAAGTGCAGAGAATAGGAAATTTGCAACGAGTGGTGATAAATTAAAACACGACCGAAGGGAGTATTTTAAATCGACACGAGTTGCTAATTACCTATTCGCACATGTATCGTACGACGTTTTACAGTACATATGGCTCTTTAAAGTTTCGACATATGCACGTAATCTGCTGATTACCGCACTCGTGCGGTAAAGTAGCACCATATGTACTGTAAATATTATTTCTTTAGTAATATGTGATTCGTGAAATTCAGTGTCAATGTCATAAAAAGAAGAATTGCCTGGATTTTTTATCTAGCTGTTAATACTCGTACGACGAAGTCCCAAATCAGAAAACCGGTCTTAGTGCGTGTCGGTAACGTGCAATCACCAACTTATTTTTAGTGTTTGACAAAGTGGGGATGCAATTTTTTGATATCGTTGGACCGTTGGCGAGATGTTAGCTGTCAAAGTCATAAAAACTGTGTCTCCCCCCCCCCACCCCTCTCTAATTTCCAAATTATTAAGTTTAAAATTCTGAAAAAAAGCAAGACGATGATTTATATTAATAAATACTTTCAACGACTTTTATTTTGAACAAGATAGGTCTAACGAGTTATTGCTGAAAAACTGTCTTGCCCAAACAAAAGGGCGTAAGTGCCGTAAGTTTCCTATAAATATACGACCTTTTATGATTCAATGTATTGTATAGTGGTTTTCAATGGAGGAGGAGAACTAATCTAGGAGGTGTCGGTCCGGAACCCTTCTTTGTGCGTGGTCCGACAAGCACTTGGCCAGTTTTTTATACTATATTGATTGATTGACTTGTAAATAACTGGACTGAGATTTTGACACTACGATTTTTTTAGTTTGTATATGTTAATGATTAAATATTTATCTATCTTTTATGGCATATAAGAATAAGTTTTTTTCTAAGTTCAAATTGTAATGTGCAGTAATTGTAATTATAGACAACATAATGTCGGTAACACGTTTATCAAATAAACTAACTTATCTCCGCATAAGAATACTGTTTCTGGCTTACGAAGTCTCTGGTCAAGAAACCACCCAAAGGTCGATGCCTTCGTACCTACTAAAAAGCAAGTATACATGGAAGCAAATCCTCTAAAGTTATTCAAATGAACCAGAGCCACAGTATTCGGAATAAATGCATATTGAATTTGTTTACGCTCGCCGAAAACGGAATGGAGATAGACCATACTTCTCTATTTAAATTCGCTTGGAATCTACATATTATTGCTTCCAGTGATACCTCTGTTTCTTTGTTTAAATATCAGTTTCTGTTTCGGTTAGTGTGGCGTTAGAAAGCTCGGGAATGTGTTTTATATAACTTCACAGCTGAATTTTGTACATAAAGAGTGACTTCGAATGATGTAGGAATAATTGAGCATTTCTTTCGAGTTATTTTTGCGCACATCAATAATTTTTAGGTGTAGTTACGTACTGTTTACATACAAAAATGTTGACCCACGAAATACTTACAGTAAATTTATTTGATATAAATATTAACCTGGCGCCCTGTTATTACTCGTTAAGCAATTAAAACATTGCGAGTACCTATGTATTGTTTTTATTAGTCGCAGAAAGCATACCTAACTTGCAAAATAATATGTGGTTGAATAGGCCACAAAATTGTTATTAAAAGCCATTGCTGGTGTGTTGGTGGCGTATTTTAGGTTTTTTTGAGTCTGTTTGTGTAAATTTCTGATAATGATGAATAAACATTCTATTTACTACAAGACTATATGTAACAAATCCTAAAAAAGAAATTGAAATTCACTAAAGTTTTCTTTAAAATCTACCAACTAATATTGAAATGTATGCAAATTCTACATGCACTGGAACAGTGCAAGGTACGTTGCGGAATGTGAAGCAGAGTCTTGTGACACCTGGGTTTGCCAGAGCAACTCTAAGCTCAGAATAATTGGCTCCCGACTGCGTTCGTTCAATACGGAATGGTGTAACTAGTGGGCTATTTTCCACTAGGGCGGAAAACCGAGATTTCCATAGAGGTTTAGTTTGACATTGTAAAAGTAAATCATACTTTCACAGTGTCAATTTAGCTGTATAAAAATATAAATCTAATACTGGAGTTTATGAATTCTCATGATAAACAATAGAAACTCAATAAACTTTCAATATTCTAAGATACATTTCTGACCAATTACAGAAATCATCAACTTCTTCAGCCGAAAGACGATCACTACTGGACATAGGCCTCCCTCAGAGACTGCCGCAACGACCGGTCATGGACTGCCCGCATCGAGAGCAGACTCCCGCGACCTTAACCAGCTCATCAGCCCATCACGACTCGTGGGGGAACGCTGCTTTGTCCGGTACGTGCACTACTCAATAACTCGCTAGCGCCATCGACCATCAGTTGTCCGAGCAATGTGGCCCGCCCACAGCCATTTAAGTTTGGCAGTTCGTCAATCACATAATTAGGTAATTACCTTATAGATTTAGCCAGGATTCGAATCTGATAGTTAATTGCTACGTAATATGACAAACTTACGTTACGTAGATCTTTGAAATTTATTTTTTATATGATGACGGTGGCAAATAGTGCATCGATCTATAGTTATTTGTTATACAGGATTCTATTTTAGAACCACGGTGAGTCGGAGTCCGTAACAAGTTGTGTATATTTTAGTTGACATTGACAATGATGACATTTCTGACGATGCGTTTTGAAATTGCATCGACTCAACTTGTGCGTTTACAATTATACTCAATATCATTATAAAACAAATGTTACTTATAGAGTTTGACTTAAATCATTAAATAAAGCTAAATTTGGTATTTTTTGTTAAATTCTCAAACCATTTATTTAATGATAATTGATATCAAACGAACCATTATTATGAGCGTTTTACGTTTTGTTATCTGTCAAAAGCTACTCAAACACGCTCCAAGGCCAAATTACTTTCCCCACTTTTGGATAAAATGCGTGTTTTACCCGCTTGTTTCAAAGGATAAAAAACGGCTTTCCGAGCTAGTGAGGGGAAAAATATTTGACCACTTAGGGTTCTACGTACTATATGACGCTGACTGTACTATACTGGTATCGTTAACTTTGCAGGCGTTGCAGTTCATCACATCACACAAGTGGTAACGCGTTCTACTTGCTATTTAATTAAAAAAGATTTAGCGGAGTGGCTTATCGAAGCTACAGTTGCCAATACGGCGGCGGCGGCGGCGGCGGTGAGAGAGTGGGACGCCAGCCCGCTACATGAGCGTTGGAGGGAGTATCATAGGCCGATCATCGTGGGATTGGGGTAACCCGTGATGTGGTCTGATTTCTGATTTCTGTAATTTGTATTATATAATGTAATTTAATTTTAATTTTAATTTATATTTAATTCATTATTTCAATTTTATAATAATATTAGTAATTGCAAATATGGACTTGTTCTGGAATAAATTATTTTCATTTTTCATTTTTCAATACTTTGCACAACGCATAATTGTCGCCATACAGCGTGGAAATGCGGCCAGCCTTCTAGGCACACTACCCATCGGCACTGATATTTTTTATTTATTGTATAGGTAGCGCTTAGATTTTTTTCTTGCAATGTTCTTTTAAATGTTTTCGTTGTGCTTAAATACAGGGTGTGGCCTGTAATTGGAGCAAAAAATTAAACGGTACACTATTCAGCTCTCCAGCAATTATTTCCAAATGGTCTTAATTTAAAAAAAAGTTTGTTTTGGATTTTTTTTTTCGTAAAAGTAGCTTAAATGTTTTTTTACTCTACTGGAGCTATATTAATAACTATTTAATTAAAAAACTTAAAAAAATATAAAAAAAATCCCAAAACTATCCTTTTAAACCAAAAATGCGACAACAATTATGAGTCATAACTTGAAGCAACCTCAAAATCAGCATTGACTGCCGCGCTATAATCTCTGGGTGCCAAGATCCATTACTTGGAGGTCATAACTTTAGATCAAAATTTCTCCCAATTCAAAAAATATATTTTTTTTTGGATATAAGAGGTTACTGTAGATTCTCTAAGGATGCGTCCTTTAAATTTATTGCTCCTATTACAGGCCACAACCTGTATATACCTTTAAAAAAATAACAACAAATGACATTCTCATTAACAGATGCCTATGAACATCAAACATTAGGCCTGTGCTTAATAAAATGCCCTGAATGGGTTATTGTTTTTGTGTCCTGTGTCACCAACATTTAAACGAGTACAAAAGCATAGTACACATTGAGCGAAATCCTTGGAGAAAAGACATTGTTCACAGTAATAATGCGTTGGAATCGATTTCGGTTCCCTTTCGAAATTTATTTGCTTCCTCGCGTTAGCGGCCGTAATAAAATACATGCATAGGTATTACTTTTTTACAGAATAAATGGAGGCGCGAAATGGATTGTTGTGGATATTAGCTTGTTTGTGTTTCTTTCCTTGGTTGTTATTTACAATGTGCACGCAATAACCCTAATAAATGTGGAACTCCTTGCCAGAATTCTTGTTCCCTGAAAACTACAACCCTACGGTCTTCAAGACTAGAGTGAACCGGTTTTTACTAGGTAAGCGCGCGCCATCCTAGACCACAAAATATCGCTTACCATCACGTGATTTGTGGTCAAGTGCAAACCTATCCATAGTAAAAAAATAGTAATACGGAAGTATGAGTCTATTTGAGGTCTTCGCACACTAACAACTCAACAGCCACTCGATTCAAAGCTAAATATTAAAATTTAAGCCTTATGTCGTATTTCCTAAAGTACGTGTACGTGTCGTACACTCGTGTCGTACATATTTGAGTTGAGTTGGTGTCGCAGTGGTGTGGAATTGCTGTAGTGTGCGACCTTTAAAGGCTAAATGACTTTTTTCCAATTTAAGAGTATATTTCGATCATATGCTACGTTTTCAAGACGAGATTTCAAGTAGGCTGTATGCACTTTAGAATATTAACGAGAAAGTTACATAAAAGTAAGATACTTTAGTTTTCTTATGAATTCCGTTTTGAAATATATATAAATCCGTACAGTTATTACATTCCGTATGTACACGTATATGTAAATCGGAACATTTATTACATTCATAGAATTCAGCTTCACTTACATTCTCCCATTTTTTTTCAAAATAATGGTGAGCGATAGCTAAGCAGTAAGTTTTAGATAGGGATCTAATTTAAAAATATAATATTAATAAGTAGTTTCTAAAGCCGTATAATATAATAAAGCGGTTGTCTTTCATAAATGATGCTGAATTAAATTCGGAAAGAGATTTGTAACTAAATTAAAAATAAGATAAGCGTACTCGTAAAAATGCAATATTTTGATTCCTGTTGTATAATGGTTTTTAATTCTGACTTTTTATTTTTTATTTTATGTCATATATCAGTGCCATGTAAACAAATTTAATGGCTTCACTGAAAATCAGCGTCACAAAGCATGTCCTGTGACTCGTTTTGTGGCAACAAGACGACCTTTTGGCGCAATTTTCTTAATTAAGCTCTAAGTAATTAACATTTTTTTTTCATTTTAGTTTGAATTTTTGTGCTCTTAAACTATATTATTTTTTTCTTCTTCAAAATTCAAAAAAATATACTGCTAATAGGCCACAAGGGCACTATTACAAGTCAATAATAATGAAATTTGGTTAAACGATTCAAAAAAAGACAGACAATAATGAAAATTATTTCAAAACTACAATGATTAACAAACTTATGTCATTAAATGAAAATAAACTTACGGACAATATCAAAATTTGAAGGTAATATTATATAAAATTTATTTCATACCTCAGAGATGTATATGGTCTCTGAGCGTCCAAATACAATTAATTATTATTATTCTTAAGTTCTTAGAGATGTACATGGTCTCTAAGCGTCAAAATTAAAATAAATATAGAAAATAGCACTATTTTAAAATTTGAATTCAAAAAGTTTACCTGATTTGGTGACATTTCGTATACCTACGGAACCTGAAGACAACTTTATAAGCGTAAATATGTCCCTATTTTTAAAAATATACCCTGCTTTACTGGCCGGAGTCATGCTTTGCTCTTAATATTAATAATGCGCGTTATATTGAAATTTCAGCAAATTTTATGCACCCCTCTTTAATATCATTTGCTGCAGCAAAGCCTTCTAAAGTATAGGGGATTTATAATACGAGCCCCAACGTTGTGATGTTATTTTTTTAACGTATGGAGTTTTTGTACAGAAAAACTTTCATGGTAGCACATTGTCATCATTTTCTTACAATTTATCCGTTTGTATCCTAGAGGAGCCAAATGCCAATTATTACCTACATATTTGGCATAGGTAGTCGAGTTCAAAGTTTTTGTACGAACAAAGTGATCAAAAATATGTGAACACTACTTTATTGCTAAACACATAAGGTTGCTCAGATATTTTTGAACCTTAGGGAATGTACACATATTAACGAAAGCAAAGCCAGAGGAAAACTAGACTTCCTTGTTTCCAAACAGCTGCTATTAAATATCCAATGATATTTCGTGTAAAAGTTTTTGGAATAACCCAGAAGATTGAGGCGTGGTTCAAACTTACGCCCTCCAGATTGTAAGTCATGTGATTTACAGTAAGTAGACCATTCATTTTCATGTAAATATCATAGTCTCCAAATAGCTTCACACTATTTTTACTCTTCAATATGTGAACGATACTTAACACTTACTTTGAATGGTTTTACAGTGAATACTAAGCTTTTATTTTATCACATGTATTATTTACCAGAAATAGCAATATGGGGAGTAGATTAATCGTCATAATCTTCACGTTTAACAACTCGCTTGCCGATTAATATAATTCTTTTAATTGCGAAAATCACAGTAACATATAATTAAACTTTAGCAATTTTAGTACTACTACTTTTGATGCTGACTGTACTAAAAGCTAAATAATAAGTAGAGTCTGACTAGCATAAGTCTGCACCAGCAATTTTAATTTATTGTCTGTAAATCGGTATATGATAACACTGAAGATAGGGCACTAATTAGTCTTGATACTTGTGTATGATCTTTAAAATTTAAACAAGTGAAAATAATAGTAGTAGTAGTGAGTATTAGTATGTATGTATGTATGTATAAATAAATAAATAATGTATGTCAGCCTATATAACTACGCCCCACTGCTTCGTACAAGCCTCCTGTCATTCTAGAAAATTGCATGTTCGTGTGCTGGAATCGTACGTTTTTTCTCATGCATCATTGAAAGGATATATTTGTTTTCTTTTTTATGGAGTTTTACTGATTAGGCCACGTAATTTTGATGTTAGTTAAAAATAATAATTTTCATTTTATTGTGTGTTTTGTTTGCCCTATGTCAAAACTACCGCAATTATACTCAACTTACACACCACTACTTATATTACTTATACACACCAGATTTTCCCAGAAGAAAATTGTCTTTCGGTGACCAAAGATATTAAGATTTTTTTATGTAGGGGGTGAAGATAGTTTGAAGTAAGTACTTGCTTAATATCTTCGAGACCTTATCTGTCAATTCACGTACAATCAGTAAAACACTGGAAATTTCAACAAAAATAATACTTAGTATTTACTTTGAGTAAGTTAGTTCAACATATAAATTTAAAAAATCCAAACATTTTCCAAATGTATGGTAATATGGAAAACATATAATTTTCAAAATAAAATGGTGCATATCTTGGAAACTAAAAGACTTTGTACTAACGCATTTTGTGTCTAAAATATTTCAAATTACCTCCTCTATCATCCCTGAACGTATTTGCACCTAGTTACCAAACTTCCTGTATATGTTGTAAAAATCGTCAATTTTAGTAAGTTTTACAAAACAGGGATTACACCCTGTATAACTGTTAGCTTAGCTGCAACATAATTCTCGTTGCGGGTTCTGGTAGACGAGAGGTTTTTTAATGGAATTTCATACAAACATTGAAAAACTACCAATATTGTTTGGTAAACTCACCGGTCAAAGACATGATGAGATGTAAACATTGCCGCTTTTCTGCATAATCACCTCTCGTTGTTCTCTCACGGTGTCATGATTATTGAGCATTCGGAATAATAATTCTCGCTCGCCACTTTTATACGGTTTGCCCATAATTAGTGCTAAAAATCGTAAACAAATTAATTCAATTTAATTCGTATGACACATTCACATTTGACATCTGCGTTAAATATAAAACATTGCCATACTCGTACGTAATTTTTAAATGGTTGACAGTTCATTTGCTTGGAAGAGATATACTGGTCTGACTCTAGGTAACAGTCATCACATCACTCTCTACATAAATCATAGGCATCGACCAGACTAAATATGTACAATCAGCAGCAGAAGTAGCGAAGCAGTTTAACACGTTCAAAATTATCTACAGGTACAAGAAGCCTTATTCTCTTGACATTAGAGTCCGTGTGTAGGTCATTTAGAGCACTGGACCTGCGTAGCTATTTCCGATGCTGACTTTGGGTACAATTTGGTTTCACCGACAACAGAAAATATATTGCTATCTTTTTTCAAGTTTTATTTCTTCTCATTGCATTTCGAAGCTAAACTTTGAGTATTGTGTAAAAAAGTTCCTATTTACACAGTTGTTTATTGTTTTTAAAGTTCGAAATAAACGAATTTTTGAAACATGATTATTTTACTGTCGCTTGATGAAATATTTTTTACGCTTGATAAAAGTCGGTGTTTACTTTCCCGGAAAAAGTGTTTCATATAATTTTTATGGCGCAATATCAGACAACAGTTGATTTTAGAATATCTAATGTATATTATGAGAGGTTACAACGTAGCCAAACTACCTTACAGGAGATCTAACTATATTCCTGTAATATACCTAAGTGCAACATTTGAACTATTTTCGATCTCTTAAAATAGCCAAGAAGTACTCGGATGGCGCGCCTCAAACTAAAACAACTATAACACTTTACAGCAAATGCCTAAATACTTAGTTTTTAGGGTTCCGTACTGTGCACGAGTGCACCTATGACTGGTTACTTGCAGTGTCTGTTTTCCAGTGACTAACTCTCAGTTACGAGTGTTCGTCTACCAGTGTGGAGTGTTCGACTACCAGAGTCCCAGTGTGGAGTTTTCGACTACCATAGGCCCAGTGACCGTGCGGCGTATGTGCCGCCTATATTATACTGTCTGACTCTCCGCCCCTCTCTTCAGACCTGCCTCGTCCGCTGACCCTTATTTGGTAAAATCCCTAAATTACAATTTTACGGGCGCTATTCATGGGTTTCGAGAAAGGTATAGTTATTACCCTAAGTAATAAACCATTAGGCATTATTGCCGGCCCGTTGTCTGTTCGGCCCGTCGGCACGTTGCAACTCACAGGTACAATACAGAACAAATGGTGTTTAGTGCACACCCTAATAAAATAGAAATAAATTCCAAAAATATGAATTGCAAACAATTGGCAGTTATATCCCTAAAGGGCGGCAACGTACAATTAAACCATTAAAACTATTGCTAATTTCTTCTCACGGTTTGTGAGGTTTCGACACATCTGGCAGTCCTTTCTTTATAGATCTACCTAAGACTAACAATGAACTTAACAGATGAATAATCTAAGGGAACTTAACTAAGGCACTCTTATCGAAAATAACACTAATATTAATTCGCCGTCCTGCACATCTCTCACGCCGTGCATCGCTCGGGTGAGCGTTGCATTCCTATTTCGCGTGCAGGTCTGCAGCAGGCTCCGTCGGCAGGATCACCAGCTTCTTGGTCGGCCGGCGCAGCACTCCGCCCTTCGTCTCGACATCCACTACCCTCGTCGCTCCGTCTGGGCCTGGGTATTTGGCGATCACTCTACCCATTGGCCATGTGTTGCCAGGGAGAGTACCGTCGGCGATGAGTACTAAATCGCCGATCTCTATGGGACGGCCGCGTCCGTACGGCTCCCGCCGGTCTTGGAGTGTGGGCAGGTACTCGCGGACCCATCGGTTCCAGAAATGGTCCGCGAGGCGTTGGCTGGTTCTCCATGTTGCTCGGCCAGCTAAGTCCTGGTCGTTGAAAGTGCCGGGCGACTGTATTCGCCCGGAGCTCCCGAGGAGAAAGTGGTTTGGCGTTATCGCCTCGGGGGCGTCGGGGTCAACGGACACGTGGGTTAGCGGTCGGCTGTTGACGATGTTCTCTGCCTCGGCTAGCGTCGTCACAAAGACTTCTTCTGTTGGGCGGCGCTCCTTCAGAACGGCATATAGTGTGTCTTTCACCGCTCGCACCATACGTTCCCAAGCCCCGCCCATGAACGGGGCGGACGGGGGAATAAACCGCCACCTGATTTTGCGCCGCGCCGCCTCTTCTTGCATCGCTGTGTCGGCTGCCTCGCGTAGCATCTTGTTCGCCGCATGAAAGTTCGTCCCATTGTCGGACCAAATTTCCGTCGGTGTCCCTCGTCGCGCGATCATTCGTCGTAATGCCATAACAGCTGATTCACCGCTCAGGCTCGGCACAATTTCCATGTGTACCGCGCGTATTGTAAGACACGTAAAGAGCGCTACGTATCTTTTTTGTGTGCCACGACCCACAGTGATTGTTACGGGGCCCCATAGATCAAGCCCCGTGTAGGTATAAGGCCTTTCATGGTGAGCGAGGCGACAGTAGGGTAGGTCCCCCGTTGGTGGTACAGTCGGCTTGGATTTCCTTATGCGGCAGGGCTGACAGCGGTGGATAATCATACGTGCGACAGTACGTAGGCGAAGTATCACGTATTGTTGCTTGCACTCGTTTATCGTGGCTTCGACTCCGCTGTGGTTGAGTTGCCTGTGTACGTAGTCGATGTATAGGCGGGTCGTGGGATGATTGCCATCTAGTACTGGCGGTCGCTTTTGCAGAGTGTCTATATCGGTCGCGGCGTTGATGCGTGGTTTCAGCGTGATTATCCCGTTGACGAGTTCGACTGCGAATGGGCGTAAGCAACTTTGCGACGCCGGCGGCTTTCCTTGTAACAGCTGTCGCGCCTCTTCACCGAAACTGTCTTGCTGGCTTTCTCGTACTATTATCCGCTCGGCCTCGATGATGTGGCGCGCGTCGAGGGTTATATACTTATCGGGAACGCGTCCAACTCGTCGAGGTGGTGTGTTCGGCGCACGTCGCTTCGTCTTGTTCCAGCTCGGGTCCTTTTCGTCGTTCTTCGCAGTTCGCTTGTAGTGAGCGCGGGCGCGATGTGGGCGACACAGTTCTATGAACTGTAGTACGCGGGCTAGCGTGCGTACTAGGCGTTCCCATTTCGAATATCTATCGGCGGCGGGTAACCATGGCTTGTATGTGATCATATTGCATATCTCGGGCGCTTGTTTTTTCTCTTCACCGGTGTGTGTAGCACTTTGTTGCGGCGGCTCGGCGGGCCATGTCGTGGGGTCGTCGTACAAGAATGCAGGGCCGCGGTACCAGCGGTGCTGGCTGTTGAAGTCATGCGGTAGGTCTCTGGTAGGTATGTCTGCGGGGTTGTGGCGCGTGGGTACCCATCTCCATTCATTTACTGCAGTAGTCTCTTCAATGGCTGCAATACGGTGTGCGACAAAGGGTTTGTATGAACGAGCGCCGGTGCGTATCCACGTAAGCACAGTGCGGCTGTCCGACCAATATATTTTTTGATCGGGCTTCAAGTCGTGCTCTTCTATGACGGTGGCTGCCATTCGCGCTCCCATTGTTGCCGCTTGTAATTCTAGGCGTGGTACTGAGATCACCTTGAGAGGCGCGACTTTAGCCTTCGCTGTAATGAGGGACACATAGACTCGTCCGTCTTGTGTTACAGCGCGCCAATATATAGCGCATGTATACGCGGCCAGTGAAGCATCCACGAAGATATGTAGTTCTCGGGTCGTAGCGTCACTGTAGTGTGGATAGCAGCGAGGTATGGTCACGTCACGCAGGGCTTGTAGGTGCTGCGTCCACAGAGACCACTGTTGCGCGAGGTCATCGTCGATTGCCGAGTCCCACTCGGTGCCGCGCCTCCACACCTCTTGAAGTATCTTTTTCGCCTGTATCGTTACGGGTGAGGCAAGACCAAGAGGATCGAAAACTGACATCATCACTTTGAGGACGAGGCGTTTAGTTGGTTTCTTAGTGTCTAGCACGTTCGGCGGCAGGCGGCTGAGATCGAGATTGAAGGTAATTTCGTCGGTGGCTGGGATCCATACTTGACCGAGTACGCGCTCGGACTTCGTTTCGCTTCGATCAAGTGCGACGTGCTCGTGGTCGATGTGCTCGTTCGCTACCGCTCGTAGCACCTCCGCTGAATTAGATGCCCATTTTCGTAGGTTGTAGTGGGCGCGCATTTGTATGTCGCGTACCTCTGTGGCTGTTTTGATCGCCTCTTCTATTGACTGGAAACTTTGTAGGTAATCGTCGACATAGTGGTTGCGTATTATGGCGTCGGCGGCTTCCGCATGCGATTTTCTATATTCCTCTGCGTTTGCGTTCTTTACGTATATGGCGGCGGCCGGGCTACACGTCGCTCCGAATATAAGAGAGCTCATGCGCCATTCTTCAGGTGGTGCGTCGTCACGGCGGTCACCGCGCCATAGAAAACGAAGTGAGTCGCGATGTTCAGGCTTCACTTTGACGTTCATGAACATTGCTTCGATATCGGCGGACACGGCGATCTTGTGTTGTCTAAATCGCATTAATACACCGGGCAGAGATTGCAGTAGATCGGGGCCCTTTAGTAGCTTATCATTCAGCGATACACCCTTCGTTCGCGCCGCAGCATCATGGACTAGACGTACACGGTCTTTCTTCATAGGATTCATTACGGCGAAATGGGGGAGATACCATGTTTTCCCATTGTCTTGTCTAGGCGGGGCCGGCTCGGCGTAACCGCGCGCGACGAGCTTGTTCATTTCATCGTTGTAGCGCTGTTTAAGTTCTTCATCTCTGTCGAGTTTCTTCTCGATGTTGTGTAGTCGTTTTAGGGCGTTCGCATAGTTATCGGGCAAGCTATCTTGTTCATTTTTCCACAAGAGCGGCACCTGGTAGTGACCGTCACTCGTCACAATTGAAAACCTAATGCTGGAGCCCAGGCGACCCAAGTCAGACCCAGAAGAGCGCGCCCTCGCCCAGCTAGCACGGTCAACAATCATAACGGGGCGACTTCGGGCTGGGCGTAGGCCGCACAGTATTGCGCTTCGCGTTGCAGGAATGCCGAAATATTAATTAGTTCGGGTTCTGCTTTCGTGATGGTTGTGGCGGCAAAGTCGTACCATCTGTAGCGCTGAGTCGGCGTCAACTTTTCCAGTATAGCCTTCGTGGCTTCTGGGCTGTAAAGGTACTGCGCGCGGTCGAGGGCTCGTAGCGTAGCGATCGTGTTCGCAACGCGGCATGAAAACGCGCATATATCGCGGGCACTGTCCGTAAGGCGAGGGAGAGCGCGAAGTCGTTCTAATTCGGCTAGTGCGATCGTGTCTGGCCGCCCGAATCTAGTTTCTAAAGTTTTCATGATTTCGGCGGCTGGGGCTTGATATATTAATAGATTTTCAACGGCTTCTTTTGCCCTTCCTTTAAGGGCTCTTCGCAGGCGACCGATGTTTTCTATCTCAGTAAATCTTGCGCTCGATTCTTCGTACGTGGCCTTAAATGAAAGCCACTCTTGTTGCGACCCTCCGTAGGCGGGGAGCTCGGTGACGAATCGGGGTGCGCTACCGGCGCGTGCGGCGATGGCGATAGCGGCGGCGAGCTCGGAGATGTCGACTTGTTGCGCTGATTGCTTTACTATGGATGCAACCGTTGCGTCTTCACGGCGGGGCGCGCAGGGCTGCGCGGGGGTGAAGACGTGGGCGGCAGTATTTAACGGTGCATCGGGCGCTCGCGCAGGCGCCACGACGGCGGCGGCGGCGGCTGCGGTACGGGGCGGCGGGGGGAGCTCGGCCGCGGCGCTCGGCAGCGGCGGCGGGGCTGAGGCTCCTTTTATGACGGGGTGCTCTTCCGGGAAATGGGGCTCCTGGGTGGTCGCGAGAACTTCGCGATGGCTTGACTCCAGCCAGGCGCCGACTCTGGTATCTAGTAGCGTGGAGGAGAGCACTGTGGCGTTGTCATCTTCACTATCATCTTCGGCCTCAATGGCCGCTAGGCGGGCTCGGGCGAGTTCCAACTCGATTTTCAGCATCTCCTCACGTGCTTTGGCGATGCGGCGGGCGCGCCGGCTCGAAGTTGTCTTCACAGATTTCGTCAGCGGCGGTGCAGACGGGCGAGAGACTAACGGCGTGTCCGTCGACTCTTGAGATAACGGCGGTGTCGTCTCTGAAGTCGCGGGCTGGCTCGCCGTGTTGTCTACTATGGCTGCCGCTGATTGTGATGACGGTGCTCCTTCGGCCGCGGAGCCCTCCGCTTGAGAGGTTAGCTGGGCGAGGGAACGTCCTTTCCCTGTGGATCTCGTTACCGGTGCCATCTTGAATTTTGTATTTTCAGACTTGAGTCTTCTTTCTTCAATTCGTTATTCGGCTCCGAAGGACCAACATGTGCACGAGTGCACCTATGACTGGTTACTTGCAGTGTCTGTTTTCCAGTGACTAACTCTCAGTTACGAGTGTTCGTCTACCAGTGTGGAGTGTTCGACTACCAGAGTCCCAGTGTGGAGTTTTCGACTACCATAGGCCCAGTGACCGTGCGGCGTATGTGCCGCCTATATTATACTGTCTGACTCTCCGCCCCTCTCTTCAGACCTGCCTCGTCCGCTGACCCTTATTTGGTAAAATCCCTAAATTACAATTTTACGGGCGCTATTCATGGGTTTCGAGAAAGGTATAGTTATTACCCTAAGTAATAAACCATTAGGCATTATTGCCGGCCCGTTGTCTGTTCGGCCCGTCGGCACGTTGCAACTCACAGGTACAATACAGAACAAATGGTGTTTAGTGCACACCCTAATAAAATAGAAATAAATTCCAAAAATATGAATTGCAAACAATTGGCAGTTATATCCCTAAAGGGCGGCAACGTACAATTAAACCATTAAAACTATTGCTAATTTCTTCTCACGGTTTGTGAGGTTTCGACACATCTGGCAGTCCTTTCTTTATAGATCTACCTAAGACTAACAATGAACTTAACAGATGAATAATCTAAGGGAACTTAACTAAGGCACTCTTATCGAAAATAACACTAATATTAATTCGCCGTCCTGCACACGTACCCAAAGGGTAAAAACGGGACCCTATTACTAAGACTTCGCTGTCCGTCCGTCCGTCCGTCTGTCACCAGGCTGTATCTCAAGAACCGTAATAGCTAGACAGTTGAAATTTTCACAGATTGTGTATTTCTGTTGCCGCTATAACAACTAATACTAAAATCAAAATAATAATTAAGGGGGGCTCCCATACAAAAAAGTGATATTTTAGCCCTTTTTCATGGCTACCATTCGCCGAGCTGGATCTCAAGAACCGTAATAGGTAGACAGTTGAAATTTGCACAGATTATATATTTTTATTGTGGCTACAACAACAAATACTAAAATCAAAATAATAATAATAATTAAGGGGGGCTCCCATACAACAGAGTAGTGGCCGCTAAAACAACAAATAGGTACAAAAAAAAAATCAATAAAACAAGTGTTTAATGGCACCAGCTTCTAGCCTTTTTTCTGGTACGGAACCCTTCGTGCGCGTATCCGACTCGCACTTGGCCGGTTTTTAAACTACATAAAAGTAATAGCCAGAGTTTCGGAGGACGTATTTCCTTCGTGGCCACTGGTCGACTGGCTGTAGCAAAATCAAAATCTTCTAACCATGCGAGTTTTTCGAACTACCCAAACTGGGTCTTTATCATCCACTTGTACACTAGGGCACATATTCACATTCAGACGGTCCTTAGGTGGAATGGGTGGAGGGTGGTGTAGACAATGGCAACGCAGATGGAAACCAAGAGGGAGACGCTTAGAAGTCCCAAGACAACTGCTTTCATTCCTAATGTCAAGGGGGTGACAGACAAGGCCGGTACTTGGAAAGTTCTCTATCAGAACAGTGCGCATACCGTTATCGAAAATTACCATTTTTACCAGCAAATGTCAGATTCATAAGTAACTTCCATACAAATATTGTCAAAAACTTGCTAGAGAATCTGTGTTCCGCGAGGAAAGAGTATTTTTCTCCTATAAAACCGAAACCGCTGACTTAACTATTCTTCACCTGCAAGCGAGCAAGTACGAGTAGTCGTTCTGGATCTACTTTTATTTATGGCTCCGGCCATTGTACGTGATTAAGGAAGTAAATGTTAGCACAATTAGGCAGGCTGGGGAATTTGTCTTGGACATGGCATTGTGGAGGGAGCGGCATAGTATCAGCGGACGCTTGAGCAGAAGCGGGCATTGAAGGCAGTAGGGTAGATAATAGGGTGGAGCGTTTTTACTTTTTTGTGTTTTGAGATTTCTAATAGTGACAAAAAGTTGCCTTTTGGGCTCAAAATAAAAAGTTAATATGACGGCATCTCAATCAGAAGGGGGTAAGTGCCTCCGCAAGGTCAATGAACTTTCATTAAAAGGGCATTTATAAGGAAAATTTTAACAACGTACTAGTTTCATAAACCATTATTTATTTTTAATTCAATATTTAATTTATATTTACTATGATCCCTTATATTATACAAACACATATTTTTAGTCGATATTTAACATTGAAAGGCTTAAATAACTAGAAGTCATCGCGTGAAAAAACGCGGATCAGCGCGCGCCGCTGAGCGCAAAACTACCCGCCATTCGCCATTTGTAAATTAGTTTCTGCACTTACTGTGACAAGTTATCAGTATGTGGCCTAGTGTAGCATAATTAATATAGATTATATTAAACTTAGGACTGATTATAAACAATGGATAAGACATAGAGCGCTGTAAATTGTCCTTTGTTTGGTGGTATAAGTGAATTTAAACATTCTGCCAACCTACGATGTCACGAAATTTTGGGAATGGACTAGGCATGACCTTAACTAAGATGAAAGGCCCTAAAGAACCGCTTATTGCTGATGTTGCTGAAATAGATACGAGCAGAATTGAAGAAATATGGGCAAAAGCGTCACTACGTACTGTGTCTAGTACACGGATTGTTCAAATGTTAAAAGTTTACAACTTACTTAAATGTAAAAATATGCTGAGGTCTATTAAACGTTTGACAAATGATCAAACACAGTCATTTTTGACTAAGAGCAGAGTTTGTTTGATGTTTCAGCGTATAAATGTAGTCATTTTGATTAGTGTATCTGTTTGAAACACAGAAAAGTTCCAAAAGCTGAGCAATTGTTTTTAATGGACCAAAGAACGTCGTGCAATATGGTAATCGGAGGATTAGATATAACATAAACTAAAAAACTGCAAAAGCGAATTGAGAGGCAAACAAATACACTGAAAAGGCATTTAGCAACCGATTGCGAGAATGTACCTGGAAAAAAACTTTGTCGAGATATTTCAAATGAAAAAAGTTCAGTACAAAACGACACAGTGACATCTACAACCGTTATACCTACCGAATCAAACAGCAGTCAACAAAAACATTTCTTTCGCAAATTAGGCCACACCTGTGACCCTTATGGGATATCTGACAGAGCTGCAGCAGCAATCGCATCCTCAGTGTTGACCGATATTCAATTCGAAGTAAAAATAATTGACCGTCGAAAATCGGCTCCATCTTGACAACATGCGGCTATTTATTTTTATGAAGAGGTTAAACGTACCCGGCATTTACCTACTAATCTTTAAACAATCGTCGATCCGGTGTTACGCATAAACGCGTACGCAGCTCACCTGGAAAACCTTTTACTGTTAATGCTAACCGACGAACAACAAAACGTGGGCGAGCTTGCCGTTCAGAGGATTTTGAAAGCAAGACCATTGACTTCATCTGAAATATCGACACTCTTCGAAGTTCCCAAGATAAACCCTCAATGCCTCTACGTATTTTGATCTTAAAAACTGGAACACAACTAACATAACAATGCCGCCAGTATTACAAAATCTGACCGACGACGAAATCAAAGCCTTCGCGGGATGCACTTGGAGGGATGTCGTACCATGTTTGTCCCATTTCCCTAACCATACACAAGCTGTAGAGAGGGAGGTTATAATAACAACAGAAGCACCGGTGCTGCTATGTGATAAAACAGCCAGAAAAGGGTTAATAAAAGCATGATTAGCTTCAAGGAAAAATATGCCCAAATATGAAACCAAAACAGATTTCAGGGCAGTTCAGTAGTGATTTTCTTTTTATTTCAGTAAAGCTTTTGCTATGTTTTGTACAAATTAATACATATTTAGTCCTGCAATATGGTTTTATTTAGTTAACACCTAAAAAAATAAAAAATATTTTTTACTACGTCACATTAAAAAAAACAGATTTTTTAATTTTTTCGTAATTTCAAGGCCGTTGCGGAGGCATTAAATGACGACTTATAAATCCAACAAAAATACTCTGCATATAATAAGCCCTAAGGCAACTTTTCCGCACTATTAGATTAAAAAAAAAAAAACAAAAAAAAAAACATACAAGCGCGCTCCACCCTAGTAGATAATAAAAAACGGATAAAACGAAAACGATAAAAAAAGAGACTAAATAGTAACCATTAATATTTTACGAATTCCTTACATAACGTTAGATATGACGATTTTAACAAGTCAATTGGCGAATATTTAAGAAAAAATACTTCACACGTTTCTTGTCCGAAAACTCCGAAAGAGCCAAAAACTTGGTGATTTTGAAAAATAATATTTAGTTTTTACGTAACACATAAATTCCACAGGGCGAGTCGTTCGCAACTTCCACTCCAGAACTCGTCTGCCTTATTCACCAGGTCTTATATATATCTGTTGAAGACAATACGAAGACTAATTTTATTGACATCAACCGTGGAACTTTTCTTAGTTATGACAAGTGGAGCCCCACCTTTACTCCTCTATAATGGCTGTTTACACGGCTACAGTAAGACCATTCGATAAAATGGATTATAGTCCTCTTACTCTTTTACACCTGTGTTACTTTTATACTTCTATCACTGTTACGCGAATTCAATTTCGGAATTGAATCTAGAATTCTGCACTCAATAGCTACTTCTGAATCTTTTACATTTTTATGTATTATTCTCCGTAGATAAAACGCATGTTAGCATACTCGTGAGGTTGATATAGATGTCTCGGCATTGTTGATATTTCCGCATTGAAGTCCAGAGTAAAATTAACAACACAAAATTAAATTAAACTAAATTAAATTAAACACAGAAACAAATTAGATTAAACACACAGAGCACAGAACAAAGAATTAAATTAAATTGTAACATTAGTATTTTGATTGACATTTCTCTTTTTATTACAAGCTTTTATTTAGTTTTATCTATCCCGATGTCTGTCTGTAATCAAATCTTGCAAGTTAAATTTGATCCACTTCCCGGTTTCCGATTGAGCTGAAATTTTGCATACATGTATAAATTGGATGACAATGCAATTGTGAAATAATACACTGGATCTTCATAACAATTTATTTGATGACACTCAATTTGTTTGACATCCCATACTCGTAATGTTGAATAATACACTGGATCTTCAGAACAATTTATTCGGTCACACTCAATTTATTTGATATACACCTATGTGAATAATACACTGGATCTTCAGAACAATTTACTGGGTCACACTCAATTTATTTGATATACACGTATATAATCGTAAACGTCTAGACTAGACTAGGTACGCTTGCGGACGTCTACACTATAGCACTGATAACCGAGAAGTGTCAGAAATACGGGCGATTCCCCGCCATCACGATTTCAATCTACGACTACCCTTTAATTATTAGCAGAGTCGTAAAGGGCGGCGAAATACCCTCAAAGTTAATAACTTTATTAAATAAAATGATACTCATATTGAAACTAAAAATACATAAGACAAAAATTATTACTCAATATTATTATGACATACAACTGATCTGATGATGGAGACAGAAGGTGCCCATAGCAATTCCTAAACTACACAAGATATAAACTCATCGTGTTTGGGCTCATTTGAACCGACTCAACAAGTAGTTTATGATTGTTGAAAAACGTACAGTCGGCAACATAAGCTTGTGCTAAAAATAAAGTTTTTGACCAATAACTTATTTATTAGCGTTAGTGTTCCTAGACAATATTCTCAACCAAGGAGGATTGGTACTATTAATTTATTGCTGTTATAAGATTTAGCCTTACTAAACTTCGGTAGTAACTAACTTATGTGGATTCTATCAGCCTAAGAGTTGTTTTCCTTAAGTTATACAATTTACGAGTACATGGCTGGCAAATAAAAGGAGAGAATCCACATTTAATGCGAGATGATCATTCGCAATATTTATCGATTTAAAATCAATTTGTGGTCGGGGAATGTAAACGGGGAAATAATTGGTTTGGTGGTGGTAACCACAGACTTTGAATGGTGCCAAATATTTGTAGTTTTTTTCTTTTGTCTAGAAATTAGATTTCATATTTAAATAGCAGCAGTCACGAGCGCGCGGCGTGGCACCGTCACCGGTCGTCTATAATGGTGGTTATGTAATGGTTTCATGTAAATGTATTGGTTGATAAAAACACCAAAAATAAATATAGGAAAAATTTTAAGTTACTTTATAAAAAGTTGAGAATCTTACCAGTTCACGAAAAAGTAAAATATCTTTTAACCATTGACGAGTATGGCCTTGACCGCTTTAAAATATGTAGGAAACCGATACGTACCCTCCGGGACAATAACAGAAAGACATATGTAGAATACTCAGCGTGCAACAATTATGGCAAAAGAACACGTAAACATATAATACCAAAGATTCTTAACACTGTAAGTCCAACAATTGAACAATCCATAAGTAAACATATTTATAAAAGTAAGTTAAAAAACAAACTGCTAGAAAACATTTACATAGACACTTAGATGGTGGTTTATTAATTTTATTTTATTATATACTACTGTACATAATAAACCACACGGCATTGTCCTTATTGTAATTTACAATTAAATGTTAGTTAGTTTTAGTTAGTTTTGCCATTGTTAGTTATAACATCGATAATACAAAAGGCCTGCCCTTTTGTGAACCTTATTACAAACAGATAGGGTTTTATGATGCAGTTTTTTGTACTGATGAATATAAGTAGTCTTTTATAAGTAGGTATAAGTGTACACATAAATGAGCGGAACATTCGCCAACAAACTGTTAAACAGTTTGGCGATAATATGAATGTACTCGTACCATACCATTGAGTTTCTTTTTTGAGTTTAATAAATAAATATAGAATGTGAATTCTACATTTAATACATACATAAACTTACGCCGTTATCCCATGGGGTAGGCAGAGACCAAAGAACGTCAAACACTACGTTCCTTACATATTTCTTTCGCTTCAATCACATCCATACATCTTCGCATACATGCTCGTCGGTTGCGGGTACTTCTGACCTGGCCCTTTTTGGTATCGCCACTCATCTCCTGAACGTAAATCCTCTTAGTCATTCTACTTTCACTCATTCTCTCTACATTTAATACAGGTGGCAAATATGCTTACGGCCTGATGGTAAGAGGTCACCGTAGCCTATGGACGTTTGCGACTTAAGGAGATTCACAAGCGCGTTACCTACCCTTTGTTGACTTGATGATTGTTGTGTTGACATATAGAAACATAAGGTTCTACAGAAAGTTATCTCTGTTTTTCACTAACTTGTCGGTGACTCTGATGATCGCAAATGGAATAGTCAGTGACCCATTGTTTTGTGGTAATTAGCTGATATTTTTAATACGATACATCTTTTGTACATGATGTGACTAACCCAGTTAAGTACGGAATTAATTATCTTTGATATGGTGTTTTGTTAAAACTCCCCCTTAATGAATATCAATGCGATTGTAAAGACTAAGGCGCCTTCCTGACTTGTCGATGCGGGGGCGGTACGATATGAGAAAACTGTCAGCTGTCAGTGTCAACCGATACTAATGCAGTACTGTCCCACTTCTGCGCATGAAATTACTACTGCGCAAACGTATTACTGACAGTATTTCGTCATGTGAGGAAATCTCACATCGGTAAATTCACGTCAAAGAGCAAAATACCTAAGACATATCGCTCCCGCCCCGCCAAGTCAGGAAATCGCCTAAGACAGAATGTGTATCCATTTTAGAATCTGTATTAAACTAACTATTTTTCAGGAAGTTGGTCATCCTGGTCGCCGTACGTTTTTATTCACCACGAGCGATCAGATTGTTGAAAACTGTAGAGATCAATTCAATGTTATTAATAAGACCTATTTTTAAAAGTAGTTCACCTTCCTTCCCAGACCGTCATTAAAGTGAAATGGGGTACCAAGTATTAAGATAAAAAATGGATTATCTCGAAAGAAACCTGAAAGTCCTTTTTCTGGATCAATCTAAGGCCAGCGGTTGGAATTTTATCGATTACATACATACTTACATACATATAATCACGCCTGTTTCTCAGAGGGGTAGGCAGAACCACGGATTTTCACTTGCTTCGATCCTGACAAGCAACTTTAGTTTCATGAACTCTCATAACATTCTTCTTATCGATACTCTTGATCTGTCCTTTCTGCAGAATGTCTCCGATTTGTTCGGAGTATCTCGCTGAGGTCTTTACCTTCCAATTTTTATTTTATTTTTATTTCCATCCATTACAGCCTGTATAATGTAGGTAAGTTAATATTTTTCATAATAAATGAAATTTTTTTAGAAATTGATAATCGTAAATATTTTAATAAACTCTAAGATCGGAAGATAGAAATAACAGGGATTCCATTCGAGTTTTACCGGCGATACCCGAACTATCTTTCTCAAACCCGAATGCGATTCTGAGAGTTAGCGGACTGTATGTATAAATAAATAGCTACTTAACACTGTAAGTGCCCACAAAGGCAAGTCACAGCTTTAAGGGTCAATTTACCCTAACGATTATGCAATAAACACTTAAGGCACTCTATAAAGTAATTACCACCAACTAACGGACGCAGGCTCAATTCAAATAAGATTAAAGCTAACCCTTCCCTAATTATTTATTAAATTAAATTAGTCTATGCTCCTATTTGAGTTAAGTCGATTGGATGAGAGCGTTTCCTTTTAAAAAGGTGATGAAATGACGCATTACTGCCGGTACCGGTACCGGTAGTCTACTACCGTAGATTTCAAGGATAATGCGTGTTGGTAAGAATAATGTTTTTCAAAGATTCAAAGAATTTATTTGCTCAGAATACATGATAGTATCTACTATAATCTTATCTAAGATGTTGAAAATAATACATGTCCAGTGCATTCAGTCTGCATGCAGGCATGCAAACATTATTGAGTAACGACATAATTAATTAAATACAGTTTTTTAACTATACGATACAATGTCATGGCAGTCAAAGAATAAATAAAGAAAATCAAACATGACTGTAATAATATTACAAACGTCAATAGAAATAATTCATTAAATAACAATGTCAAATATAATCCAAATATTTCTAATACTTTAAAAACATTGTCCAGGAGCCAGCTAGTGGTTTTGTTCTTAAAACTATTATTGTCTTGCAGTAATTGTATTTCCTCCTGTAGTTTATTATATACTATCAACGTTTTAAACATGCGGCTATCAAGCAGCGGGCGTGGGTTTCAATACTTAGGAAATATCCAAGACTCAGGAATACAATTCATGCTCATCACAAAAGTAAACGCCGGGTATTTGAATCCATGATAAGTGGTTTTGTAGGCAGGGTTGGGCTGTAGCCATGGGTGACTTATATGAAATTACATTAACGAAGGCTTCAAAACAACACTTGAATAAAAATAATGTTTTGTTGTAGGTACTGCGAAACAACTCAATTGTACCCTGTTCAAAGTCAAATTTTGCACACAACATTACAGCGGTGTCAACTTTGGCGGCTAGATGGCGCCTAAATGTATGTAAATAGCAACTAAAACTACGAACTCGAGTTAGTAGTTTAGCTGATTGCACAGAGAACAACAACTGGCTACAGCTCGTTTGAGTCGTAAAACAGACGCGGGCTATATATGTGTTTTTGGACGTTTGTTCTGTAGTGTTGCATTGTTATTTGATCTTTGTTCTTATATAAGCTTCAAAGTTGTCAACCGTCAGTCGAATCTGTACAGATTTTTACTGTACTAATTTTAAACCAGTGATTCCTGATTCTTAAGGCGTTGCGACTATGGCATGTGCCCCCCGTGAATTTGGGGGAGGCATAAGTCCAGCACGTAGGCACGTCATAGCACGTAGAACCGATGGCCGTTGGGGCGGAAAGGTTCTCGAGTGGCGACCACGTACCGGAAGGCGTAGCGTGGGCAGGCCCCCCCACACGGTGGACTGATGACCTGTCCACTGGATGCGGGTGGCGCAGGACCGTTCATTGTGGAAGTCTTTAGGGGAGGCCTGTGTCCAGCAGTGGACGTCATTCGGCTGACATGATGATGATGGTGATGTGTCCAGCAGTGGACGTCCTTTGGCTGATATGGTGGTGAATTCCTGATTACCGCAGCAGGATGTGGGGCGGTACTGATGCAGTACTGCCACTACATTGGTCCGCCTCACTCAATATTATATTAGCTGCTCTAATATAAGGTATATACCTATAAGGAAATCTAGGTGACCTCAGTGTCAGGAAACTAGAAAATACCGGATACGTAAAGGTTGCGCCAAGCCAAGTCTTTTTATACAACCACGGTGGCAACCAAGCAGACACTGCGTCATATGGACGCTCGTGGCTCCAAAATCCAGATTTACAAGCGTATTGCCGACCGTTTATTGACTTGAGGATGCATTATGTTGAGCTGAGATACCTATTCCACCCTCGCTTTCCACACAGCACATCCTCGGGATCTCTAGCCACCTTTCTCACCACCAGGAACACAACACCATATAATATATTATACCTAAATGGCAAATAGCTGTAGGCTTCTGTAACATTATACTTCCCTAGTTCGGCTGCTCCAAATATGAGCCAGATGACGTTCCACTACCTCACTTAAAGTCAGGCAGCCAAGCTATAAAATTACATATTATTAAAAAAAAACTGATTTATTCCATAACAGACGACCAACGCTTAGAGAACGATAGATACTCGTACATGCAGGCATACAGGCATAAATCATGCTATTTTCCAATCCACTATAAAACCGTCAAAATGCCAGTGGAGGCCGAAAAATCAATTTTCACTACGCTTCCAACGTCCGCTCATCAAACATGACTGCTGTTTTATTTTATTCACAGCTCATGTCCTTTTAAGCCCTTTACTTTTAGAATTTTCAACTATCGATGGTTCGGACGCAAACGAGATATGTAGCTTAGCAGCCACTAAAATTCAGTCACTGTCTCAAGGGGACATCAAGTTCAATGCTTCGCAAGCAAGTGTATCGAACAGATAATAGTAAATAATAAATAAATAAATATTAGGAGACAATTTTTACACAAATCGAACTAGTCCCATAGTAAGCTCAATAAAGCTTGTGTTATGGGTACTAGACGACGATATATTTAATAGATATATACTTAAATAAGAAGAAAACATCCAAGTCTCGGGAACCAATGTTTCTGCTCACCACACAAACAAATGCCCTTACCGGGATTCGAATCCAGGACCTCTAGCTTCGGAGGCAGTGGCACTACCAACTAGGTTAAACAGGCCGACGAATATTTGCGTACATTCAACCAAGCGCATCATCCCTTGCTTTGGAAGTCCTTGTACAATCAACAGCAAATGTAGATGATCATTGTAGTATTTTGTCGCACTAAGATAACAATACTGCGACAGTCGGGATGCGTCAAAGTAGTGAAAGTGACAATATAAACGAATTACATGAAGACGAAATCGCGGGCAAAAGCTCGTATTTCATAATTTTACTATAAACTACCCTTCTAACATTTTTAATTAATCCGTTCGCGAAGCCTTGCATACCAGGTACATTACCTCAAGTAACCTTAGAGCAAAAACCGGCTAAGCACAGACATAAAGCTAGGTTTATGGTAATGAAAATTGCCTTCCGTGCTAGACCGGCATAAAGGAGTCTTAGGCGAAATTTATAGAATGCATTAAAATTCCTACTTTAAGAGTTTTTTGTTAAGGGACCTACTGACCTGGGGAATAAATCTATGGATTTCGGGTTATGCGGGTTTTAGTAGTAGCATAGATAAAAGAAAAAAGGCTGACTGCTCATTAATCTATGGTAGTAGAAAGGGATCAAAAGCAATTTTGAGTATGAGCTAGTGTTCATTATTTTCTGGGAGAACATCTAAAGGCTCTTTAAGGCCTTATTATGGCGCTGGACCCATTCAGGTAGGTATGTAAAAAGCCTTTTCATAAATGAGGGATCAAAGTCGTACTCTTCACTTATTTGAGGGCAATAATGACTCTTTTCTGAATTCGTGTGAAAAGCAGTTAGCAGCGGGGCTCATAGGCGACGTGAAAAGCAGTTTGTGTCACACTGTAGCAAAATTAATTTCCAACTTGGGCTGAAACACTTTGAATCCCTCGCAACGCTCAAGATTCTACTCTAGATTCAATATACTGCCCTCACCGTAGATATATAATGTTGCTCCTTGAGACATAATCTACGATATGTACCTATGATCGGTAATTTATTTTATACCTATGATCGGTAAATTATTTTGTACCTAGGTATAACGTTATATATTGGAGGATTGTAAGAGAAGGGTTGGGCCAAGAAAAAGGTCGATGAACGTACGTTACATCAGAGACGATTTCGATTTGGCATGAAATAGAGAGAGAATTGAAAGAAAAAAATGCTGCACTACCCTCAAATAAATGGGGTAACGGCAAATGAATGAAATGTTGTACCGTCAACTATTGTATTGTATACAGGAAAATACGCCGTTTTGTTACCGATTTTGAACTAAAATCTTGCTTTACGGCACACTAGGCTTTAAAGTTTCATGAAGCGTAAAGCGAGAGGAGGTCCATTTTGATTGCGTGCTTCGATTACAATCGGTCGTCCCCAAACGTTATTACATTTACCCAATAACGTTCGAATGACTAGATGAGTAGAAGAGAACCAATTCTTGGAAACATGATTAAGTTCCGAAGTACAGTACCTATGCATTTCGTCAAAAGTCTTTATTGATGATATAAACTATTTCAGACCTATTTCTGGTGGGTGGATTGTACAGGTAAACGTATTCAGATGTCGGCAAGTCCTTAAAAATAAAACATGTTGAACCAAACAGATGATACTTATCCAAAATACGAAAAGTCAAAACAAATTCAAAAAACGTTGAATTGCAAACCAATTCCCACAACAAAATTGGGAAAACAATATTAAAAACCAAAATTTAATGTAACTAAAACTTACCCAACGAATATAATATGCATGCTCCTTGGCATGATGTCCTTCAGGCTGGTTCCAGCTCTTATGGTCAGCATTATTTTGAAAAACATTTTTATAATGGCTATAAAAATCCTTTGGGCGTATTGCGCGTCTGGGCTTCACGGCCCGAGAGTGTCGAACGCGGAGGTCGGAAATACGTGGCTGTATATCATGTTTATTTTTGCATTGTCTGTATTGTGATGCCAAATATTTAATTTGTGTAGTCATTGAGTTACTTCCCCAACTTGGCTGCTCCAAATATAAGCATGATCTTATTCAGCTGTACTATTTAGCTTATTAAATAAATAAATAAATATTGTGGGACAATCTTACACAAATCGAACTAGTCTCAAACTAAGCAAAGCTTGTACTATGGTACTAGACGACGATATACATACTCATATAGACGACGATATACATACATACTTAAATACATAGAGAACATCCAACACCCAAGAACAAAATCCGTGCTAAATGCACAAATAATGCCCTGGCCGGAATTCGAACCCGGGACCTCTAGCTTCGGAGGCAGTGTCACTACCAACTTGGCTAAACAGACCGTCTAGTGACAAAAAAACTCTAAAAACCATATATTTTTCATATGTTGAGAGAATTATCCGTTATGGTATTTAAGTTTGGGGTAATAGCTCAACTGTCGACAAAATTTTGCTGAAGCAAAAAAAGTGTCTACGTCTTATTGAAGGTTACTTTCCTGAAACTCACAGACATTTATTCATAGATAATAATATTTATACTGTCACTACACTCACTACCCTGTATATATACAAAGTGTGTATGTTAGTGTATAAAAACATAATGGAATATCAGTTCACGAAAGTATGCGATAGATATCCTTTACGCCGCAACGTGGAACTCCCACTTCCCGAAGCACATTTTGCCAACTACAGGAAAAGCTTTAATTACATTGCGCAAAAAATCTATAATAATCTCGAACCTGAGATAAGAAACTCTGGTAATGTAAAATAATTCAATGTAAATCTGAAAAAATACTTAAAATGTAGGCCTTTCTATAACCTTGACGAATACTTTGGTAAGATTTTTGATTAACTGACATAATTAATTTACGTGTATAATCTGTTTTATTATTATTTTAATTCCTATTTTGTCTATTGATTCATTGTGTTACTTTTTATGCTTTTTATTGCTTTGTTATAATTTTTTTATTATTATTTGATTTTTTTTTCTAATGGAATTTTGTTGCTGTGATCACTTTTACACATTTTTTAACTCTTTTTTATTTTATTATGTTCAATAATTTTAGTTAATAAGCACTTGATAATGTTTTGATTGTAGATACTATTATATTTAAGATTGTGTGGATACTGTAACTGTTATTCTTTAAGTCTGTTTCCTGTCTGTATATTTTGTATGATTACTGATTACCGTCAAAAAATTAAAATGTAAAAATATTATTTCTAGTTGTTTGAAGAACATTATACATGTACCTATTGCACGTGTAAGAAAAATTACTAGCACAGGTAACGAGAGTAAAAAGCAAGCTTGCATTTATCTGGAATGCATTCTGCACAAACCCCAACAAAGCTAATATTCATTATCGTAAAGTGCAAAGAGCTGCTATGGTTAGGTTAGGAAACACTCGCTGTGTCTGGCAGCGGTTTGTCGCTGCACAGTGCATTTTTGATATAGTAATGGTGGTTATTTAAGGCCGTTCCTTGGAAAATCTAGCGATCTTTGAAACGCCGTACTGACCAGATTAGAAAATTCATGAGGGCTCAATTTTCGATACGTGATTCTCGACTATATGATTGTTTATCTGAAAATAACCGAAACATGATCTCTTAAAACATAGTAAAAAAAGGCTTTTTAGGGTTCCGTAGCAAAATGGCGAAAACGACACCCTTATACGTAGATTCGTCATGTCTGTCTGTCCGTCCGTATGTCACAGCCAATTTACTCGGACACTATGAGCAAATTTATGAAATTTGGTAAGAAGGTGTATTATGAAAAAAAAAATTAAACCGGTGGGCACCCCATACAAGTACCAGGGGGGAGGGGGCAATTTTTTTTTAATACACATAGGCGTGTGGGTTGCGTATATATGGAAAGGCATTCAAAAATGACATAGAGGTTTCTAAAAAACTTTTTTAATTAAGTCAACCGTTGGTGAGATATTAGCTGTCAAAGTCGTAAAAAGTGCATTCGCCCCTCTAATTTCCAAACTACGAAATTTAAAATTAAAAAAAACAAGATGATAGTTATTATTAAATACTTTCAACGATGCCATAAGCATGCTCGACAAAGTCGTATAAAAAATCGTACACTTATGTTCCAGAGTAAAACTGGCTACAATAAAGATGTTTAAAACACATGCCCACGTCCGTATAGCCTAATAAACGTGTCCCTGTTCAGGTTATACGGTCGCAGTGTTGCCATCACGTGCTTTTATGCTCTAACCGTTACGATGCACCTGTGTTCTGCAAGATAATACTTTCTTTGTACAAGTCTATTATATGAATTTTCAAGGTGATCGGTTATTCAACCTATTCCTTAAAGGGAGTAATACTAGAGCTTATTTGCCACGATTTTTTAAAACTATTAGAACTAATATTCTTATTAGAACATTTCTGATGTCAATCTTATTAGTCTCCGTTTCTTCCTACCTGTCATCAACCAACAGGCATGCTGGTGCAGCGGCGGACGCTCGGGAGCCTTAAAAGGTAGGCAAATACAACTGTCTCGGCGCCCAATATGAATTCGTCGTGTTTGGCTTCGAGACACTTGATTCTTGGGGCAGAAGCGCACTGATGCTCCATAATGCGGTTGGAAAAAGGCCGAGAGGGAGGCAATAGGAGAGCCTCGCGCGGGCAGCGTTCTCGCGCAGAGAATTGCAATCGCAATCCAGCGCGGGAAAATGCTGCCTGCGTGATGGGCACCCTACCAAGGGCAATAAATTTTGATTACAATTATTAATTTTTAGCTTTAGCTATTTTAATTGTAGTTAGTTTTCGGGTAAAGACATTTATTCCTCAAAATAAATATTACATTTCACTTGATGAGATAAAATATTTTAAACTTCGTTTTTGAGCGTTAACAAGTAGGTAGGTACAAAAGTTAAATTAAATGGCAATAACAAAAACAATTCACAAAAAAGTTAACAGCTAAACCATTTTGTAATAACCAAACAGACAATAAAAATCGGTAATCAATTAGTTTTAGTTTATATTTAACGTTTTTAAAAGAATACATGAAAGTATTCTCATTCTGTATTTAATAATCAATGAAATATATTACTTAGAAATAAAAGGTTATTAAAATCACAAGTGATGAAATATTTTTTTCAACGTCGTCAATCGAATAGGATTACTGAATGAGACATGGCGTTCAAATTACATGAAAAACTTTGTCAACCATTAATTGCAAGGGTACAATCCTAAGATGGAATAAAGTAATCTTCTGTAAGACACTAGTACCCCAATTCGTACCATTTCGAAGATATTAAAAAAAATTTTTCGTTATATAACACCCCTAGTATACGTAGTAAAAAATATCCTTAACAATTAAACAATGTTGACGAGCGTGTCATTCGAATTTCAAATTGTCACTGATTGTACTTGACATTAACTTTTGCTTAACTCGACGTTAACTCTTAAGGCCGTTTTTCATTCATCCTTGGTGATATAATTAATTATTTTGTGTGAAAATGAAAAAAAATTTTTTTTTTTCAGAATTATGAAAAATTATATATGCTACGTCGTTTCTATGGCTATACACGGCTATATGCTTGAAGGAACGGAAATCAATAAAAACACCCGTATAGTGTTTTTCTCTAACAATGCCAGGAAATCAAATTATTATGAAGAATATCTGAGATAATCAATAAAATATATACGACAAAGCCTAGTTCGCCTTACTCGCCCTACATTTTTTTAAAGGATACTGCATTACTCATAATGCCACTTTCAATCCAAACAAGAATTTAAAAAGTTGAAATATCTTCAAATTCACAACGATTGATAAATGTATTATGTAAAATGAATAAAAACTAAATGAGATTAAAATATTTACGCATTTTAGTTACATTGCATTTTAGTTAAGACTATCCTAAGTTTGTGATATCCCGCTGGCAAAGAGACTGCGTGCGATATTACGGTTATTTTTTCTTTATATTTGTTCTCCGTATCAATTAATTGCGACGATTACCATACACGAAAGGATTGATTGAACAAGCTAACTTTCCCGGGTTTGTATTTATACACACACTCACATACACATGTCTGCAGTTTCCTGAAATGCTTGAATAGGTATCGTTTCACTTTGCATTTACTCATAATGCCACTTTCAATCCAAACAAAAATTTAAAAAGTTGAAATATCTTCAAATTCACAACGATTGATAAATGTATTATGTAAAATGAATAAAAACTAAATGAGATTAAAATATTTACGCATTTTAGTTACATTGCATTTTAGTTCAGACTATCCTAAGTTTGTGATATCCCGCTGGCAAAGAGACTGCGTGCGATATTACGGTTATTTTTTCTTTATATTTGTTCTCCGTATCAAATAATTGCGACGATTACCTTACACGAAAAGATTGATTGAACAAACTAACTTTCCCGGGTTTGTATTTGTACTTATACATACACTTACATACACATGTCTGCAGTTTCCTGAAATGCTTGAATAGGTTTATATTTATCCGTATGCCGTAAACCGGTTCTACGGTGCAGCGCGCGGTGAGTGATAACGCCAGCGCTCGAGTGCAATAAAAACAATAGGTAAATGTAGATCTTGCGCGATTTGTTATTCGGAATATTTTAAGAATATAATAATAGGTAACCAAATTTTAATGGCCATAAATCATAATGCTTAACTGTTAATTATGTAAAGATGTATTATACATTGATTTGGCTCGAACGTCGAGACAAACCATTACGTGGTTTTACGATGCTTTGTAGATAACATTGTATTCACTTGTGTAATAAAAAAAAAAAAAAAAAAAAAAAGGTATCGTTTCACTTTGCCTTCACGCCGAAAGACTTTCCCCGCATAATAAGTCGGAAGTAAGTCAAACTTCAAAGTAATGTATACACTTTTACATCTTATTTCATTGTAATAAGGCGAACACTCTTTACAAATTTTCGTCGTCAACTATATCAAGTTTCTCTAACCTGTATGGTTTCCCTCGGTGTCTGTAGAGTTTTACTTTATTATGAATATGTAAAACACTTAGGCAAGGCTAAGTTTATTTAAATTTAAGTTGGGCTCACAGAGTTAAAGTTTCTCGGTGTTTGCATTTTAAAATAGACTAATTATCATTTAAGTTTACTGTATCAGTGTATTAATTGCCTATTCATGATACTTAACTAAACAAGAGAAGTCTATTTACAATGAGTTCACTCCCAGTGGCTACTGTTGCTGATCGGTTACAGCTAAGATACGCGAGTTTTAATCTAAGGGTCGTGGCTTCGAATCCCGGCTAGTGCTACTGGGTTTAAAAAGGAAATGAAAGAAATATTGTTTTGACATTTAACAGTTAGAATCTAGCAACACGTGATAAGTTGGCAAGCCATGCGAAGATGGCGGTTTGACAATAAATAATAATAATAATAGCCCGCAGGGCAGCTTGTGGCGAGCTGTTGGGGAGTGACGACCCCACGGACCCGAGTGCTCCAGAGAGTCGGTCAGGGTCTCCGTCTCCAGCGTGTCTTCGTCGGTCGGAGTGGAACCCCAAGGGGACCCGCAGGACTCTCGCCTTTGGCTTGCCTTCATTGGCCGTCCAGAGAGGAGTCGTCAGAGCTATATGCTCGCAGGGTGGAAGTGAAACATGCATAAGTCGCAAGTGGGCACGGTGGCTGTTAACAGCCACTGGGTAGAAAGCGGTGCACACCTCTCCACACCCTGAGCCGCTCACACCGATGTTGCTCCTGGCCGTCTTTACGACGGCAGTTTCAGGAGCCCATCTAGGCAGCGGCGAGTCACCACCTGCCTCGATAACGGTGTAAGCATTGTTATGGCAGGTGTCCGGAATCTTAGTAATAGCCCAATCTCTTGACCAGCCAAACTTCAACACTATAGCCCAGTAATATTTTCATTTTATTTACCATAGTCCCAACGCCTGCTGGGACCGGTTCACGCGTATCTATTGATGTACCCATGAATGGGTTGTAGCAAGTGTATTACATAGTAAAACTCTCCAAAGGGCCTCTACGTGTTGGATCTGTGTCCCCACGCAAGCCTATCAAAAGACCGGGATGTAATGGCCCGTGAATCTCGAAGGAGAAATAATAATAATAATAATAATAATGGCGTAGGGATGTGACGACCCCATCGCCCACTGGATTTCTAGTGCAGTCAGTCAACATAGGGCAGCTTGTGGCGAGCTGTTAGGGAGTTGGTTGTATGAACAGGCCCCCCGCCTCTGGCTTGCCTTAACCGGCTGTTCAGAGTGGAGTCGCTAGAGCTGTTGCTCGGGGGTGGATGTGGTCACCTAAGTGGCGAGTTGGCTATATGTTTAAAGTCCAGTGCCACCTCTCTACCCCCAGCCCTCTGCACCGGTGTTGCCCTTAGGCCATTTTTAATGTCGCTTTTTATAGGAGCCCATCTAGCAGAGGGCTAGTCACCGTCTGCCTGAGATAAAAATGTGAGACAGTTTTATTAGGCAGACGTCAGTTGTCTCACTCAATAGCCCAGCCATTAGTCCATCATATTCACCCAATAGTCCGGTTCATTTAGATTCCATCAACCAGCAATAGTCCCTGTACACCCTGGCGGGTGCTGTCTCTGTGTGCGTCCCATGACACGGGCAGGGACAGCATCCGCACGGTGTACCCCTTGCATTTCATTAAATTGTCAAAAGGGCCTCTACGTGTTGGCTATGTGGTACTCGGTTGGTACTTCGGCTCCGCGCACGCCTTCCAAAGGTCCGGGACACCATTGTCCCGTGAGCGGAAAAGACATACAATAATAAATAATAATAAATATTAGGGGACATTTTTTTTTACACAAATCGAACTAGTCCCACAGTAAGCTCAATAAGGCTTGTGTTATGGGTACTAGACGACGATATATTTAATAGATATATACTTAAATACATAGAAAACATCCAAGTCTCAGGAACAAATGTCTCTGCTCACCACAGAAACAAATGCCCTTACCGGGAATCGAACCCGGGACCTCTAGCTTCGGAGGCAATGACACTACCAACTAGGCTAAAGAGGCCGACAAACAATGACAGTGTTAATGTTATTTAAATCGACTGAAATAGTAATTATTTTATTTACCGTAAGTAAGATGGAATATATGAAATGAAATACAAATAGTATTAGAAGAAGAAAAAGAAGAAGAAAATAGTTTATTAACGCAAAAAATCGAAATATACAAGCACTGACACAAAATAAAATCACAATAATAAAAACAGTAAAGTAAAATAAAGTATTCAGAGCTTAATTAAGATAATTGCGCGAAGGGGTCTTCACTCAGCTTGGTGCCACGAAGCGAATCACAGGACACGCTTTGTGACGCTGATTTTCAGTGAAGCCATTAAGTGGGTTAGAGGGGACTGACATATAATATAAAATAATAATTTATAAAGGAAAAAAAAACACAAAGAATCAACAAACATTATACAACAGGAATCAGAATATTGCATTTTTAGGCTTATTCTCAAATACACAAAAATACCTATAGCGAAAAAGAAGAAACACAGGGTTCGAAAACCATTCATTATACACAATATGTGTGTGTGTGTGTGTGTGTACAAGTACATTTCTGTTTGGTTATTAGAAATTTTCTAAGGGACATTTTAAAAGAAGCAACTGTATTGGAATTTCGTATTGGTGGTGGAAAGTCATTCCAACACTTGGTGGCAGCAAAACAAAAGCTACCACGGAAAGCAACCTTGCGGTGTATGTGAGATGCAAGTCGTGGTGCATGTCTTACAGCACGCTGAGAGAATTTTACCTTCTCGTAAAGGTATGATGGTTCTCTATTTTTAATCACGCCAAAAAGTAACTTAGCGAAATTAAGATGTCTACGGGATATACATTATTACATATTTTTACAGTACATTATGGTGCTACTTTATCGCACAAGTGCGGTAATCAGCAGATTACGTGCATATGTCGAAAGAGCCTTTAAAGAGCCATATGTACTGTAAAACTTTGTACGATACACGTGCGAATAGGTAATTCGCAACTCGTGTCGATTTAAAACACTCCCTTCCGTCGTGTTTTAATTTATCACCCCTCGTTGAGAATTTCCTGTTCTCCGCACTTGTATCGTAATGTACTATTACTTACAATAGTTTAATATTATTTCATTAATTATATTTCTGTATCTACTGTGTACAGTAGGTCTAATAAAAGTGAAGAGTGTTTCATATTCACCAACAAACTGCCATGCAGTTTGGCGGATATTTAAATACTTATGTTAACCGTGTAGCTTTTTTCAAATTTATAACTAAAATAAATGGAAAATAATTTATTCAAGAATTGGACAATACACACACACACACACACATGAAACACATGTCACACACACATGTCACATGAAATTGAAATATATTACATTAGTTGTTTTAACGGGTCTAACGCGATATTTATTCATTTACATTTATTACCGACTCTTCGACACAGGTTGCACCCGTCATGTTCGCGGCAGAAACAACGCGCGCGCGACTTTGAGTTTCTGTCTTTTAAACAAATATTTTTAGTATGTGTACAAAACGCGTCTTGCGTCACACTCTATTACCGCCGAGAGCATTATGTTGGAGGAAGGTTAAATTGCCTTCCTGGCAGCGGCGGTTATCGCGCGCAGCAGCGCAGGCGAGCCCGGGGCGCACAGACGCATGAAATCACCATAAGCTTAATATAATTATAAGCTCACTTGAAAGAAATGAAAGAATTCTGAACTCTTGAGGTAGGCAGATATTATTATTATATACAGATAAACTGGAAATGGGATTGCTGTTGGCCATCATCTAGCCAGGGGGCAAAGATGAGGCCGACGATGAAGCGACCTCACCCAAAAAATGCCTATTCACTCGTGCCTTTGAAAAGGTCTAGGTTATATGAACTCGGAAATACAAACGTCGAGATATATGGAAAAAGGTTATTTATTTGTTAAACTACAAACTATTTATTGATTAGGTATGTACGTGAATTTATTACCAACATCAAAATCTACAAGCCACCCTAAAACAAATTCCCGCGCCTGAATTTATTATAAGAAACCCCAAGATAATTACTCTAAATGTCAATTAAGAACATTATTAATCACGTTCTGAACGTCCGCTGTTGAGAACCCTTTCTAGATACACTTCCACAATCCATTTTAGACTCAGTCAATCAGTGATTAAGTTCATATTGGCGTGGGAGGGAGATGAGGTAGCGGCTGGTCGAGTCACCTTACACACTTTATCATAAACGTCATGTTGGCCTTTCGGCTGGCACGTCCACCTTTTTTCCGTTTGTCGAGAAATTCGATAGGACCTCAGTTAATCGAATGTTCCTAATAAATCTAAGTGCCTGTTAGATGTCGTGTTCACGTGTAACCGAACCTGTAACTAGGGCAGTGTAGTGAGGCTTAGTCGGCTGAAATAGCAGCTAGTTAGAAACTTTATAACGAACCGTTGTTATGGAAGTATCGACTGTTTTGTTAGCATAACTAGACTTTAGAATGTAGTTAATTGTTTAGTTGCCTAATTCAGATGTGGTTGATTCTAATGATTAGTAAATGTTATGGGACAATATTATAAAAATCGAACTAGTTCCATAGTAAGCTCAATAAGGCTTGTGATTGTGTAGGAATACATCCCTAGAGGGCCTACTGCTACTGCCAACTAAAACGAAATTCGATCGTGTATCATACTTCACAGTTCGAGCGAGACAAAATAAGAAATAAAAATGAACTTCTTATCTGGCTCAGAAACATCTCATAAACAAAATATTCATGCTCATCATACATTTTCCTTGTTTATGTAAATGATCTGCCATATATGGTAAGCCGACGATCAGGCATTGTAATGTTCGCAGATGACACCTCATTACTGTTCAAGGTAAATAGGAGAGATACTGAACTCATTGAACCAAATAATACCCTCTGCATGATATCTGACTGGTTTGCTGCCAATAACTTAGTATTGAACCCGAAAAAAACGAAATGTATAAAATTCTCTCTAGCGAACTCATCAAACAGAAACTTAGATACAAATATTAAACTTAATGGTCAAACATTAGAATTTGTTACTTCTACTGTATTCTTAGGCATTACATTGGACTCAAAATTGCAGTGGGGTTCCCATATAACAGCGATAGGAAGTAGGTTGAGCTCTGCTGCATTTGCAGTCAGGAGAATAAGGCAGCTTACCAATGTGGCAACGGCACGGTTAGTTTACTTTGCTTATTTTAATAGTATAATTACTTATGGTCTTATCTTATGGGGATCAGCTGCAGATATTGAAACTGTTTTTATTTTGCAAAAAAGGGCTATCCGAGCAATTTATAACTTGGGGTCGCGTGATTCAGTAAGAGAATTTTTCAAAGAAATAGATATTCTAACCCTGCCGTCCCTATACATATTTGAAATAATAATGTATGTTAGAAAGAATTTGGGCAATTTTCCAACGAACGCTGATAAACCAATAGCCACGAGAAATACTGGGAAACTGAAAATAACCTTCTATAGACTAGTAAAGGCGAAAAAGTCGTTCTTGGGAAATTGTATCAAATTCTACAATAAAATTCCTAAACACATTACTGAACTTAGCAATTCTAAATTCAAATCTGTAGTAAAACAAACACTTATTTCAAGAGCATATTATAAGATAAACGATTACATCATGGATAGGGATGTGTGGCAGTGATAGCGTCCTGCACGGGTAATCTATCGCGAAAATATATTTTCTACTGTAGCATTGTTATTTAAGTTATTTTGTAGTAATGTAATTTTATATTTAACTATATAATGTATATTGTTTTGAAAAAATGACACCTCGCCGAGTTTCTTACGCCGGTTCTTCTCGTGGCAGAGGTATATTTTTCCGAACCGGTGGTAGTTTATTGACGTTCATAGGTGCATGTAATATGCCTAATTTGAAGAATAAACTACTTTTACTTTTTACTTTTACAAGAATTTGTGCTTACCAGGATTTTAACAATGAACCGTGAAAATCACTCACTGCCATGAAAATAAGTTTTTGACAAACTCAGTAAAATAAACTATTACTTCTATAAAAGTTTTATTTTTGTGTACAGTAAATTAGATGCAAATGCTTTAAGAGATGTTTATTTACATCCAAATAATTTGCTTTAAATAGGAATTAATAAAACTTTTATAGGTTTTTTTGTTTGGTTTTCTGTCTCTGAACAAAATAATTAAATTAAAGTTTTGCCCTAACATAATAATTATGATGTGCATTTACATGACAAAGTGGCTATCACTTTCTGTCAAGACACATTGGATGCTATACCTTGTAATCTGTAACTTCAACCATTTGACACATCACAACACCCATAGAACGTAAACACGCAAGACTTATTGGAATTATAAATAAAATCACGTAATAGTATTATTAGGGCTTTTCAAGTAAATAAAAATAATATTTTGCTTTTCTTTAACATAATTTAAGATATGTTACATTTTTTAGTTCATTGTTGTTGAGTATTTTATGGTAATAAATTTACCACCTAAACAGTTACGTGTTATGTCGTTTTCTTTTTAAAACTAGTGTTGTGGCCAAGTCTGTCGTTTCGATTCAGAAGATATTTCTGTAAATTGAGGGAAATCGATTAGGTACGCATATATTTATAACGATAAATTAATAACAAAAAAACTCTGTTGACGCTGTAAACCTAAATATTAGTAAAACTACATAAAGTTGGAAAATGTGCGCAATTATTTTGATTGACATAAATGACAGAGAAAAATCTGTGGCAGCTGTAAAACATATACAACATAAGAGCCACTGACACCAGGGGCCTTTCAGCTCGAAGTACGAATTTTTCTATGGAGATGTTAGTTTACTTGTTTGTACCAAAAGTCCTCTATCGTACTGAAGTTCAGTCAACGCCTTTCGTTGTTCGGCCTTTAGTCCCAGCCCCTTTTTTCGTGCTGACATGGAAGTGGATATGAACGGTACCTTATCCCTTAATAGGGCAGTGGTAAAATAGTTACCACCTGATTTTGAAACTTGCTGCTGTAAGATAAGATTGAAAACCAATGACAAATCGGATAACCCTCTGCCCTTTTAAGGGTTATTATGCGGTGACAGCGGGTCCGGCACACCATCGTCCCTCAAAGACGGCGCCTTATTTGACATACGGCTGCTGCCTGCCACGAAAGTCGTGTCTGCGGCATGACATGTCAGCAATACTGGTGAAGAGCCTGGTGCCTTCGCAGGCGTCGACACTTTTGCTTCTGACTTGCGTTCAGCGCGAGTAACACTACGGGTTTTTATTCCACTCGGCGTGCGAAATATATAACATAACATATTTCGCGGTGTACACATGTGTGGTTCGAATTTACACTAGAAACGGTTCTAAGACCACTTTTTTGACGCTGTACTCCTAAATATTAGTAAAACTCCGTGAAGTTTGAAAATATGTGCAAAATTTATTGATTAACATAAATGAGAGACAGACCGACCAGCTACGGCATCAGCATAGCGATGACGTGATTAAGAGAATATGTCTTAATCACGTCATCGCTAATCACTTATTTCTTCTTAAAATGTTTCTTTTTGTATGGAATATAGAACGTCATACAAATCGGTTGTGAAATCGTTTTAATCAACCATTCGTTAATAATCGCTTCATTTGACAAACGATACGTCTTAGCCTCATCACTACAAACGTCAATTCAGAAATGTCAAATGGTTGAAGTAACAGATTACAAGGTATAGTTGAAGTGGCCAGTTAAGTGACAGTAAAGAGGTTTCATACGATAATCAAAGAAGTCTTAATCATAATACTGATTATCTCATTAACAGGGTGTTATTACGTGGGTACATGGCACAGTTGTTTTCCAATTTTTCTCTAAAAACTAACATAAACTTTCAATTAGTTTTATACTTAAGTTTACTTATAAGGACGAGTACTATTAACTCTGAAAGTATTGGCATCTAATTTGGAAGCACCTTATATTATAGTCGCATTAAAATTTTATTCTAATAACGACAATTATTTGAATAAAATGTTAGTGAGATACCAATGTTTCAGATATCTAAATTGTCACCTATTTACCAGATCGGATGGAGAATGGCCAGATCGTACTACGAGTAAATATAGTCTTGTCATTGCTGCCAAGCACAAAACACTAATTAGAACGTTCGTATTACTCACAAAGCTTGATCACTCCTAAATACCCGTTCTAGTCATTCCTCATACGAATGAAACAAGCGAGTAAAAGAGACAAAGGAAATTGGGACTAGCATCTCGTCACGTAGCATTAAGTCGAACACACGTAGTGTTGAGACGTGTTTATCTTCCTGTTCAGCTAGCTTAATCAAGTGTCAAGATTTGATGGGTACGATACTGTATCGTGTTCGTAACAGTCTTCAGTGCTTATAGCCCATGAGTCGGGTATTAATTTCATCAGTAATTTCCTCTTCAGCGGTAACTTGCAAAATGCTTCCGAGAGCTGTATTACAAAGCATCGTGAATTTCAGCTGCGGCTCTTTAAGTGAGTTGAGCGCAGGTACCCATCCACGCACATAGCACATCAGGTCACAATCTTTCCACCGACATTGCATACATCCGACTTTTCAATTGGGATGAAATCAGCGAATACATGTATCTGTTTAAATTGTTTATGTTCGTGTGACCTACTCACGTATCATCTCCAACGTAATTGGTCAGATGACTTTTTTCTTTTAGGTTTTAATATTTGGTTATTTATAGTTCGACAAATTCTCTATCTGCGGGAAATAACTAAAATTGTTGTTTTTTTCTACAAGTGTATATGGCTGCCATTGTTATTCCTAGCCACGGTATCGTAGCTGACGTTCGTGATGGAGGTTTATCATTACTCTGAACCATTTTATTTCGCCTGAGAGGAATAAAGTCATGAAAATCTGTTCCTGGCTCGTTCACTATGAGTTGCTTAGACATTCGTCCACATACAGACTTTCTCATTAATGGCATGTATGTATATTGTATAATGTTCTTACTCGTATTCCATATGGTCAGACACATTGTCATGTGAAGTCAATTAAATTATTCCATTATTTAAATATGAAACTACAAACCAACTTTTACATCTGAACTTTATTTCACCAACTGTTAGATCATAGAATGTAGAAGGAATTAATATGACAAATTATTTATGATTTATTTATATAATTTTGATTATTAACATTTTATTATTTATTACAGCTATGTAATGAAATTCAGACGTGTTTTTTTTTAATGATAATTGGGATGTTTCATGTAATTTTAATATATTTTGACATGTAAAGTGGTTCCATAACATAAATGAATATGACTGTAAACAGTAAGGCGACTTCCTGATTTGTCGTTGCGGAGACGGTATGATATGAAAAAACTGTCAGCTATCAGTGTCAACTGATACTAATGCAGTACTGCCCCACTTCTGCGCATGGTATTACTACTGCGCAAACGTAATACTGACAGTATATCGTCAAGTAAGGAAATCTCACATCAGCAAGCTCACGTCAAAGAACAAACATACCACATATCGATCCGGCCCAGCCAATGCAAATTTAATATCTTTATCCTGTAGCGTAGGCTGCATAAAATATATAAAATGGTGCACCACTCACACATGCCTGTTAACAAAATGCCTGCAAGTGAGAACTGGGCAATAAAATAGTCACAGTAAACGCTTTCCACTGCCAAAAAGACAAAACAGAATACTTGCGGCTTTTTCCGCACTTTTAATCCCGCGCCAATACGAATTCCGGCAGCGTCCGTAACACTCGTCGCAGAATTTATATTGAAAAAAAAGGCAATAAATAAAATTGTTTACGCTCGAGAGGATCAATTCCCTTTCAGATGACTGAGATTTGGAGCTAATCAGGCTAGGAAAACAACTCGTCTAGTGACGGCAATACGGTTACATCTCAAAAGTAAAATAGTTTGAGATGTGGCCTTATAACAGTCGCATTTTCCTAGCTAATATGAAGGTTTTTTCCTACTTTCATTCAGTAACCAAGATGGTTTTTATGAATTTCTGAGGGATGGAGATCTGGTGACCTGAAATACAGGTTTCCCCTAGTTCGGGCACCAATCTTCACCGCACAAGTTGTAACATAACAACGCTATATACAAGTATAGTCACTGTTTAAACCTGTATGCATACTTTGTGGTGGAGCTAATAAATAAATAATATTATATCGGTACTGCTGGAGACTTCACATACATCTTTAAATTTATTCGAAGATGTATGCAGGTTTCTTAGCAATGTTTTCCTTCACTGAAAGCATAAATCTAAAAGTATAACGGTCAAATATCAAATCATATTCTGTACATAAAACTTCCTAAAAACTCCTTGATACGAGCCAGCATTCAAACCCACGACTGCCGCTTGAAAGCCGCATGCTCTCGCCACTAAACCATCGTAATTAAATAAATAAACTTTTTTCTCCAAGAAGGCCGCAATGGCGCTTATCACCGAGAGGTGGAAAGCTGAATGGGCTACCACCTGAGTGCAAAGGCTGCCCAACCTACTGATTTGATCTTAAAACCAACTTTGGTGCCAGCTGCACAGGCTGCGAACTGGGTATGGGCGCTGCAGTGTCTTCCAACATGTATAGTTGTGGTTATAAGGATTCTCCACTCGGCGAGTGCGGAGAGGAAGATCAAACCATCGAGCACATCTTCCAGCGCTGTTCCCTCCTCTCCTACCTACCTGTTGAAGACATAGACACCTTGACACCTGGCGTAACTGCCTGGCTTTACAACCTGAGAGCTTTACTCTGGTTGCTTTCTATAATTTTTTATTGCCATACGATTATATTAATGGCACTTTTACAACTCCAGATTTACTAGCGTTTCTTAATCGAAGACAACTGCCGAGAAGAAACACCGTAAGAAATACTAAAGTCTGTATGTAATTTTTTCTCAAAAAAAAAAATAGTGACTACTTCTCGGAATACTAATACAAAAAAAAACAGGGAAACTACTTACAATGCGCATCGAAATTAGTGCTAAGTTGACATTTTAGGAATAAAATCTAGCTTGCCAACGTGATAAAGTAATGTATAGGAGGTCCTAAATAACGTAACCACCACCACGAGGTAATTCCCAGAGTCGAGCTTATCCCTTATACTTCCAATGTGAATATATCTGTTTATCCTGAAAACAGCGGTGTTCTGATTCTAGAACCAATATCGTAATGAGATTAACTCGATTGGCAGTAGGCACTCATCCGCGACCGCCTCCAATGGCCCATGAAATGCAAGAAACTTTATCCATACCCGAGTTACGTTCCATTTTGACCTTTTCTAATTTAGAAAATGTTTGGAATTTCTCAGGTTTCATATACAATGTTTATTCGGGTAATTCTAATGTCGGAAAATTCCAATAATCACTAATGGAAAACTCCCGTGAGTTTGAGACATGTTAAATATAATGAAACGGGTCACTCACGTCTTTAAGGTCGAATATCGCTCGACATGTTTCAGACCGGTTCACGGTCTTTAATCATGAGCACCTATCGCGGCGATAACCGGTCTGAAACATGTCGAGCGATATTCGACCTTAAAGACGTGAGTGACCAGTTTCATTATATTTAATCACTAATTGCTTTCAAACAGGTCAATAAAGAAGCGTTTCGTTTCTTCCATACATACATACATATACTGACGTCTATATTCCCAAAAAGGGCAGGCAGAGCACACGAAAATTAATTTCAGTGCCCCTTTTAGCAATTGTAGGTTTATAGATGGAGAAAATGTGATATTGTAGTGACAGGGTGTTAGCCCATCGCCCACAACACACTTCAATCTGGTTCCCATAGTCGACTCTTACGACATCCAAGGAAAGAAAGTGGGTGGTGCTAAACCTAACCTGGCACCACACGGGGCTCTAACCCGGCACCACACTAGCACACCTTCTTTTTTCAGATTAAACAAAATTGTTCAGTTTCATAGTATACTTTTTGGAATCACCCAACATTTAGAATCACCCGAAGACAGCTATGAAAAGACTTGTAAATATTTAAATTGTTAGAAGTAAATTTTTAACAAAAAAACACCGACTCCAAACTTTGCCAGAACCCATCCTCCTGCTATATAATTTGAGGAGTTCCCTCGATTGTTCCAAGATCCCGTCATCAGATCCAGACTTGGTGACAACTAACAACTAGAAAAAACACCCTTTCAAACAAAAAAATATTTTTTGAAATCGGTCTACTAGTCTCCGAGTAATCGTACATGTGAACATACATAAAATAAAATAAAAATGTTTCGACGAATTGAGAACCTCCTCCTTTTTTGAAGTCGGTTAAAAATAACTACCCTTCTATACCAACCGGTGACAAACCAAATCATGCATGATGAAAAGCAGTATGATGACTGCTTTTCGCTGGAATGGACGCTTTAGACTCCAGAAGTCATGAGCGCATTGCCGGGTTGGCAATGGCGTTCATTCATTGGAGGACTTGTTTCATACAAAGGAATATGAGCCACAATCACTCTTTATTTTTAAAATGCGTCTAAAAGAAAATTATTTATCTCATTGTTAGTCTTGCACACGTATCCCTCCCCTATGTTCCATTTTTGTTTGCTGTGCTGCCTTGTCATTGTTTTCTCCTATGTATATACATTTATATATTTTATTTTATGTAATATTATATAGTATATATTCTGTTATATGTGTAGTTTATGTAGTATATGTTGCTTTATATGTAACTTTACATATCTTTGTTGGTTTGCACTGCCCAATAACGCATTTCTTGTCGCTGTATCGCTATCTGAAGGTTGTCTGGTAGAGATCGCTTTTTAGCAATAAGTCCGCCTGTTGTTACCTACGTACCTAAGTCCTTTTCATGTTTTACCCTTGTAATTTTTTCCGTGTAGTGCACAATAAAGTATTTTATTATTATTATTGTACGTCTTTTCCCGCATCCAGCGGACACCCGCGACCTTCACCAGGTCATCGGTCCACCGTGTGGGGGGCCTGCCCACGCTACGCCCGCTGGATGCGGGTGGCGCAGGACCGGTCATTGTGGAAGTCTTTGGGGAGGCCTATGTCCAGCAGTGGACGTCTTTCGGCTGACATGATGATGATGATGATGACGTCTTTTCTATATCTCGGGACCATGGGGTCCCGGACCTTTGGAAGGCGTGCGTGGGGCCGAAGCCAACAGCGCAGAGGCCCTTTATTATTATTATTATTATGAGCCATACAATGGATATCAAAGAAATAGCTATGGATTCCTATAAGGTGGGGAGAACTGCATGCTTCATCGGCTACACCGTCAAGAGTTTAACTCTTAAATTCATGATGATGAGCCATATGATATTCGTCGGAAAATAGTATAAAAAATATAGTATATTTTAGTCAAGTTTTTCACACTATCACAATGAAATAAGAAGACCGAATTTTGCTCAGAGTTCTAGTAATTTTTTGAGAAAAGCCTATCCCGGGAAAGATCCGGCTAGATCAATTTTGTCCCATACCTACCTTGCATTGTAAATCTTCAAAACCTCATCCGAGAACCCATTTAGAAACAAATATATAAACGTCGCTCAATAATACCTAATATAGAATAGAAAACTACTTCCTTATATGCCCGATCAACAAAATTACCGAAGATTGTTAACATCAATAAAAGCGGAGCTGCCGATACAACAAAAAAAAGTCCTTTATAAAATTTCCCGTAAAATACTATTTGAAAGAAATTGTAAATTCGCGGGAGACACATTGTGCAAAGAGATATTTAGGAGTATAACGAAGAAAATTGAAGTGCTCTCTAGGGATGTACTGAAAATATCATGTTACGGGGTAGGCAAGTCAAGGGAGCAATGTGTAGGCACAACTTTGTGGCGTAAAATATAGTAATGTCCTCAAGTTGAACTGGCATAGAGTGAGGAAAAAATAAGATACATTCAATGTGTGTCCTTTTTGGTTGTCAGTTGTGATAGTGTCAAAAGGACAGACGAGTGAGCTGAATAGAAACTGTACATTTTCAAGTAGCAAAAACGATATTTAGGACCAACAAAAATATCACTTTTTCTCTACACAAAAATTAACAATGTGATATTTGACGACCCCTTTGGCTTAGTTGACCTGCCTACCGAGCCGGAGGTCCCGAGTCGTTCCTGAGTCTTGGATGTTTCCTATCTATTTCAGTATGTATTTATTTATCTATATAAGTATGTATATCGTCGTCTAGAACACATAGTACAAGCTTTGCTAAGTTTGGGACTAGGTCGATTTATGTAAGATTATCCCCCAATATTTATTTATTTATATTTGTTTAGAAAACAGTACACAGAAACAGAAACAGTATACATCATTATCTTAGCGCTCTCTTAGTACAGTTGCATCATGAAGGACGCCCGGGGTCAGCTACGTAATTCTAGGAATTGGCGCAGGCGCTAGTTTTAACGGAAGCAACTGACATCTGACCTTATAATTTAATGGGGAAACTAGACCTGATTGGGATTAGGCTTGTCAAATGAGTAGGCACCTTTGACTGTTAGAAGTTCTCAAGCCTCTAACTTGGCTTAACGACTGCTGTTTATGACAGCAGCCGTGATCAACGGCTCATCGTGCCTTCCAAAGTACGGGAGTGCTCAGTTAGTAATCACTCAAGGTAGTTACCCATCCAAGAGTTGACCCCGGCCTACGCTGCTTAACCTCGCGTATAGCACGCGGTACGCGTAGGCCGCTGGGCAACACACAAGCACAAGCACCAGACTGTGATGTTTTTGTGAGTAAGTGGATGGATGTATGTGGTGAATGTCTGACGTACTGTGAAGCGATGGATGACCGCCCCTCTTCTGTTTATGTTTGATGTCAAGAAAACCATATGTTTGTTAATATAGTTATTGTTATTATATTTTTTATGTGTAACTTTTATGTTTAAATGGTTAATAGCAATATAGTAATCAAATTCCAGTTCTTTAAAATAGTTTAAGATTTGTAATCTTCCGTGAGGTTACGAATGTTATAATAAATACGAGAAAAGGGATTATGCTAGTTTATTACCAGATTAACAAAATCCTATTTTATTGCGCGGGTAAATCCATAGTCGATGGCAACTAAATATTATAAATTTGCATTTGAAATGGTCCGGTATATTACAATCCCTGCGATATTTCAAATAGTCCCATTATCTGCATAAGCAACAGTTGCATGACTAACGGTGGGATTCGATCTCCATGTAATTTTGTCGAACGATGCGCTATAACCTTATATCTAAAAATACGTTGACGTAATTGGTGACCGAAGAGCTGGCGGCTTCCTCGCTCAACGTATCAGCATTGCGATACAGCGAGGAAATACCGCCAGCATCCTCGGTACAATGCCTCAAGGGCCCGTTTTAGATTTAAGTTAGTTTTAATTTTATGTATATTATTTTGGTTAAGTATTATTGTATATATTTTCTTTGTACATAAATAAATGATATTATTACAAAATACGTAAGTATGTGTGAATTCCAGTCTAAATACAGACAAATAATCTAAATACGGCTTCCCATTAGCTAACCTAATCGATAACAAACTACTCCATAATATCAAATAAAAAAAAACAGCCAAGTGCGAGTCGGATTCGCGCACGAAGGGTTCCGCACCAGAAAAAAGGCTAAAAGCTGATGCCATTAAACACTTGTTTTATTGAGTTTATTTTTGTATTTGTTGTTTTAGCGGCAACTACTCTGTTGTATGGAAGCCCCCCTTAATTATTATTATTATTTTGATTTTAGTATTTGTTGTTATAGCCACAATTAAATACATAATCTGTGCAAATTTCAACTGTCTATTACGGTTCTTGAGATCTAGCTCGGCGAGTGGTAGCCATGAAAAAGGGCTAAAATATCACGTTTTTTGTATGGGAGCCCCCCTTAATTATTATTATTATTTTGTTTTAAGTATTTTTTGTTATAGCGGCAACAGAAATACACAATCTGTGAAAATTTCATCTGTCTAGCTATTACGGTTCTTGAGATACCAGCCCGGTGACAGACGGACGGACGGACAGCGAAGTCTTAGTAATAGGGTCCCGTTTTTACCCTTTGGGTACGGAACCCTAAAGCAAAGGCGGCGTGTGTGATATAAATAAATAAAGTAATTAATTAATTATTAATTAAAATATATTGAATAACCTACGAAATGTTTATCTTTTATATCGTATATTTTTTTTAATTAAATTTACACAATTAATGTGAAACTAACCCGTTTTATAGGAAGGGCCTATTTTAACACATTCACTGCCAGCCACGCCCCCCAGGAACAAACTTGCATAGAAGTGAACGCACATGGGCGTCGGTGGCAGTGAATGCGTTAATGCAAGTTTAGTACAGTATGCCTTCCCGTTAATGTCCTTGAAAATATTCCATGGCTGTCATTACACTCAAACAAGCCTTGACTGGAACCGATTAGACAATCACCAAGTCTAATTGAGGCCAATGGCAATAATCATCAACTTCCTCATTCTATTTAGAATGTTCGATAAGTACTAAACTTCTGTCTAACATTCAGATGTTGGTTAGATAAAAGTATTAGTTTATTCTTTATTTTTAAAGTTAGATTTATTATAATAAAGCTCAAAACGCACAGAGCGGGCGCGGCGCGGTGCGGGGCGGAGGCGGTTTTTCATTTTTGATCTTTCCGAAACTGTTAACTGTCGATTTTAGTGCGACGTCCTCCGGACTGCGTTCGCTTTACCGCAAATACGCCTCCGCCCCGCAACGACGCTGCACCGCGCTCTGAGCGTTTCAACCTAAAATGTACATTAGAAGGATAGTGGCGTTTATTCGCGGTGTCTAGAGGCTTATACTATTCTGTGCTAGACGTACATTTTGTATGTGTCAATGACGTTTACAAAAACAATAGCGTCTACGAGTAGTACCCATAACAGAAGCCTTACTGAGCTTATACTATGGTACTAGTTAGATTTGTGTAAAAAATCGTCCTATAATAAGTATTTATTGTCTCGGCGCCCAATAAGACTTTGTCGCATTTGGCGTCGAGACACTTGGGCCGTGGGGCAGGGGCGTACGGGAGCTCCACAGGGCGCTCGGCAAGCGGGCGACCCACGCGCGGGCAGCTTTCTCGCGCAGAGAATTGCTATCGCAATTCAGCGCGGGAATGCTGTCTGCGTGTTGGGAACCTTACCAAGGGGACCCGGCCTTGGTGAGAATTTGTAATGTTTCGTTTTAGTTAGTATTTTTTTTTCCTTTTTAATAATGATTATTATTATCTTTTAGTTTAAGACCATAACATATTTTTTTTACGTTAGCAATATATAACTTATATTCCAGTATAAAATAATTTTTTTATTCATTTAGTTTGGATAATCTTTGATTATAGTAATTTCTCTGTTAGTAGAGTGAACTCCATGCTACGAGTAGGTACCCCTCGAACTATTTTCTCGAACTAACGTGATAAATATGGCCTGTTTTTTAATTAACCGAGTGAAACGAAGGTCTCCTTTCCAGCTTTGGAAAAAATGCTTTCGTATATCCGGCCGGCGGATTTCCTGATTTCCCGCGATTCTCCTCTACAGGTCGCATTTCTTAACGAATCTCGTCAAATATTGTGAGCAGGTTTGATAATTATTAAGTTTTTTCTTATCGAGTCATTTAAAAAATAATTGAAAACTGAAAATAAAAACGCAAGGTTCACAAAGCCCCTTATATTGTTATGAAAATTTCGATACTGGTCGAATTTTAATACTGAACTAAAACCTTTGACTCAAACTAACGTTGTTACCAATTAAACAGATTCGTAATTATCACTTGATATTTTGTACAAGCTGTGTGTAAGTAGACGTGTGTAAGACTCGAATACATACCTACGAGTAGGTATATGTATTCGAGTCAAATCTTGCAATTGAATTATTAACCAACCAACTAGGTACTGAATTTTTACCCGACTACGCCAGAAGGAGGGTTATGTTTTTCGAGAGTATGTATGTATGTATGTACATATAATTGTTTGGCACGCTCTACAGCCTGAACGACTCGAGGGATTTTAGCTTGAGAGGTGTCGTTAGATTCGTATTTACTGTGAGAGTGACACTGTGTATATCAAAATAAAATAAAAAACAAAAAGGCGGAGTTTTAGTGCCAAATTCCAAATTACACAGAAAGTATAATTAGTGAAAGTAGAATTGGTTTTTTAATTAATTGGTCCTGTTTCCTCAACCGATTGAGCTGAAATTTGGCATAATGGCCCAATGGCCATGTTCATGTAATATTATGATACTTACACCGCACTGATCTGATGATGATGAACATAGAAAGTGGCCATAGCAACTCCTTAACAACCCAATATAAACCTGTCGTGTTTAATCTCGTTGGAACCTTCTCAACGAGTAGTTGTGTGAAAAAATGTACATTTGCAAATAATTGCTTGCATCAAAAAAAAAATTGATAGTAACTTATTCGATAGCAATATACAAAAGCTGATTGTATTTATATCCTGTTTCGACTCCCCGCCTCACGTTTATCTTAAATCTGAACTTCATAACAACTAACTGCGCGTAACCAGAGATCAGATTTACACTGATTCACTGAAAAGTTGGAGGCGAATTGGTCTAAATAGTTGCTACGGACCCGAGCTCAAGATAATATAGAGAGTTGAGTGGTGGGATCAGCAGAAACGGCTCGTGTATAACTCAGCTGAGGCATTGTCGGAAGCCGGCCGACTGACGCAAGGCAAGGCCATCGCCATAGTAACGCGATGCTACCAATCGATAGGACTATGTAGTTTGAATTGCGACGTGCTCATTATACTACGAGACTAAAAAGACATTGTAATTAATAATATATCAATGGAGCTTAAACAGAAAATAATTTTAATGTATACCTACTAACTATGTAAGTAAGCAAAACAATAATTGAATCGGTTATTATCAAATCAATTTGAGATATTCAGGTTATATTTGTGAGTATAACAGGTTATGTTTAAACAATATTAACGTTATGTAGACTTTGAGGTTACTGTTTGTAATAAGATTAAAACCACTCTTCAAGATAATATATTTTATTGTATTGACTTCTTCGCCTCAATATTCATTTCTTCACAATAACATTTACTTGTTCACAATAATCCCATCTTAAAGGCCGGCAACGCACTTACAACCCCTCTGGTGTTGCGAGTGTCCATGGGCGGCGCTAATCGCTTACCATCAGGCGATTCGTCTGCTCGTTTGCCACCTATGTCATAAAAAAATAAAAAAATCTTATTAGCTACCCTCCGCTAACACGACCTCCGATCAACTGCCGTCCGTCCGCAGTGTTCCTCCCTTTTATACCCTGATAGTTGTGTAGACAAACGACTTTTAAGAAATAAAAACTACCTTACATTCAAAATGTTATAAACTAGTACTATTAATCAGTGTTAATTATCGAAAAACCCTACATGTTACATGAATCATCGGGGCTATGTAAAATAAACACTAACTTTAATGATAAAAGTGTTAGTCTACTGTTACTACCCGCAAAGGAGGTAAATTATCTTAGATCTTATCAACGTAGGTAATTAGCAAGCACGGTTATGATTAAAATAATGTTTTATTTATATTTTTCCTTAGTGATAGTGTAGCGAAATGCTGAAGATTCTATATTTTCTTGTTCCATTTTTATATAATACGACCACCTGACCTGATGAACTGACCTCTTGTAGGTAATATAATTTCACTTATGCATTATATGATTCGTGATGTAACATAATAATGTTAATTGTCATTTAACCATGGTTTAGTTTTTATATAGCCAGTCGATGTCGATAGTTCTTAATTATCGTCTTTTGCCACGTATACAGATACAGTCAACTTAAAATACATGTTCATATTATTATTGTTTTTCTTTTTTATTTAAAATGTGATTGCTCTTGGCCAGCATCTAGCTAGGGGGCAAAGATGAGGCCGACGATGAAGCGAGCTCACCCAGAAGATGCCTATTTACTCGTGCCTTAAAAAAGCCTAGGTTATATGAACTCCGAAATACAGACGCCGGCAGAGAATTCCATTTGACCACCTTGTACAGTAGTGAAGTGTACTGACGGTGACTACTCCTTGACATCAACCGTATGACGTCAGTAAATGGAGACGTACCATCTAACTTCGGTTATATTCCCGTCAGCTGAGTTAGCAACGCATTTCATAATACAAAGAGGTTATGAACACACGTGTTACGCCCGTTTTTACTACTTAATATATATCTTTTTCATTGATAATGGTGAAAATGACGCCCGTGAATCTGCTCGGTGTGAATTCAGAGGGATTTAAGCAGTTTTTGGACTCGTTTGATCACGTGTTTTCCGATTGTGATGGTGAGTGTTGTGTACATCATTAGTCATATGATTTTGGTCCTTATTTATATGCAGTAAGAGTCTATAAATCACTGACTATTTATACATATAGTTGGTGATAAGACTGATAAGGGTTTGTGAATGGCACGTAATAATAATTGCCTTGAGGTTTGCATATACTTATATTATTTTGGTTAGTAACATTTTATCCTACCTATATATTACTAGTGGTTCTGTGAGCTGTAAAACTCGCATTTTTTTTTTCAAATTTCAAAATTGCCAAAACTGACTCGACAAAAAAAATAATTATCGAACCTGCTCAAAAAATTTCAAGAGAATCGTTTGAGAAATGCGACCTGTAGAGGAGAACATCCGGACAGACAGACATACGAAAGAATTTTTGTCGAAAGCTGAAACAGGGACGCTTCGCTCGCTTCGCTCGCTCGGTCAACAAAGGAAAACAAGAATACTCAGTACCTATGTCTTATCTCACATTTAGAAACATCGGATGTAAGTGACCTTTGTAGAGAATTTGTAGAAACTTACCTAAATAGAATACGAAGGGTGTTATAAGTTTAACGTGTCTGTCTGTGTATCTGTCAGTGATATCGTAGCTCCCAAACGGATGAACTGATTTTCGTTTATTTCTTTTTAGTGTCATAGATAATTTTATCCCAAGTGTTCTTAACCATGTTTCATGAAAATCTGTTCAGCCGTTTTTGAGATATTGAGCTTTGAAATGAAAATGTCGGGGGTTTTTCAACTTTTATAAGTTGTATTGTAGTTATTGATATATGACATGTGTCAAACAAATAAATCGCGTTTACATACCTTAGTTTAATGTAACGATATTGCATAAGTTTGATGTTTTTCTGACAGGTAGTTACTTTAGGTCAGGTCAGCACGCATCGGACGCATCGCACGCATCGGATTTTAGTATTCTTTTTATAGAAAATTACACAAGTGCGTCTACTGACGTACGGTGCGGATCAGTGAACGCACTTGTGTGACTTTCTATACAAAGAATACTAGAATCCGTTGCGTGCGATGTGTGCTTGTGGCTGCTTACCTTTAATGTAGATTAGGCTAGAACACCCTAATTATATTCTCAGTCTAAAACAAGATAAACGTTTTAGTTAATACGGACTTTATGAGTTTCGCAATATGCTTATATTTCTTTTACAGGTGTGTTATGGTTAAAACACGCGTTGCCGGGAGTCGGCGACTTTATCAGACTGATGAAAAAAAATGGAAAGACAGTGCATTTTGTGTCCAACAACAGTATCAGGAGTAAAGAAGACTATACAGCTATGTTTGATGAAGCCGGTATTCCTGGCGGTTTTGTGAGTACATTTAATTAAAGAAAAAAACATACTGGTTGTGGCCTGTAATAGGAGCAAAAAAATAGTACACTATTGAGCTCCCCAGCAATTATTGCTTATTGCTACACCCTAGCAGGGTCCATGTTGTACTTTATAACTGTGTAACACCTTGTAATACCATGGTTGGCGTTGAATAAATTAAATATGAATATGAATTATTTCAAAAAAAAGTTTTTTCTTAAAATATATAGCTTACGTGTACTTTTTTACTCTACTGGAGTGATATAAATAACTATTTTCTTTAAAAGCACTTACAATTAATAATAAAAAAATATAAATCCCATAGATATATTTTTAAACCATAAATGCAACAACGATTATGTAAGGAGTCATTAATTGGCGCTACCTCAAAATCAACATTGACTGCCGCGCTATAATCTCGTGGTGCCAAGATCCATTACCTGGAAGGTCATAACTTTATGGTATTGATTTTCTTTTTTTCTGATTACAAGAGGTTACTGCAGATGCTCTAAGGAAGTGTCCTTTAAATTTTTTGCTCCAATAAATATTAACCTTGGTTTTGGTTTTTTCTGGTAAAAATAGAATGTTGGTTGTACTTATACTGCAATTATCTTAAATAATATTAACATAACTGGTCTATTAGTCTAATGACTAATTCCTTAGTTTTAGTATATCGCATCTACTGAAAATTAGCGTCGTTGCACCTCACCTATGTATGCTTACTTGACTCCGTTTTTGAGACAACATTAAATAAATATTAGGGGACAATTTTTACACAAATCGAACTAGGTAGTCCTATAGTAAGCTCAATAAGGCTTGTGTTATGGGTAATAGACGACGATATATTTAATAGATACATACTTACATAGAAAACATCCAAGTCTCAGGAACAAATAAATGTCTCTGCTCACCACAGAAACAAATGCCCTTACCGGGATTCGAACCCGGGACCTCTAGCTTCGGAGGCAGTGGCACTACCAACTAGGCTAAACAGGCCGACTAACATTAGATTTAAGCCTTCTTTAATGTACTTTGTTGTTGTTGCACGAAAATAAATTTAATTATATATTATTTTTTCCTTCTAAATATTATTATACAAATTCTAATCATCATCACGAAGTTGCTTAAAGTTTAAACTATACTAGACCTTATTACCTATTAAAGTAAATATTGCAGAAAAACCTGACAATCCCGTCAGTAGCAATGGCTGAATATCTGAAATCAGTTAATTTTGACAAACACGTGTATTGCGTTACGTGCACAGAAACGAAAAATATATTTGAAAGAAATGGATTCAAGACTAAATACGGAGTAAGTATTATTCAATATTATAATATTAAAAGCCCGGTGCGATCTTCTTAGTCACCTCGAGTTTCTCGAAAATATTTTAATACTTCGTAATGATTATATGTGCATTGTTCACTTTGTAATATGTCACATAACGTTGTATAAGGTAAAAAACATAAGAAAAGGACCTGTTGTAGGTACGTAGTTGTGACGTGTCTGAATAGACATTTGCTTTGTTTGTGTTACACATTTTAAATATGTAATGTCTATTCGAACACGTCACAACTACATACAACAGGTCCTTTTCTTAAGTTTTTTATTTATACACATTTTTTTTATTTTTCGTTCTAGCGCTATTTACCATGTAACAACTGGTGCCTTATGGCCATTCTACACTTACAGATCTTGCATAATGTAAGAAAAATTCAAAAATAAATCTTCTAAACTTATAATGATATGCGCTCCTCAAATCAGTAATAGGTATTACATTATTACATAATTCATAAAGGGTTCAGTATCAATGTCAATTATCAGAGTGACCTTTCGTTAGCTTAAAGTAGCTAACTAGCCTGATCGCACACCCTTAAATATCCAACCCCAAGGGTCTTTGGCAAGTTATCTCCAAACTTGCAATATAATAATGACCGATCTAACTAACATTAAACTTCAGCCAGATGTGGGCCACGATAACTTCGCTGACTTCACCGAGTACCTTATCGACGATCCTGATATCGGGGCTGTAGCGTTTGACAATGACTACAAAGCGAACCTGGCCAAGATGTATAAAGCCAGCACGTACTTGAAGAGGCCTGAAGTGCTCTTTTTGAACGGGCCGACGGACAAATACGTACCGATGGGCAACGGCTTGGCCGTGGGTAAGTTAAGGATTCTACGATATACATAAATACTTACAGTCAAAAATCATATACTACGCAGTAGTCAAGATCAGACAAATAATATGAAATATCCAAATTGGTCATAATAGTGACAGCCTAAGCGATCAAATCATTCTCAAGGTAGTAGTTCCTCAATGTCGATGTCGATAAGGCGATTTGAAATTGCGTCTTTACGGAAATATCGCCTTATGCCACCACTAAAGAGGTTTGCTTGAAAATGTCACAATTTCACCCAAAATTCAATCTTTAACTGCGAATGGAAATGAAACTACATAGTAGATAGATTTAAGTCATATTTATTTTCATTGCTTACACTTAAACCTATTTTATCTAATAGAATCATATAAATAACAACAAATATACTTAATAATAAAAAATAATGGTAGAATATTATTATATTTATGTTTTAAACTTTGTTGTCTAGGTTAAAAAAAAGTCCATGGCTCTGCGCATACAAGTTACACCAAAAATTATGAATGTTAATGTAAAAACATGTAATTCAGAAAACAAACGGCCCATGGCGCCAAAGTAAGTCACACTTAAACAAAATGCATGAACTTAGGTAGATTTAGATAAACTGCCAAATACATTTTTACTGAATATTTTTCCATTTATTTCCAGAATTCACATTTTCAATTTTCTTATTAAAAAAAACTGTGCTGCTTTATCATGAAAAGAAAACTTTCGTTTTACTTTGAAAGACGGTTGTTGTAAATCTGTTTTCATTTTTTAACGCACTAAGTATGTTGCCGGTTACGTGTATGAGATAAAAAAAGTATGCAACAACCTCCCTTTAAAGTAAAATAAGTAAGCCTCTAGATGATATAAAATTGTGAAGTATTTTTTGTAATATTGTGTTTTGTCAGTTATACGAAATGTTATATATAGATTTTTGTCACGGAATAAGGTATTTTTAAATTAGGCCCTGTAAACGGAATCAAATAAATAAATGAAATTAATTATAGTCTGGCTCCAGTAAAAAGATGTACAAATCCTATAGAAATGTTCGGCATTTGTACCCTTTTTTACTGAGTTCATAGTGTTTATATAAGCCTGCAATATTAATATATTCTAGGTATGACATGGGCTACTGACTTGGTGGCAGACATAGTGAAAAGGCAGCCCATCGGCTTGGGAAAACCGTCAAAGGATTTTGGGGAGTTTGCAATGAGACGAGCCGGTGTCACTGACCCTAGCAGAGTCTTGTTTATTGGAGACATGTGAGTTCCATTCGTTTTAAAAGGTCATTCAAGCGTTCTTTCATTCCATTAGTTGCTGTACGCGTTTATTTATTCAGTCGCTAGCTTTTTTCAGCCGCTCGCGTTTTTATTACCATTTCATTTATATTCAAAAACGTTACACTTTTCATTATTTTCTTGAAAAATGTTATGTTGTTTTATGTGAATTTTGAAGAGGTTTGACAATGTCTTTGCTCAGTTGTATAGTTTGAGATATTGATATGGGTCAGAAGCAAAAGAACTGCTCATGCTTACATTTGAATGAAATCCTTTATAAATATATTTAAATCAAACTTTAAGTACATTCTATGTTTCACGCATACTGCCTGATAGATCAAGAAAGTTACGATGGGGAGATAAGTTGCCATTCTTATGATTTATTTCTTGTTCTTGCTTAAACAAAAAAAAAATAACAAACCGTGTTTTTAACTATAATGTGTTTTTTCCCTTTCTCGCATACCTACATAAATATCAAAGGGTCAGATAAAGACAAACATTTATAGCATAAATAGGTTTGATAAAATTTTATGGACAAGTTTTGCTTATCGTGTATGTTTTACAGGATCGCTCAAGACGTCGGCCTAGGCAAGAACACTGGCTTTAAAACGATGCTCGTTCTCACTCATCACACTGAAGAGGAAATGAGAGCGAGTGATATACAGCCCGACTACTATGCTCCTACTTTAGGAAGTGTAGTCTCAAAATTTAATGAAGAGTGAAATGAAAAACGATATAGCAATTGATTTAGAAGTATTTTAATATGTATTTTCAATGAATTTCAAACACAATGAATTTTGTTACTGAATAAATAAATGAATGAATCAATAAATGAAAGAATGAATGAAGCTTATGGATTGCCTGACCAACACCCATGCACGCTTGTGACTCCAGAAGAATGAGAAGCACGTTGCCAACCCTTTATTAACTTGAGTTCTACTTCACTGTGTTAGCAAGAGACCTATGAAGGTTCCTCACTCTCAACAGTCTCAACACAGCGCTCCAGTTGTGGAATGAGCGTGCCGAGGTTTTCCCCGGGGACTACAGTACGGAATTCTTCAAGAAAGGAGTGATATATTTTTAATGGGTTGGCAACGCGCATGTGACGCCCCTGGAGTGCAGACGTCCATAGGCTGCGGTGAACGCTTACCATCAGGCGGGCCGTACGCTTGTTTGCCACCGACGTGGTATAAAAAAAGTACCCAAAAATTATGCAGCAGCACGCCCTACTTACATGTTAAACGCATGCTATAATTTATTATGCAAATACAAATGTTGTGTACGAAAGACAAACCGAAATTATGTGGCTCAAGTATTAACTTAAACCTAAAATATTTTTTACTAATGGCTTAACATTTCTCGGGCGTCATTTATGTGTCGATGTGTTACTACTGTTATATTATAGTCAACAATATTGCCTTGTCATTACTACCATCCTCTTTGTAAGCACACTACAAGCACTTCTGCATATCTCTTTGGGCCAGCTATCTTGTACAACCAGAACCTTTGGAATATACTACAGTAAAATTTCCATCGAAGTTTCATTTAAAAGTCGTCGTGTTCCTACATCACAGGCAACGGCGGCTACATATGGTCCGTGGATGGTTACACCAAGGGTGTAACTTAAAGGTTCACTACCGCTCATAATTATTTAGGCACCCATACCTTTTTCCATACGTCTGTATACAAAAATGACTTTCAGAAATACACTGCCAGAGTCCCTTGACAGTTTTGTGTGCATTTAGCATTTTTTATTTAGCTGACTTATTGAGCCTATTTAGAAAAGTCTAGTTAGTGTGTTTGTATGAACCAGCAATTAGTAGTTATTTAAGTCATTGCAAAGGTGGTAGTTTATTGACGTTCATAGGTGTTCCTAATTTTAAAAAAAACTACCATTTTAAAAGGGGGTCTCTGGCACCGATTTAAGGTTCAATAAGTAAGCAAAATAAAAAATGCAAAATGGACCCAAAACTGTCTAGGGACTCTGACTTGGCAATGTATTTCTGAAAGTCAGATGTATGGAAAAAGGGTATGGGTACCTAAATAATTATGTGCGGTAGTGTATATTGTATAAGCACCATTTATGTTCTCCTGTCAATGAGCTTTCATTGATCAGTTAGTGGTGTTATCATGGCTGCTGTCTTCTGTAAGGTGGAGGTACTTCCCCAGTTAGGCAGCTCCAATGAGCGTGATGATGTTCCGCTGTGCCCTACTAGGCTAATGTGCTGGGGATAGATGTGATTGGATGGATGCTATGTAAAAGGCGATGTTTGATTCGCTTTGGTAATGCTCTTTTTGGGTACTTGTAACTTAAAAACGTATATTATACCGCATGTTTAAAGTGCGAGTACGTCCATAAAAAAAATATTTTTCTCTGCTTCAGTTTTTTTATACAACGACGGTGGGAAACACGCTCACAGCCTCGTCCTCATTTGTCACATCACACCTCATCCGTTTTTATATGGAAACTGTGAAATGTAATTCATCAAATTTTTCCTTATAAATACGGGTGAGGTGTGAGGTGAAAGGTGAGGAGGCGAGTTCGTTTGCAAATAAGAGGAGACTATGCGAGTGTGAGAGTGACGGGTGTCTTATTCACGACGATAAGTGATAAAATGGCAACTATCATACACCCGCTGGAACAGATAAACTCGTGCAATACATATATAAACATATTCGTGACAGGCTATCATTAATTCTACCCATAAATTTAAATACATTACGTACTCTAAAACCGCTAAATTGAGGCTAAAACACATTAATTTCACCACATTCATTGCGAGTTCAATAAACAAACATTTGCATGCAGTAATGTGATTATTACGAACGTGCTGGGAGCCTGAAATCACGACTAGATTGAGTTTATTTGTGCGAATATTATTTTATAAAGTGCACGTCTTGTGTATATCACTGTCATTATTATAAAGATATACAGTTCAATATTATTCTTTTTATATGTTTTCTGTCGTACTAAGTTAATAATATTCCTAGGTATTTATTTCTTCATCTTTGGATGTGTGTGGGAAAACTGAACATTAAACATACAAAAACTTGCTGATTTGGAGATAATTTTGTTTTAGTTTTTTTTATTGCACAATTGTATTTTAAATAACAATAAGTAATGGTTTTATAGTATACGTCATTAAATTGAATAAAATTAAAATCTAAAAAATAATTAATTTTACCCTAATGGATCGTCATAATATGTCAGTATGACAAAAAGTTTTAGAAAAAAAAAACTTCTAAATCGCACTGACGTACCGTAATCGCAAAGACGTTTTTAACTCATAAGTTTCTCTCTCTCGTTATCTGCGATTCTGTAGCGCACGGAGCGACGGTACGGAATAGCAGATTATATATTAGTCAAATCTTGGCCAAGTTGAATTTTGTATAAAATTTTCTAGCAAGGATAACAACATCCGCAATCACCATATCCTAAATAAATCTATTATGTTGTAAACTATTTTTTTTCAAAACCTGATTAGAAAAATTACATAGCGGGCCCCAGGCATCCTTCAGGATGCAACTGTACTGGGAATAACGCTAGGAGGATGACGAGGATGATGTGCCTAGTTGGAGCACAATCATGTGACGGTTAAATAATCGTTCTCGAGTGACTTATGGAAAGAGTAAAGAAAATTAGAAATTCAAATGTTTTATTTCAGACCTTTTGGTCTAATTATATTCTTAGTTACAAGTTAGCTTAAAAGCTATGTAAGTACTTACAGTTAATTTATGCTAAGAACTACTTGACGTATGCCATAGTAGTTCTGACCTCAATGTACAGTCAACAGCAAAAGTAGATGGTCATTTCTGTACTTTATTGCACTAACATACTGCGACAGTTGGGATGCCTCAAAATAGTGAAAGTGATAAGGTAATAAAATTATCATCTACTTTTGCTGTTGACTGTACGCAGTGCTACAATATGGGGCAGTCAAATTACCCAGCCATCACCTTTAGAATGCCGTTCTGACTTTCTCTAACGCGACCCATCAGTGACGTGATTTTATTATTAATTTTAAGTACTAACATAGTCCATAGGCTGCGGTGACCGCTTACCATCAGGCGGGCCGTACGCTTGTTTGCCACCGACGTGGTATTAAAAAAAAATTCCCGGGGTGTATCCGTACCAATGACTCCTTGGCATGACGGTCACGTCCAATATGAATTTTGGATCCTATATAGTATCCTTGATGCAAACTGCAGTAAAAAAATTGGCATCATCTCTAGGGCGAAACGGTACTTCACACCTAGGCAGCTTCTCCAACTCTATGGGACGCTGACTGCTACCTCTGGGCTGAATCTGCTAAATATCAGCTGGCCACTTTGGAATCGATTATTAAGCGTGCCAGGAAGGTCATTGGTGAGTCTGACTTGGTTAAAGCTAAGATGCTTAGAAGCCTTGAACATCTTAGGAAAGTTTCCTGCTTGTCGGTGTTGTACAAGATACATTTCGGAGAGAGTGCGCTAGGATTACACGAATTAATCCTTCCCTCACCATTTCGCCATCGTGGGATAAGGCTTGGACATCGGTTCCACCCTCATGTTGTTGATATGCCACTGATTCGCACGAAGCGCTTTTCTTTTAATTTTCTTGCAAGGACAGTTAAGGAATAGAATAGAATAGAAAAACATTTAATAAAAAACCAACAGGATGAAGGTAGGAGTCGAATTCTCTTCCGGAAAACCTTTTCTCAGATACTTATAGCTTAGAACTTTTCAAGGCGAGACGAGAGTGAATTGGTACGCATGTAATACCCTCAACCTCATCATCTCTTGAATCAGGAGAAATAATGGTCAAATGTGTCTATTTTATTAATAATAATAATATTTAATTTATTTCGGATAACATGGATCCATACACGAAACAAAAATAATAGTTAATTAATTAATGAAATGAAAATAAAATAAAAATGAAAATGTGTTAGTACAATTATCTTAAATCTAGTGTTAGTGTGGCACCTAATACAAAAAAATCAATTAAATAAATGAAGAATGTCACGTTTTCTGTTTTTGTTCTCATAATTATTAGAAAATAGAAAATGTCACACTCATTTATTTAAAATATCTTCTCTGAAATGCTATTGCCTATTTAAAACATGGAGTTGGTCCCAGTGCTTCATTATGGGACAATCCAGTCTATTAGCTACAATAGTTAGGAGGCGGTTGGAGCTCTCCCGTATACGGCGTTTAATGGCGGCGGCCCGTTTTCGCATGACGGCGTGAAAACCGTCAACTTGTGTCTCCGCGAACATTCCCGATGCGCTGCAGTGTCTAGGGAGACCCAACAGCATCCTAAGCGTATTGTTATACTGAACGCGCAAGGCGTTGATTGCCCGTTGGGTATAGCTGACCCACAGGCCGCACGTGTAAAAGAATTGGCAGTAAGCGTTAAACAGGGTTAACTTGACTTCGTGCGTACATCGTGCAAACCTGCGAGCCAGCATATTCCCCCGCACAGCCAACGCCCTGCGCTCCCTCTCAATGTCGGGATCATCTGAAAGGTACTCCGTGACCCAATGACCAAGGTACTTAAATTTTGTGGTTCTGTTTAAGGCCACTCCATACAGCGTGACTTCCGGCACTCTGTCGGCCTTGTGTTCACGCGGCTGAAAAACAAGCACCTCACTCTTAGCCACGTTGTACCTGAGTCCGTGCGCCACGGCGTACTCCTCACACTTGCTCACCAGCTTTCTGATCGCACAAACAGAAGGCCCCAACAGAACCATATCATCGGCATAACTTATGTTGTTCACCATCTCCCCAGCAATGGCACAACCAACCCTGGTACTGCTGAGATCCCCTATAAGCGCATTTATATACGGGTTGAACAGACGGGGCGAAGTCAACCCCCCTTGCCTCACCCCGCCGTTCAACCTGTACTCATCAGAAAACGCGTTATTCCACTTGACAACATTTATTTGGTTGTTATAATATATTATAATATAAAACAGTGAATTTTTAAATTAACTTTATAATGGCATACGGTTTTAAATATATAAAATATAAAATAAAACCATTTATTTCAGACTCAAAGAATCCATATTTGTTAGTACATTAAAGACTTACAGAGAAACAATTAAGTAGTACGTATTAGTATTATAAAATTATTAAAAATGTTAAACTTTTAAAAAACTGCCATTTTTGATTTAAATTTTGAATTGATTGATTTCGAATTTTCGACATTGTAAGTATTTTTAATATTATAGTAAATTTCGTATTATTGACATTGTATTGAAATTGTTTTAATATTATGACGATCCATTAGGGTAAAATTAATTATACCTCACACCTCATCCGTTTTTATATGGAAACTGTGAAATGTAATTCATCAAATTTTGTGTGGTGAGGTGTGAGGTGAAAGGTGAGGAGGCGAGTTCGTTTGCAAATAAGAGGAGACTATGCGAGTGTGAGAGTGACGGGTGTCTTATTCACGACGATAAGTGATAAAATGGCAACTATCATACACCCGCTGGAACAGATAAACTCGTGCAATACATATATAAACATATTCGTGACAGGCTATCATTAATTCTACCCATAAATTTAAATACATTACGTACTCTAAAACCGCTAAATTGAGGCTAAAACACATTAATTTCACCACATTCATTGCGAGTTCAATAAACAAACATTTGCATGCAGTAATGTGATTATTACGAACGTGCTGGGAGCCTGAAATCACGACTAGATTGAGTTTATTTGTGCGAATATTATTTTATAAAGTGCACGTCTTGTGTATATCACTGTCATTATTATAAAGATATACAGTTCAATATTATTCTTTTTATATGTTTTCTGTCGTACTAAGTTAATAATATTCCTAGGTATTTATTTCTTCATCTTTGGATGTGTGTGGGAAAACTGAACATTAAACATACAAAAACTTGCTGATTTGGAGATAATTTTGTTTTAGTTTTTTTTATTGCACAATTGTATTTTAAATAACAATAAGTAATGGTTTTATAGTATACGTCATTAAATTGAATAAAATTAAAATCTAAAAAATAATTAATTTTACCCTAATGGATCGTCATAATATTAAAACAATTTCAATACAATGTCAATAATACGAAATTTACTATAATATTAAAAATACTTACAATGTCGAAAATTCGAAATCAATCAATTCAAAATTTAAATCAAAAATGGCAGTTTTTTAAAAGTTCAACATTTTTAATAATTTTATAATACTAATACGTACTACTTAATTGTTTCTCTGTAAGTCTTTAATGTACTAACAAATATGGATTCTTTGAGTCTGAAATAAATGGTTTTATTTTATATTTTATATATTTAAAACCGTATGCCATTATAAAGTTAATTTAAAAATTCACTGTTTTATATTATAATATATTATAACAACCAAATAAATGTTGTCAAGTGGAATAACGCGTTTTCTGATGAGTACAGGTTGAACGGCGGGGTGAGGCAAGGGGGGTTGACTTCGCCCCGTCTGTTCAACCCGTATATAAATGCGCTTATAGGGGATCTCAGCAGTACCAGGGTTGGTTGTGCCATTGCTGGGGAGATGGTGAACAACATAAGTTATGCCGATGATATGGTTCTGTTGGGGCCTTCTGTTTGTGCGATCAGAAAGCTGGTGAGCAAGTGTGAGGAGTACGCCGTGGCGCACGGACTCAGGTACAACGTGGCTAAGAGTGAGGTGCTTGTTTTTCAGCCGCGTGAACACAAGGCCGACAGAGTGCCGGAAGTCACGCTGTATGGAGTGGCCTTAAACAGAACCACAAAATTTAAGTACCTTGGTCATTGGGTCACGGAGTACCTTTCAGATGATCCCGACATTGAGAGGGAGCGCAGGGCGTTGGCTGTGCGGGGGAATATGCTGGCTCGCAGGTTTGCACGATGTACGCACGAAGTCAAGTTAACCCTGTTTAAGGCTTACTGCCAATCCTTTTACACGTGCGGCCTGTGGGTCAGCTATACCCAACGGGCAATCAACGCCTTGCGCGTTCAGTATAACAATACGCTTAGGATGCTGTTGGGTCTCCCTAGACACTGCAGCGCATCGGGAATGTTCGCGGAGACACAAGTTGACGGTTTTCACGCCGTCATGCGAAAACGGGCCGCCGCCATTAAACGCCGTATACGGGAGAGCTCCAACCGCCTCCTAACTATTGTAGCTAATAGACTGGATTGTCCCATAATGAAGCACTGGGACCAACTCCATGTTTTAAATAGGCAATAGCATTTCAGAGAAGATATTTTAAATAAATGAGTGTGACATTTTCTATTTTCTAATAATTATGAGAACAAAAACAGAAAACGTGACATTCTTCATTTATTTAATTGATTTTTTTGTATTAGGTGCCACACTAACACTAGATTTAAGATAATTGTACTAACACATTTTCATTTTTATTTTATTTTCATTTCATTAATTAATTAACTATTATTTTTGTTTCGTGTATGGATCCATGTTATCCGAAATAAATTAAATATTATTATTATTAATAAAATAGACACATTTGACCATTATTTCTCCTGATTCAAGAGATGATGAGGTTGAGGGTATTACATGCGTACCAATTCACTCTCGTCTCGCCTTGAAAAGTTCTAAGCTATAAGTATCTGAGAAAAGGTTTTCCGGAAGAGAATTCGACTCCTACCTTCATCCTGTTGGTTTTTTATTAAATGTTTTTCTATTCTATTCTATTCCTTAACTGTCCTTGCAAGAAAATTAAAAGAAAAGCGCTTCGTGCGAATCAGTGGCATATCAACAACATGAGGGTGGAACCGATGTCCAAGCCTTATCCCACGATGGCGAAATGGTGAGGGAAGGATTAATTCGTGTAATCCTAGCGCACTCTCTCCGAAATGTATCTTGTACAACACCGACAAGCAGGAAACTTTCCTAAGATGTTCAAGGCTTCTAAGCATCTTAGCTTTAACCAAGTCAGACTCACCAATGACCTTCCTGGCACGCTTAATAATCGATTCCAAAGTGGCCAGCTGATATTTAGCAGATTCAGCCCAGAGGTAGCAGTCAGCGTCCCATAGAGTTGGAGAAGCTGCCTAGGTGTGAAGTACCGTTTCGCCCTAGAGATGATGCCAATTTTTTTACTGCAGTTTGCATCAAGGATACTATATAGGATCCAAAATTCATATTGGACGTGACCGTCATGCCAAGGAGTCATTGGTACGGATACACCCCGGGAATTTTTTTTTAATACCACGTCGGTGGCAAACAAGCGTACGGCCCGCCTGATGGTAAGCGGTCACCGCAGCCTATGGACGCCTGCAACTCCAGGGGTGTCACATGCGCGTTGCCGACCCTTTAAAAATTTATACACTCCTTTCTCGAAGAATCCCATACTGTAGTTCCTCGGGAAAACCTCGGCAGGGAGCTCATTCCACAACCGGAGCGTCCGAGTTGAAGTCAAGTTGACCGGACTCCGTTTAGTTGCAGGAAAGGGCCTTGATCTGAATCCGTTCCGAATTATCAGGGTTGATCCAACGCAAACACTATCTATCTCATCCAGGCCTTTAAAACGTTATGAAAATAAGCGATATTATAACGATATATTTCGTTAGTGTTTAAAATTTCGTAATAATCATAATCGATATTCGTCATAACGATACGAGTATTTCATATCATAACAAAATGAAAATCACGTTCAAAAAAATAACGTTATAATATCATTTAAGATGGTGGCGGTGGCGACAATGACGTGCTCGAGTTTGACGTACATGTCACAGCGCACGTAACAGCGAGACTGTGCGAGACAGAGATAGCCTATAACGTTATTATAGCGCTTCACAAAATATCCCTATATATATATATTGTTTTTTATTTATAACGATATAATGGATACCGCTATAAATGCGCGCCAAATATCGTTTTTAGTAAAGCGTTTTATTGACAAAGTAGCGTTATGAATCGTACCGATATGCGAAAATAGCGCTGTTTCAAGGCCTGATCTCATCATAGCACAGGCCTCCTACCATGGATAAAGGGAACAGGCAGTAGTTCCCACACTGGCCCATTGCAGGTTGGCGAACTTGTTGCTTGTTGGGCAACGCAGATGCAAGATATGCTTGCTGGTTTCCTCACCATGCACTCCTTCATCGGTAAGCGTCTTTGCGTCGGGAATGACGCCATGTGGGCTATTTAATTAGCCTTATAATGTATTACATGTAATTACCTTGATTAGTATAAGATTATTTTATTATTACTTATTCAAACTAATCGTACCTAATAAATTTCATTGTTTCCACCACCACCACCATATCAGCCCTAGGACGTCCACTGCAGGACATAGGCCTCCCCCTATTTCATGAGGGGTAAATGCCATAATCGCCACGCTTGGCATGCGGGTTGGCGATCGCAGTATCTCCACCGCACTCTAGGAATGCTGCTGCCCATTCCCCGGTGGTTCATTGTTTATTCACACCAATATTTAGTTATCTCGGATAAAGCCACATCCCCTCGGCGCGTTAATAGAATAGTCTTACAGGTGGTAATATCACACATAACCTAGCAACTGAGAAGGGTCGATCGTATATTTCCGGGAACGACGGCCCGTGACCACAACTCTATGCCCAAAAATTTACGTTTACCCTTTTTATGTGTACGCAGTTTTATAAATTATTAAGACTCCGCAGGTTTTATTGTGCTTTGGGCGCGTAAGTTGCGTGAATACAGGATGAATTGTGATTTGTTTTGGTTGGTGTAGAACTCAGAAAATGACGCTGTTTCGTAGAAAATATCTGCTTCAGGGCTCTTGTTTGTCAAGTGAATAAAAATCACAGCAAAGAGAGTTACTGAAGACAACTGGAATATTTAAAATGTTTTTTTTTTTGTTTTAATGGACTTCCTTGTAGAAAACCGTTATCTATTAATATCATCGTCGGCCTCATCTTTGCCCCGCGGCTAGATGTTGGCCAAGAGCAATCCCATTTTTAACAAAAAAATATCCACCTCTCTATTCGTAATTGATTAATTCTTTATAACCATCATGATTATATATGTACATTGTTTTATTCCATGTTAATTTGTATAAGCGAAACAAATTAAATCCAAACTGCATGGCAATAAAAAGGACCCTGTCATAAGCATCCGTTCCAATTGTCATAATTTGTACAATGCGGTTAAGTATCCCGAAGTGGCAACAGAAACAGAAGATTCAAAGATAATACATGTCTATTTAAACAATAATTATTATACCTAATAAGTTTCCTGGTATAAACGAAGCAATAGTACTTAAGTTCTTTCTGATGCTTCATCATCATTATCATTATCCTGTGCTGGACATAGGTTTGATGCTTATTTTGTGTGTGACCCGTTTAATTAAATAAACAAAAATACCAAAACAAGGAATTTATTGATACTTAATTTATTTCATAATGCCGGTAAAACATATCACAAATAAGACTTTTGTAGTGTTTTTTGTTTTTGCGGAATATTCAAATTCAAATATGTTAATTCAGATCTTGGGATCCATATATAATAAATTTGTTAGTTACAATTTTACTTAAAATCTATGTTAGTACTTAAAATTAATAATAAAATCACGTCACTGATGGGTCGCGTTAGAGAAAGTCAGAACGGCATTCTAAAGGTGATGGCTGGGTAATTTGACTGCCCCATATTGTAGCACTGCGTACAGTCAACAGCAAAAGTAGATGATAATTTTATTACCTTATCACTTTCACTATTTTGAGGCATCCCAACTGTCGCAGTATGTTAGTGCAATAAAGTACAGAAATGACCATCTACTTTTGCTGTTGACTGTACATTGAGGTCAGAACCACTATGGCATACGTCAAGTAGTTCTTAGCATAAATTAACTGTAAGTACTTACATAGCTTTTAAGCTAACTTGTAACTAAGAATATAATTAGACCAAAAGGTCTGAAATAAAACATTTGAATTTCTAATTTTCTTTACTCTTTCCATAAGTCACTCGAGAACGATTATTTAACCGTCACATGATTGTGCTCCAACTAGGCACATCATCCTCGTCATCCTCCTAGCGTTATTCCCAGTACAGTTGCATCCTGAAGGATGCCTGGGGCCCGCTATGTAACTTTTCTAATCAGGTTTTGAAAAAAAATAGTTTACAACATAATAGATTTATTTAGGATATGGTGATTGCGGATGTTGTTATCCTTGCTAGAAAATTTTATACAAAATTCAACTTGGCCAAGATTTGACTAATATATAATCTGCTATTCCGTACCGTCGCTCCGTGCGCTACAGAATCGCAGATAACGAGAGAGAGAAACTTATGAGTTAAAAACGTCTTTGCGATTACGGTACGTCAGTGCGATTTAGAAGTTTTTTTTTTCTAAAACTTTTTGTCATACTGACATAAATACTGATCTGACCAATGGAAAACGATTCCAATTAAATTCTATGTAAAGTTTTGCATTCAAGTCAAAGGATTTCTCCTTTAGTTCCGCTGCCGGAATTTTCTCTCTTGTGTTGAATCAGTGTTTATCGTACATTTTATTATCGAATCCCCAGTTAACAGCACGGAGGCAGACATAAAACCGGTTTACACCAAACAGGGTGACAGTTTGACAGTATCTTTATGCGTCGTCAATGTTTCTGTTAAATTTGTTGACAGCCAATGGTAATATTTTGTGGGACGTTTTATAAGTGGAATTCATTTTTATTTACGGTGCTTTCGTAGCTACAGAATGTTTTCATTAAATAATATGCTCATTACTCGAGTTCAACTCATTATTATTATTGGTTGTACATCGGCATTGGCGGTATCAATCTCGTTTTGGATCTTATTTATTATACAAAAATACTTTTTAACTAATAGTAACTATTTTTCTATTTGAATCGATTATTTTTGAGAAGCCTAATGTAGTGTAAAAAAACCGGCCAAGTGCGAGTCGGACTCACGAACCGAGGGTTCCGTAATTTTTTATTATTATATGATGTAACTAAAAATTTACGGATTTCGCCATTCTTCCTTTATCTGTGCTATAAGATGTTGCTTCGTATCAAATTTCAAGATTCTGAGCTCACGGGAATTACCCTGTAGGCTTTGATTCCCTTGCGAGTGTCGAAAATTTACGGAAATTTGCGGCATAAACGGCGGTATCTTTTAATTGCGTTGGCTTAGAAGTTTGATTTTTTCACAGCTCCAAGGGACAGTAGACTCAAGTCTACTCGGGTCTACTCTAAATACTCAGGTATTTGATATAAATTCCAGCTTGATACCTCCACGAGTTCCTGAGAAAAAGGGTCTTGACAGACAGACAGACGGACAACATAGTGATCCTATAAAGGTTCCGTTTTTTCCTTTCGAGTTAGGAACCCTAAAAAATGACATTTAGACCTACCTCACGTACTTATGTTTGAATCGTTACGTTATCCCCTCGAGGTGACTCCTAGTGATCATCAATAATTTATAGTTTTCGTATCGCTTTCGTTTCTTAAATCTTGCGCGCACATTGATACTTTATTTCGGTCAGTCAGGAATTTCATTTGGTTTACGGCTTTCTGACTCTGTTATTTGAACTTTAAGGTTCGAAAGGCAATAGACCCATTTATTGGTTTACTGTACCTTTTAGTTTGCGTGGAAGCACGTACGCTAAACATTGAAATGTGCAATTATGAAGTAGGGGGCCCTACAAAATCAAATAAAACATACATTTATATACATTAGATTAGCTCATTAACGTGACATTTGAAAAATGAGCTCTCACATGAAACCTGATATGAAAAAGTTCTGTTATCCTTACCTATATGAAAGTTCCGTTCATACAAGAGTGACCTTCTAATTTTGCTTAAACGTTTCTCAATAAAATAATCATCGTTATCATCATTGACCTTGTTCATCCATGGAAAGATGATTTAAGCAGTCTCCATATTTGAAGTGTGCAAGAGCTAGACCTATGCAGGACACAACTGCAGACACAATTGAGAACCAAATATCCTGTCCAAAGGTGAATGCGGAATAAATGCGAGATGGTGATACCTTAATTCACGCATGTGTGCTTTGTCATGCTCCACCACCCAATTTTTTAGGGACTTCCTCCAACGGCTACGATCTTGCGAGTCTTCTTCCCAGGTTGAGGGGTCGATCCTAAAGGACACCATGTCTCATTTAGCGGTGTCCTTGAGGCGTAACATGGGCCGTCTAGCATACGCTATTTCGCTCGGGAGAGTTTTCCGTGGCAAACGAGAAGGCTTCATCTTTTGCACGTGTCCTAGACAGCGTAGGCGTCTTTGTCGAGTAAAAAACAAGAATCTAGCAGAATATCTTATCTTCTCTTAAAATACTGATACAATGTTATAGCCAAAACGTCTAAAATTTCGATTAAAATTCCTATGAACACGTACCTCGTAATATACAGCCGTAGTGAAACCACATTCGACCTGCAGTTCGCAGCTCCACTGGACTCGATAAAACTTCTGATTTTAAATTACGAAAATCATCATTTCAACGAAACTTCATATTCACCGGTCCCTAGACTCCAGCGTACCAAATTCCCTAACTTTTCCGTTGACTTTTTTCAGCTGGTTGAGAAGTTTGAGTAGCCTCGTCTGTTTTGTTTGAGCTAGTCCGCGGTCGTAACGAAGCTAGTGATATGCTAATAACACTCGTCACCCTCCTATTGTGCATGAATGCTCATGTGGTAATGTCGCCTTTTCAACAGACGGAAACCTCTGGATACAAATGGAAACTTGAATAGCTCGTTAGGACGTTTTTGCAACGCTAGTATTTAAATGTGAAGTCTCTTTGCTTTGTGCATTTGTTTTGTGGAATAACTTTTCTCCGTGACAAAGTTCAGAGCGCTACGCTCAACTTTAGCGAAGTTTTTGTCGCCTAAATGGGAGTAGAACAAAAGGCATTCGCACTTCGGAAATACGGCATCGCCACTTAATATTTATTATCCAATTTGGTGAAAAATCTCAACAATATCCCTGAAGGCGGGAAGCTATCAGAAGCGACACATGAATTTATTACGCAATAACGTCTCGATTCGAGTGCAGAGCGGCGGCGGAGGCGGACAAGACACTATATCATAAACATTCTAAAGTCTACCAACTGGTGAGCAATTTCTCCAAAGTTCAGTGACAGTTAACACGAGGAAACTGCATTTTTAGGGTTCGGTAGTCAATAAGGAACTCTCATAGTTTCGCCATGACCATCTATCTGTCTCTCTGTCCGAGGCTTTGCTCTGTGATTGTTTGTGCTAGAAAGCTGCAATTTGGCATGGATAATATAATTCAATAAATCTAACAAAGTTGTAAAATAAAATAAAAAATTAAGGTTACCTCCCCTACACGTAAAATGTTTTTTTATTTTATTTAACTCTCTGGTGTGGGGTGTTGATGGATAGGTTTTTCAAAATGAATAAAGAACGAAACGAAACGTTTATCAAACGTTTTTTGATAAAGTGAATATTTTCGGTAATAATCAGTACAAAAGAAAACAAAATTGTGTCCCCCCCCCTCAAACTTTTGAACTATGGGTCCAAAAATATGATAACATCATGAAACTAAAGCTGTTAATATGTGTTTAAAGGATGATTCACAGTAGACCGTTCCGTCTCCGGGCCGGCCCGTTTTCTATGACAGCAAACGCAACGGCCGGCGTATTTCTCTAGAAGAACACGGGCCGGCCCGGACACGGAACGGCCTACTGTGAATCATCCTTAAAACTGTCAACGAAAACAATAGCGGACATGATCAGTTAGGATGTTTTTGAGTTATCGTGAAAAGCCTTCCCTTGTTAGGAAAAGACGTATGAAACGTTACGAAGGTCTTCTCTTTTCCTTGTTTTTTTTTTTCTTGTAATAAGTATCTTGCGATCGGCTTAACAGATTTGTTGTAGAAGTGCAGTGTCAGTGGAGACTGTTCCTCCAGCGAGGAAGCCGTTTCTTATTTACAAGGGACCGTTAGTTAACAGAATCCCAGATGTGTTGTCTTTTCAGCCTTCTGTCGCTTATTGGTTCACATAATGCTGATGCTAGAGTGTTAGTGTGAGCCTTTATACGGTCTTTGTAGGTTTTAGCTCTGTGTTCGGCTTCCTCCTTGACAGTTTTCATTTCTGAATACTCATGCAATTCCTCTGTTCTGATGAACAGTGGTGCGTCTGTGATTATTCTGAGTGCTTTATGCTGGAACCGTTGTATAATCTCAACATTAGAGTTTTTTGCTGTGCCCCATAACTCAATGCATAACACATAACTTTTCCTTGTTTATGGATTTTTTTTAATTCATTGGTCAACTACGGCACCCTACACTGAACATGGCATTCTATCTGTCAACACAACGTACAATGAAATCAATAAAGGGCTACCAACGAGCTTTTCATCAGTCTGTCTGTGCTTATGATTGTTTGTCAACATTGTAGTGTTAAAAAATCGAACGTAATCGACAGTTTTTACCTGCCCGAGGATCAAGTACTTTAACTTGTCCCGAAACAAATACTCACAGTATACAATACATAATCACAATAAGTCGAGGGTTCGAATCCCGGTAAGAGCATTAGTTTCTGCGGTAAGCAGAAACACTTGTTCCTGAGACTTGGATGTTTTCTATGTATTTAAGTATTTATCTATTAAATATTTATTCGTCTTGTACCCACAATACAAGCCTTATTGAGCTTACTATGGGACTAGTTCGATTTGAGTAAAAAAATTACCCAATTATTTATTTATACCCCGTGTGATGCCGGATCAGAAAAGTACCACCTCCTTTCTTCCCTTGGGTGTCATAAAAGTCGATCATGGGAACCTGTCACTGCAATATTACATTTTCTCCATCTGTAAACCTATAATTGCTAAAAGTGGCACTGAAGTAATTTCCGTGTTCCTACCCCTTTTTTTCCCAATAGGGGTAAGCAGAGCACACGAAAATTATGTCAGTGTCACTTGACGACCTGTTTAGCCTAGTTGGTAGTGACTCTGCCTCCGAAGCTAGAGGTCCCGGGTTCGAATCCCGGCCAGGGCATTTATTTGTGCATTTATCACGGATATTTTTTTCTTGGGTTTTGGATGTTTTCTATGTATTTATCTACTATATAAGTATGTATATCGTCGTGTAGTACCCATAGTACAAGCTTTGCTTAGTTTGGGACTAGGTCGATTTGTGTAAAATTGTCCCCCAATATTTATTTATTATTGTCCCCCAATATTTACTTTTAGCAACCACGACCACGTATTCACGCATATATTCCTATAGGCTTGAGTTTATGTATGTATGTATGTATGGCCTTATCGCTAAAGAGCACCGACCAGAGAGACGTGATCTTCAATACATGACTTTGCAAGTAATATAGGTGTAGTTTTCTACGCCAGTAATTCATGAAACATGCATCTGTACTAGAGTCGAAAATTACGCTTATATTATTAAAAAAAAAAAGTGGAAAATAAAACATAAAATTTCCCGAAGGAGATGGCAGTTCCGGCTGCGAAACATCTGTAGACTGAAGAGGTATAATTTTCGGTAAAGCATTGGTTTTTGTATGGCAACAATAACGAATAATGAATAATCTACTTGAAAAAGTGCCTCTGGGGTGAACAAGACGTTGTTGATGTATTCAATGGACTTATGCGACACGCTTTTTTGCGTAAGTAGATTAACAAATGTTAGTTCTTGACGTACTATATGATTACTTGATATTTAGGTTTTGAAGTTTATGAAAACATTTCGTGTCATAATAACTTTATTTTGATACAAAACATCTTACGACTAAAGGATGATTCACAGTAGACCGTCCCGTCTCCGAGCCGGCCCATTTTCTATGACAGCAAACGCAACGGCGTATTTCTTTAGAAGAACACGAGCCGGCCCGGACACGGAACGGCCTACTGTGAATCATCCTTAAGGCTTCCAGGGGCTTGGACGCCCACTCTTTTGCTTTGGGCTAAACCAATAAGCCTCCAAATCCGATACTGTTACCGGATCGTAAAATAAAACAATACTTACGGGGAATTATAAGAGGGCAGGAGCTCTAATGGCGGAACTTCTACTCGTTTTCGTTCGAGTTATGGTGCAGGTGGCCGTGTGATTAACTTGCAAGCTTTTATGTCCTTGTAGAGGCAGCATAATAAACTCATACAGTAATGATTGAATCAGGCAGAATTCTTTGCTATTTCGCTAATAACGTTATCGAACCGATAGTTTGCTAAAAGACAGTCTTGAAAACAGCAAAATCATGTTTATTTTACTAATATTTAAGGTTGTAGTGAACGTGAAATCCAACAAATAGTTTAGGTAGAAGATAGTATGTCCATTCCATTACTCCGATAGATAAATTGTTTTTTTTGGTAAATATGTCCAAGCATACACTAATAATAGGTATAATAGGTATTTTTTTGGTATAATAGGTATACAGACACTTAAATTTTCATCATGTTAAAATCAGTTGATATTTATCAGAACCAAAAACTTTCAAAATAAAACAAGTGGATTAAAATTATTGAACATCATTTCTAAGCAGTGCAAAGAAAGTTACTTTATGCAAAAAATTCATACAATTTTAAATAAGATCGCATTTACATTACATATTTCAATGTGCTCATAATATACAAGGTGGGCCCTGTAACAGGATCAAATATTCGAAAGGACGCTTCCTTAGAGCATCTGCAGTAACTCCTTGTGTCCAAAAATGTTTTTAAATTTTACAGTTCGGGGAAATTTTGATCTAAATTTATGACCTCCGAGTAAGGAGATTACAATGCATCAGTCAATGCAGTGTTTGAGATAGTATCAAGTTATAAAGTCATAACTGTTTTCGCAATTTTTGTTTTCAAGGATATTTTTGGTATTTTTATTGAGTTGATGAGTAATAAAAATACACGTAAGCTATCTTTGAAGATATAAAATTAAGGAAAATCTTTTTTTAACTGAGACCACTTGGAAACCTTTGGCTGGCCCGCTAAATAGTCCAGTTAAATTTTTTGCTTCTTTTACAGGGCCAACCTGTATATGTTCCTGGTACACATGCATTAACTTTAAAATAATGGGTATTTACTCCTTAAACTAATCTTCTCCCAATGCCTTGCAAAATTATTCATCCCTTCAAACCATTACTATTCCGCGTATTATTTTAATCATCCGCATGTTACACTGTTAACAACGCGATAGCAGTAATTTTACTCTGCAATAACATGCGTAAGGCCCCAAATTGCCTGGTTGTTGATTCAGTAAACATTTACCGACTAGACATAACATTTACTTTAGTCTGAATTACAAAACATCTGTGTTTTATTTCGAACTATATGGTGTCGCTATTAATGAATACTTTGACTACTTAGCATCCCATTGATAGCATAGTTTCTACACAAATACACAATTAATAAAAAGCCAAGAAAGTCGTCCACCTTTTTTCAAAATTAATATTCAGACGATAGAACGAAAACTGGTAAGCTAGTTTCTTGGCTGACTTTACCAAGTGAAAAATAGTACATTATTGCAGAGGCCGGCAAAAAGCAATTCGGGGTACTTAGTTGATTTGGACGGACGACGTGAAGATAATTTACGCGTCCACGAATAGCCATTCCCGCCGAGGCATATAATATAGTGCATTTCTCCAGCATTGCGAGAAATCAAACTATTTTGAATAATAAACATATGACAATAAAATTTATACGTCAAACCCTAATTCACTTTCCCCGCCTTAGTTATATTTTAAAAGCACACGGCATGACTCATAGCATAATGCCACTTTTGATAAAAACATTAATTCTAGAGTTGAAAAAGTTTAAAATAAATTAGAAATGTAAATGTAATACGTGTTGATTATCAGCATCACCTTGCCGGTCAGGATGAATAAAAACCATACGTAATAATATTTAACGGAATTTAAATACTTACGCATTTAAGTTTCATTGAATGAATTTCGTATTTTTATTTTATATCAAAATATTTGAGACATTTTAAATACGTCACCTCTGCCACGTGTAATAGTCAAGCGATAAGTCTGTGGCAATATAAAAAAAAAAAAAACGAGGGAAAACTTTAATTGGCGGTACGAGTGTTTGGCTGTTTGCATTGACGCTCCTTATTCAAAACATGTTTATAAAAGGTAAATTCATAATGGGATTTCATGCCGTGTCCCAACCGCTACGGTAAGGACAATAACTTTTTAAATCTACGGTAGTCAATAATGAGAATAGATCAATAATGAGATTAGAGAGACTAATTTTTGCGAGTAAGCCGATCATTTCCAGGCATATTTGAGAAAACCTATTTTACAAGTATGCAGGGCTAATGCCCTTCAACCGAGCGTTATTAAAAAAGTTTTCATTTTAAAAATTTAACAGTTGATTATGTCCTAATGCACTTTTGGACACGTGATTGCCCTGCAGCTAAAATTAAATCATTTGTAGTGTAATAATAATGGGAAAATAATAAAAATTCTCAATTTATTCAGCGAGGAAATGTTGCCAGCATTTAAGGAGCCATGCCTAGGGGGCCCAATTTTTTAAACATAGTTTAAGTTTAGATATAGTTTTATTTGTATATAATTCATGTGTTGATATCTGATTTAAATAAAGTGAACTAAGCTCAACATAATATCACGAAAATTTGACAGCAACAACGAATAGTAATTTTGCAAACTGCAGGTTGTTAAAGTGTAAAATAATTTATTTAATAGTTATAAAAATGTTACAGGCCATGGCACGAATACATTTACGTATTAATTAATTATTCATTAGCTATAGAATTACATATTTATAAATAAAAAATTACAACAATTAATTGTACATATTTATTTAATAAATATTCAACAAATATTAGAAGTAAAACTAAATAAAATAAAATATACATTTTTATTACAATAGCAAGCAGCAGCAAGTCGGGCCATGCTCAATGTAGTTGCCCAATGGACTTAATAAAAAAAAACAATAACAAGCTAAACTTCGCAGCGTTTCATACGTCTTTTACTAAGAAGGAAAGACTTTTTACGATATCTCAAAAACAGCTTTACTGATCAATTTATTAAGCTCTACTTTCATGATTTTTTTCATATTTTTTGGACCTACTTTTTTTTTTCTTTTGAAGAGAATATCTTCGAAAATATTCACTTTTTCAAAATATACCTATCCAACAACACGCCACACCATAGGTTTGAAGCAAAAAAAAATACATCCTCACTGTACGTGTAGGGGGGGAAATACCCTTAATTTTATTATATTATTATATTTTATTTTACGACTTTGTCAGTTTTATTGATTTATATATTCATATCAAATAGCAGCTTTCTAGCACTAGCAATCACAGAGCAAAGCCTCGGACAGACACACAGACAGACAGGCACACATACCCGAAATTAAACCCTTATAGTTGCGCCATGTCCGTCTGTATGCCCTAGTTGACTACGGAACCCTAAAAAATTGCATATTCTTAATGACTAATTAAATATTTCGCGCCTTATCGTTTCTGATGTAAAGGTGTCCTTAATGATGGCAACTCCAAACAGATATACTCGTTAGAACGTCTTTGAAAGAGACAATTAAATTTATTATAAAAGTCTATTTGACCATCCCAGATAACACTGGAGCCTACCCTCAAATTTCTAACCACCCTCATAGCACCCGATTGGCGTAGAGTGGCGCAGAATACGAAAGGGTACCTATTTGAAGAGGTCAAGAGCCTCTTTGGGTCATCGAGGCAGAAAGAGGTAAGTTATGACAGTCACCTGATTTTATTTATTTATTTAAACTTTATTGCACAAAATGTTATTGTACAAATGGCGGGCTTAATGCTAAATGGCATTCTCTACCAGCCAACCATTGAGCTAAACAGAGATTTATGAAAGGTGCAAAGGAAAAAGTTTAGTTTAGGTTTTAGGCACTTTAGGAGGAACAACGCAATAAATTGATTTTATTCATAAATGGCCATTTTTACCTAGTGAAAAGTAGCTACAGTTCATGGTTGCATAAATAAAAAGTAATAAAAAACCGGTCAAGTGGGATGACATAAGGCATATGAGAATGTTTTTTTTCTGCAGCTTCTGCCTGATGGTATGCAGATAATTGACGTTTATGAGTCACGTCTACAAGAACCACAAACGCATTACCGACTTTTTATTGACTTTAGGATTCTTGTGTTGAAAGCTAGAAACTCATGCAGGTCGCTTGTCTCAACACAGGACAACCTCGGGAGCTAGTCTGGCGACCTTACTCACAACAGAACTTTACACACAGCAAGTAATGGTGTTAGTATTATGGCTGCCATCTTCTGTAAGGTGAATGTACCTACTTCCTCACTGAGCTGCATCAAATAGAGCGAGATGATTTTTTATGGTTTTAATTATTATAGATACTTACCATAACTAATGGAAGCAAAAACTCACAAACCTTTGCAAACAATTTAGTTCATTTAAATCATTTTGTACAAAGACATTATGTGAAATATGTTTTCGCTCAAGAGCTTCGTATGTATGTAAGCACTTTATTGTACACAATTACAGGTTGAAACATAAAGAGGTCACAAAGCGTTAAAGTACAAAGGCGAGCTTATCCCTATAAGGGATCTATAAGGGAGCTTCGTCATAGTATTTTGAAAATTTCTTCCAACAAGGAAGGAACAAACTCGATTTCCATATTTCTATAGTCCAAAATATCCCCGCCAAAACATTTAAAACACAGAGGAATCGCTATTAAAATTTCCGTAGATAATTTATTTTGTTATTCAGAACACGGTAGCGGGATTTAGAGGCAATTCCCTTTCTGATCTCTCCTGTGCAAACAACAGAACTCTGTCACGTGAACAGAGGGCCTCGACTTTGCATAAAATATTAGACAGCCGAAAGGACGAAGGCCTCAGGAATGTACGGGTGGGAATTGTGGACGCGATAACTGTGGTTGTGGTCAGGCATGGCCGCAACGCGATGCAGGAATTCGCGGTATATTAAAATAGCTGAACGGACCGTAATTAACACTTTAGTGTGAACTTAAACTCAGTAGAAGCAGAGATAACTAGTTGGTAGTCAGTTTTACTTTGAGGTAACTAAATTGATTATTAATTTTTAGAGTAACAGTCATGTGTACCAGCGTTAAATTTACATAGTTGCATTTACCGAGGGTTATATCATTCCAACCGCAGGCATTAGTAGAAGCTATTAACGGGCTATTTGTCTGTTTGTGGGATAACCTATTATTACTACAGCTATGTATCTCTGTTGAATGCATGTGAGAGGTTTATCTATGTAGAATCCTGACTGGATACACGTAGAAAAAAAAATTCCTTCAAAAATCTCGTTATTAATTTACAGTGTACAAAATATGTTACCTCATTCAGCTCTATCCGTCTACTCGTTCGCCATTCTAAAGCATTGCAAAATCACATTCAAGCGTTTCTTGTACGTCTATTAATTAGCCTGCACCATACAAAAACATTGAAAAGTACCAATTCCATATCTATAGACTCTATAGTATAGAGAAATACTCGTAGTTATTCTTATTCTTCTCTGTCTTAATCGTCTGACTTTGCACTTGCTTCGACATTTGCAGCAGCCCCTGATTGATTCTCCAGTCCCCGAAGCCAAAACTTAAAAAAATTGCATATTCATTAATATAATTTCAGAAAGTATGCCAAAGGGACTAGTACACAGTTTACGTCAAAGACATGTTAACAGTCTGTTTGGCATTATTACCTTACAACGGAATTGTATGCAAAAGAGTAAACATAACTAGGACGCCGGCTGTGTAGAAAATAACCGTAATTTTTTATTACCTATAATCTAAAAACTTCTATTAACGCTGAGGGTACGGAATACAGAAGTCGTAAGTTCGAATCCCTCTCGTGGCAATTTTTTTTATATTTTTCACTTTGATTTGAATTTATATTTAAATATAACAACTGGTTTTGAATATTTATTATAGTTATAAACTTATGTCACAGGAGTAGCTAATAGTTATTTGTTCAACAACAGAGCTAAGTAAATTTTTGCTGCGAGTGTTGATGTTGAGTCTCGAGCAAGCGAAAGATTCCATAATTGAATCACGAGCGTAGCGAGGGACTTAGACACAAGATGCAAATATCTTTGCTCTACATACAACTTTTGACCTCAGCGGCGAGAACATATAACGCAAAGGAATAGTGATAGAAAGAATGAAGTTACTTAAACTAACCTACGACATAAAAAAATAATTTTTTTTCACGCTCGCAGTAAAATTGCATTTTGCTCACTGGTTACAAGCCGGAAAAGTCATTTTCACGCTCGCAGCAAAATTGCATTTTGCTCACTGGTTTCACGCAACAAAACCGCCATTTTCGAGCCGCTGAGGTGAAAAGCATTTCCTTTAGAACAATTAGGAATACGAAATGATGGATTAATAATTTGTCGAGCGTTTCTTCCCAAATATCTAGCCCGTGTGTTTTATACTTACCTACACAAACGACCAACTACTTAAGACCCACCTCAACTCCTCTTTTTAGAACAAAAAGACGAGAATTCAAATATTTTGAAAGGCCAAAGTACACCGGTGAAGAGTAAAAATTAAATGAATTGAACAAGCGTCGAAAAAGTTACGTTTGTATCGTATAATTTAAAAATTAGATTTTCAGTTATATACCTAAGTACTGGCGCTATTTCAATCAGTTCTAGATGGTCAGAGGTATGTGTGCCCAAAATGATTTGCAATATCATATTATTTAGGTAGCGAAAATCATGATGGTTCACTGCCATACTTTCATATGGCTTCAAGTGGAATACTCCATAAATATTGCTGTTTGAACCACCAGACCTGGCAGTGTTTGGACATGCATTTTAATATTTTTAATCTCATATCCGTGGCAGAATGGCTTCACGTATTAGCTATGGGCCGTCCAGAGAATAAGGCGAATTTTGTCATTTGTTTAGTCAAACTTTTTAACAGATTAAGAGCGGGTTGCACCAACTGATAATTACAGACTGATCAACGTTAATTATCGCGCCAGTAGCTCTGTCATCATAGAAACTATTACTTTTTGGTGAAGCCCACCGTAAGCAGACGTATATGCACGCAAAATACCACTCCTTAGGACAGCATACGTTTGGCGGTATTCCTTCAGCTAGGCTAAGGCTGTATTCTAACTCCGCTAAAATCAAATTTAAGAGTATTCCTACTCGGTTAAAAACGCTATTTTATGACCTGAATTTTGAATGTTTTCTTGTATTTCAGTCGGTATGTACTTATCTATTTATAAGTGTGATTTATATTAAAACAAAATAAATAAAAATAAAATATCCTTTATTTACCAGATATTAAGATGGTAACAATTTTTACCTATGACCTCCACACTAGGCAAAGCCTGTCTCGTGGGATCAGTTCAAGGTTACCACTGGTATTTATAAAGGCCTACGCTGTGATTATTAAGTTTAACTAGTTAATACTTATGCATACGTGTCTAAAACAGTTGGGGTGGTATTGTCGCCTTGTACTCATAGTGCACGGTTGATTTGTGTAAGATTGGCCTTGAAATATTTATTTTATTTCTGAACTGCGCCGTTCTTCTTTCCGCTACCCTTTCAAGTCACTATGGACTTATCTTAGAATAAATAATTGTTAAGTCGATTGTCTTATAGGTACAGGCATATTGCATTAATTTCTCCTCGAAACTAATATGCGAGGGTGACAAAGGATTCGCTGACAAAATCTGCTTGTTTATAAGTTATAGCTAAACTCCACTAAGAGTTATCAGCTTAAAGCTAACTTTTAGCTAATGTGTACATTATAATAATCTTTAGACGGCAGACCAGTGGAATATAGTTACGAAACTCTTACATAATTACTTAAGGTTGATCTAAACGTCGATCTAAAGGTTGCGGGAGTCCTCTGGATGCGGATGGCGCAGGACCTTTGGGGGAGACCTATGTCCAGCAGCGGACATCCTTCGGCGGATATGATGGTGATTTAAAATTAGAAAACCTACTTAAATACACAGAAAACATCCAAGACTCAGGAATGAGCGTTTTATACGATATGGACTAAGTATTAAATTTGATTTTAGCGGAGGTACGAGTAGAATACAGCCCCAGGTGAAGAGATATCGACAGACATTTAGACAGTGTCCGCAGTATTGGAGACATCCTTCAATCAGGAACAAAGATTCGTACTCATCCCAAATAATGCCCTGACCGGGATTCGAACCCACGCTCACCAACTTCGTAGGCAGGGTCAGTCAATACCAACTAATCTAATGTCTTCGTCAAAAGTCAATTTCCCGTTTGCTACTTTTGACCTCTTCTCTCTTGCGCCGCTTACTACACGGCACCGTCTGAGGGACGATTCAGACCGAACGGCCGGAGTCGGCGCAAACCCTGTCAGAGTCAAAGGAATTCGAACCCTCCATACCTTCCAGTGAATTGTTTAACTGTGGTTGTAGATTTAAAACCAGACTTTAATTAACGTGGACTGTTTATATATAAGTTTGACCACTGCTGTACATAATAATGCACAATGCCATTTCAAATTTAACGTCCGTTGAATCCTATTGTTTGGAATGATTCACATATATTCTTTGAGATGACATCACGTCACGCATTTTTACCAAAATGGTAAAAAGGAACTCATATATATGGTGTCGCTCTGTCTGTCTGTATTTCTGTGACATGGATAAATATCTCGAGAATCGCTTATGCGATTTGAAATTTGGAATGGTTAGAAAGGGTCACACCCCAGAAGCATTGAACATGTTATTTTTCATAATATTTATTTTTCTGTTAAAATTAACCAATACAAGAGGGGATCAAAAGTTCAAAGTCTAGTGAGTATGTCAAGTTGGGTGTAATATCAAACAACCCCATAATGAAAACAACCGGGAATTTAGACTTCTGGACATGTGGACATACGAAATATTTTTTTTTCCATTTCAGCTTAGATAAGCTGAAACGGAGACCTTCGTTTCACTGAGTCGATTAAACGAAACAATTCCAGTTAAAATTATAGTGTTTTACCTTTTACCTTATCAAAAATCTTATAGGAGAGAACATGAACAGATCCTCACAAAATTACATATATATCTTATCAAAATTTTACAAAAAGCCGTTCCCTATGGTGTTGCATCTCGTTTTCTCTTGCGCGGAAGAAATAAACTTGTCTCTGAAATCGGGCGTGGCTTAGACGGATTGAAGCATTCCCTTAAGAAATAGAGTACCTATCTAACCCTGAAGCAAAGATTTTAGCTGGCAAACGTCGAAGTGAGGTTTATTGTGACACACAGACTGAAAACCAACGCCGGGCATTCCTACCCAGCACATGCTGAGCCTGGGACGCTTTGCCTCAGCTTTTTCAAATTACTATTATGATGAGCGTTTTATACGATATGGACTAAGTATTAAATTTGATTTTAGCGGAGGTACGAGTAGAATACAGCCCCAGGTGAAGAGATATCGACAGACATTTAGACAGTGTCCGCAGTATTGGAGACATCCTTCAATCAGGAACAAAGATTCGTACTCATCCCAAATAATGGCCTGACCGGGATTCGAACCCACGCTCACCAACTTCGTAGGCAGGGTCAGTCAATACCAACTAATCTAATGTCTTCGTCAAAAGTCAATTTCCCGTTTGCTACTTTTGACCTCTTCTCTCTTGCGCCGCTTACTACACGGCACCGTCTGAGGGACGATTCAGACCGAACGGCCGGAGTCGGCGCAAACCCTGTCAGAGTCAAAGGAATTCGAACCCTCCATACCTTCCAGTGAATTGTTTAACTGTGGTTGTAGATTTAAAACCAGACTTTAATTAACGTGGACTGTTTATATATAAGTTTGACCACTGCTGTACATAATAATGCACAATGCCATTTCAAATTTAACAACCGTTGAATCCTATTGTTTGGAATGATTCACATATATTCTTTGAGATGACATCACGTCACGCATTTTTACCAAAATGGTAAAAAGGAACTCATATATATGGTGTCGCTCTGTCTGTCTGTATTTCTGTGACATGGATAAATATCTCGAGAATCGCTTATGCGATTTGAAATTTGGAATGGTTAGAAAGGGTCACACCCCAGAAGCATTGAACATGTTATTTTTCATAATATTTATTTTTCTGTTAAAATTAACCAATACAAGAGGGGATCAAAAGTTCAAAGTCTAGTGAGTATGTCAAGTTGGGTGTAATATCAAACAACCCCATAATGAAAACAACCGGGAATTTAGACTTCTGGACATGTGGACATACGAAATATTTTTTTTTCCATTTCAGCTTAGATAAGCTGAAACGGAGACCTTCGTTTCACTGAGTCGATTAAACGAAACAATTCCAGTTAAAATTATAGTGTTTTACCTTTTACCTTATCAAAAATCTTATAGGAGAGAACATGAACAGATCCTCACAAAATTACATATATATCTTATCAAAATTTTACAAAAAGCCGTTCCCTATGGTGTTGCATCTCGTTTTCTCTTGCGCGGAAGAAATAAACTTGTCTCTGAAATCGGGCGTGGCTTAGACGGATTGAAGCATTCCCTTAAGAAATAGAGTACCTATCTAACCCTGAAGCAAAGATTTTAGCTGGCAAACGTCGAAGTGAGGTTTATTGTGACACACAGACTGAAAACCAACGCCGGGCATTCCTACCCAGCACATGCTGAGCCTGGGACGCTTTGCCTCAGCTTTTTCAAATTACTATTATATTAGGCTTTTTGTCTCCCGTACTATTGTTTTTATTTGATTTTAATTCTGTTTATGTATGGTTTAGGTTTTTTCTGGGCAATAAATGTATTCTTATTCTTATTGCAACGGCATGGTTTGTATTATCTTTGCAGCAATTATTTAAATATAATTATATCAAATTTTAGTTTAGTATCTACTTCTTATTTATTGATCCTAGCGTTATTCCCAGTACAGGTGCTTCCTGAAGCATGCCCGTGGTCTGAGAATTGGCGTAGGCACTTGTTTTTACGAAAGCGACTGCTACCTGATCTTCCAACTCAAGGGGGAAACTAAACCTTATTGGGTTAAGGCTTGTCAATTGAGTGGACAACTTGACTGTTAGAAGTTCTCAAGCCGCTCGAAGGCCGACTGCATAGACAGCAGCCGAGATCAACGGCTTAGCGCGCCTCCCAAAGCGCTCAGTTGGTAACCACTCAAAGCGGTCACCCATTCAAAGACTAACCCCGCCCGACATTGCTTAACCTCGCATACCGCACGCGGTACGAGGGCGCTGCTGGGCCACGAGCGTTCCTTCTTATTTGTAGCTACTTCATATTTGTTGTCGATTATTTCTAGAGATGCACCGAATATTCGGTTACTATCCGGAATCCGGCCTATCCGGCCTTTATTTTAATATCCGGCCGGATACCGGATAGCCACGTACTACCCGGCCGAATACCGGATAGTAAACTTGCTTGATTTTGGGGTAAAAAATGGAATCTAAAAAAGTCATAATAAAACTAGTATATTCTTTTGAAACAATTTTAAGTAAGTTTGGTAATCAGTAAAAAAGCGAGGTTTTTCTATTTATTATTAGAAATCCACCAAAGGCTAATTTGTGATATATATAATGAATGTTCACTACGAAACAGGTTAAAACCTGCACCACGCGTACCTGCAAAACTCAAAATGTAGGTATAGTTTCGCCGGCCGAATGTTCGGCGGCCGGATACCGACTATTCGGCAGGTAGTCAGGCCGAATATCTGGTATCCGGTATCCGGCCTAACAACTATCCGTTGCATCTCTAATTATTTCTTTTGTATAGGTCGATTCACAAGAGCTGGCGTGGAATGTCTATGAAATTATTGACATTTTCATACATTTTCCGCGCCAGCTCTTGTGAATCGACCTGTGAAGGTGAAGGTTTTAAACGTAATTTTCTTATCGTAAACCATCTGAACAATAATAAACAATCAACACAACGTACAGATTATCGCATTTTATGATGCCGTTAATTTATATATTCGTTTCCATTATAAAGCGTAACCGCGTGTAATTACCTACAAACACATTTCACTTGGATATTTCGTGATAATAATAAACACCAATGACATAAAGAATTTCCATTGTAATCATGACATTCATGACAAGTACGTAGGTAATACAACTTTTTTGTATGCTTGTAAAAAGGTTAAGTAAATCCCATAAATTAAATTTCATCATCAAACCTCAAACTTAAACTTAAATATTATGCTAAGTGTCACATCAAATAACATTATGACATGTATGTTTGTATCGTTATTGTCATTGATAAGATGGTAAACAAATAATGCAGGAATTTATACAAATTGATTAAATTGTGATTTTTATTCAACCGACGGTAAAAGTTACTGGATTTCAATAAATCAGGTACCATCATCATACTTATGATCTAAAAATGATGATCATGAGATACATTTCTTTGCCTTACGTTTGGTTACATACTGTATAAGTACAGCGGATTTCAAAAAACAACTGATAGATTTCGAATTTATTTAAGTACAAATTTTATAAACACAGTATAATTCATCACATATGAACAGTCGAGGAATTTTAATATTTGTCACTTTGGACTCTTTTCCAATACACATTGGATCCAAATGTAACAGGACCGGAAACGTATACAAATAAAATAACATAAATTTGAAAAACAAAATACTACGCTGTTTCAGCAACTTAGAGATCCTTTGTATGAAAGAGTCTATCTTCCCTTTCCTTTAAAACGATCAATTGAACTAAATTAATTCCCACAAAGGGAATAATTTCACTTTTCATTAAACTTAGGTACAACACTTCCTAAATCCGGGGCGTAGAAGTCGGGCTGTATATCACTCCCTCTCATTTCTTCTTCAGTGTGATGAGTGAGAACGAGCATCGTTTTGAAACCGGTGTTCTTCCCTAGGCCGACGTCTTGTCTGATCCTGTAATAGTACATTACTACAGAGGCCGGGACGAAAGGGGTTGCCGGCCGTAGACATATAGGATAGGTCTGAGGCGGGCAACCCCATCATTCCCGCCGAGGTATGTATAGTTTGTTCTCAAACATGCAAGGAAATAAACAACAAAAAATCAAAGTTTTTTTTTTAATACGCATAGTAGCAGAATGTCATGATGCCTGTGCCACAAATTTATGTGGAATGGAAATTAAAAAAGAGACCTTTGCCGGCCTAGGTCTGCAAGATTTGTATGAAATTCCATTAACGACCTTTTGTCCTAGCCGCACCTGAAACGTCATACTTCGCAGCCTATTATAAGGAACATAACATCAATATTTCATTGCATGTTTGAGAAAAATTAATTGAAAGTAATCTTAACGATAAGTGATAAACTGATAACATAATGTGGCTCGCCAATTAAATGGGTATTTGTAACTGTAGAGCAGGACGCTATATGTCAATTCAAGAAAGCGCTGAAACAGTATATACGTGACAATTGCTAATAAGCAAATATCACCTAAGTGCTTAGCATAATTCTTCCGGCTTCCGTACTTTTACAATATTGTAATATGTTAGTAAGCTTTCATAGATACTCGTACCTGCAGAAGCATCGGCTCGTAAATGCATTAGTTTAAGCACTTATTAGTGTAAATAAAGTTATTCTAAAAACTAGTTGCTCTGTCAGCTGTAGACCTCGCGAGAAGATAATTTCTGTTTTTATTGACGATTCAGTTTTTTCAAGATAGCGTAGCCATATAATTATTGATCCTGCTCACAAAATTTCATGAGAAATGCTACCAGTTTAGGAGAACAGCCGTCCGGCGGGTGTCCACCCGGATATCCCGCCGCATCCACCGGAGATACGAAAGCATTTCTTTCCACGCTGCAACAGACTTGCGGTCGCTTCGCTTGCTCGGTCAATAAAAACAAAAACGCCAAAACAATGTGATTGAAGGCTTAGAAACAAGCACTTTCAAATCGTCACTATCGTCAGTTATAACATTTTAGCAGGTTAATTATTAGGAGCAATTAATTGATGCTATTAAGACACAGTGAAATGAGAACAATTGAATTTACAACAAATAATTAAAATACTAGAATTTGCTCTGTTTTACCACTCTGCAAATAAATTATATCGCAGCTTTAAGACTAAACATAAAAAGAGTGAATAAACGAAATTAATCGAATAAAACTTCTCTTTTTTAATTTACTTTATTTCAATTTGTATAATGTTTTTTATTTTATTTGTATTCTTTTACTTATATTAAAATAAATTAATAAAATAAAAATAAAATAAATAAAAAATCGAATAAAACTTACATGTCTCCAATAAACAACACTCTGCTGGGGTCAGTGACATCAGCTCGTCTCATTGCAAACTCTCCGAAATCTTTTGACGGTTTGCCCAAGCCGATGGGCTGTCTTTTAACCATGTCTGACACCGTATTAGTAGCAAATGCCACACCTATAAAATATCAAGAATTTGTGACATGACAGCTTGGCTAGATGACGATGACGATCGTAACTATGGCGATGATTCATTCGTTTATTAACGAAGAAGATTACACATAAACATACATAGGAAGTAAAGAATCAAATTTAGGTAACAATTTTAAATACAGTTGCTTCCTTAAACGAATCTCACTGAGAGCACAATTTACCATTAGAAATTGTAATGATGCTGATGAAGATGTTGAAGATGATGGTGTTGATAATGGTGATGGTAATGATGTTAATGATAATTCCATTGTAAATCACCACAATTACTCAATAGTATGCATGTAAAAAGTAAATAATTAACAAATATTTAAATAACTTGGATGATGCATTTTAAAGTAGTTTCAGATCCAGAGTAAAAAACTGTTACCCTGTTACTAACTTAATTTAAATTTCTAATCAAACAAGAAAAAAAAGTAGTTTGCGGCACTTAATATAAGTAACGTATCGCCAGAAAGTCACTTCTTTCTGATCGAGTCACTACTCGAACTGACAAAATACACTTTGCTCATTCCAATTTGAAAATGATTACACGATGCAAATTGATTTTAATAGTGAACGAATACAAAACGTACGTATCTTATCCTTATGGATAAGACGAGTGTCACGTTTTGACCATACAACAATCAAGATTGCAATACCACAAGGATAATGACACTCACCCAACGCTAACTGCGCACCAAACGGTATGATTTTGTCCGTTGGCCCATTCAAAAAGAGCACTTCAGGCCTCTTCAAGTACGTAGTGGCTTTGTACATCTTAGGTATGTTCACTTTGTAGTCGCTATCAAACGCCACAGCCCCAATATCGGGATCGTCGATAAGGTACTCGGCAAAGTCGGCTAAGTTATCGTGGCCCACATCTGGCTGAAGTTTAATATTAGTTAGATCAGTAATAGTATAATTATGTATACCAAAGACTATTATTTTGTGAATATTTAACTTAAACAGTCTTTTCTCTTGCCAATATAAAAAACCGGCCAAGAGCGTGTCGGGCCACGCTCAGTGTAGGGTTCCGTAGTTTTCTGTCCGTCACATTAAGTTGACATATTAAGTACAGAAACACAAAACCTTTGAAAGCACGTCATTTCATTGTGATTTTGTAGAAATGACAGGTACAATAAACACCTGTTTATACGGTTAAATTACAAACTTAGTTCAGAAATTATTTTTGTAATTTTTTCAAAAATTATTCAACCTATCAAGTTCAAAATAATTTTCCTACAAAGTTTTTATAAAGTTCTACTTTTGAGATTTTTTTCATATTTTTAAAACTTATGGTTCAAAAGTTAGAGGGGGGGGGATACATTTTTTTTTTACTTCTGAAGCGATTATTTCCGAAAATATTAACATTATCAAAAAATGATTTTAGTAAACCCCTATTTATTTTTAACAATCCTATCTAACAATATATCACACGTTAGGGTTAAAATTAAAAAAAAAACACTCCCCACTTTACGTATAGGGGAGGTACCCTAATAAAATATTTTTTTCCACTTTTTATTTTACCACTTTGTCGGCGTAATTGATATACATATTAGTACCAAATTTCAGCTTTCTAGTGCTAACGGTCACTGAGATTATCCGCGGACGGACGGACAGACATGGCGAAACTATAAGGGTTCCTAGTTGACTACGGAACCCTAAAAAGAAAAAGAAGGTAAGATATATTTTGGACAAGTTATTAGTCTGGATCTTTCGATAACTTGTCCAAAATCACAGAAGTAAAACCAGTTACATAATAAGGCTCGACACTTAGAGCGGGCGCGGCGGGGTGCGGGGCGGAGGCGGTTTTGAATTTTTGATCTTTCCGAAACTGTGGACTGCCGATAGTGTCGATTACTGCTTTATTTGTCACAAACGCTGCCTTCGCCCCGCAATCCTGCGCGGTATTTTGGTGCGACGTCCCCCGGACCGCGTTCGCTACACCGGAAAACTGCCTCCGCCACGAAACGACGCTGCGCCGCGCTCTGTGCGTTCCAAGCTATATATTGTCTTAAATTTCCGTGATAATTACACATCAAATGAAACTATTAGAATGGATGGATGATTCACAGTAGGCCGTTCCGTGTCCGGGCCGGCCCGTTTTCTTCTAGAGAAATACGCCGGCCGTTGCGTTTGCTGTCATAGAAAACGGGCCGGCCCGGACACGGAACGGTCTACTGTGAATCATCCTTTTAATCGCGTGTATTTATTATAGAGATGTAATAAATACACGCGTTTCGAGCCCTTTGCAGTACTCGTGGTCAAGCGGCTAGACAAAGTTAAATATAAATTTTCTGTGTCAAATGATGCAAAAAAAATGCAACATACACATTTTCTAAACATAAATAAGGATATGATTACACATCTCCGATGGGCTCTTTATAAAGAGTTATAAGTTACACATCTAAAATTAAAGTTTACTCTAAAATTTCACAATTTAATTTTGTATGTCACTATAAAAAAACTCATAAATTTAACCACTAGTGGTACATACCAACATAAATATGTAGAAAAGCATTATCATGATATTGATATCATTGAATATTCTTACCAACTTTTAATGCAAAATTTTACAACGCCTTAAGGAGGTAAGCTCAGACAATGTAGACCTACAGTAGTTATTGGCGCCGTAGGCACGACAACATGCCATACTTTTAAGTGATATTGGCGTTCAAATAATTTAACGCCCCTCCCGAAATACTCACTCCATATTTCGTTTTGAATCCGTTTATCTCAAACATCTTTCTAGTTTCTGGACACGTAAGACAGTATACGTGCTTGTCAAAATTTACTGATTTCAGGTATTCGACCATCGCTATTGACGGAGTGGTCAGCTTTTCCTGTAAAACAAACACACAGAAATTTACACTGGAACTATTCTAGCATAGAATCATATTAGTAGTTTTTTTATGATAGACTGACCAGCGATTGGCCTTAGTCTCACCTGATGGAAAGCAATAACAAGGCCTAAGGTGTTGCTCACTGTTTCAGTAATAGCCTATATTTAGATTCACTCTTGTCTTGAAGAGACTCACATTGTATGGATCAGAAAATACAGACAGACGGCTGCAGTAAATTCCAGTCCTTAGCTGTTCGCATTAGGAAAGAAGAAGCAAATCGCTTCTTCTTAGAAGTTAGTTTTACTGGGCGTTTTCCGCAAGTCGACATCCAGCGTGCCTATTTTGCGTGTTTTAACGACGTACGTAGCTAAGGTCGATTTCTATTTGCAATAGTAAAAGAATATAAGGTACCCTCTTGCTTTCATTGACGACATTTTAATTGATCGAGTTGTATCAAACTTGACGGTTGAAAAAGCAAGCACAGGTTCAAAATATAATAGCAATTATATGAAATGTCGGCCATTTTTAATAATTCAACTATAGTCATATTCCAAGTTTCCATAAAATTTACTTACAAAACCCCCCGGGACACCAGCTTTATCAAACATCCTTGAATAGTTTTCTTTACTCCTGATACTGTTGTTGGACACAAAATGCACTGTCTTTCCATTTTCTTCCATGAGTTTGAAAAAGTCGCCGACTTCCGGCAACTCCCTCTGTGATACCCATAAAACCCCTGTAATGGAAAATTAACTTGTATATTTATGTATTTAAATATATGGAAACTGTCAAATGTCATTTGTCAAATTTTGATGGTTTCCAATATAAAAACGGGTGAGGTGCGAGGTTACAGGTGAGGACGAGCCGTTATGTAAATAAGAGGGAAGGCTCTAAGCTGTTACTGTCTTAAGACGAACCTATTTTGTATAACCGGTTTTTTTATCCATAAATAAAGTACTACTGCATACAATTTCTATCGTACATTTTAGTATGGGCAGTACTTTATAGATAAAAAAACTAGACTTATCCACCACATAATATCGTACTGACTATATATCGTGTATATCGTCGTCTAGTACCCTTAATACAAGCTTTGCGTAGTTAGGGTCTTGGGACTAGGTCGACTTGTGTAAGATTGTCCCCCAATATTTATTTATTTATTTACATCGGCCGAAGGACGTCCACTGCTGGACATGGGCCTCCTCCAATTTCATGGGGGGTAAATGCCATAATCGCCACGCTTAACATATACATGGGCGATCGCAGTATCTGAACCGCACTTCAGAGATGCTGCTGCCCATCGCCCGGTGGTCTTGGTCGTAGTTTTAGGACATACCTGGGTCCAAAAAAAACCGTAATACAGCCAAGTATATTGTCCTTATGCGTACTGCGTACAAATTGCACAACGTTTCATTCAGCTTGGAATCTAAACACAAACACACTACACTGAGCATTGGTCGACCTTATTTCGTACCAATAAGGTACAGAAATGATCAGTTATCCATGTTATTGATGATGTACAGTTGAAATTATTTCACATGTCCAACTTAAAAAAAAAGACTGAACTTTTTTGCGAGGATTGTAAGGTTCGTTTTTGAACGGACTAATTTAATTCAATTCGGACATTTTAAATTATTTAAAATGTACGTGAAACATTAACAAGGAAACTCAGAGACAAGAGAACGCTATTAAACCGACGAAATACATAATTAAATCATTATTTTAGGGTGGAAATGTTTAACGCTATTCGGATCGGATTACTTAGAAGGAAAGTTTTCTAAATACCGGAGATATTTTCTAGGGGAATACTTCAACGGAAAAAAATCTTTATTTTTAAAAAGAAACAATATTGCATTCAAAGATTTTATAAAATATTCTTGCCACACCGAGGCAGCAACCCGCCTAAAATACAAAATAAAACACCTTAAGATACTTTTGTCATCAATCATCAATGGAAAACCACTAAATCATGAGTTAAAAAGAGCTTTTATTCAAGTTTATTTAAAAAAAAAGTGAATACCTACAGTGTGTTTCTAAAATTCCAGTCGGTATGTTCGTCCGTCTTATAAACACGAAGTATGTAAATACCTATGCAAGTATTTAAAACGTTCATTGTTAATAGGTACCTATGACAAACACAATACGTACTACATTTACCTACTTATTTACAAACGGAAGCTGAATTGATCCACAAAACATTGAAAACTATTTTCATTCAAAAACTAAACATACTTACCTACTTGTATAATCTTACTGCATTGGAAACGGAGTCCAAAATCGCTTGGCTATCACAAATGTCAACACTCACCATCACAATCAGAGAAAACATGATCAAACGAGTCTAAAAATTGCTTAAACCCCTCCGAATTCACACCGAGCAGATTCACAGGCGCCATTAGTTACTATTGTGCAACAATTATTAAATAAAACAGTATTATTAAGTGATAACGGGACCGACACGTGTATTCATAACCTCTATGGGTTACGAAGTGCGTTGCCATTCCCAACACAGCTGACGCGACCGTATGAGAGGTTAGACGCTCCGTCTCCATTGAGTGACGTCAAGTACGGTCGGCTTTAAAAATAATGTTTACACTTTGCCACTTTATTTCCTAGTGATAAGGCGAAAATGTATACATATCTGTGATTTTGACTGTACATGGCGCACAGCGATAAGAGTGATTATGAGTCTGTGATAAAAACTGGTAATACTAATTAGGATTTCGTGTTAATTACAACGTGTGCTGCATTATACACATTCTGATGAGAATTTACAGACCGGTTCACCGCAAACAAGATAGTTTTGAATCCATTATACGCAATAGAAATTTAGTTCAATTTCCAATATTTACAACAATGCTCTGGGCCTCAATCGTGTGTGTGGATTTAAATATCGTGTGTACAGTTGTTCAATGTAAGCATTGAAGTTTAAACCGGGTACCGTAAAACGGGGTGAGTAGGTTTCGCGGAAAGAGGTGGGTTATGAATGGGGAGAGAAGGTTTGAGAGGGGGATGAGAAGGGATTTTAAGGCTACTGCTACAAAAATAATGTATTCCAATTTAAAATGGAGCTATAGTAATACACATAATAAAAAAAAATCGATACAACTATCTTCCTAAATCACCTTTGTATGATAACCCCAAATACGAGGCATTACGGGGTGAGGTGGGTTTTCCTCTTTATCGTCAAAGTTATGAAATGGAACTACCCAAAATAAAATAAAAACTAAAATACAAACGTCCGGAACACTTATTATATACACCATTCAGTTTTCATATGTAAAAATAAAATGGTATCGAGGTTTGAATTTCAGTTTTGACCCTACTCACCCCATTTTACGGTACAACGGATTTTTTTTAAAACAATCAATCCGGTCGTTAAATATACCATTCGAGAGAGAGAGAAAAATCCAGTATACCTATAGATATGAATGCAACTTGAATGCAGTTACATTCGTAACTCTTTTCGGCATTTTGTCCCTTACGCCCTTTAAACCTACGGTAGTCGATACGTAATTGAGTCAAGTATTGTGTTTACAAGGGCTTTCACAGGAATGTTGAATTGAAATGTTGGTTTTCCTTAATATAAGTGAGGATAGAGTTTTAGGGAAAATTCTACACAAATCAACTTAGTTTCAAACTGAGCGAAGCTTGTACCTACGTAGTATAAATAACTACTCAAATTTATGGAAAGAAACAACGACTAAGGAAAGAAGATTCGTACTCATCACACAACTGAATTTCTTCACCGGGATTTGAATACAGAACCGGCTTTCTTAGGCAGAGTCACAACCAAAGTTAGTCGTCAAATTAATAATTTATGTTAAAATATAGAATAAAGTACGACAAATGAACGTTGTGAATGTTTGCTCAGCACAAGGTATTTGCTGTATAAAAATCAAAGTCAACCATCACTAAAAACGAAATCAAAAACAATATCTCATCCGCATCGTCGCCCTTGTAGTTCTACCTAAATGAAATATCCTGAAAATAAAAGATTTAAGGAGGGAAGTTAGTAAATAAACAAAAGAAAATATTTATTATCATAATTTAAGCCCCTTCATGTTCATTTTACTTAAACATTTCGAATTGAAGAACTGTCTGCATGACCATTACTTTCTTTATATTCAAAAATTGCCAAATCATAGCGACTTCTTACTTACTAGGCTGGCTCGATGACCTTAAGTGGATCTTGGCCTCCGACATAAAAAAAAGCCACACTTCTCTATTCTGCGCCACCTCACGCCAGTTGGGCATTCCGAGGTTGGCCAGGTTCTTGAGGGCCTCATCATTCCAGCGGTATCTGGGACGACCAGACGTTTTCCATTGGGCCGATCTAGGTACGCTCTCTTCACTGAACGATCCAACCCTCTTCGCTAGCGGAGTATAGCATAGCGAATCCTTAGTCCAATTTCGTTAAAATTTTGCAAAGAGGCGTTCAAAGTCTAATCGATTAACAAAAGTCTTGTAAAGAAAGTACTCCATTAAAAAATACATTTTTAGATGACTCTTCTACACTGGATAAACCCGTGTTTGATTTCATCGTAACCCTTTCAGCTACATGTTACGGTGAAAAAAAGGTAAATTCGGCAGTAAGTTATTGTGCCTAAAATAATTTATTTGATCGAAACATTATATTATAAAGCTTTGTATACATGTCAATTGAACTTTCATAAGTATGCCAATTTTAAGCATGACTGGTCTAAAATTCAGTAGCAAGATTTGCCCCGAACATACATCTAAAAACTACAATTTGTTAAGCTTAGAAAACACGTACAATCACAATAATAATAAACTAATATGTGGTAGTTATTTGAGGTGGGAACTGCGAAGTGGGCACGTATCAATTAATGTCAGTATCCACAGGCAGGGAATTGGTAAACTGCATTAAGCATAGTTTTCCCGCGACCACAGAGGACACGGGAGCAGCACGTGCAGTCGGACCAATTATGTTGGTCTCGAATTGAGTTTTAAAAGAAGTTCTCGTGGAAGGAGTTGAAGAATTCCTCTTATTAAGTGAGGTTGCGAAAGTTGCTGTGGTCAGTTGGTGTTATGGATTTTTATAGACACGTCAAAAACACACACACATGATTATCGGTCTCCTCCCGTGGAAGAAAGAGAATATAATATTTTTGCATATGTTGCACTTACCTAAAGGTCGCCAACTATGGACATCTCTACCACGACCTCAAACAACGCCTGCAGCACAGAACGGCCCCCCTACCCCCACCCTGACGGCGCGTGCGGCGCGAGCTTTGCGGCGGGCGGCGGGGAGACTGTCAGTGTGCGAGGCGCGCTCGTCGCAGGTGCACTCGTCCTGAGGAAGAACTCTCGAAGAGTTCGAAACATGTCGCCCGGAGTGACAATTTATACGTGAGTTCTAACCGTTTGCGTAATATAATTTTGAAATGACTCACGAAAGTTTAAATTCAAGTATGGACATCTCATACCATTTTGTAGAACTTTACTTTTTCTCGATACACTGTTGATTTTGATTTTGACTGGATGAACGTGAACAATCGATGAAGATGAACATGAAAAATATGGAACATTATAAATCAAAATTAGCTGTAACAGTCATATGAGGACAGTCTGAGCGGTTCCATCAGTTCTCAGATTCTCTATAATTTAAAAAACTTTTTATTTTCTAATTAACCCCCCAAAAGTGGCTCCTATGCTTAACATTATTTTATTTTACGTTACACGGTCGTCTTTAAGCCACCGGTTTACATATGTAAACCGATTTCTTGAAGCCTATGGGATGTAAATGACGGACGCACAGAGAGACACACGAGTGATTAGCTTTTTTTTCTTTTTGAGGTACCTTAAAAAGGGAAAGTGTTTCTTTAGCACTAAAAACACTTATCAAATCATTACAGTACAGCGGGCGTATGATGGTTGCCATTTTATCACTTATCGTCGTGGATAAGACGCCTGTCACTCTCGCACTCGCATACTTGTCAGAACGTGACGAATGTCTTATCCATGACGATAAGTGATAAAATAAAATAAATGGCAACCATCATAGGCCCGCTGTTGCAGTTTTCAATGTGTAAACCCTCAAAATAGCATAGCTGTTCATGTCGCCTCTGCCGCAAAGTTGGGCGACAGTGGCACTTTCTAAACTACGGTGACAGACGCTGCAGGCTGCGGACTTGTTATTAATTTGATCCAAGATACACTGCCCTGATGAGAGATTCGGATTACCTTCCTCGAAACTAACTTGTTCTTTGTTCGTGTCGCTGTTGTTTTGCGAAACAGGCTCAAGAAGAGCACTGTGGTTAATTAAATGTTTGCTATGTTTTCGCTGTACACAGGTATGTGAATTGAAATTCTGTCTTAGTTTATTTTTTTCCTAAATTCTTGAAGGGATAAGAATGTGGTTAAAATAATACGAGCTTTAAATCGAAGTGTTATCCAGTCAGGAATCAAATATTACAGCAGGGTGAATGCTGGATCATCGTAGATTGAAATGATGGTTTTTATGTCTTAATGATCATTCTAAGTGTTAGCCAATTAACCTACAAGTTGAATTAAAAAATGGCTCACAGTACACTCTACCAAGTTCGGCACGTACAAAACCGAATAAATGTTATTGTTAATGATCAATGGGTGACATGTTTAAATTATGAGGAATACTTAATTTATTCTAGTTGAAAAAACAAATGTGTCTGGGGTACATAAGTAGGTATATTGCATGTGGGTTATCCTTTCAAAACATGATTTCATTCATCTAGTATCCATAGTACACTCTTTGCTTAGTTTGGGACTAGGTCGATTTTTGTAAGATTGTCCCCCGATGTTAATTTATTTATTTATTCATAAATTTCATAATACGCCTGTGCCAATAAGTTATTATCCAAGTCGCGCCGGGTAATATTACTCTATTATCGATTAGATCTCCGTTATCATTTTGCTACTAGTCACGAACTCACGATAAAATCTGATCTACGACCTAATCAATCCGCAATAAAAAATGGTAATTAAATATAGTCTATTGCGGTTTTTTTTTTATCTAAAAACCAGTTTAATCTCGTCTGAAGAAAAATAGTGAAAAGATGTACCTCACTGGTGGTAAGCGAAATGTTTTTGCCCCAAAGAATCCTAAATTATACTCTTAATTGAAAAAGGAAATACTGACTTTTTAGTGACGAGTCCCGTCCGAGGCAGTTCAAACCGGGAAACAGAACATGTATCACTTCGTACGAAACGAAAATAACATAATATTTGACAATGAAAGAAAGGATGGACTTGCTACCCAAGCCTGACCTTAGTGTACCTAGACTTAGGATAATCAGTAATCACATATTTACCAGTAGAAAAATTAAGAGCCCAAAATGCATACCCTTGAGAAATAGTTTTAAACCAGCAGAATGGCGGGCGTAGGGCACGGAATGGATTCGTAATAATGTACTTTGAGCACTCTTTTTTTTTATAATTCAAAGTTGTATTACAAAAAATTCTGATAAATTAATTTATCTTCTGATTTTCAGCTCATTAAAAAAAGTTCGATTTCTTTTTTCATGGAAAGTAACAAAACCATAGGAAGTAACAAGCTCAAAGCAAAAAATTCTGATAAAGTAATTTATTTTCTGATTTTCAGCTCATTAAAAAAACGTTCGAGTACTTTTTTCATGGAAAGTAACAAGTTCAAAGTTTACTTACGAGAAATTCTGATAAAGTATTTTATTTTCTGATTTTCTACACAATCAGAATAAAAAGTTCGAGTTCTTTTTTCATGGAGAGTAACAAAACTGAGCAACACAACATGAGCATTATACGTTTGTTGAATTAAACTTCATATTCACATACAGAGCATGATAAAAATCAACAAAAACTTGTTTGGCTGCGCAATAAATATTAAACGAACGCAAATATCAATAAGGTTTTTGAATAAAAAATATAGTTCGGGCCAGTTTAGTTTAACTATATAAGATCTGTATAACTATTTACACATTAAAATAAAACATTAAAATTGGTTTAACAATTAGCTATTGATAGTACCAAATTATTGTAATGTCGTAAACTCGCTTTCAAAGTTTTAAATAATTCCACTAGATTAATAAAAATGGGTGAAAATCTACTTTGAAGGTGAAATAACATTGATAACATTTAAATACAGATTTAGATTCAGTTTATTTATTACCAATATACGATCACATTATAAATTAACATGTCAATTTACAAGAATCTCTATTTGATGAAAACAAAGTCACTTAAATTCAATAAATAAAATAAATGAAAATATAGTTAGTCACAGGCAATGTCGCAGGTAAAGTAGATGCAAAAGTTTATTATAAAATATTCTAAACGAAAAAACAAACCGACTATTTTATGAAAATAAGTATACATAATTCTTATCACATATTCCATTAGGATTGATAATATCTTTTAATTTTCGATAGTAAGTCTGTTATCGGTTGTGAATATGTATAAATATAACGAAACCGACTGATAGATGCAGAGATTTTACTGAACACCATTAAAATGGCTTTCAAACTTTTTGGATTGTGTGTGCTGCTTGCTGTGGTTACTTCAGGTAAAAAAATTTATCATTTAAGTCAAACTGAAAGTGAAAAATGTGTAATAAGTACTCAAGTGCAGTTTTATTATTTAACAATTATGAGCATAGCGCAAGTCACATATATTCGAGGTCAACACAAAAAATTGTTGAGATCCTGTTCATGTAACACACCTTTCTCAATTACGTAATTTTGTCTTTTTGTGAAAACATTTGAAAGTTAAAACTTTTTTAGGATACATTATTTCATTTGTGCTTGATTTATTTTCACAAGCCTTTTCTGGTTGCATCTATATTTTAAACTTTCATTTCAGGTAACTGCCAGATGACCCAAATCTTCCTTGAAGATGAATCCACCACTTTCATCACAAATGGCCTCATCTCAAAAACTCTCACTATCCCCAAATTTACATTCGACATTTTGCAGTCTTGTCACGTCGTGATGCCCAATGGAGCCATGGTGGAAGCCTACCCTAAAGATGAAATAAATGATCCTTATATCTCATTCTTGAATGCCGTCTCGCCCTTCACTAGTTGCGCCATTGGATTCGTCGGAGCTCCTACTTCGTACGCTGGAACTTATGAACTGTATTCTGTTGTCGAAGATTGGTCAGGATTAGGCCTCAGTTTGACAAGGAAGAAGTTCCATCTAACTCTAGTCGAGTCAAGCCCGAACTAAAGCGACTCTTTGATATCAATCATCCAGATTGTCGATTCTGTTGGTGAAAATGCATCGTATTGTTGATGTTTTAAAGTTTTGTACGATTTTATGAGATAGAATAAATGTTTCACGTTCAGAACAGTCTCTCACCAGAGGTTTTTTTTTATATAATAATGTTGTCTAAGCAGCACTATTTGTTAAGAATATTTTATATTATAAATTAGGAGATTGCTTTGAGCAGGATTTGACTTGCGATCGGTAATTGCGTAACTTTTTGAGCAAGAGCTACACTTCAATCAACTGTATGTTCACTTTACAAATAATTTTTAAGAAAAAAAAACCGACTTCAATGGGGGAGTCCGGTGAATGATTATTAATCTTAGATGGTGCACTCTTAGATTCCATACAATAAAATACAAAAATGGCTATAAGTATGTTTATAATGGTAGAAGACTAAGTACCCTCAATTCCTCATGAAATCATGCAAAAACCTTGCTTGCTTGACAAACAAAATGAAGAGAATAAATCGCCAAACGTGAACTACGCGTCGTTGAAGAGTTCCGGTCTGATCATCATCAGCAGTTCCACTTCATCAAATGTCACTTTTATGAATGAAAATGCTTGATGAGTTCATGAAAATACTAAAATCACTATTTGTGTGCCTTTCACATTTGAGGAGTTTCCTCGATTCCTAATGGATCTCATCATCAGAACTCGAGCATGACAAAAATCAATCGTGAAAATAGAACTTGCTTAACAAACACAGCTAGAAGGACAAATCGCCAAACGTGAACTTTTCGTCGTTGAAGAGTTCTGTTCTGATCATCATTAGCAGTTCCACTTCATCAAATGTCACATGTTTGTATGATAATGCTCGATTTGTTGTTAAAAACACCAAAATCACTATATGTTTGCCTTTAAGATTTGAGGAGTTCCCTCAATTCCTCATGGATCCCATCATCAGAACTCGAGCATGACAAAAATTAATCGTGAAAATAGAACTTGCTTAACAAACACAGCTAGGAGGACAAATCGCCAAACGTGAACTTTTCGTCGTTGAAGAGTTCTGTTCTGATCATCATCAGCAGTTCCACTTCATCCAATGTCACATTTTTGGATGCAAATGCTTGACTTGTTGATAAAAACACAAAAATCACTATATGTTTGCCTTAAAGATTTGAGGAGTTCCTTCAATTCCTCATGGATCCCATCATCAGAACTGCCTTTTGACAGAAACGGGACCAACTTGGATATATATACATATAATCAAAAAAGAATTTTTCAAATCGGTTAAGAAATGACGGAGTTATGGAGTAACAAACATTAAAAAAAAAAAAAAAAAAAAAAAAAAAAAAAAAAAAAAAAAAAAAACATACAACCGAATTGATAACCTCCTCTTTTGAAATTTTGAAGTCGGTTAAAAATACGTTTGAAACTACGTAACGTTCGTATGAAACGCAATCGGTCTGCCACTGACCCAGTCAATTGTTCTTAACTGACTAGATACCGAAGACTTAGGCTGGGTTGCACCGACTTACGATCACAGACCGATCAACGTTAAATATGGCGCCGGCAGCCGTCATGCCATTGAAACTTGTCAAACTTTCCATACATTGAAATTTTAACGAACACAGCTTACGATTACAGATGGTTTGGTGCAACCCAGCCTTAATGTATAATAGTACATTACGATACAAGTGCAGAGAACAGGAAATTCGCAACGAGTGGTGATAAATTAAAACACGACCGAAGGGAGTGTTTTAAATGGACACGGTCGCGAATTACCTATTTGCACGTGTATCGTTCAACGTTTTACAGTACATAATATATGACTCTTTAAAGTTTTGACATATGCACGTAATCTGCTGTTTACCGCACTCGTGCGGTAAAGTAGCACCATATGTACTGTAATATCAATTTATGGACATTGTCTGGAATAAAAGCATTTCATTTAATATTTTCATTTCATTTATATTAACTTTTATCTTAACTTTATTTTATAATTGGCCATCGCATAAATGTAGTTCACCTATCGACATTGAAAGGTGAGGTGCGATCGCAGGTGAGGGGGCGCGTAGAATGTGCGGCCAAGTCCAAACACGACTCTAGGCCACCTGGGACTTCTTATGTTAAGATGTGGGGCCATTGCAACAGCGGCTTTTATACATTTTTAAATCTTTATGAAATGTCATTTGATAACAAAAGCTAACGGCTTTTCGATGAATATAAACATTATGATGAAATCTGCATAGATGGGCGAAGAAATTCATGTGTACATATGAAGTTTCCAACCCACACTAGTCTAACACAGGTAAGGGACTTCTACCACGTTCCCTCACATTTATGTATGAGAGAAGGCTTGTGTCCAGCACTAGAACGTAGGTATAGGTATAGGCTAAAGATGATTAATATTAATGATGTAGTCACGGTAAAGACCACATAATATTTTATACATTTATTGGATCGGTGGTGTATAATAGGTACCAGCGATCCCGCGGCGTCCTCGACAAGGCGGAGCCGGCACTCGTTGGGGTTTTAGACGGTAGTCCAAGGCGTTTTGCTGCGGTTAGTCCGTCATACCCGTCTTGGTCCCCCCCCCCAAACAGGTGGGATGTAAAAAAGCATTTCCCCAACGTTAAAAAAAAAGGTGTAGGTACTTTTACTGAGTTCGTGAAAACCTCAAAAAAAGTTGATTTACTTTTAATTCCTATTCAACAACAAACAAACCGAAATCTGGGTAAGAAGAATACAGAGCATTCTATTCTATGGCTTGGTGGCTTAGAAAGAAATCTTTTTAAATGTGGTAAGTATTTTGTTTTTTTACACATTCGCTGCGAGCCATGACACGCCAGGACATGACCTGTAGGAACATAATGGAATAATTAATTATACTGTTATTTATGGAATTGTTCTTCTTGGCTCATATGTTTAAGATAAAAAAACATTTATCTATGTACCAAGAAAATATATACAAGAATACTTAACTAAAATAACTTCAATAATATAAATTAAATTGAAACCAAACCTGTCCGCATGCATTGTACCGAAGAATATATCAGCAGATTTAGATTACAACCTCTTTTTTGCAAAAAAATATTTTATTTAATTATTATTTGTTTGACATGATGCCCACGGCCGCTTTCTACCATCGCACCCCTCGCCGTTGGCATTCATCCTCACACCTTGGAACCCAAATGGTAGCGTACGGTTCGGTTTCAGAAGAATTTCCTCCCTCGGATGCTCCGACTGTTGAAAAAGCTACCTGCTGAGCTTTACCTGAAGGACTGCAGTATGGGGTTTTTCAAGAAAGGAGTATATAATTTTTTAAAGGGTCGGCAATGTTTACTGCGTAAGTATATATAATAGTTCATTCATACGTAATAAAAATATTTAGTTTTTTTATCGCTTAACCTAAACCTCATACTTCATAGCCAAACACGCAGACGACTAAGGCATTATAGAATGACCGATATCGGTTTAAAATGTTTCAAATCCAATAATATAACTAGCTACCCGTGCGGGTCCGCCGCCTCCGCGTACTACGAAGAATGCAAGCGAAGCCACGGTATAGAATATGGCCTATTTATTCGGAAGACCCATTACATACATAATTTATTATATTAGTAATATAGGAAACTTTAGGCCTGTTTTGTACCCAATTTTGTAATAACTATATCATGTATGACTTTTTGCTTTCTAAATAAATAAATAAAAAAAACTTTGTTAACTGGAGATTAACCCCTACATACAAACTTACAACACCGTAATGCAACAGAATCACAAACTTTTCTTGTCTTCTTTATAATACCTAGTATGCTTGTATGACTTAGATTATTTAACGCGGGAACGCCATAAATATTCGGTTCCGTAACAAAATGTCTAAAATCGAACGTCATAAGCTTGATGGTTACGTAGCAAAAAATATAAAATAAAATGCCATAACTTCATTTTGCATACAATCAAAATAAATAAAGTAACATTTTATGCAACGTGCGAAATATAGAACAGTTTTTATCATAAGTTCAAAATATACGGTCGAAACTTATCATGTTTATAATCTATACGTCGGAAAAGCCATTAAAAAACTCAATGGAGTTGGGCAGGATATATTGCCAGGCGGAGTGATAGCGGATGGACCAAAGCGTTAACAGATTAAAGGCAAAAGAAGCGTCGGACTTCCACCGGCTCGATGGGTTGACGGCATCAAAAAGACCGCCGGTCACACCTGGATAAGACTAGCACGAGATCGGGGTGAGTGGCGTACTAGAAGAGAGGCCTATGCTCAGCAGTGGTCGATTGCAGGCTGAAAATGATGATGATGATGATAATTTATACTGCTGAGGTGCGAAGGTGATGTACGAGTAAGACTCTGATGGTGGCCTTTATTCATAGATTCAATGGACATATTTTAATTTGCCTTCAAATACATGCAATTCATTTCTGGCTTTTTCAAAATGTAAACCGTTGCTGATCACACGCCATGACATCCCAATTACGCAGTCGCCCGTGACCGTAATTGAATTAAACGTATAAAACGGATTTTGGATTTCGCTAACAAAATTGGTTTCAATTGCAAAATAGGGTGGATGTGTTACAATGGTGCAGAGATTTGGTAACGGACTGTTGATTTCATTATGAAACATTTCAAGTATAACTTGCAATATTTATTAGAGGTCGTGGCTTTGGAATACTTTGGAAAATTAACAGTGGTATAATCTTAGAATAGAATAGAATAATGTTTATTGTGGATCTGTGTTGCAATGCAGTAAGGTCAAAAATCGACCAGGGATAAAAAAATAATGTTAATGCCACGCTCTAGAGTCAAGCTTTTTAAGAACAATTCGTAATTTATGGCTATCCAATCTATAACGAATTGCGAAAATGCGGTTCATCGGCCTGTTTACATTAGTTGGTAGTGTCACTGCCTCCGAAGCTAGAGGTCCCTGGTTCGAATCGCGGTAAGGGAATTTGTTTCTGTGGTGAGCAGTGACATTTGATCCTGAGATTTGGATGTTTTCTATGTATTTAAGTACATATCTATTATCGTCCTCTAGTACCTATAACACACAAGCCTTATTGGGCTTACTATGGGAATAGTTTGAATTGGGTAAAAAATTGTCCCCTAATATTTATTTATCTACCTAACGTATGTAGGTACATTTGAAAAGTTACGTGAGAGACAGTAACTAACAGAAAACAAGCTTGTTTACCACCATCGTCGTTTAAAAAAAAACACTCTTATTTACCGTTTTCTAAGAAAATATTGACTTTGAGAGAAACAATACACAACTAATAAATACATTCAAGTCAGTTAGTCGTACGAAACCCTCGTCTATCCATGTAAGAAGACTTAGAGCTCAAGTTTCACCAATCATTTCAAAACTTGCGTCCACCTTTATTTGATCCGCCTTGCTTCCTTCTCGCTTAGTTTAGAGGGAGTAAATCAGGATGGAAGACAGCTATGGGCGGTCTAGTTATGTTGGTTTATGTGTTTCTGCCTGTATTGTGTATTACGGAGGCTAAGAGGCTTGGAAATTGTTTTACGTGACACATTATAATGAACTAGGGGTAGGGAACGACCGAGTCGTGCGCCTTTTGAATAGCTAATGTCAGGAGAAAAGTGATATTTTATTTTAATATATAAGTAAGGCTTTTCCAGATTATGTGGTCAAGTTTAAGATCGTGCAGTAAGGTAATTAACTATTGAAATGGCAATTAGCTTTTTTGGTTAGGTTAGGCTTTGCTTGGTTTCGTTTAGTGGTTTGGTTTGGCATCTAAATTCAAAATTAAAGTTCATTTTAGTAAAAAATACAATAATAAAAAAAAAAATATAAATTTTCAATAATAATGATACATAGGTAATAATCGGTTGAGAATGCGACCTGTAGAGGAGAACATCCGGACAGACATCCAAATGGATTTTTGCCAAAGCTAAAGCGGAGACGCTTCGCTCGCTTTGGTAGCTCGGTCAATGAAGTGGCTTAGCTAAAATTTTATACGCCTATTTATAGCGGTGAGGCACGCGACTTTCAGCAAGGTGTAACGTGTCAAAAGCATGTAAACCGACGAGGTTTTAAACACCGGCTCGCACTTTTCAAAAAACTGTATTGGATGATTCAAGAAAAAAATACAAATGGCGAAATTAATGCCGTAAGGCGTTCTATTATTTTATATTTAACAGTAGTTTTGTCTATGGGTTGGATGGTCAGTGGCAGTCGCTTTCGCAATACAGGCGGGGATTGCATTGTCCTGAATTCAAACGTCCTAACTAGATTGCAAGGGAGGGTATAGGAAGGAAGCTCCTGATCACACTACACTGAATTCAGTCACTGAATCAATTCGGTTCTACTGGGCGAAGCTGAAGCTAAGTATTATTACACTGTCCTAAACTCTTCCTAAATAGGATGCTATTAAGCTATCCAACCGAAACCATCCTAACCTCGTTAGTAGGTTACTTTTTGGATCCTTACTTCTGAATCAGCTTCCTAACTTATTCAGGATGCAAAATTCAGGACAATGTAATACCCGCTTTAGTTATTATCATCATCATCATGTCAGCCGAAGAAAGTCCACTGCTGGGCATAGCCCCCTCCCCCCCAAAGAGTTCCACGATGACTGGTCCTGCGCCACAACCATCCAGCGGACACCTGCGACCCATCGTAAGTCATCAGTCCACCTTTTGGGGCGCCTGCCCTCGTTACGCTTTCGGGACGTGGTCGCCACTCGAGAACCTTTGCCCCAACGGCCATCGGTTCTACGAGTACGTGGTATGTGCCCCGGGTAGGGCTGTATCGGTTACTTTGGTTCTGCTGCGGATGGCGTTATTTCTGATGCGATCCCGCAGAGAAACTCCCAACATAGCCCTCTCCATCGCTCTTAGGGTGACTTTGAGTCTTCTTATGAGGCCCATAGTAAGAGACCCCCTTTCAGTGCCATATGTCATCACTGGCAACACACACTGGTCAAAGACTCTCGTCTTGAGACACTGCGGGATATTGGACGAAAAGATGTGCCGAAGATTCCCGAACCGCTTTAGTGCCTACGCTAAATCTTGACAACGAACCTTGCGAACCTGGGGCTACTTTAAGATACAACTGTAAAAACAGTAGAATTATGAGGTACGATGTGTAGATATGTGGTGTTGTGAAAGTGGTGTTGAAGGAGGTCACTGGAGTTTCTGAGGATCTGCTGTGTTGATAAAGAGAGACCTACATTTATCTCTAGCTGTCAACACAACTAATCCTCAAATTAATGCCTACCGACGAGTCAATATGAAAAAAAAATGTTTAAGTGGCTCCTTGACAAGTGCTTTTATTCAGTTGCCGATTTTCTGAACACATTTTAGTAATGATAAGTTATAATACAAAATTGATTGATGATATTTAATAGTCTACTTATAATTGGTTTTAGGAAAATATTTCTACGAACGTTGAACTAACACAGTCTACTAACCAACATTGTACCATATTCTCAGAAATAAATATTATCTTATCTTATCTTAATAAATGGTTCATAACGCGCTTGCGACTCCATCAGAATTCTGAAGTACCCATTTATTCATTTACTCGTAGTAGTAGTGTAGTCTATATTGATTACACACGAATCGTTAAAAAATTATATCAACTAAATAAATGGTTAGTTAGGTACACATCACACTGAATAACAAATTTATATTTTTATACAGTTAACGGTTACACATGAAAAAGTACATTAGTGCCTAATAGCCGTTTTTACATACACTCAGCTTCCTTTCCAAATAAAATACTTAAATACTCAGAGTACTTAGAGTAGACGTGAAATAATAATACCTCTAAGAGCGAGAAGATCATTCACCAAATTGAATAAGAGCGACAGAGAAGGATATATCTTTAGTTGTCCTTGTCATAATTCCGCCTTTTTTATTTGCCTCAATATCATCTAAACGTCAAGTCAAATACAAATACAAATGTTATTTGCTGGAATACAGTTAAATGGATGTTACATGCAATATTTCAGGTCCGTGTATCCAGCCTGCATGCAGGCGTGCAAATTATATTGTCCTATACATTAAGGTACATTATAATATAAAACTCTTCATTATTCTTAAATTGACGATTTAAAATGTCACAATTTAAATTAATTAATAATATACAACGAACACAGAGAGGCGTCATTTTCTTAATTCTATTTGTACTCGAGATACATTTTCACGCTATAAAAACATCGATCCAGTAGCCAACTTGTTAGGCGTCGTTTAAAAACGTTGGCTGTTAATAATTTTAAATCTTCTGGAAGATGGTTGTAAATAATGATACACAAATGTTATAAACATTATTTTTATAGATATATTTTCGGCTTCGTGGTTGGTACAGAGAGTTCATAATTTTCTCCCTTGTCGGCCTATGTATTATTTCTCCCCGCTTTTTAAAATATGCTTGGTGGTTTTTGACAAATATACAGACCTCCCTTATGTATAAACAAGGCAGTGGTAGAATCTTTAATTTTTTTGAATAATGGAGTACAACTGTCATCTATCCATGCATTACTAAGGACTCTATCACATTTATTCTGTATTTTAAAGACCCTGTGTGTGCTGCATCCACAGCATTTCCCCATAGTCAGACCATAACTTATAATAGATGAAACATAACCAACCATGGTATGCTGTTAATGCAGCTTCAGCTGAGACAGTGTCTCTTAACCTTTTTAAGGCAAATACAAAACGACCAATAGTGTTACATATTTTATCAATGTGCGACTTACAATTTAAATGTTTGTCAATTTTAATACCTCGAAACTTATAATTGTCCACCTCATTAACTAAATCATTATTATATTTAAGGATTATTGGAATTTTGTCTTAAGAATATTGATCTGTAAGTCTGTAATTGAAGTATATCCTGTGGAGAGCTATTGATAAGGGGTCCAAATGTCAACTTATCTGCACATTTTACCATTAGTGTTGTGTCGTATGCAAACATTATAGTTTTTGCGTGGTTGCCATTGATAAGTGCTTTATGTACAGGATAAAAAGCAATGGTGCCAGAACGCTACCTTGGGGGACAATTATGTTTGTCGCTTTAAGCTCTGACTTATAAGATTATTTAAAAACTATATTATTAGACTCTTTAATTCTGCTTATTTCTGTGCATTGCATTCTGTCTTTCAGATAGTTTTTAATCCAGTCAAGCGCATTTCCTCTGACTCCGTATAGTTCTAGTTTCAGTAGTCAAATAGTTTGAGGCCAATAAAAGATTACCCCGCCAAATTAAAGAGGTTGTATATTGTAAGCCGCCACACGTTTAAGACTAGTTCTCAATTTAGCTGCATAAGAGCTTTTCTGTCCCCCTTGGTGAAACTCGTATAGGATCTCTATAGAAATCTTTACTCTGAGACTTAAATATTATCTACCTAATTGATTGCGTATTCAGCAGGCATATGACTTCTTATTTAACTATATATACACATAAGCATACATATACACACCCGTAACCCATTGCCAGCATAGGCTTCTAATAAAATGCCCAAAATTACTATAAGTACCTTAGCTAACTGGGTTAAAATTTACGAAAGATATTAAGTGTTTGTTTGACTATTTGTTGGAATTCTGTGTCAAGCAGTAGGCCGTAGGTAAATATATAGGCTGTTGATATGATGATCAAGTGATGTCTGTCTGAAGATTTTCTAGTATGGCTTCGAGGAAACGAGTAACGTATAAAATGTAAGCTAATAACATACACTCATACTCGTAATTTTCGTTTGTGAACAGTACACAGCGTGAAAAGAAATTTTGTAAAAATGCAAACACATTCGCAGATATAATTTAAAAGCTGGCTGAATTACCGGCAAGTAAATGTTGAATTTAAAAACATGCTAAAAAGCTCTCTTTGCGCTTTGCAAGTGTATAAAGGAGAATGGAACAAAAATGTTTATTTAAATAAAGCCTAAGCCTGATTTTCTAACCGTAAAAAGATATTTGTGCATTGTTTTAACTTGGGTCAACGAAGAGTGACGTGATATAGTCTATAGGACCTATAGGTGATACAAAATGCCAGAGAAATTGAAATTAGATAATATCTAAAGGACTTTGAAAAGCAATATTATTAATTATCTTAAATATTTACAACATCTCTTTCCTCACGCATTTATTATTGTAGTGTAGGTATAACTTATAATGAGAGCCTGAAATTTCATCACTATTTATTTTGTAGTTACTTTCCAGAAGAGTTAAATCTAAACTTCCCAATAACTCTTCGTGCATACTCCTACTCATTTATTTGTCATGCATAAATAATTTCACGTCAAAGTTTTTAAATATATGTACACATCTATTAAAAGGATCCAAGTTGTAGTTGTAATTTGCATCTCGCCTCGAAACTCTAATCTCCTCGTACATACGCGAAACCGTTTTCCCCGCCGAACGCCTGGCAATATAATCCACTGTATTTGTCAATCCATTTGCCTCGTACATCACGAAGTTGCCCAAGTTCAAGTGCGGCCTAAGAAAGGGTGACAGTGATTGACGATTTGCAATGATTTGAGGATCGCAATCAGACTGAGTGTGTGTAATTGAAAATTGGGAAAACATACTTGTGTCAGTGTGCCAAAGGGTTGGAGTTGTTGATGGCTTTCTGGAATGGTTTGCTAAAGTTCGGGAAAGCATTTTTCCTCAAATGATTCATTTCGCTTAAGAGTCCTTATCAGTAAAATGGGTCATCTATTGAGGTATTTCCTGTGAGAATTGACCTTTCGTTACTGACTAGGTAATTAGAACATGACTATTGCAGTCTACTATCGTAGATTCAGTATGTATTTGTTGGATTTTTGAATCAGAAATATTGTTTGAAACATAACGGTATTAACGTATCTAATTGAATAACTTTCAAGCGAGAACCTTTTTACGCTTTTATTTTACTACGCACTATAAAAGCAAAAGGCGGCCAAGTGCGTGTCGAGCCACGCCCAATATACGGTGCCGTAGCTGACATTATGTGGATTTAAAACATCGAAAACTTATATTACTCTACATATATTTGACATAACTAACAACATACCTGTTCAGGCATTGTAGTCTTTCAATATGTAGGTAGATTGCGAAGCTTCGGTTTTTCGGCGGATTTGACGGGTAGACACTCGTCGATCAGACTTTGCTATCGGAGCATAACGCACGGACGCGCGGCTTATATGTCTTGCCTAATATTTCATAAAAGTTGGTTAAATCGGTGTGAATTCATAGTTTTATGTGTGTGGAGAACTTAATTAACTATAGACTCTGTACGGAGCGTGTGGAAGTCGGTGCTGGCAAGCCCGGAGAAGCTGCTGCTGACAAAAAGGATCTCAGAGGTTAGTGGTCTACTGAATATTGTTTGAATGCAATGCCTGTACTGCTTAGCTGCTAGAATTCCGGGACCGGTGAAGCTCGGAGCTATTCGAAGGTTTGTTCTTTACGCGAACAATACCTAAGCTATCGATGGAAATTATACGTAGGCTTTTGCTAAACTGGTTTACTAGTAATGCCCACACAAATACCTACTAAGCTACTATAGGTACTACTACCAAGATTTTTTTCACATTCCCAGTAGCAAATGTTTAGCTGGTAGAGACCCGATACTGGTTTACAACAAAAATAAGCGGCGTTTAGTTAAAACTTGGACCCGGGTATGTCCTAAAACTACGACCGAGACCACCGGAGGATGGGCAGCAGCATCCCTGCAGTGCGGTGGAGATACTGCGATCGCCAACCCGCATGCCTAGTAGTAGCAGTTACCAAGCTAAGCCGCGGACAGACGGACGAACGGACGGACGCACTGACGGACGGACGGACGAACGGGCGGACGGACATGGCGTTTAAAACCTAAATAAAAGCATAGGTTCCTTAAATAATTTTAAATTATCGAAACTGTTATCATAATTTTTGTTCGAAACAATCTAAATATTGTAAGGCCCCTTTTAAGTTTAATTTCCCAAATTTAATTTTGTTTAAAGTCCTAAAAATTTTACGGTTATATCAGGGTTTTATCATTTGGGGAATGAAATTTATGTGGAATGAAAACTATGTATCCTCTGTTTGAACTTATTACAATTACGGGAAATAATTAATATTATTTCTTTGTAGTCGACTGTACTCGTATTATAATAAATAGTACATTACTATAGAGGCCGGGAAACTAAGGTTTGCAGGCCAAGTAGATATATAAGGGGAGAGATACGCGGCCTGTAGCCCAACGTTTCTCGCCGAGATTTATATAGTTCTTTTCTCAAACATATGCAATTAAATAAAAAATATACCAGTCAAAAAACAAATTCAAGAGACGTTGTTTGACATTAAAATAAAATAAAAACTACCCGGCCTAAGCCTTCAATTTGTATGAAATTCCTTTACAGCTCTCCCGAGTTGTTCCGCCTGCAACGTGATACTTTACTTACGTAATTTCATTGCATGTTTGAGAAAATAATTTTATTTATTGAGTATCTCTCGACAATTTTATCGTTCAATTACTTAATGAAAAGCGCCCGGTGCACGCTACGATACTTCAATAACACGAAACATTCGAGTATTGGTGAATCAAGTTATTCAGACTACGAATATATCGCTGTTTGAACTCCTCAAATTTACTCATCCATTATTAAAGAAAAGTTTCTCAGACAAAAATAAATTAACGTCTCACTGATTTTATTACATCTTTGTTTTTTATTGAATTGAAATTACGCCCTATTTGCAGACAATTCTACTTTATTAAAAAAAAGATGAGTTTGGTAAAAAATGGTGTAGGTACATTGATACGATTGTCACTTGTCTCGCTAAGGCTTCACTTGTAATTAATTATCGTTAGTTTATATCTTCAATATTATGATAAAATTAATCTAAATTCATTCCCAAATCGGCCAGATGGACTTATTTACAGTAGGACATTACATCATATGTCTTCCACCACCACCACCATATCAGCCCTAGGACGTCCCATATCCCCGTCCCGTATCTCCACCGCATTCTAGGAATGCTGCTGCCCATTCCCGGTGGTCTTGGTTACGACCAAGACCACCGGGAATGGGCAGCAGCATTCCTAGACGCATTCATAACATTGAAGACATATGGACCCGGGTATGTCCTTAAACTACGGTTTAAGGACATACCCGGGTCCATATGTCTTCAATGTTATGAAATGCAATAGATCTATGAAACCGCCTAGTCATTATTTTAAAACCAAGGTGCAGGGTTAGTTAAGTCAATGTTTGTAAGCTTATAGGGGCTTGCTCTTTCTGGGATCTGATAACTTATTTACAGCGAAAGTGTTATGAGCTTGTGAGTCTTGGCCGTCAATTGTACATGAAATGTTTTTGATGAGATCATATTTCTTTTTGTCTACCGTGCTGTTTTTTCTAATATCTCACGGTTCGAAACAATTCCCATAGGACAAATACCCATTTGTATTTTTTGTAATGTGCCCTTGTTTTTGCCCTTTTATATATTTCTTGGGCTGTTGCGTTTCTTGAGAGTCTCGAATCGTCCATTCTCTAATCTCTATTTTTGTCTTTATTCTTGTTGGCTTAGCGTGGGCTTAGTATTTGCAATTGGTGGTAATAATTAATCAAGTCCGTATTTATTTATGAACCGATTATATTCTGCAACAGCTTAATAGAGGCTTTATTCTACCATAATTAATATTTATAAGGAGAACACACGGAGCATTGTGTGCGCCGGCCGTTTTGCATATCAAAGTACATTCTTAATTTCGACTTTTCTACTCGTTAACTAGAAAATACATCAAATAAGACAGAGCTAAATCCGTTGCATTTGTGCAAATGCACCTCATTGTACAAAGCCTGTTGATTATTCGATTCCAGCAAACTAAATGCACTGAAAACAAAGTATCGCATTAAATTTAATTGCGGCAGCCTTTTCATCTGCACGGCTGCAGCCGTAACGACGTCGTTACACTAATGTTGTTGAGAGCTCTAGTCGCGGTATGAATTTTGTAGCAATTCGGCAATGTATAACTACTATTTAGAAGTATAGAAAGTATGGGTGCATACCACTGCTTACTCTAAAATAATAAATCTCATAGCTCTGGCGATTTAAGCTATAACCTTGCGTCATAATGAGATTCCATCAAATCTACCACTTGTTGCCATTAATCATCATCATCATCATGTCAGCCGAAAGACTTCCATTGCTGGACATAGGCCTCCCCCAAAGACTTCCACAATGACCGGTCCTGCGCCACCCGCATCCAGCGGACACCCGCGACCTTCACCAGGCCATCAGTCCACCGTGTGGGGGGCCTGCCCACGCTACGCCTTCCGGTACGTGGTCGCCACTCCAGAACCTTTCCGCCCCAACGGCCATCGGTTCTACGTGCTATGTGCCCCGCCCACTGCCACTTAAGTTTAGCGATTCGGAGGGCTATATCGGTCACTTTGGTTCTGCTGCGGATGGCCTCATTCCTGATGCGATCACGCAGAGAAACTCCCAACATAGCTCTCTCTATTGCTCTTTGGGTGACTTTGAGCCTTCTGATTAGGCCCATAGTAAGCGACCACGTTTCAGTGCCATAATATGAAACATATTTCCAATAGTAAGTATACTCACAACTTCACAAGTATCAGTGCGTTGTATTGTTACCGCAAGCTGCTGAATGGTGAGGGCAGAAGTGTAGGTCTCAGAAAAAGGTAAAGTATATTTTCTAAATCGCAAAGATAAGCCGCAATCACAATAAAATCTAAGCTAGTTATAATAATATTGCTTAAAATACATAGAAACTGGCTATTTACGTTTCAAAACTACACATTTAATACGGTTTATTCACAAATAAAGAAACAGTGCAAATTCTACAAGAATTTGTGGAGATTTTTTTTCTGTAGTGATCTTTTTAACGTGAAGGTAATTTCTCAGCTGAGCAGCTCCGAGTTTGAGCGATGAAAAATTACATTTCGCAATGCCCTTCTCTTCATTAAAAATAAATGAATAATCGCATGGCATTTATTTTCGAACCTCGAGATCTACGAGAAGACTTATATCACACACTACACACATACACACACACTATTAGTACAGTATGGGGTTCTTCAAGAAAGGAGTGTATACATTTCTAAGGGGCAACGAGGATGCGATACCCCTGGAGTTGCAGGCGCCAATAAGCTGCGGTGACTGCTTACCACCAGGCGGGCCGTACGCTTGTTTGCCACCAACTTCAATCTTCTTCTTCAATTCTTGTTTGCAATGTCGACTTATTTGATTGCACCAAAGCAACGCTGAAAAACCGTGTTATGTCATTATTGACGCATAGCAGTATCGATGCAAAGTGAATATATTGGAGACTAAAAAACAGTTATGCACCGCATAATGTCTTTTACTGTCATACACACGCACCTCATGAACCACAAACACACACTATTACTATAATCCACGCATTCCCACTCACACATACTTGTGCATTATTAATATTCTTTTTTTAGAGCGCTTGTGGCCCAGCGGCTCCCGCGTACCGCGTGCGGTATGCGAGGTTAAGCAATGTGGGCGCAGGTCAGTTCTTGGATGGGTGACCGCTTTGGGTGGTTAATAACTGATCGCTCTTTGCTTTGGAAGGCACGTTAAGCCGTTGATCCCGGCTGCTGTCTACGATGGGGTGGCTTGGGAACTTCTAACAGTCAAGTTTTCCACTCACTTGACAAAGGGGGGTCGAAGTTGCACCACGTCCGTAGATATTAGGTATCCACCGTTACCCTACACGTGACCCCTGGGTGGTGCTAAAAGTGCAACAAAAACTGGCAACCGTACTTGTCTTCTGGAAGATCTCACGGTTCGTAAATAAATGCCATACGATTAAATAAATTCTTTTTTTTTCTGTGTTACCACTAAAGTTGGATGTGTATTATGCATTTTTTGTGGACATCTGTTATTGGCTATTGTTATTGTAGTTTAAGTTTTGTATTTTTCATGTTGTTTTGCTGTTGATGCCCCATATAAAATAAATGAATAAACTTGGTATAAAAAAAGACAGTACAGTACCCATCTTTTCATTACTTTACCGAATGGATTTGAAGAGAAAGGCTATAAATGGAAAAATCGGGCGTAGAAAGTAGAAACAGGGACGTACGCTACTGTAACTATAAAGACATTAGACGAGCAGTCTCCAGTTAAATGCTGCCCCAAACGCGTCACAACACTAATTTAATTCCAGGTGGCTCCAGTATGGAGTTGCTTTGTCGTTCGCTGCAGGATATTTGTATGGAGATTAGATTTGCCTCACACCGGCCCTGTGCATCCGTAATAGGAAATTGGAAAAAAAGGAATTTGATGCTGAAACTCTAAAGGTCGGTGTACCATTGGGTACGGTCGACGTGAAAAAAATTGCACAGGTTTGGCCTTCTCGCGAAGGAATAAGGATGCAAAAATTTAGACATAACCTTTCAGATCGACTGTACCACTAAAGTCGTGGATGCTTCTGAGTTACGATAAAAACGTGTCAGAGTTGCTATTTTTTAATCAAATTGATATAGGTATCTGACTATTTATTATTTAAAAATATACAAAATGTAAATCAGTGAAGATTCAAGACTAAAATTCGTTAGTCTCATACTGTAACAAGTTTTGTAAAGAAGTGTTTTGGCACACATCAGAAAAGTATTTTGTATCACTTTACTATTGAAATCCGGTAATAAGGACCACATGTTCATACATACTTTTTTGACAATTTTGGGGCATATTGGCAAATTATATGGCCAGGTTGATGTTTTCCACTTGTACTTCAAAGGGTAAGCTTGTAACTTGTGTAAGGTTTTCGTCGGTTTACTAACTTGATATTGTATATGTTTCTATACAAAATGTTTCTACTTTACACTCTGATTGTATCCACTTTTATTGTTAGATGTTTTACTCAAGGTTTACTCTCAATCTTTATCCTTAAGACGTACTTCTTCTTTTATAACAACAACAATATTTTAAACTTCGCATCCCGCGCTCCATTTTCTTGGGACATTTAACAGATGACTTGTAATTTTCTTGGCAAAAACGTCGATAAAGTCCACTTTATCATCTTGAAGTCTTAAAACATTCTCGTTTATTGTTGGAGTCAGGACAAACGAGACAAGTAGGGGAGCAGTTGTGGAGTTCGCAAGCGTGAGGAGTGAGCGGGTAATTTCGCATTACTAGAATTTAAAGTTACTTGAAAAAACTTCTTTACAATTCTGCTAAATATCATTTTTACGACTAGTGATAGCGAGGCCTATTGGGGTGTTTTTGCTTGCGGTGAATATTTCCACCTTCTCAAATAAATGAAACCGCAGTCAATAATTGAATACCTCGCCTCGACATTTAAGTACTTTACCTCGCTACGAGTCATCACCAGGAGAATCCTGACTAGAAATGGGCTCGCTATCATGAAATATTTGTCCACATTACTGCAAAACAATGTGTAATTTAGGAAATAAGAAGGCTATAATAATAATAAAAGTGTAGGTCATTTGTATTTGGTTATGTATTAATAAATAAAGCATTCCGATTGGGTTCGACGCCAAGTACCTAACTCTAATATTTTCAAAGTTTAGTTTATACTCATATTAAATAGTTACTACATATGCCTTTTTCCTGATGTAGGTATTTATTTGCCTAAAACTTTAACGTAAATTAAACCTCTCAAAGCTCTTCGCATATCCCGTGTCCAAGGTTAATGCTCTTTGCTTGTGTCAAAATTGTAACTTCCGACTTCCTATTCAAGTTCTCTAAACACGAATAAAAACGCATGCTCATGTCGCCTTTGTCCAGGAGGTAAATCTGACATTTACATCTCGTATTCCAACTTGATAACAATTTATTTGTAACATTCATCGTAAATTATTTTAGAGTCACACTAGAAGGCTATCTTGCTCTTATTTGGGGCAGCCCAAGTGGAGAACTTCCACCTAACCGAAGACCGCAGCTTATTACTACTTGCTTTGTAGGTACGAATATTATATGGTGTAGAAAACAGTCGCCAAAACTCCCCTAAGAATGCGTTGTAATGGGTGTGAGAGACTGTCTTTAGCTATCTAGTGTCGTCACAACGCATCCCCTAATCAATAAAGACTCTATAGCGTTCTCCTCTGGAGTGCGTAGACTATGGTGTATTTTAAAAATCAGGAAAGTGTATGCTTTTTTGCACGACTTGTGGTAAAGAAATAAAACATAAACCTGAGCTCTTTAATATTGAAATTCAAACGTGAAACCGTAGTGTAGAATTTACCTCCATTTCACCTAATCCTCTTGGAATTTTGCCCAGGTTTTTAAAACGAGTGTTTTCTGAGCGAGTAATTGTTTTAAAACAGTATTCTGTAAAACAATAGGCTTGTTAACCATTGTTGCTTTAGGTTTGTATTTGATGTGTGTATTTGTATGAGACAAAAGGTTTTGTAGACTAGTACATTTTCTTTTTAAGTAGCTTTTTAGGTAGCCTATCTCACTATATTTAGAAAATAAGTAACATAGGATTTAATAATTCCATTCTATTAAATGTCCAGGAATGTAGTAAACAAGCGTACGGCCCGGCTGATGGCAAGCGGTCACCGCAGCCTATCTGATCACGAGTCTTTAGTCAAGGTGTTGTAGAGCATGTTCTAATATTTTGACCACCTCGAAGAGTCCAGAACTATTTGATGTCGAATGTACCCTAAACTTGGCAAAAAATCATCATCATCTTCGACACAGGCCTCCCCCGGAGACTGCAACAACAATCGGTCATGTGCAGGCTCATCCACCGGACTCTCCCGACGTACGTGTTTTTTTTTAGACAATCTTACACAAATCGACTTAATCCCCAACTAAGTAAAGCTTGTACTATGGGTACTAGACGACAATATACATACTTATATGGATAAACACATACTTAAATACATAGAAAACATCCATGACCCAGGAACAAATATCCGTGCTAAATGCACAATGCCCTGGTCTGGATTCGAACCCGGGACCTCTAGCTTCGCAGGCGGTATCACTGCCAACTAGGCTAAACAAGTCGTCACGTTTGACGTTACATAGAGCTCCAGTCTCCACCCCCAACATCAAACATACGTAAGTTCCATCTTAATTACTCCACAATGAAATACATTGTATCATTAGAATTAGCGACACGCGTGCAGTTCCAATATTAGCACAGGTAACAAGGCTCGAGGGTTTGTTCCCGACAGGGCTGGGTTCAACAATGTTGGCTAATGTTTATCAATGTTGAAATGTTTACAGCGGTTGCTCGTGTTGTTTCTGGACCACTGAGATTGAATTTTATATTAGTTTGAGTAACAGCGGTAACGGTTGTAGTTTTGGAAATTCTTGTACATGTGTCTTGAGGATTAATACTCCTAGTCTAAAGAAAACGACCAACTATACAGTAGCCATTTTTTTTGTAACGGAAATACTTTAGTTTCTTTGGTTATGGAAAATAAACTAGGTACTATAAAAGTTATGACAAAAACATAATTTTCAAAAGATACATTAACAAAAGTAGAAATGGCATTAATTTTTTCGTTTTATTTTCTCACACATTTTCGTTTCGCGATGTCGTTTTTTGCAAAATTTTGTATATTTTTTTAAAACTGTCTTTTAATAGTCCCATTGCACACTGCTGGGCAAAGGCCTCCCCTCTTTTTCGCCACTCGTCTCCCTCCTGTTTTAGTTCCCGCCAATCCGTATAAAAAAAAACACATCAAAGTAGTCCCTCCATTCCGTTTTCGGTCTGCCTCTACCTCGCTAGCCATATAGGATCAATTCGGTGGCTAATTTGGCACATTGCTCCGGCAGGGATATCCAGCCTGGTACCATTTCACCTTTGCGACCTTAGCACCCACATCTTCAATACCAGTTTTAAAACGCAGCTCCGTGTTCGTTTTCCGATCGATTCTACAGACTCCAAGTATGCTGCATTCCATTGCTCGGAGGCACATCTTGAGTGGAGACTTTTGGCCTTCGGTTAGTGACCAAATTTGGGCGACATAGGATAGGCAAAATGCGCTTAATTTAGTTCAAAACTCGATGTAAAATGGTTTTTGCAATCTAATACATTTTTTTTGTACTCGTCCTTACCAAATGCATTTTTTGTTGTGCTGACGAACCAAGTAAAGAGATATTACAATAGTTAAATGCAAATACTCCACATATGATTTCAATATAGTATATTGTGTTATTTATTTAAGGACGGTTAAACAAAAATGATATTTTATTACAATTCTTAATAAGACGACCAATTTCTTCCATTACTTACTTGGGGTTCATTGTTTTATTTATTTTCGTATAGTATTTTTTTTTGTGGAACACCTAAAACAGAGAGGCTCTGCAATATGTATATGTATGTATATTGTGTATATAAAATATAGCAATTATGCAAGCATTCGGTTTACACCTACACCATCGTATGCCATCTATCCGGTTTTGGACAGCTGGGCCAGTCATGAACTGAAGTTCATCTGAAATATCTCAGTGTACTTCAACGTAGCGAATTCAGATATTTAAGCTTAAATTACGATATATACCTATACTAAGATTATTTGACGGTCTGCTGCCTTTTCACGTTTATACTAATAAACCGATTTTATAAAATTTGGTGTGTAGGTAGTTTGAGACCCCGGTTAGGACAAGTAATAGTTAAAGGAAATAGCTCAAAGGGGTGTAAAGGAGAGTGAAAATTTCGATTCTCTTCTTTAGGAAGTCTTTTTTTTTTTTAAAAATTGGCAATCACTGTTTGTTTATTCGGACACAGATCGTATTCAATACGTCCTTAATATTTGTAAATTTATTTTCATTGAATTGTTAATCAGTACTCGTATATTATTTTAAACATTATTATTAAGTAAGATTGTCAGTTTTTTAAATTGTATAAATTCACGCTTTGACATGTAAAAGTGCCCTTGTGGCCTATTTGCAGAATAAATATTTGATTATGATTTTGTTGTTTGATTTTGCTTAGGCGCTTTTAATTAATTACTCAATTAAGGCGATTGATGAGTACCTATGAGCCGACGAACTTGAGGCGAAAAGCTTAGTAATTTTAATAAGTGGATGCTTCTCGCTTTACTACAGTTTGTATTGCACTATTATTCAAAGTTGAAATTACACCCCTTGTTGAAGTTCGTCTACTGTGTAATTTACTAACTGAAGTCTAGTATTTGGAACGCAAAGGAGATAAATGCTGTAGGTATTTTTATATGTTAGAAGTCATTTGAAGTTGGTTGTTTCGTTGAAATTATGTAATTCTTTTTTTTAATTGTTCTGGTTTTAGGCAAAGCTGTGCTTTATTCACTTTTCTTACACATTGCATAATGACTTTTGTGCATTGTTTGTTATTTCAGTCATTTTGTCACAGCCATGTCAGAACGTTATTTTTTTAGGATGCCAACATATAAATCGTCCCGTTTATAATTAGCAGTCTCACTGGATACCTCTCGAAAGCAGTATCTATTAATAATGCGTTATTAATTTTGGCTTTAAAGTAATAAAACTTGGTTGTACAACTTTGTGGTTCATACGAACCGGTGGCAGCAAAGTGATTCCGGCGTGCGACATTCAAACGGAGGTCAAGGAGTTTCTCGGAACTTATGAAAGGAATATCAGTAGCCAGTTAGAGGTTTTCGGGTGGCTACAGAACTTCTAACTTAGGTAGTCGAATTGCCCACTTATTTGAACAAAGACAAATTCCAATATAGGGTTAGTTTCCGCTCTTCATTGGAAGGCCAGATTGACAGTCGCTTTCTCAAAACTTATGCTTCGCTAGCTCTCGTAAAAACATAACCTAGTATACTCGTACATCTTATTGGATGCAACTCGAATAACGCTATTTGGGTGTTGGATTGGTTAAGATTGCTGGTTGACGACAGTCGACAGCGTTATGCTTTAAAGTGCTTAATTCAAACATACATAATTCAACTTATTTATTTATTTAATCTTTATTGCAAAAAAGAAATGTACTAAAGCCGGGTCTAAATAGTTTAAAGTCATGTTTGTTATCTAGACACGCGGCAGCGTGTCCAGCCAAGTTCACCCCAGGAACTGGCGGACAGCAGCCGTGTGTTATTTTACACGAACCGTTTGGAGCCACTTTTGACCCCCCAATAACTCCAAATCTATCTAACATAAAAAAATGAAATTTGGTACAAGTATTAAGATCCTTTAGAACAACTAGAACCCCAAATTTCATAAATATAGGTTTAATAATTGTTGAGACATTAATTTCCAAAAAAACGGCATTTTTACCACTGACTGACTAGTAATCTAAAACCTAACCCACTTTCAGGTGACCTAAAAAGCCGAAATTTGGCATGCTGCTTGGTAATTGTGTGTGTACACTAGAAAAAATCAGAAATCAGTTATTTTTTTATTCGTCTTATTATTATTATTATTTATGCTAGTTACCTCAGAACTCCGTCATTTATTAACCGATTTGAAAAATTCTTTTTTTGTTTAAAACGGTATACTACAGGGGTGGTTTCATAGTTATCAGGTAAGAATCTGATCATAGGGTCCTAGAGAAATCCAGGGAACTGTTCAAATATTTGAGGTGCACCTATAGCGATTTGGGTATTTTGTATAGTAACTCGTGCATTCGTTCATGAAAAGCACTATTTGGTGAAGTTTGACAAAAAGTAATGATATCCCATCAAAACCTAAATTACCTTAACTTGGCAGTTTTCTATGCAGAATGTTATAATACCATGAAAGATGTTGGATATTTAAGAAAACTGCCAAAATGCTAAAGCTCAAAATGCATTAAGCCGCAATAAATTAGTTTTACTGTAAACAACCGAATGCTAAACTTGGCACATTTTCAGATAATGTACGGAACTTGGCACCCATTTAGGTCTCAATTCTTTTGTCGGTGAAGACAACAACCACGCCTCGCATATTGAACTTGGCTGCCATTTTCACATTTATGTTTTGATGGATACTTATATAGCGTTTGCAAAACGAAAGTTGCAAGAAGAATTGTTAGGCAAAAACTTGCCTTAAGTACACGATTTATTCGAAATAATTCAAAACATTTTCCTCCCTCATAATTATGTTCAAACTCATATTGAAAAGATTCAGGAGCCCTCATCGTAGCGCACCCTCGAAATGTTAAAGGAACTTGCAAACACGCGTATTTCCCCTAATTAGTAAATATAGCATGTCATCAAACAGAACGCGAAGTTGCGTCCTTAATGAGACCGAGGCAAAGTGTTGAATTTCTTTCTTATAGCATGTTTCTTGCCAACTGTTCATACATCGGGAACTCTTTGCCTTCCGAACGAGCATAAACGATAGAAATGCGGCCGGTAAAACGATTGCCAATCAATTTTGAGCACTGTGTTACTAGATATAAGGACTTGATAATTGTTTCTCTTGTGTATTTCAGTTGATACTTGAGGAGAAAAAAGAAAAGGCAGCTCTATTCACACAGACGTAAGATCACATATTTTGTTTGGTGAACTCAAGATGTAGAAAATTTTTCGTGTAGATATATGGGCTGAATGATGCAAGGAATTCATGTTTATTTAACTTTATAACTAGTACCTACTTACGTATATTATCTTGTCAATATATTTACGTGACGAGACTATGTTGCGGTACCTGTCATTTGCCAATAGTTAATTAAGGTTGGTTGTCGTATCAACACTGTTGTGTGTGTGTAGATGAGATTACTAATTTCTTGTTTTCCTGTATGTCGGTAAACTCATCACTTATCACAGATACAATAATCGAACAACGGATTTACAGTTCTAAAGCAGCAGTTTGTGTTTTCTATTGTCGATCAGGCTTTCTTGTACTTATTTGTTTGTGCATGGGTGAGTTATTATGATGGTCACCTAGTGGTGGCTCGTCTCGTAATGCTGGTGCATAACGAGGTTTTATACAAGGATTTAATTATAGTATAATATTGCACTTAACGTATTTGAAAAGACCTAATTGCGATACTATCTGCAGAACTACGGGGGAGCTGTGCACAAAGTTGGCACTGGATCTAGTAGTGCGATAAATTAGACCTACTGTGAGAGATTCTGTAAACATTTGCCCTGCCTCTGTAATATATTAGCAGTAGTACTAAGAGTATACTTAAATAATATATTATTTTCATGGAACAAAACAGGATATCCTTTGTCTCTCGTGTTTATTTATTTATTGCTTTAACTCTTCTGTAGGCTTCGGAATCGTTTAGGAGACTTTCGTATTTTCGGAGTCTTCAGCGATTTTTGAATTGACGTTATGAACGACCATTTTAGTATCATTATCATTACCACACGGAGATGAAAATAATATTTATAAATCTAAGCACATTTTTTAAAATTGTAATGAAATAACTTAAATTTCCTGACATAGCGAGGCGGAATCAGTAGGTATGCGGTATTTTCTACCGTGTCTGTCTGTACTCAGATTTTACTGATGTTGTCCAGACTGCCTTACTTTGTCAGTTTACTATCAGAGCGTCAGTATTATATATAAAACTGTTTTAAACAGTTTGTTTTCAAGAAGACTATTAAAACAATATCATTATCTTAGTGTTATACAAAGCTTTGTTCTACACAATACATAAGGTTATATATAAGTATATAATTTAATGGCATTAAATATTCTCTTAAATATACGTTAATACCTATGTCGTCATATTTTGACAATTAATTACCAGAGGTTAGTATAGCTCAAACGTGATCTTTAAGCTAAACATCCACTTCAAACGTATCCTGCAAAATCGTATACAAATCGCAAAAACTTAGTGATAAAAGTCAGTAGGTATTCGGTATTACATACTTAGCTAACATATACCAGTCTGGCCGGGCTTCAAGCAAACTTTTTATCAGTCGGGTAATTTCGCCTCGGATGTCTGCCCGGCCTAATGAATTTCTGAAGTGCTCCCAATCAAAGTTTGCTCGTTGCGCCTGATGTATTCTGTCAGCTCAGGTCATGCGGGCCAGGTGTTGTGATAGATTATTTTATGGGGCGACTTTGCTATTTTGTTTTTTAGCCTGTGAACAAATTTATCAAAAACATTTAGGGGCTTTCGTTACATTTTAATAGCTAAGATACGCGAAACAAAATCTGGAGTTCGCGGGTTCCCAGGGTGTGTATTATATGTACGTACGGTTTACGAGTAGCTTATCGGTTAAGGAAAATTACGACGAAACCGTAGTACTAACAAAGTTATATGGCAGTCACTTTAGTAAAAAAACGCTAGATCAAGACTATAATATGAAGCAAATGTATAATGACGTTAATCATCTGATGGTGCCATCGTAGAGGAACCCGAGGTCTGCCCGTATTGGTGTAGGTACCACCCAGATTTAAAATAAGACTATTAAAATTAGACCGATAAGTGAGTGGGTAACATGACTGTCGTTCAAGCCGCTCGATGAATTTTTCATTCGTTTTAGGTAGGTATGTGCATAACTCTGCCGCTCGCTCTGCGTCGAGTGTCCCCTCAGTCTCTACAAAATCAGCTTAACCACCGTTGTCAATAGGCAACAACCGGCGAGTTGAAAGTCTTAACGTGCCTTGAAAAGCACGAAAGCGCTCTATTAACCGCTCGAAGCGGACCATCCAAGGTCCCTGTGCCGTTATTACTAAACCTGCGATATCGATAGGATAGTGCGGTCGCCGTTAGGCCGTGAGCGCTTCAATTTACCCAATGAATTTCTGAAATGCTCACAATCAAATTCCCGGTGTTAGATTATTTGATGGTGAGACTTTGCTATTTTGATTTCCAAGCAAGTGAAATTTTAATCGGCATAAATTAAGGCTAAGCATTAATAAATAATATTTAACAAATTATTGAACTTACGATAAAATCGTGATATGATGACAGCTGGATTATCGGATCCTAACTACTAAATATTAACATTTTCATTGTCAATTACTTCGTAGCGTGCGAATAAACACGAATGTAAAGTAACCCTGTATGTCAAATTTTCGTGTCGCAACAGTATTACATAATCTATTAAAGTAGTGGCTCTGTGAGCTGTAGACAAATCGTTTTTTATTATCAAATTTCCTTTCTAAAACCTGTACTGACCAATAAAATCTATAAAATTATCGAACCTGCTCACAAAATTCACAAGAATCGGTTGAGAAATGCGACCTGTGCGAACATTTGGACATCCGGACATACGAAATCATTTTTATCGATGCTAAAACGGAGACTTTCGTTTCGCTCGGTCCATTAAAAGCTTTAACTATGGTCCAAATATTTGAAGTCCTAAATTTGTCCCACAACACGTTACACCGTTTCTTAGGCGACTTCCTGATTGGTCGCTGCGGAGGCGGTACGGTCAGTTGTCAGTGTCAACTGTCAATCGTGTCAGTACCGATTTTACCGCACCTCTACGTTTAAATGAATGCTTCCTGACTGGCGCAGGATGCAGCACAGCCCCGCTTGTGCGCATGTCATTACTACTGCGCAAACGTAATACTGAATGTATCTCGTTAAGTAAGGAAAAGCGACATCAGTCAGCTCAAAGAACAAAACCACATATCGATCCCGCCCCGCCAAGTCAGGAACTCGTCTCAATGAAAAGGTGACAGACAAAAACAAATGCAATAAAACTTCTAATATAAATTCGATATTCAGATATGAGATCGCAGTTAGGCGAATTTAATCATATGACGTAAATTAAATAGTCACTTTTGTTAAATGGCTGTATGAGTTACGTCATTAAATTATGTGGACAGTAAAAAGGTCATATATCCTCTTTTACAATGGCCACACGGTGTAATATTTCCCGCTTTTACAATGAACATTAGCCCTATCAAACTTTACGTGCCCTGTAAAAACGTAATATAATTTGCACTCCGCTAAATGTATGAAGGTAAAAGTATGCACCCATTCCATTATCATAAAAAGGTGTCGGTTTGCTGTACAGATGGATAGCACATAGATTGAGAACAGTGGTTTAATTATAACTTAAGTTTTGAAGACTACTTTGGCTTAGTTGGTAGTGACCCTGCCTACGAAGGTCCCAGGTTCAAATCCCGCTCCCGGTATTATTTGTGTATTTAACATAAATATTATTTCCCGAGTCTTGCAGGTTTGCTATGTAATTAAGTACATATTTATGTAAATAAGTATGTATATCGTCGTCTAGTATCCATAGTGCAAGCTGCTGAGGTTGGGACTGGGTCGATTTGTGTCAGATTGTGCCCCAATCTAAATATATAAAAGAAGAAACTGACTGACTGACTGACTGACATATCAACGCACAGCCCAAATCGCTGGTCCTAGAGATTCCAAATTTGGCACGTAGGTTCCTTATAAGGTCTAGGGGTGCATTAAGAAAGGATCTTTCAAAATTCAACCCCTAAAGGGGTGAAATGGGGGTCCGAAGTTTGTATGGGGAAACAAGATTAGTTGGACTATTTTATTCGAAACTTCACACGAGTATTTCTAACGATAAATGAGGAAATACATGTTTCAGGGTTTTTGAGAAATCAACCCCTAAAAGGGGGAAAGGTGGAGGCAAATTCTGAAAATCGACATGGGTATTGTTTTTATGATATACCGGGTCGCAGATAACGAAAACAACAATGATTTTAAAATCTTACGTGGAGGACGTGAAATACCATCCCCCCTGTTGGGGTGCGAGGGGGATGAAAAGTCTTAATATTAATATGGGTGTCGTTTTTATGGTTTTTTGGGACGTTAATTACGAAAATGGCATCGGTTTTGAAATTTAATATTGTGGACATGAAAACTTTAATCGTTTGTGCCGAATTTCAAGAAATAACTGACTGACTGAGTGGCTGACATATCAACGCACAGCCTAAGCTGCTGACTGACACCTCAAATGCAAAAAAAACGACTCCGAGGTAAAATTTGGAAAAAGTTGCAGCCATATTGATTTTCTTTTTTTTCGTCCCGATTTCGTTCAAAATCGATATCTGAGCATCCGAGAGGTCTCGTAATACGAATCCGAGGTGTAATACGAATCCGAGGTAAATGATGATGATTTTTATCATTTCTGTCCCGATTTAGTTCAAAATCGATATCTGAGCGTCCGAGAGGTCCCCTAATACGAATTTGAGGTAAAATTTGGAAAAAGTGGCGGCCATATTGATTTTCTTCATTTTCGTCCCGATTTTTTTCAAAATCGATATCTGAGTGTCCAAGAGGTCTCTTAATACGAATCCGAGGTAAAATTTGTGATAGTGGCGGCCATATTTATTTATTTTTATCGTCCCGATTTCGTTCAAAATCGATATTTGAGCGTCCGAGAGATCTATTATTACGAATCTGAGGTAAAATTTGGCACTCCATACATGCCTGCAGGCAAAAAAGTTTAATGTTACTATATAGGCGTGTGGGGTATCTATGGATTTGCTTTTAAAAACGACATAGAGACTTCGATATTTTTTTCCATTTAAATCAACCTTTAGTTTTTTTTTTCGTATGGCATTCATTTACGAACCGTGAGATCTTCGAGAAGACAAGTACGGTTGCCAGTTTTTGTTGCACTTTTAGCACCACCCAGGGGTCAGTGGTGTAGGGCAACGGTGGGTACTCCCTACGGACGTGGTGCAACTTCGACCCCCCTTTGTCAAGTGAGTGGGCAACTTGACTGTTAGAAGTTCGCAAGCCGCCCGAAGGCCTCTAACTTGGCTTAACGATTGCTGTCGTAGACAGCAGCCGGGATCAACGGCTTAGCGTGCCTTCCAAAGCACGAGAGTCAGTTAGTAACCACTCAAAGCTGTCACCCATCCAAGAACTGACCTGCGCCCACATTGCTTAACCTCGCATACCGCACACGGTAGGCGGGTGCCACTGGGCCACGAGCTCTCTAAATTCTTGATAGTTTAGATAGATCGGTTGTAACAGACGGACTGACAGTAGAGAGTGCGAATGGAAGTGAGGCCAAATTTTCTTTTTGGATACTCCAATGGGAACTGGCAAAACCTACCTAATAAATGTAATTTTAGGAAAAATAAATGTTACACGTGATATTGAATTAGCCGTATTTCTGTACTTCAAAGGACCAGAGTTTATGACCGCTGCGCGCTGCTTGGTCGTTATCGGACCTATTGGTGTTACTGTAGTACACAGATACTTTTACTAAAGACCATTTAAGACATGATTTTATTTCATCGGCCCTTTCCCCTTCGGCCTGTCGGAAATGTATGATAATAGCTTTCGATCCTTATTTTTGCCAAAATCAAATGAAATTCATAAATTTGCCGGTTCTCAGAATGTATACTGACTTTTCATCTGTTCATCTGTTAATGAATCACAATCACCAAACTTCGTATACCGAAACCCCCAGAATGTAACAACTACTTTTCTGAAGACCGCATCTAAATCGGTTCTGCCAAACGCGAGATAATCGTTGACAAACATACGAACCTCTTTTTTGTAGACGGTTAAAAATTTCGCTTAGTACGCGGGCGAAGCCGCGGGCAAATGCTAGTCTAAATATATAAAAGAAGAAACTGACTGAATGACTGACTGACTGGCTGACTGACATATCAACGCACAGCCCAAACCGCTGGTCCTAGAGATTCCAAATTTGGCACGTAGGTTCCTTATAAGGTCTAGGGGTGCACTAAGAAAGGATTTTTCAAAATTCAACCCCTAAGGGGGTGAAATGGGGGTCCGAAGTTTGTATGGGGAAACAAGATTAGTTGGACTATTTTATTCGAAACTTCACAGGAGTATTTCTAACGATAAATGAGTAAATACGTCTTTCAGGGTTTTTGAGAAATCAACCCCTAAAAGGGGGAAAGGTGGTGACAAATTCTGAAAATCGACATGGGTATTGTTTTTATGATATACCGGGGCGCTGATAACGAAAACAACAATGATTTTAAAATCCAATGTGGGGGACTTGAAATACCATCCCCCCTGTTGGGGTGCGAGGAGGATGAAATGTCTAAATATTAATATGGGTGTCGTTATTATGGTTTTTTGGGACGTTATATACGAAAATGGCATCGGTTTTGAAATTTAATATTGTGGACATGAAAACTTATGAAAAATTGTGCCAAATTTCAAGAAATAACTGACTGATTGAGTGACTGACATATCAACGCACAGCGCAAACTGCTGGTTCTAGAGATTCCAAATTTAGTATGTAGGTTCCATATAAGGTATTGAGGTGCATGAAGAAGGCATTTTTCAAAATTCAACCCCTAAGGGGGTGAAATGGGGGTCCGAATTTTGTATGGGGAATCAAGATTAGTTGGATTATTTTATTCGAAACTTCACAGGAGTATTTCTAACGATCAATGAGTAAACATGTGTTTCAGGTTTTTTGAGAAATCAACCCCTAAAAGGGGGAAATCTGGTGACAAATTCAGAAAATCGATATGGGTGTTGTTTCTATGGTTTATCGGGTCGCTGATTACGAAAACAATAATGATTTTAAAATCCCACGTGGAGGACGTGAAATACCATCCCCTCTGTTGGGGTCCGAGGGGGTTGGAATGTCTAAATATTAATATGGGTGTGATTTTTATGATTTTTTGGGTCGTTAATTTCGAAAATGGCAATGATTTTGAAATTTAATATTGCGGGCATGAAAACTTAAAAGTAGGTGCCAAATTGCAAGAAGTAACTGACTGACTGAGTGAGTGACATATCAACGCACAGCCCAAACTGCTGGTTCGAGAGATACCAAATTTGGCATGTAAGTTCCGTGAGTTCGGGTATGAAGATACGACATTTTTTGATTCAATGTATTGTAAGTGGTTTATTAATCAGTGCCGTCCGATACGATTTCGACATAAATCAATATTTGAGCGTCCGAGAGGACTCTTAATAGGAATCCGAGGTACCTAAGCTTTGAATAAAGTAACGGCCATATTGATTTTCGTCATTTCCGTCCCGATTTCGTTCAAAATAGATATCTGAGCGTCCGAGAGGTAATAGGACTCCGAGGTAAAATTAAAAAAAAAGTGGCGGCCACACACACACAACTACTTTTCTGGAGACCGCATCTAAATCGGTTCAGCCAAACGTAAGATAATCGTGGACAAACATACGAACCTGTTTTTTGTAGACGGTTAAAAATTTCGCTTAATACGCGGGCGAAGCCGCGGGCAAATGCTAGTATAAAAATATACAGGGTGATTCGGGAGACGTGAGCAAGATCAACACTACGGATTCACTAGATCATAAGCTACTCCTTCGTACCACTATTAGTGAAATTAATGTTCATTTATCTTTGGTGTTGAAAACAAAATGTTTTAAATTATTTACGAAATTCATGGTCACTCTACAATCAGAATACTTCAGTCAAGTGGTACGTTTCAAATTGAATGTCATCTGAGTCCGATTACTTTTGAAGTATCGTATCTCACTCAATGTAACAATTTACTTTCTTCGTAATTAATGTGCTGTCATAACAATTAGAGGTTTAATCTTTATAAACCAGTTGTTGTAGGGTGACCATGATTGTAGAGAATTAAACTTTAACATAACAAAAATTAAAGTACTGGAAAAAGGTATAGGTGTTTCACTTAAATACAATGGTGAACGATTCATTGCCATTTACTATGTATATAGTGTTGGTCCTGCTCACGTCTCCTGAATCACCCTGTATATAGGCCTATTATTCGTGGTCGCTTTTGACCATTCAACAGTCATAAGTCCAATAAAAAAGCCACCAGTTTCATACTTAAGTCTACTTCTAAGAACGACTACTATCAGCTCTGAAAGTATCGGCATCTAATTTGGGAGTACCTTTTATATCAAAATATAACTGATCCCGCTCCGCCATGGCAGGAAGTCACTTCCTTATGTTTTATACTAAGAGAGGTAGGGCACAGCAGAAAGTCATATCGCTCATATTTGGAGCAGCGCAACTGGGGAAGTACCTCCACCTTACAGAAAATCCAGCTATAATAACACCTCTATTTGCTAGTTAGGTATGTGGTATTGTGGTCCTGGTGGTGAGTAAGGCCAGAGATCCCAAGGATACACAGTGTTGAGAGTGAGGGAGCTGCACATGTCTCTGTCAACACAACGAATCCTCTTGTCAGTAAAGAGTCGGCAACGCACTTCTGATTCCTATGGAGTTGCAAGCGTCATAAGGTTACATCAGCAGGCCGTAAGCTTGTTTTCCACCGTCTTTGTAGAGCGCTCGTGGCCCAGCGGCGCCCGCGTACCGCGTGTGGTATGCGAGGTTAAGCAATGTGGGCGCAGGTCAGTTCTTGGATAGGTGACCGCTTTGAGTGGTTACTAACTGAGCGCTCTCGTGCTTTGGAAGGCACGTTAAGCCGTTGATCCCGGCTGCTGTCTACGACAGCAGTCGTTAAGCCAAGTTAGAGGCCTTCGGGCGGCTGAGAACTTCTAGCAGTCAAGTTGCCCACTCACTTGACAAAGGGGGTCGAAGTTGCACCACGTCCGTAGGGAGTACCCACCGTTACCCTACACATGACCCCTGGGTGGTGCTAAAATTGCAACATAAACTGGCAATCGTACTTGTCTTCTCAAATATCTCACTGTTCGTAAATAAATGCCATACGAGTAAATAAACCGTCTTTGTAAAATCTCTACTGTTTTACTTTCCTTCACTGTGACAGGTACGAACCTTCGTCGCTCCTCAGAATCACGAAGAAATAAAACTTTTATAATACCCCGTCGTTTGAGGGGTTGGTTTTTTTCGCCGCTTCTAAAATGTTTGTCATCCCTGTTTACTTCCATTGTAGGTTTGTCACAAAATGTCAAGTTATGGCATTTTGTGTTTTAGCAGATATGCGCAATTTTTTTTTTGACAGCACGTCGCAAAACTATGTCATGGAAATACTTCCCCCCTGTTTGTGATTTAAGCACTTCCCCCCTTTCTAAAAAAGCGATATGTCACCTTTTGAGCACTCTAGTACTTATTGGTTATCACACGTTTGATACTAACTTTCAATTGTTACGCATTGTTCTGTGGGTGACGCTGACGATCGGTTGACCAGTTAAAACTAGTCAAATTCTGCCGCTAATATAATATTTATTTATTTATTTAATATATCACCTACTAGTACCTACTAGTACAGGAAGGTGATATATATCTCATCAAAACATATGTGAAAATGGCAGCCAAGTTCAATATGCGATGCGTGGTTGTCGTCTTTACCAACAAAAGAATTGCGATCTAAATGGGTGCCAAGTTCCGTAGATTATTTGAAAAGGTGCCCAGTCTGGCACTAGATTGTTTTCAGTGAAACTAATTTTTTGCAGCTTAATGCATTTTGAGCTTTAACTTAGCAGTTTTCTTAAATATCCAACAACTTTCATGGTATTATAACATACTGCATAGAAAACTGCCAAGTTAAGGCTCAAAATGCATTCATCATCATCATCATCATGTCAGCCGAAAGACGTCCACTGCTTTACATAGGCCTCCCCCAAAGACTTCCACAATCACCGGTCCTGCGCCACCCGCATCCAGCGGACACCCGCGACCTTCACCAGGTCATCAGTCCACCGTGTATGTAATGCATTAAGCCACAATAAATTAGTTTTACTGCAAACAATCTAGATTTGGCATCTTTTCAGATAATCTACGGAACTTGGCACCCATTTAGATCGCAATTCTTTTGTCGTTACTTTTTGACAAACTTCACCAAATGGTGCATTTCAAGAGCGAATGCACAAGTTACTATACAAAATACTCAAATCGCTAAAGGTGGTTTTTATTGTACAAATAGCAGGCTTAGTGCCAAATGGCATTCTCTACCTACTAGTCTGTTTCACGAATAACGAGTGTTTTTTTAAGTTTTAAAGAGTTACTATTTTACATAAATATGTAATTACTAGTCGGCACTGAAAAAAAACCATTTAAAAAATGAACGCCTGCCTCCTCTGTGTATTATGGTTACTGACGTTAGATATGAGCAACACATTGCAGCCACTCCAGTGCAGTTTAAGATAGGTTTAACTGTATTAATTCTAAGCCAACTTTAAAGTTTATATAAACAAACCCAAAAAAATTATTGGCTTAATAAACTAAAGGGTTTTAACCAAAACTCGAACGAAAAGTACTTTAAATTCGGATAAATACTGCAAAACAAAACGGCCACTTTAACACATACCAACTTATTGACAAAAAAATTTTAAGCCAAAATCACCTTTCCGTGAACATCATAAGATCCTTTTCAATTGCTTATTAAGTTGGTTGATGGATAACAAGTATAGACCCAGAATATTTTAAAATATCGTTATATACCTTATTATTATTGTAATAGCAACTTTGTTCACAAAAACATAGAGTTCAGTATAAAAAGTATCGGTCGACACAAATACGAGGTTGATAAAGTGATCAGTTGATTTATTTGTGGCACGTACAGTACAGTAGGATTAAACTTTTTGACTGATTAGAGACAATATTGACTTTTCACTCGGTGAGGCCGAACGAGATTCGCACATTGATTAATTTTGTTTAACTTGGTGCTGGTGACATTTTGTATCTATACATATGTTAAGGGACAGTCAGCTATGAAAGAGGTTTTCCAAGTTTAGACTTTATTATATCTGTGTTAAGTTCCAAAATAATAAACCAATTTCTTGGCTGATTATACTTACTTTATGTCTGTGACCGGTGTGTCTAGACGAGCCAAGAACGAGCAGCACAAGTAATACAGAAGGGTGAAAATTGATACATAGACAAAAATTAACACAGGCCAAGAACGTGTTGGACACGCCCAATGTAGGGTTCCGTAGTTGCCGTACGTCACACTAGAAATGAAGTTCATACACACAAATATAGAAAAAGTTACTGTAAATAAATGAATGAATGATATACCATTTTTATGTTATACTGTAAATAAATGAATGTATGACTTACCATATACTTCTTATAGATTTTCCTATAATCTACTTATAGGTAAGTAAATAAATATTTTCTGTACTGTTTGTTTGCATAATTTTAAGTCCTGTAGATTCGGAGATGGGTGGCGGAGAAAAATGGTCAATTTTCGATTTGAATCATAAAATACTTCAAAACTATTAGGTATTTATCTTAAGTATATAAAAAAATTAGATTCTCACGATAAGCCCTTTCACATTAGATATTCAAATTGGCAGTGACAGACGGGCGGATGGATAGACACATGAGTAATCCTGCGGATAAATAAGTATTAAGGGGACGATCTTACAAAAATCGAACTAGACCCATAGTAAGCCGATTAAGCCTTGTGATATGAGTGCTAGACGACGACATATTGAATGGATATGAATACATAGGAAACATCTAGGACTCAGAAGCAAATAACACAAATATTTGCCCTCACCGGGATTCAAACCCAGGACCGCCAGCCTTGTAGACAGGGTCACTAAACACTGGGCTAAACACGTTGTCAAAATATAAATAAATATTTAGCAGCTAACCACCACCACCACTATATCAGCCCAACGATGTCGACTTCTGGACATAGACCCCCTCCAATTCCATGGGGGTAAACCCTAATGGTTATGTTCTTTACTCAAACACTATATTATAGAGCGAACGATATTATGAAACTATAAGGGAGTTTTTGCCATTGGCCAATTGCTACGGAACGCTAAAAAAGAAGACATCTGTTTTAGAAAGGACAAGAGGAATTGACCATTAATTTTACTATCACATGACGCTTGCGACGACTATGTACGAACTAGACGCAGATGTGTAGTGTAATGCTGTAGTCTAAGAGTATTATAACTACTACTATAACTAAGCAACAAAAAATCATCTTTACTGTGTTCAAATTTTAACACAAAAAATTACTGCAAAGCCCGGGAAAAAGCAATTGTGGACAAGTTAATACGCGTCCACGAATTGTCACTTTCAGTCTGACTTTTGAAACTGAACCAATAAAAAATGCCCCTTATTTGGGACGCAACATGTGTCGATACCCTGGCGCCGTCCCACCTAGGCGCAACTTCATTGAGAGCGGGCGGGGCAGCCGCAGCGGCCGAGGCTGCGAAGTGCCGCAAATACATCGGACTTGCAGACCGTCATATATTTGCGGCATTTGCTGTGGAGACACTGAGACCGTGGAGCGCGGGTGCCCACCGACTTTTTGGGCAACTATCCCGAAGGCTGGCCGAGGTGTCAGGAGACCGTAGGGCTGGCTCGTTCCTCGGCCAGCGGATCAGCATAGCTATCCAAAGGGGGAACGCTGCAAGCCTTATGGGAACCCTTCCACAGGGCTCCGATCTGGGAGACCTTTTTTTTTAATTAGTTTTAGTTGTTTTGTTTTATATTTAAGTACCATGTTTTCATGTTTGTTGTATTAAGAAGTTGTTTTTTGGTGAATTAAATATAAAAATGTTACCTATCGCTTTAAAAAAAAATATATATTTGCCTTTAATAAGACAGGTAGCAGACTCTATCCGTCTAATGACAAAAATGACAGACATGATGTTATGTAATTCTCATTTTTGCTTATATGCGTATGTCACAATAACCATTTAAAACGAAGTGAAGTCTGCAATTGATGTTTTCCCACATTTCTAAATGGTTATTGTTAAAGCCATGAGCTAGATAATGCTTTTTTAATAGTATTTTAAAGACCAATATAAGTGCAGGCTTGGAAAACCACACATTAAATAAGCACTTTGCCACTGTAATAGACTATTCACTAAAGCAAATAATATATACATATAAGCGTTTTGTTGAAAGAAACACTTTTAGACCAAGCTACCTATAAAATATTATTCACCAAGCAAGTCTAGCTAGTGTCAATGTTGCTTGAAATTACCGCTAGATGGCGCTATATTTATTTATTTATTCTTCAGATTAAGATTTTGTCCTGCGATAATGGCCATCTGGCCAGTTTAGTTTGAGTTTTATGCAACTATATCGAGTTTCCCAATAGTACAATATTGTATCGTTGTACAATATTGGGACCACTCTGAACAATGGTACCACCGAACTCAAGTTCGCGGCCAAATCAGACTCAAAGAAGCCAGGTCATTGTGATGAATAAACCGGTCAAGTGCGAGTCCGACTCCGTGCACCGAGGGTTTCGTGTAAAACGACCGTATCTGTCCCGACTCCATTAATTCCGGAGACTATATCGAATGCCATGGGTTAGAGTCATGTATCGGAACATTATACAAACTGTGTTTAAAAATGTTTATTGATGATAAAAAACATGTAATTCAGATAGAGATTTTCCTTCATAAATCGATATTTAACCACCGTAAAAAAAAAGAAATACTGTTTTAGAATGTGCAACGCATGCCCTTTCATATGACATCCCACTTGACATTTAACTTTCATAATAGAACACATTTTATACAACATACGATTTCAAGCTAACATGGTCACTAACACTAGAATTATTGTTCAAAACGGGATATTTACCATGTATGTTATAATTGTTGAGTTTCCGATATTTCGGCGCTGTTGCAAGCACCATTTTCAAGGATTGAAATATCGGAAACTCAGCAATATTAACATACATGGTAAATATCCCGTTTTGAACAGTAATCCTACATTTTATACAAATCGTAAAAAAAATGTATATACTCATCACTTTATTTATTTTTAAAACTGACCCTTTTTCAACTTCATATTTTCCGTGCGAGTGCTTTTACAAAAAATCTAAAAGCCATTTGGCATTTCTCACAAAGTATTCGAATGAAACCACTCACCGAAGGCAAATTCCTTTTTTCCAGTAAAGTGTCCTCCTGTCACACCGAAACTAAACACATTCGAAACCTACTTACGTATGTAATTACGTAGTACTTCGTTTTAAATAGCTCCAATTGCAAAGTTGCTACTTATACCTTGTAAATTAATTAATTATTACTTATAGCTTAATATTTCTGGAACAAAAGTTTCTAAGTTTCTGTTTAGCCCAATGGTAGAGTGACATTACATATATGTCATATGGCATTAGGCCTAGACGTGAACGTAAGGCGTTTAGTCTGTTAATCTGGATAGTAAATGTAGGTGGAATAAATAAATAAATATAGTTTATGAAATGCATGACATATTTAGAACTATGACTTCCATGCAGTGGAGAAAACTTTGACATTAGTTTGTTTTCTTTATTTTATTTTATTTTATTTTATTTTTTTCGACACTGGATTAATAATTTATTTATCACAATAAAGGACATTTGACAACTGTCAGTGGCCAGAGCCCAGAGATTTACTACTTGTAAAAATCTGCGTATCAAATTAGAATTTTAAAATCGCACTCCTAAAAATACAAAACTTCGGTGTAAATGGATCCGTCCTTTAAACGCCGACCTAGCAAATGCTTGTAAAAATTGGTCCACCAGTTGATAATAAAAAGGTAGGGTGTGCCCTGGATGTGTGCCTTTACCTGCCCAGTACCCGAGTCACGATCGAGAACTTTTAGAGTTTGACGGCCGTTCCCGTTTTGTGTAGCTAAGTGGGTAAGTGTGTATGTTAGGTCCGAGGATTGGGAAAATGTTGGGACAATTGAATGTGTGATTGTACAATTGGCCAAATCTGCTGTGTGAACCTTTGAACCAAAATATTCTCAATTGATCTTTGTCTGTATGGCTGTCTATTTAGTTACAGAGGTAGGGCACAGCGGAATATCAGCTCGTTTGTATTTGGAGCAGCCCAACAGGGGAAGTGTGGAGGTACTTCCACTACTTCCTACAGAAGGCCATGTTTAGTTTAGTTTAGTTTATTTATCTCCATTATACAATTACATTATAAAACATATTCGCTTATATTGTTAGTCGTATATCGATCGTCAGTACATTGAAATTTAAATGTAAAATAATAATAGTAATAGTAACATAAAGGTATATACTAAATATATACCTGCATTTACCAATAATCAATTTAAAGAATAATAATAGAAAATAATACAATGGAAAGATGTCAGTTAATAAATATTAAAAAGATACACTAAACTAATATACATAAAAATTAAGTTATACCATGTCAAGGTACCAATCATAACAATGTCAGTTGAATAAATTATATCAAAACGAATATACTAAAATAATTAAATTTGGAAATGATACCAGAAAAGTATCAATTCACTAATGTCAGAACTTATAACTAAAAACAATGTTTAATCTTATTATTAACAATAAGAAGAATGGTAATGACTACAATTCATAATAAATGTCAATTCAATAGTAATTATTACAATAAAATTGACGAAATGCTATTTAAGAATTACAATATATTCATTTACAGAGTAAAATGACTTATCCAATAGAAGGTTCTTCAGCTTGCGCCTAAACGTTTCCTCACTAGGTTCATTTTTTATGTCGGCAGGCAGGTGCTCGTAGTAGGTCGGCCCTATTACCCGCGCGTTTTTAGCGTGTAATACAGTGTGACGCGGTACTGTCCGCAGTTTTCCCGTGCTGCGCTGCTGCTGCTGCATGGACATAATAACAGTTGCTTTGTAGGTACGAGTATATGTTGTTGGTGGTGAGTAAAGTCAACAAGAACTCTCGGGGATGCGCTATCAATTAGCGGATGGGCGACGAAACTCTTACAAAATTAATTCTAACTTTTTATCGGTGTGATTGATATATATGGTATCTACGTATATTACAGCTTTATAGTAGTAACAACGTTACTGAGCTAAGCCACGCACACGGACGGACAAATGGACATGGTGAAACTACAAGGGTCGCTAGCACATTTTTAACGATTCTGGACTCTGGAGTCACAATCACCCTTAGGTAAGGTGTTTGCGTACTATTAGGAAGACGCGCTTACAACAGGCTTGCAGTGACGTTGTCTCATGTACAGTCGCTTAATTTGAATTTTCATCATTTTTAGGCTTTATTCCAGTAGAAATAGAGTGCAAAAGTGCCTAACATTAAAATTTCTATTCTATACTGTATAAAATAATCTATGTTAATGTGCAAAATATATACACGCAATCAGCGACAACTATACGAATATGACTTTAACGACAGGGGAGTAAAACCTTTTGTTGCCTAAATTAAATATATAAATAAAATAATTGTGTACCGATATTTTAACACTTAATCGTACCTACATATGTATTTTTATGATTTTGACTGAACTTAATAATTATACGTTTTTTTTAAGCGGATTTTCTTTTTTCCTTTAAACCCATTCTATTAATCATACTAGAATTTTTGCTCTAAGTTTCCTCAACCGCGAAAAGAAAGGAAATCTTTTCGCCTTTCTCATTATTCTAGACAACACTTTTACTTCAACTACTTTAGTTCAAGGCGAAAAAATTGGCCTAATGCAATCGGTACCCGACGCGACGCTACGCAAATTCATTCGATTCTAGACCTTATCACCACTGCATACAGTTCAATAATTAGTGCGAAATTGTCAAGTAGCTGGAAAAGGTCTAAGAGATATCGTAAATCATCGTAAGTTGGCGTGAGGAAAACTTCGTTAGTATGAAAAACTGCTGCTTTTACCGCTAAGAGTTGCGGGATACATATTATCTTAGTAAAAGTTAGGGCGAGTGTACCTAACCATGATCTATGATATTGGTTTGGAGTGGTAAAATGAGTTAAACATTGGTCATTATATTTATCATGAGTTGTAGGTGTGGTGACAGTGGATCACTGCAAGATACAGTTAAAATTGGCCAATTAACCCATTACTATGACAGTACGTCATGACAAGGTTGATATCACTATTGGTCTATGAAGGTATGAGCGGGCCAAAAATATTTTTCTTACAATAATGATGTACCTATTTATGTCCAATAAGCCAAAAACATTCGTCTACCGCTTCTCGACTATATAAATAATTGAGTTGAAAACCGGCATACCAATTTGTTGGTTGACTGTACAGTCGCGAAATAAAAAGTTCGTCACTTTTCAACTCTATTGTAAACACCGTTAAGGTCAAAAAGCAACGATCCTTCTTATTACTCGACTATACAGCCAGTCACAAATGTCAGACATTTGTGACAATCATCACAAATGTGACGAATAGTAAGTAGCTGGGAGCAAATGATGCATGAACGTACATGTCTATAAATAAATACCCAATTTATAACACTATAACAAACTTCGTTTTAAAAATGTGGATAATTAAGTGATCTAAGTAGAAGACATAAATAGATACAAGATTAAGTTTAGGGGCATGAATTTTTATTATGTAAATCTAAAACAAGTTATGTTTTGACTGTCAAACATCCCAAAAATTAATCATTGCCCCCGTCAGAAGTAAAAAATGGCAGCCATCCACAACCACGACCTAACACATCCGATTCATGTAAGAGATAAGATAAGATATATTACCCAAGAGGCCTCGTAGGTTATAATAGACCTCGTAGATCATACTTTAAAGAAAAGAGCTTTTCTTTGCGTATGAAGTTACATGAAAGTCCGCTGTACGAGGCTTGCACTGAAAGTGGCGGGAATCGAATACTTATTAATTTATTTTTAACTTGTATTATACCTTTTTATAATCTCTGAAGTTTCCTTATCTCAACACACTGGCCACTTAGAAAAAAAAAAGTATGGTTCGGTTTCAATTGTTTATTGAAGTCGTCGAGTCACTGCTTAAAATGGAATTGTGCCGTGAAAATTTCAGAGCTATGATTTATTATGACTTTAAAAGTGGACTAACACAAAAACAATGTGAAGAGCGGATGGTTGCTGCTTTTAATATTGAAGCTCCTTCAAAGACTACAATATACAGGTGGTATTCAGAATTTCAACGTGGCCGTGTATCCCTCACCGACGAAGTGCGTGAAGGTCGACCAAAATCGGCAGTCACGCAAGAAAACGTCGATGTTGTGCGTCGTCTGATAAATGAAGACCGACATGTGACATATCGGGAAATTCAAGAGCACCTGGGTATTGGAATGAGTCAAATACAAATTATTTTAAAAGAAGAATTAGGCGTGAAAAAGTTATTTTCCCGTTGGATACCTCACCTATTGTCTGACGAGCAGAAAATAGTCCGTGTCAATTGGTGCCGCAAAACTTTGAAAAGATTTAACAAGGGACGCTCAAATGCTGTTTTTAGCATAGTATCAGGTGACGAGTCGTGGATATACGCTTATGAGCCTGAAACTAAAAACCAATCCCGAGTATGGGTCTTCGAAGACGAGCTCAAACCCACAAAAGTTGTTCGTTCTCGCAGTACGGCTAAGAAGATGGTGGCTACGTTTATCTCTAAATCTGGTCACGTAGCTACTGTGGCTCTTGAGGATCGTAGAACAGTCAATGCTGATTGGTACACCACTATTTGTTTGCCGAACGTCTTTGCTGAACTCCGAAAAACAAACCCTAGTCGTCGCATCATCCTTCACCACGACAACGCCAGCCCACACACCGCTCGGACAACAACTGAGTACCTGGACGGTGAAAAAGTCGAAATATTGGACCACCCTCCATATAGCCCTGACTTAAGTCCCAACGACTTTTTTACATTCCCCAGAATCAAAGACAAACTGCGTGGTCAGCGGTTTCAGACGCCAGAAGAAGCAGTGGAGGCCTATAAAATAGCCATTTTGTCGACCCCTACTTCAGAGTTCAAAAAGTGCTTTATGGACTGGTTTGAACGCATGCATAAGTGCATGAAATACAAAGGAGAATATTTTGAAAAACAATAAAAATAAATAAACTCACTTATACTGCATATTTTCTTCTATTCCCGAAACTTTCAGTTTTACCCTCGTATTGTGGGTAATGATACCTATTTTTCACTTTTAGCACTAAAAAATATACATGGGCAACTCAGCGGGCGTACCCTATGATGGTTGCCATTTTATCACTTATCGTCGTGGATAAGACGCCTGTCACTCTCGCACTCGCATACTTGTCAGAACGTGACGAATGTCTTATCCGCGACGATAAGTGATAAAATGGCAGCCATCATAGGCCCGCTGGGCCCTATTTACACATGTTTAAATACATCGCCGGGTTTGATAGATTTATTGAACTCTTACTACCTCGGAAGCCCGCAGTGTAAGGAAAACGGCATGCGATTCTCGCACGTAGTTATCGAATTGTATCTAAAGCTTTACGAGTTTCTATGGAATGACAGCTGCCGGTGACATAATTTAATGTTGATCAGTCTGTAATCGTAAGCTGGTGTAACTGTAACCCGCTCTTAGGCTGGGCTGCACCGACTTACGATCACAGACTGATCATCGTTAAATATGACGGCGGCAGCTGTCATCCCATAGAAACTTGTCAATCTTTCTATCATACATTCCAATTTTAACGAACACAGCTTACGAGTACAGACGGTTTGGTGCAACCCAGCCTTAGTATCCAAGAGTAACCGTTATTAGTATGTACCTAAAAGGTACAAAAATTTTACACCATCCAATAGGTAAAAATGTGTATTATCCATTTTTAGATTTTGCATAAAAATATGATTTGATATTATAGGCTGAGATCATATTTTAATGGTTCATCTTGTCATAAACATTACCTACGGCAAAAACTTAATTTCTTTACACATAAGTTCAGACAAAAGTAGCACATGTCATTAGGGATGATTCACAGTAGACCGTTCCGTGTCCGGGCCGGCCCGTTTTCTATGACAGCAAACGTAACGGCCGGCGTATTTCTCTAGAAGAAAACGGGCCGGCCCGGACACGGAACGGTCTACTGTGAATCATCCTTTACACGTAAGCGAGACGCGCAATGATAAACATATTTTTACGATGTATTCGATATTTACACGTAGTCGGAAAATGCAGGCCTATTAGAAATAATGTGGATCCGAGGTCAGGATGACGAGGGCGGCTGTCTCTTCATCCTCCATGCAGGCTTTGCAGAGAGGGCTATCTGTTACACCTAAAGTGAAGAGGTTCTCGTTTAGTAAGGCATGGCTAGTTATGGCCCCTGTTAGAAGATGGAGCGCTGGCCTTTGCAGCTGCATCAGCTTCCTAGACAATCCGGGGTTGATTGCCGGGAGGGCCTCCTTGGTTTGCCTGCTGCAGGCTGCAGGTACCTAGGTTATGCCAGTATTGTTGGTGTTCTACCTCTCTGTAGTGTTCTGTCGCAGTTTGCTGCGCAGCCATGCAGGAGGTAGAGGTACTGTGATCATGTTATTAACATCTACTTTTTCCTTGTTATGACGATCATGATAGTTATTTCCATAAGTTTGACATGTACTTATGCAAATTTAATATTGTAATTCCTTATCATGAACTAAGATTATCTAATGTAATAATAGTCCTCCTATAGTCATGATATGACTATATATCGATACCATAAAACGCTGACATACGAGTAAGAGATATTGTACTTATTTTTGAGTAAGTTTATGAACTCATATTTTTGGAATAAGAAAATACGTGCCACAGATATAAAATGTAAAACCGATGCTGAAAAAATTCGCTATATTGGTGTGCAACGATTTTCAGCTGATTAAGAAATTCTTTTTATATCTTGCAGCTTGTTCCGTATCTATGAATGTTTTTGAAATAATATTTGAATACGTTTTATGGCAAAAATAACTTCGACAGGTATATTAACAATGCAACAACAGTCCAATGATTTTTGCTATTGAAAGTGCTCCGGGTTTGAAATTTTATTTTATATTTTAGACGAATATTTTCATGCGCCGGGAGTATTTGTGCATAGTTCAGAGGAGCTCACACAGATTCAACAATTCCCTGTCCCAATATGATATTTCGTTGTTCAGCCACATTAAACGATATTTAATATTTGATGATCTGGGAACCATAGCATATAATTTATTAATCATTCGCAATCACGTTTAAATCGTAGTAATCATAAATATACCTTTTTTTCTTACACAAATTCAAATCAAAATTAGCATTTAATTTTTTTTTTGTGATAGGGTAAAAACCCTGGTTTTAAAAATTATAAACTATGAACTTAACTCTTTACTGCATACCCAACCAAATATGGAACTTAAGAATGATGTTTTTTTGGCATACTAATAATTACATAAGTATTTGATAACATATATTTAAATATCACATCTTGTAACCCTGATCAGTGTGTTTTTTTTACTTGTGGTTAGATACATATCTTATCGTTAATTTCTGTAGTTAAAACATACCCTCTCTGTTATTTATTGTCGACAAAAAGGGTGTAGTTTATATCAGTGAAAAAATAATAGTTTTAGGTCAGTAAGTTAACATATGAAACTGGCCAAGTGTGTGTCGAATCACGCACAAATAAGGGTTCTATACCGACACCTGCAGCTAGTCCACATTTAAAACAACAATAAATCTAAAAAGGTCGTATTTTCATAGGGAACTCACGGCACTTAAGTCCTTTTGTTTAGGTAAGACAGTTTTTTAGCGATTTTTCTAAATTCGTTACACTTATCTTATTGAAATGTTGACATGTTAGTATGTAAGAAATTGCAATGCCCCAGCAGGGTAACATGTACCTACTGTAAAACCTATTTTAAGACCTACTGTATGGACAATGAACATGATCGCAATAAACGAATATGAATATGAATATGAAACCATAACTCGTTGAAAGTATTTATTAATGTTCATCACCTCAAATTATTTCAGATATTTACACCTCATAGTTTTGAAATTAGAGTTACACACTTTTTACGACTTTGACAGCTAAAATCACACCAACGGATGACTTAAGTGGAAAAGTTTTTTAAAAGCCTCTATTTCATTTTTGAAGACCTATCCATTAATATCCCACACCCCTATGTGCATTAAAAAAAATTGTAACTGTTGTATGGGGTGCCCCCCAGTTTAATATGTTTTTCGGAAAATCACATCATATTTCTATAGCGGTTCATATAATGCATCTTTCTACCTTTAATAATTGTAGTGCTCATTATCTCCGAGTAAATCGGCTGTGACATACGGACGGACAGACAGACATGACGAATCTATAAGGGTTCCATTTTGGTTACGGAACCCTAAAAAGTTACACGTTACGTTAATCCCTGTTTAATGCATACCTATTAAGGCGCAGGGTAGGGCAAGCAATTCTCCATACAAAGGTTGTACAAGTTTTTTGCGTTAGTTTTGGCATTACAGAATTTCATTTTATTTTTTGTTGCTACATAATGGATATACGCAGAACTTGATATTGAAATTTTGCATTATTAAAAAAAATAAAAATAGAAAAATACGAAAAATAAATAAAATTAAAAAAGAAAAACATCAAGATATAGCTAACAAAAAAATAAGCATATGGACCAAAAATAGTAATTGGAATGCAAACACAAACGAAGAAAAAGTTGCACAAAGTTTGTATGGAAAGAGCTTGCCCACCCCTTCGCCTTAAGTACGGTGACAAATATTACGGCCTTATGTGAGGGAGAGGAGATAATGTCAGTGCTTCTCGCTCCCACGTGTGATATTGTCTATGCTTACATTTCCCCAGCTCCAATCTTATTCTTGCTTAAGGCGAAGGGGTAGGCAAGCTCATTCCATACAAACTTTGTGCACGTTTTTCTTCGTTTGTGTTTGCGCTACAGTTATTATTTTTGGTCTATATGCTTATTTTTCTGTTAGCTACCTTATGATGTGTTTCTTTTTGAATTGTAATTATTTTCATTATTTTTTAAATAAAGCAAAATTTCAACATTAAGTTCTGCGTATATCCAATATTTACAAGTAAAAAAGATGAGAGAATGAGAAAGATGTATCATAGCTAACACAATTAACTTACTATAAGGTAATAAGTGTCAAGGTGGTCAGTTAACGGTGTGGTAGTTTGTACGGACTATACGGGTTGTGTTGTAGTTACGTTTATTAATAGCAAAACACGTTTTTAGGGTTCCGTACCCAAAGGGTAAAAAACGGGACCCTATTACTAAGACTTCGCTGTCTGTCCGTCTGTCTGTCACCAGGCTGTATCTCAAAAAGCGATATAGTTTGACACTTGACATTTTCACAGATGATGTATTTCTGTTGCGGCTTTAACAACAAATATTAAAAACCGGTCAAGTGGTAGTCGGACTCTTTGCCGTTTTTATAGATAATGGTACGGATCCCTTCGCGCGCGAGTCCGACTCGCACTTGGCCAGTTTTTATATTAGGCATGTGCGAAAAATATCTACATAAAACCTATTTTTCGTGTGTCGTTTGTCGATATACAACTGATGTGTATTCCAACCTTTGTGGCAATGTACATTAATTTTGTCTAGAAATGTTAGCAACACGTAATAAAAATAATTTCTGCTAAGGGAGTAGTCACCATTTTATTTCATCAAATGATACATAATAAAATGATCATGTGAACCCATGGTCACAATGAAGTAGGGTGATCCCTACTTTATTAAATGCAACTGTAAATATTAATCAGCAATATTAACTTTGACTTGCTCTAAAAGTTTCGATTTCGTTCGATTGATTTTCTTATATTTCGGATTCGCCTTCACTGAACGCCTGATGCTGCTTCGGGTCATGACTCTATCGAAAACTTCTTCACTGGTGTCTTCGCTTCCATCATCGGAGAAATGATTGTTCATGCTATCGTCCATTTTCTTTGGCCTTAATACTAAAGGTTCTACTATACTATCAGAAAGAACTGGTTCAGCTGACAAATAATCATCGTCGCTCATTACTCTTTCATTACTTAGTTGTCTAGTTAATCCTTTACCTAGATATGGGATATCTAGACTGGACGATTTCTTTTCGTCTTTCTTTTTATTACACTCACGGCTGCATGGTTTATATTTCATTGGAGAAAAATCTACTCTTCTTAAGAAACTTATTGACTCTGCAAATCTTCTGCTGTACTTTCTTGTATTTTTTGTTTCAATTTTATTCGAATCCGATTTTAAATTGTTATCGTCCATTGCTACTCCCGAGTCAGAATTCGAATCTACAGGTGCCACGACGTTTATTTCCGGTAAACTCAATTCTTCGTGAATTTTCAACTTTCTATTAAGTTCTTCGATAACTTCTATCTGTTTTTGTATGATATCATCTTTCTCGGCGAGTTGTTTTGTAACTGCTTCTTTGCTTACGGCCAAGTTCATTTCGTAAATCTGCAGTTCGCTTGACAGAAATTCGAGTTCCTTTTTTCTATTTGCTTCTAATTTTTTGATTAATGCCGCTTGTTTCTGAAGTGACTCTTTCAGTTTTGTTATTTCTTGTTTGTGAGAAGTATTTAAGAATTTAATAATGTTAATGGCTTCTTGCAGCGTCGCTGGCTGCATGATGTCCCCATTGTTGATATTCGGAGACATTTCAATTCCCAAATTAGATCTGTAACAATAGAAAATATCGATAAGTGTGGTAATTATGGTGCAATAATAAAGCCTAAATTAAACCTAACTACTACGTTTAAAACCTTATGCAATAATTAGTTAATGCGCGACGTTTCGAGAGCTGGTTTACAAATTAAGCCGAAAAAACACAATGGTCTCTCCCATTTGTGGTTCGACGTATTTTTAATTGCCTTCTGATTATGTGTGAGACTAATGAATGACGGACCAATACTTTTACAAATGGCATTATATTATAATACAATAAAATATTCGTCAAGGGTAGCCTATACCGAGGAGAATGTATCAATGAGAAATGTTAGGACGTTGAATGACACTAAAGAAGTTTGTCAGAATCATAGCAAATGGAAGTCGGGTACCTCTGCCTACCCAACCGGGACAGGCATTATGATATGATATGTAATGTAAATATATGTAGCACGGGTAATAAAACTAGCATTTGTTCCGGAATCCATGGTTAACTGTAGCATAATGAATTACTTATACGTTGGGTACAATGTTTGTTATATCTAAGCGTACAGCGGGAACCATAATACTATCTTATTGTTCTCGGGCACAACTGGCTTCATGGAAATAAAATATGTTCTATTTTTATATCACATCCCCACAGTGACAATACAGTGTTTATACAATGGAATATAGAACCATCGCGATGTGAAATTAAACAATAACGCTACGCAGTTTACTGACGGCAATTAGTGAGATTATTGAGGTGCTTGGGCGTATAATAACGTAATTATTATGAATATTATGACACCCTATACTATAAAGCGACAAAGGTCTCCTTGGAATCCGGTTTGTGTTGGTTATTATTTGTTTAGAAGGGCTTAAGATTCCTGGAAATTTTTTTGCAGATCTAATGCTGTTTTTTGTTTAATGTAAAATAATCCACTTAATAATGCCAGTAATCACAATGCCCAATACAATACAAGTTTGTGAAGAACTATCGTTTTCTTAACTGGAAAAGTTTTCTCAGGCATACAAACTCATAACTGGCTCATATAATCACCAAATAAACAAAAAAAGGACTGTATTGCACTCTAAGAAGTAAACCCTAGAAAGATTGGCTTAGTTCATTCATCTAGCAAATAATGTCCATTTCAATAACAAATGCCGATAAAGTTCCCGTGAGATCAAATGTTGAAACCGAAACAAAAACTTCAACAAACACGTGCCGTAAAAGGAAATGGCTCGTCTCATCAGAAGACGACCTTGTTTTTAGCTGCCCGGTCGGCGTGGGAAACTGTATCAAGATAATTTAGTAAGCTTTAAAAGCGGCCTGATGATAACTGCATCTATAGATAGTTCGATTCATGAGAGTGCGCCGTACTCCTCGTTGTCTACCTCAGACAGTTAGTTTAGGTAAAAATGAAGCCATGATCAATTGATCATTAAGAATCTAGAATAGGAGTAGTAAAAGAATAGGAATTCAGGTAAACTTATTCAAATAAACAGCAAGTTGGTAGATATTCTATTCTTTCGCTGCCACAAGTATCGCAAAAATAAAACCGATTATGATTTCGGAAAAACCGGTTTGACCAAAGTCATCCCTCACAGAGTGAACCCTGTTTACCGGTTTTATTTTTGTGATTTTTCCATAGCGTGGGAAGGAATGGGACGATGCTATGTGCTAAATATTATCGTCGTATATATACTATAATATCTATGCTGAGAATTAGTTTGAACTGGTATCTTATTATTCTCCCCTTTTTTATAAAGAATTGTCTATTACAAATAAACATTAGACTTTTCATTCTTAAAACAAACCAATCATGAAAATTTTCATAACTAATCAAAATAGTTAAAACTGTTCTGTGTAAACAAGTTTTCAATTAATGTTCAGTTTGTTTTGTATTTAGAATCGGTCAATGTTATCAGACACGTGTAAATAGTCGATTATATATAAATATTATATATAAGACTTTTAATAGGTTTCGAACAAATCTAAGAATAGAGACTAGCTTTGCATGTGTTGAATCCGTTAATTTATTTTACAGTACATATGGTGCTACGTTACCGCACGAGTGCAGTAATCAGCAGATTACGTGCATATGTCGAAACTTTAAAGAGCCATATGTACTGTAAAACGTTGTACGATACACGTGCGAATACGTAATTCGCAACTCGTGTCGATTTAAAACACTCCCTTCGGTCGTGTTTTAATTTACCTCCATTCGTTGCGAGGACATTCGCACTTGTATCGTAATGTACCTACTAATCCTACTATTATTGTATGTTGTGCATATAAACATTCTATTGCTAAAACTATATTTTTTTAGCAAGTACCTAATAATAATTAGATATTTGCTAATAGTCTGCCTTATTCTAACTACTAAATGACTCTACATTTCTACATACATTTAAGTTTGTAAATTTGTGACACTATGGAAATAACAATAATCTGGATTATTAACTATGATTTGTGAGGTAAGCGCGACATTTTATTTCTACGCATAAATCACACGTGTCAATTTTATGTAACAACATTTTCGGTTCCTAAGATACAGCCTCGAACTAATTTGGGTTTCTGTCCTAGTATTTAAGTCCTGCATAAACTTTTTTGTTTTCTTTTTTAATACCGTTGTTATTTCTTAATAAGGCAAAGTGATCACATGAAAGTAGAGTATTATACTTCGAAGGCCACACATGCCTGAGGAACTTATCAGAACAGAAAAAGGGTTCTTATCCCGGCGATATTAAGGCGCATTTTTTTATCGACGCAATCAAAAATCGTCTCTATTAACATCTTCAAAGAGTGACCTTTTGCTTGAAAACCAATGCTTTAATTTAAATTTATTAATATGGCCGAGTTGCACCAACTAACGTTTACAGACCGACCAACATAAAATATAGCTTCGACAGCTGTCACTCCATAGAAACTTGTCTAACTTTCAATAAAATCAGATGGCATGTATTTAACCAAGCAGCTAAAAAAATAATAGAAGTCTAACCTAACAAAAATAATAAGTTGGCAGCTAAATTAATAACTCGGCGATTGTTCCGCGGGCGACCAATGCCAAGTTATTATATCAGCAGCCAATTTATTATATTATATACCCAGTAGATATTGCCAGTTCATCATATTAGCTGCTCGGAAAATAATAACCCCAATCACATTTAACGATTACCGCTTACGATTACAGACGGTTTAGTGCAACCCACTCAAAGTTTAGCGAGGACCGGGTACCTAACTTTATTTTCACAAAGATTTATATAAAAAAAAGCAAGTACCCAAAGTTTTTACTGCAAGTTTACTTTGAAAGACACTTCGCTATTACTAATAAATTGTTATTAAAATGTTGATTTTTTTTTAATCATAACATAAGGTAAAGCAGCATATTTATCGTAAAATAAGTAAGATTTTATCTTATAAATAACAGTAACATTTGTTTAAAATTGTAAAAATCTGAGATAAAACGAGTACTATTGAGCAAGGCGATTTTATGTTACGTAACTTATGTGACTATTTAGTGACCAAGTAAATATTACTTAACGTTGTTCAATTGGCCATATTCGTTTTTATTTATCTGCCCTGCCCGTAGTAAAATGTACAGCACGCTCATCTGCTCACAGTAAGGATTTCTATAGAGATCCTATACGGGTTTCACCAAGGGGGACAGAAAAGCTCTTATGCAGCTAAATTGAGAACTAATCTTAAATGTCTGGCGGTTTACAATAAACAACCTCTTTAATTTGGCCAGGTAATCGTTTATTTTCTTGAGGCAAATAAAGAAAAGCGGAACTATGACAAGGACAACAAATGATATATCCCTCTCTGTCACTCTTATTCAATTTAGTATATGGTCTTCTCGCTCTTAGCGGTATTATTATTTTACGTCTACTCTGGGTACTCTGAGCTCATCTACTCGTATTTCTTACCTAGATATTATATGGTATAGTACTTTATAGATTTAAAAAAAAACCGGCTATAGTATACCTTACTCTCAACACGCGCATAAGATAGACATAAACATTGTATTAAAGGTCACATAACTTACAAACAAAGGAACTAGGGATCTGGAAATTCCATACAAATTATGCTGAAATGTCAATGCCAACAATACATCTGTCAAATTACGGCGCGCGAGGAATGCGGCTTAAGTATAGAACATGACTCTTTTTACAGTTCTTATAACTAAAGACATACTACCTAATATAGTCTGCAGTGGGCAAAATGTCATATGTCACGACAAAACTTGGTAGTGAATATGACATTCTGGCACGCTAATATTTATCACTTTTTCATGTAAATTCTTGTAAGGAATATTCACGCTGCTTAACGTAGTCAAGTCCTAATTTGTTTTGGTCCATAATGTCCATGTAGTGATTTCAGAGAATAAAGCAATGTACGTAGAACTAAATGATTATTATACAGTATAGTACATCTTAAGCTAAAATCAATACCTTTTCACGTTTAATGTACCTAAAATACGTAGTTAGGACCGGGGTATTGGAATCTATTATATTTAAAAGTATCTCTCAGCGAGGTTTGAAATGGTAAAATGGTGAAGGATTCCCAAATTCATAACATCATTCAGTACTGAACTTTAGTATCTAAATAGTCCCACGATACTCACAATTGTACTGTAAGGTATCAACATCATTCAATAATAAAATTAAATATCTAAATGATCCTACGGTTAATGTACGGTTCCAGAATAAAATCCTCTCACGAACGCTCTGAATAGAAGAGTTTTTTTTAGATAGAGCAAATAAAAGATAAAATAAATTAGGTATATGACACTAAGTAGTTTATTGTGCTACGTGTATTATACTCATATGCAAATATCTTTCAAATATTACTGATCAATATTTTGAGACGGGAAATCTTTCACGCTATAGTTTTTTTTCTGTTAAAAACTGGACTCTATTTATGCTTGAATCTATTTAAAGTAGCTCTGGTTGTGAAATGAACTCCCCGCCGCGGTCTTCCCGAAGGACTACAATATTGACTATTGGTTCTTCAAGAATGATAGTTTAGTGTATAGGTTTTTAAGCGGTCGGTAACGCGCATGTGAGTTCCCTGGAGTTGCCCGTCTGCATACGGTGTCCGCTTACCAAGTTACCACCAAACGTTTGCCACTGAAGTTACACGCAATCTTTATAGGTTTTTCTAATGAATAAATATCTGACCACAGCTAAGTTGTGCAATATAACTTAATCTATCAAAGCAAAAAATAAATATACTTGATTGGATTTCAAAAACTCAAAACTCTATCATTATAGAATTCCGACATCTACAACGAAAAACTGAAAAAAGGGTTAAGATATTTATTTCGATACCGAATTTATTAAAAGTAATTATGTCAATTGCTATAGTCAAAAATTAGACTACTTTATTCAAATGAGTAATCAAAACCCACCTGATTGTAAAAGATCCTCAAAAACACCTTACAGGTTAACACGGCCCATTAAATTCACCACACAAAATTTCACAGTATACTTTCACCACTGACGCTCGAACGCTGACTGAATGCTAAGACTAAATTGACAACTCGCAATGCAAGTGTTAAAATGCTGTTAATCACCATGCATTGTACTGCCAACTTCGTCTTACAAACCGCTAATCACTTGCCAGGTAAATTTGAACCCTAGATAAACGGATTAAGGTACAATGATTACGGACAATAGGATCAGTACAGAGGACACAATATCAGGTCTCTGCCGGTTGGCCAATGGCATTACCACCTGTTTCTTTTGTTGTTTTGTGAGAATCCTCCATGCTGGTTCAATTCCTGTTTTTATTACATACCAACTTCGTATTGTTGATTTTATCTTTTAAAAAGTATACCAGGCATAAATAATAAACTAAACCTACAAAACATAAGAATCTAATTTTGACGACCTGTTTAGCCTAGTTGGTAGTGACTCTGCCTCCGAAGCTAGAGGTCCCGGGTTCGAATCCCGGCCAGGGCATTTATTTGTGCATTTTTCACGGATATTTGTTCTTGTGTCTTGGATGTTTTCTATGTATTTATCTATATAAGTATGTATATCGTCGTCTACTACCCATAGTACAAGCTTTGCTTAGTTTGGGACTAGGTTGATTTGTGTAAGATTGTCCCCCAATATTATTTATTATTTATTTATTTAATCTATCGTGCCTCCGGCAGCAAGGCAGACATGGTATTATTATTATGAATACTAATGCCGCCACTAATTACGTACCTATTATTATCTTCAGACAATAGTACCAAGTACTCGGATTTTTGGACCATGGAACGATACCACGTGTTATTTTTGCCAAACAGTAAACGACGCCATTTTGACTTTGGTGAACTCCATTCGAGGCTTCGTTCCTATATCCATTTTCTAAGTGAAGTATCCTTTTTGTAATTTACATGTACCTATGTACTTACCATTTAATTTCTTTTCAATAACCATCGATGCGTATTTTTATCTACAAAACATGAGTTTCAGATATTTTTCATGTAATTAAACTAATGAAACGGATCACTTACGTGTTGTTACCAACAAACTCCTGAGCCGTGAGTGGCCAATATCATTACATTTTAATACTCAATCCCATCTGATCATCGTGTCGCACTTGCAAGAATCAAGATGATTTACAAAATTCAAAACATTTAGGGCTGTATTGAACCAATTGGGGATAAGAACAATAAGCCAAGAAAGTGATTATCCACATTTAATCTATACAATTATTCTGTACATAGTACCCGCAACCGACGAGCATGTATGAGAAGATATGGATGTGATTGAAGCGAAAGAAGTATGTAAGGACCGTAGTATTTGGCGTTCTTTGGTCTCTGCCTACCCCATGGAATAACGGCGTGAGTTTATGTATGTATTAAATTTTAAAAGTGGTATACCACTTTTTTGTCTGACTACTTATACGTAATTTGATTCGTAATCTCATTTCGAAATTATATGGACTTATCTGGAAACACTATTACGTTATTTTTTCATTATATAGTTGGTTTGGTAATAAGTGGAAAATGGGTCCCATGCATTCAAAATAACCTGTTTTGGACACTTACCTTATCGAAAAAGAAACCTTACTTTTTTCATAATATATATCTTACAGGCATTATGAATCGGAGCTTTGTGTAATGTATTTTTCTGACAATGTCTGACTGCACAACGCTGTAGTCGCCGCTATTTTCAACCCGCTTTCCCATTTCTACAACAAAAGTTCTCAGCTGCCAAAAGGCATTCTTCTATTCGGCTCCTAAACTATGCGATTTCGAGGCTGCTCCTAGAAAGTTCGAATGGCGATAGAAAATAAACGAAATACCTTTGACGTAGCCGCGCCACAGGCTTTTCAGTTTCGAATTCTATCGTTAGTGTCAAAGTCAGCTGAGAAATAAGTACAGAGTTGCAAGTAGGTATATTAGTTTGTAGCAGCCTTTACCAATGTTAATACAATACGACAAGACATGAAATATAACATGTCTCTCTTTATCGCTTTTATTTATATTTATGACCATCCCGCTCGGTAGTGGTAATATCTGATGTCGTGTTTGATTAGTCAATTTGTGTGTCAGGTTATCCCTGGCATATATTTATTTATTTTATTCAAGCTAAATATAGTATTGTTACACGTTGTATACAACATATAAGGGTCATTATCTCTTTCAAATCTCACCGTTCGAAGTTATCGAATGGTGTACCTAACTTGACCAATTATAACTTGCCATGACTTTTCAACGAATCCCCGAATACCCACAAATTTCAAGTCAACTTTGTGTAAACCTTGGTAACAATGGGGCAATTTTTCGTTGTAAAACGAGCACGTTGTACTTATAATATGGGCTTCGCTTTTAATTTAAACTTGTAATTTGGTCTATTTTTTAACCGACTTCAATAGAAGGAAGGAGGTTCTCAATTCGTGTGCATGTTTGCTTTGTTTTTTTTTATATATTTGCGTTCCCCGAGAACTCTTGACCACGTGGGCTGATTTTGATAATTCTTTTTTTGTTTCAAAGCAGGTAATCCGAAGTTGGTCCCATAAAATTTGGTGAAGGTCTGATGATGGGATATAGGAGGAATCGAGGGAACTCGAATTTGATAGGCACGCATATGCCGGTTTCGGTATTATCTGTAGGTAACCAAGCATTAGCTCACGGAAACCACAAATTGTGGCATAGCAAGTACAAAATTGAAGTCAGTTTTTTTTTGGTATAAATTATTTTTTGTGTTTTTTTTTTGTGGAGAAAACCTGCGATTCATGTAGGCACCCAGTCATCGGGGAATGACTGGATTATGTGGTATTTCTATCCACTAAAAACTCCACGGTGACCGCCATCTGCGCTCTAAAGCGGAGGACTCCAGGATCTCAGTACTTAACGCACTGGAACCCCCGTTGCGCTTTACTCCTTTTTGGCTCCTATATCGACGTTACCTTCCCTGGGGTTGATAGTCGGGTGCAGTGGTCCCCGCCACGCGATGTACTCGCAACCCCGGTGACCCGCTTTTGTCGCCTTTTACGACAGGCGGGAGAGACCGTAGACCTATTCTTGCCCGAGTCTACACGGTTGAAAGTAGCACCCCTACTTGATAAGCTGAGATCAACATATCCTATTACAGTGATATGAAATATGGTATGAGGGTCACCTGCTTTAAAACAAAAAAAGAATTACCAAAATCGGCCAACGTGGTCAAGAGTTTCGGGGAATGCAGACGAACTGAGTACCTCCTTCCTTCTATTGAAGTCGGTAAAAAGGGGGTGCTACTTTGCAATAGCAAAGGTACCGTGAGTTTACGCAGGTACCGTGGTAAAAAAAAAGACATTTCTAAATACCTACGTGTTGATTTACTCATATATGAGAGGGAGGTCTGTGCCCAGCAGTAGGACTTATGATAATGATGAATGATCAACTAAGTGTAAATTAAATCGTATCGGAAATCGCCTGATTTCAGCCAATTATCCTCAGAACAACTTAAAGTTATTCCTAGTTTAAAAAAAAAATTGCTTACTTAGTCGGCTCATAAGTTCTGTCATATACATAGTATCAAATAAAAACAAAAGTTTAAGTTTATTCCGTATAATTTGTACAGCGTTTGAAAGCTTATAAACTAGAGAATCTAAATGTATAACATTTATTCAAAATGACCGCCATAATTATCTACACATGCTTGAAGTCTGCGTGGCCAGTCGTCAATGGATTCACGCACCACTTTCATGTCGATATTGGCCACTGCCGTAGCAAGGGATTTTTTCAGCGAGTCTAGATTTGCATGAGGTTTTGAGCACACCTTTTCCTCTAAATACTGCCATATTTTATAGTCTAACGGATTAAGATCTGGGCTAGAGGAGGGCCAATCTTCATGCCGTATAAAGTCGATTTTATTGGAGGCGAGACAGACTTGTGTAGACTTTGCCTTATGGGCTGGAACAGAGTCCTGCTGGAAAACCCAATGCTGGTTTAGAAACATCGTATGGGATAGTGGTTTCACAATATTAGTCAACACCGTGTCTTGGTACACTTTGGCACTAGTTTTTACTCCTTTCTCACAAAAATGCATACTAGTGACGCCCGCATAAGTAACTCCCAGCCAAACCATCACAGATGAAGGGTGATGACCTCTTTGAATACGGAGAATGCTATTAGACGCTTCTTTACTATTGCGAGCGTACACTCTATCATTTTGTTTATTACAGTTTTCTTCTATGTCAAAAAATTTCTCGTCCGAAAACAGTATACAACGATGCTTATTTTTAGCGTACTTCTTCAATAAAGCTTTAGATCTTTTAAGCCTTAAAGCTTTAAGCCGACCATTGAGAAGATGGCCAGTTTTTCGTTTATAAGCACGAAGTCTCAGGTCTTGATTAAGCACTCTTTTCACCGTGTTTCTGCTCAAACCCATTTGGAGGGCCATAACTTTTTGTTTCCTAGCGGGATTTCTGGCAATGCGTGCCCTAATTGCTTGTACAACCGCTGGAGTCCTAGCTGTACGCGGACGACCGCTTCTTTTCTTGTCATTTAAACTAGAGACCTCACTGTATCTTTCTATGGTACGATACACAAATCTTAGAGAGAATTTTAAATTTTCAAGTAGCTTAAAAATTTTAGTCGGCGAGTGTCCACAACGATATAGTGCAATTATTGCGGTAAAGCTACAGGTAAAGTTATGTTATGAGAGCTGCCAAGGTATATTCCTCAAGTTTGCGAAAAAATATCTCTTAAATATCATTCAATTCACAGTAACGGGCTGATATCACGGAATAAGTTTTCGGTACAATGTTATTATAGTATTCTTACACTGTGTAGGTATTATGTAGGGAGCAGGGAACCATATCAGTATAAACGGATTATATTTTATAATTTACGAAATTTCATATTGCTTGCTAATTGGTGTTTGAATAATTAGTAAATTTGGACTGAAAATAATTTACGAAATCTCGTTAATTGATACGATGGGCATTTGTAATACGAAATAAAACGCTAATACTTAGAAAGCCTTGACGGCCCAAAGGATTAAAATTAATTGACGTTAATAACCAATTATTTTGCAATTCATACCTTGAATTTTGTATTTATAGACAAAATTACTCATTAATCCCAAGAGCTTATCTAGTGTAAAAATGGATACAACGTTGTTCTATTTGTGATTTATAGATCCAGAGGGGTAAAGTTTTCGAGCGTGCATAAAATAAATGTAATTTTCTTAGCTACAATTACAGTTTGAACAACTTAACGTTCAGTTTACACGTTACATAATCTAGGTACAATTGTCAGCCTGTTTAGCCTAGTTGGTAGTGACACTGCCTCCGAAGCTAGAGGTCCCGGGTTCGAATCCTGGTAAGGGCATTTGTTTCTGTGGTGAGCAAAAACATTTGTTCCTGAGACTTGGATGTTTTCTATGTCATCATTATTCTCTTACCCTTTTCCCATTTATTTGGGGTCGGCGCAGCATGTCTTTTTCTTCCATATATCTCTGTCACGCGTCATCTCTTCATTTACATCTTTCCTATTCATATCGTCTCTCACACAATCCACCTTTTCTTTGGCCTACCTCGTTTCTTGCATCCATCCACATTCATCATATCCAATACTTTTCTGGTTACATGGCTTTCATCCCTTGCAGTGGCGGCTGCTGACTACGAGAACCGGTGGTGCGTTAATTTATGGATATATGGAATATTATATTATATAACTCAAAAATAGCAATACAACCACGTTTTTCTACTAACAATTTTATTTTTTATGTATTACCTCAACCCGTCGATTTTGGTCCCTGGCAAATAAGACATGACCTTGGCGGCCCAGCTATTTTATTTGTAATTTATCAATCACTAAAAGTTTTATTATTGTGTTTAATATTCTCGATTTTAATGTTCACACTTATTCTTTCCTCACTTCACAAAAGACAGGCACACTTACTTTACATACAAAAACAATCAATAAACACGAAACGAATAATAGCGCGCTGCACGGACAAGGTCGAAGAAAAGTGCACAGGACATGTTATTAACCAACTAAGCGAACTTGACAATTGGTGCGCAAGAAAAGCTTTATATTTTGAGCGTTACTTCGCTTGGTCGGGTAATACATGAGTCATCCACTCGGCCGGCCGCCTCGTGTCTAGTCGGCAAATTCTCGGATATCTTCGGCTAAGCGGTAGTACGCGGGCATACGCGAGCTTCGTGCGGCGCACCGAATTCACCTATTTCTTCATAGAGTTTGTACGGAGTATCTTCCGTCTCACGCGCCTGGAGTTCTAACGCGTTTCTCATAGAAAATGTACTGACTAGTGCGTGCGCTCCACGAAGCGCACGGAGAGGTTTTTTGAGTTGAGACTGAGCGAAAAAGAGTTTTAAAGACTACGACATAGCGTAGTGGTTGGTTATTTTGCATTTTTTTTTAAATGTAATATATGTATGTATATTACAGATAATTGAGATTGTTTTATTGGTGACGATGGTATTGATGGTGCAAAATTTTTGGTAGTGCAACGCACGAGCGCACTCAAGGCACAGCCGCCACTGATCCCTTGGATGTTTTCTATGTAATAAAATATATATACATATATATCTATTAAATGTCGTCTAGTACCCATAACACAAGCCTTATTTTACTGACTATGGGACTAGTTCAATTTGTGTAAAAAAATGTCCCCCTAATATTTATTTATTTATTATTTATTTATTTACAAGTTCCGTAACGTTTTGAACGCAGTACCTACGTAACGTTTTGATCGCAGTACCTACGTAACGTTTTGAACGCAGTACCTACGTAACGTTTTGAAGGCAGTACCTACGTAACGTTTTGAACGTAGGTAGATCTAGATGTCATTTTTTGTAAGGGGAAAACCCCAGTTTGTTTGTTTTGTCTTAACACACGATCGAAAAGTTAGGCAGTTATCCTTCTGGACTTGAAATGTTGTTTAAGATGGTACACACTCACCCAGAAAATTCCTGTTCACTCTTGAAGTCATCGAGGTTTTTCAAAAAAAGGTGCCTTTTTATCTAATTCAGAATTACTCACCAAACTAAACGTTTGATGGCGAGACGCGCTCAGTTATTATAACAAAAGTAACTGAACCTATTTCATTACCAGCTTAATTGCTAATGTTTTTTTACGTATGTTTCGGGAAATACAGACGCGGGAAAAGAATTCCAGATTGTAGCAGTGTGAATCAGAAATGGATTTCTTAAATCTTTTGATAATAAGGTCGTGGTAACGTCTGAAATACAGCATTATTACTCCCCTTCGGACTTATGTACTTCCTTTGCTAATGATGAACGAATGTTACATGTAGCAGTCCTGGTGCAATTACATTCATTTTATTAACAAAAGGTGATATCTCTCGGATATCATTTTATGTTTACCATTTTGTTAGTCGAATAGCCGCCCAGAATAAACGCAATCTTGTAAGATATTGTAACAGAACCAAAAAAAAGACACAAACATACATTAGTTATAAAATCTACTTGCTTAATGGACGCCCTGTTCCTAGTATCCGTTAAATTTCTATAACAGCGTAATTTCGTTCTTAGAGCGAAGACAAAAACTTTGAAGCGAAGTTACTAACTGGCGCAATTTAATGACTTTGTAAACTGTTTTTGGGAAAACCCGATTTTAAAGTCACGGTCAAGGAACAATTACTTAACGCTGTTTCACTAAGAAACTCTGTTTTGTAGGCTTTCAGTCTTTTGTTAAACATTTTTGAAATTGTATTCGTATGTTTATCAGTAAACGCTTTATTTTAATACCTATGTTTAAGCTTACGCTACGTTTACTAAAGTTCATGACGACTATCAGTTTATATATGGGAGCGCTCGTTGTACTAACTGATCGCTATCGTGCTTTGGAAGGCACTTTAAGCCGTGAGAACTTCTAACAGTCAAGTTGCCCACTCACTTGACAAGGGGGGTCGAAGTTGCACTACATCCGTAGGGAGTACCCACCGTTACCCTACACGTGACCCCTAAAAGTGTAACAAAAACTGGTAACCGTACTTGTCTTCTCGAAGACCTCACGGTTCGAAAATAAATGCCATATGATTGTTATTATTATACGGGAGAAAGACTACATGTCTAGATCAAACTCATAATGATATTGAAATAAGGTTGAAAAGGATTTTTGTCATTATACCTTTACCTAGTAACTATTTATAGTGGGTCGTATAGGCTGATAAATGATTGTTTATAATATTAGCACTTATTGCATTCATTCGTACAACAAATAGTATTTGACTGCACGTCTTGATTTTGAAATTCCATGCAAACATGATGAACGCTTGAAAAGTTGCTAGTGCAATAGTCGGTAAGCCTACACTTACCGTCTATACGTGACACAAACAAATATAGGTATAAAATCACGACTGTGTATCCAAAACGCTAGGCAGAGCACATGAAATTTGATTTTCAGTGCCACTTGTAGCAACTGTTTGAAAATGGAGTAAATGTAATATTGCTGGGATAGGTTATCCGATCGCCCCACCACCACCATATCAGCCCTAGGACGTCCACTGCTGGACATAGGCCTCCCCCAATTTCATGGGGGGTAAATGCCATAATCGCCACGCTTGGCATGCGGGTTGGCGATCGCAGTATCTCCACCGCACTCTAGGAATGCTGCTGCCCATTCCCCGGTGGTCTTGGTCGTAGTTTAAGGACATACCCGGGTTCACCCCCATCGCCCTTACTACAATCTATTCTCAATAGTCGTGTGGGCATTATGTCAAAGCCCAATACCTATTTATGTAGCTGCTCAACCTGCTGTTTTTAATATTTTATGTGAATTACGATTTATTTACATTTTGTGTTAAATTAATTCAACTATTTATTATTAATATCAATTGAAATGCATTAATATGTCAAATCAAACCACGTTATGTCAATTATATGTTTAATATCAATGCATTTTAATTATGTCGATGGATGCAAGTACATATCTTATAGAGCCTCTGGCCACTTGATTTTTACCAGACAGACAGACTTTTACCGACAAATCTTCCTAAATACGTCATCATCAGCAGATCCGTCTCACTGCTGGGCATATGCTTCCTCTAAGATGGAACGGATCGAAGGAATGATGACAGGGATCAGGTAGTTAGTAAGAAGTAACTAACTAATTACTACAATGGGTCACGTTCCCAAAGTGAGTCGCCATTTCTCGCCAGTTCGCGGCTTCGAGAACGTAGCACGCTAGAACAAGGCGGCGCGCGAGCTATATCGCGCTCGAGATAGATTATCCGTCTCTTTCCGTGTGTACACATTACATAGAGATGGATAGTCTATCCCCCGTCTATTGGACCCGGGTATGTCCTAAAACTACGACCAAGACCACCGGGGAATGGGCAGCAGCATTCCTAGAGTGCGGTGGAGATACTGCGCTCGCCAACCCGCCTGCCAAGCGTGGCGATTATGGCATTTACCCCCCATGAAATTGGGGGAGGCCTATATCCAGCATTGGACGTCCTAGGGCTGATATGGTGGTGGTGGTGGATAGTCTATCTCGCGCGCCGTCTTGTGCTAGCCGTGCAGGTCTTATTCATCGACATCGTTAGTAAGAATTACATACAAGAAAACTAAATTTAACTAAACATAGATAGAGTGCACAACAGGTGCACTTAGCGTTAATATGATCTCTTCTAGACAAAGTAATTACTTCACCACTACTAGTGGGTAAGGCATCCGAGGTACCTGAACCAAAAATTATCAAAGCAATACTACATATTTCCAGTAAGAAATCTTTGAAAACAAATCAAATATTCCAACTTTAAATGCATTGTATAAAATATGGGAATGCCACTTTCCTAAGGCGCTTTATAGTTGTGTTTTCGTCTCGGTGAATTCTTCGCTTGTTACAGTTTTCACTATTTGGAGGAATTTACAAGAATCCTCTTGTTCCAAGCAAACATTTACGTGAACAAGCAAAATTAGCTTAGTTTCTACTAAGTGCACAAAAGTGTTTCCTTCTAAAGGTGTTTCTTTACTGAAAGCAGTTCGTAAAAGTACTTATTTAAATGTTAATTTATTTAAAAGTAGGTAGGTCTTTTTATCTATAAAACAGTTTACATTTTTAAGTTTGCTACATGTATGTATACATTTATTAATTAAGGAAGGCGCAGCATTAATCGCTCATTTTGTTTTGTGTCAGGGAGGCAAAAATCACCCTGTACAGGGCTTACACACATGCCGTTTGTGGAACCGTTAAAGAAAACGTAATAAGGGGCTCTCTGGGTGGAATATAACAATGCGTTCTGGGTGTTGATGGGGCTGCGCTGTTTCCGCAGCGCATCAGGGATATTTGCTGACGCAGATAGACTGCTTTTAAGCCACACGCGCTAACGCAGCGCTTCCCTGGTGCGTCGGGTATGGGACAGCCCGTGGATAGCCCCAACAATATCCTGCAGATGTTATCGGCCAGGGTGGAATGTGCATATTTACCGCACTTTAGTGATAATAGTGATATTCACCGGCCAATATGGTAAAAATAAAGGTAGGTATGTATTGTATTTTATATTTATTTGTAAAAAAGGAAAATTGTCATTTAAATAATTTGTAATTGTAAAACATTTTTTTTATCTATTTTAGATTTTATTTAATATGGATTTAATTTTATTGTATTAACTTGTTAAATGTGTAATTTTTATGTACTTAAACTTTTTAAGTACACGTTTTACGGGTCAGTGATACTCGAATTAATAGTACATTACTGCAGATGCCGTGAGGGACTCGTTTTATCCGGCCTCGTCTACGACTCGGCCGTTTATCCTAAACTCGTCCAGCGATCCCTGTTCCGGCCGAGGATTGTATAGTACTTTTCTCAAACATGTTAGAAAAAAAAACAATAAAAAAACTACAATGTAAAAAAACTAAAAAATAGCAAAGCATCACGACAAATAACGGAAATTAAATAAAAACACGAAAAATGCTACAAAATACAAAGCACCATTTAAAAAAAACACGAAAGAACTAAAAAATACCAAAAAACACGTAAAAACTAAAAAAAAAAAAACATGAAAAAACAAAAAAATATCGAAAAGATCAAAAAAAACAAGCCTTAAAAAGTCTAAAAATATCAGAAAGCACAAAAAACGCTACAAAATAACACGAAAAAACTAAAAAAAAAAATACTCGAAAAATTCGAAAAAAAAACAACAAAATACAAAAATACAGGAACGATAAAAAAAACCGAAAAACCTAAAAAAATACCAATTTACATAACAAATTCAAAATATATTTACAAAATCGTGGCGGTTGGCTCTATGTAATATTTATTTCCTTTATCAGTTGATTGAAATCAATGATAAATATTACAGAATATTACAGAACAAGCAAATTTAAAAAGAAGTAATGTAGGGAGCCATAAACAGGTAACTTCAAGTCCCCTTTTCGTGACATTAATGCATACATTTAGGCGCATGTTTGAGAAAATGTTTTTTTATTAAACAGGGATATAAATTGTATGATAACTACGTACTTTAAAGCAGTATTTCACGATTAAATTAGCATTTTACTTATTTTTCCATATAACGGCTACTGGATCGATAAGTGGCGCGTGACGTCATAAGCAATCGTCAATTTGTAGGAGCCTTTTCCGGGGCCGCTGCGTCGAGCTAGGTTTGTTCCTAATTTTTGAAGTTAATTGTGCTCTAATTAAGGCCGAGCCACGCCGAATGCGTGCGCAGCACGTGCGCGTGCGCGTGTGCGTGGCGTGCGCGTTGTATCGTATAAAATGTAATCTTTCGGTGTGTCTGAGCTTTTATAGTTGGTCCCATAATTATAGACATTTGATCGTCTATAAAAACTAACTTAACTACCTTCCAACTTAAAGAAAGAAATACGGTTGAAAATTTCTTGTAAACTCGCTATTTGTGACATGTTTTGGACTCCAATTGTAGTCCGAAACATGTTGCAAATAGTGACGTTACAAGTGAATTACACCTAATTCTTTCTTTAAGTGTTGATAATGTGCCCCGCCAAGTTCGCAGGGGGTAGGGAGAGTGGCGCACCGAAATACCAACACGCCTCTCCCCCTGCGATCCCGCCTCGGACACAGAAGTTAGGGAGAACGGCGAACCGCAATACCGGCACCCCTCTTCTTCTGCGGCCCCTCCTCAACGCATCCTCAGCGGGCTACCCAAGCCCGCTGGGAGCGCCCTCCTCGGGCCAGCCGGCAGCCCAAACAGGCCGGCCCTGGGTGCCTCTTAGCTTCACCGTGGATGACCAGTCCACGGTTACTAAGCCCCCCCGCCCCGACAAGGCGGGCACCCTCGAGGGGGACTACTTACTCCTGAGCTCCAGTCCCACGCCGCCAATAGGTCGTATCTTGTCTTAGTCTAAGCCCGGGAGGGACATGCAGCCTTTTGGTTTGGGACTGCAGTGCAGTTTGGTAAGTAGTTATAAGTTATAAGTTTGTACCTGTTTTATAGTAATCTTTTAATGAGCGTAACACCAACAAACTGCTTCGCAGTTTGGTGAAACTTTGTCAATCGGTACTTGCTATATTATGTTTTTATTTTAATATTAGCAATAATTAAAAGCTAGTTCGAATATTACCCTACAAAATTAGTCAAATACCGTAGATAATGAAAATATAAAAAAAAACATGTTTGTTTTCGTATACATTACTATAGCAAAGAGATTACGGTCCATATTGAGTCGAAATAAAGTGATTCCTGAGTACGTCTCCTGAATCACCCTGTGTGTTCAATATCGAAGCACGGAATTTCAAATTTCCTATTGCAATTTTTCCAATGTCAATATTTATTCTATCAACAACACTATATAGCCACTTCATTATTGATAAGTTCCAGAAGGCCAACGTTTGTTATACAGTCAGCATCAAAAGTAGCTAGGCATATGAAGCTGTCAAAAGCTCTTATTCCGTTATAATAAAGACTTTTGAACTTTTCAAATGCGTGGCTACTTTGGAGGCTGATTGTACAAGTAAGTTTGGCCTGTCACTGCGCGTTTTCGTTATTGTTACTAAGTTCCGAGTTTCGGAACTTTTCCGTATAGTTTCTGACATTAGCCAGAAGTTGGTTAAGTAAGCTACTGTTCTTGGTAAGATATAAGAATATCAGGAAAACTGTAACAGCAAATTGACGACCTGTTTAGCCTAGTTGGTAGTGACTCTGCCTCCGAAGCTAGAGGTCCCGGGTTCGAATCCCGGCCAGGGCATTTATATGTGCATTTTTCACGGATATTTGTTCTTGGGTCTTGGATGTTTTCTATGTATTTAAGTATGTATTTATCTATATAAGTATGTATATCGTCGTCTAGTACCCATAGTACAAGCTTTGCTTAGTTTGGGACTAGGTCGATTTGTGTAAGATTGTCCCCCAATATTTATTATTATTTATTTATTAAATGTTTGACATATTCCTAAGAAATGACTCGATAAAATATATCTCTATGTAATTATTTTCGATTTGTTTTGTATGGATTATCAATGTCACATAGCGTATATCGTAAAACGGAAGGAGAAGGGACGACGGGGCAGTAGGGCTGCTAATCAAGAATTTATTTTTTCATTTGGTAGTTTATTTATTGTATATTTTTAGACATAGTTTTTCTTCTTCCAGCAACAGTAAGTAGCAAAATTATAAATATAAAAAAATCATTGTCAAAGTTGATGTTCAAATGCGGTGGATTTTCGTCTGAATTTTAAATCATTTTTATGTTTCCCAACTCACCTCAATTCTACTTGTTACCCTAATAACCCCAACTACGGGGTCAGGTGGGACTTTCTACTATTTGGTGTTTATCGTTAAATTTATGAAATGAAAATACAGATAATCAGATAAGAGACCAGAATATTTTACTATAAATCAACGTGCCACATGTAAAAATAAACTATGGTCGAGGTTTAAATTTCTCATTATTATTAGTAAACGGGACTTAATCGCGAACAACTTTAATTTATCATTATTGTTTTAAATCAATATATCGTTAAAATTTCTGTCTTGTCCCTCTACTCCGCCCGTTTTACCGTTGCCTAAAACAATATTTGTTTTATCAGAATTTATTAATATGAATCTGAGCAGTAAAAACCAAACCTTATTTTCTGAATATATTAATTAAAAGGTACAATGTGAAAACGCCCATTTTTATTGAATTTCCAGGACATACATTACGCTTGACTACATTACATAAGTCCCAACAGTCCGCAAAACTCCAACGTAAATATCAGTCGGATCTGCCAAGTTTTGTCGCAGGTGGCTAGGCAAAAATCGATCCCCGCATGAAGTCGAGGATTGCATGAATAAACTTGTGAGCGTATTGGCAGGAGTTTTAGCACGTCTGGTTTAAACTGAACGTGGAAGTCTCCGTGGTATTGCTGTTCGGATATCATTACAGTCCATAAATATCGCTTAGATGTCGTTGTTGTATTTTCTGACTTAGTGAGGTGCAATCTGTACATGATTGCGGTATCCTACTTTATCGACAACATACTGACGATGCCTAGGTTTACTTAGTTATCGGTATACTGCAAGTGTTACATTTGCGTAGTAGTATTATTGTAGAGAAGCGAACCATCAATGCATCCCATGCCTATCAGGGAGTCATTTAAAAGTAGGCGTAGTAAACAGCGTGTACCGATTTGGCAGTTGACACTGAAATTCCCAATATTGTACAAACCCCGCTTCTAAGCTACGACAAGTGGCTTGAGCATGAAGCTGTCAAGCAGGCAGCGTTTGTAGGTTTGAAACCCACCTCGTACCAATGCGCTTTTCTGAAATTATGTATGGAACCTCTTATCGTTTCTCCGGCAGAGCCCTAAGGAAATGTAAAGATCTATGAAGTCTCTCTTTGGGTCAGCATGGGGTCTGCTACGCGATCCTTCTTATTAATGAGAGGCGGCTTGTACCCAGCAGTGGGGGGGACTATTGATGATGATAAAAATTATTTTAAATTTTTCCTGGAAGATGTTTAAAAATCGCTAAATCCCTTTACATAAAAGTAAAAAGAAAAGTAGTTTATTATTCAAATTAGGCATATTACATGCCACCTATGAACGTCAATAAACTACCACCGGTTCGGAAAAATATACCTCTGCCACGAGAAGAACCGGCGTCTGAAACTCAGCTAGGTGTCATTTTTTCAAAACAATATACCTACATTGTATAGTTAAATATAAAATTACAGTGTCAGCTACTGCAAAATAACAATGCTACAGTAGAAAACCTATTTTCGCGATAGATTAGTCGTGCAGGACACTATCACGGCCAAACATATGCTTTTGAAATAAGTGTTTGTTTAACTACAGATTTGAATTTAGAATTGCTAAGTTCAGCAATTCCAAATCTCTTCATAGATTTAGCCAGGTAGTTTTATGTTCGTAAAGTTAACAGGTATTAAATTTTAGTATTGAAACCATTAAATAGCGAGTGTAGCAACCAGGAATGCAATATAATCTAATTGCCATCATCCACTATACCGTGTTTTGTCAATTAGCAAATGAACACCGCGCAATACTAAGGATATTGGAGCAATTCCGCCATGACATTTATTTCCAATAAGTCGTATCTTCGTATGCGTGTAATGTTGACTTAAGACTTTTTGCCCAAGGACGGTCATTTTTACGTTATTACTTGGGTTTCGTACGTGAAATGTTGGTAATTACTTTGAAGCTCTAGAAAACGGATGCTTAGAATCGTTTATAAGGCGCATTGCTCTTGTCTGAACAAGACTACCTTCTAGCTATCTACTCGACTTGCGTTATCACTAAAATCTCTTTTACGTGTCTGCATCAAAATATTTATAAACTATACGAATGCTCTCCACATAGACAGATCTTCAGCTTTCCTCAAAAACCTGCAATATCATGCGCGTGACTGGGTGAATGATTTGGTATCTTGTGTTAACTTCTCTTGCTCTTCATTTAGCCAATAGCATACGATTTTACAGGATCGTCTTAGGGCAAGTGCTAGAAACGAGAAATTTCCTTGCACAGATATGTAAGGGTAGTTCTCGGTTAATTATCTAAATGAGGAGGCGGGTTTTATATGTATTAAGTGTCCACAGGAAGCACGGTTCTCCTTACAAACGTAGTTTCGCTCTCATTTTAAAACGGCATGCTGGAATAACATGAAACTTTGTATACACAATGGGATCCGGCATATCTAGGCCTGAAATTAGTTTCTGTTGACATATGCTATGTTTTCATACAAGAACTGAAAAACTCTGAAAATCGGTGTATATTTTTTCTATTACAATTTGTAGTAACAATTTGTAGTAACAGAATCTAATTTCCGGCCTAGATATGGCAGATCCCATTGTGTTTACAATGTTTCATGATATTTCAGCACGGCGTTTTAAAATGAGAACGAAACTACGTTTGTATGGAGAATAGAAGCTCATTCACAACAAACAGCTGCAATTGGTATGATTCGCAATCGCATAGGCCTCATTTTTATATTTTCAATACAGAGAAACACTGTAGTTATACAGGGTGATTCGGGAAACGTGAGCAAGCTCAACACTACGGATTCAGTAGATCATAAGCTACTGCTTCGTGCCACAGTTAGTGAAATTAACGTTTATTTTATCTTTGGTGTTGAAAACAAAATGCTTTAAATTATTATCGAAATTCATGGTCACTCTACAATCAGAATACTTCAGTCAAGTGAGACGTGTCAAATTGAATGTCATCTGAATCTGATTACTTTTGAAATATCGTAACTCACTCAATGTGACAATTTACTTTCTTCGTAATTAAAGTGCTGTCATAACAGTTAGAGGTTTAATCTTTATAAATCAGTTGTTTTAGGGTGACCATGATTGTACCTATAGAGAATTAAACTTTAACTTAACAAAATTAAAACACAGGAAAAAGATATAGGTGTTTCACTTAAGAGGGCGCAGTACGCTTAGTCTGGCTCGGTTCTCCATACAAACGTATTTACCCTCTCATTTTAAAACGCCATGCTAGAATAACATGAAAATTTGTATACACAATGGAATCCGGCATATCTAGGTCGGAAATTAGTTTTTGTTGCTAGAAATTGTAAAAGAAAAAAATACAGCGGTTTTTTTGAGTTTTTTACAGCTTGTATGAAAACCTTAATAATCGCTGTATTTTTTCTCCATTATAATTTCGAGCAACAGAAACTATGTTCCGACCTAGATATGCCGGATCCCATTGTGTATACAAAGTTTCATGTTATTCTAGCATGGCGTTTTAAAATGAGAGCATAAATACGTTTGTATGGAGAACCGAGCGTACTGCGCACTCTTAAATACTATATGGTGAACGATTCATTGCCATTTAATATGTATGTGGTGTTGGTCCTGCTCACGTCTCCTGAATCACCCTGTATAACTTAACCTAGCCACACGCATTATTTGTTAGTTCAACTATAATGTGTACATTACAAAACGACCACCTGACAAGGTTATGACGAACGAGCCTGACATGACGCGGCTGTTATAAAAATAATGGACCTACGAGACAATAATGTTTCTACTTCCCGACCTGCTTCATAGTTTATGACTGTTTAAGTTAATACCTATAATAGGAGTTGTAAACTTTCGAGGATAGGTATAGGTATTCCTAAATCAAAGTGAGTAGAAATTACGTTCTTGATTATTCACATTTAAATCTGTTTTGCAAATAATTACAAAAGTAAAAGTAAAAAAAAGTAAAAGTAGTTTATTCTTCAAATTAGGCATATTACATGCACCTATGAACGTCAATAAACTACCACCGGTTCGGAAAAATAAACCTCTGCCACGAGAAGAACCGGCGTAAGAAACTCGGCGAGGTGTCATTTTTTCAAAACAATATACATTGTATAGTTAAATATAAAATTACAGTCTCAGTTACTACAAAAATAACAAGCTACAGTAGAAAACCTATTTTCGCGATAGATTAGCCGTGCAGGACACTATCACTGCCAAACATCCCTGTCCATGATGTAATCGTTTACCTTATAATATGCTTTTGAAATAAGTGTTTGTTTTACTACAGATTTGAATTTAGAATTGCTAAGTTCAGTAATGTGTTTTGGAATTTTATTGTAGAATTTAATACAATTTCCCAAGAACGACTTTTTCGCCTTTACTAGTCTATAGAAGGTTATTTTCAGTTTCCCAGTGTTTCTGGTGGCTATTGGTTTATCAGCGTTCGTTGGGAAATTGCACAAATTCTTCCTAACATACATTATTATTTCAAATACGTATAGGGACGGCAGGGTTAGAATATCTATTTCTTTGAAAAATTCTCTTAATGAGTCACGCGACCCCAAGTTATAAATTGCCCGGATAGCCCTTTTTTGCAAAATAAAAACAGTTTCAATATCTGCAGCTGATCCCCACAAGATTAGACCATAAGTAATTATACTATTAAAATAAGCAAAGTAAACTAACCGTGCCGTTGCCACATTGGTAAGCTGCCTTATTCTCCTGACTGCAAATGCAGCAGAGCTCAACCTACTTCCTATCGCTGTTATATGGGAACCCCACTGCAATTTTGAGTCCAATGTAATACCTAAGAATACAGTTGACGTAACAAATTCTAATGTTTGGCCATTAAGTTTAATATTTGTATCTAAGTTTCTATTTGACGAGTTCGCTAGAGAGAATTTCATACATTTAGTTTTTTTCGGATTCAACACTAAGTTATTGGCAGCAAACCAGTCAGATATCATGGACAGGGTATTATTTGGTTCAATGAGTTCAGTATCTTTCCTATTTACCTTGAACAGTAATGAGGTGTCGTCTGCGAACATTACAATGCCTGATCTTCGGCTTACCATATATGGTAGATCATTTACATAAACAAGGAACAGGAAAGGGCCTAGAATAGACCCCTGAGGTACTCCCATCTCTACCACTGTCTCTGACGAAAGGGCTTTATTTATCGCTACCTTTTGATTTCTCTGTGTTAAATATGATTTCATAAGATCCAATGCATGTCCTCTGATACCATAGAAATTAAGCTTACAAATTAAAGTTCCATGATCTACACAATCAAAAGCCTTGGAAAGGTCACAGAACACTCCAATGGCGTCATATGACTCTTCCCAAGACTGCAAAATAAATTTTATTAAACTTGCACCTGCATCAGTAGTTGATCTACCTTTCGTGAAACCGAACTGCTGTGCGTGCAAAATATTGTGTGAATTAAAATGAGAAACCAATTGCGTAAGCATTATTTTTTCGAATATTTTGCTAAACGCAGGTAGGATAGAAACTGGACGATAATCAGAAGGATTATCTCTATGACCTGATTTGAAAATAGGAACTACTTTACTACACTTCATTAAGTCTGGAAAAATGCCATTGTCTACACAACTATTAAAAATGAGAGCTAGAGTGGGTGCAACGACCTCGAGAATAGATTCCAGTACCATGACTGACACGCCCCATAAGTCCTCAGTCCTCTTTATTTTTAACATTTTAAAAGACTTCAGTACATCTAGAGGAGAAACATGATGAAATTTGAAAATATTTAGTGACTCTAATTTTACGTTCTCATTCAGAAGGGATTCTGCTATTGTGGTAGATGATGCCAAACTTTGAGTCGTGACTATAGGAATTTTGGAAAAGAAATTATTAAATTCATCGGCTACTTTTAGTGCATTAGTAATTAAATTATCCTCTATTTTCAAAGAAATCGTGGACTCTTTATTACTTCTCTGCCCAGTCTCTGTGTTTATTATTTTCCAGACAGTCTTGGCTTTGTTATCTGAGGACTTTATTTTATTATTCAAGTGCATTGCTTTTGCCTTTGTGCACACTGTTTTGAATAATTTGGAATAATCCCTAACATACTGATGGAAGCGTTCGTCAGTGGTGCAAGATCTCCTTTCATAAAGTTGGTATAAGTTATCTCTACTCTTTCGAATTCCGGTAGTTGCCCAATCATTAAATCTCATTTTATTGTTTATTTTAATACGCTTTTTACTACAAGTCCTATTAAATTCGTTACACACTGTATTCAGAAGCATTTTGAATTGATCATTCGGATCATTTGATTCTACCTGGGTGTTCGGCATGGCGACTAGTAGATTTGACTTTAGTAGTTCTAGTCTACTTTTACTCAGGGGTCTTATTTCTATAACGCGATCTGGAGGTTTTACTTCGCAAGGTAGCCTGACCATCTGAGCTTTATGATCCGACCGGACTCCATTCACTATGCTTCTGTCTAGATGAGGACAGTTTAACCAAATATTATCTATGCAAGTGGCAGAGGTCGGAGTAACTCGGGTAGGTGCTTCAAATAAGTAGTCAAAATTGAACGATTTAAAAAGAGTGATGTACTTATCTTTTTCGACTGATTGTGATAAAATATCGATATTAAAGTCGCCACAGACCACTACTGGTTTTTTACCACTTATTGCTTTACTAAGTACATCCTCCATAATTTCTATAAAAGATATTAAGTCACCTGATGGTGGTTTATAAATGCAAAATATCAGATACTGATCCGTCTCTGCACAAGCAATCTCACAAACACGATCAACAGAACAACCTGAGAGGTCTTTACGTTCTTTAAAAGTTAACCCATTTTTCACTAAAATAATAGAGCCACCACCCTCTGCGGTAGTTCTGTTGAATGCGCTGGCCAATACGTAATTATTTACATTAAATTTCATCATATGATTCTTTAACCAAGTTTCTGTTAAGCAGACTACATCTACATTAAGCTCTTCTGTAAATAATTCTAAATCTAGTATTTTGCCAGTGAAGCGATTTATATTTTGGTGTAATAAAATTACACTATTGTGCTTCTCCATTGTCCCAACAGTCAGTTTAAAGACAAATCCGCTATTGGAGATGTCGTCCTATCCAAGGGGGAGGGGGAGCTTATATTTCCAAAAACGGAATTAATAAAAGATGCTAAAGATTTAGCAAGTCTGTCAGTTGTAATACGGTAATCACTAATAGCATTATTAGTGTCAAAAAATATAACGTCACTATGACGGCACGTCAGCTTATACATAAGCTTATTGAGATTACACGCATGACTGTTAGCACTGCAAGGAGAAGCAGAATAGGGTAACGCGCCTATAATAACATTTTTAGCACCTAGCTTTGACAGGCATTCGAACTCAGTCTTCATCTCAGAGTACCTAATATTTGAGCCATCACCTAACATTAATACAATTGTGGTCTGTTCATTTATATGGACATCTTTAATATTATTTATGATTTTTTCAAATGAGGCATCGGGCATACAATAATTTATAACACAGCTGTTCTGAATATTATTACATAAAATTTTGCCCAATCCTCGTCCTACCCTATCTGAGAAAACCAGAGTTCTATTTACATTATTACAGGCTGGGGTTATTTTTTCCGGTGACACCGGCAAGCTGCTGTTCGACACAGATGAGTAAACTGCATCTCCGGGCAGAGGGTGAGCCTGCCGGAGCGCATACTCACATTCACACGAAGACTGCTTGGTAAGCAGTGCTTCCAAACATTCCTCGTTGTGGTGGCACAGCTCCAGCAGTTCATCCGCTGCCAGGATATGTTCACTAATTTGCTTCTGAGACATTACATATTTATTAGTTAGATCTTTCAAAGAATTTTGTAATCTGTTCAGTTCGGCTTGCAGCTTGTCAGTGTCCGTTTCATAAATGGTCCTACTGTAGCATAATTGCTCTTTGTAAGAATTTAACTCTTTCAAGACACAGACATGATTTTTTCTCAATTGAGTAATTTTATGAATATTATTATACTGTCTGTACAATCGTTTTGATTTTTTTATAAATCTATTTAACTTAACATACTTTTTGTATTTCTTATAACTTTTAAAACAAACTTGCTTATCATAAAAGGAGTCCTCTGTCAAATCTATTACACTAGAAGGTCCAAAATTGCTGCAATGCTTTGCATAAGCGTTTGGTGTCACAAGTTCTTCAAAGAGCCGCTGAGTGTTGTTTATTTGCTGGCTCTCTGCCTCTTCTTGCAATTGACGGACCACCTTGTGGGCATCGGAGAGCTCATACTCTAGGTGATCCACACGTTGCAGTGTCCGCTCATGGATATCACAGCACTCTTGAAGACTGTTCAGTTTCTCCAACAGATGGTCACGCTGTATGACAGTATCCGCATGCAAAGCATCCAGGTTGGCTAACTCACATTTGAGTCCTGTGTTTTTTTGAATAATCAATTTAACCTCCTCTTCACTTTCATCTCGTTCCCGCAGTAGCTGGTCACACAGAGATTTAGATTGCTTTAGTTCCTTGAGTGTTGCATTTAATTTCCTTTCCAGTTCACGTACTGTGGCCTTGCGTGTCATAACTGAGCTAGACATGTTGAGCTAGCTGGACACACAGCTCTCCACAGCACCTGAAATATGATGGCAACACGACTAAACACCAAGCAAGGAAAGCACAGTCGAGAGAGAGTAGGACTGAACAGATATTAAGTGTATAGATAGAATATAAATATGAACGTAGAAGGCAGAATTGAATTGTGAATATAAGAGTGAAAATATGTATGAAAAGAATATTTGACAGAGTGAAACACAATTGGCATAAAAGTTATGAATCAGCTGACCGAGTCCGATGTCAGTTCCGAGTGAGGTTATGCTTGTAGTTACTTATTAATTTAATACGGGAAGTATTCAAGTTAAATGTTATTTAATGTAACATAAAATGCAGCTATGACTTATTTATATTGAACACAATACTCCCCAGATTAATCGTTGAAGTTTCAAACGATGATGCGTTACGATGACGTTTGGCCGGTAGCAATTTTAGTTCTTCTTTTTCGTCTTTACACTGTCTCTCGCGATTAGTTTATATATTACAACGTGCATGGAATCTCTAAGATCAGTTTAATGAACAATATTTTTCTTGATACTTTTATCGAAAAACTATATCACGGGTGTTCGTTGTTCAGTAAAATAATCTTAGAAGGAGCTATTTTAGTTGCAATAAACAGATATTTACAGATATTGGACCCGGGTATGTCCTAAAACTACGACCAACACCACCGGGGGGTGGGCAGCAGCATCCCTGTAGTGCGGTGGAGATACTGCGATCGCCAACCCGCATGCCAAGCGTGGCGATTATGGCATTTACCCCCCATGAAATTGAGGGAGGCCTATGTCCAGCAGTGGACATCTTTCGGCGGCTCCTAAACAGATATTTGCAATTGCAAGACTCCACCTTGCCATACGTTATAAACCAATTGCAGTACATATATAACCTCTTCAACAATAAGGATATAGAGATGACCTCGTCGATCAAACGTCGAACCATCGCATTCACTCATAAAGAAAGATAATCGAAATGCAATTAGTTTGATTGCATGGACCCATTAGCGGCTCTCATGTCATTAACCTTTCATCATAGCAAAAGTGACCGTAAATTCATATTAGCACAGGTAAACATGGCGAAATATGATTACCAAGTACTTTAAAATAAACTAAATCGGTGCTCAGGTTTCTGGATACTTTGTTAATTGCCACTGTTACTGCCGTGTTGCATTATAGTTCTCATTAAGGATAATTCATTACTTCTGAGATGAGGAATTCTTGCGTCCAAACAAATTGGGTAAATAATTTAAAGATCTCAAGAATTGCTTTCTTGTTCCCTGGAAGTGTGTGGATACCCTTTCTTTCAGGAATTTTGAATAGTGCTGCTAGGGCTGCAGCTTACACAGCTGAAAACCTCAAGCAGTGGAAATACGAGTATACAGCTATTGAATTTGGCTACCTACCATGTTTGTTGCCGTTTGGGAAACGCTTAGGCTGGCTGGTGAAGACTGCCAGAGGGTTGGTTTTTGAGTCGCCCAACGGATCTGCATTGCCATTCAGTGCCTACTGGGCACCTTACCACACGGCAAAGACCTAAACCCGATTTTTATTTGTAAATGTAGAATTTCGTATATGGTTTACCTGTAGGCACTCGCAATCGACAGACACTTTACGCTCGAAGTTGTAGACGATTACATATACCTAGGACAGACTGTCCAGTTAGGTAAGTCCAACTTCGAGAAAGAGGTTAATCGTCGAATCCGACTCGGCTGGGCAGCGTTCGGGAAGCTACGACACATCTTACCGTCCAATATTCCGCAGTGTCTCAAGACGAAAGTCTTTGACCAGTGTGTGTACTGAAACGTAGCCGCTTACTATGGGCCTCATAAGAAGACTCAACGTCACCCAAGAGCAATGGAGATGGCTATGCTGGGAGTTTCTCTGCGTGATCGCATCAGAAATGAGGCCATCCGCAGCCGAACCAAAGTGACCGATATAGCCCTCCGAATCGCTAAACTTAAAGTGGCAGTGCGCGGGGCACACAGCACGCAGAACCGATGGCCGTTAAGACGGAAAGGTTCTCGAGTGGCGACCACGTACCGGAAGGCGTAGCGTGGGCAGGCCCCCCACACGGTGGACTGATGACCTGGTAAGGGTCGCGGGTGTCCGCTGGATGCGGGTGGCGCAGGACCGGTCATTGTGGAAGTCTTTGGGGGAGGCCTATGTCCAGCAGTATTTATAAAACAACAAATAAATATTACTTTTAAACACTTTCTTATAAATTAATAAAAAATGCTTATCGAAGTTAGTACCTGCCTTGTGCTTACGTATACGTATATGAAACAGAAATTAAAGTAACATACTGACTGAAAAATTAAATGAATTGAAATGAAATTCTTTTATTCCAAAGAATATGCATGAATTGATATTATATATAATTAGAAATTAGATTAATCAAAAGACTTAATTAGATTTAGGTTTTAATTAGTTAAATTAGGTATTTAACTAATTAAAGACGTAATTTGCAGTAAGAATATTATAGAGAATACTCTCTGGTTTGTCTGAAGTGAGATGAGCGCTGTTGTGAATTACAGCCCTGGAGGAGAGGCGGTTAAGTTGGATGCTGCGTAGTCCCTACGGGAGTAAAACTTGGTCAAGACGGGACTCTTAAAAGTTTGCCTCGTTTTTATTTTTCATTACTTATTTTATGTAGTTGCTGTTCCCAAGGCTTCATCCGGGATATATAACCACTGTACAACCTGAAGGAACATTCTTAATATCGGTGAAATATTTTTGAAATAGGATTGAGTATAATTACTAACTTAAAAACTAAGACTACTTTTACATATTAGAACGGGTGGAGTCTGTATTCGGAATTTAGTACTTTATCGAGAACTTTTTGATGTCGTTCAGATTTCCTTAATGGAAGCATTATTTAATCAAACTAATTAACAACACGAGAGTAAATTTCATTACTGTCTTCTTAACAACTGTTTGTCCTATCCATCCTATATTAGACTGCGACTTACAAAGCAATGCAAATAAGCATCCATCACTTAATATCGGTTTAAAAAAAGCTTGCTTAAATTGCTTTACTGAAAAAAAACAAACCTGCCGCTAGGCAACTACAGGTGTGCAAAGTTGGCAACCCTGCAAAGCAAAAGGACATTACGGACAATAAACAGTCATTTACACTATAAAGAAATATTGATTTGTCTTAAGAAACATTTGAAAAGTAAGAACACTGTTTGAATGCCTCTCTTCTATTTTTTTTATTTAATTGTTTATTGATAAAAATTAACACTAACAGTTGAACCTTACGAAGTATGTTTTGTACATTCATTAATAATTACACATTTCATTGAATAGAATAGTATTGCTAAATTGCATTCAATAAGTTAATTACATAAAAAGGCGTTATTGATAATAATATATTACATTAGTAAAATGAGTAGGTATTATAAGTTTGTACATTGTACCTGCCAGAAGCCACATATGTCCGTTACACCTGCGTACGGTTTACCAAGACCACAGGTAACATAAATTTTATAGCCCCCTTAAATATTTAGTCGTGCTTAGTTTATAAAAATAAAACCTTTTATACGGAGCTAAAATATATCGTCATATACAAAAAGAGATATTACGGAAGCCGTCAATATGCTTGACTTGATTCACTCTTGAACGGTTCTTTCAACCTACCTTTAACTTCTATTTTTAAAATTCCAGACTAGCTTTTACCCGCGACTTCGTCCACGTTGATTCGTTAATCGCCACAAGGGATTAATTAAAAACGCCTATGCAATATCCAATAGCAAACATTTCATGTAATAGCGAGTTAAGTTTCCCAGATATGCCAATCTCGCATCTCTCTCAAAAAGTGGAAACCTCTGTTCCCTTTTCACGTCTTTAAGGCATGATTTCTGTGACATTAATGTCCTTTCCGGGGCCTATTTCCAAACCAAATTTTCAACTAAATCGGTTCCTCTGGTTAAACGTTGGAACGTTACAGTCTGTCTGTTAGAGACGGTTAAGTTTGCATTTATAATATACATAGTATGGATATTCAAACACAATATATCTGAAATATTTTAAAACTCGCATTGCCTCTGTCCCTTGACACATTTTAACGTAAAGCCTTAAAATCTCTCTAGAGTAACGTTTCGCTGAAGTTTCCCAGCAAAATATTTAATGTGTCATAAACAAAAGCCCTTTAGGCATCGCAATTTAACTTGCTCAGCAACTTTTATTTAGTCATACTAGAAAAAACGTTGTAAGGAACTTGTTTGGACCAGTCTTCGCTCTTCATAGAAGTTTTTTATCTTATGAAAAAATCGAACTCTATGCGTTATATTGATGTAAATGTTTTTGAAATTATTTAAGTTAGCCGAGTGGCATCAAACGAACCAGTTCAAAAAGCGGCTTTATGGTTCAAGTAAATCCACACACACACTTTTGAAATATTTTTTCACGTTCAGTCGGCGGGTGGTGCAGAGACGGCCATTGTGGAAATGTGGAAGTTGTTGGGAGAGGCCTATGTCCGGCAGTGGGCAACCTTCGGCTGATATGATGATACAGTCGCCATCAGATACACAAACATCTGAATACGACTCACCTTCTACCCTTCCGTCTCCGTGTAAAATGTGTGATTGTGTCAAAAAAATATTTTTGTTACAAGTTTTTATATTCCACTTTACCCTTTTTTCCACAGTTATACGTAGTTGTCGTTAAAGTGGTTCAAATGTACTCAAACACGGCGAGTTTATCTTGTGTAATTTAGAAGTTGCTGTCGCCACCTTCTGTCTTCATCATCCGATCAGCTTAGTGGTGCCATAATATTACATTGTCGCCGAACTTACATAACTATACCAAATTTTGGCGATTGTGTTTCGGCCAAAACTCAAGCAAAAGCCAAAATTGTGTTTCTGTTTAGGCTGAAAGTCGTGTTTCGGTCGGTCAACAATTTATTATGCCCTTACTCTTAACGTTCAGCAAACCTGTTTTAGACAAATTGGCCGTTAAAATATTCTGTCTTTATCTGTCACATGACACTTCCGTTTGGGAGAAACGGATAAAACACATTTTAATTAACTGAGGCGTTTTAGGTTTCATGAATAAGGGCCCCTTCAAACGCATAATGTAGCTTCAACACTAGTCTACTATAAAATCGGTGTCTAGACGGTAGTATAAATATTTAACTGACTATAGAGACTGAAACAGAAATAAAAGAGATGTTCACTCCAACCGTAGTAACCAATAAAAATATTTCAAAGTTAACGAAATGTTTGAAACGGGATTAAATTCCGGAAAAAATACCCAATTTCATGTAATTCCGGTTCTGCCAACCTTATAAGGTCATGCGTCATTTTTATGTGCGGCCCGATCGTAACCAAATATTTATATTGTCTGTGAACGGGAACAGGCCTTTTCTGGATTTATATTATGGGTTCCTATTAAAAATGACCGTTAGTCATTTTTGTTACGTTTGTACGTGACTTTTCAGTGTTGAGTAAAATCACAGTTTCGAAACATTAATGTTCTGGCAGTTCCCTATTATCAACGTCAAAAATCCAAGATATCGAATTTTGATTTATAGCAGAGGAAATAATAAAATCACAGCACTTCTGAAAAATCAGCCAAGTGCGCTTCTGGCCACGCGCAATTTAGGGTTCCGTATTTGTCCACCCGTTATATTATGCGAAATTAAAAGTTCACAAGAGTACCTGGGAAACCACGCTTTGCTCGTGTATTCCCGGTGAATACGAGTTATCCCGAAGATGAGACCTACTTAGATATTTTTTTCGTTTCCGGAAAGCCCTATATTGTAAACTTCGTTAAAATCATTAGAGGGAATTCTAAGATTTCAATTACGAACAAATAAATAAATAAATGATGCTCGTTTACTAGTACAAAATACAAATAAAATAATAGTTACAAAATATATAGGATAGGGTACAAGAGACAAAATGCCAGTTTACACGTTTGTATCTGAAAATAATTATTTCGACATTTTAAATTTAATGTTTTTATTCACTGTATGAATAAATTACAGGAAAGTTATTTACTCATACTCATTCTCGTACTTGTTTATTTGCAATGATTTTATACATTGCACGTCAAAATAATTTCGTAATAATACATCAAATAATACCATTTTCCTTTTTTTGTTAAATTTAGGTATACCATTGCACGAGTGACGTGAATTATGACAATGACAGTTTTGTTATGGTACTGATTCACTACTCATTATAATATCTCGCATGTCTACTGCTTTTTCCTTTATATTAGAAATTGGGAAGAAAGTTAATTATTCTTCCAGAAACTCATTAGCGAGTTCCGGACTGCGCGAGTTTGGGGAGAACTCACGAAAAGGTTCTTTCTGCGAAAAAGGAATTTGACATGGGAGTTAATTTGCCAATGTTTTTATTACACATAGGTATTAGTACATTTCGATGCTAGTGCGGGACGAGTGAAGAATGACATTTCCGCACGTGTATTGAACGACGTTTTTTAATACAGTTGCGAAAAAATAAGAAAAACAACAAGTAATATTTATAAAAACAATATCGAATGTTGCCTTTAGAAACTTAAAACATGCTTGCAGTAAGTAAAAACGCCTCTTCTTTGACAGGCGTTTCGGCAGCTATTCCGTTCCACTCAGACAACTTATTAAGAACGGTTTTTCAATATTCAATATTAAAAAATAAACGTGTTATAATGATGAAGAGGTAAGTAATAAAATATGAAATGTGTATATTTTTCGTATTCTGATATTAACAGTAGGTTTTTATGTTGATTACGACGTTTAAAGAAAACTAATATTTAACACCCAGCAATAAGGAGTCATGCATTGGAACAAACATAAATTTAAAAAAATTGGAAAAGTGAAAAGCACTAGTGCGCGAAAACCAACTTTCCGCACGCTAAACAGCTACGTAAAGTAGCACTTTTTGAGCAACTGTATTAAAAAATATTTGACGACGATGGAGCGATGATATCGTAGCTACGGCTGGAAAAAAATGGATAAACAACGCGAAGGAAAAATAGATTAACAACGCGAAGGAAAAATGGATTAACAACGCCAAGGAAAAATTGGATGAGGCCTGTATATACGTAAACAGGGGTTCCAATCAATAGATAAATGCAAAGTAAAAGAAAATAAAATTAATACTTAAGCTTCCACAAACAAAAACTACAAGTTAAATATAAATATTCTAACATACCTACTGTAAATATTTTTACAGTACTTATACTTACACTTACTTACAGTACTTATACTTACTTTTTTTTTATTACTTTCAGTATATGGTGCTACTTCACCGCACGAGTGCGGTAATCAGCAGATTACGTGCATATGTCGAAACTTTAAAGAGCCATATGTACTGTAAAACGTTATACGATACACGTGCGAACAGGTAATTCGCAACTCGTGTCGATTTAAAACACTCCCTTCGGTCGTGTTTCAATTTATCACCACTCGTTGCGAATTTCCTGTTCTCTGCACTTGTATCGTAATGTACTATTACAAGTGGAAACGTCCACTTAGCGGAATTATAATTTCCAACCGAAAATGAAACATTGAACAATTTATCACCCCGGGGGGGATTTGAACCCGCGACCTCTGGAATCCGTCCATCGCTCTTTCCAACTGAGCTACTGGGGGTGATCAATTCGAACATATATAAATTGATGAAATTATTCTAACATATATAATAAATAAATCAATACTAACACAATTTAAAATTAATAAAATAAGAAATGAATTGTTAAACATAGTTAAGTAATAAGGAAATAATAAAAGGCTTATTATTATTATACATTATTTTAATAGTTGTAACCTCTTACTCTATGTTTATGCCATACGATTAAATAAATAATTAAGTGATATTTTATTATACGTACACGGATGCATTTTGAGTCTAAAGCATATGCTGCTTTGGAATTTATTTATACTCATATTTCTTTATTGGTATTACACCATCATTATACTACAAGCTGTTGAGATTAGAGACTATAAGTCAATTTATAACAATGAAATTAAAGTTTGCATTAGTAAATGGGAATACATGTCATGGATTACAAACAAATTATTCTCTCTCAGGAATTCAGTTACGGAATCATAGGACTTTTAGATTAGCATCACTTTGAGTTATAGGGCATATACAAGACTCGTTAAATATCTTTGATTTCATTAGGCACCTTATACATATCTTCGACACCAGTACGTCTAACCTTTGGGCTGTTTTTTAAGACGATGCTTTGGGAGCTCCAGGTCATGTTGTCTTCTGTCCCGGAAACGATTACTTGACCAGTTTTTCTTTGCGAAATCATCTAAATTCTATTTGACATGTTTGTGTAATGTGTTTTACTGACTGACTACAATGGCTAACCGACCAAAAGTGAGTCTTGACCTTCGACACGCGTTGTTGCCACTTTGCCCGAACGGTGTTGTCGAATTAGACTTGCGCTCAGGTCGCGAACAGGCCGGAAATGGCGCAAGATCAGCATTCCAGTCATGTTTAATTTTGAGGTTATTTTTAACCTTCTGATGTACGGGTGACAACCACAGCTGTCAGTTAGGCAACAACGCTGTAGTACGGGTGTCAATTATATGTTGATCGAAAGACAGGCGAAGTTCCATATTTTTTCAACAATTTTTGTGCCTTGTTAATTCCGGTCATAACACATAGTGGCATTAGAAAGGATTCAAAGTAAAAAATACCACAATATTTTGGTAGATGGCGCTGAAATAAATCAAATTTAAAAAATCCCACCTTTTGTGTCAACTGGGATTGACATACCCGTATTCCACGAATGCTGATTACGTAATTCAATGTAGCCGTTTCCGTCATCTGGGGTTGTGACAACGGTAGTCTATACGTAAATGCAGATAAAGCAAATCCGCAAGATCTGTCTTATGCCGCATTTTAAGTGACTGATATTTTTGCAATTGCATTCTCATGTCATAACACCCGGGTATGTCCTTAAACTACGACCAAGACCACCGGGGAATGGGCAGCAGCATTCCTAGAGTGCGGTGGAGATACTGCGATCGCCAACCCGCATGCCAAGCGTGGCGATTATGGCATTTACCCCCCATGAAATTGGGGGAGGCCTATGTCCAGCAGTGGACGTCTTAGGGCTGATATGGTGGTGGTGGTCATAACACAACTTTACAGTAATTATTACAGTTTTAACGCGTCGCTGTGTTAAATATTCTGTAAAATAATGTAAATTAAACTAAAGGCGGTAGAAATCGCTTATAGTGAACTAAAATATTTGATTTTTAAGTGAGAGATATTAAGCGTGAAATACGGAATATTGATGTTCATAATGGCAAAAAGTGATTATTTATCAAATGTGTATATTATATTTCGTATGTATATTATAATTCAAAACCTACAAGTAACTAAGTGAAATTATGACTAACGGCGGACGCTCGTCGCTGTTTTAACATTCCCGTATTGAGGCACTGCTTCGCCGTTCAAGGCCAAGTACAGAAAGGGTTAAAGTTACTATAAATATTTTTGTATATTCCCGAAACATTCGTCCGTAACTGACTATAATTGTGCACTAAGCTAACATTACTGTGTGTAATTATTTTATTCATCTGTCATTTGTTTTCGTCATTTGGCAGCAAATAGAACATTTTCTCAAACATGCAATGAAATATTGATGTTATGTTCCTTATAATAGGCTGCGAAGTATGACGTTTCAGGTGCGGCTAGGACAAGAGGTTGTTAATGGAATTTCATAAAAATCTTGCAGGCCTAGGCCGGCAAAGTCCTCTTTTTTAATTTCCATTCCAAATAAATATTTGGCACAGGCATCATGACATTCTGCCACTATGCGTATTAAAAATTTAACTTTGATTTTTTTTGTTGTTTATTTCATTGCATGTTTGAGAAAAGCACTATACATACCTCGGCGGGAAATATGGGGTTGCCTGCCTTAGACCTATCCGGCCTCGCTTCGCTCAGCCGTCTATATGTCTTCGGCCAGCAACCCCTTTTGTCCCGGCCTCTGTAGTAATGTACTATTATATAAATATCATTCTTAAGGTACTTTTCCAAGTTTTCTTGTTTGGGAGAGGAGCACAAGTACAGAATATCAAGGTAACATTAGCTAGCTAGCAAGACCGAATGTTGATGGCCACATTCGCCTGTGACCTTGTTATTCACAAACCTACACGTCCTTACCTCTCATCTCACCCGTTTTTATATGATTTTAGCATGTCTAAATTTGACAGATGACTTTTGACAGTTTCCATTATAAAAAGGGGTGAGGTGTAATGTGATGGGTGAGGACGATTCGGTTTCTAAATAAGAGGGCAAATACTAAAAACTTACCGAATAGAAATAGAAATAGAAATAGAAATACATTATTCGTAGCACATAAAAACATAGATGATAAAAAAATAAAACAATAAAAATAAGAAAGCGCCACGAATTGGTCCCGACTCAGCATAGTGCCAACCTTACGGTCAACGCTGGTCTTCCGTCGGGGCCAACTGGTGAGATCACGGCGTATAACACACTTAAAAATAAAACTAAACTCTTAATTAACACGCATTGAAATAAAGAAATACAAAAAGCAATAACAAACATTTTAATAAAACCAGTTTTGCATAGGCTGTGGCATGGGTTCTTGAACGCGACCTTACAAACGTCAGTGCTTGTTTCGCCCAACAGCCTGCCAGAGACAACTAGCGCCGCTGCCAGCGGCCACTACGCGAAACACACTGACGTAATGTAATGTAATTAATTGCAGCAAACCAATTCAACATGTTTTAACAGAAATAATAAAGATATTGAGGTCATGGTCACGCCACGTGCTCCTCTCCTGTTGTAATTTGAACGTATGGTGAATGAATATAAATATCTTTAACCAGTTGATGTAAGATTTTACTGGATTAAGAGAGCAACCACACTGAGATTATGGACACAATATGAGCTAACAACATCAATTACTCAAGACATACAAGTTAAAACATATACGGCATGAAATACAGATGAAGCATAAAACAGAGGTACATATATGCACTAAAATGTATAGGATTTATATACAGCTTGTATCAAGCTTGCAGGTCTCCTGCCTTTGCTGGTGTTCAAGCATATGGTTTTTAAGTTTTATTCTAAATGTGTGAATATGTTGCAGGCTTCTTATTGGCTTACACAGCTTCCACTTAATACAGCTTCTTTCGATTGATGAAAGGTAAATAGTCCAGGAGACAGTACTTTATGTACTATTAGGTATAGTTGAAATTTTCTGAAGTGAGTTCAACAAGCAAAAAACAATTCCTAAAACCATGCCATACAGTTGGTAACCACAGATTAAAATAACGAGCTCGCAGTAAAAGCGGATTATAACCTATTGCCTGCCTATTGTTTTTTAAATATTATCTTAGTTGCACGGCCCACATCTGCTTTTCCTTAAGTTTGACTGGTAGAGAATGCTTTATGGCATTAAGTCCGCCTTTTGTATAATAAGTTTATCTTTTGTGAAATAAAGATTAAATAAATAAATAAATGCGAATTACATGACTTAGTTCCGCCCTCCCCATTCCATCACCGGAAGTCCAGACGTGGTGAGTACCATAATGTAGAGAATAACGAGTTTTACTGCACGGACTAGCACAAGTGCACGCGACTGGGGCGACAAGCGAGACAAGATGCAATTTCCATATTAACTTAGCTCAAGAGCAAGTACGAGTAGTGAGTGTTTATGAAAGGTTGAGATATTCTGAACCAGACTTTCTACCACTAGGCTTTAAATCGCAAAAAAATATTAGAGGGCACAAGAAAACCAACGGCAGCTCTTTGCCTGTAATAAAGTATGATGGAAAAGAGAACTTTCTGCTCATACGTTATACTAAAAAGTTCCAGAACTTGACGAATCGACTTTGAAAGCGTTATGAAACTTTGCCGTAACAATTTACTATTCGACTGAAAACTTATATTTTATTCCCAATGCGATAAGGTTCTAAATAAAACGTCAAAATTGGATGCGGTTTAAAAGTTGGCACGATATTTACAATATTTTATTGGTATGATAAATTTAAGTTTAAACGAGACTATTTTAATGTCATGTGAGTCGGGAAATCTTGTTCTCTGTTTAGTCTATTTTAAAAGTGGCATTTGGCCCGAAGACACATAGGTACACATAAGAAGTTTTTCTACTTAATCTTAATATAGAATTTGGTGTAAACTATTGTCAAAAACAGTAAAAATATTTTTTTTATACCACGTCGGAGGTAAACGCCCCGCCTAATGATGGTAAGCGGTCACCGCAGCCTATGGCCGCCTATAGTATGTCACATGCGCGATGCCGACATTTAACAAATTTTATATAGAAAACTCCCGTGAGTTTGAGACATATTAACCGGTCCGGTCTGAAACATGTCGAGCGATATTCGACCTTTAAGACGTGAGTGACCCGTTTCATTATGTTTAATATATTTAACAAATTATACACTCCTTTCTTGATGAACCCCATACTGTACCCTAGTCCTCGTTTGGTCTGAAATTCTTCACAATCATTAATTCAAGTTTAGTCTGAAATTCTCGACAATCATTATAATAACTGAGCGTTTGAAAAGACGTTTCATAAAAAGTTCCTGATTTGATTAACGGTCAAATACTACGAGTATGTCGCTATTTGACAATTCTACTTGAAAAAGGTGATGTAGGGTAGCCTCGCCGGTTCTCGTCCGATTAGTATAGTTGCCAACTTTGTGACGGGAAAATAAAATGTTAAACTATCGCAATTTATACGAGTAATATTTCTTTTTGGCAATATACTCTATATTTCGCCAAGTTTAAGTTTTAACTAATAACATACACCGTTATTCTTGTAAAAGATGATTAATGAAAAAGTATGGTTTTTGCCGGTTCTCGTCCGTTTGTCCCGGTTCTCGTCCACGCGGTGCCAGTTCTCGTCTATAGGAAAACAGGAGTGATTCATACACTCAAAAACCAATTTCTGAGTATAAAACCTTGAATGTGTAGGTACTTACCTATTTATCTTACAATGTTTAAATAGTTGGGTTTTGTTATTAAGAAATAAAGAAATGGACAACTTATTTTTTATAGATATAAAGGGTAATCATTGAGTGAGCCACTGTAGCATGCAACTTTCAAATCAGAGGTCGCGGATGTGAACCCCGGCTCGTACCACTGACTTATTAAAAAAAAAACCTGTGTATGAAATATATTTTTATATTTAATAGTAGTTTTTCGGTGAAGGAAACCATCGTGAGGAAAGCGGTCTCATCCCAACTAGGGTTTCCCTCTGAGCTGTAAGGTCAGATGGCAGTTGCTTTCGTAAAACTGATGCCTACGCCTAATCTTACGATTAATTGTGAAAGCGGAACCCGGGGTCCTTAGAGCATAACCGGGAAAAATGTTAAGAGGATGATCATGCTAGAATAGCTAAGCATTTGTCCACTATCTCAGTTGATGGTAAGTGATGATGAGGTCAAGGGTGTAAATCGCGTACCTAGATAATAATGCCCATTAACTCATGTTGAAAAGATCTAAGTAAGTTGTAAATAATGAAATAGAAATAGATTTTCCCGAATATTATTCCACTCTTTAGCTGTCTTCGCAAGATAACTAAAATCAAAACGCTTCGTGCATATCAGAGGCATGTCAACATTGTTGTTAACAACATAGGGGTCAAACCCATGTCGTCCACGCTTTGTCCTAAGATGCCAAAATGGTGAGGGAGGGATTAATTCGTGTAACCTAGCACATCGATATGCAGGCGAATTTCCTACGATGATTTAGAAATTGCATCTTAGCTTCTACCAAGTCCAAGTTACTAATGAGCTTCCTGGCACGCTTATCAATCAAAGCCAAGCCAGCTGATATTAAGCAGATCCATCTCCGAGGTGGCAGCAGTACTGCATATACCCGACCTGTACTTAATAGAGTTTTATAATTTGGCTAGGTGTGAAGTACCGCTTCACCTTAAAGAGGTTGTCACGTTTTTGCTGTCGTCGTTTATATGCAATATAAATAAGGTAGCAGACAGAATAGGTCCCTGAGGGGCAATATCATCTAAAGCCATTTGACTCGATGTGTAGCCTTCTATTGACCACACGGGTCAATTGCCTGTTCAGGAAATCAGCTATTCAGTTGCTTAGGCCAAATTATGTCCTGATATATATTAATAATAAATGATAGACAGATAGGTAACCTGATGAACAAGCTTCCTGCTTGTGAAGCTTGTTCACTAGGCTAGCATGCCTGAACCTTAAGGCCTACCGTGAACTGAAAACAAAGTATCTCGCTCTCTATCAGTAGAATATGCAAGTGCGACAGAGATTCAGATACTTCGTTTTCGGTTCGCGGTGGCGCCCCTGTCTTAAGCTTTAGAGATACCTCCTGTTGCATGTGTTGCTGTCCGTGTAAGTTGTCAGAGTCATTGACACACAACGAATATAGAAAGAACGAAAACACCGCTATAAGTACATATTTACGTATAATAATTGTAGATCAACTTTTACGCCCGATTACACAATGGGCCATGATGATCCGATGGATCCGATGTAAAGGAAGCAGTTGTGCGTTAAAGGGAGATAGACATATTTTCATCTCGTTCCACCGCAGGACTGCATCCTGTACGTTGGCCATCATGGTCCATTGTGTGTATCCGGCATTAAATGGGTTCTAGATTTGTGAAGATAAAGTAATAAGTGTAATAACGAAAATAATTTAATTGAACGTTGATTTCATCTGGGGGGACACATTGAGGTGTAGGGGGCCATAAGATCTTAGTGCCTCCAAAAAACTGTCAACCTCACCTGCTCGTGGTGCACACTGCTGCTTAACTAACGAGGCTCTGACGACCGATAACTATCCAAACTCCCAGGCTTTAAATTCTAGCTAGTGACGGGCAGCAGCATCGCTGGTGAAATGAGAGTTTGGTACTGCGCTCGCCAATACGCCCTTGCCCAGCGCGGCGAGTACGGGCAAATCTCCCTAAAATGAGTGCCATTTTACAACGGCCCTCAGTTCCCGGTGGCTCGCTATTCCCGACCATCATGGTGACGGTCGTGGTCACGGCGGGGTGGAGGGTGCGAAGAATCCCCGGGAGGGTTACCGTCACTACAAACGGCAAAAACTACATTTGGCCACGTACAATGCCCGTTCGCTGAGGGAAAACGTCCATATTGCTGAGCTCGAGTCAGAGTTAGGTCACATAAACTGGCATATTCTAGGTTTATCAGAAGTCTGAAGACAGGGGGAGGACATGATTACCCTAGAATCCGGTCACTTACTCTACTATCGGGAGGGTGATAGGACGTCACAAGGCGGGGTTGGTATGTTGATCAACAAAGTTCTCTGTAGCAATGTGTTGGAAGTCAGCAGTGTGTCTACGCGGGTGGCGTACCTCATTCTTAAACTTACCAGGAGATATTCTCTGAAGGTAGTCCAGGTATATGCTCCCACGTCGTTATACTCTGATGATGAAGTCGAGGCTGTATACGAAGATAAAGCTAAGGCCATCCACAATACCACGAAGAGTCACTTCCTTATTGTTATGGGGGACTTCAACGCCAAAGTGGGAGTACAAGAACGCGGTGAATCGGTGATCGATTCAATTGGTATTGGTAGCAGGAATCAAAGGGGACAGATGCTCGTCAACTTCCATGAAACCCAGAGGCTCTTTCTGATGAATTCATTCTTTCAGAAAAAACCTCAACGGAAGTGGACCTGGCGAAGCCCCGATGGTGTGACTAAAAACGAGATCGACTTTATGACGAATAGGAGGTATATATTCAAGGACGTCACAGTGATCAACAGGTTTAATACCGGCAGTGATCACCGACTTGTCCGTGGCACTCTGAATATAAACTTCCAGACTGAGAGAAATCGCCTGATAAAGTCTACGCTCCGGCCATCACTGCACAATATCGTTGCGGGATCAGACCAGTTCCAACTGGAGTTACAAAACCGTTTCTGCCAGCTGAGAACCACTGAGGACGTTGATCAACATGCCAATGACTTTACGGCTGTTATCCGAGAGGGAGGAGAGGCGTTCTGTTAACGAAATCGTGGGAGTAAAGTGTCCAAGTTCTCGGCAGAGACATCTGACCTGATGCGACAGAGACGGCAGATGTCAGCGGATTCGTCAGAAAGCCGCCTTCTTAATAAGCGTATTAAAAAGCGAATACGCTTTGACCTGCGCCAAAGTTGCACTCGAGAAATCGAAGATGCGATTCGGCGAAATAAAGGGTCAAAGGTGTTTGCTAAGCAATAAGGAAGGAGTCATCTGACGAAGCTGACGACATCTGATGGTCGAGTCGTTACATCCAAACCGGATCTACTGTTGAATCTGAGACCTTCTACGGACGTCTATACTCATCACATGCCCCGAAACCCACAACTCACGCAGGTGTACTTGTCACGTTTGTCATCATAAACGTGCCAAGTTAACCCGCCACTTCACGGACGAGCTACCGGACATCCAGAATGCCGAGATCGAGATGGCTCTTGAACAGCTCAAGAACAACAAGGCCCCTGGAAATGACGGTATTACAACTGAGTTGTTAAAAGCTGGAGGACGCCCAGTCCTGGACCAACTTCGTAAACTGTTTAATACCGTACTCCAGAAAGGTACAACGCCGGCGGCGTGGTCTACAAGTGTGGTTGCCCTGTTCTTTAAGAAAGGTGATAAAACGCTCCTAAAGAACTATCGCCCGATATCACTTTTAAGCCACGTGTATAAACTGTTCTCAAGGGTCATCTCGAATCGGCTTGCCCGTAGATTTGACGATTTCCAACCTTCAGAACTGGCTGGGTTTCGAAAAGGCTACAGTACCGTGGACCACATTCACACTCTACGGCAGATTGTACAGAAGACTGAGGAGTACAATCGCCCTCTTTGTCTTGCGTTTGTGGATTACGAAAAAGCCTTCGACTCTATCGAAACCTGGGCCGTTCTAGAGTCCCTTCAGCGATGCCAAGTCAATTGGCGATACATCGAGGTGCTGAAGTGTTTGTATAGAGCCGCTAACATGACTGTCCAAATCCAGGATGTCCAGACAAGACCAATCCCATTACAGCGTGGAGTGCGACAGGGAGACGTCATTTCTCCGAAACTGTTCACCAACGCATTGGAAGACGTCTTCAAAACACTGGACTGGAAAAGACGAGGCATCAATATAAACGGCGAATGCATTTCACACCTTCGATTCGCAGACGACATAGTAATTATGGCTGAATCACCGAAGGACTTGACGGAGATGTTGCAGAGCCTAAGTGTTTCTTCCAGACGGGTGAGTCTGGGAATGAACTTGGATAAGACGAAAGTCATGTTCAATTCATTTGTGGACCCACTGCCAATCACCGTTGATAATGTTAGCATCGAAGTTGTTCAGGAGTATACCTACCTAGGACAGATAGTCCAGCTAGGGAGAAACAACTTCGACAAGGAAGCTAACAGAAGAATACAATTGGGCTGGGCATCATATGGCAAGCTTCGTCACATATTTGAATCGCCACTGCCTCAGTCCCTCAAGTCGAAAGTCTTCGACCAGTGCGTACTTCCGGTCCTTACCTACGGGGCCGAGACGTGGACACTTACAAAAGGCCTCGTCCATAAATTCCAAGTCGCTCAGCGTGCTATGGAGAGGGCTATGCTCGGAGTTTCTCTGAAGGACAGAATCCGGAATCAGGATATCCGACAGAGAACCAAGTTCACCGACATAGCGCTCAGGATATGTAAGCTGAAGTGGCAATGGGCGGGGCATATTTGTCGAAGTGCCGATGGCCGATGGGGCAGACGAGTTCTGGAGTGGAGACCGCGAACGACTCGCCTTGTGGGACGACCTCCCGCCAGGTGGACCGACGACCTAAAGAGGGTGGCGGGAAGCGGTTGGATGCGGAGAGCTGAGGACCGGGTGTGGTGGCGCGAATTGGGGAAGGCCTATGTCCAGCAGTGGACGACTGTGGGCTGATGATGGTGGATGGTGGTGGTGGTTGATTTCCTATCGATAACCCCCGCTTACGTCATCGTACTCTAGTATTGTTTATGGCAAAAATTTGACAGCTAACGTCATCAGTAAAGCAGTAGCCCTTATGTACCTATCATCTGTATTCATTTCAATAATTATTCTGTACCTTGATTACCTTGCAGCTTGATCCGATTTCAATAGACGAGAACCGGACTAACGCAAAAGTCCAGAAAAATGACCCCAAGCCGGTTATCCGTCCACGTAGACGAAAACTGGCAAATACGCAAAATTGATGGTCCGGTTCCCGTCCACTAAATTTATGCAGGTTTTAGGTAAAATAAGTATAATTAACACTCAATATTGTCTTCGTTATGTATATTACTAGTAATATGTGCCAAAAATATCACTGCAATGAATTAATAACATTTACAAAACTTACTTCAAAGTTTTCCTTACACACTATTTTGTTTTCGAGGCTCTAAAATGTGGTGCAAACTTTCGTTAATTATATCTTAGTCACACGTTGTTAAATAATGTTTGTATATAGTTAGCATTGTAGGTTCGGTATTAAGGAACGCAATGAGCCAAAACTTGCGCGGGTAATTGTTTATAATACTCCTTTCTATGCATTTGTAAGGAGAAAGTCACTCAAAAGGACGAGAACCGGCACCGGACGGAGAACCGGCGAAGCTTACTTACCTGATTACATTATTCAACTACGATAACTCATAAGATTCGAAATGGAAGAACTACGTAGGGCGTAGGGCTCCGAAGTTTTGATGCAAATGACTGGTGGTACAGAAATAACGTGAATATGCAGCTTAGTCAAACAAAAACAGGATTTCGTACAATTTTTTGTCCTTTTGTACATCGATAAATTTCTTGTCAATAGCGTTTTGAAAAATATCATTAATTCTGACTATACCAAAATATCTTTATTTTTTATTTAGGGCCATGTAAATGAAATATTACCTACCTCGAAGAGACATTCGTTCTGTAATTCTTTATATACACGCAGTTCACTCTTACCAAAAAGCATCATCCAATTATTAAATGTATGGTGCGATATAATGTAGGGGATCGAAATATATCGTCGATTATGTTTCTTTAGCAAAAGTATTTTTTTCCCCGGTTTGAACGAAATTTTGAGTGTTGACGGCATATTACATTGATAAATAAAATACAACTTTTTAATACTGTTTTCAACTCCATTGACTATTATTTTTTCGGCCTGTTTAGCCTAGTTGGTCATGTCACTGCCTCTGAAGCTAGAGGTCCCGGGTTCCAATCCCGGTAAGGGCATTTGTTTCTGAGGTGAGCGGAGACATTTGTTACTGAGACTTGGATATTTTCTATGTATTTTTAAGTATATATCTATTAAATATATCGTCGTCTAGTACCCATAACACAAGCCTTATTGAGCTTACTATGGGACTAGTTCGATTAGTGTAAAATTGTCCCCAAATATTTATTTATTATTTATTTATTGACTCGTGTTCGATATCAGGCAGGCCGTAAGCTTGTTTGCCACCGTCGTAGTATATTGTGTACAAAAAAAATATCTTTTTTCAATTGGAAGAAATTTTGATCTATAGTTATGACCTCCAAGTAATGGAGCTTGGCACCCAGAGATTATAGCGTGGCAGTCAATGCTGATTTTGAGGTTGCTTCAAGTTATGACTTATAACCGTTGTCGCATTTTTAGTTCATAAGGATGTTTTATTTTTTTATAAATTTTTAGCGTTTTTTTAAATAAATAGTTATTATATCACTCCAGTAAAGTAAAAAAGTACACGTAAGCTATTTTTTGTATAAAAAAACCAAAAAACCTTTATTTTTTCTATTGAAACCATTTGGAAATAATTCCTAGAGAGCTCAATAGTGTATCATTTAATTTTTTGGTCCTATTACAGGTCACATCCTGTATGACAAAATTTCTAATATTTTTCTTATATAACGCGGCTAGACAATATCAGAGAACGTTGTGAACTCTCTTTGGTAAACAGTCAAAAAATCGAATTGCTTTGCTCTCCTTAATCTGATAGGTACTCAAGGGTTTATTTCAGCTAAAGGTTTACAAGTCTTGATATAAAATACCCTTCGCAAGTTCGCTTACAGCGAATCTATTTGGATTGGGGCCAACAGTACGAGATAAGCAATTGGTCGACTCAACCTATCTCACCAGACAATTGCATTCGATATATCGTCTTTGGAATAAAATATCAACGTCTCTGTGAGTTTAAGGGTTTATTTTGTCGTTGTTCAATTTGCTTCACAAATCGTTGCTTGCTACTGCGTTTATTTATTTTGTGAGATAATCAGAGATCGAGTTCTTTTGACATGACCTAAGCTATCACTTATCAGCAACTTTCAGCAAGGTAGGCGGCTGAAAGTTAAAGTGCTTTCTTACAATGAGAAGCTGGCAATCTACATTGGAATGTTAAAACATTCCTTACGGGGGCAACAACTGCTTTATAATAATAATAATAATAATAATAATAATATTTATTTGTCTAAAAGCAGGTTATAAACAGGTGTTACAGGCATAGCCTCATTTAAAGTACTCTACTTTTTGCCATATGGCATACAAATATTTCGTTAATTCTAGCGTCATTATGATGTAGTAGATTTTTAGTGGAAACAGTTATTAATTTTATCTTACAATAGGTCCTTTTGTTGTAAAAAATATTGAGAAATAGGACTTGTTATGTCAATAAAACTATATTATTATAATGTAAAGTTGATGAATAAGAATTTCTCAATCTGCTAAGTCCTTTAAATCGAGGTAACAATTATTTATTCATTTGTATACTGGTTAATACCAGTGAACAAGCAAAGAGCTTAGTTCAGCACGTTGGTACGTCTATTAGTGTAAGATCCACTAATCTGTCTCTGTGCTATCTGAGCATTCAGCTGAATGCTCGTTCAATCTGCTACATTTACTAAAAGTCGTATCTCCTTAGCAATATCATAGTGACATATGACGTTTGGCCATAATATTCCAATATGCATCAGTGACGCGCGTCTAATGGGGTGTGAACCAGTTGATACACGCTAAATGTATACTTGATATGGACATATGTAGATGAAAACACGTCAGTGCGTGATTAGGATTCATAGAGATTGTTACTTCACTGTATGTTCAAATATGTTTTATGTTCAAATTCCCAATTTATTACCTATGTACTTACTGGTCTGAAAGTTTACTGCCATTATCTGCCTATATATCTAAATCTTCTTGCTAATGAGCAGAGTATTTATTAGGCTTTCTCTCATTTATAAAAGGGATTGGACAATGGTCCACAGCCAAGTTCGGATCGGAGATTTCACATATACATACATACATGTACAACTTCGAGTTTCTTTACTATCCTTGACCGAAAAGCTAATGGTAAGTATCAATTGATATTCCGTAATTCAGCATCGAAAAATTATTTTAGTACTCAACAGGATTTGAACCTACAACGATCATTTGACAGCTACATGCTTGAACAACTAGACTCACTAGAGGTTACCGTTACTTCCCATTCATGTTACTATTTATGTAAATGTACAAAAATATCTCAACAAATCACTGAATTTCGCGTGATAGAAGACAATATGAAGTGTTATTCCTTTATAAAAGATAGGAACAAAGCTGTCTGCGTAAGGGCACCAATAAAGGTTTATCACAATTGTATTCCTGTATTCAGGTATGTTGTAAAAATGGCCGGCTGTTACACCGACTTGTAAATACCTTTTTTTGTATACAGCAAAATGTAAGCCGTGTGTAAGTTCTGAGCAAAGAACTGAATTTCCACTAGCATTGGAAGGATTAATTCAAAACGGTCTAACATAATACACATCAGACTTCACGCACACCTTTTGAATTTATCACTCATAGCTTGCGAATCACAAAAGAAGAAATCTGAGTGAATCGGAAGTCTTTATTTCTGGGCAGCTTTTACTACTCGTAAAATAATTCTCTCTAACCACATTTGATAGGCTTTTTTAAGGTTTAATCGTCTTCTTCAAGATCAATCATGAGCTAAAATGAAAGGGTTGCTGAGATATAGGGGGTTATAAGAGGAGGTCAAAAATAACATGCCTACGCATTTTTTTTTAAACGAGTACACCGCGAGTTCACATTTCATCGCGAACCACTAGCCTAATACGTGAAAGATCCACTCAAAGGGCCTAGCAGAGAATGGTATTAGTCACTAAAATTGCACTCATTCACTAAATTTTAGTAACATTAATTATATCTTCAAATAAAGAGAAATTACGAGATCGTACCCCAATTAACATCTGCGCCCGGCAACACTAGTGAAAGACTACAAAAACCTGGACAGGAGAAAGAAGTTACGTTTTGCCATCATCGTCATAATGATCAGTCTATATACGCCCCAATGCTGAGCTCAAGCCTCCCCACACGTATGGAAGGCAATGGGCGTTAGTTCCCAATTTGGCCCAGTGTGAGTTGAGAATTGAGGATTGGTGTGACGTGCGGTCTGTTACCGCGCGAACCTCCTATTGTTCCGGTACAAACGGGGCCAGACAAAAAGGGCACCGATTTGATGGAAAAACTCTGCGATAAGAAGATGAGAGGGCCCCCTGGAGACTGCAATTCTGTTTAAGTCCCCTCTTGGAGCGAATATATAACAACAGTGACTTACAGGAAATCCAAAGATTATTATTTTAATATAACACCTACATAGGTATACAGTCTGTTACTTACTGTCGTACAGATACCGTAAAACGGGGGGAGAAGCGGCAAAACAGATAAAAGTTTATATACTCTCTATATAAGTTTATTTTTTACGTGGCACGCTGATCCGGTCGTATATAATTTAGTTTTTCAATAATTAGCTGTCGTTTCATTTCATAATTTTAACGATAAACACAAAATAGTAGGAAATCCCACTTCACCCCGTAGTTGAAGTTAGTAGGATTAACAATAAGGTGAGTTGGGAAAATTGAGTTGACACTTTCTGTTCGAATGTCAAACATCACAATACATAATAACGAATTAAATATCAGACAAAAATACGCCGCTTTTGTACAACCATTTTTTAAGAGTTTTTATTTTATTTTATGATTTGACTACTTTAGTGTTGACAGAAGAAGATAAATACGTACAAATAAGCAATGCGCATCCTTTGCGACGTTCGCTTTAATCATGGTTTACAATACTTTTGGACGTTTCTCCAATTATTATTTTTTTTTATTTATTCAAGAAGGTACATGCTTACAGACAAAATTTATAATTTCGCCAAACTGTAACCAGTTTGTTGTGTGATTTAATGTTAGTCAATTATTACTATTGGGTATTCCAAACATTCAGTAAATGACAGTTTATATTGTGTTTACTATAATGAATAACGGTTTTTCTGGTGCTATAGATTTTCATCCGCGTAGAGTGGACCACGCCCGATTGTTTACCTTTACAACAGTTGTGCCCAAGCGACCAACATTCCGGACAGAGAACAAACGAATAACTTCGCAACGCCGGCTTTTATCATGGTTTACGTTACGTTCGAGCATGAAACGGGGCGTCTATGAGATGTTCAAATTCTGAAAGCAAAAGGAAAGGAAGGAGTATCAAATTTTTTAAAGGGTCGCCAAAGGGCATGTGACACACCTGGCGTTCCAGGCGTCCATAGGCTGCGAAAGCGCTCGTGGCCCAGCGGCACCCGCCTACCGCGTGCGGTATGCGAGGTTAAGCAATGTGGGCGCAGGTCAGTTCTTGGATGGGTGACCGCTTTGAGTGGTTACTAACTGAGCGCTCTCGTGCATTGGAAGGCACGTTAAGCCGTTGATCCCGGCTGCTGTCTACGACAGCATTCGTTAAGCCAAGTTAGAGGCCTTCGGGCGGCTTGAGAACTTCTAACAGTCAAGTTGCCCACTCACTTGACAAAGGGGGGTCGAAGTTACACTACGTCCGTAGGGGGTACCCACCGTTACCCTACACGTGACCCCTGGGTGGTGCTAAAAGTGCAACAAAAGCTGGCAACCGTACTTGTCTTCTCGAAGATCTCACGGTTCGTAAATAAATGCCATACGATTAAATAAATAGGCTGCGATGACTGCTTACCATCTGGCGGGCCGTATGCTTGTTTGCCACCGACGTAGTACCTATACCAAAAAACTCTAAAAAAGCACGCGATTTTTGATCTGGAGGTCATGGGTTTTGAACCATTCACCTGCGTTTTTCAATAGATTTATGTTGGAAATATCATTTAATATTTAATAATAGCTTTTCGGTGTAGGAAAATCCTGACGATTTAGTTATATAATTTTTCGCTTGCTCGGGACTCGACATAAATCGCAACAAAAATCTACTTTTCTCAAACATGCAATGAAATATTGATGTTATGTTCCTTATAATAGGCTGCGAGGTATGACGTTTCAGGTGCGGCTAGGACACTCTTGTCCGTCGTTAATGGAATTTCATACAAATCTTGCAGGCCGGCAAAGTCCTCTTTTGTAATTTCCATTCCACATAATTTTTTTAGCACAGGCATCATGACATTCTGCCACTATATGCGTATTAAAAATAAAACTTTGATTTTTTTGTTGCTTATTTCATTGCATGTTTGAGAAAAGCACTATACATACCTCGGCAGGAAATATGGGGTTGCCCGCCGCAGACGTACCGTCTTTATATCTTCGGCCGGCAACCCCTTTCGTCCGGGCCTCTGCATAGTAAAATTTTTTTGAACAACTATTTGACACTTGTCTATTGATGTTTGTAGTGATGAGGCTAAGACATAATTGTTTGTCAAATCTAGCGATTATGAATTGTACAAATGATTCGATCAACCGATTTTACTGCCGAACTTACTTCAATAATGGGAAACCTGCAAGCCTATTATACATCTAAATTAATAAATAAGCAAATAATGGTTATGATAGTCGATAGAAGAAATTTAATATATATTAATATCAGAGAGTTTTTAATTATTCTCAGAAGTCCCCATGACACATCGGAAGATCGGTAGCTTACAGCAATCATTTTAACCGATTTGTCATCAGTATCGGAAAAGGAACGAAATTTCAGATCTCATGAAATATGTAAATGAAAAATTAAGTAAATAATTATTATAATTGGTACACACAGAAAAAGACGGATAGTCTATGTCGCGCGTGAGATAGATCGCGCGCCGTCTTTTGCTGGACGACTTATCCATGCTGGACGACTTATCATGCACAATTAATTTTCGATGGTGTTTATGGACCCCTTAAATTAATTCCTTACTTCTTTCCTTATACACTTAATTGATGAACCTACTCTAAATTAGGGAGTTAATGGAATTCTAATGAAAATAAGAAACATTGTTATATTATATTCTTACCATCCATGGTCTACGGAAACAAGGTCTGCTACTCCGGATCATGACACAAGCCTACGTCACTGTACAGCCTGTACACGCACGAACTGACACTACGACTGTCAACCACCGATAGCAGTAATGACGTAAGCTTGTTGCACTCGAATATTTAGGTGCACCTATAGCGATTTGGGTATTTTGTATAGTAACTATTACTATTGTGTATTCGCTCTTGAAAAGAACCATTTGGTGAAGTTTGACAAAAAGTAATGATATCCTATCACAAACATAAGTGTGAAAATGGGAGCCAAGTTCAAAGTATATGCGATGCGTGGTTGTCGTCTTCACCGACCAAAGAATGGAGATCTAAATGGGTGCCAAGTCCTATATTATCAAAAAAGGTGCCAAGTCTGGCACTAACCATCGTAAATGTAAACCATCTTTACATTAAAACTAATTTGTTGCGGCTTAATGCATTTTGAGCTTTAACTTGGCAGTTTTCTTTAATTTCCAACAGCTTTCATGGTATTATAACATACTGCGTAGAAAACTGCCAAGTTAAGGCTCAAAATGCATTAAGCCGCAATAAATTCAACTAAAAAATTCTTAAAAGGTATTAAACTTGGCACCCATTTTCACACTTATGTTTTGGATAGGATATAAATTAGGTAGTTCATTTCCTCCAACTTACGAAATGTCATCCGAATCGAAACGAATTATATGGTTACAACACTAGTTTTAAAACAAAAAAGATATAGTACGTAACTGTTTGTGCGGTGATTTATTATTGTAAAATATTCCAAGACTATAAGGAAAAAAAATAAACTTAAGCTTAATCATATAAATTAAAAGAGTAAAAGTAGTTTATACGTACTTGGAAAGACCCAATGTCGTTGATGTTTTTTTAATTAATTTGGATTGATCATGCACATTTACATTATATGCACACCTATCGTCCTCCCCCCCCCCCCGTCCTCCCCCGTAAGTAACGCGTGATTTACGCTTAACGCCTAAAACTGAACCCTCTGTAGGTATATTTAAGTTCGTTCCTAAAGGTCTATAATTCTCAAATTCACAGTTTATTAGTAGATAAAAATTTGTATATCCTCTGATCATGCTTATGTCACTTGTGATAAATCGAAACGTAGATTGTAGATGCATCATTGGGTCGACTTGGCCTAAATAGATTAGGACAAAGCTGTTACAGAATGTTGAACATGTATGATCTTAATCTAAAACCCTGATCTGTGTTGGTCGACTTGACACTAGTGTTGTACGCATGGGCAAATATGCGCTAATTTACTGATCAAGCTGTGTGCACTTAGTTTTGGATATCATGCTAGTTTATAAGCTACTGAACACGCGCGAGCTAACTTAACCATGTGTTGTATGATGTCTGTAAAGTGTACCTTCCTAATAAATAAATAAATAAATAAATATGGGTGTTGTGATGTGTCAAATAATATGTGATCTAAAAAAATGTTGCCTGTAGTAATGTACTATTGCTATCTTAATGAACAAATAAACTATTGTCTGTTAATGCCTTAATGTTTCTCAAATACGCGCTAGTAAGTAAGCACTTGTGCGAGTACAATAACGAATGCTTTTAAAATATTTTCTGTTTCAAGTTTTAAAAAGGCAAAAGAGTAAAGACTTATCGAGAACCACGAAAGTTCAAAAATAAATTTGGACAACATTTTAAAATGCTTCAAATGCATACGTTAGTCTTCCATTCACCAGACTCTACGAATTCATTTTAACTTTTTTGGGACGTTCAAAGGACTCTTCAAAATACGACCTAACATCACCTAAGCCGAAGTTGGACATGACTTTATTTTTAATTGAGTTATGGTTTGCTTGATTTTTTTAGATAAAGTTTTTCACTTTAAACTTTTGATTAACTTCGTTATTATACTTTGCGTTTGTCTGTCTCGTTCAAATGTCTGATAAAAGTATAAACGAGGTCTGTGAAAAAAAGGTAAGATATTAAAGTTCTCAGTAATTAAGTACCTACTGTTTATAGATGGCTAGCTGGTGCCCGCGACTTCGTCTGCGCAGGATTAGTATTTCGAGTAGCTTAATTCACACAATATCTTTATAAATTGTAGCCTATATATGTGTTATTCTGATGTATAAGCTATATTATTGTAAAGTTTCATTAAAATCCATTCAGTAGTTTTTAAGTGACAGAGTAACAAACATCCATCCATACTTACAAACTTTCGCGTTTATAATATTAGTAGGATGTAGCTACTTGAAGAGTGGCGACGTGAGCGAAGAATGACGGGCCGAAAATGATGATGGTAGTGGGAATCATCCTCATCATCATCATCCTAGCGTTATTCCCAGTACAGTTGCATCCTGAAGGATGCCTGGGGTCCACTACCTAATCCCGAGAATTGGCGTAGGCACTAGTTTTTACGGAAGCGACTGCCAACTGACCTCTAACTTGTCTTAACGACTGCTATCATAGAAATGCCGGGATCAACGGGTTAATAAGCCGTCCAAAGCATGGAGCGCTCAGTTAGTGATCACTCAATCAATCATATTTATTTGCTATAAACAGATAACAATGCATGCAAATACAGAATTAAGAAAACTCAAAGCTGTTATCCATCCAAAGACTGACCCTTTTTTTGTTTAGAGGGAGACAATTCATTACGCATACCACACGGGCGCAGGGGGTGACCGGAGTGGTTATGAGGGACTGCCGTATAGGCTGATGAGACCCACGGTGTACCTACTAACCCAGCCCGCCTGCGCACACATCCGCCTCCACGTCAGGCACGCCAGATTTTTTGGCGTGCCTTCCACCTCGACCTCCTTCTTGTACAGTAGCGGACCCGGTGGCGGAGCAGGTCGGTGGTTCCGCTACGAACCACATCTCGGCCGCAGAGGATAGGGAAAGTATTTCTCTTCCTCTGCGGCCCCACCAACGCCGTTACCGCGGAACGGCCCCGCCAAGTTCGCAGGGGATAGGGAGAGTGGCGCACCGAAATACCGCCACTCCTCTTCTTCTGCGGCCCCACTTCAACGCATCCACAGCAGGCTAGCTAAACCCGCTGGGAGCGCCCTCCTCGGGCCAGCCGGCAGCAAAAACAGGCCGGCCCTGGGTGCCTCTTAGCTTCACCGTGGATGACCCAGTCCACGGTTACTAAGCCCCCCCCCGCCCCGGCAAGGCGGCACCCTCGGGGGGATCCAAAGACTGATCCCGCCCGACATTGCTTAACCTCGCATACCGCACGCGATACGCGGGCGCCGCTAGGCTACGAACGCTCCTCAATGAATATAATTGTAATAATTATCCTCTCAAATACTTAACATGAAATTGGCAGCAGCACGAAATTGAACCGATTTGATCAAGCGCGGCTAAAATTACGCTAAACACTAATCAGTGGTTACACCGCTCTAGCTTTGACGATTTCCCAATACGCCGTTAATGCAGAAATCATAATGCATAATGGCTTTGCGGTCGCATACGTATAAATGCATCGGGGGGCATTAAAGCTGCGCGCTCCGTTTGAGTTACCATTATGGGTGGAAAATCGACCTTCGGGGGGCAATTACGTAAGTTATGAAACAAGTTCGTCCTATTGAATCACGTTTGTTTCATTGTAAGCAAATTCGGTCGGAAGAGCGTCGTTGTCAGGTGCTATATCGTTCAATTCGCAAGAAAGCGCATCATTTTGCCTTTGCATGCTATAATTTATGCTATAGCATACGTAGGTGCCAGGTACCGTCATCATCGTAGCGAAGGTAGTGGTTTGTATCACTTTGCCTTACCTAACTTGACGTAGAAGAAAGAGAGGTAGGACACAGCGAAACGTCATCTCGCTCATATTTGCAGTAGCCCAACTGAGAAAGCACCTCCACGTTACAGAATACCGCAACCATAATACGTAAAGCCATTACTAAAACTATTAGGCACATATAGGTATGTAGTGTTTTGTTCCTGGTGGTGAGTAAGGTCGCCAGAGCTCCTGAAGATGAGTTGTGTTTAAAGTGTGGGACCTGCATCCTCAAGCTAGGGCAGGATGGGGTCAGGGTAGGTTTTAGAACGGATGCTAACGGGCGAGAGATGTAATAGGGAGCGTCGGTGTGTACGACACGGACATCAAATAACGCCTCCCGCTGTGCATCCCAAACGCCTTACTTACCTTCAGTGATGATCGGTTCTTTAGTAACATTTCCCCAAGCGTTTTGGCATAGTTCACAAAACAGGTCTCTGATTTCATTGTGACGACGTGTTATTAGGCCACCAGATTCGAAGCAGCACTCTGTGGTTCAGATTGAAATCATCATTGCCGCACCCATCGCATGATTTGGGCATAGAAACAGGTGTTCTATGGTATCGTAATGCTAATGAGTACATATTATGTAAGTAAGTACATTATTTCGAATAGACAAAATTTGAAATAGCTTCACTTTGATAAATAATTATTCTTGAAAAAGTACATACTTTATTATTTAGTCGTGCAAATTAGTAACAAATTGCACCGATAGATAGCGCTGTACCTATGGCGTTCCATTTCTACATCGCGCTGTTAAGATTTTTCCTGAATTAATGGGGTCTGTACTGTACCTAGGGACGGGGTACACGATTTGACGACATCATTTGCTCGACTTGTTACAGCGATTCTCAAATCTTAAGAACCCTTATTATGTAACTGTTGCATAAAATACTATTCTACGTATAATTGAAGCCGAGAGGCGGTGAGAGAGGATTGTAATATCTTCTTTTATGTGCCAAAATATATATTTTTTCTAGTGTACATAAACAGTCAAACAACTTTTCCAATACAGCATGAAAATGTTTTCCCCGGTGGAGTGGACGGACCGCTCCGAGTTTCCAATTTTTAATAACCATTCAGTTATTTCAACAACTTTGTTTAAGTAGTTTTAAAACAAATTCTATTATTTTGATTGATTGGAGATTAAATGTTTATTGGGTTTAGATAGCTCAAATATTTCGACTATGAAAAAAATTGTGGACAGTCTTTCAAATATCGACCTAGTTTCAAACTAAGCAAAGCATGCACTATGGGCACTAGGCGACGATATACGTACATATTTATACTTATATGGATGTATAAATACTTAAATACATAGAAGACTTCCGAAACTCAAAAACAAATATTCGCGGATATCACACAAATAAATGCCCTGTCCGAGACTTGAACCTGGCACTACCAACTTCGTAGGCTAGGTCTGTCCCAACGAGACTAAAGCGGTGATTGTTTATTTATTTATTGCATTACTAGCTAAAACACGAGACACACGAGGGTTGGCTCGGCTTTAAGCTGGATACCACCTTGGGCATTTTGACTCGCTTCAGAGACGTGCTGTGCCAATCGTGGACGATCCCAAACCCACGAGCGATATTGAACCGTTCAGTTTAAGGAAAAACTTAACCTCCTCGTGCGTATTCTATCGCTTATATGGTGTGGGTTGGCTTGTGCTCCGAAGAACTGTTTGACGTGATGCCCACGGCCGCTTTCTACTATCGCACCGCTCACCGACGGCAGGGCATTCATCCTCACACCTTAGAACCTAAATGGTCGCGTACGGTACGGTTTCAGAGGAATTTCCGAAACAACATTATACTTATGGAAAACTTAACAAGGCAAATTACTAATAATAATAATAATTTATTAAATAAATGAAGTACACATTGCTGCTTACATTGCTTTTTTATCATACAGACAGGTACTACTAGCAACATACCCAACCGACTAATGGCAAACCCTATGTCTTTGCCATAAGGTCTACGAATGGGCATCTAGAGGTAGTTGTGTCGGTACTAGGTACCTACATAGTCGAAAGTCATATTAAAAGTTAGCAGAACAACTTCGTGTGAACATGATTAAATCAACTTAGTCATAAATTAAGTTAGTAGCTTAATACCGGCTGCTAACTAATTAGCTTCAAATTTTAAAAAAATTGCCTAGTTTATAATAGTCTTTATTCAAGAATCGTTTAGAAATTTCATTGCTTGACAGCTATGTGAATCGTTTTTCTAAAATATATAAAAAGCGTCCAAGTGCATGTCGTACGGGTCACGCACAATTTAGGGTTCCGTAGCTGTCCAACCGTCGAAGTGGACGGACATGGCGAAACTATATAAGTAGAATATAACATAATTAATAAGAGTGCTTTGTTTACTACTAAACCCTTAAAAACTACTACAATTATGAAAAACTATATGTTCACTAAAAATAAGTCTAGCAATAAAATTCCGCGAGAAAAACTGCCAGCTTCTACAGCACAATACCGCAGCAGAAAGTATTAGATTTTGTTTAATTTTAATGTTAGTTTATAGATTTTAAGTATAGGTTCATTTTAGTGTTTTGAGTCATTATGTAACTTGTTATTGTTTTTTTTGTATTTTTTGGTGTATGTGCACGTATCATTACTTGGCGGTTCTGTAGCAACTAGCTTTAATTAAAATCTTAATGGCATAAATTATATAAATACTTTACGCCTGTACTTGTATTTCTCAAAGGGATAGACAGAACACACGGAAAACTGCCGATGCCAGTTAAATATCATCTGCCAATTCTAGTTTTTTTTTCAGGAAATGAATCGCCGAAAGATCAGCTCTGTGTCGGTATTTTGAATTTTTTTTTACTTTTGTGACATTTTGTATTTTTTTACTTTGCATTTTAATCGCAGCACTGTCTTTCGTTTATTAATTTATTGGTGGCAATTTTATGTAAGTATCAAGTCACTATAAAACGTTTTTACTCCTTGTGTTTTCTTCCTTGTGTCGATAACTGGAGTTAAATCCCCCAAACACAGCGTATCTTCTTGGAAAAAGCATTGTGTCTAATTTATTTCACAAGTTCGCATTTCCCCTAATACAATTCCCTGAGCTTTCAAGCGACACTTTATTCCGTTAACTTCTCACTTATTGAACACTTGACCATAAAAAATGGAAATTATTCTTACACGTTGTCATCTTTTTATAACGCATTAAGGGAGAAAACACATATTTTTGTAGACGACTAAACAAGGCGCGCTTTGAATATTCCTAGCGACTCGTAAAAGCTGGTTTTAGTAGTTTTTTATATAAATAATATATCAAGGTACGTTGCGGGTCGGTAGGTTGCGTACGGATTTTTTTTTTAAGATGGTTGGAGAGACCAGGCTCAGGTGACAGCCGTAAATTGACACTTTTTTTTAAAATAATAATCTTATTCTCAATATTAGCTTTTTACCAGCTTTAACATTTAGAAGAAGAAGAAAGACATTTATTCACTGCATGAAACAAAAGACACACAGATACAAAAGGAATAAACTTACATATAGCAAATAACGTGTGTCTTCGCAGCAGTGAATCGGTTGCTGTCTCGGCATTATGCCGAGGGGTCAGACACCTGCAGCGCTGGTTTTCAGACCGCACTGTACGTGACCCACGGAACGCAACACAACATTCTATTTTAAGGTGCGTATACACATAATAAATAAGTCATAATAAAGGTTTATCATAATAGTAAATATACTTAAAATTATAATAATATACATAAAATCATTTGAATTGGCCAAGTTATATCAAATAAACTTGTTCCAAAAGAACTTTACTGACCGAACAAAACAAAAAACAAAATCTAATGACCATATTATAAAATGACGGAGGTCCAAAACTAATAACAGCTTCCGAGCAAAAACAATTATAGGAAGCTACAAAACAAGAAAAGAAGGTTAGGATATTTTAAGTGCCAGATATGTTAGGAATGGGATCTTTGGAGCCCTTAAGCTTGCGTTTGAAGGTATACTTGCTATTTACAGGCTATTCATAACCGTTCATCAAAAATATTTTGAGTAAAACACCGTAAAAATGACCTGACACATTGATATATTTTGTGTTTAAATGTAAGACAGGAACAAAACGCATTTTAGTTGCAACATGATGTGCACTCGATTTCAATATAATTTATTTAGATTTAACATAACACATGTAAAGTTGTATTTCTTTTGTTTCATTCAATTTGGGAACGAAAAGCAAAATAGAGGTGCGTTAGGCTCCTAGTGTCTCACTTTTAGCGTTGGATGTCAGCTTACCGGATAATCCTTTTGGGTTCCGTAGATATTAGTGCCATTCGTACAGAGATGTTGAATTATCGCAATCAAATGATATAAAATTACACGTCATTATATAAATGAATTATTATAACAAACATTGTACATACAAATAGCATCAAGCTATAAATTATATCTTAACCCGAACAAAAAAAGAACAATAAACCTATCAAATAAATGGAAATTTTTTTTTTATCATAATTGTAATGTATGAATCATAGTTATGATCTCATGATATAGTCAATAGTAAAATTTTACGAACGAAACCGTCTTATAATAAGCATAACAAGTGTTTTTCGACGTATTTTTACAATCATTAGAATGAACTAGACATATTTTTCGAATCATAAACAAACTGAGCCCTTATCGAAAATCTCAGTCTCTTGAAAATAATAAGGCCTTAAAGTATCATTAAAACCTACAATGCATTGTCACTAGGCATCTAAGAATTCTTAAAACTTACAATGGCTTTAAATTGGAACAATGACGGTTGGAAAATGCAGTCGTCATTATAATAATAGCACCAACAATGGGAAACACTCTTCAGAAATAAAAAAAAAACTGACGCTATTACTTTAACGCTTTTCAGGTCCAACTTTAAGTTCTTAAATGTTTTCGTATTTTGTTTTTTCTTTTGCTGTAAACCCAGGTATTGTATATAGATCGTGTATTATAGTATGGTAACCCCATTTCCAAGAAAAGGGTAACCTTGGCGCCGTCAATTAGGCGTTATTTCCCTTCCTGGTGCATTCTAAAATCGTCTTTAATGACATTGACAAGATAAGAGATGACAAATACATATTGGTTGAAAGTGACACTTATCTTCATTGCTAACAGAGAACGCACAACGATACGATTAATAAAGCGAAACATAGGCCCCAGCATGTACTGCCACAAAATGATTAAGCAACTTGTTTGCCGCTTTGGTTTTCATCATTTGGGATCTCCTAAACAAAAGGAAAACATTACACCCGAAAATTTTACATTACATTAATTAGAAAATCACGTAGTTTCCGTAGTGTTGAGTAATGAAAATATTCGTCACATTTCAACTCTATTTCAATGCCGTTAAGGTCAAAAAGTGATGAACCTTTTTAATCCGCGACTATATCATAGTAGCTTAAGGTGTTTAGAAATCGTCCTGACTAATTTTGGTAACCATTGAAATTTTGGTTTATAAATAAAAGCGTTTTTTCTTTCTTTAAAGCTAACTTTCTTAATTTTCTTATCAACTCGGCTTGCCGTTGCCGTTTTCTCAGCTATATTTCTCGGCAATATTTCCCGCTTCGACGCATTAGTGCTGCACCAATTAGTGGTGTGCCGTTGGCGAGTAATTTACTGTCACAATCAGGGAGCACGGGACAACTGGAGGCTCTTAATACGTGCCTTTGAGAGAATTAAGATTCTCTATAAGGCACGTATTAGGCCAAAAACATATACTGTAGTTGTTGTTTCTGGCTACCATCACTTTTTTAATGTTAAGTATCAGTTGTTGTATAAAGAAACAAACAAATTAAAAAAGAAATACGAGTCGTTGTACAGTCGAGTCCATAATATCTAAGCAACTGTATGCCCTTAGTCGTTAGTTCACACTTTTTGATCAGTTTGTCCGTACAGTACATATTTACGAACTCGACTGTACATTATTGTTAAAAAAGGCGTATTCTGCTAAAACAATAAGCATGAGATATTTCTGAATATTTCGGAATAAATCAAGAGATTTTGCATATCCACTTGATCATACTCGTATATAGCCAGTGTTAAATACTTACTCCAAAATATTTCGAGATACAGAGTAAAAATACATATCGGATACATGTGGAGTCCAAAAAGATCAATTAAAAAGAAATTAAATTCATTATCTTTTGCGCTCAATATTATTATCATACTATCTATTTGCGCAGTGTAATATTTTTAGCTCTCAAAAATCGATCTAAAATTGGTATTATAAATATTATTCAGCTCTTTAATAACATTCCTAAGCTAGGGCAGTGGCTTGATCTTGCCAAAACGCCAATCTTTTTCAACTCATCTGCTCATAGTTGTTGAGACTGATTGCAGAATAAAGTAGAAGAAAAAAAACATGCCTCTGCTTGAATGAAAAACCTGACAGAAAACTCTATGAATCTCACCCAAATCTTGTTTTGTACCAAGATTGCTATATTTCATCAAACTCAGACAATCCACAGCCGACAATTTCCTTAATTGTTTCAATTATGGTAACAAAGAATGAATTGATTGCTAAAATGAAGATTGGCTCTCAAGGAAATATGATGGCAATTAGGTTTCCTTTCAACACGGAATTAGGGACAAAATGGTGCTAAGACTCTTGAACCAAGTGATTAAGGATTGTACGGTATTGCGGTAGTGAGATATATACTGTTTTTCTGTAGATACTCGTACCTTGACAATACTCGCTAGGTAAGTTTATGTTATATGAAAAAATAACAAGTTATAAAGCTATGCCAATTAAAATACCTATTAATTAATCAATGTATAAGTATATTCTCCTAGCAGGGCTGGTAACCCATGGAGTCTCATTACCATCCCTCCTTCTTCACCGAAGGAGAGGCCATTTAAAATAAAAATAAGCATTAAATATTTTAATAAATCATGATTAATAACGTATTTTTCTCAAACATGCAATGAAATATTGATGTTATGTTCCTTATAATAGGCTGCGAAGTATGACGTTTCAGGTGCGGCTAGAACAAGAGGTATTTAATGGAATTTCATACAAATGTTGCAGGCCTAGGCCTGCAAAGTCCTCTTTTTTAATTTCCATTCCACTTAAATTTGTGGCACAGGCATCATGACATTCTGCCACTATGCGTATTAAAAATAAAACTTTGTTTTTTTTGTTGTTTATTTCATTGCATGTTTGAGAAAAGCACTATACATACCTCGGCGGGAAATATGGGGTTGCCGGCCTTAGACCTATCCGGCCTCGCTTCGCTCAGCCGTCTATATGTCTTCGGCCGGCAACCCCTTTTGTCCCGGCCTCTGTAGTAATGTACTATTAATTTTAATAAATTGAAACCTAATTTAATACTAGTGTTGTAATAATGTACTATAATCAATAAATGGCTTTTCTATTCTATTCTATTCTATTCTAAGTTTATGTTTTGCACGGACTTCAGCAAGTATTGCTGGTGTTGTGGGAAAGAGTAATGAAAACGCAACATTCACCCTTTGGCAGGTGAATTTTAAGTATCACACATATCACGATAGGTTTTTTTAAATGATTAACTTAAATGATTGAAATAATAGCCAAAACCTAAATTGTAGGTTTTAATTAGCAAAACATGACGTATGTGAATGACAATGATAAGGTGACATAAATGTATAGAAAATTAAAATACTATAGAGGTTTACTACATTCACCCCGGCCAGATGTAATCAAGTAAACGCTTTGGCGGATTCCTTGTTCGGCCGGACCTCCGCAGTGGTTCTGCCATCGCAGGGTCATCATCGGTGTCTGAGCTTACTCGTAGCGACCCTTCTTGCAGACGTTCCGACTGTGTCGGTGTGGAAGCCGCCGGTGGCAACTGTGATGAGACAGGTGACAATGCTGGTGAAGAATGCGCTGTTGTCAGAGGTGGTGGCGGTGATGATGGTCGCGTCGGCGATATATCATGCTCAGCGTCTTCAAAATTATCAATTGCAGGGATGTCTTCTCGACTGCTTCCGAGAGGCGCTAAATGTCGGTTGGACACAGTAGTTTCCCGACCATCCATTGTCCTAATATACGAATAAGTAGGGTTAGTCTCCAGTACCTCCACCTCTTCGGCTAGTGGTTGATATTTTGTTTTTCGATCAAATCGTCGCATTAAAACTTTACTGGAGACTGTCAGCCATGTTGGGATTGAGTCTCCGTTCACCGATCTTCGAGAATGGCGAAACATTCTTTCATGAGGTGTACAATTTGTACTAGTGCATAAAAGTGAACGTATCGAGTGCAATGCTTGCGGTAGGACTAATTCCCAGCTGTCTATTGTCAGATTTTTACTTTTTAATGATAGCTGAATAGCTTTCCACAGCGTAGAGTTTAGTTTCTCAACTTGGCCATTGCCTTGAGGGTTATATGGGGTTGTACGACTCGTAGCTATTTGTCTCGAGTTAAGGAAATCTTTGACTTCGGCGGATAAAAATGATGCTCCCCGGTCCGAGTGCACATAGGCTGGCATGCCAAACATATTAAAAATGCTGTCCAGATGCTTGATGACAGTCTTTGCGCTTATGTCAGAGCACGGGAAGGCAAAAGGAAAACGAGAGTATTCATCAATTACAGTTAATATGAATCTGTTGTTTGATTTGGATGGCACTGGGCCTTTAAAATCCATACTCAGCCTTTCGAAGGGTGCTATTGCTTTAATTAATTTGTTTCGCGGGTCAGTTTTTATAAATTTAGGCTTAACTTCAGAGCAGATACGACATTCGCTTGTCATCTTCCTTATCTCCTCAATCGAATAGGCCAAATATTTAGAACGAACCCAATGTGCCATTCTGGTGACCCCCGGGTGGCAAAGGGCCTCGTGAAGCGATCGTAATTTCGCAGGTGTTTCAATCATGGCGCACACACGCGATAGAGCATCCGCTACATAGTTTTGCGTGCCAGACCTGTATACGATGTCGTATTTGTATGGAGATAGTTCTAATCGCCAGCGTTGGATCTTCTCATTTTTAATTTTGCTGGTATGCTTAACATCGAACATGAAAGAGACAGATCGCTGATCAGTGACAAGCAGAAATGATTTTCCAATTAGAAAATGTCGCCATTTCTTCAAAGATTCGACAATTGCGTATGCTTCTTTTTCAATGGCCGAATGGTTTTGCTCACTTCGATTGAGTGTTCTTGAATAAAATGCTACTGGTCTTCCAGCCTGTGAAAGAGTTGCCGCAATAGAGTGCTCCGATGCATCAGTCTCTACTGTAAACGGCACGTTGTTTTCAATGGCGTGGACGCAGGATTTTACAATATCGTTCTTGAGATCTTGAAAATCTTTGACTATTGTATTGCTTAATGGAAAAGTATTCGTTTTTGCTAGTTCGTGTACCTTTTCTGAGAAGTTCGGGATCCACTTTGAGTAATGGGCGAACATACCCAGGGCTCTTCGCATACTGGGCAGATCGTGTGGCGGAGGTAAGTTTAGAAGCGGCTCTAATCTGTCATTGTCAGGTTTAATTATATTATTGGCGATTGTATAGCCTAGTATATTTATAGAGGTTTGTTTAAAAATCGATTTACTTTCATTCAAGGTAAGACCATACTTTTTAGTGGCCGTAAGAAAATTTCCAAGGTTCTTGTCATGGTCGTCTGGTGTCTTGCCACAAACCGTTATGTCGTCGAGGTAAGCGAACGTGCTTTTCTGTCCGAATCAGCCAATCAATGGTTCTCTGGAAGCTGGAAACGCCGTTGGTTACTCCAAAAGGGATTCGGCGAAATTGATATAGATTTCCAGCAGCTTCGAACGCCGTATATGGTCTCTCCTCTGGCAGGATCGGCACTTGATGATAGGCACATTTCAAGTCTATGGCGCTAAATACAGAATATTTGGCCACTTTTGAAATTAATTCCTCTATGTTAGAAAGCGGATAGGCGTCCAGTTCAGTATATCGATTTATAGTTCTTGAGTAGTCGATTACTAGGCGTTTCTTGTGATTCACATTCTTGGTGATTAGTACTTGCGCTCGCCATGGTGACCTGCTTTCTTCAATAATACCTTCATTCAAAAGGTTCTTAACCTCTTCCTCAATAAAACTTCGATCATTGTCGCTGTATCTTCGTGACTTGATAGCGATCGGTTTGCATCCAGGAGTTAGATTGGCGAATAAAGGCACAGCAGGGACAGACGCTTCGGCCACGTTGCAAACGACGAAAGGGTCTTTCGGGCCGCCAAATTCGAATTCAAGAGAGGAGTGTTTTTCTAATACGTCGTGCCCTATAATCATGTCAGAGCATAAGTTTTCTACTACAAGAAGATGGACGTCATCATATGAGTGTTTGCCCAATGTAAGTTTAAGACAGGTTTCTCCTTTAACTGAGGAAGTATGGTTCAGAGATGCCATTGATATAGTTTGTCGACTAGGTTTCATGTTCAAAGAACACAATTTAGCGAACTCGAAATTAATAAAACTCTTCGAACTTCCGGTATCGAGAAGAGCTTCGGCTCTAATACCTTTAATATACGCTGGGACTGTTGCTTTGCGTAGAGACGATGGTGATGCAGCAATGATGCAGGCGTTGACGTTTTCGGGGTCCAAAGTGGCAGCACTAGTTGCATTCCTACTTCGACAGACGTTAGCGAAATGTCCTTTTTTGTAACATAGCTGACACAAGGCATCGAAGGCGGGGCAGGTCTTGCGCGGGTGGACACGTCCTCCACAGAAGAAGCATTTCCGAGTCGAGCGATTTAGGTAGGCCGGCGTGGCTGCTGCGGAAGCGTTTCCACTCAACATAGGAGTATTCCGTACTTCGGTGTTACTGGAATTATTCTCGCTTGTCGCATTCACGGGAACGTTGGTATAATGTAGTGTGTTGACTTCGGCCATCTCCAAGGACCGCGCTTGGTTATGTGCTTCATCCAATGTTAGGGATAGGTTTTCAAGCAGTCTCTCTCTTATCTTTGTAGAGGAAATACCGGCTTTGAATGCATCGCGAATGCTGTCGTCCCGATTTGTCTTACTGTCAACAGCGGCAAAATTACAATCTTTAGATAATTGTTTTAAAGCTTGAATGTATGTGTCAATAGTCTCGTGGCTATTCTGTCTCCGAGTGGCGAGAGCGTGGCGTGCGTACAAGATGTTGTTTGGTTTTATATACATTCGGTCCAAAAGGTTTATTGCCTGTTTATAAGTTTCGCTCTCGCTTATATAATTGTAAACATTTGGAAACACGTGATTGATAAGTAAAGTAAGCATGACCTGTTCGTTTTCCAGGTTCTGCGCCGCAAGAAAGTTGAGGAACGTTTTCTTCCAGTGTGCCCATTCCGCGGCCGCCGAAGTTTGCGACGGGTCTCCATCGAATCGCTCTGGTCGTAGATATTTGTCCATGCGGACTTTTAGTCGTGATTTTTGCTAATTAAATTGAAGTAATAGCCAAAACCTAAATTGTAGGTTTTAATTAGCAAAACATGACGTATGTGAATGACAATGATAAGGTGACATAAATGTATAGAAAATTAAAATACTATAGAGGTTTACTACAATGATATGATACACTTTGCCATTCTGCTCTCTAGATAGATTTCGGCTTGATCATTATTGGTTATATTAATCAATAATGATCAAGCCGACATACGAATATTAGTATATAGGTAATGCGATTTCAAGCTAACATGGTCATAATTACTATTAAAAAGGGAGTATAACTTTACCATGTATATTAGTTGCAACAGATTTATCATTTTGCTAACCATCGCTAGTTGCTCAAAGTAAATAACAACATTGAAATATTCTGAAGTTCATTTCATTACTAAAGAAATTTAATATCTCGGTCTGAGCAAACAGGTAACTTTTAAATGAAATTTGTATATTAATTTATTCAACAAAAATGAAGTCTGATTACTCGTATTTCATTAAAATAAGTTCGGTAAATCAAATCATAAGTCTGTTCTTTCTTAACTTTTTAGTTAATTTAGATTAATATAATTGTTGTAAATTGGAGTTGTATGTTGAAAACATGTTCTTAGAATTAATTTTTGTACTAAAGCAGTAACGCTGCTAACGAAAATTTCAAATTAAAGGGAAAAATTTAATGCTCCGAGCAGGATTCGAACCTGCGACATCTGGCATACGCAGCCAATCGCTCTAGCCTCTGAGCTATCGGAACAACCAAGCTCGTCTACGAAATCCTTCAATAGTTAGTTCCCTCTTACAACGCCTTAGGGAGGCGTACAGCGACTTCTACCGTAGAAGACTTAGGCTTCTATGAACGGCACCAACGTCTCAAATTACATTGAGAAATCGTCAGTAACGATGTGCCATCCCATAATACCATTTTTTTATTGTATTCCATATTTTTTCAATTTTTCCCTTTAATTTGAAATTTTCGTTAGTAGCGTTACTGCTTTAGTACAAAATTAATTTAATATGAGATGGCACATCGTTACTGACGATTTGTCAATGTAATTTGAGACGTTGGTGCCGTTCATAGAAGCCTAAGTCTTCTACGGTAAATGTCGCTGTACGCAAGGCGTTGTAAGAGGGAACTATTGAAGGATTTCGTGGACGAGCTTGGTTGTTCCCATAGCTCAGAGGGTAGAGCGATTGGCCGCGTATGCCAGATGTCGCAGGTTCGAATCCTGCTCGGAGCATTAAATTTTTCAATTTTTCTCTTTAATTTGAAATGTTCTTAGAATACGTAGGTAGAAGTTAAGTATGAGTTTTGTTTAATTATTTACACTCAGCATTATCAGCATTACGTCGAGAAAAAGTGTAATCCTCGAATCTCGGCTGGGCAGCGATTGGGAAGTTGGCATATCTTTTCGTTCAATATTACGCAGTGTCTCAAGATGAGTCTTTAACTAGTGTGTGTTGCCATTGATGACATAGAGTATGGCACTGAAACTTGATGGCTTACTATGGGCCTTATAAGAAGGCTCAAAGTCACTCAAAGAGCAATGGAGGGAGGGTGCTAGTTATTCTGCGTGATCGCATCAGCAATGATGCCATCCGCAGTATAGAACCAAAGTAACCGATATAGTGGCAGTGGGCCAGGCAAATAATACGTAGAACCGATGGCCGTTGGGGCGGACAGGTTCTCGAGTGGTGACCACGTACCGGAAGGCGTACCGTAGGCAGGCCCCCCACACGGTGGACTGATGACCTGGTAAGGGTCGCGAGTGTCTGCTGGATGCGTCATTGTGGAAGTCTTTGGGGGAGGCCTATGTCCAGCAGTGGGCGCCCTTTGGCTGATATGGTCCGATATAGCCCTCCAAATCGCAAAACTCAAGTAACCACTGCAGGCGGGTCACATTGCGGAAAGGTTTACGAGTGGCGACTACGTACCTGAAGGCGCAGCGTGGGTAGACCCTCCACGAGTTGCACTTATGACCTCGTAACGGTCGCTGAAGTCTGCTGTATGCGGATGGCGCAGGATCGGTCATTGTTGCACGCTTTGGGGGAGGCCTATGTCCAGCAGTGGACATCCTTTAGCTGATATGATGATGATGAATGTAACTTTGGCTGCAAACAATTAGGTATACGACGCTAATTTTACAGTTTTTTTTTTTTACGAATCGCAAGCGTAACTCTCCGTGGCATAAAAATGAAATAAAAAAGTCTCCAAGCGGTTCGGTTTAAAGTATTTATTTAATCCTAATTTAATTGCACAATATGATCACAATCTGCTCACCTAAAATAAACCATACCGACCATCGTTGTAAGATCCTTAATCGAAATATTGTTTGCAATTTATTTTAAGACGTTGTTGGCAACGGTAAAGTGATGCCAAATAACACGGAGTAAGAATAAAATGCCTTTTATTAAGCGATCAAAGGACCTAATCCCTTGGACCTTCGTGGAAATGAAAGAAGTTCTTGTAAACCAATACAAGGTCTCTGGATTTTTCGTCTCGTCCTTTATACAGAAGCTTTAGGAGAAAATAAAGCTGTTTTTTTAATTTTCTCTTATGCCATATTGTGAAAGGATTTAGGAAAAAAATATTTGGTATTTTTTATATGAAGATTGGCAGATAAACACTTAGTAATTTTCGTGCTTGACTCGTGTAGTTATTTTGAACAAGGTTTCTGTATAATTTCTAAAATTACATAGTGTCTCTTTTTGTTAATACTTTTTTATATCCTAATAAAATACCTAGAAAAGGACAGTCTATACCCGTGTATTTTTTCTTCAATATTTTATAGACTTAAGTAATAATAATAAATATATAAATATAGTTAATCTTTCGTTGAAATAATGCCCTACGACCGACTGTTTTTTATACACTAGAAATTCTTAATTGATTTCGTTGCTAAAGAGGTAGTTTTTTTTGGAAATCATTCCCTATGAGTGTGAAAAGTGATTGAAATAGATATGACAGACCATTCGCGAACCTTATTGCAACGAGATACGGTATACAAACGGTCAGTTAATTGTGATACTGATAGTTCTTACGACAAAGAGTTGTACATGAGCCGTTAGCCCCACGGCAGCTGCAATTTTCGAGGCGGTGTCTCTGGTCGTGTTCGCACTGGTCTTTACTCGCGCTCAGGGGCGCTCGCTACCACGAACTGAAAAAAAAAATGTCTGCCTCTCTGTTGCACTTGCATATTCTACTGACAGAGAGGGAGATACTTCGTTTTCCGTTCGCGGTAGGCCATCAGACCCCGAATCCTTCAGGTGGTGGGCCGCCTCCAGCGACTTGCGGTACATGCCTGTAACAGACACTATACCACATGTTAAACGTGTGAAAAACGATACATCTTAAAATGATGGACAAATAACTAATAAAACCCAGTGCTTATCAGTGGTCTAATAATTGACACACTAATCTTAATTTATAACAAATATAAGAATAGAGATTATATATACGAGTATGTTGAATATTGGACATTAACTAGCAATGCAGCACGTTTACCTTATGTAACATATTCAGGAAACAAGGCAACGAATATCTCTATTTTGTAAAGTATGTCTATTAACAAACTTGTCCATCCTCTCTGACAGCGTTAGCAAACTTTAGAAAGGCGCTTCAAAACATCAATGCATATTCGATATTGTGCACTCTCAAATCAAACGAAAAACTCGTTCGAATGCGAAGCACCAATAAACGGCGAACACACTGCGCTCACGTGAGGTGGCTAGGAAATTTGAATTTGGTGATATGGAACATTTGAATGTTTGTGACGTCATCAGCATTATCATCATATCAACCGAAGGACGTCCACTGCTGAACATAGGCCTCCCCTAAAAAGTGCCACAATGACCGGTCCTGCGCCACCCGCATCCAGCGAACTCCCACGACCTTTACCAGGTCATCAGTCCACCTTGTGGGGGGTCTATCAACGCTGCGCCTTCCAGTACGTGGTGGCCACTCGCGAACCTTTTCGCTTCAATGTTTGTAACATTTTGGAAATATTCTAAAGTTAATAATAGCGATTTTAAAACTGCTTGGATGTGCTTAAATTTAGATTTTAAATTTAGATTTTTTGAAACTATCAGTACTATGACAAATAAATTGTATCGTCTAATGACCCTAATTTTGCATTGAAAAAATTTGAATAAAATGCCGCAATACCATTTGTCTTTTATTGGCAGATCCCTAGAATATCACTCTTGTTTCATATTCTACCATTCTCATTTTGAACGACAGAGATATCAGAGTCAGGAATTCCCTATGATATATATGCCAAGGATATGGAACATTTTAAATGTCGAATTGGGATCCTGGTGAAATAGCAGTGACCGACGGTTAACTAAATAAAATCTTTTTTGCATTGCACAAAAAAGGCATCCTCGATAAGTTTCATTAAAAAGGATGCATGTCGTTTAAAAAGCACATGGGTCCACAGCTTTATATAAACCGAGCGTGAACTAACACCTGACGCGCCGCTGGTCATTTTGACGATTTTGCTTTCGCCTGTTCGGATGCAATGCTGATTGGGCCGCCTCAATAGCTTGTTTCGGCGTTTTATTGGTGAGTACCAATTCAGTTCTGTTTGTGTTCTTTTGTAACTAGAATGAATCAAATATAGTGAATTGGTGATGTAATAGTATAATATTTTCGAGGTATAGAATTAGGCAATTGCATGCCGAGTATTAGTTTTAAATGAACTACGAGTACATTGCAAGTCAGTGTTTAAGAGAATCGCAGGTATATAAAGTCGAGTCCAGAATTAGGCGAACTAACTTGACAGTTCATTGTACACTAATATTGCCACAGTTTGGCTAGTGCTGTTCATATCGATGTTTAAAAAGTCTAGTTAATCATTATTATTGTGTTTGCAATCAAACTAATAATTTTACTAAGCAAAATAATAATAATAAAAATGGGTTGGAATTCAAAATACATCGAACATAATTTTGGACATCGTTAAGGATCTCTCCGCCAGTTTGTTTTGTTGACAGTTTGGACCATTAGCCAAACAAAGCAAGCCATTCGGCTTTCGAAAATACTTATACGACAATTACTTGATATAATATAAATAGAATCAGATTTATAGAAGGCACAAGTTTATATCGACATATTTGTGTCGACTTAAACCTATCACTATTTATTGTTCCCTATGTCTGGCAACATTTTCGGCTGTCAAGTTAGTTCGCCTAATTCTGGACTCGACTTTAGTTCCACCGCGAAAATAGAAAGCTGTTTCAGACAACAACACAAAAGTCACATTTCGAACAGAAATAAATACGATATTCGCCACTTGGGACGCTGTATACGACTAGTTGCATCTTTTAACAACGCAATTTTACCTTTTGTTTTAAAGTTTGGTACTCAACAAATAATCGAATTTAGGTATGTGTAACATATTCAGGCGCATGGAACAAACTTGCAATATTTCTTTGTTTTTTAATTCATATCTGATTTGGATCTGTAAAACAACATATCCATACCTTTAAAAAGATGAGTACTGAACTCCCTGAAATTAAAAGACGTGATCCAAATCCTCAATTCTATTGAATCGTAAACAAAAGAAAGTTTGAGCGGCAAGCCAAGCTCCTTCCTGAGTTTGTTAAGTCGGGTTCTCACGCAGCCGAAGTTGTTCGGTCAACAAAAAAGCCGCAGAATTACGCACGTGATTATTGAGCTTTACTATAGCGTAGGTTGCGTAGAGGCGACAATAGGACATTATTGTCGAGGCATGGAATGAAGCAATTGCAGGCTGTGTAGGTATTAGTTTCAAACAGTCCGTTGCAGTTGAAATGTCAGCCGAGTTTAATAGAGTGATTTTCCCATGAATGGGGGAAAAAGGACTTTAAAATTAAATTTTGAAATAAAGGTCGGGAGATTTTAGTGTAGTATTCACTAAAATCTCCCGACGTTTATTTCATTTAAACAGAATTGCAAGTGTATTTTTCCACCGAAAGCAGCCAATTCTTTTCGACACGTACAAAAAGTCGCGTTTCCGACACAAAAAATTGATTTGAATTGGCTGTACACGACATGTGCCATCTTTTGTATACATTACTGTAATACATATTTATTATGCGGTAACGCTACAAGGAGATCGCTGGCCTGGCATCACCGACGTAAACGCCAACAGCGGGAACGTGTGGACTTCGTGCGTCACAGCGCACGAGGTGCTGACCAAGCAACCTGCGGCCGCCCCGAACCCGAACCTTCGGACGCCATTCAATCGCTAACATCGCATTGACTCAGTTCTATTAATTAAATTGTAATTTTTATTGTTTTGTTTGGACTCTTCGGCTGCAGCTTCCATAATTTACATAAGTAAACCAAAACACAAATATATATAATAACAAGAGCGTTCGTAGCCCAGCGGAGCGTTCGTCGACTAACTGGACACTCCCGTGCTTTGACAGGCACGTTAAACTGTTGATCCCGGCTGCTGCCTATAACAGGATGTAAGCCAATTTAGAGGGATTCGGAATTTCGGGCGGCTTGACAACTTCTAATAGACAAGTTGCCTACTCACATGATAGCCAATAAGGTCTAGTTTCTCCCTTGGGTTGGACGATGGCTGTCGCTTCCAAAAAAAGTCAATTCTTTAGCGGACCCCTGGCATCCTGCAGAATGCAACTGTACTAAGATAACGTAATATACGTGTTAAGTACAATAGAAATCATTTAAATACCTACGGATTAACGCTTCGTATGCCTTTGCAAACATTTTTTTATTAAGTAGTATTTTAACTTTAGAATTCAAATGTAAGGATCTAAAACACCGGGATAGATTCGGGACACGGCATACGAAGAGTTAATACTATAAGGTCGGACTTATGGTTCGAAATTAGTCCATTCGCTTTACAATTACACTTACAATCGCCTTTATAGTCGTTAAATTAAACTATGTATTGACATCAATCAATCAATCAAATCAATGTATTGTTTTCTATTGAGAAAAGACGGGAACTTAAGTCTCCGTATAAACCAAGTCGTACTTCTTTTAATAAAAAAATTCACGATAAAATACACACACTACGAGAGTTGTCAGCTCGCTACTTGTCACTCCACACTGAAATTCCCTGAAAACGTTTCGTAGAAGGTGCCACATTTTGAGGTAAGGCACATTGGACAGCTTCCGCGAAGCTGTGCGAATAACGTGATATTTTTCTGTTTGCTCACATTTCCAACGTTGTGATTTTATTTTAAAACATTTTTACAGACGTTAGCATAACCGTGAACCAACGAGGAAAATATATAAACCATTAAAAACACGTTTCAATAAGGTAAATGATAAAATGACCCAATGGTCGACACCTAAATGCCTAAAAGTTGATCTATTCATTGATGATCTATTAATTGAAGTTCGAAACGCACAGAGCGGGCGCGGCGCGGTGCGGGGCGGAGGCGGTTTTGCATTTTTCGCACACCTAGATCTAAACAGGTATAAACTCAAAAAATCGTTTTTTTTTCAGAAAAGACGAAAAACTGATTATGATGTTTCTGTGCACTGCAGGAGTTTTCTGTATAGATTTATGCTTTTTATATGCAACTAGAAGTGTTGTGTTCTATTATTTATCGAACGTTTTGTGCTCTATTATCCCATACTCGTAGAGCTAAAATGCAAAAACGAACAAAAAAATGTCATACCTAATACGCAATGAATAATATAAAATAATTGACACAAAGAAAAATCCAAAAATATATCTCCTATTATACAGGGTGGCCCATTCAAATCGGTCAGTATGGGAAAGTCTGAAACTATAAGACATACGATGATTTGTTCTTAGGAACCATGTCACCGATTTTGATAAAAAGAAAAACTGCATTCATACATTTGAAAAAAAAACACTGTACCCAGCTAGGGAATCGAACCCGGTTGTTTGAAAAAATAAACTTACACTATTTCTATTCAGATATCGTTTGTGTAGGTCTTAAGCAGTAAATGTCTCTAAGAAACATAATGTCTAAAATGAAAAAAATGCATTGTATAATGTCTAAAATGAAAACAATGCAGTTTTTCTTTTTATCTAAATCGGTGACATGGTTCCTAAGAACAAATCTTCGTATGTCTTATAGTTTCAGACTTTCCCATACTGACCGATTTGAATGGGCCACCCTGTATATATACTTCCTATATACCTACACTAGTACACTGTCCTATTTTCATTTCACATAAACGTTGAGCCGATAAAGTTTTCACCATAATCACTTGGTCGCATACGACGCCGGAACTCCTGACCTGACCACATACCGTGAGTCGTGACTGCTATCCTTGACTCCATCATCTCCCTGCAGCTATTTTATCTCAGTAGACATCACTCGGGGCGTTTACCAAGGCAGCGAATTTAATTTTTTAGCGAGTTGGTTGTTATTATTACGTATTTGTTATATTATTTTTTTGTAAAAATAAATGTCCTGGTAAGATGTAGCTAGTTTCGTATATGCTCCGATTGCGCAGAATGTCTATGTAGGCTTATATGTCGGTTTTTTAATTGTATCACTAATTTTCACTGGCACATATATTGTTTCAGTTATTTTATTATAAATTCACTGTTTTTTTTTTGAATTCACAATTCACTTCAAGGTTCTTTCTTGTAAAGCTCGCTGGCGCAGCGCGCCGCCAGCACGGCACAAGGCCGCACTGGCAAGGTCGCCATGTGGGGATGTGCGTAGTAATACAACTGTTCACGTTGGGATTATGATATATTCTGTCTAAATATGGTTGTACATGAGCTTATATACTAATAATATAGTGATAGTGTGTGCGTGTGGCGCAGCACACACTATAGGATGCCCATTAGGCATCTCAGGTGGAATTTATCTAATGAGCGGATATGTTTGCGATAGAGGCACCATGTTTCTAATGAATAAAGCAGATTTGGCAGCACTATTGCCATGTATACATACAGTTACCTTAGTAGGGAGCTTTATGTCATGAGAATGGAACACCTTAGAACGAAGTTTGCCGGAAGCTGCTGCAGCGGCTCTTATTCTGCAGATGACTTCGTTATCAAGGTTGTACTTAGATGTAATTGTACTCCCAATTATGTCAATCCAAGAATTGGCTATTTTTGACACTTATTTTAAGGCCAAATCTTTAACATGGCTCATCAAGACTCGACAAAAGCTGTTGTAGAGTTCCTGGGGATTCCGTCACAAAACATAAATCGTCTGTAAAGATCATTTCCGTGACTATCGCGAAAGCTGGCACTTTAGCCGGGCTAAGTTCAATACGCCACCATTGGTGCGGTAGCGGATACAGATGCTCTCAGAGAAAGTTTGTAGTGCCGAACTACTACTGCAAAGTACAAAGCAAACAGGTTTGGCGAAAGGACGAACCCTTGCTTTACACCACAGCTGACGGGAAGAAAATCTGATTGCTTGTCATCGACACTTTCGCAGCATAGCATGTTGTCATGCAGTAGTCGGACCACTTCATCACTTGATATCATCTCGAAGTCATCTTCCAGAGGAGAGGAGTGATGTTTCCCTTGGCCCTTTCTTCTACTATATTTACTTACTAAAATACTTCCACAATTCATTGTTTACCTGAAATAGAAAATGTATATTTTACTAACGTATAAGATCCTTTGCGCCAAGTAGATTTTAAAAGCCAGCAATGTAACGTTTCGGATCTCATTAGCGATGATGTAAAGTTAGATTTGGCGGAGCCCATCTAAAGAGATCTAACTCAAAAATCGATCAGTTAAAACGGAACTAACTCTGTAGTTGTATAGGGTGAGAATAAAATTATATTATTAAAAAAAGGCTCTAATTGATAGTAACAAAAAAGTTCAATTTCGTTTGTTTTATAAAGAAATATAACAGATTAAAAAACGATGCAACAAAATAGACTCAACTAAAAATTCAAAAATAAATCATCAATACGGTAACAATTCTTAATTAAAATAAAAACTTTACTCACCCCGCCAGTAATACTGGTTCAACTCAAAATGTTACACTAACCTCCAAAATGGCGACCTTTCAAAATAATACTGCTTCAAATTTCAACAGTAAGGGTACAACTCAAAATAACTCCCTTCTGTTTGCTACGGGCACATGCGCTCCGCTTGTAATGCTGGTTGCAACTGGCGATGTCCCTGTTTTGGTGGGGAGGAAGCAACACTCGCTCATTCAACTAAAGCGGCATTTGGCGCCATCTAGCGCCGGCTAGTGGAGTTAGTTTTATATTCTGTTTTATTGGCATGTAGGTTTTGCTGTAAGGAATTCGGTGGTGTGTATAACTCAAAACTTCAGATTTTTGTGTGCGTTTTGATCTAGGTGTGCGTTTTGTCCCTGTCAATACTGTCCCTTCTGCGTAATTTTCACTCGCGTCAACAACGCCGAACAATCGTAACAGAGTTATACGTTTTATGACTTGACGAAGAAACGCGGCCGCGTCGCATTAACGCCAAACCGCGGGGAAATTAACTAACACCGTCAGAAATGACATTAAAAAGTTTAAATCTTATTCTTTGACTATGTTTATAGCTGTCGAAAACGATTTCTTCGTTAATAAAAGTCGTGTGGCTAATAAAAGTGTGTGAAAATTTCTGGGGCATTATGCAGTAAAATGCTATAAGTTATGTTGATTTGTTTTTGTTCATATGTAGTATTATTGGTATTCTTGATAGTTTTTTATGGTACTGAAATCGCTAAAAGGATGATCGAATTTGGTTTTAAATGCTTGGGAATGACGAATGAGTGGACGAATGACGCAGTGTCGAAGCAAGATGTTGTGAAATGATAACAAATAACCCGGTCCCGGGTATGTCCTAAACCTAAAACTACGACCAAGACCGCACTGTAGGATGGGCAGCAGCATCCCTGGAGTGCGGTGGATAAACTGCGATCGCCAACCCGCATGCCAAGCGTGGCGATTATGGCATTTACCCCCCATGAAATCAATTTCATCCCTCAAGGGAGGCATATGTCCATCAGTGGACTTCCTTGGGCTACTATGATGGTGGTGGATAACAAATAAAATGAGGACATTTTTAACCTTTTCAACGCTTTGTCAAATACTGGAATGTCAAAACGCGATACTTAGCCCTATAGAAATGCATGAACGCTGATATCGCGCTGCACGTCGTGACAGCCATATCCGTCGTTGGCGACTAAAATTACATTTTTATTTCATTCAACGTGAACATTTAAAAAGCATTTTTTTTTTATAATTAAAGCATTTATTTTGGACTTCTCATGATCCATAGATTGTCATTGATTATTACATTGTCTACAAATATTTTGTTACTTATATTTCAAGATTCTAGGTAAACAACAAACAACATGCTGGACAAGGTTCTCCCCTAAGGTCTCCACAATGCCCGTTCTAGCGCCGTTCCGATCTGGTCAACATCATGGGAAGCCCAGATGAGGTCATCATCCGGCTTCCCACGATCTTGACCAGATCGTCAGTCCACCTTATTCTGGGCCTTCCCTGCAAGAACCTATCTGCCCCAACGGCCATCGGTTCTACGAGTAATGTGCCCCGCCCACTACCACTTGAGTCTTGCAACTCGCTGAACTATGTCAACGACCCTGGCCTCCTACGAATTTCCTCATTTCTTATTCAATTTTGTAAGGAAACTTAGAGCATAGCTCGCTCTACAGCCCTTTAAGTGATCTTGAGCTTTCTTATTAGCGATCACGTTTCTGTACCGTGTTTCATTACTGGCAACATACACTGGTTAAAAATCTTCTTCTTAAGACACTGCGATTATTTGGACGAAAAAGTACAACGTAGTTTCCCGAGCGATGCCTGTCCAAGTTGGATTCGACGAGTGACCTCTTTCTCGAAGTCGGACTTACCTAACTGGATTGTTAGGTAAATCCAACTTAGAGAGTAGAGTCTTCAACCTTCAGGCGAGTTGATACAGTATAGGATTTCAACATAATTTTCGTTTTCTCCATGTTTATTTTAAGACTTACTTGTTGAGAGACTCCACTGAGGTTGTCGAGCATTTTGCCAAGGTCTTTCAGGGTCTCAAATATGACCACGATATCGTCGGCAAAACAAAGTTTGGTGTGATGTATTCGCCGTTGATATGCCTAGTCCTTCCCACTCCAGGAGCTTGAAAATAAATATTCTCCAAAGCAGCTGTAAACAATTTGGGAGATATGACATCTCCCTGTCTAATATACCCCACTGTAATAGGAAACCCAGGCTTTCAAGTCTAGGAGACGAACTGACATAAAGCTGAGGGGAGGCTACATCAATGACGAATTTAAACATTTAGATAAAAGTTAAATATTTGTTAGTTTTCTTACATATAGTCATGAATAAACTTTTTTCTATTCTATTCTTCGCACTTCAGAACACCTGACCGCCCAGCTCAATTACCGCACAGGCAAGCCAAAGCATTGCGCCACTAATGAAATTCCCGCAATGATGCCACCGGCATAGAAATGCGGGGGCTTAATGAAAATGACTTTTGGGCGTATCTTTACAACTGTAACAGCGTTCCAAACGCCCTTGCCATCCTAGTATTTCCCGAGGGTTGATTAAGCGTAAAGTATTTGAGCGTGCTTAATCATCCTCATCATCATCCTAGTGATATCCCAGTACAATTGCATCCTGAGGGATGCCCTAGATCCACTACCTAATCCCAAGAATTTGCGTAGGCAATAGTTTTTACGGAAGCGACTGCCATCTGACCTTCCCACCCAAGGGGGAGAAACTAGACCTTATTGAGACTAGGCTTGTCAAGTGAGTTGGCAACTTAGCTGTTAGAAATTCTCTGCCCGAAGGCCTCTAACTAGGCTTAACGACTTCTGTCATAGACAGCAGTTGGGATCAACCGCTTAGTGTACCTTCCAAATCACGGGAGCACTTAAGTTAGTAACCACTCAAAGCGGTCACCCATTCTAGAGTTGGCCCCGGCCTCACACGCGCGGTACGAAAAAACGTGTAAGGTAGCTCTTAATGTTTTTTCCGCAGTAAAAAATATACTATCCTACGTACGTTCGAAACTTTTCATGATTACCAAGGCTCGTACTTTTCGTGCCGTGTGACGTCACGATCCATTATAGGATGATTTTAATTGGTATTCAATTAATCATCATTCAGTAATCAATAATCATGTATACATAACATTTTTACAATTATGCCCCCGTGACAAGAGCAATTTGTCTGTCACATCACAACTTATAAAGTACAACATTAGGTACTGGTCGATGTGTAATACTGTCATTTTTAAAAATGACAGTAGTTCCAAGTACTTTAAACACGCCCGGAAACGTTGTATTCCACTGTTCGCAGTGCCATAGTATATTTTTACTGATTTTTATTCAAATTAAATGTCACTATAATTATTAACTGAAAAACACGGACAGCCGAAAAGCTTTTCTTGAGAATAACCCCTTTTTAGGGTTCCGTAGTCAACTAGGAACCCTTATAGTTTCGCCATGTCTGTCCGTCCGTCTGTCCGTCCGTCTGTCCGTCCGTCCGCGGATAATCTCAGTGACCGTTAGCACTAGAAAGCTGAAATTTGGTACTAATATGTATATCAATTACGCCGACAAAGTGGTAAAATAAAAAGTGGAAAAAATATTTTATTAGGGTACCTCCCCTATACGTAAAGTGGGGAGTGTTTGTTTTTTTCATTTTAACCCTAACGTGTGATATATTGTTAGATAGGTATTTAAAAATAAATAGGGGTTTACTAAAATCATTTTTTGATAATGTTAATATTTTCGGAAATAATCGCTCCAGAAGTAAAAAAAAATGTGTCCCCCCCCTCTAACTTTTGAACCATAAGTTTTAAAAATATGAAAAAAATCTCAAAAGTAGAACTTTATAAAAACTTTGTAGGAAAATTATTTTGAACTTGATAGGTTGAATAGTTTTTGAAAAAATTACAAAAATAATTTCTGAACTAAGTTTGTAATTTAACCGTATAAACAGGTGTTTATTGTACCTGTCATTTCTACAAAATCACAATGAAATGACGTGCTTTTTAGGGTTTTGTGTTTCTGTACTTAATATGTCAACTTAATGTGACGGACGGAAAACTACGGAACCCTACACTGAGCGTGGCCCGACACGCTCTTGGCCGGTTTTTTATCAATAGAACCTATTTGCGGGCCTTCAGAAAACCCTTAGTCGGCTGATTGGTTCCGTTTTATATTTAACTGTGAAAATCTCCAGCTCCGGGAAATGTATTTTTACTGTTGCACTGACATTTAACCTCTTCACCGCCACAGTAGATTTCGTTGTGTCTCACATGGCAAAGTCTTTGTAGCAAAAGACTGAAAATGCACCTTACTTGACAGCACGTAGGTTGCCTTTTGCATCACTTGACATGACTTGATATGAAGTCTTTTTTTAATTTATTTTCGGCGTGTGGGGCACTAAATTTCCTGACTTTATATCAAGTCAATGGCGGCAAAAGGGTTAACATGATATTTAGCGTTATGCTTTTTTATACAATGACGGTGGCAAACTAACCTACAGCCCAAGAAACCTGCAGATGGCTAGCAGACACCCTCGCCTATGGCTTCCAGATGAAACAAAAGCGCGTTGCCGATTCTTTATTAACTTGAGGATTACTTTTGTTGACAGCTACAGATTTATGCAGGTCCCTCACTCCCAACACAGCAAATCCTCGGGAGCTCTGGCGACCTACTCACCACCCAGAAACCCCCCCCCCCCCCATACCTGAAGAGCAAGTAGTGGTGTTATTATGGCTGCGGTCTTTTGTAAGGTGAAGTTACTTTCCCAGTTGGGCTGCTCTAATTATGAACCAGGATGACGTTCTGGTGTGCCATACCTCTCTTATTTGTATTTAACACAATAATAGGATATGCCTGAAATGGTTGAATGTACCGGACTGGAACTGCAATATTATTATGTAATACCTATTGTACACTGTATGTTCTTGTGAATAAACATTTCATTTCGTTTCAAAATAATTTATACCAAAAAAACCGACTCCAATTTTGTACTTCGGTATGCCACACACATGACATTTTACATATCCTTCCCATTTCATCACCTGTAATGCTTTTCGATAGCAAATGAGGTGGTTACTATAGATCCCAACTAAGTCACTTTATACGGGCCAATGATATTTGAGGAGTTCCGTCGATTCCTCAGGGAACCCATACTGATACTGTATTTTTACGAGCATTAGTTGCTATATCAATGAAATTTCATCGGAATATGTGAAGCGCCTACATCATTCCCATCATCAGACCTTCACCAAAATTATGTGGGACCAACTTGAAGTACTTGCTTTGAAACAAAAAAAGAATTATGAAAATCGGCCAACCTGGTCAAGAGTTATCAGGGAACATACATGCATAAAAAAAGCAAACAATTATACGAACTGAGAACCTCCGTCCTACTATTAAAGTAGTTTATGTGGTGCTAAAAGTGCAACAAAAACTGGCAACCGTACTTGTCTTCTCGAAGTTCTCACGGTTCGTAAATCAATGCCATACGATTAAATAAATAATAAGTAGTTTATAATGGAGCTGCCGTTCTAGTGCAGCGCTTTTTTTTTTTTATTAAGAATGGGATTGCTCTTGGCCAGCATCTAGCCAGGGGGCAAAGATGAGGCCGACGATGAAGCGAGCTCACCCAGAAGATGCCTATTCACTCGTGCCTTAAAAAGGTCCAGGTCAGTGGCGGCTGCTGACTACAAGAATCGGTGGTGCACTGAATTATGGATTTATGTAATAATATATTATATAACTCAAAAATTGCAATTAAACCACATTTTCCTACTAATACATTTATTTTTTATATAATAACTCAATCCGACGATTTTTGTCCCTGGCAAAATGTTCAATGACTTTTTTGTTGAAGTCTGGAATGGAATTGATGCACTTTTTTTCAATGCTTAGCACAGAAAGTGCATTGAGTCTATCCTGAGACATAGTATTTCTAAGAAATGTTTTCACTCTCTTAAGGGTCGAAAAAGATCTCGCACTTTCGACTGATGTCATTGGAATCGTGCAAAGTATTTTTATAAGTTTCGTGCACTCTGAAAACGCTTCAGTGACATCGGCTTCGTAAAATAGTTGCAGTATTGCTAGTGCACTGCTTGCGTGGATGAAATCGTCACGGTTGTAGATAGCTGAGAGTTCGTTTTTTAACTTGAATTTGTTTAGCATGGTGTAAGTTGATACAGTTGTGTTGAAATCAGCATCGGGAAAACTATTGCGATATATCATGAAATTCTCACAATAGAATAATTTGGCTGCAATCAGATGGTCACAGAAATTAAACCGGTCTTTAACTTGAGTTATAATTATGTCGCAGACTTCTTTGGCTAGTGTGGAACTGGACGATTTAATCCTTTTTTGAGGCGGTTCTTCAGTTTGATCAATGGAGTCTCGTATGTTTTGTACACTTTTTTCAAAATGTTTAATATTATTTTTTATGGAAATTAAATCTATATTTCTTTTCTGCATTTGTTGAAACAGTATCTCGCTGTGAGGCAGAATTGCCTGAAAGAAGTCGAGCCAATATATAAACGTTTTGTCGTTTAGGTATCTTAATAACATGTCAGCCTGGTTTATAGTACTGGCATCATTTTCTGTTTCTATGATGGTGGTCATGCACTCTTTTAATGGCTCTTTATAACAATGAACCGAATTCACTGTTCGTGAATTGAAATTCCACCTCGTTTGCGGAGCCGATGGAATTTTCTTCGTTACAATCGTTTTCAAAACATCTGTGCGCTTAGGCGACCGAGAGAAAAATCTTGGAAATGCTTGAAGATTTGCAAAAAAATTTTGTATAGTTTTGTTGTCAGATACACTTTTTTCGATTATTAAGTTTAACTGATGCGCGTAACAATGAACGAATTGAGCATTTTGATACTGCATTTTTATTTTAGCCTGCACGCCACCAATATTCCCGCTCATTACAGCGGCACCATCGAAACATTGTGCTATGAGTTGTTGCGTAGTTATTTAAAGCTCCTGTAACTCTGTTAGTATAGCTGTACTCAGTCCGACAGCGGTATGCGATTGCGGTGTTAGGTATTTCCAAAATCGTTCATGCACCTGTCCGTGTTCTTCGTATCTTAAAATCATGACCATCTGCATAATTGTGGATACATCGGTAGTTTCGTCTGCTTGAATAGCTACATAATCACATTTTTTTATCGTATCAGATAATTCCGTGTGGTAGACAAACAAAATCGAGTCCAAAATATCATTTTGAATGGTTTTCGACGTACCTTTGAAAACCGTTGACTTATCGAGATGCTCTTTCATGATAGCGTCCAACTCTGATGCAAAATTCACTAACCCGCGGTAAACACCGGCATTCACTGACTCACTTGTTTCGTCGTGTCCTCGCAAAGCCAATTCAAATGCACCACAAAACTTGACACAATCTATGAGACGTGATACTATATACCTATTTTTATCAACCTGTTCATTAAACTTTTGGATATTTGCCTTATAGACAGAATCCAATTGATTTCGTATGTCGATAGTGCCTAACACAGATAAACTCATTACATTTTGTAAATGTATTTGAGAGGCATCATGTTTTTTTATTTTTTTTCCTAAATGAGTCAAATCTTTAACTCCTGTTTGCGTCCAAAGCGGCTCTCCGCCATAAATGAGGCAAGGAAAGCAGAAAAATGCATTTAGGCATTTACAGCCGCACAACCACTTATTTTTATCGTATAATTCACCTTTGAAACTTCTCGTAAATTTTTTAGTTTTTGTTTTACACTCTTGTTTTAAATTAAGGCATGGCCTTGGCGGTCCAGCCGATTTTATTTCTAATTTATCACTAAAACTTTTATTATTGTTTTTGATATACTCTACATTCAAGTTCACACTCATTTTTTCAATTACACACAGTTCATAAATAATAAGACAGTCACACTCATGTTACAAAAACAACCAAAACAAGAAACGAATAATGGCGCGAAACGAACAAGTGCACAGTACAATGTTTATATTAAAATATTACCCGACTAAGCTAACTTGATAATTAGCGCGCAAGAAAAGCTGTATATTTTGTTTGTAAACTTCGCTTGGTCGGGTAATACGTGTGCCATCCGCTGGGCCGGGCGCCTCGTGTCTAGTCGGGTATTCTCGGATATCTTCGGTTACCAGAGCTCTGTGTAGCCACGTGCGCCGATCCAAGCTCACCTATTTCTTCATAGAGTTTGTACGGAGTATCTCCCGTCTCACGCGCCCGGCGTTTTAACGCGATTCTCATACAATTTGTACTGGACTAGCTCGTGCGCTTCACAAAGCGCACGGGAAGGTCTTTTTTTTAAAGATTGAACGAAAATTAGTTTTACTACGACGTACTACATAGTGTACATACACATGTATGGTGATGGTGGTGTGTAGTGGTTTGTTTGCAATTTATTTAATAAGTAAATATGTAATGTATGTATTTATATTTCAGATAATTGAGATTGTTTTATTGATGATAATGGTATTGATGGCGTTCTATTTTTGGTAGTGCAACGCACGAGCGCACTTAAGGTACAGCCGCCACTGGTCCAGGTTATATGAACTCGGAAATACAGACGCCGGCAGAGAATTCCAAACCTTAGAAGTGCGCATTATAAAAGAAGATGCAAAGCGCTTGGTTCGAATTAGAGGAATTTCGACCAGGTAAGGATGGTAGCCAGCCGTACGTCTGGATGTCCGATGGAAGAAGGGGGAAGGCGGTATGAGCTCATGGAGCTCCTGAGCACACTCACCGAAGTACAGTTTGTAGAAGACGCACAGACATGCTACTTTGCGCCGATGTGCTAAGCTCTGCAGTTTATTTCCCACTACCGTACTGCCGCCAATGAGCCTCCTGGCTCTGCGGTCCACCGAGTCGAGTGCGGCTTTAGCCGAACCATCCCAAAGGTGACTACAATACTCCATGCAAGACCGGACTTGGGCTTTATATAAAGATAGAAGCTGCCCAGGGGTGAAGTATCGCTTGACCTTATTTAGGATGCTCAGCTTTTTGGCCGCTGTTTGGCTTTGGCTTTTAGCTGCAGCTTACAGATGACCGCAATCGTAATAATAATAAGACTATTTCATGCTCTGTGCTTATCTGTACACATACTCGTACCTGTGTGTTATTATTTCTGGGACCTGGAAGTCTATACTAGCAATACGTTTGACATGCACTTGACCAATAAAAACTGAGCTGCTACTGCGAAAAGCAAACGAACGAAGTTCGATTATCTGCCTCTCTGTCGCTCGAATCTACAAGTGCAACAGAGAGGGATATATTCGAATCTTCATTCTTGTTACGCGGTCTTTTGTTTGTTTTGGTGTTTCTGGTCATTTGAGCTGTCTTGCCTTGTAACATTGTTGTAGAATTGTTGGTTTCTAAAAACGGGCTCCTGGTGATGAGTAGCGTTACCAGAACTGCCAAAGGTAGACTGTGTTGGGAGTTGGAGCATGTTTTGATTTTGCCACCAACACAGTAAATCCTAACATTGTTACAATATCGGCAGTCAGAGTTTAAGCTTAGCTTAAATCTGCCTAAAGGCCGTATGCTTGGTGGCTACCATCGTAGTAATAAATAAAACTCAGTTAACTACGTTATCTTTAGTAACTTTGATACTCTTGAGATTGAAAATAAAGTTACTCCTGTAATCTAGTTAGTAGACAGCAAAATTAAAATTTTCTTTCGCAAAATTGCAAACGATTTAGGTGAGTTAATTGACAAATTAAAATTTCAAAGTTAATTAATATAAAAGTTCATTTAAGATGCAAAGTTTCTCGCTCTTCGTTACCAACTTTTCGGCAGTTGTTAGGTGTTTCTATTAAAATTTACAATGTATTGTACAGTTGGCCTCGAAATTCTTCTAATAATAGCTCTTTTCTGTAACTCCGTCCGCCGCGATGTCATATTGTATAAAAGCAAAATGAGGGTGGTTTGAAAAATGATTAATAAAACAGTCCAAAATACAGCGCTCCTTTGACTCAAGCAATCAGTGTGTTACTTGTGTTACTTTACATTTACCATGTGCCCGCCCGCATATGTAAAACTAACGTGTCTCTCGTGTCTCTAACTGTGTATTGAGATCAGATATGTACCTAAATAGCCATAGTGCCAATAAAAGATATTACTAATTGTCGTTACGAAACTAAGAAGATTAAAGCGTAGATTAAATTAAAGCATTAATTATGTACCTACAATTTTTTGCATTCTACCTTACCGCCATTTGAGAGTAGCATGCTTCTACATTTCATTTCAATTTGGTCAATAAAATTGTCAATTGTGTTTTAAATACAAAAAAAAAACTTAATCTAACAATTACCTAATAAAATAAAATACAACTCATCTAGGGTTAAAGAAATTTTTTATGCCAAAACAAATTTACATTTCACTTCATGGGACTTAGTACCTGCATAATAACATAGGTACGGTACCTTATAATTTTCGCCAGTGAGCGTTAACATACTTGCCTATATTACGAATGCAAACATCAAAACAATAAACAGTAACTATCTGTAATACACAATTAAAAACAATAATGGGTTTTACTATGAAAAAAAAAAACGGTGAAGATCGTGATGTTATTATCACGGATCTCTTTAATATACTAAGGCTGGGTTGCACCGACTTACGATCACAGACCGATCAACGTTAAATATGGCGCCGGCAGCTGTCATGCCATAGAAACTTGTCAAATGTTCCATCCATTCAAATTTTAACGAACACTGCTTACGACTACAGACGGTTTGGTGCAACCCAGCCTAAGTTATACATTACCAAAATTACTTAAGTGTAATCTACCATTGTTCAACCCTCTATAAGGTCAGCGTAATACACAATTGCAAACAGAATCTGTTTTTAATGTTTCCATTCTACAGGCCTATCCGAAATTAATGATGCTCGAGTTTCACCAACTTTACATATTTGATTTATAATTATGTGAGGTAGATTAACTACAAGGGTCCGATGAGGCTGATGAGAACCGAATTGTATTTCAAAATATGGTCTAACAATTACCCAGGTTGGATTACTGAGTGAGATAAATAGTTTAGTGAGTAAAGCGTAATGGTTGATTTCACTTATGTCAGCTTCGATTATGTCAGAAAATTCGTTTTAAACACACATATTTCTTTTCAACATAGTTCAGCTTAATAATCGCAATTTGTACATGTAATTTCGCAGAATAACATAATGTTCCCTAGTAACCTGAACGCCCTGAAAACCCTTGACTACAACCCAAGGGTCCAAAACTTGTAATTACTTATGCACTAGTGACAACCGGCAGACATTTACATTAATATTCACCCAGTACCCCAATCAACCCCATTTAATTTCCAAAGCAAATTATCGAAATTTCCCCCCGGAGAGATTTTCACTCAATTAATTTGATTCCTTTGATAAACGCTTTGTATTCGGGCTCAATTCGATGTTATAGTTAAAGGTGGCATGTTTGTGAGCTCGCTAACTTAGTTCTTGGTTCTAGCGCAAGCGTTAAATAATGTCTAGGGTTTTACACCTCGGTATTTTTACAGGGTGATTCAGGAGACGTAAGCTGGACCAGCACTGCTAAATTTCCAACCGGATTGAAAATTTAAAAAAGTAAAGTATAAAAAATTCAAGTCAAATAGAAAAACAATATTTTTCACTCCGGTTCGTAATAATATTATATAGAAATTATAATCTTCTATCTAAATATACAAAAGAAGAAACTGACTGACTGACTGACTGACTGACTGACTGACTGACTGACTGACTGACTGACTGACTGACTGACTGACTGACTGACTGACATATCAACGCACAGCCCAAACCGCTGGTCCTAGAGATTCCAAATTTGGCACGTAGGTTCCTTATAAGGTCTAGGGGTGCACTAAGAAATTATTTTTCAAAATTCAACCCCTAAGGGGGTGAAATGGGGGTTAGAAGTTTGTATGGGGAAACAAGATTAGTTGGACTATTTTATTCGAAACTTCCCAGGAGTATTTCTAACGATAAATGAGTAAATACGTGTTTCAGGTTTTTTGAGAAATCAACCCCTAAAAGGGGGAAAGGTGGTGACAAATTCTGAAAATCGACATTGGTATTGTTTTTATGATATACCAGGTCGCTAATAACGAAAACAACAATTATTTTAAAATCTCACGTGAAAGACGTGAAATACCATCCCCCTGTTGGGGTGCGAGGGGGATGAAATGTCTAAATATTAATATGGGTGTCGTTTTTATGGTTTTTTGGGACGTTATTTACGAAAATGGCCTCAGTTTTGCAATTTAATTGAAAACTTTTGAAAGTTTGTGCCAAATTGCAAGAAGTAACTGACTGACTGCGTGAGTGACATATCAATGCACAGCCCAAACTGCTGGTTCTAGGGATTCCAAATTTGGCATGTAGGTTCCATATAAGGTCTTAAGGTGCATTAAGAAAGGATTTTTCAAAATTCAACCCCTAAGAGGGTAAATTGGGGATCCGAAGTTTCTATGGGGAAACAAGATTAGTTGGACTATTTAATCGAAACATCACATGAGTATTTCTAACGATAAATGAGTAAATACCTGTTTCAGATTTTTTGAGAAATCTTCCCCTAAAAGAGGAAATGTGGTGAAAAATTCTGAAAATCGACATGGGTATCGTTTCTATGGTTTATCGGGTCGCTAATTACGAAAACAACAATGATTTTAAAATCACACGTGAAGGGCGTGAAATACTATCCCCCTGTTGGGGTTCGAGGGGGATGAAATGTCTAAATATTAATATGGGTGTCGTTTTTATGATTTTTTGGGACGTGAATTACGAAAATGGCATCGATTTTTTAATTTAATATTGCGGACATGAAAACTTTTAAAACTAGGTGCCAAATTGCAAGAAGAAACTGACTGACTGAGTGAGTGACATATCAACGCACAGCCCAAACTGCAGGTTTGAGAGATATCAAATTTGGCATGTAAGTTCCTTATAAGGTCTAAAAGTGCATGAAGTGCCGTGAGTTCCCTATGAAGATACGACCTTTTTTGATTCAACGTATTGTAAGTGGTTTTATTAATCAGTGCCGTCCGATACGATTTCGACATAAATCGATATTTGAGCGTCCGAGAGGACTCTTAACAGGAATCCGAGGTACCTAAACTTTGAATAAAGTAACGGCCATATTGCGTTTCTTCATTTCCGTCCCGATTTCGTTCAAAATCGATATCTGAGCGTCCGAGAGGTCCCCTAATACGACTCCGAGGTAAAATTTGAAAAAAGTCGCAGCCATATTGATTTTTCGGTTTTTCGTCCCGATATCGTTCAAAATCGATATCTGAGCGTCCAAAAGAATTCTTAATACGAATCCGAGGTAAAATTCGGAAAAAGTGGCAGCCATATTGATTTTCTTCATTTTCAACCCGATTTCGTTCAAAATCGATATCCGAGCGTCCGAGAAGTCCCCTAATACGAATCCGAGGTAAAATTTGGAAAAAGTGTCAGCCATATTGATTTTCTTCATTTCCTACCCGATTTCGTTCAAAATCGATATCTGAGCGTCCGAGAGGTCCCCTAATACAAATTTGAGGTAAAATTTGGAATAAGTGGCGGCTATATTGATTTTCTTCATTTTCGTCCCGATTTCGTGCAAAATCGATATCTGAGTGTCCGGTAAACTTTTTTGCATGCAGGCAGGAGGTCTCTTAATGCGAATCCAAGGTAAAATTTGTGAAAGTGGCGGCCATATTGATTTTCTTTTTTTTCGTCCCGATTTCGTTCAAAATCGATATCTGAGCGTCCGAGAGGTCTCTTAATACGATTCTGAGGTAAAATTTGGAAAAAGTGGCGGCATATTGATTTTCTTCATTTCCGTCCCGATTTCGTTCAAAATCGATATCTGAGCGTCCGAGAGGTCTCTTAATATGAAGCCGAGGTAAAATTCGATATTTTTATCCATTTAAATCAACCTTTAGATTTTTTTTTATCGTGTGGCATTTATTTACGAACCATGAGATTTTCGAGGAGACAAGTACGGTTGCCAGTTTTTGTTGCACTTTTAGCTCCACCCAGGGGTCACGTTTAGGGTAACGGTGGGTACTCCCTACGGACGTGGTGCAACTTCGACCCCCCCTTTGTCAAGTGAGTGGGCAACTTGACTGTTAGAAGTTCGCAAGCCGCCCGAAGGCCTCTAACTTGGCTTAACGATTGCTGTCGTAGACAGCAGCCGGAATCAATGGCTTAGCTTACCTTTCAAAGCACGAGAGGGCTCAGTTAGTAACCACTCAAAGCGGTCACCCATCCAAGAACTGACCTGCGCCCACATTGCTTAACCTCGCATACCGCACGTGGTAGGCGGGTGCCGCTGGGCCACGAGCGCTCTAAATTCTTGATAGTTTGTGCCAAATTGCAATTCAATCGGTCCAGTAAAAGCAACTCGGTTGTACCAGACGGACTGACAGTAAGGAGTGCGAATGGAAGTGAGGCCAAATTTTCTTTTTGGATGCTCCAATGGGAACTGGCAAAACCTACCTAATTATTTTAATTTTAGGAAAAAAAGGGTTACACGTGATATTGAATTAGCCGTATTTCTGCACTTCAAAGGACCAGAGTTTATGACCGCTGCGCGCTGCTTGGTCGTTATCAGACCTATTGGTGTTACTGTAGTACACAGATACTTTTACTAAGGGCCATTTAAGACATGCTTTTATTTCATCGGCCCTTTCCCCTTCGGCCTCTCGGAAATGTGTGATAATAGTTTTTCATCCTTATTTTTGCCAAACTCAAATGAAATTCAACAGTTTGCCGGTTCTCAGAATGTATACTGACTTTTTATCTGTTCATCTGTTAATGAATCACAATCACCAAACTTCGTATACCAAAACCCCCAGAATGTAACAACAACTTTTCTGGAGACCGCATCTAAATCGAATCAGCCAAACGCGAGATAATCGTGGACAAACATACGAACCTCTTTTTTGTAGACGGTTAAAAATTACGCTTAGTACGCGGGCGAAGCCGCGGGCAAATGCTAGTATAATATATATTCTTCTATATTCTTGATTTATCATAATGATAATCATCATTTATTGCATTATATGGTTACAAAGTTCTTAAAAGTAGATAAGTGTCCCAATATAAACCCAGTTAGGGCACTGCAATATTAAGTTAAACTTAAATATAGATAATAACTCAATAAAAATTTGAATTCTGAATACATAATATCAACATGTCAATTAAGTACTACATAACTATTAATAATTATATATTTTTTTATATGAATTACAATTTCATTTCAACTCAAAAAATTCTTTTTAATTTAAGAAAATAACAAATGAAAAGAACAAAAACGAGTAAAATGAATATTTACAAATATACAACATCTTGATCTTGCATTTAATACTTCGTCTTTCCTCCTCGTGCTCTGCGTACAGCTTGCAGTCGATTTGGCACACTAAAAACCAGGTTTCTCAGGCGCTGTTGGGAAATGTTCTCCCGTTCCTCAATAAGTGCCTGTTTTAAGTCGCGGAGCGTCAGTGGGGGTGGATTCCGGCTACTAAAGCCAGGGTTAGGCGAAGCCAGTGCTGGCTTGTTATTGTATGTAAAACACTGGCTGCCAGCACTGGCGGGATAGAGCGCCGGCCTATTTTTTAAACCAGTGAGGCAGTGAGGTTCATCTAAACCTGGCTTTACGCCCGCAGAACCATCGGTACAAGTGACTAGCACTATAGTACAGTAGTAGCACTATGCAGTGTCGTATAGTACGTTGGCCACTTTGGCTGCTACGTACTATATGACGCTGAATGTACCTAGTCGTAGGTATATATATTTTTTCGTCGATTCCTTACAGTTTACATATTGTGCGGCTTTCGGTGCGCATTCGCAATAACAAGATGAAACAGTTCTACTAGACAACGTATATAAGCGGGGTCATGGATCCAAATAGGTACCTTGTGTGTTCATAAGTTTTGAGATGGCTAAATACTCGATTTTTTATATATATATCGCAATCGTTGTTACATCGAATAAAACAAGTTTATTTTTTAAAATTTTTACTAGAAAAGTTATAACGCCATACTTAAATCATGGTCACCCTATCACTTTTGACACACGTTGTATGGGAGATGACAGGACGTCGTGTGGTGTAGGGTGACCAAGTTGTATGAAACATTATTATTTCTGTTAATATTTTGAGAAATAATAGTCAATATTAACTGTTATATCATCTTTATTGAGTTTGTCTTTCAATACTTCATCGAGTCAAATAATTTCTGATGACGTCTCCGATGTCACCCTGTATGTACCTATAAATTATTTTGTTAATTTTACTTGACAATAGTTTCATCAGTTAATAAACATTCATAGGTATTATTTAAACTGCGTTACAATATTTTATGATATAATTAGATGCCATTTATTGCGTCGGCTACACCTAGATAATCTCGCGAGACACGACAATTTTCATCAGGGATTCTCTTGCTTCTCTTCCAGTTGCTCATTTGTGAGTAACTATTTTTGAGTAGTATTTACGGCAGATTTTTAGCTCTAAGTTGTGTGTAAAAAAGGTAATTTTGTCCAAAAAGACTAATCAGGAGTATTTAGAGCCAGGCTCGAAGAAAGTTACTTCTATTGACTGATAAAAGGCATAGGTATTACTCTTTTTAGCAGTTTTCGTATGAAATTTAATTTTGTTACGGTGTCCTCTAAAACTCTGTCAAAAAACCAATTATTTAGACAAATAAACGAGTCAAATAAACTTTAACAAGTGATTCCAATAGTCCATCTGGTAAATGGATAATTTTAAGGCATAATTTGAGCATCTAGTATTCAAAATTGAAGGAAAAGGCTACCTCGTAAGTAATAATCGACCGTATCGTGAACCTCGCAGGGTATTAAGGTTGCAGTATGTTCTGTGCAGTAGGTAGTTGGAACGTCTACCGACATTTTGATGTACAATTTGTCGTTCCGCTGCCTTAACTTTCTTTTTTCTTTAACTTGTCAGTGAAAAAGGCGTTTTTCGTTTCATGCCTGCACCTAAGAGAGACCGCCACATTTAAAGGCTTAAATCAAACATATTGAAAGCCAATTTAAATAAACTCTATTTACTTTTATCGGCTACAGTACAGTGATTCAATGAAAGTAATAACCTTGACAGAAATATTTTCTGTAATTGATTCATTTAAAATTATATTCGTCTCAAAACTTATGAACACACGAGGTACAGTAAAGAGCAAAAGTAAGTTAACACTTTTGCATCTTATTCCGTTGTGATAAGGTGGAAAAGTGTTAACTTACTTTTGCTCTTTACTATAATTTGTGTGGCGTTAAAGTCTCGATGAGACAAACGTCCGATAGTAAGTACAACTAATTAATTTACAAATCATTTGTGTCAAAAAAGGTACGTAGAACTGAGGGGTGATTGATTACGTAGGTAACCTTTTAGAGCGTGCGTAAGGTTGCTTTAATAGTACATTACTACAGAGGCCGGGACAAAAGGGGTTGCCGGCCGAAGACATATAGACGGCTGAGCGAAGCGAGGCCGGATAGGTCTAAGGCCGGCAGCCCCATATTTCCCGCCGAGGTATGTATAGTGCTTTTCTCAAACATGCAATGAAATAAACAACAAAAAAAATCAATTTTTTTATTTTTAATACGCATAGTGGCAGAATGTCATGATGCCTTTGCCACAAATTTATGTGGAATGGTAATTAAAAAAGAGGACTTTGCCGGCCTAGGCCTGCAACATTTGTATGAAATTGCATTAACGAGCTCTTGTCCTAGCCGCACCTGAAACGTAACACTTCGCAGCCTATTATAAGGAACATAACATCAATATTTCATTGCATGTTTGTGAAAATGTCATTTTCTATACTACGTAAACATGATCTAAGTTTGATCTACTTTGTTGCGTTCCGTGGGTCACGTAAGGTGCTGTCTGGAAACCAGCGCTGAAACCTTGGCATAATGCTGAAACAGCAACCGATTCACTGCCGCGAAGACACGTTATGTGTTGTTTTCTATGTGAGTTTTCTTCATTTTGTATCTGTGTGCCTTTTGTTTTGTGCAGTGAATAAATGTATTATGACTTAGTTAATAATTAGAATTAAGTAGACTTTATAAAATTGAAAATGCATGTGATTGACCTACATAGGTAAGTATTCATAAAATTTTGCAATACCCTGTCTAGGTTGCACTGTTAAGGATGATTCACAGTAGACCGTTCCGTGTCCGGGCCGGCCCGTTTTCTATGACAGCAAACGCAACGGCCGGCGTATTTCTCTACAAGAAAACGGGCCGACTCGGACACGGAACGGCCTACTGTGAATCATCCTTTACTGTGTATAATGTACTTATATATTGTCATTGTAATAGTGTTAAGCAAAAAATAAATAACAAATAAACAAATGTCTTTGTTATTTTTCTTCTTCTTTCTTCTACCTAGCGTAAGTTTTGACGCACGCTGGAAAACGTAACGTTATCATTATCATCCCTCTAATGACGTTACATGTCATATCACCAAATACTTTAAAGAAAAAACTTGTCGCCTTTCTTTTGATATAGCCAAATTAGGAATTTCAACTGATGCGAATCATTGGCGTTAGCATTTCAAACTCAAACAAAAGCTCAAATGAAGCGAAACAAAGTAACCTCGATGGGCGTGGAACACTCAACAGTCCACACACGTTTTCTATTTCACTCCGGGAGTACAATTTTTAAGTCTGTGCTAAAGCGATGTATAAAGTTGCTACGTGACACTCACTCGAGGAATTTATGTTTCTGCACTGAAGACGGTAGCCAATTTTCAGCGTATGTGTCAATAAAAATCCGGTGTTAACCGGTTATGATAGAAAAGGTTCTGGTTTTTATGGTACGTTTGGATTGAGTCAAATGGAATCATGATACTTGTTTTTTATAACGTCTGAACGCCATCTTGCCTGATAGTAAGTGCTGATTTGATCCACGATATATTAATCACACAAGTCTCAAGTAGTGCACGGAACGTGGTGACCTGATTTCGACACACAAACACACACAAACAAGGCTGAACATTATGATCTTAATGATTTCCATAAGATGAACTGAACTACAACACCCGACTCAGAGGCCATCACTTAAAGCTGGTCACTTACAGATCACACAATAACCCCTATACACATTAGACACTTCCTAAGCAACAGAGTGGTTCACCACTCTTGGAGGTTGATGAGCCTTCAGGTTTGGTATAGATTGTCAGATGACGTGGTTTCAGCTCACAATGTCAACCAGTTCAAGAAGAAGTTAGTCTCAAAGCTAGTCTGAAGCACATTTCAAATTTAGATCAACAATGAAATATCCCTTAAAGATAACTGGATACAGGCTTCATCAGTTATTTCTACTCTTGATTGATAAATAATAATAATACTATCCCGCATGCTTAGGAGATAGTGACTTAAGGACCCATTATATTTTATCTATCTAGAACTACGACAAGGAGTTCCTTTCCTTGGCGATTCAATCAGTTAAACGTAAAACGCTGGAACATTTACTGTAGAGCGGTGACGTGAATTCGTACATCAGGGGGATATGTAAACGTAACGTTGAGCATGCGTAGTTAGATTGAAATATCAATTTCTATGCTAAAATGACAGTTAGATCTACTTAGCGTAAATTAAACACGTAATCGTAACGTCCTCAACTTCCTGGTTGTCTACATGTGCAACCAGCACAACACAAGCCACTATTAACGCAAGGCAAAGTTAGTAAGTAAATTGTAATGGCGTGAAATAAATGCCAGGGCATGCATGCATGTAAGCCAGAGCTATGCAAGAGAGTGGTCGTAGGTGATCGAAGAGAAGCCAGAGCTAGTAAAAATATACAGCTTGCCCACTTTTTCTTCAAAAACAGAAGGATATAATGTGTATAATTATTAATGTGATACAAATAAATCATCATCATCCTCCTAGCGTTATTCCCAGTACAGTTGCATCCTGAAGAATGCCTGGGGTCCGCTACCTAATCCCAAGAATTGGCGTAGGCACTAGTTTTTACGGAAGCGACTGCCATCTGACCTTCCAACCCGAGGGGAAACCGACCTTATTGGGAATAGGCTTGTCAAGTGAGTGGGCAACTTGACTGTTAGAAGTTCTCAAGCCGCCCGGAGGCCTCTAACTTGGCTTAACGACTGCGAATGTGATACAAATAAATATTAAGGAATAATGATATATTACTATTAGTAATGTGCAAATTTAATTCTCATGAGAATTATCACACAACACATTACTAATATATCATTATACATTAATATCTATATCATTTCTATGGAAATATTTTCTTACAAAGTAGTTCTTTTTAACCAATAATAAAAAAAATGTTCAGACATGAAACCTTCAAAAACAGCTTCAGTGATCGAAAACGAGTAAAGGATGGGCACAGACTTGAGATTTATTGCTCTGTACCGGAACAATCTTTGTAACAGCGGTACAATCCTAGTACCGGGAAAAACGGGCATTAAGAAGGGATGTAATTGCCTTTATATCCACTGCGTGATATATTACATGTTGGGTTTCAATTATTATGTTAATTTTATCGCCGTAAAGGTAAGGAAACTTTGTAGGATGATGGCACAAAAATAAAGTCGTTTCAGTTTTATATTAGCTTTGTGGTTATAAAGGAAAGGTCATATTAAAAAGGCAGTTAATTGAAAAACGTGCTCTTGTAAGTGCTAATTAGAATTCGTGCTACATCTGATTATAAAATACGCCTACCTAACAGACCTTGCCTATACAAAGTCATCGATGGATTGTTTTCATCTCACGAGCGTGGGTGAGCCATGACTTTGTGTGTAGGATATACACGCCCATTGCGTCTGCATAAAATATTTCAGTTCAGTACTTTTCCGAACACACGCACACAGAAACAATGTGTAATGTGACAATGTAAAAAGCACTAGAGCGAAATAATCCAAATTTCCGCACGATGTACAACTACAATAAGTACAACTTTTTGAGCAACTGCATTAAAATTTTTAATTGCCTTGAAGGTTACTAATGTTGGTAAAATTACTCATCTGTGTCAGACGGAAAGTTAAACAAATGAAAAAAGAAGCCTGTTTTAATGAAAGATATCGATATTTCATCGACGTCTTACAATAAATCTATTGCTATAATTATTTCTTGATTCGTTTCAATGTTCTCTATAATATTTTGAGCTCTTTGTCCTGTTGCTTCCATCGTTTTTTACTCAAAAATATGATCACTTACTTCAATGGTTCATACAGCGATTGAATCGTACTAGCTGACGCATAATAACACGATATCCATAAAAATACCTCTGGCATAGCGTTGTTTCAAATTTTGCACAAAAAGACACATTTTAGTACAAAGCTTCTGACTGTTACGACCATTTCTGTAATGTAACACAGTATTGCTGACTCGAAGGCTGAATTTTATACCAATAAAATATCAATCGAAGAGCGATTCGGTGGACTGATATGGGCATCATTGGAGTTGCTGACTAAAAACGCTTTGATGTTTGATTTAAAAAGGTACTTCGTTCTTACTAATGCAAAAAGTTTGACTTTATTCTTACTATATTTTAAGTTATATTTACATTATTACTTTGTTAGTTGGAGCCACATAAATAAGTATTCACTTTTTTATGCGTTGATGTACAAAAATAAATGCATGAAATAGTACATTACGATACAAGTGCAGAGAACAGGAAATTCGCAACGAGTGGTGATCAATTAAAACACGACCGAAGGGTGTGTTTTAAATCGACACGAGTGGCCAATTACCTGTTTGCACGTGTATCGTACAACGTTTTACAGCACATATGTCATATGTACTGTAAATGCATTTATTTATACTTAAATAATTTTATGATAATACATAGCGAGGAAATGCCGCCAGCATTCTCGGTACAATGCCTCAAGGGCCCATTTTAGATTTACGAGAAGTTAGTTTTAATTTAATTTATATGATTTTGGTTGGTGGTGGACCTCAGTAAAGCCTGCGAGCGAGTTGGTCTAAGAATGAACATGGACAAGACGAAGATCATGTCAAATGCCCATCGAACACTTTACGCTCGACGTTGTAGACGATTACATATACCTAGAACAGACTGTCCAGTTAGGTAAGTCCAATTTCGAGAAAGAGGTTAATCGTCGAATCCGACTCGGCTGGGCAGCGTTCGGGAAGCTACGGCACATCTTTTCGTCTGATATTCCGCACTGTGTCTCAAGACGAAAGTCTTTGACCAGTGTGTGTACTGAAACGTGGCCGCTTACTATGGGCCTCATAAGAAGACTCAAAGTCACCCAAGAGTAATGGAGAGGGCTATGCTGGGAGTTTCTCTGCGTGATCGCATTAGAAATGAGGCCATCCGCAGCAGAACTAAAGTGACCGATATAGCCCTTCTAACTAAACTTAAGAGGCAGTGGGCGGGGCACATAGCACATAGAACCGATGGCCGTTGGGGCGGAAAGGTTCTCGTGTGGCGACCACATACCGGAAGGCGTAGCGTGGGCAGGCCCCTCACACGGTGGACTGATGGCCTGGTAAGGGTCGCGGGTGTACGCTGGATGCGGGTGGCGCAGGACCGGACATTGGGAAGTCTTTGGCGGAGGCATAGGCCATATGTCCAGCAGTGGACGTCATGCGGCAGAAATGATGATGATGATGATGATACTGTATAACGAGCCCCGAGCAAGTTTGTTTTCAAGCGAATATGCTGAGTAAGCATCTGCTTAAACAAGAATTTGACTAGAAACCGTCCTTATAATTATATGTAGTGGTATATAAATAGTATGCATATATCTATTCTTGTATGAATGTAACTTATATATTTTGTATTGGTGTATGTCTATATGCAGTGTACATTTGTTGCTATCTTCGCGATTTCTTAATAGATACTATCATACTTTTTTCTTTGCACCTGTTATAAATCTCCGTTTAGCCCAATAGTTGGGTGGTAGAGAATTTATTTATTTATTTATGGTATTTATACCATTTAGCATAAAGCCCGCCATTTGTATTTTTCTGTTTTCTGCTATAAATTTTAAAAAGATTGATAAATAAATAATTTACTACAACCTTATACCAGTAATAAATAAGTGTGAATTAAACTTCAAAAAGTCAGATATTTATCAAAATTCAAAAACATCTATTACTGAAGAGCGTTCCATCTAAGTTTTCTCGTGCACGAATGGAGCCATCGCCTTTTTATGTCTCTGATATCTATGTAGGCAAGTTTTACCAAAAATAAATAGGAAGCCGTCATATCTAACAAACCATTAACCTCCAACTAGTGCAACCTTTTTTACGACTACACAACGTCCATAAAATGAAATCATCTCGGAGACAGATCCGCGAACTGATTATGAGCATCGTGAAATTCGTGAAAGTGGCGTAAGAAAACCCTCGACTGAACGGCGCGGGCAGGGCACAATAAATCAGACCCACATGGACACCCTATCTTAAAAACAGATAGTGGCAGGGTGTCTCACCACACTAGGCGATTCTATAAATTTACATCAGGAGAATCTAGTCTGCGGGATGCAGATTTAGAGTCTAATGTTATGGAAATAAAATTGTACTCCCACTTTTGACCCCACCGGCACTCCAGTGCAGGCTTATTAAGGTCGGCTCATCATAATTCTTCTTGAATTTATAGGAAGACGTGAAAAATTTTGAATACATAATCATATCAAAATACATAACATTATGTGCTTGTAGGTACACTCTTTATACTGTAGGTTCATGAGGTTTTTTTTAAGTCTTACTAATTATCATTATTTATCTATGTATTTATTTATTTATTTATTAAAGGAGTTTCAACAGCTTTTTAAACATGTTGACATTTTAAATAGAAATATGGAGCCAATTACAGAAACTCACCAATAGAAACAAGATATAAACTAAGGTTACACACTATGTTACAGTATCTTAAAATTAAAAATCAAAGGCTATAAGAGAACACAACAAGAGATGTCCATCGCTCACCGGACGCTCAGAAGATACACAGATACCACTTGTATATTTATATACTCAACAACTATGTATAAAGTTAATCAAATGTTTAATAAATGCTGTTTAATAAATAAATAAAATAAATAAATTATTTATCTATGTAACTTGTTCGGTGGAGACTGGCACCTGGACTAGGGGATACCTCTAAATCAGGTATCTAAACCTCAGATTTCTAGAGCGATGATAATCACGGTTCAGTCACAATTATGTATGAAGGTATTAATGTGGAATGGAGTTGAGTATGTATTTGAATAAGAAAATTAGTCACTTTTTAAGCTAATTAGATAAATTAAAACTAGTGTGTACACTTTACCTTGTTGTGCCTTAATACAGATGTATAGTACATATTTTATTCTGTGAAAACAATATAAATGTATGTGACATGCGTGATATATTGAGAGACCACATTGCGGATAATATTTTGAATTTGACTGCGAAAGTAAATAAAGCGACATACAGCTCTATCGGTAAAATTATGTTAACAAAAAGGAGCTTTAGAAAACAACACTAAACGCCTATTAAGAAACACACTTTATCTCGTAGTGTATATTATAAAAACACCCAAGTAACTATATTTTCGGTTAACTGTTGAAGTTATTAATTCAGGGATATTAAACTACTTTTAACAATCGAAAGCGAAATGATTCTCTCCCGCACTTAACCTTTTAATCCGCTTTAAGCACGCATATAAAATTAACAAAGCGAAAACCACCCCGTGTGTACCAAACCCTTCAAAACAGATAGTGGAAGTAATGCGTCCCCACGGCGGGTCACATTTCGGACAAGATTATGAATAATGAAGGCTATGCGGAACTTCCGGCAAGAAGCCTGACTGAATATAAAATATGCAGCGCCGATGAGGTGAAAACACTTTTAATGTTAACAAGTAAATTTTTAACAAAAAAACACTGACTCCAAACTTTGCCAGACCCCATCCCTCTGCTATATAATTTGAGGAGTTCCCTCGATTTTTCCAAGATCCCGTCATCAGATCCAGACTTGGTGACAATGGGACCAACTAGAAAACACACCCTTTCAAACAAAAATACAATTTTTGAAATAGGTCCACTAGTCTCCGAGTAATCGGTGAACATAAAAAAAAATACCGACGAATTGAGAACCTCCTCCTTTTTTGAAGTCGGTTAAAAAGAGTCACTGACCGAGTCTTCTTTTACTTACAAATGGGGAATTTTCGCTACAGGGTTTGTTAAAGGGTAGTTGGCTTACATGTAGTAAATCCGAACTCACTCGTCGTCATCACTCATCACAACATCCATCGTGAGAAAGACCTCCTGAAGTGTTCAATATTTTTTTTTATATCACGTCGGTGGCAAACAATCTGACAGCCCATCTGAGATAATAAGTGGTTACCGTCGCTTATGGACGCTTGCAACATCAGATGTATCATTCGCGCCTTTTTAGGATTCCGTACAACAACGTAGGTTCACCTTATAGTTTCGCCATGTCCGTTTGTCCGTCTGTCTGTCTGTCCGTGGATTTGCTTTGTGAATTAGTGCAATTTGGCATGGATATATAAATCAATAAATCTGACAAAGTGGTAAAATAAAATCTAAAAAAGATAATAAACGTAAAATGAGAATGTTTTTTTTTGCTTCAATCCTATGGTGTGGGGGGTTTTTGGATAGAATAGGTCTTTCAGAATGAATACAGGTCTTCATAAAACGTTTTTTAATAAAGTGAAATTTTCGGAAATAATCACAGCAAAAGAAAAAAATGTGTCCCCCCTATAATTTTTTCCATCTACCTTAACATTAATGTATATAAAAGAGTATATATACACTGTCTTAAAAACGTATATTTGTAATAGAAACTCTATTTCATAATTGTTAAAGTAGACTATGCAATGGAATAAGAACATTTATCAGTGTCAAACTCAAAGTAATCGTACTGTAAAGTGGTCGCCCAATAACTCGTCAAAAAAGACAATTGACTGATTTCTTGATATAATTATCATGTTAATAAACAGTAAATCATTATGGTTCGCTATCAAAACGCCTTGAATACTGCCACAGGCAAATCCTTCACGATCAAGTCTTGTACTCCAATTTGCATGATATAATATAATGCTTGTCATATTATATGTCATACAAATGGCATCGCGTGAAAACAAAGAGTAAGGCGTAAGATCAAAGATTAGGCTGATTTTCTTTGTCAGATTACGCCTAAATTATTAGTCGCATGTGAAGAATAAAGGGATGGATAGGATAATTTTAATTTTTATGAAACAATAACATATAACAAGTAACAAAACTTAAAATAAACCTATAAGTAAACTTAAAAATAAACTTATAAATAAAAAATGGTCCCCAAGTCCCCTTCGTGGGCTATGGTGCCCAGAAGACTGGCAGCGTTACCCCTTTGGATGGCCAGACTTTATCTCTGGCCGAAGTAGCTGCCAGCCCTCTGGTCACCTGAGGTATCTGTGAGGCGCTGGGAGATTTCTTTAAAAAGGAATATCGCGCTGGGCCCCCACGGTCCCAGAGTTTCAACCCCAAACGGCGCAAACATGTAGCCCTCACCGAGGGCAGCATATTTGCGCCGCTTGTTCTGTTAGGGATGGATTAAGTCAATATACAAGGTGGCCCATTCAAATCGGTCAGTATGGGAAAGTCTGAAACTATAAGAAATACGAAGATTTGTTCTTAGGAACCATGTCACCGATTTTGATAAAAAGAAAAACTGCATTCATACATTTGAAAAAAAACACTGTACCCAGCTAGGGAATCGAACCCGGTTGTTTTGAAAAAATAAACTTACACTATTTCTATTCAGATATTGTTTGTGTAGGTCTTAAGCAGTAAATGTCTCTAAGAAACATAATGTCTAAAATGAATAAAATGCATTTTTTTCACATACTTTAATTTATCATAGTAGGTGTTCAAAGTGACCACCGTTACAATATTCAACAAGTTCAGGCATGTAAAATTGTCTCTATGGTTGTTTGTACCTCTCTACTTGTAAAATCGGTGACATGGTTCCTAAGAACAAATCTTCGTATGTCTTATAGTTTTAGACTTTCCCATACTGACCGATTTGAATGGGCCACCCTGTATACTAATTAACAGTGGCGGCGCGTAAGCACCTACCTTAAAATTTATAATTTTTCTTTAAAAGCAAAGGTATATTTGTGTTCTTGAGCGCAACCCCTTGCAGTAAGTGTATACCACTTTTGCCATACTTGTCATTCCATCACTGATGTCACGTAAATAATGTATGTCGAGTCGAGTATAACAAAAGCGGCTTTGAAAAAAGGCCTTTTGAACAGCATTCACATCTAAACTTAATTAAATTATTTACAATTAAACAACCGACGATTACAAAAAAAAAAACCTGCAAATACGCCTTCCTCGCAACGGAACAACAATTATTAATGCAAGCTACCTTGTACATCTAAATTCCACTGGTTAAAAGCTTAGTTAATTATTTATGCACTAATCTTATCAAAACAACAAATCACAACACCAAACATTCATACTATTCGACATTCGTATTCGTAGAGTAACCGGGCAAATATGTAACTGTATTGGAATGGATTGCGCAAAATATAAAATTCTAATATTTATAATTATAATTTAAAATTAAAATATATTCTTTCATAAAACACAATGGTCTAACGTAGTTCGAAGCTCAATAATTTAATTACTTACCAAGAATTTCACACCCAAAGTGCCCGTTTTTTGGATTCTTGGGTGAATAACGGAATGGGGTGGCCATTACAAATTATTGAGCTTCGAACTACGTTAGACCATTGTGTTTTATGAAACAATTTATTTTTATTTTAAATTATAATTATAAATAATAGAATTTTATATTTTGCGCAATCCATTCCACACAGTTTTCGATGAGAGTAAAGTATGGCAAATTTTTTAATAAGTGCGCCAAATTCGGACAGTTTCTAAATTGCTAAGCCATTTGTACAAAAGTTATTCAATAAATTTATTTGTTTTTGTATTTATTCTAATATAAACCTTATCATTTTAAAGTCAAGGTCTAAATTCGAAAGAGACACCTTACCGTAACACGATAATAATCGGCTTTCTTTCGGCGGCCATTTTGCGATGCGTGTCCTTGACAATTTAGGAACGTAGTGCGTGCAATTACAATGACAAGCGGAATTTTATGAATGAGATGGCTAGGTAAGGCAAGACAAAATACACGGGCTTGTCTTAGCGTTAGCGCGTTCGACCAAGCTAAGTTTGTACCTGCTGCGTATGGCGCCGCATAAAAACTCAGCTTGGTCGAGAAGTACGTGCGTAGTAAATAATGAATGTAGTGATTGTTGAAATTTATTGTGAAGCTAAGATACTTACTTATAGTCAATTTGTCCATGGTACTACGTGTTTATGTAATAAATATTTTGTATTTTTATTGATAAGTGATTTATGATGAGTTTGATATATTGTACCAAAAAATTTAGGCAAGCCGGTGGGAATCGTGTTGTAGGAGCTGCTAATTAATTAATATAATTATAAAAGGTATTTTTAAAATTATTTAAAAAACCGGTCTAGACCGAGTCTGATTCACGCAGCGCGCGCTGAGGGTTCCATACCAACGTATATTCGTAAATGATGAATTTACGATATTTTCAAAAAATGTAGTGAGATGGCTATATTTTTATAAGCTAGAATATGGTTATATATTTCCCGTGTTTTCTTCAATATTTTCCGTCGTACAAAGAAACTGGTAAGAAAATGCAAATCAAGTCTTCATTGAATTCCCAGACGTTTAATCATATTGGTATTTTTTTCTTAGAAAATTAAAACAGATTTAAAATTTTCACTATTCTTGTGGCACAAAGTTTGCAGTTTTCTGGTTAAAACCGCATGAATTCTATGAAAATAAATCACCTTCTGGAAGGAAAAAGATACTTCATGGGGTTAATTTCACAAGAAGCTTTGTGAGTTTGTTGTTTCTTTTATAACACCTTATAACTGAAGCTTGTGAGTGATATCATAGAATAGATAATAGTGTGATATATAAACAAATAAATAAATATTGGGGGACAATCTTACACAAATCGACCTAGTCCCAAACTAAGCAAAGCTTGTACTATGGGCACTAGACGACGATATACATACTTATATAGATAAATACATACTTAAATACATAGAAAACTTCCAAGACCCAAGAACAAATATCCGAGAAAAATGCACAAATAAATGCCCTGGCCGTGATTCGAACCCGGGACCTCCTGCTTCGGAGGCAGAGTCACTAGGCTAAACAGGCCGTCAAAAAATAAAAGATAGTATTTATTTTGCCATCATACAGAACAGTAATGACGTATCCAAAACCCTAGACTTATCTGCTATCATATGTTTTTATTTTAACAAAAGAGCAGGTTTGAAATAAACAGTAGCAAAAACTAGCTTCGGATTTTACTAGTCATTGATAAGGTCAGGTCTTTGACTTACAACATTTGACGGCTAAGTCCAGGCTCGTTTCATGGCTACGTGATTCTCATATTGAAAGACAGAGGCTTGAATGTCGATAAGTCTGACTGGATACATGTCACACTTTGCTTTCACGCGACCCAAGAACGCTTACATGTCACAAAACTGTCAAAATAGCCCCTTGTGTTTTATTCACAGGTGTTCAAAAATTCATGTTTTTTTTTCCCGAAACTTCACTAATATTCGTAGAACGTCACGGGCAACTTTCCTCTATCAAATCTTAGATAGCTGTCAATAGTTACGCTTCTTCGCATTTATACCTGCGTCAGCTGTCAGTTTAGTGTCCAGTTACAGAACTTGTCCTTTCTCACCTGTCCTTATAAATGCTTGCTGAAATATTTCATCAAAGTACAGCCAGCATCATACTTAGCAACATAAGAGCGCTTTAATAAACATACCGGGTATGCGTCCAAAGTAAAAACGGCAGTTTTATTTTTGAACTCACAGATCGACGAATCCAGCAACGCAAAACCTAGTTTGATGTATTCAAAAGGTACTTAAATACGAAATACTTTACATAGTGGCCTCCTTTTTGAACATCTATCGTTAAATTTAAATAATCTCATTTTTTTACGACTGCCGCTAGTGGACCCGTTACATTTTAGTAAAGCGCTCTTAATAATATAACAATGTAATCTTATTAATAAATTAGTGGATTTTTATGGGCCCCACGAGGCAAAAAACCTAAAAAGATATTTGTTACAAATTGTACAAAATATCATTTTTTTATGTTTGGCCTCTCTTGTGAAGGAGTTCTCTCCAAAAAAATCCAGGATATGTTCTTATTACAGTAATGTATTTTTCTTTACAACAATATAAACAATAAGACCTCATAACATTATATTCGGTTCCGTTCTGTCAAGTTCTGTGTACGTCAAAATCGCTGTCATCCTCGCCATTTTTTTTAATATCTAAAATGGCGCCAACACATTCAAGATATAGCTATCGAAAGGTTTTATACAATTTTAAGTTTTACAAGTCATAGAATATTTGAATAATTTCGTTATCTTAATAAATAAACATGTTTATCTAAATTCATTAAAGTTCCTTTTCTATGGTGAACTCGAATACAACATTAATAGCTCTTAACGTTGGATTAATATTGTCAAAAATAGTACATGATACCTTACGGGCGTAGTTTTATTATCCAATTATTTACACAACTCTTACACTTGTAATAATGAAGTCGTTTTTGTAACTTTTTATCACGGTATCACGGCAACAGGGCATCATTTTACGGGCAACAACCACAATAATCATTGATCAAACCCAATTAAATATTAGTTCTTAGCATTTCATACACATCTTCGAAACCTTTAAAATTTCAATAACGTTTTATCTCATTGAAAAACACATTACACGTAAAGATATTCAAAAAGTCCAACATTTTTATTAGCAAGATACGCGCGATAAATAATGTACAAATATCCCTCCCTCCATAAATAAAACTTATTTTCATCATCCATTTATCCCTTAGAGGAGAAATTGATGACCTGCAAGGTCAAAGGATATCAGTTACGTTTGTCTTTGAGGCAGACTCAATGACAAGTCGTTGACCTTTTGACAGGTCTTTATTTATATGAAAGGAGAGCTTTGGAAGGTATTTTAAAGGTGTTGTTATATGAAGCTAAATCATTAGGTATTATATTGGACAGTTAAAAGATTTGTGCGTTTATGAAACGGGTAAGTGCAAGTAGGAAGGAAAGTAGACAGTTGCTACGTAAATAGTTATAAATATATATCTAAATATATAAAAGAAGAAACTGACTGACTGACTGACTGACTGACTGACTGACTGACATATCAACGCACAGCCCAAACCGCTGGTCCTAGAGATTCCAAATTTGGCACGTAGGTTCCTTATAAGGTCTAGGGGTGCACTAACAAAGGATTTTTCAAAATTCAACCCCTAAGGGGGTGAAATGGGGGTTCGAAGTTTGTATGGGGAAACAAGATTAGTTGGACCATTTTATTCGAAACTTCACAGGAGTATTTCTAACGATAAATGAGTAAATATGTGTTTCAGGTTTTTTGAGAAATCAACCCCTAAAAGGGGGAAATCTGGTAACAAATTCTGAAAATCGACATGGGTATTGTTTTTATGATATACCGGGTCGCTGATAACGGAAACAACAATGATTTTAAAATCTCACGTGGAGGACGTGAAATACCATCCCCTCTGTTGGGGTGCGAGGGGGATGAAATGTCTAAATATTAATATGGGTATCGTTTTTATGGTTTTTTGGGACGTTAATTACGAAAATGGCATCGGTTTTGTAATTTAATATTGAGGACATGAAATTTTTTGAAAAATTGTGCCAAATTTCAAGAAATAACTGACTGACTGAGTGACTGACATATCACCGCACAGCGCAAACTTGTGGTTCTAGAGATTCCAAATTGAGTATGTAGGTTCCATATAAGGTCTTGAGGTGCATTAAGAAAAGATTTTTCAAAATTCAACGCCTAAGGGGGTGAAATGGGGGTCCGAAGATTGTATGGGGAATCAAGATTAGCTGGATTATTTTATTCGAAACTTCACAGGAGTATTTCTAACGATAAATGAGTAAACATGTGTTTCAGGTTTTTTGAGAAATCAACCCCTAAAAGGGGGAAATCTGGTGACAAATTCTGAAAATCGATATGGGTGTTGTTTCCATGGTTTATTGGGTCGCTGATTACGAAAACAACAATGATTTTAAAATCCCACGTGGAGGACGTGAAATACCATCCCCTCTGTTGGGGTCCGAGGGGGATGAAATGTCTAAATATTAATATGGGTGTCGTTTTTATGGTTTTATGGGACGTTAATTACGAAAATGGCATCGGTTTTGAAATTTAATATTGTGGTCATGAAAACTTTTGAAAAATTGTGCCAAATATCAAGAAATAACTGACTGACTGAGAGACTGACATATCACCGCACAGCGCAAACTGGTTGTTCGAGAGATACCAAATTTGGCATGTAAGTTCCTTATAAGGTCTTAAGGTGCATGAAGTGCCGTGAGTTCCCTATGAAAATACGACCTGTTTTGATTCTATGTATTGTAGATGGTTTTATTAATCAGTGCCGTCCGATACGATTTCGACATAAATCGATATTTGAGCGTCTGAGAGGACTCTTAATAGGAATCTGAGGTAAAATTTGTGAAAGTGGCGGCCATATTGATTTTCTTTTTTTTAGTCCCGATTTCGTTCAAAATCGATATCTGAGCGTCCGAGAGGTCCCTAATACGACTCCGAGGTAAAATATGGAAAAAGTCGCAGTCATTGAATTCTTTTTTTTTCGTCCCGATTTTGATCAAAATCGATATCTGAGCGCCCGAGAGGTCTCTTAATACGAATCCGAGGTAAAATTTGTGAAAGTGGCGGCCATATTGATTTTCTTTTTTTTCGTCCCGATTTCGTTCAAAATCGATATCTGAGCGTCCAAAAGGTCTCGTAATACGAATCCGAGGTATAATTTAGAAAAAGTGGCGGCCGTATTCATTTTTATCATTTCCGTCTAGATTTCGTTCAAAATCGATATCTGAGCGTCCGAGAGAATTCTTAATACGAATCCGAGGTAAAATTTGGAAAAAGTGGCGGCATATTGATTTTGTTCATTTCCGTCCCGATTTCGTTCAAAATCGATATCTGAGCGTCCGAGAGGTCTCTTATTATGAAGCCGAGGTAAAATTTGGAGAAAGTGGCAGCCATATTGATTTTGTTCATTTCCGTCCCGATTTCGTTCAAAATCGATATCTGAGCGTCCGAGAGGTCTCTTATTATGAAGCCGAGGTAAAATTTGGAAAAAGTGGCAGCCATATTGATTTTCTTCATTTCCAAACCGATTTCGTTCAAAATCGATATCTGAGCGTCCGAGAGGTCTCTTATTATGAAGCCGAGGTAAAATTTGGAAAAAGTGGCAGCCATATTGATTTTGTTCATTTCCGTCCCGATTTCGTTCAAAATCGATATCTGAGCGTCCGAGAGGTCTCTTATTATGAAGCCGAGGTAAAATTTGGAAAAAGTGGCAGCCATATTGATGTTCTTCATTTCCAAACCGATTTCGTTCAAAATCGATATCTGAGCGTCCTAGAGCTCCCCTAATACGAATTTGAGGTAAAATTTGAAAAAAGTGGCGGCCATATTGATTTTTTTCATTTTCGTCCCGATTGTGTTCAAAATCGATATATGAGCGTCCGAGAGGTCTCGTAATACGAATCCAAGGTATAAAATAGAAAAAGTGGCGGCCATATTCATTTTTATCATTTCCGTCCAGATTTCGTTCAAAATCGATATCTGAGCGTCCGAGAGAATTTTTAATACGAATCCTAGGTAAAATTTGGAAAAAGTGGCGGCATATTGATTTTCTTCATTTCCGTCCCGATTTCGTTCAAAATCGATATCTGAGCGTCCGAGAGGTGTTTTAATATGAACCCGAGGTAAAATTTGGAAAAAGTGGCAGCCATATTGATTTTCTTCATTTCCAACCCGATTTCGTTCAAAATCGATATCTGAGCGTCCTAGAGGTCACCTAATATGAATTTGAGGTAAAATTAGAAAAAAGTGGCGGCCATATTGATTTTCTTCTTTTTCGTCCCGATTTCGTTCAAAATCGATATCTGAGTGTCCGAGAGGTCTCTTAATACGAATCCGGGGTAAAATTTGTGAAAGTGGCGGCCATATTGATTTTCTTTTTTTATTGTCCCGATTTCGTTCAAAATCGATATCTGAGCGTCCGAGAGGTGTCTTAATATGAATCCGAGGTAAAATTTGGAAAAAGTGGCAGCCATATTGATTTTCTTCATTTCCAACCCGATTTCGTTCAAAATCGATATCTGAGCGTCCTAGAGGTCATCTAATATGAATTTGAGGTAAAATTAGAAAAAAGTGGCGGCCATATTGATTTTCTTCATTTTCGTCCCGATTTTGTTCAAAATCGATATCTGAGTGTCCGAGAGGTCTCTTAATACGAATCCGGGGTAAAATTTGTGAAAGTGGTGGCCATATTGATTTTCTTTTTTTTTTGTCCCGATTTCGTTCAAAATCGATATCTGCGCATCCGAGAGGTCTCTTAATGCGAATCTGAGGTAAAATTTGGCACTCCATTCATACCTATATGCAAAAAAGTTTAATATTACTATATAGGCGTGTAGGGTATCTGGATTTGCTTTTAAAAACGACATAGAGGTTTCGATATTTTTTCCATTTAAATCAACCTTCAATTCTTTTTTAATCGTATGGCATTTATTTACGAACCGTGAGATTTTCGAGAAGACTAGTACGGTTGCCAGTTTTTGTTGCACTTTTAGCACCACCCAGGGGTTCTGTGTATGGTAACGGTGGGTACTCCCTACGGACGCGGTGCAACTTCGACCCCCCTTTGTCAAGTGAGTGGGCAACTTGACTGTTAGAAGTTCGCAAGCCGCTCGAAGGCCTCTGACTTGGCTTAACGATTGCAGCCGGGATCAACGGCTTAGCGTGCCTTTCAAAGCACGAGAGTCAGTTAGTAACCACTCAAAGCGGTCACCCATCCAAGAACTGACCTGCGCCCACATTGCTTAACCTCGCACACCGCACGCGGTAGGCGGGTGCCGTTGGGCCACGAGCGCTCTAAATTCTTGATAGTTTGTGCCAAATTGCAATTCAATAGGTCCAGTAAAAGCAACTTGGTTGTAACAGACGGACTGACAGTAAGGAGTGCGAATGGAAGTGAGGCCAAATTTTCTTTTTGGATGCTCCAATGGTAACTGGCAAAACCTACCTAATAAATTTAATTGTAGGAAAAATAAATGTTACACATGATATTGAATTAGCCGTATTTCTGTACTTCAAAGGACCAGAGTTTATGGCCGCTGCGCGCTGTTAGGTCGTTTACAGACCTATTGGTGTTACTGTAGTACACAGATACTTTTACTAAGAGCCATTTCAGACATGCTTTTATTTCATCGGCCCTTTCCCCTTCGGCCTCTCGGAAATGTATGATAATAGTTTTAGATCCTTATTTTTGCCAAAATCAAATGAAATTCAACAGTTTGCCGGTTCTCAGAATGTATACTAACTTTTTATCTGTTCATCTGTTAATGAATCACAATCACCAAACTTCGTATAGCGAAACCCCAGAATGTAACAACTACTTTTCTGGAGACCGCATCTAAATCGGTTCAGCCAAACGCGAGATAATCGTGGACAAACATACGAACCTGTTTTTTGTAGACGGTTAAAAATTTCGCTTAGTACGCGGGCGAAGCCGCGGGCAAATGCTAGTATATATATATTGGGGGACAATCTTACACAAATCGACCTAGTCCCAAACTAAGCAAACTACTATGGGTACTAGACGACAATATACATACTTAAATACATAGAAAACATCCAAGACCCGGGAACAAATATCCGTGCTAATTGCACAAATATTGCCCTGGCCGGGATTGGAACCCGGTACCTCTAGCTTCGGAGACAGTGTCACTACCAACTAGGCTAAACAGGCCGACAAATGATATATTTTTAATGTCTCTGAAGAAGGATTATAAAATAAACAAAACAAAATCACTCCAACGGCCGAATAATGACTACTTTGGCTAAGTAAGCTGTATGCAAAATTTCAAGATGGGAATAGAACCTGGTAAATGCCGATTCATCCTCGTAGCAACTCAAACTACCCTTTTTATCCTATCCCAACCTCACAACTTTGCATACCTGACTAGATGGGTAGGAAAATAAAAACCTTGACAATTCTCTTCTACTGCGCGTCGTCGGGTCGAGCACACGACTCCCTTCGATATAAAACTCGCGAGTGAGCACTAAACGGAAAATCAGCGCGATTTCATCGCCGATCATACGCCCCGGGGGCAGAAAAAGGATAAAGGAGGTCACAGCGCGCCCAACTCCATCAAGCGCGCGCAGGGCTGATATAGGAACCAGGTTTGCCTGCCTAATCCCTTTCTCTACTTTTTCTCCGCCTTCCAGAACCCTTTCTGCGTAAGTCAGTCTTGTTGTTGACCGGTTTTTACTAGGTACATTCGGGTTAAGATAAGGTTCGTCATCTTAAAGTCTCTCAAGTTACCAAGGCAATTATCAGTCCTGCCAACGTTTCATTTCAAACAAATGCGAATATCACATTGACGTTTGCAATAACAGGCTAATCAAATGAAAGTGACAGGTCAACTAATAAAAGATATAGTTAGATTTATTTAATTGTTCTATGAACGAATTCACAAAAGTCACACTACATATTTTGTGCTATGGTACAGGCTAGTATGTAATGTTACTAAATAATTTTGTGTCATATTGTTATTTTAAATTATTGTATAGAAATAAGATTCCCCACACTGTCGCATTGGGGTTACCTGTAAAGATGGTTGTGAGTATGAAAAAAAATAAAAAAAAAAAAAAAAATAAAAAAAAAAAAATTTGCTAATATTCTATGCAGCTTCATGATCTACAATAATTGGAGCTCTATCATGGATATTGAATTTCCTTATCAAAAAATACGAAGCAGAGTTATCATTGATCGCAAAACTTACAATAGAAAATATTGACACTGACAATTAAATAGAAAATATTTGATTGGATCCCTTACGAAATTATTTATGAGTAGGTTTATTAACATGTAAAATTTTAACAAAAAAACACCGACTCCAAACTTTTCCATGCTCACACGCGGCCCTTCCTGCTACATAATTTGTGGAGTTCCCTCGATTTTCCCAAGATCCCGTCATCAGATCCAGACTTGGTTACAATGGGACAAACTAGAGTTGTTGTTGGAGTCTGCTTTTGTCTTAAAGGGTATGCTTATACCCTTTAAGACAAAAGCAGACTTTTTGAAATCGGTGCACTAGTCTCCGAGTATGTCTTCAGTACTTTGGTTTCAAAAGGTACTAAGAGACTTTATAAATAAATTAATGTAACAACTGACGAAGTTTTCGTATGCCGAATGTACATTGAATTTCAAATAAAATCAATCGGCGGAAACAATCCTGCAAACTATCAAAGCATCGTGTTAATTATTTTTTATCCATTTACGCAATTGAGGGCGAGGGTAATTACTAGGACATGATTTACGTTGGTAATATAATATGTCCCTCCAGAGGACATCTTAGCTCGAGCATGTGTCGAGCAAGACGCCACAAAACAAGCGATTCTTCAAAATACATGATTTCAAGCAAGGCCGCAATATTGCAGGATTTTCATTACTTTTTCATTAGATTCCTTTGTTTTGACCCCAATATTTCTTATTATCTTTCAAAACTTGGTCTGCTTCTATATATTTAATTGAAAAAAGAAAATATATTAATACAATTTGTATCCATATTTTTCACTTAAATTTTACGCAGTTACCTATAAAATAAGTTTAAAAAAAGTTTGTAAAGTATTTTACGAGTAGTATAATTCAATTATAGGTTAGTTTTAGTTTTTTAGTAATTTGTCGTTTATATTTATTTAAAGATCCTTAGCCCTAGCTAAATTTGCTATTAATGTCATAAGAAACAGACTGCACTTTTTTACGTGACTAGTAGTCCCTAATTTACAAAACATGCGCATACGTCTACGGGCGCGCACGGCGCGTGGCCCAGCGCGGGGCCCGTTTTGCCCTCGAGTATGACGGAGTTAGGCGACTTCCTGATTTGGCGGGGCGGGATCGATACGTCATAAGTATTTTGTTGTTTGACGTAAGTTTACTGATGTGAAATTTTCTCACTTGACGAATTACTGTCAGTATTACGTATGCGCAGTACTAATACGATGCGCAGAAGTGGGGCAGTACTGCATTGATATCGGTTTACACTGAAAGCTGACAGTTTTCTCATATCGTACCGCCTCCGCATCGAGAAATGAGGTAAGCGCCTTAAATAGCTCTAAAATCAGCTTTCATAACCGCTACCTGCTTTCAGAAGCTTTGTAATGATTTGACTGGTTTTTTAGTTAAGAGTCCGCAGTAAGCTCGGTTCTCCATACAAACGTAGTTTCTCTCTTATTTTAAAACGCTATGCTAGAATAACATGAAACTTTGTACACACAATGGGATCCGGCATATCTAGGTCGAAAATTAGTTTCTGTTGTTTGAAATTATAATGGAGAAAAATACAGCGATTATTAAGGTTTTCATACAAGACGTAAAAAACTCAAAAAGTCGCTGCATTTTTTTCTATTACAATTTCTAGCAACAGAAACTAATTTCCGCCCTAATTATGGCGGCTCCCATTGTGTATACAAAGTTTCATGTTATTTCAGCAAGGCGTTTCAAAAAGAGAACGAAACTACGTTTGTATGGAGAATCGAGTTCAGCCGAGCGTACTGGTGATCTTAAATAAAAAAAGAATCAAATTTACTTGTCCCGCTCATTGTATGGCCTCTATATTATTATCGGGTGTAGCTAATGGCAATTATTGTGTGTGCGTCGCGGGTCAAGTAATACGTAAACAAGCTTTGATGTAGGCCCTCTTGAGGCTACATTGAGTTAGATATCTATCTGATGTGATGAATATATATACATGTGTACGTATTATATCATTTTATGACAGACTCTGAGAGCTATAGACATCGCGTTTCCCCATGAGAATTGCGACCTGTACATAATAACTTTCCATTATTTTGTGCTCAATAATCCCCATTTGTCTACTCGCTTGCCATAAAACAAGATAGTTATTCATAATTTACAACTGCCATAATAAACTTTCTCTATAATACTTGTGGTACTCGTTGAAAAATTGGTTTTAGACAGGGAGTGTGTTCAACACGGCTGGAAGTGCAGCTCCCTCGCCCATGCCATGCGTAATTTTTTTTTATTTTTTCTCTTCATTGTCTATGACTTCAGAATTTTTATTTAAAACCACGTCGGTGGCATGCTAGCGTCCGGCCCGCCTGATAGTAAAAGTTACCGCATGGACGCCTACAACTCCAGGGGTATCACGTGCGCATTGCCGACCCTCTAAAATGTATACACTCCTTTCTTGAAGAATTCCATCATACAGTAGTAGTCCCTTGGGAAAACCACGGCAGGTTAGGCGGGTAAAAAATTAAAACAAGTTACAATGTCATTCAATTAAACAAGAAATTAATAAATAATATGTTATTATTAAACACTTTAAAAACCGAGTTTGAATGTGATCATTTGAATTAAGTCATAGAAAGAGTACTTTTGGCTAATTCAAAGTCAATAAAATATCACTGCTTTATTAGGTACGAGTACGTTACCAAATGTTTTTTGCAATATCTTTGTGTTATTATTTTTTCACTTTGTTTGAGACAAGCACTATATTTACCTTGGCTGAAACCGGTATTGCCTCAACACGGACTTTTTGTCGACAACCACCTCGACAATTTTTTATACCACGTCGGTGGCAAACAAGCTGACAGCCCTCCTGATGGTAAGTGGTCACCGTCGCTTATGGACGCTTGCAACACTCGCGCATTGCTGACCCGTAAGAAACCTTTTCACGCCTTTTTGAAGACTCCCATGCTGCAGCCCATTGGACATTTCCAAGCCTCGGCATCAGGGTGCGATGATGAAAGATACCCGCGATCATGTCAAATAGTTCTTCAGAGCAGATCCAGTTACAAAGGGGGTAGAACATGCACAAGGAGGTAAAGTCCCTGCTGAGACCTAGCGGTTCAAGGTCACCTGTCACATTGAGATCGTCTACAATTCTGACTGCACGTTTTTCAACCGAGTCACAAGGGCAAGTTGGCAGTTTGTGGCTCCCGCCCATAGGTGAGTCAATCTACTCCAGATATGGCCTTACTTGCAACTTATAAAGTTGCAGCCTTTGTCTAGGTATGAAGTACTGCTTCGACCTATTAAGTACTCCAAGTTTTTGAATGCCAACTTAACCTTACTTTCTAAGTGGAAACGGAACTGCACGTCACTGGAGATGTCGACGCCAAGGACCCCAATACTCTGATAACTAGTAAGGGATGTGCCCTGAAACTGAGTGACTACAGCGAAAGGGGCTAATAAGCGGTAAACGCGCAAACTTGTGTCTTAATGGGGTTAAACTACACCAAGTTTAGTCGTCCGCAATCGGCGACTCTGGCTAGCAATGCGGCAAAGGCACAAGCAATAGTTTTACAAACGCGACCGCCATCTGACCTTCCAACCCTCCGAGATAATAATATTAAGTTTGTTTATATAGCCCTCCTCGTCGTATCCGTTGACGGCGACCCCTACGACTTCCTCTGATGAGCACGCACCCACCCCCCCCACTAACCCTGACCATCGTAAGTGTACGCATAGGAGGGCTTCTGGACCCAAGCCCTCGTTCCGTCCTCTTCCGTATATGTCGCTTATAGTCCAGGTCTTCTACTCGGGCTTCTTCAAAAGAAGCTACACCTTTTCGATACAGCGACGGTGGCAAACAAGCTTACGGCCTGTCTGATGGTAAGCGGTCACCGCAGCCTACGGACGCCTGCAACTCCAGGGGTGTTACATGCGCGTTGCCAACCCTTTATTAAGTTTAGAATTTAGTGTGTTGCCAGCTAGAGACATATTGCGGGTCTCTCACTCTCTACACAGCATATCCACGGGAGCTATGGCGGCCTTTCTCACCACCAGGAAGACATGCTGCAGAAAGGCCAGGTCATGACTACCCTAAATCGGCGCGCATGCATGAAGAATTATTTATGTAACTACTGATAGATGTATATATTTGAATCAATATTTTGTATTCAAGCTTACCAAATTTGTTCTCTGGTATTTTATAGTTGCACCGCCTACAATCTTTCTTTTTTGCCTGAAGTTTGACTGGTAGAGAATGCCTCATGGCATTAAGTCCGCCTTTTGTACGTTTTGTACAATAAAGATTAAATAAATAAATAAATAAAGAATGTTATGATAGTTCATGAAGCGAAAGTTGTGTCAGGATCGTAGCAAATGGAAATCCGTGATCTCTGCCTGCCCCTCTGGGAAACAAACGTAGTTATATGTATGCATGTATGTAAAATATATGTAGATCGTGTTGGGATTTGACTGGTTTACTCACTATGGTTTCCTTTAAATCTAAAGTTGAGGTAGTCTCCTTAACTTGACTTTGCAAATGTAATTACACACATACATACATAAACTCAAGCCCATATTCCCAAACGGGGTAGGTAGACCACATGAAAATTAATTTCAGTGCCACTTTTAGCAATTGTAGGTTTATAGATAGAGAAAATGTGATTTTGCAGTGACAGGTTGTTAGCCCATGGCCATATGTAATTAATGGTTATAAAACTTATAATTAAACGTGCCTAGTTTTATTTCAATGGAACAAGTAACCTACTGTGCAGCTTTTGGTGCCACTACCCTAGCAGAATGACTAATTTGTTGTGTTTATTTGATCGTGAACAACAATGGCCTTTCTATACTGCACACAGTTGTAAACATGACTTTTGTTGCAAATGTAAATATTGAGAACAACATTGTTTTTTTAATTTAGTTACTTTTTGTTCGACAGCGACATCCAGTTGTCATCTGAAGCAGAAATTCATTTGCCGAAAATGATTATTAGAAGTGAGACGTTGGTTCCTACATAATTAAAAAGTGATAGAGAGATACAATAGTAAGTTTAGAGCCAATTTTACATATATTGCTGTGATGTGCTATTGATTTTATCACTGTTACTCATATAAAAATTCAAATAGGTGGAAAAACTAGTTTCAACGCTCGCAAACATCGTTAATTTTATTAAAATAATTCAGAAGGAAAACAATTATTGCTTGAGGTACTATCTTATCGTTGATATTTATTTACGGTATTGCATTTTATTTTCGAACGGTGAGATCTTCGTGAGGTCAGTACGGGTGCCAGTTTGTTGCACTTTTAGCACCACCCAGGGGTCATGTGTAGGGTAACGGTGGCTACTACCTACGGACGTGGTGCAACTTCGACCCCCCTTGTAAAGTAAGTGGGCAAATTGACTGTTATAAGTTCTCAAGCCGCTCGAAGGCCTCTAATTTTGTTTAACGACTGCTGTCATGGACAGCAGCCTTGATCTACGGCTTAAGGATGATTCTATTTCGTATATTCGTTTCTAGAGAATTACGCCGGCCGTTGCGTTTGCTGTCATAGAAAACGGGCCGGCCCGGAAACGGAACGGTCTACTGTGAATCATCGTTTAACGTGCCTTGCAAAGCACGGGACCGCTCAGTTATTAACCAATCAATTATCATTTATAGAAAAGCAAGCATAAATAAAACATACGGTCATCAGCATCCAAAAATAATAGTTTTGCTTTCATTTCCTAATTAATAAGTATCAAACAATACAATACAAATACTCTTAATTGAACACCTCACACAAATTAATTAGTTACAAACAGAAAGAAAAAGCAACATGCAAGTAGGTAGAGGTAGACAACAGGCGGTCTTATCGCTAAAAAGCGTTCTCTTCCAGATCACCTTTGGATAACGGAATAAAGAAACAATATAAATATGAAACGTACAAAATAATTTGTAAGGGGCGGGGGGAGGACTTTAGTACCTACCCCAAATAGCCCCCCTAACCGTGCCCTAATTTATCGAGTAGGGTAGCATTGTTTGGAACTCGATTAAAATAACAATATATAAATATTGTTTTTTATGTTTTAAAAATATTGGAAAACAAAAAATAAGAAGCCACTAAAATCAGCCATAATTAGATTTCGAAGAATTTTTCAACTTCCCATGACCATGTTTTTTTATAACTGGAAATTTGGTGATAATGTTTATTATTACGTATATTACACCAACAAATATCAATATATTGATGACATTTGTTTTTTAGTTGTGTGGAACCCTCGGTGCGCGAGCGCGACTCAAACTTGGCCGGTTTTATTTTTATTTTGGAGTTGCTATTGATAAATTTAATAACCAGAGATAAACAATTTTTCAGGCCCTATGATGATCTTGTTTACGGTACTTGTGAGCTCACTGATTGTCATCACCATCGCTGACTGCGACGCCTGCGTAGAGGGCTACTGCCACAAGAAAATGACCCTTTTGGAGAACGTCGAAATCACCGACCAGTTGGCCATCGATTGGACAGACAACATTCTATACGTTCAACTAAATTGGTTCTTGAACACAGCGTTCTACATCAAGAATTACACAATCACGAAAATGCACGTGGTGCAGAGCTTGAAAACATCAGGAATGGCCGTGGACCAATACACACAAGAATTGTACACAGCAGATTTTAATAACAACGTTTACGTAATAACACAAGGAAGCAACTCGGCAAAGATAGCATCAAGTGGCGTACTTGATGGAACTGCTGCATTCTTGTTCTTTCACAACAAGCTTTATGTAGCTAAAAGAGGAATCAAAAACATGTTTCATTTCGATAAGACAGAGCTTATAGCTGCCAGGGATTTAGTCAATTTTACAGTAACTGATTTCGTGAAGACAGATAAAGGTGCAATATTTATCGCTGATGGTCATGTTTATGAATACAAATGGCCATTTAAGAAACCTCCCAAAATATTAGCAACAAAAAACATGGTGCTGTCTACTGATAAATTTGAAAATGTCTACATGGGAGCAGCGCGGCAAAGAGCTATTTACAAAAAGTGTACTACAACCAACAAAGTGATAGTTTACGCTGCTTATACAGAAGGATCTGCTGATAAGTTGATATTTGATAAAAATAATAATATTATAGTTTATGACGCCAAAAACAAAATGCTCTCTATTTGGAAAAGAAGCCAATACACGTGCACCATTGTGCTACCGCATCCTGATATCCAAATAAATGTTCACAAGCCCCATAATACACGTCGTATTTATGAAAATGTCGACGAGTATTATGATATAGATGACAATATAGTTTACGATTTTTTTTGGAAGCAATTTCAAAATGAATGAAAATATCAATCATTATAGTTGAAGATTCTGCAAATTGAATGATTCGGTCTATATTACATGGAAATACTTGGAAGTGAAAAGCATTGGAGTATTTATATCGGGACTTGATAGAAAAGTTGTCTTCTTCTCTCTAATGAGATTTTATGAAATATAGAATCTAACCATTTGTGTAAATTATAAACAAATTATTTTCCTTAACATGGTTATGAATAATATACATAACCATGTTAAGAACTGTCGCCTGCGGTATTTCCGGACTGATTCGACCTTCAAACCTTAAAGAAAAGAGCGTACTCCCATCTTAAAGGCCGGCAACGCACTTACAACCCCTCTGGTGTTGAGAGTGTCCATGGGCGGCGCTAATCGCTTACCATCAGGCGATTCGTCTGCTCGTTTGCCTCCTATTTCATAAAAAAATATATTTATATACAGCGTTAATAACTACATTTAATCATAAGAAAACTAATTAAAATTAATCGTTACTAAGGTGACCGATTTTATAATACTAGTTAGAGTCTGAATAGCATAAGTCTGCACCAGCAATTTTAATTTATTGTCTGTAAATCGGTAAATGATAACACTGAAGATAGGGCACTAATTAGTCTTGATACTTGTGTATGATCTTTAATATTTAAACAAGTGAAAATAATAGTAGTAGTAGTAGTGAGTATTAGTATGTATGTATGTATGTATAAATAAATAAAAAAACCGTGTGCTGGAATCGTACGTTTTTTCTCATGCATCATTGAAAGGATTTTTTTTATGACAGTTTTACTGATTAGGCCACGTAATTTAGATGTTTGTTAAAAATAAGTGCGTTTTGTTTGCCCTATGTCAAAACTACCACAATTATACTCAACTTACACACCACTAAGTACTTTTATTACTTATACACACAAGATTTCCCAGAAGAAAATTGTCTTTCGGCGACCAAAGATATTGAGATTTTTTTCTGTAGGGGGTGAAGATGGTTTGAAGTAAGTACTTGCTTAATATCTTCGAGAACTTATCTGTCAATTCACGTACAAGCAGTAAAACACTGGAAATTTGAACAAAAATAATACTTGAGTAAGTCAGTTCAACATATACATAAAAAAACTAAACATTTTCCAAATGTATGGTAGTATGGAAAACATACAATTTTCAAAATAAAAAGGTGCATATTTTGGAAACTAAGAGACTTTGTACTTAACGCATGCTGTGTCTAAAATATTTCAAATTACCTCCTCTATCATCCCTGAACGTATTTGCACCCAGTTACCAAACACCCTGTATATGTTGTAAAAATCGTCAATTTTAGTAACTTTTACTAAAAAGGGATTACACCCTGTATAACTGTTAGCTTAGCTACAACATAATTCTCGTTGCGGGTTCTGGTAGACGAGAGGTTTTTAATGGAATTTCGTACAAACATTGAAAAAGTACCAATATTGTTTGATAAACTTACCGGTCAAAGACATGATGAGATGTAAACATTACCACTTTTCTGCGATAATCACCTCTCGTTGTTCTCTCACGGTGTCATAATTATTGAGCATTCAGAATAATAATTCTCGCTCGCCACTTTTATACGGTTTGCCCATAATTAGTGCTAACAATCGTAAACAAATTAATTTAATTTAATTCGTATGACACATTCACATTTGACATCTGCGTCAAATATAAAACATTGCCATCCGTAATTTTTAGATGGTTGACAGTTCATTTGCTTGGAAGAGATATACTGATCTGACTCTACTTATAAGCTCTTACTGTCATATACAGTCAATGTATGTGGGTACTTCGTGACTTTGTTAAATAATAAAGTAGACGAATGTAGGTTAGTTGGAGATTGTGTTGACATTCCCACTTGATGTGCAGCTACCGAGCTGAATATACGATGTGCGTTTAAATCTGTGTTTACCTTAATACCTGGACATAATAGTGGCGACGTGTGGAGAAAGTGTTTAAAATGAGTACAAAAGCAGTGAAATTTGATCAATTTAACCCACAAACGGACAATTGGGACATTTATCTCGATCGGTTGAAATTTTGTTTTGAAGCGAATAACATTGTAAATAATGAAGCTAAGCGAGCTAATTTCTTCACAGTGTGTGGTTCGCGGGTGTATGAAACAGTACTTTCGTTAACTACGCCGAAAAAGACAAGTGATGTGACTTTCAACGAGATCGTACAAGTTCTAACTAAACATTTTAGTCCCAAACCTAATGAGATATCAATGTCTTTCAAATTTTATAAACGTGACCAAAAACGTGACGAATCGGCTGCGGACTACATCGCTCACCTCAGAAAACTCAGTTCGGGTTGTAACTTTACGGATTTGGAGCGAATGTTACGCGATAGACTTGTGTGTGGTATGCGGGACGAGAGACTACAGTACGAACTGTTAAAGAAGGACAGTATAACATACCAGAACGTCGTGGACTCTTTGTTATCGGCGAAAAGTGCAGGACGAGACGTCCGTATGATTCAAGACTGCGCCGGCGCCGGCGCGAGCACCAGCTACGTACCGAGTGTCGCGGCGCCACCGCCGCCGTCCGGCGTTGAGCCTATGGACATCAATGCAGTGCAAATGCAAACGAACAACTACACTCGATTGTGTTATCGTTGCGGCGATCGTCATGCCAGAGAGTGTCGTTTTGTGAATAACGTGTGTCGGTATTGCAAGAAAAAAGGACATCTAGAGAAAATCTGCTTAACAAAAAAGAAAAACCTTCAAAATAGAAGCGTCAACTTCACTGGTGATTCAGGGGAGTGTCTAAGTGGAATTTTCTGCGTACAGAGTTTCAGCCGCGTGCCGCCCTACGAAGTGGAGGTGTCGCTGGCAGGCGTGCCGGTGCGCATGCAAGTGGACTCGGGCGCCAGTTTTTCGATAATCAATGAGCGCACGTGGGCCGCGCTGCGGGGGCGTTTGCCGCGCGCCGCGCTGCGCCCCGCCGAGCTGTCGCTGCGCACCTGGACGGAGACGCCGGTGCGACTCATCGGGCGGGCTATGCTACACGTGCAATATCACGAACAAGAACGAGACTTGGCGGTGATTGTCGCTAATGGAGACGGGCCGAACTTGCTCGGGCGCGATTGGTTCGCTCCGCTTGATATAACTATGAACGTTAACCTCATTACCGACTCGGCCGGGCCAGAAATAGACAGATGGATAACTAGACATGAGGAAGTATTCCGAGGTAGACTCGGTACCTACCGTGGACAGCCGGTTGCGATAAATCTGAAGAAAGGAGCGACGCCGACATTTCTCAAGGCCCGGCCCGTGCCTTATGCGATCAGGGAGAGATTAGAAATGGAGATAAACAGATTAGAAAGCGAAGGAGTTTTACGGCTGACTTCTTACTCGGAGTGGGCTACACCGGTAGTGCCTATAGTGAAAAAATCAGGCGAAATTCGGTTATGTGGTGACTACCGTAGTACAGTCAACGAAGCGACTGAGTCGGATACATATCCTATGCCTACGGCTAATGAAGTTTTCGCCACTGTGGCTGGGGGAAGATTTTTTACGACATTAGATCTGGAACGCGCATATACGCAAGTAGTAGTAGATGAGGAAACGTCGAAACTCCTTACCTTGAACACGTGCAAGGGTTTGTACACCGTACATCGATTGGCTTTTGGAGTGAAAGCAAGTCCAGGAATTTTCCAACGTTTGATGACTTCCTTGCTGGCGGGAGTCCCAGGAGTCGCCGTACTAATCGATGACATCATTGTGTGTGGCCGTACGATGCTAGAAATGCAGGAGAGGCTAGACACAGTACTGGGAAGAATTGAACAAGCTGGACTTCGCCTTAATAAAAACAAGTGCAAGTTTGCCAAGAAACAAGTCGAATTTCTAGGGTTTGTCATTGATGCTGAAGGCATTCATCCTGCACCTAGTAAAGTTGAATCCATCGTGAACACTCCTGAGCCAAAAAACGTGAGAGAGCTACAGGCATTTCTCGGTCTCTACAATTTCTACGAGAGATTCGTACCACACAAGGCGACGATACTAGAGCCGCTACATCGTTTATTGGAGACATCTCGGACTTGGAAGTGGACAGAAAGCGAACAAAGCGCATTCGACACGGCGTAACGTCTCATAACGTTCGACTTGACGCTGGTACATTACGATATAAACAAAGCGCTTGTACTTACCTGTGATAGTTCGGAATATGGAGTTGGGGCGGTACTGTCTCATGAAGGAGAGAACGGCCATGACCGGCCAATAGCCATGGCATCACAGACGCTACACACTCATGAACGTCGATATTCTCAGTTGGATAAAGAAGCCACATCCATTATGTTTGGCATAACAAAGTTCCATAACTATCTTATGGGGAGACATTTTCGAATAGTGACGGATCACAAACCATTGTTGGGCATATTTGACCCTAAGAAACCTATGCCTAATATGCTGTCACCCCGATTGACTAGAGTCGGAATCGCTATGACTTCGCATAGTTATGAGATAACGTATAAACCGGGACCACAAATCGGAAATGCAGACAGTTTGAGTCGATGGCCATAACCAGTTCCTGAAGAGATTGAGGAGCATCTGGGAGAAATTTTGTTAATGGCTGAGACGCCGGAAGATTTCCCGTACGACGTGGAACATATTGCTACTGAGACCAAACGGGACAAGATTTTATCTCAAGTAGCTTATCATATACAACGCGGTTGGCCCGCAAGAGTAACCGACGGTGGTTTACGCCCGTTTTGGCTAAATCGATTAGAACTGTCGCTACAAGATGATTGCATATTATTGGGCTGTCGTGTGGTGGTGCCACAGACGCTTCGCCAAGCGGTGCTAAGAATGTTACACAAAGCTCATTCAGGAATAGTACAAACTAAGGCGCTGGCTAGGAGCTATGTGTGTTGGCCGCGCCTCAATGAAGACATTGAGTCTTTGGTGAGCAGCTGCGTTAAGTGTTTGGAACACCGACACATGCCGCCAAGGACAAATCATACTTGGATAACACCGACACGACCCTGGTCAAGAATCCATATAGATTTTGCAGGACCATTCCACGGCAGAAATTTCTTGATAATGGTTGACGCTTACTTGCGTTGGCCCGAGTTATTCATGGTCAACAACATTAATTCGGCCACAGTCATCAAACTGTTGAGACAAGTGTTTTCTACACATGGACTGTGTGAAGTGATAGTGTCAGATAATGGGACCGCATTTGTTTCAAGCGAAACGAAGCAATTTTTAAAGGCCAATAACATTCGTCATGTTACTACAGCCCCTTATCACCCATCAACTAATGGGTTGGCCGAAAGAATGGTTCAGACCATCAAGGATAAACTGCGCAAATTGGATGATTTAGCGTGGGATGTTCGAATTACAAACCTGCTACTGGGTCTTCAAACCACTCCTTGCACCACAACAGGTAAAACTCCAGCAGAACTGTTGATGAAGAGACGCCTGCGGACACTATTGGATACAATACACCCAGAAAATCTGCAACATAGAAAGACGGAAAATCAGATATGCGACAATAGCAACCAGAATACAAGACAAACTAATGTGGGCCAGAAGATAATGTACCGAAATTATAGTAATGCAGGTGCAAGATGGTTACCAGGCAGTGTGATTGATAAGAGCGGTCCATCTAGTTACAGGATCGAGACTGAGGATGGTACGGTAGTCAATCGACATATCGACCAGCTCATAAAAATACACCTACAGAATCCAGGCCAGAGGAAGGCGAGAGGACATTTACAGCTGTTCCGATAGAAGAAACTGAACACGCTGAAAAGATGGTTGACAATGACAACTCGGATTTACAGAAAAATAGTCAAGACCCAGACAATATCATTGAAATACCAGATTCTAGTAAATGGGCAGAGATACTGGGTATACCACCATTTGATACACCCAGCCCCTTAACAGGAAAAATGAAAACTAAGCCTTTGGGGCATTCTAAAACGCCATACCAGAGGCCTCATCATCCCTCTGATAATCTTTACGTAATGTAGAGGTTCTATTAAATTTATATAAAAAGTATACTTGTTTTTTAATAGAGATTATATTCCATTTATTGTGTAAAAGATATGTTAACTTGTTTGATTAATTGGAATAATATTGTTTAGTTGAATAACACACTTAGGGGGGAGATATGTCATATACAGTCAATGTATGTGGGTACTTCGTGACTTTGTTAAATAATAAAGTAGACGAATGTAGGTTAGTTGGAGATTGTGTTGACATTCCCACTTGATGTGCAGCTACCGAGCTGAATATACGATGTGCGTTTAAATCTGTGTTTACCTTAATACCTGGACATAATACTTACTTTGCACTACTACGAATGTACTAATATGTTCAGTTCAAATGAAATTCATAGAACGATAAACCCAATATGGATGGTGACTGATAAAGCATATAGCACATTGAAATAATTCCGATAGAAAAACAGCCAATCATTTAGTAATCAGTAACTTTATTGCAAATAAGGACATTATCCATGCAGTAAAAAATATACAGACAGGAAACAGACTTAAAGAATAACAGTTACAGTATCCACACAATCTTAAATACAATAGTATCTACAATTAAAACATTATCAAAAGTGCTTATGAACTATAAGTAAAATTATTGAACATAATAAAATAAAAAATGAAAAAAATGTGTAAAAGTAATCACAGTAACAAAATTCCATTAGATTTTTCTTTTTATAAAAATACCAAATAATCAAAAAAAAAAATTTGTATAAAAAAGCAATATAAAGTAACACAATGAGTCAATAGACAAAATAGGAATGACGATAATAATAAAACAGATTATACACGTAAATTAATTATGTCATCTCCATGAATTTAAGAGAAAAACTCTTGTCGGTGTAGCCGATGAAGTATGCAGTTCTCTCCACCTTATCCTATCCAGAGCCAATTCCTTGGTTTCCTTATACGACACGACTTCTATTTTCTCTTTTATTTGTTTCATGTAGCTTATTCTCGGTCTTCATCTTCCCCTCTTTCCTTCTACTTTCCCCTCTATGATGGTGCTTATTAAGGAATCGTGTCGTATAAGGTGATCAAACATTTTCCCTCTTCTATTTTCTATTGTTTGTAGCAATCTTATTTTTTCTTTTACCCTCCTTAAGACTTATTCATTTGTGACTTTTTCTACCCATCTGATTTTCTCCATTCTTCGCCAGCACCACATTTCAAAAGCCTCCAATATTTCTCTGTCTCTTTGCGTCATGGTCCACGTCTCACACCCATATAATGCTATGCTCCAGATGAAGATTTTGATGAATTTCTTTTTAGTTCTCTGCGATATGTTTGGTGTGAGTAGGTACTTTTTGTTATTGAAAGCCTGCTTAGCTAATCCTATTCTTATTTTAATGTCTGGTGTACATCTTAAAACTGCCGTAATGACACTGCCCAAATATTTAAAGCTCTTTACATTTTGGCGTGGGATTTGATCTATTTCTATAATTTGTGATTGTAATTCAGTTTTTGAAGTTGTTAATACTTTAGTCTTATTTAAGTGAAAATTCTTTAAATGTGGCGTCCATAACATTAAGCAGCAGCTGCTGCTGCTTAATTATGTCATTTAATCAAAAATCTTACCAAAGTATTCGTCAAGGTTATAGAAAGGCCTACATTTTAAGTATGTTTTCAGAATTACATTAAATTCTTTTACATTACCAGAGTTTCTTATATCAGGTTCGAGATTATTATAAATTTTTTGCTCAATGTAATTAAAGCTTTTCCTGTAGTTGGCAAAATGTGCTTCGGGAAGTGCGAGTTCCACGTTGCGGCGTAAGGGATATCTATTGCATACTTTCGTAAACTGATATTCCATTATGTTTTTATACACTAAAATACACACACACTTTGTATATATGAATAAATGTATGTGAGTTTCAGGAAAGTAACCTTCAATAAAACGTAGACACTTTTTTTTGCATCAGCCATATTTTGTCGACAGTTGAGCTATTACCAAAATTATATTATTACTAGCTTTTGCCCGCGGCTTCGCCCGCGTACTCTAAGCATAATTTTTAACCGTCTTCAAAAAAGAGGTTCTCTGTTTGACCCGTATGTATGTATGTATGTACGTGTGTAGGTACGTATGTTTGTCCACGATTATCTCGCGTTTGGCTGAACCGATTTAGATGCAGTTTCCAGAAAAGTAGTTGTTACATTTTGGGGGTTTCGGTATACGAAGTTTGGTGATTGTGATTCATAACAGATGTATGTACGTATGTAGGTTGTATGTTTGTCCACGATTATCTCGCGTTTGGCTGAACCGATTTAGATGCAGTTTCCAGAAAAAGTAGTTGTTACATTTTGGGGGTTTCGGTATACGAAGTTTGGTGATTGTGATTCATAAACAGATGAACAGATGAAAAGTCAGTATACATTCTGAGAACCGGCAAACTGTAGAATTTCATTTGATTTTGGCAATAATAAGGATCGAAAACTATTATCATAGGTACATTTTCGAGAGGCCGAGGGGGAAAGGGTCGGGCTGTCTTAAAGGGCCCTTAGTAAAAGTATCTGTGTACTACAGTAACACCAATAGAAGGTCTGGTAACGACCAAGCAGCAGTCATAAACTCTGGTCCTCTGAAGTACAGAAATACGGCTAATTCAATATCTAGTGTAACCCTTATTTTTCCTAAATTTAAATTAAATTGGTAGATTATGCCAGTTTCCGAATGAGCATCCAAAAAGAAAATTTGGCCTCACTTCCTTTCGCACTCCTTACTATTTGGTCGTACTTATACTGACTTTTGTTCATCTGTTAATGAATCATAGTTAGTCCTGACTAACCCCTCTAAAGCTATTAAATCATACCCAAAACTCTGTTAGGATACGCGGGGCTCGTTCCGTACCTCAAAAGCAAAAAGAGACCCTTATTCCTTATTCACGTGTGGCTGTCCGTCAGTCCATCTGTTACAACCGATTTGCTTTAAAACTACTGGACCGATAGAATTGTAATTTGGCACAAACTATCAAAAATTTTCATGTCCATAATATTAAATTAAAACCGGCCAAGTGTCGGATTACGCACAAAGAAGGGTTCCGTGCCAACTCACGGCACTTGAGTCCTTTTGTTTGGGCAAGACTGTTTTTCAACAATATCTCGAAAAATGGTAAACATCTCTTGTTGAAACCAAAAGTCGCTGAAAGTATTTAATTAATATGCACCATCTCAATGTTTTTCAGAATCTTAAACTTCAAAGTTTGGAAATTATATACAGCGAGGGGACACAATTTTTACGACTTAGACAGCTAATCTATACTAATATTATAAAAAGGAAAGATTTGATTGTAAGTTTGCATTGAATAGCTACACTATTCTTGGGTGACATTGACATGGGCTATATTATATTTTCAAAAAGTAAGGATTCTTACTAAAACTCCAATAATGTACTCGTAATGTTGTAAAAAAGAGTAAGTAAAATATTCTTTACATCGCGTGCGCTAAGAAAACTATTGATGATAGAATAAATATTTGTTAATTATTTGTATGGGCCGGGGTGCTAGTATGTATAACTAATCTAAAGGTTTATTTAAATGGAAAAAAAAAAGAAACCTCTATGTCGTTTTTAAAAGCCAATCCTTTTTTTACAATTCCTGGCATGTATGGAGTTCCTAATTTTAGAATAAATATTTTTTATTTATTTGTATGGGCCGGGCTGCAAGTATGTAATACTAATCTAAAGGTTGATTTAAATGGAAAAAAATATTTTTACAATCCCTGGCATATATGGAGTGCCTAATTTTACCTTGGATTCGTATTAAGAGACCTCTCGGAAGCTCAGATATCGATTTTGAACGAAATCAGGGCGGAAAAAAGAAAATCTATGTGGCCGCCACTTTCACAAATTTTACATCGGATTCGTATTAAGAGACCTCTCGGATACTCAGATATCGATTTTGAACGCAATAGGGACGGAAATTAAGAAAAGCAATAGGGCCGCCTGTTTATCCAAATTTTACCTCGGATTCGTATTAAGAATTCTCTCGGATGCTCAGATATCGATTTTGAACGAAATCGAGACGGCATTGAAGAAAATCAATATGGCCGCCACTTTTTCCAAATTTTACCTCGGATTCGTATTTGGGGACCTCTCGGACGCTCAGATATCGATTTTGAACGAAATTGGGAAGAAGATGAAGAAAATCAATATGGCTGCGACTTTTTCTAAATTTTACCTCGGATTCGTATTAAGAGACATCTCGGACGCTCAGATTTCTATTTTAAACGAAATCGGGACGGAAATGAAGAAAATCAATATGCCCGCCACTTTTTTCAAATTTTACCTCGGTGTCGTATTAGGGGGACCTCTTGAACGCTCAGATTCGAACGAAATCGGGACGAAAATGACGAAAAGCAATATGGCCGCCAGTTTTTCCAAATTTTACCTCGGATTCGTATTAAGAATTCTCTCGGACGCTCAGATATCGATTTTGAACGAAATCGAGACGGAATTGAAAAAAATCAATATGGCCGCCACTTTTTCCAAATTTTACCTCGGATCGTATTCGGGGACCTCTCGGACGCTCAGATATCGATTTTGAACGAAATTGGGAAGAAAATGAAGAAAATCAATATGGCTGCGACTTTTTCCAAATTTTACCTCGGTTTCGTTTTAAGAGACCTCTCGGACGCTCAGATATCGATTTTGAACGAAATCGGGAAGAAAATGAAGAAAATCAATATGGCTGCGAGTTTTTCCATATTTTACCTCGGATTCGTATTAAGAGACATCTCGGACGCTCAGATTTCTATTTCAAACGAAATCGGGACGGAAATGAAGAAAATCAATATGGCCGCCACTTTTTCAAATTTTATCTCGGTGTCGTATTAGGGGGACCTCTCGGACGCTCAGATATCGATTTTGAACGAAATCGGGACGAAAATGACGAAAAGCAATATGGCCGCCAGTTTTTCCTAATTTTTTACCTCGGATTCGTATGCGGGGACCTCTCGGACGCTCAGATATCGACTTTGAACGAAATTGGAAAGAAAATGAAGAAAATCAATATGGCTGCGATTTTTTCCAAATTTTACCTCGTATTAAGAGACCTCTCAGACGCACAGATATCGATTTTGAACGAAATCGGGAAGAAACTGAAGAAAATCAATATGGCTGCGAATTTTTCCATATTTTACCTCGGATTCGTATTAAGAGACATCTCGGACGCTCAGATTTCTATTTTAAATGAAATCGGGACGGAAATGAAGAAAATCAATATGGCCGCCACTTTTTTCAAATTTTACCTCGGTGTTGTATTAGGGGGACCTCTCGGACGCTCATATATCGATTTTGAACGAAATCGGGACGAAAATGACGAAAAGCAATATGGCCGCCAGTTTTTCCAAATTTTACCTCGGATTCGTATTCGGGGACCTCTCGGACGCTCAGATATCGATTTTGAACGAAATTGGGAAGAAAATGAAGAAAATCAATATGGCTGCTACTTTTTCCAAATTTTACCTCGGATTCGTATTAAGAGACCTCTCGGACGCTCAGATATCGATTTTGAACGAAATCGGGAAGAAAATGAAGAAAATCAATATGGCTGCGAGTTTTTCCATATTTTACCTCGGATTCGTATTAAGACATCTCGGACGCTCAGATTTCTATTTCAAACGAAATCGGGACGGAAATGAAGAAAATCAATATGGCCGCCACTTTTTCAAATTTTATCTCGGTGTCGTATTAGGGGGACCTCTCGGACGCTCAGATATCGATTTTGAACGAAATCGGGACGAAAATGACGAAAAGCAATATGGCCGCCAGTTTTTCCTAATTTTTTACCTCGGATTCGTATGCGGGGACCTCTCGGACGCTCAGATATCGACTTTGAACGAAATTGGGAAGAAAATGAAGAAAATCAATATGGCTGCGATTTTTTCCAAATTTTACCTCGTATTAAGAGACCTCTCAGACGCACAGATATCGATTTTGAACGAAATCGGGAAGAAACTGAAGAAAATCAATATGGCTGCGAATTTTTCCATATTTTACCTCGGATTCGTATTAAGAGACATCTCGGACGCTCAGATTTCTATTTTAAATGAAATCGGGACGGAAATGAAGAAAATCAATATGGCCGCCACTTTTTTCAAATTTTACCTCGGTGTTGTATTAGGGGGACCTCTCGGACGCTCAGATATCGATTTTGAATGAAATCGGGACGAAAATGACGAAAAGCAATATGGCCGCCAGTTTTTCCAAATTTTACCTCGGATTCGTATTAAGAATTCTCTCGGACGCTCAGATATCGATTTTGAACGAAATCGAGACGGCATTGAAGAAAATCAATATGGCCGCCACTTTTTCCAAATTTTACCTCGGATTCGTATTCGGGGACCTCTCGGACGCTCAGATATCGATTTTGAACGAAATTGGGAAGAAAATGAAGAAAATCAATATGGCTGCGACTTTTTCCATATTTTGCCTCGGATTCGTATTAAGAGACATCTCGGACGCTCAGATTTCTATTTTGAACGAAATCGGGACGAAAATGAAGAAAAGCAATATGGCCGCCAGTTTTTCCAATATTTACCTAGGAGTCGTATTAAGAGTCCTCTCGGAAGCCTAAATATCGATTTTTGTCGAAATCGTACCGGACGGCACTGATTAATAAAACCACTTACAATACATTGATTCAAGAAAGGTCGTATATTCATAGGGAATTCACGGCACTTCATGCGCCTTTAGACCTTATAAGGAACCTACATGCCAAATTTGATATCTCTCGAATCAGCAGTTTGGGCTGTGCGTTGATGTCACTCACTCAGTCAGTCAGTTTCTACTTGCAATTTCGCACAAACTCTTAAAAGTTTTCACGTCTGCAGTATTAACTTTCAAAATCAATGCCATTTTCGAAATTAACGACCCAAAAAACCATAAAAACGACACCCATATTAATATTTAGACATTCCAACCCCCTCGCACCCTAACAGAGGGGATGGTATTTTACGTCCTCTACGTGGGATTTTAAAATCATTTTTGTTTTCGTAATGAGCGACCCGATAAACCATAGAAACAATACCCATATCGATTTTTAGAATTGTCACCACTTTTCCCCCTGTTAGGGGTTGATTTCTCAAAAAACCTGAAACACATATTTACTCATTTATCGTTAGAAATACTCCTGTGAAGTTTCGAATAAAATAGTCCAACTAATCTTGATTCCCCATACAAACTTCGGACCCCATTCCACCCCCGCCCCCAGGGGTTGATTTTGAAAAATCCTTTCTTAATGCACCTCTAGACCTTATATGGAACCTACATACTCAATTCTGAATCTCTAGAACCAGCAATTTGGGCTGTGCGTTGATATGTCACTCACTCAGTCAGTCAGTTATTTCTTGCAATTTGGCACAAACTTTAAAAAGTTATCATGGCCACAATATTAAACTTCAAAATTGATGCCATTTTCGTAATTAACGTCCCAAAAAACCATAAAAACGACACCCATATTAATATTTAGACATTTCATCCCCCTCGCACCCCAACAGGGGGGATGGTATTTCACGTCCTCCACGTAGGACTTAAGATTCATTGTTGTTTTCGTTATTAGCGACCTGATAAACCTAAAAAACAACACCCATGTCGATTGTTAGAATTTGTCACCAAATTTCCCCCCTTTAGGGGTTGATTTTTCAAAAAAACTGAAACACGTGTTTACTCATTTATCGTTAGAAATACTCCTGTGAAGTTTCGAATAAAATAGTCCAACTAATCTTGTTTCCCCATACAAACTTTGGACCCCCATTTCACCCCCTTAGGGGTTGAATTTTGAAAAATCCTTTCTTAGTGCACCCCTAGACCTTATAAGGAACCTACATGCCAAATTTGGAATCTCTAGGACCAGCGGTTTGGGCTGGGCGTTGATATGTCAGTCAGTCAGTCAGTCAGTCAGTCAGTCAGTCAGTTTCTTCTTTTATATATTTAGATTATTATCCCCAAACTTACGAGGGTAAAACTGAAAGTTTCGGGAATAGAAGAAAATATGCAGTATAAGTGAGTTTATTTATTTTTATTGTTTTTCAAAATATTCTCCTTTGTATTTCATGCACTTATGCATGCGTTCAAACCAGTCCATAAAGCACTTTTTGAACTCTGAAGTACGGGTCGACAAAATGGCTATTTTATAGGCCTCCACTGCTTCTTCTGGCGTCTGAAACCGCTGACCACGCAGTTTGTCCTTGATTCTGGGGAATGTAAAAAAGTCGTTGGGACTTAAGTCAGGGCTATATGGAGGGTGGTCCAATATTTCGACTTTTTCACCGTCCAGGTACTCAGTTGTTGTCCGAGCGGTGTGTGGGCTGGCGTTGTCGTGGTGAAGGATGATGCGACGACTAGGGTTTGTTTTTCGGAGTTCAGCAAAGACGTTCGGCAAACAAATAGTGGTGTACCAATCAGCATTGACTGTTCTACGATCCTCAAGAGCCACAGTAGCTACGTGACCAGATTTAGAGATAAACGTAGCCACCATCTTCTTAGCCGTACTGCGAGAACGAACAACTTTTGTGGGTTTGAGCTCGTCTTCGAAGACCCATACTCGGGATTGGTTTTTAGTTTCAGGCTCATAAGCGTATATCCACGACTCGTCACCTGATACTATGCTAAAAACAGCATTTGAGCGTCCCTTGTTAAATCTTTTCAACGTTTTGCGGCACCAATTGACACGGACTATTTTCTGCTCGTCAGACAATAGGTGAGGTATCCAACGGGAAAATAACTTTTTCACGCCTAATTCTTCTTTTAAAATAATTTGTATTTGACTCATTCCAATACCCAGGTGCCTTGAATTTCCCGATATGTCACATGTCGGTCTTCATTTATCAGACGACGCACAACATCGACGTTTTCTTGCGTGACTGCCGATTTTGGTCGACCTTCACGCACTTCGTCGGTGAGGGATACACGGCCACGTTGAAATTCTGAATACCACCTGTATATTGTAGTCTTTGAAGGAGCTTCAATATTAAAAGCAGCAACCATCCGCTCTTCACATTGTTTTTGTGTTAGTCCACTTTTAAAGTCATAATAAATCATAGCTCTGAAATTTTCACGGCACAATTCCATTTTAAGCAGTGACTCGACGACTTCAATAAACAATTGAAACCGAACCATACTTTTTTTTTTCTAAGTGGCCAGTGTGTTGAGATAAGGAAACTTCAGAGATTATAAAAAGGTATAATACATGTTAAAAATAAATTAATAAGTATTCGATTCCCGCCACTTTCAGTGCAAGCCTCGTAACTCCCCCAAATACCATAACGGATAATACTCTCAACATATGAAAAATATATGGTTTTTAGAGTTTTCTTGTTACTAAATTTAGCCATTGTTTTAAGTGAGTAGCATGCACTGCCTAGTTTTTTCACAACGAGGTTTATGTGACTGTGCCATTTTAAATGCGAATCCAGTTCTATACCGAGAAAACGAATGGATTTCAGTATTACTAAACGGTAGATTCAGAACTAGCCGCAGGAATGGGCCGATCACCCTGAGGTCTTCCGAGGCCGGTGAGGTTCACTTTCTCGCATACCCAGGACTCCAGCTTCCCATAGCCGGGGTTTCCCCTCGCTCAGATCCAGGCTTCCGTATTATTCGTTCCGCAACTAACAACGCCATCCGTAGAATTAAATCCGTCTAAGTCCGCGTTAGCATTTCCATACCACCACCACCACCATATCAGCCGTAGCACGTCCACTGCCATCTGACCTTCCAATCTAAGGGTTAACTAGAACTTATTGGGATAACGCTTGTCAAATGAGTGGGCAACTTGACTGTTAGTAGAAGTTCTCAAGCCGCCCGAAGGCCTGTAACGTGGCATAACGACTGCCATCATAGACAGCAGCCGAGATCAATGGCTTAACGTGCCTTCCAAATCACAGAAACGCTCCGTTAAAGCGGTCACCCATCCAAGAGTTGCCCCCGGCCAAAGTTTCTAAACCTTGCATACCGCACGCGATACGCTCGGCCAAAAGCTCTATAAAACTAAACAACACTACATATTTTTATTTTACTTACTTTCATGCATGAGTCAAATCTCATAATTACACAATTTCGACAGTCTCTTTCCTTTTTTGCCAATTTTTGTGCTGTATCCAATACGCTTTTTTTATTTGCTAATTAAAAGGTTAAAAGCTACCATGGAATGCTTAATTGACGATTCTCACCGAACGGCTGGAGTCGGCGCGCACCCCACTAGAGTCAAAGAAATTCGAATAGTCCATACAGAAGTAAAATTTCATATTTGAATGGGTTGCGGGCAGCCGGTCTGCTCTGGTCTAGCTTCTGTATGGAGGGTTCGAATTCCTTTGACTCTGGTGGCGTGCGCGCCGACTCCGGACGTTTGGTGCGAATCGTCCATAAGTCGATAACTAAGCAAAGAATTAAGATTAAATGTCTGAGTCTATAAATTGTATCTTCAATCGAGGTTTTTGGTGTAATTGATATTATGAAATGATAAACACAGATTTTTGTGCAAAGTTCAAGCGTTTTATCGCTAACGATTTCTTTATTTAGTTAAAAGGACCCGCAATAAACTGAAATGTCCATTAAACAATAAATTATAATATTATAACGGTGAACTTTTCAGATTTCAGATTTTTGGTCAGGTAGAATCGTCACTTACTGTTAAAAAAACTAAGCTCAGGAGGCCAATTCTCGGGCCGTTTGAGATGATGTCTATTCAAAATGATCTCGATTGACGCAATGTCTATTGAAAAATCTCATCAAAAACTCGAACACAGCGAAATTTCTTATTCTAGGGCACGATCGAGATTATGTCGAACGACGATCTCAATGTCTAATACGCATTCCGTTTTTTTCGATTGTGTTAGTTTACAATCGAGTGTATAGTAATGAATCAAATTTATATTTTTTTCCACTTAATTAAATATCTCTTATATCAAAAACAAAAGCGTTACTAATTTACAACAATCTAATAGATAATTATGGTGATTTAACACCTCAAACATATTTACGACTATATGCTCATTTACGTACTTACGTGAAATGGAACGCATAAAAACTGTTTTGACTTGACAGTTTTGAGTCAAAGACAACTTGCAATATTTGAGTGCGGTCAATATTTTCCGTCAACTGTCATTCCACCACTGAACGTATCAAAAATATTTAAAAGTTTTTAGCCATTAAATAATTTAAATGAATCGAAATATCTTTCGCAAATATGTTCATTTTGTACTGCTGTTAACAGTCGATCAACTACTTAATTTGTCAATATTTACCACCACTGGCAGATCGAATGTCAAAAAATTTGTGATAAAACCATCTCGATCGCTACTGACCACTCGTTGCATCTCGAACGCTGGGCGTAGCCATATCTCGAGTGTGAGATTTTGAGAATACGCAAATTGGTTTTCGATAGACATCCGCCATTTTTTATCGAGATATGTCTAATAGACATCATCTCTAACGGCCCGAGAATTGGCCTCCTGATGTGGCGATGAGCTAAAAGATTTTATTTTCGGAATTAAAATTATTTTTCTTGTATTGATTTTAATTCACAGACGATTCTGATTTATTTTTATAATACTTAAAAATTTCAAAAGGTAACGCAAAAAAATACACTGCATAGAATCTGTATACTGTGCATATGCCTCGAACTCAGCTAATTAATTACGATTGTTGCTAAACGAACCGTTACATCGTCCCCAAAGGAAATGTTCCTTTTTTCGGCCGTCAGTATAGACAAGGGTTTGTTAGGAAGTTTACAGCTTGATGTTTGCACTCCAGTGTACGAGGCGAAGCGTATCAAAGAAAAAACGGTTTGTACACTTATGCCTTGTTTGTAGCCTAGGGATAATTATTTTTGCCGGGGCCGGGGTCAAACCACGGAACAGAAAAAAACTGGTATTTTTTGTTCTGTGGGTCAACCCCATGGTTAAGACCGTCATTATAATAGAGAAGCTTTTGCCCGCGACTTGGTCTGCTTGAAAATAATTACTTGAGGAATTGAGGGTACTTAGTCTTCTACCATTATATACATACTTAACCTTTTTTTATTTCATTGTATGGATCTAAGATTGCACCATCTAAGTATAAATATCTTTGAAGTCGGTTTTTTTTCTTTAAAATTATAAAATAGAAATTGTGTTTCGCCGTCCGTTCTAACATTTAAATTCAATAAATCTCCTAATGTATTAACTTAGCACAATATATAATTCCTACTTATTTGAGCTTAACATTAAAACGAGATTATTTCGAAATAGAAATAACCTTCCTGAAACAGCCAGCGAGCTTGATTTCATTTCAGCTTTAAATTGTTTTAGCTTTGAAACTGTTACTAATAATATTTCAAGTTTCCGGGCGTGTATTTTGTTACAGGCGACTTTTAAAAGCTATTTCATTGCGGATTTTAATAATAGTGTAATATTGCTTAAAAAGTAGATATAAATATTCGGGGATTGTTTTCGGTGTCATAATATTTTTCAATTGTTTTATGGAAACTTGTGGCGTTATAATTGTTTTTTCATGGTTGATAAAAGGTAGAGGTTAAATGTTAGACGTAAGTAAACGTTTTAAAATAAGGTACAGGTAATTTTAAATGTTCGTACAGTCATAAATATGGGTGCATACAAATTACTCAAAAATATGCCCCATAGCACTTATTTCGGTGAATTAAGGTTTCGATACATATTTATGAGAGGATTAAATCGATACATATATTTGCACTTGTCTGTAGATTAGAAATACGCTACCTATTTCACTGATAGTTAAACCAGATACTCTTTCCGAAACGCCATAAACGTCAAAGACGTCACAATTTTCTATGGTCAAACTGCGTACTTTTGTCATGTCTTTATATTTAAAAATCATTAAAACTGCATAAATAAGCTAAGGTTTGTTTATTTTTACAGTATTTTTATATCATTTGTTTATTGTTAACGTTAAAATTGTTTAGTATTGTAAAAACTTTATCATAATTTGTAGGTACTGCTTGTACGCTCTCCATTTCATAGCCGATATCGACATAACTAAATAAGACCACAAAATATCTATACACAAAAAAAAAACTAGATGCTGTGAGAGTTTTACAAATTCCTGACAAAAAACGAAAAAAGTATCGCGAAACGAACAGGTACAAAAAGCGTAGTCCCTATTTGCACATCCACACTCTTTTTGGAGATCGCTGGACATCGTTGCTGTATTTTAATTAATCAAATCTGGGGGCACGGTAGTGCCCCCGCCAAGACGAGCCAAGCGAAGCGCAAGGGCACTACTTACCTTTTCTCGAAGTGTTTCGTCGTTTTTTTGAACCCTCATAAAGTTGGTTTTCGATGTACCAGATAGTTCATATTCTCAGGATATGATGTCAATATTAGACTAATTAAACATACAAAGTCTCAACTGAATAGCTCTAATACTTTAGATTTTATTGGTATCTAAAATAGACCGGCGCTAGTCGGGTAACCTCCACGAGTGTCTGGGCTCTTCCAGTTCCTCTGGACCCTCGCGGGTCCGGGGAAGGGGAAGGGTTCTGGCCGGTGCGCCCTGGAGGCAACGGTAAGTGATTCATCTTCGGAGGGATCGCTTACCGGTGCTATCAATAACCCCGAGACGGGATCGCTCTGGGTGTTCCTCTGTTTAGCGGACGACACTCCAGATGCGACCAATGGATGGGATGGGGGGTTCCGCACCAGGGTGTCGCAAGACTCCCCAGGTGCGGCGAGACGGACAGGCCATGCCGTATGCCTGTTTAAAGAATTACGGACCCGTAACCCTGACTTCGGCAGAGGCCCACTATAGTCACGAGCGGGGGCTGTCACCGTCAGGCCGGGGCAGGGTGGTGGCTGCTAGGGAGAAAACCTCTATAAAAAGTTACAAGGGGACCAGATAGAATGAATCAGGGGTTTTTCATTCTCTCCTGGCGTGGAGGTCCTTTGGTCGGCAAGTGTGTGGTGTCGCCCTGCACGCTTGCCATCGGGTGGGGGGCGCAAGCCTCTTCCGAGCTGGGACAGCTTCGGCTGTCGCAGCAGGCGGTGTTCGCGGTTGTGTGTCCGCCACTAATAATGCGTGATGGGTATACCTTGGTTGTTTTAGACGGTAGTCCGGGCGGTTCTCCGGAGTCCGTCATACCTGTCCTAGTTCCCCGGCTAAGCGGGATGCGTAAATGCATTTACTACTAACTGGGCGCTCCCGTTACGCTGTTGATACCGGCTGCTGTCTACGACAGCAGTCGTTAAGCCAAATTAGATGGCTTCGGGCGGCTTGAGAACTTCTAACAGTCAAGTTACCCACTCACTTGACAAAGGGGGGGTCGAAGTTGCACCACGTCCGTAGGAACTACCCGCCGTTTCCATACATTGACCTCTGGGGGGTGGTAAAAGTGCCACAAACTTGCAACCGTACTTGTCTTCTCGAAGATCTCACGGTTCAAAAATAAATGCTATACGATTATTATTATTATTATTATTATTAAAATAGATCTTAAAATTATTTCATGTCACCTTTATTGCAACAAGAGTTTAACATTACAGTAAAATTAATTAAAGTTAAATTTGTTAAAATATAGATGGCAAGAAAAATAATGCCATTAATAACAATAATATTGGGATTCTTATTTAGCTAAATTTAAATAGTCCTTAACACTATAAAAAGAAGTTATCCTGTAGCCATTTAGCCAGCCTTGTCTTAAATTAATTACCATTCAACATTCTTAGTTCATCATGGAAAACATCGTGAGGAAACCTGCAAACATCTGCGAGTAAATTCTAATTTCACTCATAATAAAATGCTAAGCATACCTTCATTTCTCATCCTTTCTTTCTAAATACATTAAGAACTCTCAAATATAATTACATTTTTTTTTTAAATTTTCGAACGAACTTCATGTAATCTCAGCTTTACAGAATTTCCAGTGTGTTGGGAATAAAATTGTGTGTTACACTTTCCAGTACGTTAAGGTAAATTTTTTTTGAGCCGCACCTCTGAATATTTATTTCGTAGGAGGACTAAAAATAGTGAAAAATGTACACTTACCTTGGCAATTTATTGTTGAAAATACATTTAAAATGTGAAAGTAAATTCCGGCGCACTTTTACGCAGTTTTGTTGCCAAACCTTAGTTTATGGCTGACATTTATTAGAATACTTTCCAGCTATAGCTAATAGTCTGGCCACTCTAAATTGCTTCAATGTGGCCATTACTATAAAACAAATACTTTAAATTGACTACTTTTCTAACAACGAAGACAAAACAATTCTAAAGTAAAAGCCGTCTTATTATTTTTTATAACATATATGTATCAAAAAATGTCCTGGGGACATTTCAATTTTGTATGGAGCAAAAAACTTGACGAATTTCAAGTTACTCAAATATCATGTAAAATAAATATAAACGAATTTTATTCGCAACCATCTATTGGACTGGTTTATACTTTAGAAGAATCAATTGAATGTGGTTTAAAAAAATGAAGGGAAGATTTTTTTTGGGGGGGTAATCATGTGACCGAATTTTTTTTTAAAAAGTAAATTTTTTTTTGAGCCAGACCCATTAACAATATTTTTTTTTAATTTTTTCGAAATACTCTCCTTCATTTTCTATGCTAAAGTTCCATTCGCCTATACCAACTATTAAAACACCTTTGCTTGTTTCATAGGCGCTAGTAGATATGTAGTACCTAGAGTAACTCACATAATGGAATCAAACATCACTAGGTAAACTCGTTTGATTCTTGATTATAGCGTACGTGCAGAGTGCATCTCTTTTTCCGGGAAAGAAATACCTATGCAGAACCCAGCTTAATCTCCCAAACACGCCTAACGATATTCCATATTTCACCGTGATCCATCAATGTCCTGTTGTTTACTTGCACGCTGCCGAAAAACGAATACGAGGTACACTAGTTTTTAATTTACGAAATGTTCGTTGCCTTTGCGGAAAATGATTTTAGTGCTAAACTCTCAGTAGATAAATTAATTTAATTTTGTGCTAGGCTCTCTTTTATTCAATACTTATCGGTTAAACTGGACATTCGAAACATACAATCAGCGTTTACGATCGATATAACAAAAAAACCACCAGCAATCGATTAGATTAATGGAATAATCGATTACCTGAATCTCTGGATCTGGATGGAATCTACGGAGGTTTATTAACATATCATCGGTTCCCGTAACTAGTAGTAAACGCTTTCCTTTTTTTGTACTACAATACATTGTGAAATAAATTATTCCTATTTAATAGGAGGTAACAATAACATCTACTGGAACAGAATACAAACAAAGAAGAAACAACAAATCACCACAAACTTTGTAAAAAAATACCGTAGAATGCTAAATATAAAATTATTCTGTAAATTAATTTTCTGGGTCTTAATTTCGGGACAAGGTCGGATTTGTAATTTAACGAATTCGGACATCGTTCAAGTGGCAAAGGGAACTGTTTGTTTTAATGCTTCGGTGGGAACCCTTAATTAATGCTGAGACTTTTGGAGGAAAAATTGAATTATTAGTAATCCTAGAATCCTTACGTTTACTCTGATAAATTATAATTTGTTGACTTTGAAGGGTTTTAGTGTAATTTCAGAGACGTAAGGGACCGCACGCTCGGCTGGACTCGTTTCTTCATACAAATGTAATCTCATTCTCATTTTAAAACGCTGTGCTCAAATAACATGAAACTTTGAATACACAATGGGAGCCGCCATATCTAGGTCGGAAATTAGTTTCTGTTGCTAGAAATTGTAATAGAAAAAAAATTACAGCGAGTTTTTGAGTTTCTTACGTCTTGTATGAAAACCTCAATAATCGTATTTTTTCTCCATTATAATTTCAAGCAACAGAAACTAATTTCCGACCTTGACACGCAGGATCCCAGTATGTAAAAGGTTTCATGTTATTCCAGCATGGCGTTTCAAAATGAGAACGAAACTACGTTTGTATGGAGAACTGAGCGTCCTGCGGACTCTAATCTACTAGATATTACTCGTACAATGGCGAAGAGTTTTGAGTATGTTTGGCACCTAGTTTGATTATTGTTCCCCTTTCAGACAAAAAGTAACGAACGGATTTTGAATAATGCGAAACTTTTCAATTAATAATTTAATATACTTACACATAAAAAGACTGACTCGACCCCGACCACAATCAAACCTGCAGGAGTTTCGGTGGAAGTTTGAAGAAAACGACAGTATTTTTCTATTTGCTACTTTTCCAAAACTGAATTCACTTAAGCCTAAATGGTCCAAATTTACTGTGAAAACCACTACATTTACGTCACACATCTACACTCTCACTACACACTCAAGAAATATCACCAATACTCTATGTCATCGATCCCACCCAACTCAAATGGCTCGCTACTCACCCCATCATTGGCAAGTACATCGTCTTAGGCAAATGTATCCTGGACTTCAATTATATGAAAATGGCTAATTCTGATATGTTGCTAGATATTGATCAAGAAGATACACCTTGCCATGTCATTGATTGCCCAGAGTTATGCGAGCCTATTATAGATAAAAAATTTAATCTCAAAGTACTCACATACAATATTAGGAGCCTTCAAAAGAACTTCGACCAATTTTGTCTAATTTTAATGAGATTTAACCTGACCTTCGATGTAATTATCCTTACGGAATGTTGGCTTAGTGAAGGTTCTCTTATTCCACAAATTGTAGGATTCCAGTCATTTAGAACTCACAAATCCACTAATAAAGCTGGAGGTGTCGTCATCTATGTAAATAATTTATGGACGCCGCAAGTCTCAGAGCCAACCTTCTGTGAAGCGGATTGTTTGCACGTTGCAGTTAAGGACCGTTTTGATGTCCTGGGTATCTATCGGTCCCCGTCCTTCACTGATATCACAACTTTTTCAAACTCACTGATTTCCTCAGTTTCTTCAATAAAGGGTTCGCCATGTCTGATAATTGCAGGAGACATAAATATAAACACGTTGTCAGAAAACATTTCACATACATGCAATTCTGCCAATTATCTTTGTCTACTTGCAGAATTAAACTTGAAGCCAACAGTGACTAAGCCTACACGCGCCGATTCTTGTCTAGATCACGTCAATGTTCCTTCTAGACTGCAGGCTATATCGGTTGTTTGTAAAGCTGATGTCACCGACCATGACCTTATTATAACAGGCGTGTGCACTAAGTCGAGAAATAAAACCCTAAAAGAAAGACGAACTTAGCAAAGCAGATTGGAGCGGAGTCATGTCCTCGAACACGGTATCAGAGGCGGTCAGTGCCTTCAATAGACTGCTCCTTGATTCAATTTCCAGACACACAACTTTAGTCCCTGTCAGTCGGTCCAAGTTTGCGTTCAAACCTTGGATGACCCCCGGGCTCATACGGTGTTCGAGGCATAGAGATAATCTTCACCTTAAATGTCGTAAAAATCCCGATGACCAAACCCTGAAACAGATTTACACCCGCTACAAGAACTTCCATAATAACCTTCTTAGAAAATTGAAATGCAACTACGAGTCAGCCGAGCTAGAGGAAAATAAAAACAATCCGAAAAGACTCTGGGACACTATTAAGAACATAACGTACACAAAGAAAAACGTTCAAAGTCCCATTGAATTAACTCAAACAAAGAGCTCTTTAGTTGAATCGTTGGATTATTGTAATCGGTTCTTTTCGAGCGTTGGTGGAAGTCTAGCAAACGACATACTAAAAACTACAAACGGAACTCAAAAAGACCTAGCACATGTAATGACCGCAAAATCATCCCCCTCTCAATCTCTGTACTTAAAGGCAACTAATGAATCCGAAGTAGAATCTTTAATAAATAGTTTAAAACTGGATAGTTCACCTGGCCTTGATGGCATTACGAATCGTTTGCTTAAGTTAATCAAAAGTCACATTATTACGCCACTGACACATATATATAACCTTAGCATGTCTGAAGGAAGATTTCCAGACGAATGGAAGGAAGCTGTAGTTATACCAATCCACAAGGCAGGCGATAAATCGAATCCCAGTAACTATAGGCCGATTTCTTTGCTCGGTGCACTTTCAAAAATATTGGAAAAATTGGTTTGTAAGCGCTTAGTCAGTTTTTTGGAAAAGCACACCTTGCTCTCGGACCGACAGTTTGGTTTCCGGGCAAAGAGGTCGACTGAAGATGCTGTCGTACTTATGACAAAACTAATATCAGAATACCTGGACAGTAATGAAGCCTGTCTTGGTATCTACCTGGACCTATCCAAGGCGTTTGACACTGTCTCCATCCCCATACTTCTTAAAAAGTTGGAGTTCATGGGTGTAAGAGGAAATGCTCTGGACTGGTTTGGTAGCTACCTGTCGGGTCGAACGCAACGTGTGAAGATTGCTCAGGATGAAAGTAACCCTATGAATGTCGTATTTGGCGTCCCGCAAGGCAGCGTTCTGGGTCCAATATTATTTAATGTCTACATTAATGATATTATCTCTGGCAAAATACCTGACGCTGATGTCGTTTGTTATGCTGATGACACAGCGATTCTCTTCCACGATAGTAACTGGGCCAAAGTTGTTGAATCCGCGGAGCGTGGTATGGGAGAAGTAGCTGACTGGTTAAAGGGTAACCTGCTGACACTCAATGTTATAAAGTCCAAATTCCTTTGCTTTCATAAATCAAAAGCCTCTGCTCCAGGTTCCTTATCCAGCATCAGAGCTTGCAGCTGTGGCCGGAATGGCTTACATATAACTTCCTGTCCTTGCCAAAAGATTGATAGGGCTCGTACCATTAAGTACCTCGGCGTAGTAATTGACGATAGACTAGACTTTAAAGAACACATAAAAACTACAGCAAACCGCGTACGTAAACTAATATACGTTTTTAAAAACCTGCGCAACTCTGCTAGCAAGGCATTACTTAGAACAGTATACATTAGCATCGGTCAATCTGTTCTAACGTATTGCATAACTGCTTGGGGAGGCGCATGTAAAACGTTCATGCTTATACTGGAAAGGGCGCAAAGAGCTGTCCTCAAGGTCATTCTTCGGAAGCCCATTCGATACCCAACTAAGAATGTGTACAGCGATATGGAGGTTCTAACCGTCCGTGGAATGTTTATACAGAGGGTAGTCTCAAGTGTCCATGGAGTGGTCATAGGGTCGTCCGGTTACCTTTCCATGTTACAAAAGCGCACGTATAGAGTCCCCGTGCCTGCAACAAACTCAGCATTCGCTAAAAGGTTACCTAACTTCATTCATCCTTTTCTCTACAACAGAACCAATTCTAAAATCCCTATTAAGAATCTGTCCGTCAAAGAAGCCAAGATTAAAATCTCAGCATGGCTTTGCTCCCTCTCATATGACGATATAGAGGCCCTAATGAGAGTAACTAAATGATAAAAAACACACACTCACACACTCTCACACACACACACACACACACACACACACACACACACACACACACACACACACACACACACACACACACACACACACACACACACACACACACACACACACCCCCACACACATATATCGTATTTGTATTTTTTTAATCTTAGATATAGTATATAATTGTACCTTCATCCAATTGTTTCTTAGCCAAGGGAATCTTATTAATCTTTTTCGCATCTATTATATCAACTCGAATCGGAAATGGTCACCTACGAAACAGGCTGAGCCTAGTGTAGGGGCCAGTGCAACCAAAACTGTGAAACTGTTACGTACATTTATACCCCTTAGCTTTAATGTGAAAAATCTTATTATAGTCATCTCCTGTTGTAAAAGTTATTTATGTACAATAAAGAATTATGAATTATGAATTACATAGTGCTTAAAAACCATACCACAATTGATTGGCACAGAAATTACAGTATTTTAATCTATACTAATATTATAAAGCTGAAGAGTTTGTTTGTTTGTATAAAATTATATAAGGGAAAATGACATTTCAATTACACGTAGCATCGGCATAGCATCGAAGGTAACCTATTGAAGTTTCGAAAATTTCCTTATCCGATTTTCACTTGTCCGAGAATCGTTCTTCTGGTTATTAATATAAGGGAAAATGACATTTCGATTTGGCGTAGCATCCGATTTACGAAAAGGTGGTTACTAAATCGATAGTCAAATAATAAAATTGGCAACCGTTGTTCTGGTTACTGATAAAAGGTAAAATGACATTTCGATTTCGCGTAGCATCGGATTTATGAAAAGGTGATTAACAAATCGGTTGTCAAATAATAAATTTGGCAACCGTTCTTCTGGTTATCGAATTTCGGGAAAATGTAGATGTGGGATAGGAAACTAGAGACATTTCAAAAAATATGGTAAGCAATGTATATGGATTATAAACATTCGAGCAACTGTTTTCGGACAAGTGAAAATCGGACAAAGGATTTTCGAAACTTCGATAGGTTACCAATATTAGTACATAAGTAATAATACATGGAGTAGAATATGAAGCAAATAGTTTCCACGGCTTTTCTGGCACTTTCGCATACGTTTGTTGAAATTTTCCATAAGCATTATTGCATCCAAGTTCCTGAATTTCATTAATGCATCGTTGAATTTCATCCTTGTAATAAAAGAACGAAAATAAAAAAAACAATTGCCTACATTTTAACTCGCACGCACACGCCACATGCTTTTTTACTATCCAACAAGGCAATGATACATGTCACATCCAACCACGTTTATGTCCTAAATAAGTCTTACTAGAAAAAAGTATAAAAAACCGTTTATTTTTAGAGGTACGGTAACACCATCAGTCGTCTGATGTCAATCAGTGTCTCTCAATTTCAAAACACTATATGTCAGCTTAAACGAGCGCGTAATGGAGTTGGAACGACAGTAGGCCCGTTCTGCGTCTATGTCGCACTCACAATGTTATGGCAAATAAAGCGCCGAAACCGGAATAGTCGTAACAGCTGTTGTCCTATTACCACATTTTATCTTTCCATGCGGGTGGTGAAGGTGAAATGCTACTAAGTATAATATATAGTTAAGTATAGTAGGACGGAAACTCTAAGAACCAAGTCTTTGAAATGTTTTTTCTAAGTATATGGTAGTTTTTTATTTTGGTTTCTTTTTCAGAATTAACTCTTAAAGTTTCATATTCATGCTCACTACATAAATAACTGAAAATACCTACCTATTTCTTAGCATTTATGGTATCAGTATTTTAATCTCGTAAAAATTAATCATCCTCCTAGCGTTATTCCCAGTACAGTTGCATCCTGAAGGATGCCCGGGGTCCGCTACCCAATCCCAAGAGTTGACGTAGGCACTAATTTTAACGGAAGCGACTGCCATCTGACCTTCCAACCCGAGGGGGAAACTAGACCTTATTGGGATTAGGCTTGTCAAGTGAGTGGGCAACTTGTCTGTTAGAAGTTCTCAAGCCGCCCGGAGGCCTCTAACTTGGCTTAACGACTGCTAATATAGACAGCAACCGGGATCAACGGCTTAACGTGCCTTCCAAAGCACGGGAGCGCTCGGTTAGTAACCACTCAAAGCGGTCACCCATCCAAGGACTGACCTCGCCCGACACTGCTTTTAACCTCGCATACCGCACGCGGTACGCGGGCGCCGCTGGGCCACGAACGCTAAAATCTCGTAACAATAAATCACGGAATTTAATAGAGAAATTAAAGAAAAATATGTGCTGAAAAACATACTCGTAAAAATTATCCAACCTGACTAATATATTGAATATGTACGAGTATAAGAAAAAGAGAATCCAAAATGTCATGATTTTTTTAAATAAAAGAATTTTAGCGTACACGGAACCAATTTTGTCTTCAAAGTATATATAGTTACCTTTTTCATTCTTATTATTTACATTTGTAATACAAACTGAACGAGTCGATATGATCACAAATAGCTTTAGTAATCGGCTACAAATAGATCGATCCACCCAAAGTTACACAAATATGTATCCACAATCTTTATGTTAATTCAATAAAGACACGGATACATATTTTTGTAACTTTGGGTGGATCAATCTCTTTGTAGTCGACTGTACCTCAATTAAAAGTGAGTCAAGGCCAATTTTCAGCGCGTCCCATATGAATCACTCGCTGCTGAATGCTAATAATGCAGGTAATTGGGTAAAAGGATACTCGTATTAAGTTCGTTTTGGTTTTGATGATCTAAATGTGTACAATTTCATATGTGGGACGCTGAACTTAATATTATCATTAAAAAAAAACTGACATCCTTCAAGATGCAACCCTGACATCCTTCAAGATGCAACTGTAGGTACTGGAATAACGCTAGGATAATGATGATGATTAATCTTAACCTCCGTAAAAACATTCATATTTAGCCGAATCAAGCATATAATAAAAATAATTATAACATGAACTGGATTGTTGAAATAAATACGCCAAATGAGTGCAACTATGTTTTGTTTGTATGGAAACGTCGAGATGTTCTCCCTGAAGCTAGCCTACTGTTTTTATTATATAGAAAACGTCTTCTACGCCCCGTACTATCCATCTTTAAGTCATCGGCGGAAACAAATTAAACGCTTTAATTCTCGAGGCGTGACAAAAAAAGGAAGGTGTATGTATCGGAACGACAGCTGATAGTTTATACTTATCCGACTCGATTGAGAAGGGGGCTATGATAGTTAAGTATATAAAATACAAGGGTCATGGAAAGTTGCGTTGCTTTGAATACCTTATTTTAGTCGAACTCATAACCTGAATAAACCCAAAAATCGTTCTTATATATAATCGTTCTTATATGCATATAACTCTAAAAACAATTGACCACAAGAAATCTGATTTTTATTTTTCTTCAACTCTTAAGAGTCCGCAGTACGCTTAGTTTTCCATACAAACGTAGTTTCGCTTTCACTTTAAAACGCCATGCTGTAATAACATGAAACTTAGTAGGCATATGTAGGCCAGAAATTGGTTTCTGTTGCTTCAAAATTATAATGAGAAAAAATACAGCATTTATTAAGGTTTTCATAAAAGACCTAAAAAACTCAATAACTCGCTGTAATTTTTTTTCTATTACAATTTCTAGCAGCGGAAACTAATTTCCAGCCTAGATAATTATGGCGGATTATCTAAGAAGTTTCATATTTTTTTAGCACGGCGTTTTAAAATGAGAACGTAACAACTTTTTTATGGAAAATTGAGTTCAGCCGGGCGTGCGGAGGACCCTTAATGTATGTTTTGAATTTTGTCATTTATCATTTAAAATAATAATTTTCTTTTCATCTGATTGCACGAACAATAATAAATACCATAATAATACACGGCGTAATCGCTGAAACTAATACAGATGTAAGATATTTTTTAATTAAAAACTGTCAATATAACGCAGCGGTATGCTTCATTTTGATAATCAAATGTTTTTTGTTACTATTTGTAATATTCGATTATCTGGCTACTATATTAAAAATAAGTTATAGAAATCACCAACGATGCCCGATTAATAAATAACCACCTTATTTATATTTAAAAAGCCGTCTCAATATCAACTTGACAGTTCCGTTTATAATTAGACACCAGTGTCTAAAAAACGCAGGTCCCCCTATATCCGGGATCTAAATGTGTTGCGTCAGAGTCGCCCTGTGACATTTACTGGGAGAGCTATCAGGGAGATCATTGATCTTTTGACAATTAGAGACTGCGTTTCGATTCCTTTGTATTTTTTTTTAGTTATACTTACCCTAATGTTTTTCGTACCTCTGATTTAAGACACCAACAATATTTTGGATATTGTAGAGGGTTATGTTTGTAAAATTAGAATATTTTTTAGTGTGCGAATATTCAGCATATATGCTACCAAAATTATTATATCCACCACCACCACCATATCAGCCAAAGGACGTTCCCTGCTGGACATGGGCCTCCCCCAAATTCACGGGGGGTATATGCCATAATCGCCACGCTTGGCATGCGGGTTGGCGATCGCAGTATCTCCACCGCACTCCAGGGATGCTGCTGCCCATCCCCCGGTGGTCTTGGTCGTAGTTTTAGGACATACCCGGGTCCCCAAAGTTATTATATGATTTACCACAATTACAATTTGTCTAAAAGATAGTTCAAACACGAAAAAGATTCTGAGTTATCGGGAAGTACCCTGTAGGTTTTGATTCCCTTGCGAGTATCGAAAATTTGCGGAAGTTTGCGGCATAAACGGCTGTATCTTTTGATTGCGTTGGTTTAGAAGTTTGAGTTTTTCACAGCTCCAAGGGACAGTAGACCTGAGTATTTGTAAACCTGCACGCGTTCCTGAGAAAAAGGGTCTTGACAGACAGACAGACGGACGGACAACAAAGTGGTCCTATAAGGGTTCCGTTTTTTCCTTTCGAGGTACGGAACCCTAAAAAGAACATTTAAATAACAAATAAAATAATTTCCATTTTTATTCTTCAGGACGGAGTTAAGCATATAACTTTCTTTTACTTATTATTGACTGCAATTTAGCTACCCAGCAGATTCCATTAATAGCCGTCATCGTTAACAACTAAAACAAATGATATATTAATACACAAGCGTGGCGCCGTTTGGCACAAAAACTGGGTAATTAACGTGTGCCGAAATAGACACGAGTTTTTGCTGTCACAAGCAAAAAATATATAAAAGACCACCCTAATTTGCTCAGTTAATCTTTGCCAGACGTCACAAGTTATTCGGATTTGATTTAGTTTTTTCCAACTTCTATTGTACAGTCGGCGTCACACAGAAAAAAAATTACAACTATACTACCAGAATGTTTAGTAAACGAAAAGTTGTTCCCCTAACAAATTTTATTGTACAGCCAAACAATTTATCGTAATTATTACAATTTATTTAGAAATTATTACAATTTATTTAGTAATCATTACAATTTATTTAGTAATAAATAATAAATAAATAAATATTGGGGGACAATCTTAGACAAATTTGTCCTAGTCCCAAACTAAGCAAAGCTATGTACTATGGGTACTAGACGACGATATACATACATATTGATAAATACATAGGAATCATCCACGATGAATGCACAAATAATGCCCTGACCCGGATTCGAATCTGAGACCTCCGGCTTCGTAGGCAGGATCACTACCAACTAATCCAAAGTGCCACAAAGTGCCGTAATGGAACAACAGCACACACGCAACTTTATTTAGGTTTTCTATAATTGGAGGTATTCATTCGTAGGAAGATTTAAAATTACGAATAACGCGTTGTTCGAGGAAGTATAGGTACACCTATTTAAAAAGTTGTAATTTACTGTGCTATTACGTAATTAATGGTAAAAGGAATTCTACTCGATTCCCATAAAAAAATAGGGGGAGGCATAATTCTCTCTCAGTTTGCACAGAATTTAACAAAATAGAATTCTCAGTAGTATTTTGTAGCCATGTCGTGTACTTACCCTACTTGGCACGACAAAACTCATATACAGTTAAGACCATTTTACGTAGAATTTCAATATTTTAGCTACGTATGTGGAGAACAACAATAAGCGTTTAACCCAGTTTTTCATGCGATTTGTATTATAGTCTTCTTTAGATTTCACATTTTTTTTATGTACAGAAGTTTCGTAAAATCATGAGGGGTCTTACAGAGATTTAGGTTCGCGTCTTTTCTATCGCGGTTTCTATAAAAACGTAATTGACCGAGCGAGCGAAGCGAGCGAAGTTTCTCCATTTCAAGTTTCGACAAAAATTCTTTCGTATGTCTGTCTGTCTGGCCGGATGTTATCCTCTACAGGTCGCATTTCTCAACCGATTCTCGTGAAATTTTGTGAGCAGGTTCGATAATATTATAGAATTTTTTTGGCAAGTCATTTTATGAAAATTTTGAAATTTGAACAAAAAATTTTTTTTTTCGTACGTATTTCTGTGAGGATGTTCTCCTTTACAGGTCGCATTTCTCATCAGAAATTTTTGCGAGGTCTACAGCTCACGGAGCAACTAGTATGTAGTTGGTGAGACATTATTTACATAAACTGTGTCTTTTTCATTAATTGATAAAATAAAAACTTACCTGATATACACGAAAGTTGTTAACTATTGACAACAGAAAAAAGGATTTTTTTAACGTAGGGGAAGATTGGTACCATTCGTACAAGGGGAACATTCATACATTGATCATATCTCAATTTAAAAAATGTGGACACATTCGTATTAATTTTTTTTTTTTAATAATGTTGGGGGACAACTTTACACAAATCGACCTAGTCCCAAACTAAGCAAATCTTGTACCATGGGTACTAGACGACGATATACATACTTATACTTATATAGATAAATACATACTTAAATACATAGAAAACATCCAAGACCCAAGAACAAATATCCGTGAAAAATGCACAAATAAATGCCCTGGCCGGGATTCGAACCCGGGACCTCTATCTTCGGAGGCAGAGTCACTACCAACTAGGCTAAACAGGTCGTCATTTGTGGGCGAGACTGGGAACTTATACGCATATGATACCCAAGAACAAATTTACGCAGTAAGGTAGCTGGTTTCCTTAAACCTTAAAAAATAGAATGTTTATGTGCTTTTGCTACTTCGTGATAATTTTACGAGTTGTCTGTGACAGCATTTATTTCTTATATTATTTGATCAAATTGTAGAACTATTTAATTTATTGCGTGCTAATTCCCGTAACTGCGTGACTATATAAAATAATTTTTGGCTATCCTTTTTGGCTTTTTATATTTCATTTGTAGTGCCTTCGTACAGTTCGTACGTAGATCTGTACTGTATGATTGTACCTCGTGTGGCCGCGTGAGATAAAATAGCCTGTATAATTATCAAAAATAACAATACTCCTATATTACATTGTAAGGACCATATAGGTATGTAAGCACTTTATTGTAAACAATAACAGATTAAAACAATATACATTTCACATAAGGTTAAAGTACAAAGCTAACTTATCCCTACGAGGGATCTATTTCAGCTTACGTTTGAGGAATTGAATGAAAAGAGGGAGAATGAGATAGACAAGCTTACAATGTATACAACAAAGTGAAGGTAAATTGTACCTATTACCAGAACCAAATAAATACCCATAAATAAATACAGATCTACAAATCGAGATTAGAGATCCATCCATTTTTAAGAAAAGTCGTCGTAGCTCGGCTATTTCTTTAACCGACTTCAAGATTTCAAAGAAGGAGGTTATCAATTCGGTAATATGTTTTTTTTAAATGTTTGTTACTCCATAACTCCGTCATTTCTTAACCAATTTGGTAATTTTGTTTTTTTTTATTGTAAGTAAATATATCCAAATTGGTCCCGTTTTTGTCAAAACGCAGTTCTGATGATGGGATTCATGAGGAATTGAGGAAACTCCTCAAATCTTACAGGCAAACATATAGTGATTTTTATGTTTTTATCAACAAATCGAGCAATTTCATCCAAAAATGTGACATTTGATGAAGTGGAACTGCTAATGATGATCAGAACAGAACTCTTCAACGACGAAAAGTTCACGTATGGCGATTTGTCCTTCTAGCTGTGTTTGTTAAGCAAGTTCTCTTTTCACGATTATTTTTTGTCATGCTCGAGTTCTGATGGATCCATTAGGAATCAAGGGAATTCCTCAAATGTGAAAGGAACACAAATAGTGATTTTAGTATTTTTATAAACTAATCAAGCATTTTGATTCAAAAATGTGACATTTGATGAAGTGGAACTGCTGATGATGATTAGAACGGAACTCTTCAACGACGTGTAGTTTATGTTTGGCAATTTGTTCTCTTCGTTTTGTTTGTCAAGCAAGCTAGGTTTTCAGGACACATTTTCGTCAAGCTTGAGTTCTGATGGAGGATTCCATGAGGAATTGAGAATACTTAGTCTTCTACCATTATAAACATACTTAACCTTTTTATTTCATAGTATGGAATCTAAGAGTGCACCATCTAAGTATAATAATCTTTCACCGGCCTCCCACATTGAAGTTGGTTTTTTTTTCTTAAAAATTATTTAGTAGCAATATCAAACTACAAAGATAGATAAATGGACTGTTTAGCAGTGTTTGATCTGCTTTGGTAAGAGATCTAGTTATTATTTTACGAGGTTTAATGCAAAATCTACACCATACCTACGTTACAACCACGATATATGAAGGACGCTACTTTGAATATAAATAACCGCATTTGCTTCATTTCACTTTTACAAAACTCGTTAGGAATTTGCCAAAGTTTTTATCGCATGTATAATTATCGGCATGATTTCGGAGTATTTGGACGGAGCCCAGATGGCGTAACTCGGGGAAACTTTACAGTAATATGCATATGGAATTTCAGCAAAGTTTATTAGTCACGTAAATCATCTTGTTAAGTTCGAGATTTGTTTTGAAGTTTTTAGGGGACGCAAGTGCGAAAGTACGCCCGTGGCGAAATGTTTTGCCTGAATGAACAAATTTTTCACGGTTTGGTTTATTTTTAGTGTTTTTCCTTTGGGGTCATTACCATTGCAAAATTATGCGCGGTATAAAGTATTCGAGTAATACTCGCCTATTATTTCTGTACTAGCTTTTGCCCGCGACTTCGTCCGCGTAGAACTCGTTCACGCCTTAGAATTATTTGTTTTCCCATACAATTTTTCTCAAGCTGAGATGGTTGGACGGCGTCGAAAAGGACACCAGGACCTTAGGGGTGTATTCTCTAGAAATCCTATTGTCAAAACGAATGATTAAGTGCTTATTTCGGATAGCTTTTGCCCGCGACTTCGTCCACGTATAATTCGTTCTCGCCTCAGAATGATTTGTTTTCCCATACAATCTTTCTCAAGCTCAGGTGGACACCAGGAACTTAGGAGTGACATGTTGGAGAAGGAAAGCCACGAATAGATCGGACTGGAGATATTTGCTTGACCAGGCTAGCCTAGGGCCCACCCGCGGCTATAACGCCTCAGATGATGATGATGATACAATCTTTCACCCTTCTTTACACCCCCTTAAGAAATGATTAAAGTCAATATGACATTCCCTAGCAATCCTATTGTCAAAACGAATAATTAAGTACTTATTTCGGAATATCAAATGTACCGATTCTAGACGAATGAATCTCGTCAAAAACATTACATGTACATTGTACAATGGTAAAAGTCTCGCTACGCAGTTCTGCCGTAAAACGTTATCCCAACAAAGCGAGTTCTTCATGTAAGTATGATGGCCGAAGGCCGGAATCAGAGCGGCAAGGTATGCGAGAATAATCACACAGAGCGGGCTTCTCATGTAAGGCTGAGGGCCGAAGGCCTGAAGCAGAGAGGCGAGACACGCAAGGCTGAAGGCCGAGCCTCCCAACAGAGTAGATTCCTCATGTAAGATTGATGACTGAAAAGCCGAAGGGGAGTGGCAAGGATGCGAGGCCGAAGGCCGAGCTATGTCGTCGCCGAAGATCCAGTTGCCATATTAATGAGGGTAAATTATACTCCATTCGTTCGTTTTCACGTGATGCCTAGACATATAAACAGACAGACAAATAGTCACAAATTCTTAAAACTGTTAAAACTATTTCTGTTATCGATTCTAAGTATCCCCAGACAACTTTTTTTCGAATATCTTCCATGTACAGACTTTCGACCCTCTTTTAAGTGTACATCTAAGATGCTCCAACTGTCTATGCTGACGATTGGGCTGCCCAGCTCAAGTGATCTCTTATATCAAACAGTTTTTATGGTGTGAAGGGTCAACAATTACGTAAAAAATAACGCACGACAAAATTAATTTGGTACACCGACGATACAAAGTGTGCATTGAAACAGCTGTTTTTGTATTTAAGCATATGAATAAAAGCAATGCCGCAAATGCGTTTTGATGTACACGCAAAGTAGAACTAATTGCGAAGAGGCTGTGCTTAAAAATAGCGTCAACAATCAGAAGGAATTATGATACTTTGGTTTTGATATAATGAATCGTCAACTTGTTAACAATTCTGCTATGCTTTAAGTTAAATTTCTTGACACGCTGTTATACTCCCAATTGGCTGAAACTTAAATCGTAGAATAGCGTATGAGGATTAAACCACCCCGTTGCATATACCTTACTTGCATCCCCGATTTAATATCCCTTTGATGGAAAATCATCGGTACAAAAAGTACACTTATAATATATATAAGTGAATCAAGATTATAGACTATTAGCATACAAATCATCTTAATCTGTTCAGCCCTTTTTTCGTGATTCAGTAACAAACATCCAAACATCTAAACTTTCGCATTTATAATATTAAGTAGTGGGATTATGGTATAAAGTGAGTGCACATGAAGTAAACGGCAAAAGTAACATTGTAATTGCATGTTTTTATATAGGGTTACGAAGTTATATACGTAGTTTTTGAATCTAGAAAACGGGACTGAAATTTGGGTTTAGAGTCACAGTTACTTAATGGAATAAATCATAATAGTGTTTAAAATTTGAATAGACCGTGGTGGCTAGCGCGCACACTGGGCAGCGCCGCGGCGCAGCGCTTGCGTTTACTTTTTTTTAGTTTCTGTCTTAAGATTTCACAAATTTTGAATGATGATGTTTTTCCTTTGAAATGAAATGAAATTAATCCAGAACATATCCATAGAGTTATACAATAAAATAAAATAATAACAAAAATACTACACTAACACTAAAATTAAATTAAAATTAAGCCACGTCATGGGTTACCCCGACCCCGTTTAACCGGCTTTGTCGTCATGTATATGCTTACCAATTTTCATATCTGTAACTTATGGATTATAGGAGTTCCCATACAAAATTCAACCCCTCTTTTTACCCCCTTTTAACCCAAATCTGCACAATTTATAGCCTAAAACCTGACCGGGTATTTACTCGACAGATTAGTAAGGTTTTCATCAAAATCCGTTCAGCCATTTTCACGGGATGCGCGTTCATATAAACAGACAAACAGATAAACAGATAAACAGAGAAACAGACAAAAATTCTAAAAACTGTTGGAACGTAGAACACGTTCCAACAGTTTTTAGTCTAAGTATCCCCAGTCAACTTTTTTTCGAATATCTTCCATGTACAGACTTTCGACCCTCTTCAGCTTTATTATATGTATAGACATAGATAGATTTACCTACATAACACTGCAGTTAGATTTCGAGAAAGCAAATTATGGACTACTTTGAATACACTAATGCTCAACTTTGTAAAGACTTTTTTTATACCACATCGGTGGCAAACAAGCATACGGCCCGCCTGATAGTAAGCGGTCACCGCAGCCTATGGACGCCTGCAACTCCAGGGGTGTGACATGCGCATTGTTGACCCTTTAAAAAATTAAACACTCCTTTAATTTTAAGACTATGGAACTAGTACGATTTGTATATTGGTCCCCTTGTATTTATTTATTTTTATTTCTAAAGACCCGTTAGACCATAACTACGTAACGTTAGACATAACGGATCATAACTATACCCGGCCTTGGTAATGACATTGTTTCTTTACAAAATACATACGAAGGTAAATCAGTCAAATTTTGTCTTAAACTATTAAGAACCATGTTATTTAGTTAGTTTTACTGGGCATTTCCCGCAAGTCGACATCCATCGTGCCTATTTTGCGTGAAAGGGCTAGGCACTACTCTAACCAATCTAGCTCCTTTATTAAATTTAGCAATGCTCTGATATTGTTTACTGCTTCGCGCAGTATGTTTGAAGTTCCTAGTTATGTACTTTTTAGGGTTCCGTACCCAAAGCGTAAAGCGGACCCTATTACTGAGACAACGCTGTCCGGCCGTCTGACTATCCGTTTGTTACCAGGCTGTATCTCATGATTCGTAATAGCTAGACAGTTGAAATTTTCACACATGATGTATTTCTGTTGCCGCTATAACAACAAATACTAAAAACAAACTAAAATAAATATTCAAGGGAGCTCCCATACAAAAACACTTTTAAAAAGTTGCTCGTTGCCTTTATCAGGCGCTGGGTTTCAAATAGTATAGGAAAACTAAAATCCAACTCGCACTTGACCAAAATTCTACTTTATATTATTTAACGTTATTATAACTGTTAAAATTTAAAAAATATTGTTATTTTAATTAAATCAAAAAAGGTTATAATAAAAGTGTCTAATGTTGTATAATGTTGGACGGAAGCCTTCGTGCGCGAGTCCGACTCGCACGTGGCCGGTTTTTCCTGTACACTCCTACCTGCTTGCGGTCCATTAGAATATGTCTAGACGTCTCCTCTGCCTCCATGCATGCTCTACCAAGAGCCATGTATGACTTTGGCACTAGCCGCCTTGGATACAAAATTGCAGTGTCGAAAATAACCATTGCTAGGCGCGCCAGATTAATATAGTCTAGACTGGAATCAGCTGATTGGCTTGCTGGGAATGTCGTCGGCATATCCTGGTACAGTCAGCAGCAAAACTACAATATCATCATCATCTGCCTATACCTATACGTCCTACTTAGGCCATGTAAATTTCCCGCGAATTCCCGCGATTTCCCGGGAAATTTCATACAAATCGGAACCGGGACTGCAAACCGTCCTACTGCTGGGCACAAGCCTCCTCTCACATACGTGAGTTTTTACGGTTCTGTAGCCAAACGGCGAAACTCTTATATGTTCGTCATATTTGTCCGTCCGACAAAGTAATTTTAAACGAAATAATGGTCGACATAACAAGGTTTATGAAAATGGTTATTTAGGTCAAACGTGTTTTCAAAATAGAAAATATAAAATTTGACCTAAGACAAAAAAATCATTATAATAAAAGTTATTAGACAAACTAAAATTAGGCAAAACGTAATTAGGCAAGTCAAGGGAATACCTTCAATACTGTTTAACACTATAGTGCCTGCTATATAAATAGGAAGTAATGTAAGTGATGAGGTGACGGGCGATAGAGGTCTGTATGGAAAAATCACGGTGCGCCTACCGCAATTAAATGTGCTCATTAATTAATAATATTATAACATAAGCTGAATAAAAAATAAGCGATTTCTTTACGAAATCACATGAATCAATGAACAATATTTTTTTGGTTACAAATGAACCGATTGAAAGAATGGACCGAACCGACTCTGTTTGTCAATTATCGGTAAATAGTTTTTTAATTAGTACCGACTATTAATAGTACACTTAATATTAAGAGGATGAGATAATTCGGCATGATATAAGAGCGTAGCTGCTTCTGTTGCTGACTGTACCTAAAGGTATCAGACTGGAACATGTGTTTAACATTCCTGTCGTCATTGTCATAATATACAGCCATAACATATCATTTTTAAATGATCATTTAAGCCGTGCTGATGGTGGGTCTATTATAATGATGGTGATGATAAAATAAATATTATAATTTCAGTGATTAAGTGCATAAAAATAAACTGTAAAATAACAATTGGCTTAATTTCAATAAAAAAAAATTATGTTGAATTATGCTTAGTAAAATTGTGATAACATTTTTAATGGTTTTTAACACTTTACACTTAAGAGCTTCTTGTCGGTGCAACTCAAAGTGGGCTCTCTATTTCCTTCGGTCCCAGGTAGAGTTTGCAGTCCCGGTCCCGATTTGCAAGAAATTTCCCGGGAATTCCCGGTAAATTTACGTGCCCTAGTCCCAGGCCTCTTCCTTGATATTTTGGTAAATGTTATGAATTCCGTACATATTGTACATGAAATTATGCAAAAAGTTTTATTGATTTTATTAGTTTTGAAATCTTTGTTTAGTTAAAATTTAAAATTAGTAAACATGTGATTCTTAAAATAATGACATAGCGATTATTTCTCTAAGGCGAAGTGTTCTACGCGAACGAAGTCGCGGGCAAAAGCTATTACCAATATGTCATTATGCGTTAATTTAGAAGCTTTAACATAAAGACCACGTGCATGGACATTTTCCGCATGACTTTTAATCAACATGTAATTTTGATATAAAACATCTACAAGTACATTTACGCTTTCCTTGCCAAAACAAAACACATTTGAAACACAAAACGAACTCGACATTAATCGCCAGTGTTTTGACTGCGATCCCGAACCTATCCACTTTTTATATGCCGCGGTCCAATTTACGACGTCATCCGGCACCGGCGATCGATCCGGCGTTAACGAGCACGGGAACTATCAGTCCGCAGCCGGATCCGACGTCTATTAAGACCGGACGTCTATTTTTAAATTATTATCTTAACTAGTAACAAGGGAATAAATGGCATTTAGGAATTCCTTTTCCACTTTCCTGAGTGAACGAACTCGGACGAGTCGTGGCTTGCGCCGTTCTAAAATTAAACGGACTGAGGGCGCTCGCCTCCCCCCTTCTTTTGTTCCTATTTCGAATTTCAAAAAATAGAATTGAAGGGTGTTTCGGGATGTGCGTGAGTCAGTGCCGGTCGCGCCGGCGCGTGCGACGCTGCGCCGTTAAATTTGTGATTCGACTTTCAAATGTTATAGTGATCAGTGTTTTTTTTTACTATTGGGTTCCGTGTGTGTAGTGCTGTGTTTAATTCCCAAGGAACCATCGAAAGCGGTACGTAATTGCATTTACTTTGTATGGATGTTTACTGAAAACTTTCAGGACTGTAACTACTGTGACAGTAGTTGCACATTAACAGCTTTAATTTCAAGCTACATTTAGTTTTAAATGACAATACTAACTATTTATACAGCTGAAACTCGGAACTGTTGCGCGAGTTTGAAAATTACCTCGAAATTAGTGGTTTTTGGTAACTTTTAAAGCAATCGACCTCTGGTGGGGAAATTATTAAACAACGAGAGCGACGACCCGGTTACAACGAGTGTTAATAATTCGTCGGTGTTTTAGTTGGATTTTGGGGCACGGGAGCAAGACTAGACCACTTCAGTTGATGATAGTGGCCCGGAAAAGTCGATCGTAGGTTTGCTAAATGTTTCAGTTGTTATAAGAAGATTGAATCCCATTTTGTAATTGGTAAACTCACTTTAATTGTGCGACTCGCCAAGGTATAATTTGATAAACCTATCCCCAGCATGTCATGGGAAAATCCCTTTTTAATTTATCTATTTTTGAGAATGACAGAAGTGTAGATCAGGATTTATTTATTTATTTATACATAAGGAGTACCAACAGCTGCAAAAACATGATACAGTCTTGTTTTGACTATTACACAAATCACAATAGATTATCAGTTGATTTTCGGCCAAGCTTTAGGTTTATGATTCGACAATGTTTTTCTTTTGACAGCTTGTGTCACATGTCATCTTGTGAGTTCGTGAAAGTCGCTTTTATACGTGATATGTACTCACAGCAAAACGTTTTTATTACAATTTTTTTATACCTATTCCATGTCACTGAAAAGACATCTTGTAGTTAGAAATGCCACATAAGTATACAGCCAAATGTGCGCTATGCAACCTCATGTAAGTTTTCATTAGAAATCATAAGGTAAAGGACGTTTTTGTTTTAATATACTGCTGAAATAGTTACACAAATTGCGTTACATTTATGAGGTCAGTATAGTCAAGTGTAATACTATCTATCGAATAAATTTTCTCGTAAATGTGTACCGAAACCTTAATTCACCGACAAAAGAGCCATGGGATTTAGTAAATCTACTTATACTTATATTTTTGTACTTGGTATCCAATCCATGCCATATTTCACATTTACTTACAATTTAGAATAACAACAAATTATAAAGAAATACCTTATGACTGATAAATTGAAGTGTAATGTGCAAAATTAGTCAGCTCAGTTTCCTATAATATTATTCAATTACGCATGTTTCATTAAAAAGAAATCCATCTACGTCTAGCCATGGACAAATTCCTTAATTATTCCCTGGAAAACAATATTCCATAAGCTAACATTTCAACACCATATCTTATGCTCATAAATCATGTTCATGTAAATTATCCAAGTAATCAGTCTTTGCGAGAGGAAATTATATCGTCACAATTTCGGGGGCCGAGCAAAGGCAGGGTAGTATAAAAGAGGATTCCTCCCTGTGAGCCTCTATTGGCTGGTAAATGTATATTCAGTCACATTCAGGAGATGCTTTCTAGAAGACAGAACTGCAACAGTATGCTAACGTCATTATATTAGTATTTCATGGTTGTAGCGTCTACATGATGTAATTATATTTATGATGTCAAATAACACATACATACATACATAAACTCACGCCTATATTCCCAAAAGGAGTAGGCAGAGCAAACGAAAATTAATTTTAGTGCCACTTTTAGCAACTGTAGGTCTATCGATGGAAAAAAAATGTAATATTGCAGTGACAGGATGTCAAATAATGATCACTGTTATAGTGGAGATAAAAAGGTCGGTAACGGTTTTGTGACTCGGGCCTCACAAGCGTCTATAAGCTACGGAATCTGCTTACGACCACTTAGGCTATATATGTGTTTACCACCATCGTGGTATACATAATTGTATATTCATCGGCATTTAATTTGGTAAGACTTTGTTTATAATTTCATAATTATTCTTAGGTATCAACAATCTTACGGTACATTATGGCAAATTCAATCTAATTACAAAAGTTACTTACGGCAGTAAAACTATCATTGATATTATTTACAAATAAGTTTCAAAGATCACTTCCTACATTTAACGTTACAAACATACAAAGTGTACCCTTTACAATATAGGTATAGATACAAAGAATTTTATTTAGAGACGAGACTCTGAAGTCACGTCTCGTCTAGACGAATGTCGGGCGGAAGTTGCGCGGCGACGCATTCTTTGCATTTTCTAAAGGAAGTGACAGTACACCATTGCTAGAACAAACTGATACCACCAACACCGTTTTGCTATTAATAACAAAACTGTAATTACTTCTATTGTCAAATACTATATATATTTTTAAATGATCATTACTACTCTTCAATGTTATAAATGTGGGTAAATTAGTTATAAGTCTGACTCCATTTATTCCACTAACAAAATAATTGTTTACACTTCAGATTCACTGACCTATATGCAGAATGTTTTAAAAATCGTTTCTTCAATTTACTATGCCAAGATGCTTTTCCATTATTGTAAGTATTTACTGGAAGTAATTTAATAATAAATGTATTATGCAGAATTATATTTCATTTGTCAAAAAATAATCGCCATACGCCTTAAATAGATCGCTAATCCGCATGCCAAGCGTAGCGATTATGGCATTTGCCCCCTATGAAATTGGGGGAGGCCTATGTCCAGCAGTGGACGTCCTTCGGCTGATATGGTGGGGGGTGATGGTGGTGTCTAAAAATAGATAAGAATAATGATACCTATAAATCACCACATAATTTTTTTATCACAAGATTTCTTGCGTATCGTACCATCGACTTATTTGCCTTTGAGTAATTGTGTAACGTAATACTTCAATGTTATTTGCAACACAATTAATAATTTAATTGTTTAATGTTCCAATAATGCAAACAAATTGTGTTGACTTGCACCTTTCTTTGTTACCAATAAAGATTATCTTATCTTATCTTATCTTATCTTATCTTATCTTATCTTATCTTATCAATTAGTGGACACTCCGGTCTTCGTTTGCACTGAAATAATCAGTGTACTGTGACTCCCTGCCTGGCATACCAGCCTCAGAATATCTGGCAGAGTTACCATTACAGCAATTTTGGGTGTTTCCATCAAAAACGTTAACTAGACGTACTAGGGCAGAATTCCTGGATCCTGGGTTATTGAAAGCGATGTGTTTAGTGAGAATAAGCTACAGCATATTTGGATAGCAACGTGCTTATAAACTTCGGGTTAGGAATGTTGGAGCTGGCAAAGGCTTACATATTTAGAGTATTTTGTCTACGACAGGAGCAAGTTCTAAATTAAGTGCATAGTGGCTCATTTTACGGTATTTAATGTACAAATTAATAAATTAAATTTTCTTTTAAAATTATTCCTTAATGATTTTCATCATCAACAATTTTAAAAGAAAATTTATGTACATAATGTTAGCACACAACATAATACGTTTTTAACACTTCAGTCAGCAAAAATACAATACTAACAGTCCAAAATAGCAACTACCAAATCATGTTCAAACATCTGCGTACTTTAACTAAATTAAGAGAATTTTAGTTAACATTCTTTAAAATAATATTGAGATTCAAATAAGTTATCATTGCAGTAAAACAATGTTATTAAAGCAGTCAGAAAATATTGCAAATTTTAATATCAGTTCGAATATTGACAGTGAAAAAACAATAGCGAGGCGCTTCGCATTAATATTTTCTTTAATAAAACTGTCGGTGTGGCAAAAATGGTAAAAATTGCAGTTAATAAACACGCGTGTGAAAAAGTGACGGGTATTCGGGCGCTTCGTGCGTTGAGTGCAAGGAGAAACGAACTGGATTAATACAATATAGGTGGAGCGATGATACATATGGTGTACTTGAGATTAGGTGGAGTGGATTCCAGACCTTTTCAGTCTGATCCAGGATTTTGTTCAAGGCGGGGCAATCCCCAGTCAAAACGGGGGGGGTAATGTTTTTCCTTTATTATACTGGGTGATTTCGAGGTCGTGATCACTAATGAGAAAAATGGTGATGTAGATGGTTATTCATCGTTAACCTGCATCGCAATTGCGCTCGGCAAACATTTCACCTGAGATAAAATGACCAAGCGTAGTAAACAACAGAGAGTTGTTGAATAATTTGCGTACGTTTTCTTCAAAATATATGCAGGTACCTCGATCTCAACACAGGCCATCTGCAAAGAATTTAACAAAAATACAATACTTACAAATAAACTTTATTGCACGCCTTTCTTAATAAAACCACATGTACAAAACAAAAGAAACAGATACAGACAGATTAAGATACAGAGGCAGAAGATGTTTCAATTTTTGTCGAAAAAAAATGGAACAGGAGGCCCCACAATGGGAATTATATAATATTCACAGCGTTCACAGCGTTCACTGTTGCGCCACTTCGCAACAGTTAAACAGAATTCTCTCTTCCGACGGATAAATTCATCCGCGCACTAATTGGTTAGACTGATAAATTATTACCGTTTTAATTGTTTATCCCGAGTTGATCGCAGTTAACTTCGTTCATTTGTCTTTCGTTAACTTGATAAACCAAGGCCACGGCTATTCCAAAGCATTTTAGCTTGGGTGCCAGGAATAATAATAGAAGGACCACCCGGAAAATGTTTTGTTATCATAATTCTCAGACAAGTATAAAAGTAAAAATAAAAATATAATATTTTAAGTTTTGAAAATAATGCTTCTTCGAGAACCCTCAAGAAAATCATTTTTAAGTTGGATTTCAAATTTCTTTTAAAATATTATCAATTTGTATAATATAAACATTTCATGCGAGTAGGATAGGTTTTTTAGGGTTAGGGTAGGTTAGGGATCGACATAACAAACTGTTTTAAATAGTTGTTTTTTGTTTGAACCCGGGAAAAGTTAATAGTAAAAGAACTAAATGTTGTTCAAAAATTTTCTTTCTTCTATTGCAGTTGCACCTTGTATAATTTGGCAAAGGTTAGCCGGAAGAGATCCCTTATAGGGATAAGTTTGCCTTTGTGGTTTTATATATTGTTTCTTTTGTATATGTTTTCTTATGTGCAATGAAGTGTCATACTCAAATAAATACCAATATTGATATTAACGTTGTAGAGTTAACAAAACACTTGAGACAATAAAGATATGAATATGAAGAAGAACATATAAATTAAACTAAAACTAAAGGTAAAAAAAATGCCCCAGATCGCTGCCTGACGGCAGTGTACCCAGAAGGCTGGCATACCATACATTTACTGATTCTTTACATTTATATTTTCATGATGTTCCGATGATGGCACGTTTTTTCCCCTCGTTACATGTTTCTGAAACATTGCATTCGTCTTCGAGCCACTCTGCCTCACAAAAACGAGATAAATATACGTGAAACTCCAAAAAAGCCTGCAACGTTATCGCGTTTCGGCTCGATTAGAGAGAAAAAGCTTCAGCCAGTCGTATTGAACGGAGTCATTTCCATACTATTAAGCCGTTACGTCGCTCCGTGGGTTGGAAGTGTTATAGGTTCATTCTATGGAACGGGATATGGGGACTTTGTGCTATTTAGCTGTACAAGTGTTTTGGCAAGACTGACATTATTCGCCATGTGATTGTGAACTTTATAGAACCTACATTTTTTACATTTTGACTGTTTTAAAACTTTATACGTTTTTAGGGTTCCGTAGTCAACTAGGAACCCTTATAGTTTCGCCATGTCTGTCCGTCCGTCTGTCCGTCCGTCTGTCCGTCCGTCTGTCCGTCCGTCCGCGGATAATCTCAGTGACCGTTAGCACTAGAAAGCTGAAATTTGGTACTAATATGTATATCAATTACGCCGACAAAGTGGTAAAATAAAAAGTGGAAAAAAATATTTTATTAGGGTACCTCCCCTATACGTAAAGTGGGGAGTGATTTTTTTTTTCATTTTAACCCTAACGTGTGATATATTGTTAGATAGGTATTTAAAACTAAATAGGAGTTTACTAAAATCATTTTTTGATAATGTTAATATTTTCGGAAATAATCGCTCCAGAAGTAAAAAAAAATGTGTCCCCCCCCCCCTCTAACTTTTGAACCATAAGTTTTAAAAATATGAAAAAATCTCAAAAGTAGAACTTTATAAAAACTTTGTAGGAAAATTATTTTGAACTTGATAGGTTGAATAGTTTTTGAAAAAATTACAAAAATAATTTCTGAACTAAGTTTGTAATTTAACCGTATAAACAGGTGTTTATTGTACCTGTCATTTCTACAAAATCAGTACAGAAACACAAAACCTTTGAAAGCACGTCATTTCATTGTGATTTTGTAGAAATGACAGGTACAATAAACACCTGTTTATACGGTTAAATTACAAACTTTGTTCAGAAATTATTTTTGTAATTTTTTCAAATGTCAACTTAATGTGACGGACGGAAAACTACAGAACCCTACACTGAGCGTGGCCCGACACGCTCTTGGCCGGTTTTTATTGTCTTGTTTCACTGACGGAACTTTTGTTCGTCGTTTGCTAGGTTTTGTTCATTTTTATGAAATTTATTATTGTTCTATAATTAAAGAATATATACTCATTTATTTATGTACCAGGAAAATATATTAATTAAAATAACATAAATAATATTAAAACTAGCTTAAATCTAGAACAGGCCCTTGAGGCATTCTACCGAGGATGCGACGTTTCCTCGCTGTATCGCAATGCTGATACGTTGTGCGAAGCAGTCGCCACCAGATTCGCTATTTCAGTAACATGTGCACGCAGGGAATCCATGGCCCTAGAGTTTCAACGACAAAAAGTACAAAATTGTACTCTGCCGAGGACCTTATATTATTTACCCGTTACAATTTCGGCGTTTTCCGCTGCTGCACCCGCTTTAACTGTAGTCCGTTGAAGGTGTCAGTGTAGCATTCCACCCCAACATCCGCCCCAAGCTCCAAAGAACTAATGACACCCCATCAGTAATGATCAGAGACGATGGTAAGTGATCAATTGTCTTACCATCGTCTCTGACCATGCCAGTTGGCTCAACACATTGACGGTGGCAATTTGAGATACCATAAATGAGTTTCTTTAATATTCATTATGACTAAAAAGTATGTGTCAATACTTTAAAATACAATTTACCTTTTAGACTAATTATTTTACCTCCTATATACTGTAATAGGTACTTCAATCAAACGTCAACAAACCTACTTGTAAAACTCGCCTAGCGAAAGCGCAAACCGTCGACAAATTGAATTAAAAACTATAAAGTTCCAATGGTCGCACACATTTCTCCGCTCGAAAACACAAAATCAATAGAAAAGTCACGTTTTTCCAGCTACATGACGATACACTCGCCTAAACCCTATTATAATACTATATCGCACTCAATAAGTCACTAAAATATTGTAAAATTACCTTTATTACAAAGGTGTAGAGTTGATAACAGTCGCCACGTACGACGCACGGTGAATTTTAGTTGAAAGCGCTATACCAAAAAGTGTTTTTTTTTTCTTCTTTTTTTTTCACGGCTATCCCTAGAGGCCAGGGGAAACACGAGTGGCCAGTTAATCCGTAGAAATCAACTGCCACGGGTTGACACGGACTGGCTACGAACGCAGCTTTTTAGAAGGAAACGTTTCTTTTCAAACAATATTATGTTGCCAGTATGTCAGGGCGGAAAGAAGTAGCTTTAAATAGGGAACAAAAAGGTCGTACTGTTCGTCATTTTTAAAAGGAAATCTTTTGTTTTGGCATTAACTTAACATAATTTATAATTAATTGCTTTTAATTGTATTTTTCACTCCGTATTTTCTTGTGTCGTGTATCGTGTCGTGACATCGTCATCGCGACGAGACACAAAGTGCTCCATGTTTTAATTTCCTTTATGTAATATTGGAGGGAAGCCCCGCAACCGCGATTCGTGTATTTCCTTGAAATTCTACTCCTCCTGAGAATAGAGTAACCAAACACCACCGTGATATACACTAACGCGACGTAGATTTTGTAGATTAATTATAAACCAAAAAAAATTTTTTTTTAAGCTGCTTTAGCGATGCATACCTTGGCGGTCTACACTGAATGTATACACAATAGCTTCATTCCATTACATCAGGTGCACCCTGCTTACGAATACCTAGGTATATGACAATCATTTAAATTCATTGATTCATTAATTTCCCGATTAAGCACGTAGGTACAGTCAGCATCATAAATATGTATACATTTCGGAACTTATGTCTGGGGAACAAGGTTCAAAGTTGTATACATGTTTATGATGCAGACTGTACCTACTGCCTGTGAATTACCGGGTTACCTCATAGTGCTCTATTGTTATTTTGCTGTAAGTGTAAGTACTTAAAGCTTGTGTTTATATGCTATTTAGATTAATTTTAATTAAGCATTAAATTTTCAATGTATTAGAATTACTGTTCAAAACAGGATATTTACCATGTATGTTAATATTGTACAATAACAACAACAACTCAACAATAAAACAACAAACAACAACAATATTAACATACATGATAAATATCCCGTTTTGAACAGTAACTCTAGTGTTAGTGACCATGTTAGCTTGAAATCGTATATTTTCAATGTACGTTGTGTTTGCCTATAATTGGGTGAAAACTCAAGCATTTTATTAAGATTTATATCAACTGAGTGTGTGTTTATATGTAAGTTTTGCCAACAGGTGTAATGCTAGACACCTGTTGGCAAACCTTAAATAAATTAGTTGTTTCGTTATACTAATAAGCGGTCCATCCTTATGATAAAGTTACCATCAGGCCACGACTCCAGAGGATCCATTACTCCTTAATCATTTTAGTTAATTGGCGAACATATCCCACAAACTATAGACCATTTTTAAACTAGATTGGCCATAATTCCTTTGTCCGTAGGACTGTGATAAATGAAATTCCGACGGCGACTGACGTTCGCGCAATAAGCGAAATGACATTACTGCCAAGCGAACAGCAGCGGTAAACACTGTAGACAAGTTCGTAGAGCTTTCATCAATCAAAATCATTCATTAATTTAGGATATTGGAAAACGGGGACGATTACCTTTTACAATACAATAGTCATCAAAATTCTGTCTCGTTATAGCACGATTTTCTGTGATCGTCGTCCACGCGGGAATACTAGCCAAAATCGACATAATAAAGGAGTTTTTGGCATAACTGTTAATTATTTAATAAAAGTGAACAATGAAATACAGATGCGGCCTGTAATAGGAGCAAAAACATTAACCTTTTCGCCGCCAGACGTCAAAGTAATTCGCCGTGCCTCTGACGCCACAACGGTAAAAAAATGATCTGTAAAGAAATAAAGCCAATATAAAATTGGGCAGCTTCTCAGTTGTTTTTCATAAAAAATAAATTGTCGGCCAGTGCCGTCGTTGGCGTCGGGGTGACGATTTTACGTTGACGTCTATGGCCGAACGTGGCGTTCAAAAGGTTAAAGGACGTTTCCTTGGAGCATCTGTAGTAGTAACCTCTTGTGTCCAAATAAATATTTCTTTTTTAAATTCGGCTAACTGAAGACCTAACGTTATGACTTTCCGGTAATGGATCTTGACACCACGAGATTACAGCGTTACAGTTAATGCTGATTTTGAGTTAGCATCAAGTTTTGACTCATAATAGTAGTTGCATTTTTGGTGGTAATAACTATTTGTTCAACAAGAGAGCAAAGTAAATTTTTGCGGCGAGTGTTGATGTTCAAAGACACGAGATGCATATCTTTGCTCTCGTGTGATACATACAACTTTTCACCTCAGCGGCGAGAACACATAACGCAAAGGAATAGTGATAGAGAGATTTTTTTTATATACCACGTCGGTGGCAAACAAGCGTACGGCCCGCCTGATGGTAACTCCAGGGGTGTCACATGCGCGTTGCCGACCCTTTAAAAAATTATACACTCTTTTCATAAAGTAACTTAAAGAAAAAGAAATGAAAGAGTAATGAAGTTACTTAAAGTAACCTACGATATGAAATATTAAAAAGTTAGCTTTATTCACGCACGCAGCAAAATTGCATTTTGCTCACTGGTTTCAAGCCGGAAAAGTCGTTTTCGCGTTCGCAGCAAAATTGCATTTTGCTCACTGGTTTCACGAAACAAAACCGACATTTTCGAGCCGCTGAGGTGAAAAAGATATTTTTGGCATTTTAAAAATTATATTTATATACCTACTTTAACGTTTTTTTTTTAAATAAACAGTCATAACAATCACTCCAGTAAAGTGAAAAATACACGTAAGTTATATTTGCAATTTTTTTTTCAATTGAAACCACTTGCGAATAATTGCTGGTGTGCTCAATAATAGTGTACCGTTTAATTTCTTCCTCCTTTTACAGGCCACATCTGTATAAAAATGTATTTCTTTCTTCCCACATATCAAGATATCACTTAAAAAAAAAAAAAAAAAAATACGTGTAGTCTTATCTATTAAACATAGCTACGCCTGGTATCCATAACATGAGTCTTACTGAGTCCACTTGGAGGCTAGAAATAAACTTAAAAAAATATTATATTTGTGCAAAGGTTTGGGACCCGGGTATGTCCTAAAACTACGACCCAGACCACCGTGGGATGGGCAGCAGCATCCTTGGGAGTGCGGTGGAGATACTGCGATCGCCAATCCGCATGCCAAGCGTGGCGATTAAGGCATTTACCCCCCCAATTTACCACCATGAAATTGGGGAGGCCTATGTCCAGCAGTGGACGTCCTTCGGCTGATGTGGTGGTGCAAAGGTAGCTTTTATTCAAAACGCATTAGTTTTAAATGTACATTCAAAAATAAATAAATTGATATTGGGGGACAATCTTATACATAAATCAACCTATTCCTAAATTAAACAAAGCTTGTACTATGGGTACTATACGACGATATACATACTTATATAGATAAATATGCCAAATATCCAAGACTTAGGAACAAATATTCGTGCTCATTACACAAAATCCTCTGACCGGGTTTCGAACCTACCAACTAAGCCAATATATACAGGTAAATTACTTTCAAGACGCCTTTGCATCTGTAGTAGTATTTGTATATTTACAGGGACACACGTACACGTTGACGTATACAGACACACGTATGTGTGTGTGTGAGGCTGGCTACAAGCTGGTTACAGAGGTCACAACTACAAATGCAAAAACGTCCGACAAGTAATTTTTCTCAAACATGCAATGAAATATTGATGTTATGTTCCTTATAATAGGCTGCGAAGTATGACGTTTCAGGTGCGACTAGGGGAAGAAGTCTTTAATGGAATTTCATACAAATCTTGCAGGCCTAGGCCGGCAAAGTCCTCTTTTTTAATTTCCATTCCACATAAATTTGTGGCACAGGCATCATGACATTCTGCCACTATGCGTATAAAAAATAAAACTATGTTTTTTTTTGTTGTTTATTTCATTGCATGTTTGAGAAAAGCACTATACATACCTCGGCGGGAAATAAGGGGTTGCCCGCCTTAGACCTATCCGGCCTCGCCTTGCTCGGCCGTCTATATGTCTTCGGCCGGCAACGCCTTTCGTCCCGGCCTCTGTAGTAATGTACTATTCCTGTACATATTTATTTGGTACGCTCATTGTGTTAACGAATGTGGTTATAACTTATACTATGCTTATAGTACATTAGATAACAATGAAAATCCATGTACTATACAGTGACCTAATTTCCCGTGTCATCGAGATTGCATCATGATGACGACATTCCACAGCCTGACTGACATTCCATAGTACAATAAGATAACAGTACAATACAGATCTACTACTATAACCATTGGACGAAATTGGGATTGGGATTGGGATTGCTTTCAGGACTGAGCATCAATATTTCATGGACTTACATAGGAAGTACTTATTATTATTATTTTTATATAAATATATAAATAAATGCTAAGGGACATTTTTTTTACACAAATCGAACTAGTCCCATAGTAAGCTTAATAAGGCTTGTGTTATGGGTACTAGGCGACGATATATTTAATAGATAAATATGTATATATACAAATAAATAGAAAAAACTATGGAATGTAGAAGTAGACTTTATCCTTAGTACTCTTACTACTTAATGCAAAAGAATCATGTCGCCTGGGAAAGAATACTCAAAAAACGGCCTTCTGAGGAAAAGAAAAGAAAAGTGAAATAAAATGATTTAATCCGTTTTTATGATAAATATTACGACAAATTATTATAAAAAAACCTCCATGAAATTGGGGGGTCTATGTCCAGCAGTGAATGTCTTTGGGCTGATATAGAAGTAGTAGTAATACAACTATAAAAAAACGGCCAAGTGCGAGTCGGACTCGCGCACGAAGGGTTCCGTACCAGAAATAACCTCCTTGCTATTACGGTTCATGAGATACAGCAAAAACCACCAACAACTACACTGTTGTATGGAAGCCTCCTTAATTATTATTATTATTTTGATTTCAGTATTTGTTGTTGTAGCCACAATAATAATACATAATCTGTGCAAATTTCAACTGTCCAGCTATAACGGTTCTTGAGATCTATCTCGGCGAGTGGTAGCCATGAAAAAGGGCTAAAATATTACTATTATTTTGTTTTTAGTATTTGTTGTTATAGCGGCAACAGAAATACACAATCTGTGAAAATTTAAACTGTCTAGCTATAACGGTTCTTGAGATACAGCCTGGTGACAGACGGACGGACGGACGGACAGCGAAGTCTTGGTAATAGGGTCCCATTTTTACCCTTTGGGTAAGGTACCCTAAAAACGGTAAGTGCGAGTTCCGTACACCGATCGTGTAGTCGTCCCGACCCCATTAATTCAGGAGAAATTGAACGCCATGCGTAATTTTTTTTTTTAATTTTCCTTAATTCAAAATTTATCCGCCGCAAGGAAAATATAAAATCTGTGTTAGAATGCGCAATTCAAGCCCTTTAATATGACACCACCACTTGACATTCCACTCGACATATTCACTAGTAGACTGATATTTGTCCCCCCTTGTATATCGATACATTTTCAGAGGCACGAGTGAATAGGCATCTTCTGGGTGAGCTCGCTTCATCGTCGGACTCATCTTTGCCCCCTGGCTAGATGCTGGCCAAGAGCAATCCCATTTTTAATAAAAAAAAAAAATGAAAAAACATGTTCGGTGCATCTGGGTACCCTTCTTTATAACTATTCGAAATTTCAAAAGGAGAATAATCTTACAAAGAAAATCGTTGCACTGTTTTTTTGCCCGTGTATCTCAAAAGTAAATAATTTATTTACACGTCAGAGCGTATATTAACACAAACACGAGGCTTATCGTTTCCATCTCTACATTTCGGTACAGCCAGCGCAGAAAGTTGGGACTATTTATTCCCTCTTCCTACGGAACTTTAGCTGGGCCAAAGCGTGTTTTCCAGACGCACATATATATTTTAGGGGCTGAAAGTATCATCCCTAAATAATAAATATAATTGATGTATTTGGTTAAAAGAAAACAATTTTATTTTTTAAAATAATTTAACGTGAAATGTATCGGTAACTCATAGCACATAATTTTATTGGCTCTCACTATTGTCAATTAAAATGTTGCTCCATACGAGGGCGAAGAGCACAGCATAAACTAGCTACCACTAACCAGGGATCACATGTTACAGTCAGCATCAGAAGTATCTACGCATACGAAGACGTCAATAGCTATTTACGATACAAGGGTTGTAAAACAAAGAAAGGCCGATATCGCAGATATTTGAGGCCCGAGCCGCAGGCGAGGGTCATAAACATGCGAGAGAGAGCTTTCTGTTTTACGACCCGTGTTTTGTACACAATTTTACGTCACCACTTGGCCAAAAACCCGGACCCGGGTATGTCCTAAAACTACGACCAAGACCACCGGGGAATGGGCAGCAGCATTCCTTAAATGCGGTGGAGATACTGCGATCGCCAACCCGCAAGCTAAGCGTGGCGATTATGGCATTTACCCCCCATGAAATTGGGGGAGGCCTATGTCCAGCAGTGGACGTCCTAGGGCTGATATGGTGGTGGTGGTGGTGGCCAAAAAGTGGGTTTTTCCGGATGCGGAGCGTGCGGAAAAACGCGCTTTTTGGCAAGGTGTGGTGTAAAAGTCTTTATTATACGGGAATACGAGCTTTTGATCTCTTCATATGCGTAGCTACTTTTGATGCTGACTGTACGCCCTGACGTCAGAATCCACCAAGAAATGACTCCATGTGCAGGATACCCCGTCCCTGTAAACCATCGTCGCTGCCCCACGTTTTGTGCGGAACCGCGACATCCTCGGGGATCTTCACTGGCCAAGCCTGGATAACTTCATCGGCCACCCGCGCGCAATGTTTGACCGCGTCGACAATTCCCGCCTACGCACTGCTGCAAGGGATAGCACCTTTACACGCGCCCCTCGGACGCCCGATCATGAGATCTACCAAGAGAGCTCACACGAGGCGCCTTAAAGACCTTCAGATCAAATGAGAGCCAGATTTATTTTAAAGAAAACGGCTCATATTTAGTTTCATTATTCCTTTCAATTTTAGAACAAGAACTTTTCCATAGGATGAGTAATATATTATACTTTGTCAAGATAATTAATGAAAAAAAGAAAAGAAAATTCAATTGCCAAACTGCCATAATGATTTCCGAACTACGAGTAGTAAACTACTAACTCAAGCAATTCCTATGAAAATACGCTTATAGTACATTACGATACAAGTGCAGAGAATAGGAAATTCGCAACGAGTGGTGATAAATTAAAACACGACAGAAGGGAGTGTTTTAAATCGACACGAGTTGCGAATTACCTGTTCGCACGTGTATCGTACAACGTTTTACAGTACATAATATGGCTCTTTAAAGTTTCGACATATGCACGTAATCTGCTGATTACCGCACTCGTGCGGTAAAGTAGCACCATATGTACTGTAATAGTACATTACGATACAAGTGCAGAGAATAGGAAATTCGCAACGAGTGGTGATAAATTAAAACACGACCAATGGAAGTGTTTTATATCGACACGAGTTGCGAATTACCTATTCGCACGTGTATCGTACAACGTTTTACAGTACATATGGCTCTTTAAAGTTTCGACATATGCACGTAATATGCTGGTTATCGCACTCGTGCGGTATTGTAGCACCATATGTACTGTGAAATTATTTACGATTATTGGTCAAATCGAGCTATTTAGAAGTATCTGACAGTACAAAATCGATTCAATGTTGCTGACAGTACAATGACGGAAGCTTATTTGTTCCGGAGCTTTAAATAAGCTTTTATTACCTGCCAATCGAGCGTCCCTCACAAATTGCTCGACTTTATCCCTGAAAGTTCTGTGTGCTTTGCGGAAAATATGGAAATGCTGAAGGTTTTCAGTTGAGGCCTTTAAATTCAATTCAATTGATTTATTAATAAAATATTAATATTACACGTGCTTTTGAATTGTTGTTGAGTTACTGACGATTTCTCAATGTAATTTGAGACGTTGATGCCGTTAAAAGAAGCTCAGGTCATCTAAGGTAGATGTCGCTGTATGCCTCTAAGGCGTTGTAAGAGGGAATTTTAAGTGAGGGATTTCGTGCCTGAGCTTGATTGTTCCGATAGCTCAGTGTATAGAGCGAGAAGCCGTGTTTTTATTGAATTATATGACAATAAGTATCAGCCGTGTTTGCGATTGTTTGGCGATATCTGATTTAGATTCTTATTTATGCCTTTTGTGGCTTGATCCTCGAAAAAACAGATTCAATTATAATGAATACCAAAAAAAACGGACTCCAATTTTGTACTTTGCTATGCCTCCATTTGTGGTTTCTGTGAGCCAATGCCTGGTTACCTACAGCGAAATCGGCATATGCGTGCCTATCAAATTCGTGGATTTCCTTCGATTCCTCCTAGATCCCATCATCAGACCTTCACCAAATTTATATGAGACCAATGTCGGGGTACCTGCTTTGAAACAAAAATTAATTATCAAAATCGGCCAACGTAGTCAAGAGTTATCCGGGAACATACATGCATAAAAATTAAAAATAAAACAAAAAAAAAGAATCTCCTTCCTTCTATTGAAGTCGGTAATAAAATAGGAAAGTTGCCAATTGCCAAAATATTTCTATACTTTAATCATTCCGCATACTTACAACTTGTGCTTGATATAAAAAATACAATTAACATTTTCATTATATTCATTATAACCATTACAGTCTAGTGAAGAATGAACGGTGGACACTCACTGGAAAGTTAGTTTCTACTAAATTGTAGCCCATGAACGGCGCTAATCGCTTACCAGCAGGCGATTCGTATGCTCATTTGCCTGTTATGTCATAAAAAATAAATAAATAAAAATCACGAGTCAATCAATGCCATCATGTCCCGTGTGAACAAATTCTCTACGACGGTACACCTCAACGGGAAATAGGCTATAAATCTGTAATCACTAAATGCTGTGGTATATCAGGCCCATTTCCTTATCAGACAAGTACATATATACATAAGCCTATTTAAGCCTGAATTGTGTACATTATTGGCACTCTCGGGACCTCAGAGGGCTGTTAGCAAACTAGTCGTGGATTAACAACTTGTTTATTTAAGGAGGTAGCTAGAGAGTAATGGACGCGGTGGGATCTTTTTCTAAGTATTTAGTGATATTGGGTAAACGTCCCGGTGGTCGATACTGATCCAACACTTTTAATATCATATAAATAGAGGTGATTAATAGATGTCAACTATATTGAGTATTAAGGTGTCAAACATTTTACTTTAAGGAATTAGTGAATTGGGACTATACTCCCTTGTACTTTTTATTTGTAACTACCGGCTTTTACATGATTAGGTGTGGATACAAGAGCATCATTGGCGTTTCAACCGCTGTGATTTTGGTGGTCGTATTATTGACGTTGCCTTTAGGTTTCTGTGGTCTATTTTGAAAATAATGATAGCATTTCCCGCCAGCTATAGCTACAACCGGAAATTGTCTCCTACTCTGTACAAATGTTTTCATTAATGCAAGCACCGAAATCACAGAGGCTGAACCGCTCAGAGAAAAGACCAATATGAATATTGAATTTTTTTCATTCATTTCATTCAGGGGTTTCATTTCATTCAATTAAACTACAAGTTCCAGAAGTTAATTGAAAAATGCTGTGAGTAGATACAAGAGATAATATAGTTGAATAAAAATATTGCGATACGAGAAAAGCGCCAGATACATAAATAGAAATTACTTCTGCATTTTAAAATCTATGTATTAAACTGAAAGTTCATTGAAAAATACTGCCAAAGCTGTAATCTTATGTAATATGCATTGAAAACCTTTTTCGTGACAATATATTTACATTTTCAGTGCACTAGTCCAAGAAACTTTACTCGGAATGTTTTTCAGTAACTTTGGTCTGGTCTGGCCAAGTTCACTTGTTTTTAAAATAATCCTGAGAGCTTGCGACTACTCGCTCAGCTTTGCAATGTTTAAAGTGTTATTTGTTAACATTCAAAATCATTTATTCGTGACAATTACATATAGGAAGAAGCATAAAATAACAACAAAAATGAAAAAGACGTCACGAAATGGTCCCAACTCAGCATGTAGTTGGCAATACGGAACGGCGCTTTTTTTCCACCATGACGATCTTTGTGAAAAGTTTTTGGTCAAACATTTCATTTTTGGCACAAGCTTTTACTGTACTTTTGTCCAGAATCATATTGCATTGTCATCCGATTTATACATGCATGCAAAATTTCAGCTCAATCGGAAACCGGGAAGTGGAAATTTAACTTGCAAGATTTGATTACAGACCGACAGACAACGGGGCAGGTGAACGTAAATAAAAGCTTGTAAAAAGCGGCAAACTAGTATTATGACCTGCCTTAACCCTTAAAAAAGGCACCACAAATCTAGAAAGCTTTACAATACACGAAATATATTTAGAAGCTGATTACGTTTTGTTGATTAATTTCAAGACAACTCACTTTTTATTAAAATACAATCTAAATTGAACCTTAAATCACAGAAATTGACACGTATGTGGTCGCTAAATCGCCTCTGCTCATAAAGGGTTAACAAGCCCAGCCCTTGGATTCTTGTGACTTTAGAAGTGTCACAAGCGCATTGCAGATTTTTTGTTTTATTTGACGATTCATTCCTTCGACAGTGTAATATTTTAATTTTTTACTAATAAAATAAAACCAGAACTGCTGCGACAACAATTTAATTTTTGTTACACTTAAGTTCTAGTTACCAATACTATTATGTCTAGGTTAATATTAAATACAATTAGGGTCCGGTATGTGCAATTGGTCCTGGCTAAACCCAACAAGGAGGCCTGGGACGAAGGCCTACTGTCCCCGGCTAACCCAGTTTCGCGCCTGGGTTAGCCCGGGCAATAGTCCTCGCACAAGCATATCCTACACTCCCCACTTTAACACTAAAAACTGGTACCTGGTAGCACAGCAAACCTGCGCCCAGAGATCTTCACCCGAACAATATTTCGCGCTACTGCCCGTCAGCGCCACCAGAACAGTCGGCTAACTTCGGAACGCTACCCGCCTCCTTTTTAATCCACAGTCCCTGTTCGGGCGCCATGTAATATTTTAATTTTTTACTAATAAAATAAAACCAGAACTGCTGCGACAACAATTTAATTTATGTAACACTTAAGTTCTAGTTACCAACACTATAATAAGTAGGTTAATATTAAATACAATTAGGGTCCGGTATGTGCAGTTGGTCCTGGCTAAACCCAACTAGGAGGCCTGGGACGAAGGCCTACTGTCCCAGCTAACCCAGTTTCGCGCCTGGGTTAGCCCGGGCAATAGTCCTCGCACAAGCATAACCTACACTCCCCACTTTAACACTAAAAACTGGTTCCTGGTAGCACAGCAAAGCGGCGCCCAGAGATCTTCACCCGAACAATATTTCGCGCTACTGTCCGTCAGCGCCACCAGAACAGTCGGCTTACTTCGGAACGCTACCCGCCTCCTTTTCAATCCACAGCAGCTGAATACTACCAACGGTAGCCTCGGTAAGACGCCTCCCGAGAAGAATGCAGGGCGCACAAGATGACCGCTACGCTGCCGAGCTATCAATCCTCGAAGAGGCGTCCGATGGCCACCAGCAGAGCCTTCACGTCCACATACTACGCCCTCAAATGAGGCAAGGCATCAGCGTCGTTACTGCTCCACCCAACACTGAAATATTTTAAAACCCCGTATAGATCGATACGTTAAAGGGAAAGCTAATCGTTGAAAACAATTACAGTGAAATTGATAGCGATTTCACTTACCCAAACGAAGAGAATTTTAATACAACATGAGACGACAATTTCTAGTAAAAGGCTATAGAGTATAGACCAACTCGACAAATCTCTCTGCCTAACCTTTTTTTTTAATTGTCTGAAGACTGAGCCACAACAGACAGGAGTTTGAGCAAGGACTTTCTGCCTCCTCCTTATTTATTTATTATTTACTTGACATATACTTGTCCAACATTAAATACTTTTCTTTTTGATTATAACATTTAATAATAATGAAAAGAAAGAAAGTCCAGTATCTACATCCGCCGAGTTAAAATATTCGACTCGAACGGTGTGACAGTGACAGTCAGGTTTGACAGCCGTCAAAGTCTGACAGCCAACAACATTACAACAGTTAGAGCCAAATGCTGATGAATGAATGAATGAATAAAATTTGAATGAATAAAATTTATTTTGAAACTACAACAATACAAGAAAACAATTTACAAAAAACATAGATCTAAAAGGTATCAGTTGTCTCAAAAAAGGAGCCCACTCAGCATGAGTCGTGGCAGGGGGCCACGATGCTGATTTTCAGTGGGTCCTCAGCAGATCCCTTACTATCTCTCAACGCAACGCATCCTTTTGAACTTAGGACAAACGTCTTGTCAAAAGACTTGGAAATAAAATCTTTTGACTCGTTCAAATGCGTAGCTACTTTTGATGCTGACTGTACGCACTTGACGTCTTTTGGTGTCATGGTTGGTATTCGAGCGGTTATCATAAGAGGTAAATGGACGTTTATGAGGATTACGCTAGCAAGAACGCACCAGCCACAACTAGCACGTCCTGAGGTTCAGCCCCATGAATAATCACAATACTGGGATGTCAATATTATCGTGGATTTCATTATTCACCATTATACGCGTGATACGTATCGTAATGCGATAGTATCACATGATAATAATCAGCGTGTAACAGGCTCCTATGGGCCCTACGGAAGATGAGAACCGACTGTAAAACCTATATGCTGAGTACGTTCCCTTTCGTGACTACGCCTTTGGTTGTGGTCTATGCTTTTGTTTACTGTATTGTGCTTGTTACGAATAATAGGAATAAATGTTTGAATCTGAATCTAAATCAGAAATCCAACATCCATAAAGCAAGCAGTCATACACTCTACAGAATTAATGTACTAGGATCCAGACTGTCAAGTTGTTTAATAAAATTCCTGTAGAGCTGAAAGGTATCGTGCAATATAATAGTTTTAAAGATAAACTAAAACAATTCTTACTAAGAGGGTCCTTTTATTAATGTTGACGAAATATTTGATAGAGTGTGGTTATTAGTTCTTTCCTTAATGTAAGATATTATATTGTTAGCTGTAAGGAATTCAAACACAATCTTGTATTGTTTATTGAATAAATATGTCTATGTCTAGGCATAGAATTGTAACTAGTGGCCCTGTAGGCTGTAGAACTCGCAAGAATTATTTTTTTTCAAATGACAAAATTTTTCCAAAAATTGGCTTGCCAAAAAAAAATAATATCGAACCTGCTCACAAAATTTCACGAGAATCCGTTCCGAAATGCGACCTGTAGACGAGAACATCCGGACAGAAAGGCAGCAGGCATACAAAAGAATTTTGTCGAAAGCTGAAACGGAGACGCTTTGCTCACTCGCTCAAATATTTTATTTCACAGATTAGCAAAAGCAAGGAGAATACTTCACAGGTGGTCTATAATACCCTCAACAGTACATTTGCTTATAATTGCGTGATGTGTATTTGTAAATAACTCAAGTGCAGTTTACATTCATAATTCAATCTACCAAGAATGTTTCGGTTTTAAATCACATAATAGCTTCGGAACCGGCCATTTGTCAAAAACATCCACACGTTAACCTAGTCTGTTTACAGAAAGCGAGCGATAAATCCAGACCGCTTCCCGAGTACGCTGAGAATTAACGCCACCATAAATTATGGGAAAACTTACCGGCGTCGATAAACTGGATGATAAAAGAATGGGCGGGATATAAGATAGACCACTAACTAGTGGAGTTACGAAAAAAGTAAGCCGAGATTGTTAAAATGTTTGTTGACCGTATTGCTGTAGAGACCTTTTTTCTATCAAAACGTATTGTTTGTTTCATTTGAAGTGACTGGCATAGGAACATAATTATATAGGTAAGTCATATAACCCGTTCATATTAATCATGTTCTAAATGAAACTTTACTAAATAATACTTACTGGCGTTTCTTTTTGTGGTTTCCCCTTTTTAGTAGCGCTTGTAGTCTACAACTACAACTTGCAAGAACTGCCGTTAAAACTTAAAGGAAAAAGATAATTTCAAAAATATAATAGAAATCCAATCCACTTCGGGTCAAACAGAAAGCATAAGGTTTTTTTTTTTCATTTATGACAAGTACCTACGTAGCGATCCCTGCAATAGGCATAGCCAGTATCGAATGGGATTTAAGATATAGTGTGAAATAGTATTAAACAAAATGACAATAACTGTTTTAGGGGTGTTGTGGATATTCGCACCCGCATCCGCAACAGCGGAACATCTGCATTAAATTAAACATCCGCATCCACATTTGCATCCGAAAAACAAATGCGGAGTTTATAAGGATGCGGATTTTGAACAAGTCAATACAGGAACCACATAGCGGATGCGCTTGCGGCGCACGTTTTTCTTTTAGGGTTGAATACGCCTATGGTAGGCACGCCACGAGTTTGTATTGTTTTGATTTTAGGTTTGTAGTCATAATGCGATTTTACGGTGAAGGGTGTTGAGTGAAATATATAATGGTTTTATGTACCTAATCTTACATCCGCATTTGCATCCACGGATGTCAAACAATCTGCATCTGCAACATGCTTGAACTGTTTACGGTGGTCACCGTCAAAGTTTGGGTTGCTATTTGTAACATCATCAATACCAACTTCTCATACTTCGTCAAATGGAAATAAATATTCAACCGAAAACCAAAAACCTCACTGTTAATTATTACCCTGTTACTCATTACATTGTTGTCCACCACGACCAATTAAAAAAGACACTTTTACTCTGTGTTTTGACGTACAATACAGGTGCACACACATTTTGGTCGGAATATATGGCTCAGAGATTCTTTCAGAAGTTAAAATTTATAGGTCAATTATGACTTGGAAAGGTATTTCCCCGATAAGAGTAATAAAGCTTAGATGGCATCTAATTGGGTTATGTTTTGGGTCATGGTAAAATTCTATTAATTTAGTATCATAATTAGTAGAAAATATCAGTTGGATTAGCATAATATCTCCCCAGCACAGCTAGCACAAGACGCCGCGCGAGCTATCTTGCGTGCCAAATCCCGTCTAATGATTACAAACGAAAAGAGATGATTACTAAAATAGTAAAACGCGCGATATAGAAAATGAAAAATAAAAATGATATATATTAATAACATTCGTCACAGGTCATCGTTAAAATTTAGTATACAGGGCGTCCCACGGCTATGCCACATGCATACATTTTAATAAAAAAGCCATTATATGACCAGTAGGGCTTCCGTACATTATTATACAACTCTTATTTTATTATTTTATTTTAAAAGAGGCACACGCTAAAGCCCGTATTCTGCCACCATATCGATTTTTAATTTAAATCAAATTATTTTGCTGTCCTAGAAAAAAATATTGTATGCAATGTTACATAATAAGGGTTTTTAAAATTAGAGCGTAGCTAGTTTTGTTATTAATACTCGATAATACTATTTTTAATATACTAAAAATACTATTACTGCTTCTTTACGTATATCTACAGTCGGAGACATAATTTAGCGCAAGGCTCTCTTTTTCTCCCGATTCCTTTTATTTCTACTCTTACATTGCATCGCTGTTTTTTATTTATTAGTACTAGACGTGACTTTCAAGTTAAAATTACAAGTATTCTACGAGTACGTACTCCTTTTGAGAATTCAAGTATGATGTTAAATGTGTGTACTAGTCATTTATTACAAAATGAAAACGAAGTTGTTGTTAAATCGAATGGTCATTCGCTTAAAAGTTCCAAAATGCTCTTCGCAAAACTGTCAATTTCACTATCCATCACTTAATTAAGCGTTTCAAAGCCGACATTTTCATTAACTCTGAGTTCGAGATTAATCTTCTGTCGCCGTTTTACATTTTATCTTTTGCGGGGCCACTTAATAAAGATGTCTCCCTGTTAGGTACAGCATTTTGTTAGAAAAGTTTTAATATTATTGTAATCGAGGGCTGAATATGGAGGAAAATTCAGTAATGGTAATATTGTAAAACGAGGAAAAAATTAAAATAAGTATAATGAATCGGTCACTCGCGAGTTTAAGGTCTAATAGCCTTCGAAATGATTCGAACTGATTATGCGGTTTTTTAATTAAGAATGTTCACGATGCCGAAGCCGGCACTCTAAGCCTAAATTTTTATATTATATTTAAATAAATATAAGAGGACAATTTTTTATACAAATCGAGCTAGTCCCGTAGTAAGCTCAATAGGGCTTGTTGTATGCTTACGATATATTTAAAAGATATATTATTAAATACATAAAAGATATCCAAGTAACAGGAACAAATGTTTCTGCCCAGCACAGAAACAAACGCCCTTACCGGGGTTCTAACCCGGGACGTCTAGCTTCGGAGGCAGTGTCACTACCAACTTGGCTAAACAGGCCCTAGTTACTATATTATTAAAAGTCACGGGAGTTTTTTTAATATAAAATACGGAAAATTGTATGCCGATGGTTGTTATGGAAATGGAATCTTCAAAATGTTTTTATTGCACTACTTATTAGCAAGTGTGAATACAAGTAATAATAGTACATTACTACAGAGGCCGGGACAAAAGGGGAATGAAAAAACAACCCCATATTTCCCGCCGAGGTATGTATAGTGCTTTTCTCAAACATGCAATGAAATAAACAACAAAAAAATCGAAGTTTTATTTTTAATACGCATAGTGGCAGAATGTCATGACGCCTGTGCCACAAATTTATGTGGAATGGAAATTAAAAAAGAGGACTTTGCAGGCCTAGGCCTGCAAGATTTGTATGAAATTCCATTAATTACCTCTTGTCCTAGCCGCACCTGAAACGTCATACTTCGCAGCCTATTATAAGGAACATAACTTCAATATTTCATTGCATGTTTGAGAAAAAATAATATCATCATCATCATCAGCCGAAGCACGTCGCCTGCTGGATATAGGTCTCCCCCAATAAAATAATATGAATAATGCACAGGGTGAAATCTAATTGGTGATACAAAATAGAAAAATGTGAATCTGGCTATGAATTTCAACAACTTTTACTATGGGACCAACTTTGACCGTGTCAAAAAAATCTGCTGTTTCATAGGATATAGGACTTCAATCGACAGAGCAAACTGTATGAAATTCTTGTTTTTTATTTTTACTCAAAGTTGGTCAGATAGTAAAAGTTGTTCAAAATCATGGTTAGATTCACATTTTCTATTTTGTATCACCAATTAGATTTCATCCTCTATATTCAGCTGTTTCTGTTGTGGGAATGTAGTTTTTTCTATCTATACATACGCATCGGTTTTATTTTTCCCTCATTTATGTATGCCACTTATAACTGATATAGGTACTTAGATGATGCTGTCCTCCTATGCATTTTTGCTTGTTTGTCAAAGCGATTTATTTATCAAATTTTAATTAATCTAAAGGCAGTAAATTGTCAAAAAGGTCACTTTCGAGACTTCGAGACTTTCACACGATAATTACCCCTTACATGATGACATTGATGACTTAAATTGTAAATTAACTTTAACTAAGTTTTATATTTTAATGTTAAACGAATGTGGATGGATGCAAGAAACGAGGTAGGCCAAAGAAAAGGTGGATGGATTGTGTGAGAGATGATATGAATAGGAAAGATGTGAATGAAGAGATGACGCGTGACAGAGATATATGGAAGAAAAAGACATGCTATGCCGACCCCAAATAAATGGGAAAAGGGCAAGAGAATGATGATGTTAAACATAGTGAGAATGACATTATTTTAAAACTTTATTTAAATCTGCAAGCAACTAAGGTACTATATTATCCAATCACTCAACGTTACAGCAAATCTGATAATATCTTCAGATACCCTTATACATTAGATTTTGCCATTAGAAATATATTTACTCGTACACGAGCAGCATTGTAAATAGCCATCCTAAACCTTTGGATACAATCATACAGTCTATTAATTATTTAATACTACTTAGTGCAGCCTCCTTCGGGAGTTAACTTTGAGCTTGTGATGTGTAATAAACGAATAAAATAGTATTTGCAGGCTTGAACGCCCTTGTAGGGAAAATTGCGTTTTAATTTCATCCGCCGGCTAAGCTGGTTTCGGCTGGCAAGTTTAAAGGTCACTTTGTCAAAATGTTGCTGCTCCCTGACTATTCACGATAGTTTTACATAATTTTCAACCCCATTTACTATTGCCCGAAATTAGAGGATTTAGTTTCATATGACAAGTTTACGTTCAATTTACTTTACAATAATACAAATACTCGTATTAGCAGATTTCAAAACCGAAAACCAATCAGCACAGTACCACAGAATAAGTAATAAATACTACAACAGTACATTTTAAAGTATTTATGTAGAAAGCGCTAGAAAATTCAAAAAAATTAAATTTCTAAATCTTACAGACATTAACTCTGATATCATTAGCAGTCAGGTGTTCAAACCTTTTACTAAGGAAAGGAATTTTATTCAATAAAAATAAATCAGATTTGCCAAGAAAATATTCTTCAGTCATTCCAGGTACCAACTCATTTACATATTTGCTAGACAGAGAAAGGAAGGGAAATCATGACTAAAAAAGTAATGCACAGTAATTTACATACTCCGTGGGTTCGGGAATGCTACGATTTCCCAGAAGAATTGCTTTATTACAAGGATTTGGAGATATTTTTTATCCTTGGTTTGTAAAATTAATTTTGCCATGTGTTACCGTCTTCACTGTCTTGAGACTCTAGAGCTTAAATTAGTAATTATTTATTTATTCAAACAAATCACATGAGTACAAAGGGCGGACTTAATGTTATGAGGCATTCTCTACCAGTCAACCCTTATTGGTCCTATGCCAAACAGAAACTTGTAAAAGTGGAGTGGAGGAGTGCAGTGAGTGAAATAAAAAGAAAACATAAAAAGTTAAATAATTTCTTTATACTACGATGGTAACAAACCTGCAGACCACCTGCCTAATAGTGTGCAGACACCGTAGCCTATGGACGCTTGCGACTCCACAAGTTGCCGACGCTTTATTGCTTAGATATTAGTCTACTTTTTACTTTCGTTCTTTATAATCGTATTATTAAGCGACATGACAGTAGTTACTAATATGCTTTCTCATGTCACTTAATAATGCAATTTGTAAATGTTAAAATTTGAAAAACTGTACATTTGAGGCCTAGTTATACAGGGTGTAACAAAAATGCCGTGGATCCGTTTAGGGGTTAATTGGTTTCGCCTTCTGACAAGAAACAATACTTAGTAAAAAAAAATACTCAAGATTTGTAACAATTTTTTTTACCCACAGATTTATAGTCAGAATGCGATACCAATTTCTCATACAAAACCAAAATAATATGGTATAAAGAAAAATTGCCAACTTATTTCTAGTAAAAATGCGATAACAATTAACGCCTTAAACGGATCCACGGCATTTTTGCAACATTCTGTAGAATAAATATTTGATTTTGATATTGATTGAAGGATTCGCTGTGTTGACAGGTAGAGATCATAGGCTTTTAATTTGTCTACAATTTAATTGATTCCGTTGTGGCACGAGAATTTGTCATACAATCGATATGGGTAACTTTCACAAAAGCACGCAATTTACCTATTATTTTTTAAAGTAGCAATTCAGGTATTTTTTGTCGATCTTGAATGGTTACGATATCACGCCACTGCGTGCCACTACCTATTACACTCGACTACTACATATAATATTTGAATTAGAACTTCACATCAAAGCACACACACAAAGAACAAAGGTATACTTTTAAAGCTAAACTGAAATCTATGGTGTTATGAAATACTTTACTACGCAGAATCGAAAAATTATTCAAACATACATGGTTTTATGAAGTAAATGAGTCTCTATACACGACTTATTCGACGAACTTGAAAGCTCATTTATTTTCAAATAATTAAAATCGTTTAATGTCAAAGTGACATAGATTGCTACATGTCGCCGATCATTGAGAATTAGCTATTGAAATCAGAAATGTGCTATGCAGCTATGCTGCAAGGATGTGTATTGTGTAAGCTATGCGTCGAAAACCTATTTCCACCAGTGCTATGCAAACGTAACCATAGCAACGTACCATAGAATATAAATTGTATCAAATTTTACAATAAAATTCCTAAACACATTACTGAACTTAGCAATTCTAAATTCAAATCTGTAGTAAAACAAATACTTATTTCAAGGGCATATTATAAGATAAACGATTACATCATGGATAGGGATGTTTGGCAGTGATAGCGTCCTGCACGGGTAATCTATCGCGAAAATATATTTTCTACTGTAGCATTGTTATTTAAGTTATTTTGTAGTAATGTAATTTTATATTTAACTATATAATTCATGTTGCCGTACTGATTTATTTACGAACGTGAACGTAACTAATGTCACTATTTACAATTTATATTTCTTATTCATGACAAACACAATACAATTTACAAACAAACAAAACTAACCAACTAAACCTAACTTAAATTATCTGAACCTAACCTATATGTACATATTTCGCCTAAATCGATGCCACTGGGCAGGGTGCCCATAAGGCTGGCCGCGTTGCCTCGCTGAATGGCAATGCCAATTCGCTGTGCGAGGAACGAGCCAGCCTTACGGTCACCTGAGGACCGGATAAGCATGAAACTTAATTTTTTAAAAAGTTTTATTGCATCTGGTCCCCACGGACCCAGGGTCTCCACGGCAAAAGCCGCAAATATGTAACTATCGCCGAGAGTTGCATATTTGCGGCGCTTTGCAGCCTCGGCTACGGCGGCCGCTCCGCCAGCCCTCAACGACGTCGTGCCCAGGTGGGACGGAGCTAGGGTGTCCACACATGTGGCATCCCAAACTAAGGGCCGACCCTGTTGCCAGGGCACGAGAGTCATCCCGTCGGGTCTCTTGCCATCATCACGTGCTAGGCCACTAGGCTCTAGTGTGGCCGGCACGTTGACGCTGACAAGAGCCCGACGAATGATGTCGTTGAGGCAGGAGTGGCGGGACATGCGGCCGGCGCTTTTTGGGCAAGCGAGGCCGTGGTGACCCGTCTTATCAACCATTGTGCCGCAGTGGCAGCGATGTTGTTCCACAATATTGGCCCCGAGTCGAAGACCAACAGCAAGTCGAAAACTGTTGGAGTCTAAAAGGTTCCCGTAGTTGGCAGAGGGGTAAGCGTGAAGCCAGTGGCTAGACTCTCTCTCTGAAATGGCCAACATACGAGCCCTTTCTGACGCCAATGTGGAGGTTTCCACAAGGTGATCATGCACCCGCCGGCAGATGGGCAGGTCCCAGAGCTTCTGAAGTTCCGGGCGGACGGGAAGGTCTTTGCCTGGGCAGGCCATCTTCCATGCGTCTCTGGCCTCGGACAAGCACGCTATCTCACAGTCACGGTGTGACGGATTTAGAATTTTACCTGTTAGAGGTAGCGTACTGTGTACCGAGAACAGAAACGCCGGAAGGGCGACGCTAGAAATTTGTCTAATACCAAGACCACCGAACTTAACCGGCAGGGACGCAAGTAGAAACATTCTGTTATTAATTTTAATGTTAATAATTTTTTCTAAATGTGTCCAAATAATATTGTCAAGTTTTTCACATAAATTTTGAAGTTTCCAAAAGGGGCTGCATCGCATGACGTATTGTAATTTTGGGACAAAATGACAGTACCGGAGGATAAAAATAGCCATGTGAGAATTTATATGGAGAAGCCGGTCCGAAAATGAATTAAAGTGGTCAATATTTTTATTAACAAATCCTGGGACGGCCTCATCAAAAATCGGAGCCCCAAGGAGGTGAAGAGATTCTTTTGAGATAATTTTTATTCCTGGACAAAGGTTTTCGAAGGATCTAATAGTTTCCGTTTTTTTGTCATCGTCTTGGTCGACGTACAGTTCGCATTTACTGGAATTTAGTTGTAGGCCAATGCTTTCGAATTTTGATCTAATAGCGACAAAGTCATTCTTTACAATATTCGCTTCACCTCCCAGGGTGCCGTCGTCCAGGTACCATACGTTAAATTTTGAAGTAAGTTCGGTGATACTTGGTTGAATGGCGAGACTGAAGATGGCCGGGCCCAGGGGGTCACCTTGCTGACAGCCGATGGAAGATAATATAGTGTTGTTTTTGTATTTGAGATGGGAGGGGGAGCTGTAACATTGCCAGATGTAAGGATAAATGTCTGGAATGTTTTTTTGAACTTCACTCAGAAGGACATCCCGGTTGACTGAGTTGAAGGCGTTTTTAACATCTAACTTTAGAAGCACGATGTCATTGGTATTTTTAAGAAAGGTACGGCAGGCGTGCACGGCTGCTTCGCAGCCACCTTTGCTGCCAAAACCAAGTTGTGTTGGTTGGAATTTTGATTCTAAAACTGGGAGAATATGTTTACAGCAAATTTTCGAAGCCAAACGTCTAAAAGTCGAACCTATTGCGATGGGCCGCACACTACCGTCCTTTTTGGAAAGAGCGCAAAGGTTCGCGCCGTAGAGTGTCTTAATGACTGCTTCGTCTACCTTCCCACTTAGCATCAGGTTAATGAGGCGCGTGATGCTGGCCAGAAGATCGCCATAGCAACTACCAGGAGTGGCTGCCAACAGGTCCTTTAAATGTTGGGGAGTGATCCCATCCAGACCGCCAGCAGATCCGTTATTAAATGACATGATTGCCGCCAGGACGGCATCTTCTGATGCAACGAGGCCCGGCAGCGCGGTGTCGGCTGGGTCAGGTAAGTTAGATATCGCGGGGGCCGGCGGGTGCTTGCTCTCGAGGGCTGCGAGGGTGTCTGGAGAATCAGGTGCGGATGTGTCGCTGGAAAAGAGGATGCGTGCAGCGCCGCGAAGGTCACCATCATTTACTTTTGTTTCTACTTTTTTAAATAGATTGTGGTGCGTTGACGAAAGTTTGTTTGAGGGAGAGGGCGAAATGGAATGAGAACAGTTATGTTTAATTTTATAAGTTAATGATTTGGAGGATGTGGAATGATCGACGTGAAGAATTTGATAAGCAAAAGTGAGCAGTTTTTCCCATGAAGTCAGTGTGTTGGAATTGACACATTCATCGAGAACTTTTGAAAGGCTTTTAGCTACTGTAATTCTAGCACCTCTTGGTATTCTTTTAAGGATGGGAATGGAATCTTTGAATTCACTTAACTTATCAGATAATGAAGTTGTCGGAAAACTGGGTGTTGATGTTGCGGGGAGTTGAGGAGATGAATTGAGTGGTGGCTGACTACGGCTATGGTTATGTGATTTACTAATGTGGATATTCAAACCTCTTCGACCTTTGAACAGTTTAGTGGACGGGCATTGGGGGCATCGAAGAAATTCTTCCAGCGACACATCCGGGTGTGGAGGTGGCATGCGACTCGAGACACTTAATTTGTAAAAACAACTTAACAACTAAGAATAATCAAACATAAAAAAGATATTATGAAAAGTAAACAAGAACACAATATAAATAAAAAGTCTGTCATCACAGCTGTCACGCTGGCAGGGCCGCGGCTTGGTCGCGGCCGGTGCGCCGCCGCGGCCGGCAGTGGATGCTAGGGCTTTTGCGCCTTAATTTGACGTCTATGGAGGCGCTTATGGATGATTTTCGGTGAAAAAATCTCGGAGTGAAGTATGTTTGACGTATGTGGCGTGTCAAACGTATAACAGCTTTCTATTATGGTAGTTTAGAGGCATATTCTTCTTGGAAAGTACTGCTTATCCGATCGGAGTATATAAATGAGCTAAATTGAGATGGCCATGGAGCTTAAAGAACTCGGAAAATAATTATTATGTATTTTTTCGGATAAGGAAAATTTTTTTCAACTATATAATGTATATTGTTTTGAAAAAATGACACCTCGCCGAGTTTCTTACGCCGGTTCTTCTCGTGGCAGAGGTATATTTTTCCGAACCGGTGGTAGTTTATTGACGTTCATAGGTGCATGTAATATGCCTAATTTGAAGAATAAACTACTTTTACTTTTTTACTTTTACTTATAGTACATCTCTGGTGGAAAGGCACCTTGAACGCGGTACCCAACTTCAAAACTCTCATTATGTAATGATTAGATAAAATACTATTTTACTTACTAACATAACCAACTAACTATAATAAAACTAATCTTTATTTGAACGCTCCTCCAGTATGGTTCCGCAAAACTAATGTATTCTGGGGAAGAGGTATTCAATCATTTTAAAATTGGTTTTACTCTAAGTCCCTCTACATAGCAAGAACACGAATAATAATGTCCTATTCTTAACGTTTATTTTATTACATAAGTCACATTATAATGCAGGCTAAATCAGGCGTGAAAAGGTCCACAAGTTAGGAAGCGTAATAATTCCCTAGTCATGTTCAGTGAACGTCAGAAATATGTATACATTTTTCACCCTTATTACCAAGGGATAAGGTGCAAAAGTATGAATATTATCTTTGACTACAACGGTTCAATGTTGAACGAAGCACGATGGAAGTTCTCTCCGCGTATATCCTTAACTAATTGCAGTTTCAATAGAACTACTTTGTATGCTTCGCTGAGTTCAATATTAGTTTGTAAAAGTTAAAAGTAACAATCACAGTGTACGCTAGCGACGATATATTTGTCTTGTTTAAGAGTTCTGTGGCCGTTGCTAAGTAACGAAATAATAGGATCAGAATTAAAGAGCATCTTGGTCTGTGAAATGACAACACGCCACCCTTGTCGGTCCTGCGCTGCTTCCTGCCAGTTGTCGACATGAAGCTGACGCAGACCCGCCTCCACAATGTCCTCCTAGCAATATCTGGGCGCCCGATTGGCGGCGACCATTCGGTCGGCCCAAGTATGCTCTCTTGACGCCTCGATCCTCCCCCATTCTCAGTAGATGACCGAACCAACAAAATCGGTAAGCTTTTGTTTTCCCAATGATATTTAGGTTCGGCCACCTCGATCTCGGCATTCTTTCTACTCGTAGTCAAGTAATGAAATATGATTTGATATTCAACGGAAGCTTTTCGGTGAAAGAAAAACTTGTCAGAAAACCTGTCTAAAATCAAAAACATCTTGTTTTCCCTCTGGGTTGGGCATCTGGCACAGGCTCCTCTAGGACAGAACCGGGAAATCGCTAGGAGGTTATTAATTATACAATGCATTTTATTCATTTTAGATATCGTTTTTCAAAGATTCACACCATTTACATATTTCTATTTAGATTTATGAACTACACAATCGGTATCGAAATAGAAATAATGTTAGCTTTTTTTTAATTTTTTTATTAATATATGAATTAAGTACCTCTAGTATATTTTTTCGAAACATAAACGCAAACGAACGCGTTTGGATTTAGTCTCAATTTGTATGGCAACACGAACCAGCGCCCCTGGCGGACTTTGGTAGTAACAAGTTTTTGCCATGTTTCGAAAAAAAGGTACTATTTTTCTTGTCTCCAAAAAAGGTACTATTTATCTTGTCTCGATAAAAAAGGTACAATTTTTTTTTTATTGATGACATGGTTCCTAAGTACCACCACCACCACCACCACCATATCAGCCCTAGGACGTCCACTGCTGGACATATGCCTCCCCCAATTTCGTGGGGGGTAAATGCCATAATCGCCACGCTTGGCATGCGGGTTGGCGATCGCAGTATCTCCACCGCACTCTAGGAATGCTGCTGCCCATTCCTCGGTGGTCTTGGTCGTAGTTTTAGGACATACCCGGGTCCGGGTCCGGGTCCTAAGTACAGATCTTTTTAATGTCTTATAGTTTCTGAACTGCCCATACTTACCCATCTAAATAACCCACCGTATATATATTCGCGGGCCGCTCTGGCTTCTGTTATGAACACAATAAATAATGTCACAAGTATTTTATTCAATTGCTGTCATGGCCTTTCCTACGCCAATAATTGGGATTAGGTAGTGGACCACGGGCATCCATCTTGATGCAACTGTACTGGGATTTCACTATGATGCTGCCATGGCCAACCGACAGCTACATAGGCGCATCCAGGTTCAATTTCAATTTCAATCATTTATTGATAAAACATAACATTTTATACGTCAAAAATCAGCATTACAATACACAGCAATAGGCGATGCAGCATCAGCAATAGTCGTTTCAGCATTACAATCTTACTGTCAGCCGCGGGAAGCAAGTTATAAGTTGGAAGACAGAAATAAGAATGACGTTGGTTTACAGCTTAGGTAAATAACAGCAATGCTGAACCGTTTGCTTACTTATTGAATCAGGCAATGCTTAAAACACATGGCCGTTAAGCCCTCAATGGCCTCAATATCCGGAGTGACTAACTACACTTAAGTATTTCTTGCATTATCCCTGGCCGAGCCAAATCCACGGAATGTAAATACCTCCACTAACGGAGGAAGTTTCGCCAAGGCAATAAACCTGAAAGTTTTGAGACACAACCCCGGCACAGAAATTTAATATTTTGCCTAGGAATTGTTGCGTGGACTTTACGATGATAGCATTTATGGGCTGTCGTGAGGTTTGATGGTTATTTATGTACTTCGTGAGAAAATGTTGAGTAACCCTGATCAGACTTTGTATTTGAAGCTATTTTCGAAGTTAAAATCAATGATGTAATTGTTGATGTTTTAGAAGTAAGAGGTAACTAGCTACGAGTAAATAGGAATCTTAAAAGATTTGTTCACAAGTCAATCGCGGAATTGGTTTATTTATCTTATTTACTGACGTTTTGACACGGGTTGCACCGGTTAGTTCGCGGCAGAAACTGATTTCCCAGCAAGTTTTCAACGAAGATATGGATACACAACATTTAAGTAACCCACAAACGTTTATAAAAATGTGAAGGGTAGAACTGAAAAAAGTTTTCTAGCCCAAACCTCTTAATCGTTTAGGTATGTGTATAAAGCGCGACGTTTAAAGTGTTATAAATAGGATTTTTTTTGTGTCCTCTACGTGCTTGCTGGCTTAGTGTTTGGGGAAATGCCCCTCTTATTCGCCACTCATCTTGGTCCAGTGTTAGGTTTTATTATTAATGTTTAAATTAAATAAATGAACTTTATTCTGCAATTAGGCCGCAATGATTACACGTTAAGCTTTGATGTATCAGTACCTATTTCTATTCTGAAATAGATCTACTAAACAGTGGTAATTCAGTAAGTAACTAACGTTTTACACGAAGAGACGCTTCCTGTTAGTGACGTCGCTCGTCACACAGCATGACACTGTGTCACAACGCACTAAACAAGCGAAACGCTTTGCAAACGATTTGTAGCCAGTAACGCTGCCGGCCGCTTCAAGAGACTAATTGTAGGATGTTGCATTTGCTGTTCCAGCTGTTTGTTATGACGTTGAAATAGTGTACTTTATGTTAATTTGTAGAAATGCTTAGAGCACTAACATGAGAAAAAGTAGGTTATTAACGTAGATTAAGAATAATTCCTAGGCTGCTTTACGATTGGGATTTTATTAGTACAAACTATAAACACTGTTTAAGTAAAAATGGGTTCTTATTTATAATGCTGTAAGGATTAGGACTGATTGTAGGTGCCGATTTATAAATCTTAGTTGGTTTCGTATTTATTTATTTCGCTTTTCGCTCGTCGTACATCGATTCCGCGTGTCACAATGCACTAAGCAAGCGGAACACTGTGGAAGCGATTCGCAATCAACGCCGAAGGTCCAGCCTTAATGATTGTTTATGATCTGTAAGCACTGTTTGTAATTAAAACTTGTCAGTAACTCCAGATTTCCGGGATTGCATCTTAAGATAAAAGTGTTCATTAAAATTTTATAGCGCAGTGGGTTTCGGAGTTTCCTTAGTTGTTTACTTTGGGAAGTCAAAGTGCTTTGTTGCAATTGTTTCGAGTAGTAAAACAAGAATGGCTGGGATTGCTTAAAGTTTTTGTTTTAAAAGGGTGGATGAAAAGACGGAATTTCAGAGTGTCTCAACTATTTTACAACAAAGACCGGTTTTTTACTATTGTCGACTATGTTTACCTTTGTTACTATGCACTTATTTATATTGCGTATTTTTCTTAAATTAACTATGCATGCCTTTAAGCAAAACGTATCTTCTTTTATATAAATGAATATTTAAAAAATACTAACAAGTATGTACTGGTTTTTTAAGCTTACTTTATGTTCAAAACGGATAATAGTACTTCTAGGACCTAGGGTAAAAAAGTTAGTAAAATCGAATAATGTTTCAGTTTTTAATGTGTTAGCGTTTATCACCTGAGCTAAATGCAAGATGTCCAGAGCTACCTATAATACCTATATGATACTTTCCTTACACACCCGTGGTGTGTACGTACAACATTTTATTTCGTTATTTGCTAGGGAAGCGGCATTTTCTGAGAGCGCAGTCACAAACTGAATACTAGTTACGTAATAGATGCTGCACGGTTCTAGGAATAGGGCGTGTCGGCGCGGATATATTTGATTCGCCCTTACGCTCTCAAATGGCGTTTGACGCTGCCTAGCGCACTGATGCGCCCGTATATACGCCCGAGTGCGAAGGCATGGGGCGGACGTCCGCGGGCTTTGAGCAGGTTACCTGGTACGGTGAGCAATATTTTCATAGAACAGACAAGGGTCACACAATAGACTTTTATTTCCCATTAATACTTTTACCCTGTAGTACCTACCTTATTTAGGTCGATATTATTTATTCATTCTAAACAAATGCTGCTAAACTTACACGTGCACCGTAATACGCAATCACTTTACGAAGCAAATATCCCTATATTATGTAAATGTTGGAGTTAACATGGACTTATATCGTTATAATATAATATTAATGAGGCGTGAAATGTATACATATCTTTGAGGTTGTCTGTACGTGACGACAGCACATAAATCCAGCTGATGTATCTCACGTGAGGGGCAATATAATAATAAGACATAAGTATAAGCCCTATAGCACGAGTATATTTAGGGCATTTTCCGCCAAGTAATAATCTCATATTAGAGGTACCAACTATATAATAACACAGTAAACGATGTGGATCAGTATGTATTATTGGATTTGTATGAATCGTGTTTTAATAAATCAAGAATGAGCTAATCACGTTACTAAAGTTTCACACGTCAAAAAACTGAATATATTCACAATCCATTATGAAAGACGATGATATCGTGTATTGCAGCTAGTATCAATGCAAGAAAAGTTCTTTGACAGCATAGTTTGTTGCTGATCAAAAAAATATAACTAAAATAATATAAATACTATTGAAACTGACTTAAATCTAAAACAGGCCCTTGAGGCATTGTACCAAGAATTCTAGCGGCATTTTCTCGCTGTATTGCAATGCTAATACGTTGTGCGAAGAAGTCGCCAGCAGCCTGATTGCGTAACTTATTGTTCTAACGTTAGGCATATTTTAATGTCATTTTTTGACCCGACGGCAGCTTGTCAAAAATTCGCACCGCGTAACTCCGTCCGTACGGTTTGAGATGAGTACCGTTCACAAGGTGAATGAGACTCGCCGTTTCGTTATTGCAAAGGTGATAAAATGAACGAATGGTTTATTCTTACAATGTGTTGCACAAATTTGCTATAGTAATACATCAAATCAAAGCATTTTGTTTTCATTTCTGGGAAAAATTATGTTGATAAATAAACACACGCTAGTATGTTTAAAGAAATAAATTAACCATGCAACCAAAAATCACAAAACGCACTATTAAAAGCAGCATATGAATCAAAGACAATCGTAAATTTTGGTGAAAGTAATGTATATAGTACTTATAATTTAAAATTATATTCATTTAGTGATAGTATATAAATAATATAAAAATAAATTTACCAGATATATTGCATCAATAATAATATATAATTTAATGATTAAATGCCATCTAGTATGGAATAGCAGAACTTTATGAAAATTAATGCGCTTGAATCTCATAATATCGACATCTAGTATGCAGTAGGAAAACTTTGACAAAAAATAATGTTGGCTCTACACTGAAGGCTAAACCCTCGCAGAATTTCAATTTGAGAACTGTTATTATATAATACACAGCGTATAATTGCATATTGTAAATTTATGCTGAAATTGTACATTCATCAATATATTATGATTGAACTGTTCTTATATCAGCGTATAACCTGGCAAGTCTTTCATGTCAGCCCAAAAAGGGGAGAAATTAATTAATTGTAGGTATGGTAATCCTTGTTTTACCGTTCTTGTTTCCGTTTATTCCAGAAGTCTCGTGGAAGAAGTACCGTGGTGGAACTAGAGAGACTTATTGCAAACAGTTCCGTTCCGAATGTTTGGTTCTGACGCTGTATGGTCGCAGTTCTACTAACATTCCTCCTAGATTCGCTTGATGTCGTACTAGCTACTACTTTGTATCGTTGACGGAACTATTGGGAAAATAAGTCTCACCACGGAACTTCTTCAACGGGAGTTAGTATAGCTCACCACTCTGCACTACAAACTGAGAAAATCTTTGATGACGGCAAAGCCAAAATAAAAGGATTAGATATAAGTTTAGCAGTCTGGCAAGTCTTGAAATTAAAAACAACACTGTAGTGTCTTCCCTTTCAGATTAATCTAAGAAAAAAGGGACGATACTACAGTGTTGGCACTTTTTAATATCAAAACTTTTTTGCCAAACTATAAAGGGTGTGGCCTTTAATAGGAGCAAAAAATGTAGAGCATCTGCAGTAACCTCTTGTGCAAAAAAATATATCTATTTCACTTGGTAGAAACGTTGCGCTAAAGTTATGACCTCCAAGTAATGGATCTTGGCACCATGAGATTATAGCGCGGCAGTCACTGCTGATATTGAGGTAGCATCTATAGTTATAACTCATACTCGTTGTTGCATTTTTGGTTTAAAACAATATTTTTGGGCTTTTTTTTAAGAATCAGAATCAGAATCAAAGTACATATAGGATACATTTGCGAAAAAAAAACTTTTTTTTTTCAATTAAAACCATTTGGAAATAATTGCAGTAGGTCTCTCCACCGCACTCCAGGGACGCTGCTGCCCATCCCCCGGTGGTCTTGGTCGTAGTTTTAGGACATACCCGGGTCCTACTGCGATCGCCAACCCGCATGCCAAGCGTGGCGATTATGCCATTTACCCCCATGGAATTGGGGGGGGAGGCCTATGTCCAGCAGTGGACGTCCTTCGGCTGATATGGTGGTGGGTGATGATGGTGGAAATAATTGCTGGGGAGCTCAATAGTGTACCGTTTAATATTTTGTTCCTATTACAGGCCACACCTTGTATATGGACACTGTGAAGTGGATAGTTGTCCGAACTATTATTCTTACAGCGGCTTATAGGAATTACCACTATTATCTCGGCTTGGAAGAGAAAATAATATAAAAATGTCTTAAACTTTCCCCCAAAAAAATAAAACAAGCATCTTATTTTTTTAAAAATTTAATCAAAAAATATCCACACAGTTTTGAATGTTCTCTATAGTTCAGTCAGATCAGATATTATTATACGTACAACTGTATCTATATTATTGGCAAGGATCTGACAAACTTCCGAAGAATCGAAGTTCAAATTGTGTGTAACCGTGCCCAGCTATTGTTTGCTGGCTCTTCTTCATTGGTCTGTAAAATCATTTTCGGCGCGATCATGGTTTGCGTTCATACATTTTCATCATCTGAAAATGGATGTAGAAGTGATAGAGATGAACTATTTTGGTGCTGCTCACCGCGGCGGTGGGCGTAAGTGGATTCGAATATTTGCTATGCATATTGCAATGTATCCATTAAAACGGCGCCGCTCAAACGCATGTAGTTGTAGCAAAGTTAGTCTAAATACAGATATGTTGCGTGCCATGCGTAAGCTCGGAGTAGAAAAACATGCTACCTTAAAATAAATCCCATCAAAAACATAAATGTGAAAATGGCAGCCAAGTTCAATATGCGATGCGTGGTTGTCGTCTTCACTGGTAAAAACATTGATATCTAAATGGATGATAGAATAAATGAATGAGGCATTTATTCGAAACACAGACACAACAACATTAACATATACTACAAAATATGGCAACAAAGGTTACAATGCTGCAAGTGTTTCAGAATAGGATAACACGCAGCACAAAGTGTTACGACACTGATTTTTAACGTACACGAAAATACAAACACAAAACATAAATGGGTGCCTAATCGATCCATAGTGGGTTAGTTAACAATATTATCTTATTTACTATGTTAATTTATATTTAAATTTTAATTATAATGGACAGCAACATAATTCTATCTACACTAACAATTATATTGCTCTCCCTATTGTAACCTCTATCCAGTATTTAGCGAATGGACAGTCAAGTCGCTCTGCCAACTCCCTTATGAGGCTTTTGCTGCTACATCGTACTCTCCTTAATAATGAGGCTATTCTCTTCCTCCCTATATCCGACGCGCTACAGTGCTTCGGCAACCTCAAAAGCATCCTCATAGTGTTATTATACTGGACACGAAATTGTATGATAAGCCTTGTGTGTAAAACTACGTTTATCCCACTAGTTCCATTAAGTTGACAACTGAGACGATTACATCCCAGCAGTCCCACGGGACAAGTGGAACTAATATTTTTATCATATTGTTGTCCCATCAGATACGTAGGTTAGGTTCGTTAGGTATTATCAGATGCCCGAAGGGCAAACTGCGCAGAAATAGGAGCTCCGCGGGGCTGCGTCAATTTTAAGGCAGAGTGAAGTTAGTCATTTCAATACTTCGACTAAATTCTATTTCGACATTTTTATTCCTCCGAGCGCTCGTGGCCCAGCGGCGCCCGCGAACCGCGTGCGGTATGCGAGGTTAAGCAATGTGGGCGCAGGTCAGTTCTTGGATGGGTGACCGCTTTGAGAGGTTACTAACTGAGCGTTCCCGTGCTTTGGAAGGCACGTTAAGCCGTTGATCCCGGCTGTTGTCTATGACAGCAGTCGTTAAGAGAACTTCTAACAGTCAATTTTCCCACTCACTTGACATAGGGGAGTCGAAGTTGCACCACGTCCGTAGGGAGTACCCACCGTTACCCTACACGTGACCCCTGGGTGGTGCTAAAAGTGCAACAAAAACTGGCAACCGTACTTATCTTCTTGAAGATCTCACGGTTCAAAAATAAATGCCATACAATTATTATCCTTGTTCTTCGTACATAACTGAGTTACATTACTAGCTATGTATAAAGAAAAAATATTCTTCGTACAAAGCCGGGTAATGTACCAAAAAACCTTCGTTCCTTGCACATTACCACTCACATTGACAGTTATGTACAAAGAAGTAAATATTCTTCCTACATGACCCGGTTTTGTACAAAGAAATTGCTGTTCCTACTACAAAACCAAGGAGGTTCTCAGAGTTAGCAATAAATAAAAACCTGCTGAGCCACAGCTGCGGGTCAGGAGAGGAGCATCTACTCTCTTAACTAAACGCTCAGCTTTCAATACGAGACTATGAACGTACGTACATTGACTAAGCTCGTAGACTAATAAACTATGTAATAGTATACTTACATTTAGTGTCGAGTATTTAAAAAACCGGCCAAGTGCGAGTCGGACTCGCGCACGAAGGGTTCCGTACCGACACCTCCTTATCTACATTTAAAACCACTATACAATACATTTAATCACAAAAGGTCGTATCTTTATAGGAAACTTACGACACTTACGTTCTTTTGTTTTGGCAAGACAGTTTTTCAGTAATAACTCAAAAACCGTTACACCTATCTTGTTAAAACAAAAATTATCAAAAGGATTTATTAATGTACATCAACATGATTTTTTCAGAATTTTGAACTTCATAGATTGGATATTAGAGGGGGGGGGACACACTTTTTACGACAGCTAATTATCTCACCAACCGTTGACTTAAATGAAAAAAAGAAGAAACCTCTATGTCATTTTTAAAGGCCTATCCATAGATACACAACACGCCTAAGTACAATGAAAATAAAAATTGACCCCCTGTTACATGTGTGCCCCCCCCCCCCCAGTTTAATATTTTTTTTTGTAATTTCACATTTTATTTCTATGACGGTTTATAACATACACCTTCACACCAAATTTCATAATTTTAGTAGTCATATTCTCCGAGTAAATCGGCTGTGACATACGGACGGACAGACAGACAGACATGACGAATCCATAAGGATTCCGTTTTTTGCCATTTGGCTACGGAACCCTAAAAATAAAATGACTTTCAAACTGTCATTGCGATAAATGAAATTTATTTGGAACTGCTCGATTACTACAGACCAAGAGAATACAAAAAATAACAGCAAAAATTAAATGCCGGATGTCTGCGTTGTTTGTACACATGTTGTACAGAAGTAAAAGATGATCCCACATTAATAAGTTAGACACACTGCTCGGAGAACCTCCTTGGTTTTGTAGTAGGAACAGCAATTTCTTTGTACAAAACCGGGTCATGTAGGAAGAATATTTACTTCTTTGTTTAGTGTGTGTTTTAGTTATTAGTTATATCATTTGCTTGAGTTATTTGATATTGCTTATGTCTGATAGACTTAATCTTAATAAATTGCCTATAATATACATTCTATATATATATATATATATATATATATATATATATATATATATATATTAGAATGTTTTGATCTTTATCCGAAATTGTTTTGTTTTGACTTTAAATAATTATTGTAATTCTTCGATTTATTTATCTTTCAATAATATTTAATTAATTATTGTACTCTTATTTATCTTTCGACATTGAATCAATTATTGTATCTATCTCTTCCATGTAATAGCTTCCAAATTATAATGTAATGTGTTCTATTTAAATCGAATGTATTCATAATAATAATTTCACTGCACCCGACATTAAATAATGCATGTTAGTTATTAATAAATGTAATGACGATTAGCACGTAAGGTTCGACCGTTAGTGTTAATTGTATGCAATAAAAAATAAATAAATAAATAAATAACTGTCAATGTGAGCAAGTACGAGTGAGTGAGTGTGAGTGAGTGTGATGTGCAAGGAACGAAGGTTTCTTGGTACAATATTACCCGGTTTTGTACGAAGAATATTTTTTCTTTATACATAGCTAGTAATGTAACACAGTAATGTACGAAGAACAAGGGAATTATTATTATTATTATTCCTCGACCCTATAATACTTTGTCATTTTTCCATATCAAAGCGTATTAAGACATTTTTATACCTAGTCATTTTTTCAGATAGACCTAAGTCGCCAAAAGGATTTTAATTTCGTAATGTTTCTGTTACTACGGATAACGGCTACCAACTTTTTGAACAACACTGTGTGATTTCGGAAATAGGACTTATGAAATAAAAATATTAGTTCCACGTGTCCCATCGGATTACTGGGGCGGAATCGTCTCACTTGTCCCATGATGGAATAACTCAATGGGACTAGTGGGATAGACGGGTAAAACTTACTCACAGACAGCACGCACCGACTGCACCTTAATATTGGATGGTGAATTGGCGTGGAGAAGGGGTTATTTATATTCGTAGCATTATGTATGTCGTACGTTTGGAGTAAAGCAGATCCCATCAAAAACATATATGTGAAAATAGGAGCCAAGTTCAATATTAAAAATATGCGATGCTTGGTTGTCGTCTTCACAGACAAAAGAATTGAGATCTAAATGGGTGCCAAGTTCCGTAGATACTCTGAAATGGTGCCAAGTACGGCACTACATTGTTTACAGTGCCAAGTTAAGGCTCAAAATGCATTAAGCCGCAGTAAATTAGTTTTACTGTAAACAATGTAGTGCCGGACTTGGCACCATTTCAGAGAATCTACGGAACTTGGAACCCATTTAGATCTCAATTATTTTGTCGGTGAAGACAAAAACCAAAGAATGGGAGCCAAGTTCAATATTAAGATCGCATATTCTTAATATTGAATTTGGCTCCCATTTTCACATTTATGTTTTTGATGGGATATGGTTAATTTTTATCAATCTTCGCCAAATGGTGCTTTTTAAGAGCAAATGCACGAGTTACTATACAAAATACCCAAATCGCTATAGGTGCACCTCAAATATTTGAAGAGTTCCCTCGATTTCTCCAGGACCCTATGATCAGATTCTTACTTGATAACTACGGGACCACCCCTAAAGTATACCGTTTTAAACAAAAAAAATATTTTCTAAATCGGTTAATAAATGACGGAGTTCTGAGGTAACTAGCATAAATAATAATAATATTAAAACTAATAAAAAAGTCACTGTTTTCTGATTTTTTTATGGTGTACAAACACAATTACCAAGCTGTATGCCAAATTTCAGCTTCCTAGGTTACCTGGAAGTGAATTAGGTTTTTGATTACTAGTCAGTCAGTCAGTCAGTCAGTGGTAAAAATGCCGTTTTTTTAATTTAATATCTCTATAATCATTAGACCTATATTTATGAAATTTGAGGTTCTAGTGGTATTAAAAGATCTTAATACATGTACCAAATTTCATTTTTTTATGTTAGATGGATTTGGAGTTATTGGGGGGTCAAAAGTGGCTCCAAACGGTTCGTGTAAAATAACACACGGCTGCTATCCGCCAGTTCCTGGGATGAATACACGGCTGCTGTCCGCCAGTTCCTGGGATGAACTTGGCAGGACACGCTGCCGCGTGTCTAGATGGAGATGACATATAGACAATCTTTCATTCTTTTCGAAATTCCACTACTTACTACAAATGCAGGATGGCTGAGTAGGTGACCACTGGCTGCTTATCACGTACGTGGTTAACCCTTGCATATTTGAATGAAGTGATCACTCAGACGCCAAGGTATCAAAAATTGATGTAACGTTTAAACCAATATAATTTTTAAGAAAAAAAACCGACTTCAATGGGGGAGGCCGGTGAGAGATTATTATACTTAGATGGTGCACTCTTAGATTCCATATAATAAAATAAAAATGCCTATAAGTATGTTTATAATGGTAGAAGACTAAGTACCCTCAATTACTCATGGAATCCTCCATCAGAACTCAAGCTTGACATAAATGTGTCTTGAAAACCTAGCTTGCTAGACAAACAAAACGAAGAGAACAAATCGCCAAACGTAAACTACGCGTCGTTGGAGAGCTCCGTTCTGATCATCATCAGCAGTTCCACTTCATCAAATGTCACTTTTATGAATGAAAATGCTTGATTAGTTCACGAAAATACTAAAATCATTATTTTCTGCCTTTCACGTTTGAGGAGTTCTCTCAATTCCTAATGGATCCCATCATCAGAACTCGAGCATGATAAAAATTAATCGTGAAAATAGAACTTGCGTAACAAACACAGCTAGATGAACAAATCGCCAAACGTGAACTTATCGTCGTTGAAGAGTTCTGTTCTGATCATCATCAGCAGTTCCACTTCATCAAATTTCCCATTTTTGTATGATAATGCTCGATTTGTGGATAAAAACACTAAAATCACTATATGTTTGCCTTTAAGATTTGAGGAGTTCCCTGAATTCCACATGGTCCCATCATCAGAAATCGAGCGTGACAAAAATATGTATGTAAAATAATCGTGAAACTAGAACTTGCTTAACAATCACAGCTAGGAGGACAAATCGCCAAACGTGAACTTTTCGTCGTTGAAGAGTTCTGTTCTGATCATCATCAGCAGTTCCACTTTATCAAATGTCACATTTTTGTATGAAAATTCTCGATTTGCTGATAAAAAACACAAAAATCACAATATGTTTACCTATAAGATATGAGGAGATCCCTCAATTCCTCATGGATCCCATCATCAGAACTTTTTTGACAAAAACTGGACCAACTTGGATATATATTAACTTGGTTAAGAAATGACGGATCTATGGAGTAACAAACATTTAAAAAAAACATACAACCGAATTGATAACCTCCTCTTCTGAAATTTTGAAGTCGGTTAAAATCAAATCAAAACATTCATAATTGATTTTTTTCATGATAAAAGTACACCTTCACTCCGACCTTTTTAGTGCTTTGGTGTGGTGGGCACGACAACATACGACCACTTTACCCTACCCTAATTCAGCTAGTGCTGGATTTCACTGGTCGGTGAGTCGTGTTTCAATAATAGACAATAGTATAAGGGCCGGGAAACGAAGAATTGCAGGCCAAGTAGATATAGACGGCCGAGCGTATCGAGGATAGGGATACGCGGCCTGCAGCCCAACGTTTCTCGCCGAGATTTGTATAGTGCTTTTCTCAAACATATGCATGAAATAAAAAAATACACCACTCAAAAACCAAGTTTTACAAATGCCATTTTTGACATTATAATAAAAAAAGATACTTCCTGTACTAGGCCTTCAATTTTGAAATGAAATTCCTTTACAGTTCTCCCGAGTTGTTTCGCCTGCAACATGATACATTAATTTTCATTGCATGTTTGAGAAAAATAATAAATATTATTGGTTAACGTACGCAATTTTATTTTAAACATTATTTTTTAAATACAGTTCGTGTCATCCAGCGGCTTCCCGCGAGTGATCCTACTCGTAGAAGCATGCCGAAGTGCCGTTTTTTTCCTTTTGAGGTACGGAGCCCTAGAAACTACGAGTTGACGAAAATTATCAAATCAAACTAAAAAAGTTCGAAAGTTCTATTTCCAATTTCCTTGTCTATTCTTCATTTATTCAGATCAGCGCTGGTAATCGCGCCAGCACAACGCTGAGATGGAACCATTTCGTGCAATACCATTATTACTATTTTTACTGTTTCTCTTTTGCTGTGTTGTATTGTCACGAATAGGAAATATACCTATATGTTTTCTATTCTATTTATGCTCTCATTGTGAACATTTTTTTAAACAATCGTAATTCTGCCCAATTATTTTCACTACAGGTACATCCCGTCATTCACTCAGCACGTATTATACTTCTTATAATTATACTTCTTGGAGAGGTAGAACACAGCAAATTGTAGTCTTACTTATATTTGGAGCAACGCAACTGAGGATAGCAGAACTTATTCAACTCTGTAAGTACGTGGTGTTATATTCCTGAAGATACCCTCAAAGCATAAAGACACCAGAGCTCCCGAGTATGCGCGCTGCGATGAGTTGAGAGACACCTACGGGTACCATTGGCAAAGTTAACGTGGTTAGTAATAAAACTAATAACTATTATTAGTCCAGTCAGCGTTATTAATATAACGCTCCACCCTCCTGCTAAATGGCGAAGATAACCGCGTGTTAGTGAAAAGAGGATTCTCAAATCCACCATTTCGCGCCATTGAGAGGAATCTAATGACGTATCATTCATCAAAATCGGTTAAGCTGTTAAGTAGTTACGAGTGGACATAGGAACAGACATACATACATACAGACCAAACACATAACCCTACTCCTTTTGGGCTTTGCCGTAGTCGGGTAAAAAGTGGTCGTGGGTTCCAATCCCGACTCGTACCAGCGGGATATCATTTGATACCGTTAGCTTTTTAGTGAAGGAAAACATCTTGGGGAAAACTACATACATCTGCCAATAAATTTCAAGGAGTATGTGAAGTCTCCAACCCGCAATGGGCCAGCGTGGGGATTATTGCTCTATCCCTCTCATTAGTGAGAAAGCCCGTGCCCAGCAGTGGGACGTATAATATTGTCCGTCCGCCTGCCAGCTACGGTGTCTGCTTACCATCAGGTAGGCTGTAAATGTTCCGTAGTTGCTCAATGAACTTACTCTAAAAAAATCCATAAGCAAAAGAGAATACTTTCGCAGCATTTCATACGTCTTTTACTACGAAGGGAAGACTTTTTACGATAACTCAAAAACAGCTTCACTGATCATGGCCGGTACAGTTTTCGTTGAAATTCTTTATTAAGCTTTACTTTCGTGTTTTTTTTAAATATTTTTTAGACCCATAGTTCAAAAGTTAGAGGGACACATTTTTTTGTATTTTTGAGTGAATATTTCCGAAAATATTAAATTTATCAAAATTGTTTGATAAAAACTTCTATTCATTTTGAAAACCTTACCAACAGCACTCCACACAATACAAGGGTTACAGCAAAAATTATTGATTTATATATCGATACCAAATTGCAGCTTTCTAGCACTAACAGTCCCAGAGCAAAGCCTGGGACAGACAGAGGGGCAGACAGACAGACAGACATGGCGAAACTATAAGGGTTCCTAGTTGACTACGGAAGCCTAAAAACGGAATGTTTAAGTTATCGTTTCAGCACGAAAAAAAGAAACTACTTAAATAAAAATCTTAAGCAATTCAATAAATATAAGGGTACTTAACTAAGTGCGCCATTTTCAATTGAAACTCCGTCAAAAGATAGTGTACTCGTAGAACGTGCCTCCGTCAAAAAATATTGTAGTAGCACGTGATTAGCACTTAAACAATGTAGCCAAAGCTGTGGGGCAGAAAATAATTTTATGTAGAAATCCTTATAGCTCACCACTATAGTGTCATGATTATGATTGCGCCCCGTACACGGTAGCTCTGCTACCTGCGTTGGTGTAAAATATCATCAGACATGGAAGGTTTGATATTGGAAGATTAGCTGAGGCCGTCGGGATGACTGTAGACTACCAAAACCCGTTCATCAGCCAGCAAACGGATTCGAGGTGAGCACTATCTTCTTTCGTTACAAGGGTGTGTTTTACCGCGTGCGTCACCTAACTGCCTGCAAAATGGTACCAACGCATAAGTGGGAGGGCCTAATTGGGCTCAAAATGGCGTTGTGGTATTAAAATGAGCTTCAAGTTTTCAAACATGCTCGTCTCATCAAGTTTGATATGCGACGTTAGGTATATACGAAGTCGCCCTAAGCCTTCATACAACTAATACATTTAACAGCTGAGTATTCCGAGTAAGTTCAGCTGCGCACGTCTGCAATTAACTAGGATGGCCGTCGCCGATCACGGCGTGAAAGATCAGAAGCACAACATGAAAGCCAATATGAGTACAACTTGAAATTATAAAAACATTACACACCTTGTTTGCATATTTGTGTATATAAATCCTTTATAGCATACCAAAATACCTTCCTTGTTAATGTTTTACTCGTCTCATATTCTTGCGATTATAATTACCCAATAACAATTACTTTTAATTCTTTGTCAACACGACATTAATTTCAAAATGACACCTACATGTGGCCTACATTTTGATTACAACCGATTTGACAACAAAGTGACAACAGCCTCTTCTTCCAGTTAATTTTATTTATTAAATAATATACCTTTATTATATTATCAAATACTTGAGCCCAACATGCTTATAAGTTAGTAATGCAGCCCTGTGAGTGTGGGTGGCCTATAAAGTGGCATTAATCAGTCGGAATATGGAAAACTAAAAAGCTATATTTTGAAAGATAGCCATCGACTTAAGTCAAACTCGATATTTATTTACGTATCCAGTGACAACAAGATTTTGTTGCTCATTATTGGCCGAGCGGCTGTGTCTCTACGGGAAACGCCAATCCACGCCTGCGCGCTTGTGACCACTTTCGCTCAAACGTCATCCAACAATGTTTTGTCTTTTTTATTTTGACAGTTGATTAAGATTGTGATTGTGAATGTTTATATTTACTTAGTTTTAGATATTATTAGTTTAATATTTTTAAGAATTTAAGTGCTTCTATCTCGTTGTTGTATATTTTCGACACTTGCCCGTTGCCTACAATGGAGTGCTGTGTGTGTAACAAAATTTTTTCATCAACTAGAGGTCTACATATACATCAATCACGAATTCATCGGGTATGTATCCTTCCGTTAAGTATATCCGCACCAAGTTCCGTAAGCTCCAGCACTCCCCCGCCTTCACCCAACGCCACAGCCACAGCTCCGCTTCAAATTCTCCTCGGCCAGCTCAAACAGACAACGCCTACAATAAAACGCGTGCCACGTGGTGCCCGATCCGCAGTAGCTGAAGCTCTTACCGATACTATCAACAAGTGCGTTCGTCACAATAATACAGAAGAATGGTACAATCTTTTAACTTTTTCATACAAAATTCTCCACGTCTCCGAGCAAAAAAATAGTAATATCTCTCTAACTCAACAGATCAAAAATAATATCCAAATGCCGAACATGCCCACTTCTAATTTACGTCCTCGATCCAGAAACAGGAAATATAACTTGTTTGAGAAGGTCGAGGAGAAAATTCACGATGGTGACTTTAGGGGTGCAACTCGCTTACTCTTCTCCAATGACACGCTGGCACCTGATACACCGGAAACCGCGGCCGCTTTAATATCTAAACACCCACCAGGCCCTTCCAGTCCTATTTTTGTCGACCCTCCATCTGACCATTCGGCTTGCCTCCAAGCCACTGGCAAAGACATTTTAACAGCTCTGCTATCGTTCCCAAAAGGGTCTGCATCTGGCTTAGACGGCATTTCTCCTCAGCATCTGATTGATCTTACCAGTCATGGCAGCGGTATTACTGGTGAGCAACTTATATCTAGCATTACAAAGCTGGTTAATCTTATGCTGATGGGAGATGTCTGTCAAGAAGTGACACCGGTGATCTACGGGGCGAACCTCATTGCCCTCTCAAAAAAGGATGGTGGCGTGCGCCCTATCGCCGTAGGGTCGACTCTACGGCGATTAGCGGCCAAAGTCTGTGTCCGACTAACACGCAAAAAATTAGAAAATGTTTTTGAACCCGTTCAGGTTGGCTTCGGCACCCGCGGTGGCTGCGAGGCGGCCGTTCATGCCGTACGCACCTTTGTACACAGCGACGCATGCGAGGTACTTTTAAAATTAGATGTACAGAACGCTTTTAATTCGGTTAATAGGGACACCCTGCTGAACGAAATAAAAATAACTGTTCCCGAAATTTATAACTTTTTACTACAGTGTTATCACTGTCCTTCCAAATTAATGCACAATAACAATGAGATCCTTTCGGCAGTAGGTTGTCAGCAGGGTGATCCCCTCGGTCCAGCTATTTTTAGTTTGGCAATTAATTCAATAATTCACAGTCTAAATTCTAAATTAAACGTGTGGTACCTTGATGATGGCACTCTGGGCGGCGACTCGCAAACGGTCTTAGCAGATTTTTTCCAAATTAAAAATAAATTTAGAGATATTGGCCTGGAATTGAATTTCAATAAATGCGAATTATATATTTCCGATAATGTTGAATCATCTTCGGCATCTCAAATTATTCAGAGTTTTAATAACATCGCGCCAAACATTAAAACTGTATCAAAAGACTGCCTACATCTTCTCGGATCGCCCATCTTCAATGAAGCCATTCCCCCCCTTCTGAGCAGATCTATTTCGAAATTCAGTGATCATACGGAGCGCCTTCTCAAAATTAGCAGTCATTCTGCATTGTTTATATTAAAATTCTGTTTACTTATTCCAAAATTCACGTACCTGCTCCGCTGTTGTCCCATTTGGAAATTTCCCCATCTACTACAACCTATCGACCTACTTTTAAAATCTCAAGTTGAAACAATTTTGAACATCCGATTAAGTGAGCAGGCTTGGACCCAAGCATCCTTACCGATAAGGTATGGTGGTTTGGGTACTCGTAAAATTTCAAGTATTGCCCTGCCGGCATTTTTGGCCTCAATACATAGCACCTCCGATCTCGCAGGTAAAATTCTCCAAGCCTCTCGGGCTACAAACTGCGAGATTGCGTGCATGGTTGAGGCCTCAAATGCCTGGCTAGCTGGACCGAATCAAAATTTTCCGTCTCGACCGAAGATTCAAAGGGCCTGGGATACCATAGCTTCAGCTTCAACCCTAAAGTCACTCATAGACTCTGCAACAGGCAGGGACCGAGCGAGGCTTCTGGCGTCAGCTAGACCGGAGTCCGGTCAATGGCTTCACGCATATCCGTCGCCTAACATCGGCACCTTTATCGACCCTGAGACGCTCCGCATAGCCGCCGGTCTCCGGCTTGGGGTTGATCTCTGTGCCGACCACAGCTGTGCTTGTTGTGGTTCCTGTGTAGACCGCCTCGGCCACCACGGGCTCGCCTGCTCTTCGGGTGCCGGCCGCCTGTCTCGTCATGCTGCCATTAACGACATTCTGAGAAGGGCGCTCGTCAGTGCCGGCGTTCCCGCTGCCTTGGAACCCCAAATAGTGCGGAACGATGGCAAGCGCCCCGACGGGATGTCGTTAATTCCCTGGAAGATGGGGCGTGCATTGGTGTGGGACGCCACTTGCGCTGACACGCTAGCGGCGTCCTACCTCCCATTGACCAGCAGGCATGCGGGCGCGGCGGCGGACACTCGGGAGCGCCAAAAAATAGTTAAGTACAGTTGTCTCGGCGCCCAATATGAGTTCGTAGCGTTTGGCGTCGAGACACTTGGCTCGTGGGGCAGGGGCGCACAGATGCTCCACAAGGTGCTTGGCAAGCGGCTGAGGGAGGCAACGGGTGAACCTCGCGCGGGCAGCTTTCTCGCGCAGAGAATTGCAATCGCAATCCAGCGCGGGAACGCTGCCTGCGTGATGGGCACCCTACCCAGGGCATTAAATTTTGATAGGTATTTTTAATTTATAGCTTTAATTATTTTAATTGTAGTTAGTTTTAGTTTTGTGTTCTTAGTTATTTATTAATACTATGTATGTATTTTTATTTTTTATTATTATTTATGCTAGTTACCTCAGAACTCCGTCATTTATAAACCGATTTGGAAAATTTTGATTGTTATGACGTGTCAGAATTTTATGTTTCAAGGAGGTTTTAAGTCATCAGCCTCTTTGTGCTCGAGGAAGACTGCCGGCAAAGACTACTGCCGGATTTTAGCTGACTGTTGTTAATAAATTGGAATCAAGAGTGATAATGTACACAGTTGTTTACAGCAATAGACATCTAGTGTCAAGTAGAATAAGTTATTACAATTAACGTATTATTACAAGTACCTTGTCACTTTCACTACATTGATGCATCCCAACTGTCGCAGTATTGTTACGTTAGTGCGATAAAGTACTAAAATGATCATCTAGTCCTTGACTTTAGTCCTTTTATTTTATATCGGCACCTTTGGCAGGAGACAAAGAAATATGGTAAATAAGTAAAATCAAAATGTACTTACTTTACATGTAGGTAAAGAGAATTATTTCTCTTGTTTAGAAACCCCTTATTGGATTCGCATCAACCCCAGTGGGATATTTACTTTAAAACGTTCAATAATAATATTTTCGTATCACAACACGCTAAACCACACATGAGAAAATCGGTAGATATGTGTACCCTTGAAAACATAAGACCAGAATGCTGTCCATAAGGAATAATCCCTCAGCTGCCATTTGTTGTATTTAGACCAACCTGGGTCGACACATTCTATATAATGTACCTATGAAAAGTTAACTATGGTTTTCATCATAAATGGATTACATTACTACACCCCACCAATATAATTCTAGGTATTAAATCTTGATTCATGTATGATTCATTAAACTCAACTATATGATCGTTATTGGCGAGCAGCATGGTTGCACCTTTTTAATCTTACTAAGATTTTTCAAAGCTTAAACGTAGGTATAATATAGTAAAGTTATGCTTGTAGCGTAGAGTCCGCTTTGGGCGCGATATATATGCGCATTGACAGTCTTCGTATCTATATCTTCATGGTTCATAGATCTGTCCGTACTTTGCTAGTGTTTTATTATATTCAAAGAGCTAAAATAAAAGTATAGTATAATTAATAATTTGATTTTTTGTAATTTTTCGTCTTAAACCGGTCGATACTGCATAAAATCTTGACAAGAGCCTCATCACGCACAGAGCGGGCACGGCGCGGTGCGGGGCGGAGGCAGTTTTACATGGTCGTTTCGAAACTGTCGGCTGTTTCTAGACTTGGTAGTGTCAATTACTGCTTCATTTATCACACACGCTGCCTCCGCGCGGTTTTTGTGGAGCGACATACCCCGGATTGCGTTCGCTTTACCGCAAAACCGCCTCCGCCTCGCAACGACGCTGCGCCGCGCTCTGTGCGTTTTAAGCTTTAATGATTGTTGTAGATAATGTAGATCAACAAGGCGACCATTGCCCGTAGTGTGTGATCTCGGCGCCGTACAAAGATGACTCCTTTCTTGCCAGAAAATCCATGCGGCACCACCCACGTCTCCGCAATCTCCTTTGTATCACCTAAAACATTTTACATTAGTATATAACTGTTGTATGCAGTTTTATGTATTTACTAGCTGTCTGCGCGACTCTGCCCAAGTATTAATACTTAGTAATAAAGGTAAAACCGCGAGATAAAATATAGCTCATGTCCATTATCCATACCACAGGTTTCTTTTAAGATACTAGTAAAAAGAAAGGATTCAGACCCACCAGTAAGTAGAATCAATAAATTCACGGTTACTGAAAATGAATGTAGACACTAGTGTCAATCATTCAGAATGATATGCTGTGATTATAATATTTATTCATCACGTCATTTCATCAATTCTTAGTACCTACCATAAATCGACAAACATGTAGGAACAACGCCCTTGGCATCAACGTGTGGGGCGCGTGTATGAAAAAATACATGCTTATAGGAGAACACTTCTATATTTCATCATAAATTGTTTAATAAAATGGCACGTATACCACAGAAGAGATCTCTTTTGCTGGGTACATGTTTTTTACATTCCTTCATTTCATTTTGCTACTCAATCTCATCATCTTAATAGAGCATGGCATCATCATCACAGAGATGGATATGTGGTTGGTAGGTTCCGAAACTTTGGAGTCCATGAATTAAAAGTCCGAAGGAACGATAACAACACGATTTAATGCACTCTAACACGTACATATAAAAGAAGGAGAAAAATTATAATTTTGCCATAGAATGTCCGAAAGCACAAAGGAGAAAAGTCAAAGGCACAAGCACAATAACAATAATTAAATAACAATTTCAAAGCGCAAGCGTATAGCGAAGCGAGTTAATTTTTGCATACGAGCAGCGTGCGGTCAGCGCTGTAGCGACATGAGTACTGGCGCGGCCGCGGCCGGCGGGCCGGCGCGGGCGCACGGCCGGTGGCCACGCGCAGGTAACGTGTTCGCTGCATCTAATGTGAAAATTAGTTCACTCGTCCGCGCATCACACGAAATATTTTATATTGACAATTTGTTTTTAGTAAATAAGTATTATTGTTAAGTACATATTTAAATGCATGTTGTTAATACTTAATTATATATATTTATTTATATAATAATAAGTTTTTAGAATTAAGTTTAGTTTTAAGTTTTATATTAAGTTTATACATTTAATAGGTAAAACGTGTTTTATTATTATTATTATAGTTAAGAGTAGGTAGTAAGTACACTACAGATATTCCGGTTTACATCCTGAAACGAAGCACACAATAGTAAAAATTAAATGAATACTTACTTTTCGATTTTTTATAAAGTGATATTGATATTTTGTACTCTATCGTGTGTTATAGCGACTTGACAATGAAATAGTTGGAAAATTTTCCCATTTTAATGAATAAACAACAACTATAATCTTTGTTCAATTCATGTTTTGACATGACAGACATTATGACTTTGTCATACAGTAATTGACATTTTGTACCGTCCAATCTAACCGTCAAAAAGTTACGCGTTTCCAATAATTTCATCATTTTCTGATTTTAGTATGGGATTTCCATTCAGTCGTTCATTCAGTCCGGCTCAAATATTACCTAACGTTAGGTAGAAAAAATATGACATAAGCTAATAGATTTTTACTTCAAAAGTGACATTAAAATATGCCTAACGTTAGAGCAATAAGTTACGCAATCAGGCTGCTCTCTTCGGTCACCAAACGTCAACCTATTCGCAATTTCAGTAAATAACTTGTGCACGCTGGGACTGAGAACTTGAACGCCAAAAGGTACAAAATTGTATTCACTGCCGAGGCCCATATATTAATTGTGCTTTACAATTTCGACGTTTTCCGCCGCTGCACCTGCTTTTATTGTAGTCCGTTGGAGGTTTGACGGTGCCAGTACACAGGTAGCATCCCACACCAACATCCATTCGAAGCTCCAAGGAACTAAAGAAATGCCCCTTATATTTTTGAAAATGTTACAAGGCAAGAGTAAACAATCTTACAAAAACGAAGTTTCAGCCATAAGCTGGTTCGTCATAAAATCACCTAAGCAAATAAGATATCATTGATTTATAGGTATTTATGTATGACAAGAGTTTGATCGTAAAAATCTCGGAGCTTCTCGTAAAACGGGGGTATTTTCTCATTTACGCACACTTGAGCGCAGGCTAACAAAGCTGCTACTCACACCGTGTCGAATATGAATATTTTTCAAGATATAGGAAAATATAAATTAGAGTTAACTACAAAGTTTCCAACTTCCAGTAGCGTCTAGTCATTTTTATTGCTATGCGACGTCAACTTTTTAAGGTTTGTATAGTTAACTTATGTGCAGAGTAGTAAATTTATTATTAATTTATGTAAATGGTAAGCGCGCTCCATCCTAGACCACAATATCGCTTACCATCAGGTGATTTGTGGTCAAGCGCAAACCTATCCGGAGTAAAAAAAAATGGTTAGTTCTTACAGCGTTTCAACCGCTTTTACTCTTCTCACTCTTCAGTCAGCATTTTTGTTGTTAGCGTCAGTTGTAGTCATTTGATAGCGATTCCTGACCCCTACCATGCATACCCTTACCAAAAGTACCATGAAAAGGTAACGGCACTACGTCAAAAATGCTAACAGGAAAGGAAAAGCGATTGGAACGCGATGAGAACTACACAATGCTGAAACGCAGCAGTTCTACAAGGTGCATCATCCTCAAACTTTATTTGGTGGCAGAAGGTACGTTTGACGAGGATGTTCTTTTTCCTAGACAAGAGGCGTGGAATAAGCTTCTTGCCGTTTTACAGGCTAGGGTACCGATTGAATATTCATAAACGTAATAAGGTTAGGTAAGTACTTATTAGAAAAAAATACAGTTTCATATATTTATGTTACTCATGGCCATCGTATAAAAGACAATAATTAATATATGTCCCACTGGTGGCATACGACTGCTTTTATGGACATATTTTACTACTTATTTTCTATTAGCCAAATTATATTTAAATGACACTTAAAAGGGGATTTTTTCTTCGTACATAACAATAATTTCACACTACGGTGTAACAAGAAGTCACGCGGTAAAGTCGTAAACTCAGTGAAATCCGAACGGACTCTCAACATAGATTGTTATGGTCTCCTGTAGGAATAATAATGAGGTGCTTGCGGCCCGCCTGTTTCGCTACTTGACGATAGAGGACGCTTTTTGCTTCCATATCACTGGCCATGACAAAGCATTGTATAATTATGATTCAAGAATCAAAGTCTGACGTTCCTGGCCCAGGCATACCGGAAAAATATAGCCGGGTTCACAGCTCTTTCAGAATGACTGAAATATAAAACATAAACATTAACCTACTGCCGTCGCTTTTCCTCCTTAAGGTAAACCTTTTATTGGATAACCCTCTGTAGTTGTGAAATGGATGAAATTGTATGGTATTAATATGATTTTTAATTGTAAATTACCATTAATATTTATTTGTAACAAATTTTGTGTAGTGACATCTTTAATGAAATATTTCTATTCATTTAATTATTACTCACATTTTTATATCTAAAAATGATGCAAATACTTGTTATTGGCGTGACAACAATATTGTACTTTTAGTCCTACATCGATATAAGTCACCTCTTATCCAAATTTTATACCTATTTTATATTTAATTTGACAGTTACATGAATGTATAGTTAAATTATGAAATATTTTTACGCAATATAACAGTTGAAAGAATAAACATTCATGAATGGAAATGAAGCAAGATATACTCATTTCAGATTGTGTATTTAACAACGGGAAAAAATCTGTGGGCTATATTGTATTTCATTAAAAACAGACAAGACGTATTTCTTTATCAGTAAATATTTTACCGCAAACACGGAAAATTACCCTTGAAGTGACTCAGAAATCTGAAAGATGAAAGAGAAAGATTGTGGAAAAATCTGGTATTACAGAATAAAAGTCAAACATGAATAAGTGCCGAAATTATTTAGTTCAGTAGGCAAAGAAATACAAGTATAATAATATTGAGCATTCAGTACTAGGAAATTATTACTCCTATTTAAACGATATAAGGCTTCCGCCGTTTTGAGACTTTTTCTTTATTAAATTTAAGAAATTAGTATAACAAGCTTATTGTGTGGGGGTATCTACGCATTTTTTTAAATAATATTTCCGCTTCAACAAGATTCATCTTTTATTATCTCATTCTAGTGAAATGTTGTTATATTATTTAACTACTCAATGGAATCTGTAACGCCAATTACAGGTGACGACCGTTTCTGTTGTTCAAGTTGTCCTAATGATTTTTTGTTTTCTCACTACTCCGTAAGAAATCCTAGCCTGTCTCAATCTTCCTGTTTCGTTGAATTTATGGGTAAATATTTTTTTAGTACGGGAAAAAAACGTATTTTTATGAACAAATTTCATGATTTTAATATCAAAATAATATAAAAAGAACTTTAATATAAAATTTTGATTAAGTAATACAATGCAAGTAATTATTTTAAAAGGATTTAGGAATAAGTGCGTAGGTACGTCTTATAAATTTTATAACAATCTACATACTATCTTATGCATGTATAAGCAATGTCAGAGGTATGTGTACATTTTTCGCCTCATTAGAACGGAATAGCATGTCTGTGCGTCTTCTACAAACTGTACTTCGGTGAGTGTGCTCAGGAGCTCCATGAGCTCATACCGCCTTCCCCCTTCTTCCATCGGACATCCAGACGTACGGCTGGCTACCATCCTTACCTGATCGAAATTCCTCTAATTCGAACCAAGCGCTTTGCATCTTCTTTTATAATGCGCACTTCTAAGGTTTGGAATTCTCTGCCGGCGTCTGTATTTCCGAGTTCATATAACCTGGACGTTTTTAAGGCACGAGTGAATAGGCATCTTCTGGGTGAGCTCGCTTCATCGTCGGCCTCATCTTTGCCCCCTGGCTAGATGTTGGCCAAGAGCAATCCCATTTTTAATAAAAAAAAAAAGAATAAGTCGCAATATTATAAACATAATCTGTTACCTCAACCAAATAAAAATAAATAACCGCATCTGGACTTCTCAATAATTTTAATATTTCCAAAACCTGTTTCACAATCTATTGTGATTAGATTCTGATTAGATTCTACGAATTTCTTATATTCAATTCGTAGAATTTAATGCCCAAAGATACAAACTGTCTTAACCATAAGTACTATCTGCTTTATATTTCTACTGCAGAAAACCAAACAAATTGCTGTCCAACCAAACCGATGCAAAGTTGGAAATAGCCGCACCACGCTACGATGCATCCCAGCACCTCCACAAACTTATCAGTGGTCTAACAAGTTCTTAATGCATTGGCCGAAAGCTTATTTTTGCTTGATAGTATGGCAAAATTAGTTTGGTATTTAGCAAAAAGCAGCTATCATTACGAAGTCAACTCATTTCCAACAGGAAAACTGCCACTACAGCTATCACGAAATAGCGTTAAAGAAAAAAAGTTAAAATTATGGCGAACTACGTTGCAGGGAGGGGTTCCGTATAATAAATTTGATAGTATTATAAGCTCAGTGTTAGTAAATGCATATAATTATTTGTTGGTTTCTAAGAATTACCTTACATATATATCCTTTAGCTGTGTTTACTTGTTGCAATTAAAACACATTAAAATTTATCGATATACGTTTTATAGAATGAAGTCCCCCGCTGCATTTGTATGTCTGTGTGTGTCTGTATGTTCGTCATAAACTTGAAAAAGGCTTGATTATTTTAGATGTGGCTTTCACTAACGTGTAGTTTGTGTCTTCCGGATAGTTTTGGGGTATGATTAATGTATATTTCTCTCATGCATTATGTTGAAATCCGTGCAAGGCGGGAGGCGGGTCGCTAGTTAAAAATAATGAATTATTTCCCGTGCGGTGTCAGGTTAGAATAGCGCCACCCGTGCCATAGGGTTGAAGCGTGTGTGGACGATTAGCCAGCAGCCGGTCACTGCAATATCTATTTTTTTTACTCCGGATAGGTTTGCGCTTGACCACAAATCAGGTAAGCGATATTGTGGTCTAGGATGGAGCGCGCTTACCTAGTAAAAACCGGTTCACTCTCGTCTTGAAGACCGTAAGGTTGTAGTTTTCAGGGAACAAGGATTCCGGCATGGAGTTCCACAGCTTGGCTGTTCTCACAATAAAAGAGGAAGCGAAACGCTTTTTGGAACTGACACCGTATCGCCTTGCCGTATCCCTGGTCATCCGATGGTAGAAGGGAGCGGGGGGTATTATACTGTGCAGTTCCTCAGCACATTCCCCGAAATACAACCGATAGAAAACCGAATATCACATTTGCTCCCTCTTTAAAGTACAGTTGTTAAGAGCGGCACTAAAATTGAATTTTCTCCTACCTCTTTTGCGTGAGTTTATTTATCCGCCAAGACGATCCAAGCGAATCGCAAGGGCTCTACCTACCTTTTCTCGAAGTGTTTTGTTGTTTTTTGAACCCTCACAAAGTTGGTTTTCGATGTACCAGATAGTTCATATTCTCAGGATATGATTTATTTATTTATTGAATCTAAAGTAATGTAATACTACAGTTTAACCCAAAGCGTTACAAAGATTCCAAACTAAAAACACCACCTATAAAAATAACTTAAAACTACGGAATACCTATCTTGCTCCATCTCAAGCACTCTCTTCCATACTGTCATCAATCTCAATATCTATACATATAATAAAGCTGAAGAGGGTCGAAAGTCTGTACATGGAAGATATTAAAAAAAAAATTGGCTGGGGATACTTAGAATTGATAACAGAACACGTTCCAACAGTTTTTAGAATTTTTGTCTGTTTATCTGTTTGTCTGTTTATATGAACGCGCATCACGTGAAAACGGCTAAACGGATTTTGATGTAAACTTTACTAATCTGTCGAGTAAATACCCGGTCAGGTTTTAGGCTATAAAAATTGTGCAAATTTGGGTTTAAAGGGGGTAAAAAGAGGGGTTGAATTTTGTATGGGAACTCCTATAATCCATGAGTTACAGGAATGAAAATTGGTAAGCATATACTTGACGACAAAGGAAAAACATCCTCATTCAAAAATTTTGAAATCTTAAGATAGAAACTGAAAAAAAGTAAACGCAAGCGCTGCGCCGCGGCGCTGCCCAGTGTGCGCGCCAGCCACCACGGTCTCTTCAAATTTTGAACACTATTATGATTTATTCCATTAATTAACTGTGACTCTAAACCCCAATTTCAGTACCGTTTTCAAGATTCAAAAACTACATATACAACTCTGTAATCCCACTAATATTATAAATGCGAAAGTTTAGATGTTTGGATGTTTGTTACTCAATCACGCAAAAACGGCTGAACAGATCACGGTGATTTTTTGTATACTAAACAGTATATAATCTGGATTCACTTATAGTATACTTTTTGTCCCGATAATCACCCTCAAAGGGATGAAATCAGGGGTGCAAATATGGTCTATGAAACTGGTGATTTAAATCCTCATACGCCATTCTAAGCTTTAAGTTTCAGCCCATTGGAAGTATAACGGCGTGTCAATAAATTTAACTTAAGCCATAGCAGAATTTGACGTATTGTAAACAAGCTGACGTTTCGATATGTCAAAGCCGAAATATCATAATTCCTTCTGATTGATGACGCTATTTTTGAGCATAACCTTATAGCAATTAGGTCTATTATTGCGTGTAAATCATAATAAATTTGCGGTACTTTGGAATTGTTTGTCTTCATATGCTTAAATACAAAAACAGCTGCTTCAATGCAGTCTTTGTATCGTCCGTGTACAATTTAATTTTGTCGTGTATTATTTTTTATGTAGTTGGTGACCCTTCAGACTATAATAATGTTTGATATAAGAGATCACTTGGGCTGGGCAGTCCAATCGTCAACATTGACGGTTGAAGCACCTTAGATCTATGCACAAAGTACAATATACATATATACTGAGATAGAGATACCAGTGAAATTCTCCACATAGATCGTAGCGCCGTTGTGTATTTAGTAAGAACTAACCGCACGACCGCTGCATCCCAGTTCAATATGCAAGTGCGATAGAGATAGCACCAAGTGACATCTGGTACAAACAAGTTAAAATAACATTTCCATAGAAAAATTCGTACTTCAAGCTGAAAGGCCCCTGGATCTCTGCTTATCCGTATACACATATAATACAGCTGTAGAGGGTCGAAAATCTGTACATTGAAGATATTGGATTAATCAATGGAGCGATTGGAGGGCCCTTGGCATCGAAACAGAACACATTTCAACAGTTTTAAGAATTCGTGTCTGTTTATATCGGTTTCGGTATCGGTTTATATGTCTAGGCAGTGTGACTCTCGGCTTTCAGCCTCACGTGCATTGCCGCTTCGGGCCTTCGGCCCTCAGCCTTACATGAGGGGCCCGCTCTGTTGGCTATCTTGCCACTATGTGTGAATGATCGGCATGAGGAGCCCACTCTGTGTCAATGATCTGCCTTAAGACTCGCATGCCTTGCCCCTCTGCATCAGGCCTTCGACCCTACATAAGGAGCCCGCTCTGTTGGGACTCTCGGCTTTTGGCCTCGCTTGCATTGCCACTCTGCTTCAGGCCTTTGGCCCTACATAAGGAAACCGCTCTGTTGGGACGCTTGGCCTTGGGCCTCGCGTGCGTGTCACACGGCTCCAGGCCTTCAGCCTTATATAAGGATCCCGCTCTATTTGAATGCTCGGCTTTCGGCCTCGCATGCCTTGCCACTCCATTTCGGCCCGTTAGTCATCAACTTTACATGAAGAATCTACTCTGTTGGGAAGCTCGGCCTTCGGCGTCGCGTGTCTCGCCTCCCTGTTTCAAGTCTTCGGCCCTCAACCTTACGTAAGAAGCCCGCTCTGTGTGAATTCTCGGCCTTCCGCCTTGCATGTTTTGCCACTCTGCTTCTGCCTTTCGGCCCTCATACTCACATGAAGAACCCGCTCTGTTAGGACGTTTTACGGCAGAACTGCGTAGCGAGACTTTTATCATTGTACATGTAATATTTTACGGGCTTTATTCGTCTAGAATCGGTACATTTGATATTCTGACATAAGCTTAATCATTCGTTTTGAAAGCACGAGCACGTAGCACTAACTCCCGTTACAATCGGACACTTTTAATTGAAGTTGTAGATGATTATATATTATACCTAGGACAGACTGTCCAGTTAGGTGGGTCCAACTTCGAGAAAGGGGTTAATTGTCGAATCCAACTCGGCTGGGCTGCGTTCGGGAAGCTACGGCACATCTTTTCGTCCAATAATCCGCGGTGTCTCAAGACGAGGGTCTTTAACCAGTGTGTGTTGCCAGTGATGACATATGGCACTGAAACGTGGTTGTGGTCGCTTACTATGGGCCTCATAAGAAGGCTCAAAGTCACCCAAAGAGCAATGGAGATGGCTATGCAAAGATACTGCGTGATCGTATCAGAAATGGGGCCATCCGCAGTAGATCCAAAGTAACCTACATAGCCCTCCGAACCGCTAAACTTAAGTGGCAGTGGGCGGGGCATATTGCACGTAGGACCGTTGGCCGTTGGAGAGGAAAGGTTCTCGAGTGGGATCGGGGATGCAAGTAAGGTCTATGAAACGGGGTGGTTTAATCCTCATACGCCATTCTACGATTTAAGTTTCAGCCAATTGGGAGTTTAACAGCGTGTCAAGAAATTTAACTTAAAGCATAGCAGAATTGTAAACAAGTTGACGATTCATTATGTCAAAACCGAAGTATCATTCCTTCTGATTGTTGACGCTATTTTTGAGCACAACCTTTTCGCAATAAGTTCTACTTTGCGTGTACATCAAAATGCATTTGCGATACTTTGGCATTGTTTTTATTCATATGCTTAAATACAAAACAGCTGTTTCAATGCACACTTTTGATCGTCGGTGTACCATTTAGTTTTATCGTGCGTTATTTTTTACGTAATTGTTGACCCTTCACACCATAAAAACTGTTTGATATAAGAGATCACTTAAGCTGGGCTGCCCAATCGTCAGCATAGACAGTTGGAGCATCTTAGATGTACACTTAGAAGAGGGTCGAAAGTCTGTACATGGAAGATATTCGAAAAAAAGTTGGCTGGGGATACTTAGAATCGATAACAGAAATCGTTTCAACAGTTCATTCGTCTAGAATCTGTACATTTGATATTCCGAAATAAGCACTTAATGATTCGTTTTGACAATAAGATTTCTAGGGAATGTCATATTGACTGAAATCATTTCTTAAGGGGGTGTAAAGAAGGGTGATAGATTGTATCATCATCATCATCTGAGGCGTTAGAGCCACGGGTGGGCCCTATTAGGCTAGCCTGGTCAAGCAAATATCTCCAGTGCGATCTATTCGTGACTTTCCTTCTCCAACATGTCACCCCTAAGTTCCTGGTGTCCACCTGAGCTTGAGGAAGATTGTATGGGAAAACAAATCATTCTAAGACGAGAACGAATTATACGCGGACGAAGTCGCGGGCAAAAGCTAGTCAATAATATATGATGTCAATAATAGACCTGAAATCCCACCAAAACCATTTTATGTAAAATTTTGCCAAGACTGTGAAAAAGATATCAGATCTCATGTAGAGCCAAGCTTCTGAATCTACACGGTCAAACTCTACCGACCCTAACTTCAACAAATTGTACATATCAGTAAATATTTATGGCTTGGCTGTTTCGTTACTTACTTCAGATCAGAAACATAATATTCGCATCACCTTCACGACGGTAGCGAAACGGCGAAGCCATACATATCTACTGATATGTAGAATTTGTTGAAGTTAGAGTCGGTATAGTTAGGCCGTGTAGATTCAGAAGCTTGGCTCTACATGAGATCTGAGATATCTTTTCACAGGGCAAACCTTATGTGGTCGTCTTGGCAACATTTTACATGAAATGTTTTTGGTGGGATGTATATATTTATTTATTTGTAATCCCATAAAATTCGAGTTAAGTAATGTTTATTTTTGTTAACATATCTTTAATATGCGCCAGTAAAACTACTCGTAGAATGAAACGTAGAGGTTTGAGTGGAATTACATTATTATATTCGTAAAATGTAACCATGTTAACTTCATATGCGCGTTTGTAATCAAAAATGATAGGAAGTAAGCTTTAGTTAATACTTCATAAATGTGAAAGTTACATACATAAACTCACGCTTATATTCCAAGAAGGGGTAGGCAGAGCACACAAAAATAAACTTCAGTGCCACGTTTTGCAATTGTAGGTTTCTAGATGAAAAAAGTGTGATATTGCAGTGACAGGTTGCTATCGCTAGCCCATCGCTCACAACACACTTCAAACTAGTACTCATAGTCGACTCTTATGACACCCAAGGGAAGAAAGGGGGTGGTGCTATTCTAAGATAAGATAGCCTCTATTTGCTCTATTTGTTGTGAAAGTTAATGTTTAAATAATATAATATTTTACTTACTTTGTTAGTGTTATCTATTTCAAATGAAAATTTACGAGTAATAAAGTATCACGTTTCAATAATTTCATAATGCCTTTTTTATGATTGGTGTGCCGAGCATAATGTATTCATTTTACATTTTCCCTTAAGCGCTTGAAACGAGAAAGGTAATAAAGGTTCTACGTGTTATTCAGACTATTCGTACCATATATCAAGATGTCTGGAGGTCAATTCGACTTCACCTGTAGCTTTGATATTGGTATGACAATGACGTTTTACTCGCGTATTGTTTTAACAAAGGTTTGAATTGCGGCGAGGGATTAAACAGTCTAGTAATACACATCGGCCCCGGCACTATCAGCATCACAGTTAATTGACTATTAGCGGCCTTTACACGTAAAGTTCGGACTGCGCATTAGGGACTGCGTTCCGAACCGAGTTCCGAACCGTCGGTCCATCCGTCGGTTCTTATCACGGATCAAACTGTCATGCGCTAATTTGGCACGGATGGACCGACGGTACTATCCACGGTTCGGAACGCAGTCCCAGATGCGCAGTCCGAACTTGCGTAAAGGCCATATTTACAAAGGTTTTTCACACTCCAAACCGCAATGGCGTTTATACGAGATGCGCGGTTCGATCTCATGCATTGAACTGTCAACCACCGCGCGCCGCGTGCATTTACACGTACGGTTCGGAACGAGGGTTGGAATGGCGCGAGGCGTTTCCCGCGGTCCGAACTCTACGTGTAAAGGCCGCTATTGGTAGACCTTATCTCGTTACAATAAGGCTCATAAATGGTTAGTTAACTGTGATTCGGATAGTACCTGACAATGCTGTCGGGTACTATCAGAATGCGCCTTAATCAACGAGGAACAGAACAAGCGAAGAGATGAGTGGGTAAGAAAATGTCATACTAATATTATATCAATACGTTGAATTTGATAGACCTACTGATGCATTTCATCGTCAGCACTCCTCAGTCTGTTATTTCAAATACTTTATTTCGTTTTTGATGTCTCTATTTTATTTTATTCCATACTTTACGGATGAACTAACATTTCGTCGTTCTCTGTGTGATTTTGTATTCTACTGCTTTAAGAATTAATATACCAATTAATATTTTGACAAACCCAGGCGCTCAAATCATGCGTCAAGGGCTCAAATCAAACATCACACGAATATGTTACACTTGTCACGATCTTAATTGACGGTAGTCTATCTCTATGATCATTTTGATGTTTTTACTCTAATTTTAGTCTTATGTTTTGTAATAGTTTGATTTACCGAGGTACTAAATAGAAAGTAGTGGGTGTGAGAATATCCTTAATATCCCTATTTTCATGGCAAAGGCGTCTTATATTGAACCTAAAATCCAACCTCTGGTCACGGATCCCTAAAGAAAACATCACCAAATGTTAGTTCACGTTCTAATGAATATGATAAACGCATTTACCAACTTGGCAACGACACGGACTTTTTTCGCCGGCAATTGACACAGTTTACCGAGGAAACTCGGCCACAGACAACAACTTATTTATATATTCAATGACGTATTGATACCGTCTGGTCTACTGGTAAGTAAGTGGATGGCTACTTTTTTGCAATTGTATACATGATTGCTAACTCATACATTTTCTGCTGCACAACGCGTTGTCGCGACTTTATTGTAAGATATACTCACAGAAAGTGTTATGGTTGCGATTATTATAGTGAACTAAATACTAATTTGAACACTTATAAAATGTGGCTCTGCCTCTTTTCTGTTTTAAGGAAAGAGGGAGAATAATAACTAACCTCATGTTACAAAATATTCATCTTTTTTATCCCTATTGGCTCTGTGAGCAGTAGACTAGCGAAATAAAAATATTTTATTAAAAACTCAAAATTTTCGAAAACTGACTCGATATAAAAAATCTTTATAATTATCGAACTTGCTCACAATATTTTACGAGAATCTAAAGAGAAACGCGACTTGTAGATGCTCTGTAACCAGTAAACATCGCGAAAAAAAGAATTAGATATTAAAAATTTCAAGAACTGACTCGAAAGAAAAGCATATATAATTATCGAACCCGCACACAGAACAGGACAGGAGAACAGGAACAACAGTAGGACAACAGTAGAACAACCGGAAATCCGGACATCCGGACACAGGAAATCATTTATGTCGATGCTGAAACGGATACCTTGGATTTACTCGGTCGTTTATGTTAATAAGAGACAGGTACAGCATTAATTTTAATTAATTATTATTCTGTTATAAAAACTTCTGGTATAAAAAGTCCAATGCATTACAGAAAGTTTTCAAGTGTTTATTTTGTAAAATCTGGTCCTTTCCTTAATATACATATTTCATTTAAGAACATAGAAAAGAAATAGATTACGTAATTATATTAATATTTGCTTTATCTATATAAAAGGATCCACATACTCAACCATTCAGCTCCTCCCTATTTAGTAAATACACTCGTGATTCCTTTCAGTTCCCTTAAAGCCGCTGCTAAAAAATCTATCGACGCAACAAAGCTCACTTTGAATTCACTAAAAAATCCAAGTACATATTATTCTTATACAAAAGGTATCAGATAAAACGTACTGCTTCAGTACAAACAGAAGCTAGTTTTAAAACGGCTCAACTCACAATGATATTTTATAGAGTTGTGTCTTTTTGACTTGACGCAGTACAAATAGGGCCTGTAGGCTGGCCTGAATACAAACGGTGGTATTACCCGCTCTGTAGCCAGGGTAATGACCTGAGAAGCGCATGAATCTTTGGTAGGCTGTCGAGTAGGGTGATTGGAATTGATTTTTGGTGGTGTGAGATTTCGGTTAATAATTTATTGACGTGTTTTCAGAAAACACGTGGAGAATAGAAATTGACTATTAGCTTGATGGTCTTACCCATCTTACTTTAAAACAAAAAAGTATTGTCTTAATTAAAATATGTAAACATGAATCTAAAAATCTAACTTGTAATTATTAAGAATTAATAACTATTAATTAATTATCAGATAACAGCTCGCTAATTTAATTGACTTTTAAACAGATAGTTTTTGGAAATTAAAAAAAAAATTAGAGGTCTACAGCTCACGAAGCCACTAGTAATAGGTAGAGTTAGTAATTTAACTCACCTACTTCCTAATTCTTTTAAATTATGATGCCAGCAGCTGTCATCCACTAGAACATTGTCAATTTTTTCAAACAATCGTTTTTAACAAACAACCACTTACGGTGTGGTGCAACTAACCCTTAGGGTCACTGTCATGTAGCTGGGGTGTTATTCAGAATCCGACCCATCCTCACCCCACACCTCACCCGTTTTTATCTGGAAACTGTCAAAATTTGACAAATTACATTTGACATTTTCTACATACGATACGAACGCTATGGGTCACAGATATTGCCCGATAACTTTGATGTTCCATGGGCAACCCATAGAACATCAAATGCAACGCAATCTGGAGATACTTAGGATACTTTGTTCGTTTATTTATGTATTTATTTAATATTTATTGCACAAGAAGAAATGATAACGTACAAAAGGGCCTTGCAGTCAACCTTGAGGCAAAGCAGAAATTTTAATATTGTAGAAGATCTTTCACAGATTTTGACATTGAAAATGTCTTTTCGTTCGCTCCAGTATAGGGTCCCATTTCACTAGATAGTGCGATCCCCTTATATTTCAGAGAGCTGTGAAGGTATGATATTCAAACTAGGCTCAAAAGACGCGTATTTACGAGATGTGTAAGATGCAAAGAGAATTATTTGAGAAAGTCCAGAACGAAAAAAGTTTTGGCCGAAATAGTGAAAAAAAATTCAATTTCCTCCGATTTTTTTCATTTTGGCACTCGATATTTTGGAAACGAAGAATGATATCAAAATGTTGATCAAAACTCCTCTGGACAATTTAGTCGGCTACAATTTGAGCCTAAAACAAAGACGATCGGGTCAATGGTTTGCGCTGTAGCCTAACCTTTTTGAAAGAAGTCAAAAAGTCAGAACGACTATTAGTAGGTAATATATATTTTTTTAAATCAACACAATTGTACAATTGTAGTTAGTTTTAGTTTTATATTTCAAATTGTTTAAATTAAACATGTATTGTTTCTATAATAAATTATTATTAATTATAGTTCGAGACAACAATAGCACATTATTGCAGTGCCCGGGAAATAGCAAGTCGTGGATAAGTCAATGATTTTTTGGAAGACCAATATCTTCCAAAACCTTGGCTAATAAAATAGTTGATTGAGATTGCATAAAACAAGCCATTTTATCCGAGACAATTTATCGACCCGAGCCGCAGGCAAGGGTCGATATAAAGTATAGGATAAAATGAGTTATACATCTGCTTTTCACTTCGATTGCGAGAAAATTAAACAAATAATCAAGGCCTAGGGTGTCATGCTGAATTCGACTTTGAAAATTCTTGTTATAGTTATAGTCGGAGTTTGGAGGTCGAGTTAATTTGAAGTCGCCGTTATCTTGCGTGAATATTAGTAAAGTGGCAAATGCCTTTTTATGTGGTTAGCGTAACTTGGCTGCGCTTTAAAAAATTGCCAATTTAATAGGAATTTTGTATGTGAGTTATGTTTATATATTATATATCAACCAAATTGGCATAACGTTAGCAAATGTAATGCATTTTTTATTTTGTTGAGTTCATTTTCAATGTACCTTGATGGTCGTGTAGTGCACGAGATCTGTGTTTTTTTTCTGATGATTTACGTTTTTTGTTTCAGACACACCTTGCTGCCATAAAGTCGAAGAAGGTATGATTTGTTTTTAATTAAATTATGTCCATTTTAGTCCTGGTTTAATTCACACGGATAAAAATCGATTCCATTTCCACCAAACTAGAAGAGCTTATTCTAATATTATTAACAGTATTTTAGAATTCCCCATTTACTTATACACTCGATAGCAAAAGACTAAATAAAATAAAATAAAACGTTTATTTCAGACAACAGCAGTCCATAAAATTAGTTAATTACATTTTATAAAAAAATAAGTTGAATAAAATGTTTAACTATTTAAAATTGCACGTAAGTTTAATTACCATTGCGGGTTACTGAGGTATAATGATATCAATTGATCTATCGAACTACGCAATGTAATACACAATGTTATATGCGAGACCGGGAAGTGGTAGGTAGACTTACCAGCAATAACTCGCACGCCGGCGCGCGTGCAGACGGGTTTTACTTTATGCTCTAGAGCATAAAATGCGACTTTATGTCGCCTCTGCAGAGCGTAAAGACGAACTTTTAGAGCATGAGAAGTGAAAAAGTAATCTATTGCCACTGTATTGTTTTTGTTATTGAGCCCGTATATTTAATTGCAAAAATAATATTGTAGTTCTAACCGTTAGTATGAGCGTATTGCTTCCAAATTAGCAGCAATAGGTAGAAATTCGAAATGGTGTCAGGGGCTAGTGGGCTTATTTAGTTGGAGGTAGGTAGACTAATTATGCCACACAATAGATTACAGTTGTATGATAACAGAAAGATGCAGACGTACAAAATAAACACTGAAAGATATGATGTACAAAAAGACATATTGGAAAGAGATTGTCACGCCGTTACAAGAGCTGATTGAACATTGAATACGGTGTGATTTATAAGTAATAAGAAAATATTTGGTGACAACGAAGAAACTAGATTGAAAGCTTATTTAAAGAGATCAAGTTTTACATATATGTATAACAAGGCATAATAATAACACTAACATGCCTTATTTTATATTAATAACCTTTATCTGCACTAACCTAGATTAATCAACCCCGGGTATGGGGTAAGTTGACCAACAGTCAGGGTTTCACAAAAACGACTAGATAACCATTGTAATGATAAATACATAGGTTAATAATTACTATTTTTGTTAGCTGAATAATCCCCCTGTCTATTACAGTGGCCATTTTATCTGTGACAATGGAAACACCAAAGATATATAAGTTTTAGTCAAATCTTAGTCAACCATCCCCGGTCTCCCCTAAGTATGATTAATCTGTGAATGAATCATTGGTGTGAGATTTCAGTTACTAATTTATAAACTTAAGGTACTTAGGGTATGTCCTAAAACTACGACCAAGACCACCGGGGAATGGGCAGCAGCATTCCTTGAGTGCGGTGGAGATACTGCGATCGCCAACCCGCATGCCAAGCGTGGTGATTATGGCATTTACCCCCCATGAAATTGGGGGAGGCCTATGTCCAGCAGTGGACGTCCTAGGGCTGATATGGTGGTGGTGGAATAGAAACTTGAAATCTTGGTCTTAACCATCTTACTATAATATGACTAAGAAATATTAACATAAGAAATACTAAATGTTTAACTATTCAATTCCTCACTCTAAACCAAACCGCATCCTATTACCTCAGTCAGTGAAAAGAAAAAAGCTGCAAAGCAACCCAGATACCACCGTTATTCTTTTTTAAAGAAACAAATTGTTTATTAAGATCCACGACAAAAAAGATTTTTATTTTTAAGCCCCTTTTCATTAGAGTGTACCTAATGGAAAATAAGCAATACAGTTCCAATTGGCATTTTTCCTTTTCATTTCGTTCAAATATCATGACGGGTTTTCTTTTGGACTTTACGGAGATAAGATAAGATTAGATTAGAAAAATAGACAGTGAAATGCTTTTGATGAAATTCAGGCTTTGAGTTTTTCAATTATGCATAAAAAGGTTTTTATCAACATTAATAAAGGATTTATCTTTTATGTCTTAGTCCCGCCAAGAAGTCAGATTGCGTTATGTTGAGTGTTTTTAAAGTCGCAATTCTTAAGCCGCTGACAAAATGGACCAAACTTTAAGATGAGATTTAGTACATTCGTCACGTATTAAGAAGTCCGTACCTCAATTGGATTAAAATATCCGAATAAATTATCAATTATATTATCAACGAGGTTATATAGCTTTAACACAAGTTACATAGATTTTGTCATCTTTAGATCAAACTGAAATTGTTCCACCTTAATGACAATTGCAAAATAAATTTAAAAAATACATTATGTGTTATTTTATTTCTTAGTAGGTTAACACGTCTATGATCTATCTATAATATATCTATTTATTCAGGACTTTACTTATATACGCCATCTTTTTTTTTCATTTTGAATAAATCGTCGGGATACTAAGAATATCTAAGGTGTAGTTTTATTAAGTATAGTTTTTTTAAAGCAGTAGTATTTAGATAATAAACTCTAGTTTTACATCAACATTGGCACTCATTTTCTGTACAGAATTATTCATTTAAAATTATTTTCCTTCATTCGTACCTAAGTAGGTACGAACACAGAACTTGGAAAATCTTATTGCTACAGAGAGATTTTATTCATAAATAAAGCACCTTACTGAATTACAAAAAAACGAATGCAAATTAAAATAAAGCGTGAATGAGGTTATCATTTATGTTAAATGTTTGTTGTGTTGAATTAATAACCCTCATTAGATGCTATCACTATCACTAATGGTTAATTCCATTAGGCAGATCTATGACATTGCCATCCATGCTCGTTAAAGCCACGAACTACAACGAATTTTTAAATATTCCTTTTAAGTACCTAATTTACAATACAGTGCGTTTTATTATGAATTTGGGATGACAGTATCAGCCCTGGTGTACATCAATTTGATATGTTTAGAAAAGTTTATCTTTAGTTTTTATTTTATTTAAGTAAGCACTGTACAAATTGTATTTTATAAAATATTTATTATTATAATAAAAACTTTTTAGAAAAAAACCGACGTTTGGTTGTCGCTCGGAAGTTTAACATAAATATTATGTAAATACATTACCTACATTGCTGGTTGACAATACTTTAAAAATTACACATAGTTATCAAGGGCAATTGTTATATTGTTTTGGTAAAACTGCTAACAATATAAATTCCTTGTGGGAGACAGACACTGTAGAATACATGGGAGCTGGCTTAGGATTGCTACTTTTAGAAACCTTTTTACCTATAGAAATGAAACGTTTTATATATTTTTTTTGTTAAATATTGAAAAGTATAGGCATTTATTACACAATTAACGATATGAAAACAAAAAATAACCTAAGCTAGGAAAAATAAAAACTGACCTCAAGCTCGGAGCTCGGCGGTAGGGTGCCCAGAGGGCCTACTCCGCACTTCGAAAATCGAACTTCGTATCGTGCCGTTCCTTTCCGTCATATAGTGTATAACACGAGAATTAAAGGGACGGCACGACACGAAATTCGATTTTCGAAGTTCGGAGTAGGCCTTGAGAACTCTGGCTGCATTGCCGCGCTGAACAGCAATGCTGATGCGCTATATAAGCAAGAGTATGAAACATTTTCCGCGCCAGCTCTTGTGAATCGACTTATACGCGCCAGCCTTTTGGTCACCGGTCGCGTCCACAAAGCGCTTCGCCAGCTCCTTCAATAATATCATCAACGTAATTTAAAAAAGTATAAAATAACGCGAATTAAAAATAAATCTTTAACTTTGGGTATTGATTAAAATAAACTTTTTGGTGGTAGTTAATTTACCATCTCGTGTAATAAAAGTGCTGTTAAAGAATCGCCCATGCATTTTGTCTCTGTATTCTTTTTTCTCAGTATAAATCTTGTGTAATGAGTCTGATAAATAAAAATGTTGATAACAATTTTCCATAAATATACACATGGTTTTCATTTTGAGACTTCCCATACAAAAATATTAAAATTAAAAATAACATATAATGGAATAGTACAAATAGGGGATAGTTTTAATCTAGAAAGCCGTATAGTATACAGTTCGAATACATTTGGAAGACGAAGGACAGCGTACAGCAGATTCTAAAATTGCAAGTAATGTCACGATTTACGTTATAAATAAAAACATAGCACAAAATATTCCTGAAATAACACGAATTCAATCTAGATTATTCCATTTACAATATTAATTCCCCAGAAGCCTCCAGAACGCTTTGGAATCGCCCCACGTAGCGACAAAATGAATTAATTATCAACTCAGCAAATACTTGAGAAGAAAACAATTTATATAAATAAATTCTACGAGCATAGAAATTATAGGCAGACTTCAAGACAATCCGTTTAATTCAGTTTTGTAACAGGTATTGTTATGATGAGTTGGTCTACAATTTCACAATAGTTCAATTTTAATGCTTGTAAGATTAGTAGACTCAAGAATTTACTACGATGAGGTATTTCAATTTCGTTTCTCTTAATTGTTATTTTAATCTGCATAATTTATGACGTCATGCGTGAGTTTGGGATAATTTGCTATATAAGCCTGTTGATTGGACACATTCAATGGTTAATTATGCTTTCGATGTGATGGCTCCGTTATGGCACTACTATGTACGATCAAACCAAACGGCTGTAGTCGGTGCGCACCTTACTAAGGTCAAAGCAATTTGAACCTTTTAATACAGAAGTTAGATTTCATATTTAAATGGAAGTTTCGAACACACGACCCATTATAAATTGTGCAAGTTATTACAGTACTTTTACGACCACTTTGTTTTTAGTTGGTAGTGACCCTGCCTACCAAGCCGGAGGTCCCGGGTTCGAATCCCGGTCAGGGCATTATTTGTGTATGTTTAGCATGTATACGTATTTGTTCCTGAATCTTGTATGTTTCGTATGTATTTATCTATATAAGTATGTATCTTATCGTCGTCTAGTACCCATAGTAAAAGCTTTGCTTAGTTTGGGACTAGGTCGATTTGCGTAAGATTGTCACGCAATATTAAAATAATGTTTTCCTTCCTACATATCAACTTCAATTGGCAGTATTCTTGATATTTCAAAATCTTTAATTTAACCATAAAGCATAAAATTCTACATAAACGTTTGTAATATCAAAACTGGAATCGACGTCTACAAATCCATTTTAAAATTTCCACCCGTCACCACGATTTACTGCTGGCAATAGCGTGTGGAAGTACGCCAAAACCAAGTAAAAATACGTAGTATCATAAGTACCGAGTATTTCGGCCTACATACCAGCGGGCCGGGAAATACTAACTTTTACAACGTAAGTGAAAATGAATACACGGCAGGGAAAACTTCTAAATGGATTTGAAAGTTGGTCGGTCTAACTAGTTAGTGAGTTTTTAGTATTGCCAGGGTGTAGTACCGACTTGTAGCTATTGTAAATCTTGTGCCCCGGTTCAAGTTTAGCAATAAATATGCCGACTGAATGAAACGTTTTTTGCTAAGTCGCGGAAGTTTGTAATGAACGGAAAATGAACTGGAAAAACGAGACGTACTACAGTTGAATTAAAATTGAAAGGAAACTATGTTTGCAGAAACGTTAGAACTAGCGAAATGATCACATACCTGTATGTATGAGTAGTTCTGAGGTATCACAATGATTTAAGTAAAACTAGAATTGATATCTCGACACGCGGCAGCGTGTCCAGCCAAGTTCACCCCAGGATCTGGCGGACAGCAGCCGTGTGTTATATTACACGAACCGTTTGGAGCCACTTTTGACCCCTCAATAACTCCAAATCTATCTAACATAAAAACATGAAATTTGGTACATATATTAAGATCCTTTAGAACAACTAGAACCCTAAATTTCATAAATATAGGTTGAATAGTTATTAAGATATTAAATTTTTCCTAAATATCCAATAGCTTTTATGGTATTATAACTGCATAGAAAACTGCCAAGTTAAGGCTCAAAATGCATTAAGCCGCAGTAAACTAGTTTTACTGTAAACAATCTAGTGCCAAACTTGGCAACTTTTCAGACAGGTAATCTACGGAACTTGGCGCCCATTAAGATCTCAATTCTTTTGCCGGTGAACTTGGCTGCCATTTTCACATTTATATTTTTGATGGGTTTAACTGTTTACGCAATCACAGAGGTGTTGTCATGCCCTTACTCGCACATTTATGCCAACCTTTAGGTCTAAGATTTATTTACTGCCAGTAAATTATATATCTTATTTATTAATTAATCATAAGAAATGTAAGAATCAAAGCGTTTTAAATATAATGATTTGACTTAGAATGATTGATATACATATATTTTATTTACTGATATTCACCTAAAATGGAGTAAAGTAATGAACATTTTTCTTAAACCGCGTGTGCCTAGGATCAGGAGGCCAATTCTCGGGCCGTTCGAGATGATGTCTATTCAAAATGATCTCGATTGACGCAATGTCTCTTGAAAACTCTCACCAAAATGTGGAACACAGCTAAATTTCTTATTCTAGGGCACGATCGAGATTATGTCGAACGACGATCTCAATGTCTATTGTAATAAGCGTTCCGTTTTTTTCGATTGTGTTAGTTTACAATCGAGTGTGTTGGTAATAAATAATTTTATAAGTTTTCCATTTAATTAAATATATCTTATATCAAAAACCAAAGTGTTATAAATTTTTCAATAATCTATACATAATTATGGTGATTTAACACCTAAAACATATTTACGAGTATTTGCTCAATTATGTACTAACGCGAAATGGAACGCATAAAAACTGTTTTGAGTCCAAGACTACTTGCAATATTTGAGAGCTGTCAATATTTTCTGCCAACCGCCATTCCACAACTGAACGTATCAGAAATATTTAAAAGTCTTTAACCATTAAACCATTTAAATTAATTTACATATTTTTTGCAAATAATGTTCAATTTGTGCGATCAACTATTTAAGTTGTCAATATTTACCACCACTACTGGCAGATCAAATGTAAAAAAAATTGTGATAAAACCATCTCGATCGCCAGTCCACTACTCGTTGCATCTCGAACGCTGGGAGTAGACATGTCTCGAGTGTGAGATTTCGAGAATACGCAAATGGGTTTTCGATTGACATCCGCCATTTTTTATTGAGATATGTCTAATAGACATTATCTCTAACGGCCCGAGAATTGGCCTCCTGTCCGATTTCGTCTGGTCATGAGAATGCAACGCATTCACAACGAGACTATTTTTTCCTGTGTATCCCGCGCCACCAAGAAGCGTTCATAAAAACCTGCCGCGCGGTACAGATTTTGTACCGACTCGGCTGTCAGTCGCCAAACTGATATCGCACCGATCCCGCACCGTCCAAATATGGACGCAGCTTTACGGTATTATTTTGCAATACACAGGGCATAAAACAGAAATTCGACTGCTGTTGTTTCTAAAGGTATCGCAATAATTAGTAACACAAGTTTTGCAAATGGTGATTGAATCTTAAAGGATTTAAAAGTATTGGATGACTAGCCTTTGCGTTTCTGGTTCGTACTCGTGCCGAACATAACTTGGAAACGAGTTTTTAACGTACTTATTGAATTAGTTTATTTTTCAAGACTCTGGACTGGAGAAGGTTAGGCATCAACATCAACGGCGACTACCTCACTCACTTCGGTTTGCTGACGATATAGTAGTCTTGACTGAGACCATGGAGGATTTAAGTACAATGCTCAATGACCTCAGTTAAGCCTCCAAGCGAGTTGGTATAAGGATGAACATGGACAAGACGAAGATCATGTCAAATGTCCATGTCGCACCAACTCCCTTAACAATCGGACACTTTACGCTCGAAGTTGTAGACGATTACATATACCTAGGACAGACTGTCCAGTTAGGAAGGTCCAACTTCGAGAAAGAGGTTAATCGTCGAATCCGACTCGGCTGGGCAGCGTTCGGGAAGCTACGGCACATCTTTTCGTCCAATATTCCGCAGTGTCTCAAGACAAAAGTCTCAAGAAAAAAGAATAAGTCTTTGACCAGTGTGTGTTGCCAGTGATGACATATGGCACTGAAACGTGGTCGCTTACTATGGACCTCATAAGGAGGCTCAAAGTCACCCAAAGGGCAATGGAGAGAGAAAACTAGACCTTATTGGGATTAGGCTTGTCAAGTGAGTGGGCACTGGGCAACTTGACTGTTAGAAGTTATCAAGCCGCCCGCAGACCTCTAACTGGCTTAACGACTGCTGTCGTAGACAGCAGCCGGGATTAACGGCTTAACATGCCTTCCAAAGCACGGTGTCACTGTGAAATAATTGAAGAATTTGTCACACTGAGGAGGTAAGAGTGATGCACACAGTGCAGAGGGTTCAAATCCGCGGAGAATATTTTTTTTTATAACTATCGATTTTCAGATAGAGTTGTAATTCCATAGCACTGACATTAACTACCATAATTATTTTGAAAGTCGGTCCGAAAATACATTATATTGAAGATACATCCAAAAAATTATTCAAGGCTACCAAAATATATCTCAATAATTGTAAACCAAAAGCAACCTATTACCATAATAAAGTATTAATTTGCCCTGCGTAACCAAACCAACGTTTCCGGTACTGATACCATAGATAAAGTTAAATAAATAAACAGACGGCGTACCTTGGCCGTAAATCATAGAGGTTCTTTGTTTATACCGGTGTGTTACCGGGTGCCATAGAGTAAAGAGGGTTGCGGAGATTTATCGGTTTTATTTTTGAATTGCTTTTGTCACAACCAAAATAGGAAGTAAAGTTTTCAACAAGCAGTTATTGCCGTGTAAGCAGTTTTTTCAAGTAGCCTGCCCGTTTTAGGTAAGTATATGGGCGTGAGTTTATCTATAGTCTATCTATGTATACATACATACATATACTCACGCCCGTATCCCATTGGGGTAGGCAGAGACCATAATATAGTCTATGACTAGAATAGATAGTCTATGTATGCATTTAAATAGTATGTTGTGTTGCGTTCCGTGGGTCACGTACGGTGCTGTCTGAAAACCAGCGCTGTAGGTCTGACACCTCGGCATAATACTGAGACAGCAACCGATTCACTGCCGCGAAGACACACGTTATTTGTTCTATGTTATGTGAGTTTTCTTTCTTTTGTATGTGTGTGTCGTTTGTGCAGTGAATAAATGTCTTTCTTCTTCTTCTTCATTTATAATTGTACTTTGGCTTAAAGGGGTTGAATTCGGATATGTGGTGTTGTTTCCTGGTAGCGAGTAAGGAGCTCCCGAGGATACACTGCGTTGAGAGTAATGGACCTGAACAAGTGAACATGTATCTACCTAGCTTTCAACACAACGAATCTTCAAGTCAATATACTTAAGAGGCAACGCGCTCGTAAATCATCTGGAGTCGCAAGCGTTCACAGGCTACGGCATCTGATTACCATCCGGCAAGTCGTAAGCTGTCCGGCGTCGCCGTATAGTAAAAAGCATTTTGGTTACGATGTTCTCTCTAAGCAGTTATCAAAAACTGAACTCCCAGTTTAGTAGTAGAGAAAGTAAAGTAAATTTGAGAAGAAACTAGAAAAACTTCCCCAAATTATTATTTTTTCAAATTTTGTTCAAAATAGGGATAAGTATCACTGGAGATCTTAACTGTCTTTAGTGACCTGACACACAATTGCCGGCGGCGATACACTGACTTCCCTGACAAATTATAATTTGAGATGGAGAACGGTTAAACACATTTATGACACCTTTTTTCACGATGGCAACGAGACATACGGCTTGCTTGAAGGTATGAAGTTACCGTGGGCTGTAGAAACATGCGACTCCAGTGAAATCACCAGAGCATTCATGCTAACCCTTTATTGATTTTAGGGAACGTTGTGTAGACAGCGTGGTACAAATGTAGGTCCCTCACGTTCAATGCAATCTATCCTTGGAAGATCTGGCGACCTTACGCACCACCAGCGGGGTGACTGTGACGCTGAGACGCGATACTAGACGACAAATTCTACCCTCCTCTTTCTACTCTGCACAGTGCGAGTAGGACAGGCGTTTCTAAACAACTTATGCTAGTTGCCCACCAGGAATACAACATCACCAGCAAAGCGATAAACTATTTAACCTTCTCCAATTATTTTTAGACATACTCCATGGTTTTATCTCATGTTAATATTTATTCCACGCGTTCGACTCGCGTGAGTCGTGTGGGAAAGGTCAAAATTAACCCAGACCTTTGTTTATAGAGCTACTTCTAGCCAGGGGTCACTTTGACCTATAATTTACATAGCTACCTGACCCTTTGACTAAGTGTGAGAGGGGTCAAACTAGAAGTGAATCGGTTATTAGTTTCGATTCTTTGTCTTCGGTTTTAAAATGATTTTAGCTTGTCCGAGGGCTAACGCATGCTACTTTCAATCTAAAGGTGACTGTGAAGAGGTCGTGGCATGGACCCCGGCACATATCACTAGAAGTTGCCTTCGTATGCATAAGTGCTAGATAAGTGCTAGTCCAGTTTTGGAATTAGGTGACAAAGTCGTTCTCTGGCTCCTTTAGGATACAACGAAGAAAATTATAGGAGGACGATGTTGCTGGGACAATCATAAGCAAATAGAACTAGTACCAGACACAAACCAAGAAAAAGGATAGACGGAGAATTACGAACAACGTATACTCCTCTAAACCAAGCGCTTTGCATCTTCTTTCATAATGCAAACTTCTAAGGTTTGGAATTCTCTGCCGGCGTCTGTATTTCCGAGTTCATATAACCTGGACCTTTTTAAGGCACGAGTGAATAGGCGTCTTCTGGGTTTGGGCTAGGCCATTTGCCTCATAGTAAAGCCGCTTTTTAATCGTGCTCAATGCCTAATTAAGTAACCAAAACTCACGCATGCAAGATTAATGAATAATGATTGATGATTATGTTTAATGGTTGATGGGGACCCGGGTATGTCCTAAAACTACGACCAAGACCACCGTGGGATGGGCAGCAGCATCCTTGGAGTGCGGTGGAGATACTGCGATTGCCAACCCGCATGCCAAGCGTGGCTATTATAGCATTTACCCTCCATGAAACTGGGGGAGGCCTATGTCCAGCTGTGGACGTCCTTGGGCTGATATGGTAGATTGATAATTACAATAAGACAAATTATATTATACTATACACGGTGCTCTTGAGGAACCCAAATCATTTTTCCGGCGTGTTCCTGGGCTCGTGAGGAGTAAAAAGTTTATATGAACCTAGGTCCAAATACAACTATTAAATATTTTTTAGTTTTCATACATAATAAATAAATAATTTTTGTTTCACCAGTAGAACAATGCCTTAGGACGAGCTGGCAACGTTTGTTATTCTCATCTCTTTTCATTAGTAGAAACTAATCAAAGTCATAATGATATTTCTTTGTCAGACAAATTGTTTCAAAGCAGGATTGGCTTAAAGTGCAATCAGAACTCTTTACTCATGATTTAAAACTTTCCACACACTAGGCGTTTTTTCCGAAGTTTTAAGCCCGTCACAAACTGGCGCGGCAAACTTGGCATTAGCTGTCAAATTTACTATTGACCGCGGCCGCAGGCCGCTTTAGTGTGGGACACGCTTTAGAATATGTGGACAACAACCTCTTCCGCTTTGTAATTTTATTTTCTTATAATCGCTGACAGATCGTACGAATAGGAAAATGTTAAGTGAACACTACTTAAACTAAACTTTTTTTTATTTGTGTCGGCTGGCAATTTATTTGTACATGAAATGAGGTCGGCAAAATTAGGCACTAAAATAAAATAAACACTAGTACTTAATTGTAACTCTTTAATACACTTGAAATAAAAGCACAAACAAAAATAAAAGGCAGGGCCTAAGCTTGTTTGCCACCGTCGTGGTATAAAAAAATTCAAATGAACGTTACCCAAACTAGAGAAAGAACGAGAGTAAGCTCGGATGCGATAGGTACATAGCCAAGGTTCTTTTAGTTTTTAATCCATAATGCAGAAAAAACAATTTAAAATATTATTCGTTTTAGATGTTACGGTATAAAAATTTCAAAGTGTGATCCATCTTTTTCGATACACAAATTTAATCGTGTGCGTATTTGTCCGTTCAGTTGAGCAGGCCTGTTTTTCAAGTACTGAGCGGCTTCAGTGATTTTTTGGATTAATTCTTCTCTTGAATTAATTGGTTTTGCGTATACCATGTTCTTCAAAGTACCCCATAGATAAAAATCTAACGGGGTTAGATCAGGAGACCTCGGACGCCACTGTATTGTCTCAGATCCTCGACCAATCCATCGATCTGGAAACTCTTGGTTTAGCTAATCCCGAACAATGCGGCCATAGTGGGGGGGAGCCCCGTCGTGTTGGTACAACATTGACCGTCGAGTTTCCAGATCGATGTCTTCGAGGAGGATGTTTCAATCTTCACGCAAACAATTTAGGTAGTATTCCGAATTTAATCGAGCAGGGAGTTCTACGGGCCCTATCAATTTGTTATTAATAATACCTGCCCACATGTTCACACTAAATTGATGTTGGTGCGAGGATTCCCGGGCTGCGTGCGGGTTATCTTCCATCCACATATGGAAGTTATGTGAATTGAATACTCCCGATCTTGTAAATTGGGCTTCATCAGTCCATAAAACAGTGTTGAGGAAATTGGGGTTCCGAACAAGCTTTTCATTTATTCTTTTGCAATACACAACCCTTGAAAATCCATCATTATCCATGAGCCCCTGAACTTTCCTGAAGTGGAAAGGATGGAGACCATACCTTTTCCAACACCTCCAGCCTCCACACCTCCATCTTATCAACTCCACAAATGATTCCTACAACTTTGAGTTGATAGCGTAGGATCTTCAGTAATTAGATTCAGCAGCCTGTCTTCAGTCGCGGCATTTATTCTCACAGCTCGCTCGGAGTTGTGTGGCCCAATTCCTCTTTAGTTGTCGATACATATCTACAAACGTGGCATGATAGGGCACACGCCGATTGGGAAATCTTCGCCTGTACTCCTCAGCGGCCCGCACAGAATTACCATTGCACAGACCATACGTAAAAATTATATCACCGACGTGTTGCGGTGGGAATGTAAGCGGCATCGTCGATGCTAACAATTTTTTGAGAAATAAATTGTTTTCGTCATATGCAACACAATGAGAAAATGACAATCAATCAAATCATAGGTATTTGTAGATGTCAAAATAAAAAAACTACAAACATTTCAAATCTCCTTCAGTACCTCAGAGTACTTATCTGCAGCTAGCAATCCAAAAATGGCTAAAAACTAGACTGATATTTAGATTTTATTAATAAACATTATTGTAACTAGATATTTAAATGATTTCTAATAAGACTAATACCATGCTATCTAACTCCATGGATTATTGACCAGACTGGCCACTTAAATTTCCTCGGAGTGTGTTTTCTTAATACTTTAGATAATGACGTAAGTCATATGAACATGATGTGTCACATTGTTTTCATTGATTTGAACGATGCGACGAATGTAATCTACTTGCAGATAATAATTATACTAGTCAAAGTAAATCAGTTGAAAGAAAAGTAAATAAAATTGTTTTTGAGTGCGTCATGGTGCAAAATGTACTAAGGATGCTGTAACAGAAAATACTCGGGAGTGCTGTGATGGTTTCTACTTTAGCGGTCACGGATTTCAATGCACGTAGATGTACAGTTGATATAGCGAGATTGATCGTCTGGATACAGATCGGGCATTGCAATTCCTGACAGTGATATTGTTTGCTTGCTGTGTAATAAATGGATATTTTTATTAAAATCTGTGTTGATTTATTTCAGGAAATAATATCAAAATACTTAGGTATCGTAAACTTTAATCAATTTAAACAATAACAAAATTCACATAACAAAATATCGTTAGCAAAAACACTTCGAACTTCCATGTCCAATTTTTAGCAAAAACTTAAAGCCATCGCTATTATCATCAAAAGGAATATGCATGCATTTTAATGAATAAATACTTATTACATACTTTAATTTTAGTTTGTTGAATTTATCTATTCGTTTATTTAACGTTTAGTCATTTTATTTATCAAGATTTTACAAAAAATACTGTTCTAGGCGTTGATTTAACGAAAAGAATGATCATACTTTAGATGTTGCTATTGAACTTTTAGATTCCACTTATTAATTTATTATTATGAGCTTTTGGGAAAAAAGTACACTAACGGTTGACACTTAAACAATGATAGTGACAGAGGAACGAAATTGATTTATGCAGTCTACGTCAGTCAGATTATGTGTCGGTCTTGCAACGTCGCTATCATAAAGGTGCATTATACTGGAATGTTTTTAAAACAAAAATCATCAATTACTCGAAAACTATGCCGAATCCAGATTACTTTATACGACTTTTTATTTTGTAAATATGGGCAGGAATACGCTGGCTAATTATTTGGGTTCCTCAAGAGCACCGGTATAGAGCGTGACGTCAATCGACATCAAAAGCTGTGTTTATTGGGCATGGTTTTAAAAATCTATTTCACTAAGTTGTTCGTTAAACTCAGTTAGCAAGGCTTGTACTGAAAAACTAAATTCATAATAAATGTGTTCCATCGGGCCGTAGCCTTTTAATATAAGAAACATCAGAGGAATATATTTACCTTCATGTTTAACTTTATTATAATTTATATTGAGCCTCCTAGGAAATGGTATCACATGTTAGTTTACCCGCTGAATATTAAGTTAAGACCTGCTTCTAGTTTGATTAATACAGGCGTTGTTACGACGTGATCTTGTAAATGGAATACCCTGAGGATACCCAAATGCGTAGGGTGGGTAAATAATATTAGGACTTAACGAATTGGTTCCTCGAAGTTCTGCTAGTTAATTATAAAACGTTTCAAACATATAGTCAGGCAAACAACTCCCTTACTTGTATAGCAACCATTAAATTCATGGTGTAGGCTGCAGCCTACGTAACCTTATACCTAATCAAAATTTGGTAAAAAGTAGGACATTTTATTTTGATCTTTTGAGTGGTTTGATAATAATTGCTGGAATAGCGACGCGTCCCATCGCAGGCTATGTTAACCAAAAGGAACCTTTATACTTTAGTAATAAAAGTTATTTTGATTTCTTAACTTTGGCAATGTCCAGAAAAAAGACGCGAACCTAAATCTGTGTATGACGAATAATGTGCTCATTATAAAACGAACAAAAATGCAGCTGAGACCACTTACTTGGCTTTGGCGCCATTGTAACGGTATAAATGGTACATTTTTATTATTTTTTTCTTTATAACTTTACTAGGTTGAAATTGGGCGGGAGGTGACTTTAATTACATATAACATGCATACAGTGATAACTTATAAGTAGATAATAATTGCATTTAAAACGTGACATTAAAACTGACACACATTACAATGTTAGTATTCAGGTCCTAGTAACTATAGGGTACGTAAATATGTATTAATTCGCGATCCGTTGCTAGCTGTTGGGCGGGAAAGAAGTAAATCATAGTATGAAATGTGCGTAATGAATGTGTGTTTAACTTGGAATACGCAATGTGAAATATAGTGTCGTATCCACAGAACAAATAAATATATTCCGTGGTCGTATCCTATACCCATGTACTGATATTTCGACCCCAAAAATGTGATATTTCGTTATCTATGTATAATTAAGAGGTGCCATTCTTCGGGGCCGCATCCTCATGACCACTTCAGTGAACAATCCACGGCAAAGTTCACAAGCTTGACCGATTTCTTATTCATGCTCACATTAACACATCGTTAAAGAACCGCTTTTGATCTCGGTTACCTTACAAATTGTCCCAGATATTTTGGGAAAATAATTTCTCCTTCTTTTATTTAAGAGTTAACTGTTCTTGTCAGTGGACCAATTCAAATTCACAAAATGGATACACATTACATTGAATTTCTACACAATGGGTAATATTTTTTTGAGTGTATTTAGTATTCAGTTTTTGATGACTGCTTCAAATATATACAATGGTTTTAATGTCCATCAGATATTGTCAAAAATATCATAATGATCCCTGGTTCTGGTGAGTACCTGGTGCAAAGTATATCCCTGGCCATTCAATGCGGTACCTCCGCCAGTATACTGGGGACCTTCGACGCGGGTACTCATGGGAACGAGGAATTTCAATTCGTTTAGTTTTTTTTTAATAATTGTAAATTTACTATTTGTATTGTTGTATGAATAAGTTACTGTCATGAATAAAATTAAGGTCTGTAGAAACTCAAATACAATTTGGTTAGAGAAAATCTACCCTAGTGGAAATTGTGGCTGTTTTATCAGTATGTCGTTGTCGAGCCAACTGCACTGGTCGTTCTGAAAAATACTAAAAAAATATTTATTCCAATTTTAAAATTTCCAAAAAAAATCTGTACAAAAATCACCTGCTCCTATAATAATAATAATAATAAATTCATATATTTCGACCAACTGGGATCATATCACAATACAATACATTACATTACATTATATTAGAATAGATTAATACATTATAAACTTTATACTATAGGATTAAGGCTAGGGTTCGGTGCAGTTGAAGATAAATGCCCACATTATTTATGTAGTCATTTACCCCCAACCGCCTTCGCCGTTTACTAGGATTTGTTTGCCATTACATGAATCATATAACAGTGATTCAGGTAATGGCAATCAAATCTCTCTGCGAATGCCTTCAGGATGCTATTGGGACTAGAACGGACCCTGCGCACCAGGGATGCGCATCGTTTCCTCATTGTGGTATAGAAGCAATCTACCCTGGCCTCCGCGAACATCCCTGACGCGCTACAGAAACGGGGTAGCCCCATCAACATCCTGAAGGCATTGTTATATTGTACACGAAGGGCGCTGTACTGTTTTCGCGTATAGTTTGTCCATAGGCTTGCTGTATAGAAGGTGTGCAGAAGGCTCTAAAGAGTGTCAGCTTAGCTTCAACAGAGCAGCGGGCAAACCTATGGGCCACCATGTTCACCCTAACAGACAACGCGCTCCGCTCCCGCTCTATGTCTGCGTCGTCTTTCAGGTCAGAGGTTACCAAGTGTCCCAAATATTTAAAATGAGTAACGCTGTTTAGCGGCGTTCCGCACAAAGTAATAGGAGGCACTGGAGGTACATCTTTGCCTCTGGCCTGAAATACCATACATTTGCTTTTTTTTACATTATATATCAAGCCGTGACTGAGCGCATACTTTTCACACACGTCCAGAAGCTTGGACAGTCCACAAGGGGAGGCACTCCGGAGCACCATGTCATCTGCATAACTAATATTGTTTACACAAATGTCATTGATGTGGCATCCGGCATGAGTGCTGCTGAGCTCCTCCAGGAGTGCGTTGACATACAAGTTGAAGAGTTTGGGTGAAGTCACTCCCCCCTGCCTCACCCCACACTCCAACCTGTATGGTTCCGAATATGCGTTCGACCATCGCACAACGTTACTCTGGTTGAGGTACCAATATTTAAACACTTTGTACAGTTCAACTGGAATATTGGTGCTTTTTAGTTTCCGCCAGAGAATGCTGTAATTTACCAGGTCGAACGCCTTGGACAAATCGAGAAAGCATGCGTACACACTGGTTTCTCTTTCGGTATAGTACCTGATAGTCTGTTTTAGGCATAGTATTGCTGATTCAGTAGAGAGACCAGGCTTGAAGCCGAATTGATTTTGGTGAATGTTTAGATACTTATCCAGCTGTGCACTAAGCAGACTATCAAGTATTTTCGCTTTTACTGTAGCTAGTGAGATCGGTCTATAGTTAGCCTTATCTCCAGCATCACCGCTTTTATCTTTAATAATTGGAACTACAACCGTCTTCATAATAGCTTCTGGCAAGTACGAGTGACTTAAGCATAGATTATACAGTAATGCAAGGACTCTCGGCAGGTGAGGGCCAGCGTGCTTAAGGTGCTCTATACAGAGACCATCGTGACCAGGAGATTTTCCTCTCGACATAGATTTTATAACTTTATCCACATCACTAGGAGTAAATCTGATTGAAATCTCCTGCTCACATAACTCCTCCTCATGAAGAGAACACGATAGCTGTAAAGGTGATACTAGCGTGAATTGTTTTTGAAAAACGCTAGCTATGCAATTATGGTCACTGATACCCTCGACGCTCGCGGGAAGGCCAGGTTTACTGTTCAGTTTCCTTGTCGATTTCCAAAAAGCCCGAAAGTCACGCTTAGAATGATGAGATGCTAGGATATCCATTCGTATCTGCTCGGCCTGTTTTTGACACCATTTTAACCTTGACTTGAAGATACCGCGGCTTTTCTGCATCCCATCATGAAAATAACCTGACTCGGGTCTCCCATACCAATTCCACAACCTAAACTTCTCCCGGGCCTCCCTGTGTGCCTCACTAACATGTTTGTTCCACCCAATTATAGATTTTCCCTTTATTACACGTTTTAGTGAATAGCTATCCGATGACGCACCGCTTAATACATTTAAAATGTTAACATACATGCTATCAATAAGTCCTTTGTGACCATCGTCATTACAGCAACTATCACAACATGCACGAAACTCACACGGAAAGTCAATATTTCTTAGTCCGTTGTGGCAGATTTTACTATATAAACTAATTTGTTCACTTGATCTCTCTCCCCACCTTATCTTATCAGTCACCGGCTTATTATTACTACTAAACAGCTTTGTCTTATCCAAATCTAAATTACATGTCATACGCAAAGGGTAGTGGTCAGACCACATGACGTCATACAAAATGTCAATACTTAATATACATTTATTAGCACATTTTGTAACCAATATATGGTCCAACCACCTTTTAGACCCGTTTGCCTCACTAACAAAAGTATATGTTTTCGAGTTTAAATCTAAAAAAACAATATCTGCACACATCCAATCTTGCTCGCAACAGAAATCAAACATCTCCGTGTAAAAGAGTTCATTAGGATGAGCGTTAAAATCGCCTAAGATGTATGCTAACTCAACGTCCTCATTACTTATAATTGCACTCACCAGAGCTAGGCAGTCAGTGAACTCCTCCAAGTTTGCCACTTTGTCCGTCGGCATATACACACTAAACACTAGGAACGATTTTTGAGCAATAGTAATTCGTACGGCACATATGCGCGGGTTTGCACACCCCACTACAGACACATTTTTGAATACATTTTTGTTCCACAGAAGCGCCACCCCGCCAAACGGCCGGCCCTTAAGCATACCATTTGTTGTATCGATAGCAGATGTACCCGCGTACCCAAATCTCTCATCTATGCTAGATAAATAATGGATTTCATCTGGGCGAATCCAAGTTAGTTAGGGCGGACCCGGGTATGTCCTGGACCCGGGTATGTCCTTAAACTACGACCAAGACCACCGGGGAATGGGCAGCAGCATTCCTAGAGTGCGGTGGAGATACTGCGATCGCCAACCCGCATGCCAAGCGTGGCGATTATGGCATTTACCCCCCATGAAATTGGGGGAGGCCTATGTCCAGCAGTGGACGTCCTAGGGCTGATGTGGTGGTGGTGGTGGTGGAATCCAAGTTTCTTGTAACGCAATTATATCCGATGTCACACAAAGTTGTCGTATGGCGTCCACTGATCGCTTGACATTTTTACAGTTAAAGCTAACTAAATTTAATTTATTTTCCATTATGAACTGTTTTCGGGCCGTATAGTGTTTTATCACTGTTCGCATACCTTAGCCTAAAGTTAATAAACCTTTTAAATATAATATCCTTAGGCCAAAGTTTTTCATCTAAAAACATCGTCAGTTTACTTTCGGGCACGAAAAATTTGTATGCATAGTAATATTTTTCTTCGTAGGGCGTTATTTTCTCCAGATTAACGTTTTCGTTCGTGTGCTCATTATGTCTTTTTCCATAGCCTCTTTATGTACCTTGGTGATAAAAATTGGTACATGCTTCTCGGCCGCTCTGAATTTGCCAGCCCTATTGCTCGAAATACCACTTTTACCCAAGTAGCGATATGCCTTCTTTTGTTGCTTTTTTTGCCGAGTTTCTTCTCGAGTCGGTACTGACTCCCATACTCCACCGGTCTTAGCCACGTCAGCATAAGATTTCTTATCATTGTCTTCACCAATTATAGCGCACGGATCAGTTAAACGCGCTGCCTTTGAAGATGTAGATGCATCGATCAGCTGTATACTAGCATTGTCGGTTATTGACCCACTCACGTTATCTCGGCTAACCGGTTCCCTTCGATTCTCGCTCCCCACCCCGTCCGCCTGCCCCGCGATTGCCTGACCCGCCGTCTCCTCACTGAAGTTAACGGCTTGTCTTTCTGCTGGCGGGTAGTTGATATCGCGAGGCACGCCCGGATAATCAGATGAGACAATTTCAGAATTATTATCCGAAGGTGTATCTAAATGCGATAGCCCCATAGGTCCACTATCAAGGCAGGCACCTCGCTTCGCATTAATCCATCGGTTTCGAAATTGAGGTGGGGATGATGACGACTAATTGGAATCAGAAAAACGCTTATTTACCTCCAACCTGTGGTCTTCAAACTGCTGCACAGTAACACAATTCTCCTTAAGGCACTTTACTTCATTTTGAAGAACTAATAAATCCTTGAGAAGTTTTGTCACATCCACACTGTTAAACGTGATCGGAGGCAGCTTCTCAAGGTGCTTGGCTACAAATACTGGCCTCGAAACGTGATCCGATCCTTTGAAAAATCTGATAATGTCTTCAATATCACGAGTCTCCTTCGCCTTTCCCTTCCGCGAAATATATCTCTTGTCAGCGGGAAGAGATTCGAAAAGTAACGTTTTCGATCTTTTAATTTCGTCACTTTTAAATGATGTAACACAAATTCTCTTCAAACTATCTTCATCCATGATCGACACTTTGTTTTGGACGAATGCTAACAGCTCGTCGATAACAATATTGCACGTATTGCATTTTACAATCGAACTCATCTTTTCGAGTGCAAATTACGGATACCCGCTCAAGAGCACACACCTGATTCCACGAGAACCTATAATTTCACGAGAATCGGTTGAGAAAATGTGACCTGTAGAGGAAAGCAGGGAGATTCTGCCGGCCGGACATAAGAAAGCCTTTTTTCCGAAGCTGAAACGGAGACCTCCTTCCACTTCGTCAATAACTCTGCGTAAGGTATCTATCTAAATGCCATTTGCCATACTAAAAATGAAAGCTGGAGCAGGCTAGACATCAACATAAACGGCGAGTACATCACTCACCTTCGGTTTGCTGACGATATAATAGTCTTGGCCCTTAAATCCTCCATGATCTCAGGATTTAAGTACGATGCTCAATGACTTCAGTAAAGTCTCCAAGCGAGTTGGTCTAAGGATGAACATGACGAAGATCATTTCCCCGCGATGTTTTCCTTCACCGCTCAAGCTAGCAAGTAACCGTTCACCATTACTTGGGATTGCAGCATATTTTTTTACTAGGATACTTATTTATTGCCCGTCACCATGGGCGGCGCTAATCGCTTACTATCAGGGGATTCGACTGCTCGTTTGCCTCCTATGTCATAAAAAAAACCCCGTCACTCACATCCTTACTCTTCATAACGTCTCTCACGCAATCCAATCTACCTTTTCCTTGACCCACCCTTCCTCTTAGATCCCTCCACATTCATGCCAAATATATTTCCTGTCAGTCATGACACTTGTTGAACTACGCATTGTAAATGTGGTAAATACTTTTCCTCTTTTTTGTATTCATACTCAGACTTAGTTATACCTCTATTAAGTACGTTAAGTATTATCATTGTAATAAGCATATTTTGGGGGAAAATGACTGACTGTGGAGTTTGTATCGGCGTTTCTTCCCCGCAGTGGTCTTCTTTTGCAGAAACGCTAGTAGATTTTGCTTGTAAAAGAGCCATTGCGGTCTACTTGCAGAATAAGTTCATTTATTAACCGACTTCAAAAAAGGAGGAGGTTCTCAATTCGTCGGAATATTTTTTTTTATTTTCACCGATTACTCGGAGACTAGTGGACCGATTTCAAAAATTCTTTTTTTGTTTGAAAGGGTGTGTTGTCTAGTTGGTCCCATCATCACCAAGTCTGGATCTGATGACGGGATCTTGGAAAAATCGAAGGAACTCAAATTATATAGCAGGAGGATAGGTTCTGGCAAAGTTTGGAGTCGGTGTTTTTTTGTTAAAAATTTACATGTTCTTCCTTGTCACATGACTTTTATCCCTCCGCATAAAAGCTACTGTCAAATAATATTGCATAATTATATTGTATTTTTAAATATCCCGTGAACCCACGCCTCCAGATTAAGAGTCGCGTCCCTTACCACTCAGCTACAGAGGAACCTGAACTACATTCAATTGCAATAAATTTTTACTGTGCTAGATGTATCTATCTACCTGTTTTATTCTTTTAAGCTTATGGACGCCTTTGTGTGATGCAGCGGCGTGTTAAGCGATCGTTAACGCTGGATCGTGCGTGCATTCGACGCAGCGTTTTAATGAAGTAAAGCGGAAAGGTACTAAACTGGCACAAGGGAGAAAAATACAGCTAGGCGTATATTCTATTCATCATTTTTACTCCCGAATCACATTTTAATGTTTCACGCCTCCGAAGCCTCCGAAGCTAGAGGTCCCGGGTTCGAATTCCGGCCAGGGCAAGTATTTGTGCATTTATGTAGCACGGATATTTGTTCTTAAGTCTTGGATATTTTCTATGTATTTAAGTATGTATTAATGTATATAAGTATGTATATCGTCGTCTAGTACCCATACGAGTAGTACAAGCTTTGCTTAGTTTGGCACTAGGTCGATTTGTGTAAGATTGTCCCCCAATATTTTTCTTTACACATGTTTAAAAAAAACAATTTGTGACAAAAAAGACTTACTAAACCCATGGCCCGTATATATTATTTTGAGATGCAATGCAAACTTTATCAGTCTGAAATACTTGAACCGTCTTCAACGATTGAATTTATTTTTAGTGTAGGTACAGATTTAAAATATAGTATGTTTGTACTTGGTTATTCCATATTCTTGAATTAGTGAAACCATGAAATTAATTATGTACAACATTTTATGCTAGTATGTCGACATCGTCTTCTTCATACAGTTCACTTCAAATAACAAAATTGATATTTTTTTATATATCATATATTTCATTATTATGGTAGCCTTTTCAATTAAATCCCTAATTTTTACAGTTATGTTTTTTTTTCAGAAGCAAACTAACCACACAGGTGTATAATAAATCATCATCAAATTTAAAATGTAAATGTGATGCGGATAGCCACACTTTCATGTATTTCAGAATCAGAGCGACCGAGACGTGAAAGACATGTCATACCCAAGTGTATCGTTCTTACTTTAAGACAACTGAGCTCGCAGCGCAGTTCGAGTCTGCTGTAGGTCTTTCTCAATGGCCAGCATAAAACGAGCATGCCTCTTCACTCGTCACTTTGCTTTGCGTCGGTAACGCTTTTACCGCTTCGTTTAATGAGGTCGATGTTTCAGTCGCGGTGGCGGGAGTACTATTCGTAATCAAACATTTACATTAAAAAGTCAGAGACATCTGCCATTTGCCACTAACCACTTGCTCTGTATGTATTCACGGGAAAAAAACTGGTAACCGAAACCAGAATTTGGTTTCGGTAACCAGGTTTTTTAGTTGCATATGCGACAACTATACAAATAGAAAACTCTACGGTTCACTTTTAGTTAAAAAAAATAGTTAACACAAATATGCATATTACTATTCTCATTATTCATATATTTTGTTATTTTAAGTGAACTGTATCAAGAATACGATGTCGACATACTCGCATACAATGTTGTACGTAATTAATTTCATGGTGTCACTAATTCAAGAAAGAACCCCTGTATTGCGACTCTGTCAGTCTGACTGTCACATAGCTGAAAATCTCGAGAAAAACTTATGATACCGATTTAAACTTTGGAGTAAGTATCAAAAAAGTGAAACAACTCTATTTTCTACGAAAAAGAACCAATAGTAGTAACAAATTCAAAGTCTTTTATGCGACAACTAAACAAATAGTAAACTCTACTGTTATTTTAAGTGAACTGTATGAAGAAGACAATGTCGACATAGTCGCATACAATGTTGTACGTAATTAATTTCATAGTGTCACTAATTCAAGAAAGAACCTCTATATTGCGACTCTGTCAGTCTGACTGTCACATAGCTAAAAATCTCGAGAAATACTTATGATACCGATTTAAACTTTGGAGTAAGTATCAGAAAAGAAATAGTAGGCGGAGTAACAAATTCAAAGTCTTTTTACTAGGTTAAGTGGAGTATCATTTGAAAGGGCTTGTATGGCACATACTCAAACATATTTTTTCATTGTGCTTAGTTTATTTTGATTTATGAAGGAAAATTATGATCGGTTAGAAACGTTTTTTAAGATACTACGTAATTATGTAACATTTAATATTACTTAACATAAACTCACGCCTATATTCCCAAAAGGGGTAGGCACACCATACAAAATTAATTTCAGTGCCAATTTTAGCAATTGTAGGGGGTATAGTCCGCCTACTATTGGTTTTTTTTCGTAGAAAATAAAGACATGTGTATAAATTCCCCATTTTCTATACACGTTGTTTAACTTTTTTGATACTTACTCCAAAGTTTAAATCGGTATCATAAGTATTTCTCGAGATTTTTAGCTATGTGACAGTCAGACTGACAGAGTCACAATACATAGGTTCCTTTTGTATCTCTTTGGTCCATATCATGGTTCCATAACCATAAAAATACATATGTCTCGCGATAAAATAGCTGAGATTACGGCAAATTATGGTAAATAGGTGACCAAATTTTATATATTTAACATAGGTTTGGAAATGAGAGGAATATCTGTTATTTTTCTCTTATCCCTCATTTTTTTCTCAACACCTAGGTCGTAGAAAATATATTATGAATTCTATTCAAATAAAAATTGAATAACAATATGCATCTCCATTATCAGTATTTCCACTTCAAAACCCTCAAAAATAAATTAAATACGTTCTTATATGTTGCGACTTTGATGTGCACAGTATCTGCACGCGATAAACTCTGCTTGTTAATAATAAGAAAGAAAATTTCATTTTTCCACAATGGCGACTTGATAAGGCGCTTACAGGCTGGGATTAGACAAATCCACACACGCCTATGGGATGGAAACGCAAGGTATAAGCTGGAGCGATTAAAGGGTTAAAACCATTGCCATTTTACACACATTTTTTACAGTATTATATTCATAGCTCAGACAGTTGCCAGATTCAAGTGACAGTGGGCTGGATATTTTACTCGTAGAACCGAGTATCGTAAAGGCAAAAAAATATTTGAGTAGTTAGTTACTAATACTAATGCCTTTATAGATAGAATGTGTGTCTACTTATAGACGCAACATAGGAAGACCCCCTTTGATTAGGATCACTGGAAGCCGTTTTCTGAGTCATTGTGATGATCCTTGAGGAAAAGTTTTCGTCCATCTGTCTTTTAACTATTACGATAATGGTTGGCCCGTTATACATGTGTATCAAGGCAAGCCCTCTAGGACCACTCCTAGTTACCATCTTCGATGAACCGTGATCCTTCGCGTAGTTTTTTTCTTCTACTTTTCGTAGAAATAATTTGTTGCCCAAGCCTTGGGTGGGTACAGTAAAGACAAATTTGACCGTCATAAAAACTGCTGGTGTAAGCGTATTCTTGAATGGATTCCACGTATTTGTCACATATGATGTAAGGTGGGAAATGAATGCGAAAGCGGGGTTTCTACTGTAAGCGGAGCGGACTCCGTAATGACTCCGTTTCACTCGCAACAGTAAACTGCATATACTCGTACATATTATAAGGGCTGACCTTTAATGGTGGAAGCCCTTATGTGCAGATCACTGTTCTATAGAACTTAACTGTAGACTGATGATGATGATGATGATGGCTATCACACCCTAATGTCACCACACGAGGCTCAAATAGAAACTCTAATCCTGCTGGAGCCACAGAGGCCCTAAATTCCCTGACGAATGAGATTCGTATGATGAGAGAAGATATGAGCAAGCTCAGCACAACTATAAAAAATATTTCTACTCAGTTAACTCAATGCATAGACCGCTTGGATTCGTACGAGGAAAGAATTGTGGCTCTCGAGGAGCGAGAAAGCGAGCGGGAGCTGGAAATTTCGTCTCTGCGATCTACAGTCTGGATGCTTCAGGAACAGGTTGATACCCAACAACGGTGGAACATGCGCAATGAAATTGAAATCATGGGTATAAATGAGACTCCCAATGAAAATCTGACCCACACGGTTCTCATTGCTGCCAAGAAAATTGGCTTAACACTGCATGAAAGCGAAATTGACGAGTTGCACCGTGTAGGGACCAAGCGTCCGGTGAAATCCAATAGCAGTGAGGGTGGTGAGATCAAACAACCTCGACCCGTGATACTGCGCGTCACACGGAAGCCAATACGCGATGCATTCCTCCGCTCAGCAAAATCACGGCGAAACCTCTCTACGGCCGATGTAGAAGTACCTGGTCCAAACAGGAAAATATTTTTCAACGAGCACCTAACGAAGAAGCACCGGCAGTTATTTCGAGAGGCCCGCTTGCGCGCCAAATTTCATGGGTTCAGATTTTGTTGGACTAAAAACGGCTCAATTTATGTCAGGGAAAAGGAAGGTGCGCATGCAGTCGCTATTAGGCAACCAGGTGACTTGGACGCTCTCATCGGCCTGGCCCCAGTCCCTGAACCAGCCGCGGCGACATGTACCTGAGTTTCTTCTATCTGCTTACCTGTCGGTCTCATCATTAATTCGAATCTCTTCATTTAATCTCGAATATTTTGTTTCCCACACTCAAAACATCACACTATTTTCGCATACACTTCACATTTCCCTGGCATACATGTATATATCACACATACTCACATATTATACTTCCTCATTGGTCCTGTTTTTAGTAAAAAATTGCGAACTGCCACATACGGCTACATGCATTCGGTTCTTTTCATCGAGTGACTATCTCATTACAAATTATATTCATTTCCACCTTTACCTTTTTCATTCGATGACGACTTAGGAACTGAACTGGATAATTCGTTCACCATACAGTGTCACTCGATGGATAGCATTGAGTCTTGTTCGCATCTAACTCGAAGCAATATGTTTAAAATAATTAGTTTCAATATAAGAAGTCTTCAACATAATTTTAATGATTTTACAGTCGCTCTGAAACGCTTCAATACGACATTTGACATAATTGTCTTATCGGAGTGCTGGCTGCACGATAACTCCGTTATTAGTCAGCTGCCAGGTTACACGCCATTTCACACAACCAATCACTTAAACAAGAGTTGTGGTGTTACTATTTATATAAATAACTCACTAAGTCCTTTGGTTCACGAGCCACCTGTATTGGGAGCTGACTTCCTACTGGTTCGAGTCGATAACATATCGATTTTGGGCATATATCGTTCGCCATCGCTAAATGATTTTGACGGTTTTAACCGTTCCCTTGATTTGTCATTGAGGAGCATTAGTGATAGTCCTTGCATAATTGTGGCAGGTGACATAAACATCGATCTTTTAGACACCCAAAGTACTGTAACCAGTGACTATTTGACCCTAATGGCTTCTCATGGGTTAGTGCCTGCAATCACGGTTCCTACCAGAGGTAAGGCTTGTCTGGATCACATTTTTGTCAAAACCAATCAAATAGCTACAGGTATTGTGTGCAACAGCGCGATAACGGACCACGACTTAACAATGGCCACCGTGACACACCAAAGTACCACTAGTCGTGGCCGCGATCGCAATGTTTGTCGTGTCAACTTGCAGGCAGTGTCTGCAGATCTACGAGACACTGATTGGGCGCCGGTGACGGATTGCCTGGATCTAAATAGAGCTGTGTCGCTGTTTGATGACACAATTGCCGCTACGGTAAACAAACATAGCAGGGTCGTCAGACTCACGCGCGCCCGCTTTAACTTGAAACCGTGGATGACCCCTGGCTTAATAAGATGCATGAGACACCGTGATCACCTACACTTACAAGTGCGAATGCGGCCTTACGACCAAATTTTAAAAACCAGTTACATACGCTATAGAAACTTCTATCGGCAAATATTAAGACGTGTCAAAGCAAATTACGAAAATAAGGAACTATCTCGCAATAGTCATAACCCAAAAAAGCTTTGGAACTCTATAAAGCGGGTCTGTGAGTATCCTAATCAACCATCTGATGCCACTGAACTGACTAAAATATCCGCAAATAGCCAAGAATCGCTTAATGCCGTTAATAAACATTTTGTTTCGACTGGGGCTGAACTGGCAGATAGAATTATGCATAGGCTTAAAACTACACAGCAGACTCTAGCAAAGAATTGTCTTCCAAAGAGATCACCAGCTCACTCTTTCTTTCTTATCCCCACCGATCCGCAAGAAGTAAAAGACCTCATACATACATTAAAGACTGACAGTGCGCCTGGCCCAGATGGTTACAACCCTTCTTTAATAAAAACTATTGGTGAATTCGTATGTGTTCCTCTAGCACACTTATTTAATCTAAGTTTATCGTTGGGGTCATTCCCCAATCGCTGGAAAAAGTCCTCGGTGACTCCCATTTTTAAGAGTGGGCAGAAGAATAACCCAGACCACTATCGGCCAATCTCGCTTCTCGGTATTTTCTCCAAACTATTGGAGAAAGTAGTTAATAAACGCCTGTCTCACTTTTTGGAAAATAACCACCTTCTCTCTGAAAGACAATTTGGTTTCAGGAGAGGTATGTCCACGGAAAGTGCCGTAGTACTATTGTCTAATTTAATTGCTAAACAACTTGACAGGGGTAGGTATTGTGTGGGAATTTTCCTTGATCTCGCCAAGGCCTTTGATACCGTTTCAACGCCGATTCTCCTAAAAAAACTCGAAAACATCGGAGTAAGAGGTTCGGCGCTGGAATGGTTCAAAAGCTATCTCACTGACCGGACACAGTTTGTTAGGATTGGCGAATTTACCAGTGAAGAGTTGGCTATTAATTACGGTGTCCCACAAGGAAGTATCCTCGGTCCAACGTTATTTTTGATATACATGAATGAAATCCTTTCCTTACAGCTGCCAAATTCGGACCTAATTTGTTACGCTGACGACACTGTAGCCCTCTTCAGTGGTAGATCTTGGACTGAGGCCATTGATATGGCAGAAAAGGGAATGTCGTGTATAGCTGACTGGTTGGATAATAATTTACTCACGCTTAATACTAAAAAAACCAAATTTGTAACGTTTTTCAAAACACTCTCATCGGCACCCTCTGCGTGTAATCAACTAACATGGTCATCTGCCTACAGTATGCATGAGTCAATTGAGCGTGTTGAAACGACTAAGTACCTTGGAGTGATAATTGACCAAAAATTGTCCTTCAGACAGCACATCACGTCGTTATCTAGCCGGGTCAGGAAGGTCATCTATATCATGAAGCTCCTGAGGGCCGGTGCGTCCAGAGAGGTTCTTATTCTTGTGTACTTCGGTCTCTGTCAATCCATTCTTCAATACTGTATTGCAGCTTGGGGCGGCGCCGCAAAAAGTATAATGATACTATCTGAACGGGCACAACGAGCGGTGCTAAAAGTGATGTTGAGGAAACCTTTTCGATTCCCTACCAACGATTTATACAAAGAAGTTTTGGTTCTTCGAGTTCGCCAGCTTTTTGTTTTAAAAGCTGTCGCAGAATCTCACCGTATTGCATTAGCTTCAACTGATCACGCGAGGCGCCGTAAAAAGCGTCTTAATCACATGGTCATAAGAACTCCTCGTGTAAAAACTGCATTTGCCAAGAGACTCCCCTTTTATCTGCACCCTACAGTATACAACAGAGTGTCACTTGCGTGTTCCGTTGACGACCTTCCCAGCATAATCTTCAAATCTAAAGTAAAAAAATGGCTTCTTACCCTGTCCTATGACGAAACCGAGGACATTATCAAGACCTAACTCACACTTGCTCTTTCTCTCTCTCACAAAACACACACACACACACACACACACACACACACACACACACACACACACACACACACACGCACACACACATACATATATATATACATATTCAAGCACGCCTTCTAACGGGTGCGCTTGCCCCATAATGTTACAATAGTTTGGGCATGTATACTGTTTTAGATTTTATAATTTCTTCGCACGGTCATCTTACTTCTTTATTTTTAAAGTCTACTTTGTTAAATCTGTATTCTCGGCTCCCAAAATACAGGCTGTGCCTAGTTTGGGGCTGACGGATATCCTTATCTGTATTTTCAATATTGCATGATCATATTCATTTAGTTAAAATAATGTATTGATGTAACATGTTGTTGTGGTAAATAAATTGTTATTATTATTATTATTATTATTATCATAATAAATATTACGTAATGTTCTGTAAGTTTATATCTTAAGCCATCGCTTAAGGCGCCAGGTGCGTTAAGGAATTAAAACGCGAACAAAAGACTCGTATCTCCGTGAACGAGGATGTGTGGGCGCACGGGATAAAGCATTTTAATTATATTGCGGAGGGCTATTATGTTTTCTTTTAGTGGATAATTGCTTTCAATATAATTAATGACAACAAACGTTTCATTTACACTAGTACGCGCTCAAGGCTTCTTCTTCGAAATTTATCGTAAAAAAATGTTGGGCATGTAGTTAACCATTTTTGCATTAAGTATAGCAAATTTAAGACCAGAAAATTAATATATTTTCTGTTTCATCATGAGAATTAAGGGGTTGAAGTACACAGAAACAAGTACTGCTGGAGAAGTAATAACATAGACAGAAGTAGTTGCTGTCAAAAATAGGCTTTATTATACAAAAAAAACCTTCTTATACTTCTGCACCGTTGCTGGCTGTTGCAGGAAATGCAGCCTGCTTTGAAGAAGCTATTCACTCCCACTGCCCAATTCATCACATTCCAGACTTGATATTTTACTAACGGTAATCCGAAGATAATAAGCAACGCAGTGTGCCTAATAAACAAACCTCAGGTGCGGCGGAATTAAACTCGCACACAATGTGCACGGGCCCGACATAAATAATTCGTCCCTTTAATTTCGCTGTGTACCTGTACTGAGTCACAGATATGAATAGAAGATACTGGATAAGACCAAGGACTGGATTTTCAATCGAGATTCAAAAAGAATGAGATTTAGTTCTCAGCATTATTTTTATTGTTTTAGTTTGCTAAGATGGTTTGGACATGTAGAGAGGATGGATGACAGAAGATTGATAAAAGGAGTGTATGAAGGAAGAGTGGATGGACAAGTTGGCAGAGAAAGACCTCGTTGAACGTACTCCGACCAAATTCGAGACATTCTGCAGAAAGGCTAGGTCAAGAGCACCCTAAATCGGCGTGCATGCATGAAGAATGTTAAGAGAGTTTATGAAGCGAAAGTTGTACCCGTACATATGTCAAGATCGTAGCAAATGGAAATCCGTGATCTCTACCTACCTCTCTGGGAATCAGGCGTGATTATATGTATGTATTTTTTTATTTGAGGTTGTAGGCACTAGCCTCCTCCCATAGATATAGAAACGGGCAGAAGTCCTTACGCTGGCCCGATGTTGACATACACCTTTGACACAGACGATGTTATTCTTGACCAGAAAGCTAACGGTAAATATCAAATAATAGTTCGTACATTCGAAAAACTCATTGGTTCGAGCCGGGGTTCAAACCCACGACCAGCAGCATGCTTGCACCATTAGGGTATACCGTAGCTATGACATAGTACGTATTAAAACAATTATGGTGGTATATTTTCTTATTAAGAATTCATTCCATCATTCATTTTCATTGTCAGCCTGTTTAGCCTAGTTGGTAGTGTCATTGCCTTCGAAGCTAGAGGTCCCAGGTTCGATTCCCCGTAAGGGCATTTGTTTCTGTGGTGAGGTGTTTTTCCTGAGACTTGGATGTTGTCTATGTATTTAAGTATATATCTATCGTCCTATACCCATGACACAAGCGAAGCCTTATTGAGCTTACTGTGTATCGAACCAGTCCGGTTCGATATGTGTAAAAAATGTCCCCTAATATTTAATTATTTATTCATTTCGGAGCGCTCGTGGCCCAGCGGCACCTGCGTACCAAAATCAAAATCAATATCAAAAATTTTATTCTGCAAATAGGCCACAAGGGCACTTTTACAAGTCAACACATGAATTATACAATTAAATAAATAGACAATGATAATTATAATGTTTTCAAAACAGAATTGCAGAACTAAAAAAAGTAGACAGTAATAATAATGATTTCAAAACTATAGTGATTAACAAACTCACAATACTCGTATTCAATTAAAATTAACTTACAATACATTATATATAAAAAAAAAATTTAGTGACGTATATATACGGTCTCTGTCCGAATACACAAAAGTATATACAATAAATTTAATATCTCTGAGATGTATATGGTCTCTGAGCGTCCATTATTCCTAAGTCCTTAGAGATGTACATGGTCTCTAAGCGTCTAAATTAAAATAAGTAGTAAATGAAAATAGCACTTAAGTAATTTATGCGTGTGCGGTATTCGAGGTTAAGCAATGTCTGCCCGTGGCAACTCTTGGATTGGTTACTAACCGCTTTGAGTGGTTACTAACTGAGCGTTCCCGTGCTTTGGCAGGCACGTTAAGCCGTTGATCCTGGCAGCTGTCTATGACAGCAGTCGTTAAGACAAGTTAGAGGCCTCTGGGTGGCTAGAGAAATTCTAACAGTCTAGTTACTCTAGTTGCCCACTCACTTGACAAGCCTAATCCTAATAAGGTCTAATTTCCCTCTTGGGTTGGGAGGACAGACGGCAGTCACTTTCGTAAAAACTAGTGCCTACGCCAATTCTTGGGATTAGGTAGCGGACCCCGCCCGCCTTCAGGATGCAACTGTTCTGGAATAAGGCTAGGAGGATGATGATGATTTTCTTAATAATTTTCGCAATTCCGTTATAATCGTTCAAACTTTGTCTGAGCTAGCCACTTCAATTCAGTCTACATCTAGATACAGAGCGTTACAATTTAAGTTGTTTATTTCATCTCGAGTGGGAGCGAAAGGGTTCCAGTGCTTAAACCCTCCTACTTTATATTCGGCCGTAAGAATGAACTGGTACGCTTATTGACTTCAAGAACACTTGGCGTATTGGTTGGATAACGTATAATTTCTTCTGAACACACGAACCTTTACTGTGTTTCTTGTTAAAAGTATAAAAGTATTATTTTCTGTTTTGAAGAAATATTCAAAGAACCTACCACATACGCCGTCCATTTTAGTCGGGACAAACGCTTTTTTACACAATGACGGTGGCAAACAAACTAAGGGCCTGCCTTATGGTAACACCGTAGCCAATTGAATTTTGAAGAATCATAAGCGTGTTGCTATCCCATTTCTAAAGTACAGTATAATTATTGTGAAAGTAAACAGACAATAATTTATTGATTTAAATGTAGATTTACACTTTTAAATAGTCAATTTGATGACGTTTACGCGCTTTTGGACGCTGGCGGTAATACGAATTGCTCATACAGCTTTTCGAGCCCGGCCCATGTATTCCCGGCGACTGACGTTCTTTATCAACTGCATTCAATAAGGCTGCAAAGTTATTTTACGTCTCGTGTGTTGCAACACTGTCTACGCTCAGGATTCTATTTTTGAACCACTCGCTTCGCTCAGGATTCTATTTCCGAACCACTCGCTTCACTCTTGGTTCATCCATAGAATCCAATCACTAGCTCATAGTTCAATGTAGTATGCAAATGTGCAGCAACATTCCTGCAGTGCGGTCGAAAAACTGCGATCGCCAACCCGCATGAAACGACGTCCTTCGGCTGATATGGTGGTGGTATTTTACGCGCGCCGATACCGTGTCACAAGTTAGAAAATGCACGCCAAACACATTGAAATGCGTTTGGGATGTGAAAGATATGAAACAAATTCAGGTCTAGCGCAATGGCTTATATAAATCAATATGTGCCTATCGGATATGAACTCGAAGCCTATTTCCTGTGACATAGGTATTGTATCACCAATATTCACCAGGGCTCAATTCGGTTTATCAATTACACATTCCCATCCCATTTCAATATGTTAGACGCGGTTGTTTTTGCCGAAATTATACATAATAATTAAATAAAATCGTTTATTTTTTACATACACTACACATCACAAAATTTTGTTAGTAATTAGAAAATTATTTAAATTGTGTTAGTAAAACACGAGATACTATTTTTTTTTTATATTGGGGGACAATCAATATAGTTTAGCTGGAAGAGATCCCTTGAAGGGATAAGCTCGCCTTTGTACGTCTACTTTTTGTTTGTTTATCGTTTTGTCGTGTTTTATGTACAATAAAGTAATACATACATATATACATACAATCTTACACTAATCGACCTAGTCCAAAACTAAGCAAAGCTTGTACTATGGATACTAGACGACGATATACATATATAGATTAATTCATACTTAAATACATAGAAAACATCCAAGACCCAGGAACAAATATCTGTGCTAAATGCACAAATAATGCCCGGCTGGGATTCGAACCCGGGACCTCCAGCTTCGGAGGCAGTGTCACTGCCAACTAGGCTAAACAGGCCGATAAAACAAACATTGGATTGCACATGCACAATTGCACAGTCATCCAATACGTAATGATACCTCACGGCATTAAGTCCGCCTTTTGTATTAATATGTGCAATAAAGTTTAAATAAATAATAAATAAATAAATGATAGGGCTGTCCATTCTTTCCGCGATCACCTTCAGGAGAGTGTTTGTGCTTTTGTGCTTGTTTGTTAGGGTTCCGTACCCAAAGGGTAAAAACGGGACCCTATTACTAAGACTTTGCTGTCCGTCCGTCCGTCTGTCTGCCACCAGGCTGTATCTCAAGAACCGTAATAGCTAGACAGTTGTAATTTTCACAGATTGTATATTTCTGTTGCCGCTATAACAAAAAATACTAAAAACAAAATAATAATAATAATTAAAGGGGGCTCCCATAGAAAAAACGTGATATTTTAGCCCTTTTTCATGGCTACCACTCCCCGAGCTAGATCTCAAGAACGAAGAGATAGCTAGACAGTTGAAATTTGCACAGATTATGTATTTCTGTTGTCGCTATAACAACAAATATTAAAAACCTGCTAAGTGCGAGACGGACTATTATAGACCATGCGGTACGGAACCCTTCGTGCGCGAGTCCGACTCGAACTTGGCCGGTTTTTTTGTAATAATAACACTATTTGCTCTTTAGTCATTCACCACCAGCAACACAACACTACATAAGTGATAAGATGTGAGTGAATGCTGGTGGTGAGTAAGTTCGGCAGATATCCCAAAGATGCGTTGCGAGAGAGGGACCTGCATATTTCTAGCTTTCAACACATGTATCTTCAAATCTATAAAAAGTCGGTAATACGCTTGTGATTCTTCAGCGGGAGTATGATGGTTGCCATTTTATCACTTATTGCCGTGGGTAGGGCTGCCATCCGTCCGGGGGGGTTTTCAAAAAGTGTCCAGGGAAAACCACACAACACTTTTACTTTGGGTAAAGTGCGTAACTACTCACCATTTATGGAGTTTTTTTACTCTCTAATTTTTTTAATAATATTATTTTTGGACACGTCCGGGGAAAAAATGCGATTTACGCCAAATGTCTTTGTCCGGGTTTGGCGAATTTAGAGATGGCAGCCCTAGTCGTGGGTAAGACGCCTGTCATTCTCGAACTCACATACTTGTCAGAACGTGACGAATATCTCATCAGTGATCAACTGTCATACGCATCCTGGAGTCGCGGTTGTCCTTACGCTACGGTGTCCGCTTTCCATGACATAGGCCGTAAACTTAGTTTACCGCCATCGTTTAAAAAACGTGCTAGTTTCACGCGTTGAAGATAGCATGCGTATTGCTTTGGAATAGGAAGCGATGGATAAAAATAGACCTCTCTGTATTATTGGAGTAACATCCAATACTATAAACTATGATAGTTTCAATTAATTCTATTGAGAGCGAGTGGACATTGTTATGTTCAATGTGCCAATGTGTATAAGCTCGTAAATAACTAAACTAAAAATATATGTGCATTGAACAAACCGATGTAGTTGTTATCTAAGTAATTTTTGTGAGTAAAAGTATGAATAATATGATTTACAGAGACATCATTAATGTGTTAACATTATGTTTAAAGGGTACCATTAAATTGTATTTTTTCTACAGGAAAATGACAGATGATACTTGTAATATCCTAGCATGAGTTCTAACCACTGCGCAATTATCTCGTAGCAGTTTTATTTTTGCTTCCCATGTATTTTCTATGATCTGCACTTTAAAACTTTATCTTCATTATTCCTTCCTTGGTAAACTGTTTTACGTTAAAATAAAAAAAGGAAACCAACTAAAAATGCTAATACTTTATTTCAAACTGTAAAACTAAAATACTAAACATACATGCCTCGATATCCGGTTTTATAAAAACCTAACTTAGGTAAGCAAAAAAGTTACATTTCAATAGAGCCGATCTTATATTATATAGTCACTACTTCAGCCTTTACAAGTTATCTGGATTTCTTCCCCATTGCCCTTGGCCACGGTTCATTTGCGCTCAATTACTTACGACAACGGGCTATTACACAAAGGTCAATGGACTAGGAAATTTTTGAAATATGCCCTTTTGTTTGCTCGAAGACTGAGATTTTTAAATAGATTTTAGATTGAGGCGACTTCCTGGCTTTACGGGGCGGGACCGATATGTAGTATTTTATACTTTGAGCTAAGCTTACTGATGTTGGCAAATTTCGTCACTTGACAAAATGCAGGAACCACTAGAGTGTCAGTCCAGTGCCCCTACAATAGATTAAATGTAGGGGCGCAGTATAGAAGCGGTACAGCGGCGTCGACTGACAGTATCTTCAATTGACTTCCAAATACATAGGACGTACAAAATAATATATGTTTGTAGACCGATTAAAAAGTAATATATTTTTATATTAACTCCTAATCAAACACTGACTAATATCCAATATGAGTAATAAATTTAAAATGCAGACGTTTATGAAACATTTAATATCAATCGATGCCTTGTAACAGGGCAATTTACCCACCACCACCACCATACAGCCCTAGGACGTCCACTGCTGGACACAGGCCTCCCCCAATCTCATGGGGGGTAAATGCCATAATCGCCACGCTTGGCATGCGGGTTGGCGAACGCAGTATCTCCCATTTCCCGGTGGTCATTCCCGGTTGTGGGCAATTTACACTACGCGGGAAATTGTGCGGGTTAAAAGGAAAGTACAATATGTGTGAAATATAGTAATGTGATGCAAAGTTAATCCGCAGTATAATTATTAAAGAAAACCAAAAATAAATAATAAATTTAGCACTCGGAGACTGCTTACCTTATATGTTCTGCCGAAGCCATGCCGTAGCCTTCACAAGGGTAAAGTCACGTACCTACAGGTAAATTACTTTCGAGACTTTTGCATTTGTAGTAGTGACCTCTGTAGCCAGCCTCACACACATACGTGTGTCTGTGTACGTCAACGTGTACGTGTGTCTCTGTAAATATACAAATACTACTACAAATGTAAAAACGTCTCGAAAGTAATTTACCTGTACTACATAAAGTAAATAAGTCTCAGACACGGACGTTGTCACAAAATTGCGCAGTATGAAATCGAATGTTAGAATCACTGATTATTCATTGTACGGGGTTGTATTACGCGGTGAATTCCTAAGCAGCGACACTAATCATTCTCATATAATCAACAGAAACTATTTTTACAAGCAGCAGTTATCAGTATCACAAATAATTTTATAAAGATGATATGACAGATGAAGCTTTTTCTTTAGGCGGCCTCTATGGAAGCATTTTTAAATGAGGTCAAATAAACACTAAACTCAAAATTTATTTTAAGGACCAATCTCCTCTCGTGTAATATAACTATCTGTATATGCTGACATAGGCGAAATACCGCTTGCAATTTCAAGCCGACAAAAAAAAGAGATCAAAGGTATTTAGAACTTATGGCGCCTTGATCGATCTCTGTATCGAGTCAGGTCTCAACGAATCGAATGAAGGTTCTGGTTTTCCAGTTAACGTATTTCAATTGATCGCGCTCTTGTATCAATGTTAGATCTTCGACATAATTACATAGCAATATCTGTAACTGACTCGCATTGTCGAACGCATGACAATATCCATACATCGCATGTCCATGCACGAGCCATGTTCAGGAAGCGGTTCTCATCTCGCTTCCGATGTTTATGCGTCATTGCCTAAGCTAGGACAGATCGTAAGTTCTATACTGCTTTAAGTGTTTATCTGTTACAATAAATGGATTACCAATTACTGAATTGCAGTTTAAGAAAACCACTGGAAAAGGGTCGTGATTTTGTCGCAATGAAATTAAAGTTCATCGTTTTTCGAAATATAATATCTCTTGTTTTATTATCCACTACCACCACCACCATATCAGCCGTCGTCCACTGCTAGATATTGGTCCCACCCAATTTCATGGGGGGGAAAATCCACCTCCACTTGCGTGTATCGTATGAGAGCGCAAGGTACTAATATTAAAATTGGACTGGAATGAAATTGTTAATTCCACAAAATTTTAAATAAGCGAGAATTTTAGGGTATGATTACATAGCAACAGTTGTTATTACTTCAAGTTGTAACGGATTCATATTGTAAACATCACTTGTCCAATCCAATTGTCCATGCATGGGCCGTGTTCAGGAAGCAGTCGCCTTTACGCTTCCGATCTTTCACGCGTCAATGCATAAGATAGATTCACTGATAGAAAAGGTACATATGGTACATGGATTAACAGGATCATCAGTGATTGACGTGAATTGTTGCGTTATGTATTTAAATTTATATACTACATTAGCTAGCGGGTCAGTGTCACCTGTTTGCCGCGGACACAACACTTGCAGGCTTGCGGTCGGGTATTCCGCTCCCAATGGCTAATACAGCCACGAAAAATATTGTCTGCCAACTTGACACTGCTTAAAGTCTGTGATAGAGTTAAAGGCCATTGATGATGCTGACACTAAAGAGATAAGATAAATATCAACAGATATAGGTCAGATCTGATTGCCATCTCGGTTATATTTAGTATCTGGGGCACTGGTTTACCGAGAACCTCTCAGACGATCTTGATGTGGAGCTGTAGCGTAAGGCATTGGCAGTGAGGAGCAACATTTAAGGCCACAGGCCCGCACGTTGTACGACGGAAATCAAAGGATGGCAGGAGGTCCTTTTAAGGGCATTTTGCCAGGCTTTTAACACGCGTAGCTTGTGGGCTAAGTGCACGCAGAGATCTATCAATGCCTTATACGCGTTCAATACAATATAATGGTTTCAGAATGTTGTTTGGGGCTACCTCGTTTTTGCAGTGCTTCAGGTACATATGTTTTAAGAAGGGAGATTTGATAGCTTTCACCTTTCAGGCCATACTTCGAAAACGAGTTACCTCCGCTCGAGTGCCGCGTGCGAGACAGTACCAACAGTCTCCTGAACACCATTTTTGACAGATTGGAATGCCCAATTGTGAAGCACTGGAACTGTGTACATGTTCACTCACAAAAGTGTTTGATATTAATTCAATTTGATGTAAATTATTTTAAATTACGGACATTTGGACCCCTATATGTCCTAAAACTACGACCAAGACCACCGTGGGGCATGGGCAGCAGCATCCCTGGATAAGATTCTGCAATTGCCAACTCGCATGCAAAGCGTGTCGATTGTGGCATTTACTCCCCATGACATTGGGGAGGCATGTGTCCAGCACTGGACGTCCTTGGGCTGGTATGGTGGTTATCATTATTATAATTTAAACTGGGGACGGCACTCTGTAGGTGTGGTGTTTTGTTCCTGGATGTGTGTAAGAAGAAGAGCCCCCGACAATATGTTTTATTGAGAATGAGGAACCTACATAATAATTTTAACTATGACTGTCAATACAGCAGATTCTCAAATCAATACGAATATTATGCGACTGGCATGCCTCCAAAGGCTACACTTTGCTCATTATCGTAAACAAAAGCAAATTGGAACAAGGAAAGCCAGGAGGATAATTCTGTAACATTACAAACAAGCGTTACGATACATCAACAGTCATTTTCACTTACAAAAAATGACAAATAGGTTTTAGACTTACCTGACAACAGAGTTCGAAAATATCCGCTCGGAAAAAGTGATCAAAATATGCTACACGCTTTTGCTGTAAAAGCCGCGGTTGCTCAGATTTTTTTGGCCCTTTTGAAACATAGATAATTACGAACCCGCTGTACCTTCGAAACGTTACAATCGACCTGCGTATACAAAACACGGCGTTTTTCATTTGTGTTCCAAGTATTCAAACAGCTTGTACGAATCGGTTCAGTACATCCTTCAACACGGACTCGGGTACTGATCAAACGAAATGGAGTGCTCATAATGTATATTCAAAGTGTCATTCTGCCGCTCCGTGCTCAGAATTCGATGCGAATCGCGACCGGAATGGATTATCCGATGATTGGTACATGCGGTATAATTGATTGAAAATAGGGATAATTACGGATAACTCATTTAATGGTGATTGCACTGAAACACACATGGAGCTCTTTGGCATTCAAAGGGTAAAACGAATTGGCATAAAAAACACTAATAATGATACCCAGTTTCCGCAGGATTTGCCCTATTATTGAACTCAAGTTGGACGTGGCAATAATTGGGACGCCGACGATAGATAGGTTCAACCAGTCACATGGGTAAATAACTTAAAGTTAATAAACACAGTTGAAAAGTCTGTACAATCAGTATTAGAAGTAGCTGCGCATTTGAAAATTTCAAAAGTCAACAATGGAATACGATCTTTTGACCTTTTCATATGGGTAGAAGTTTAGTAGTGACTTTTCATACTGACTGTACTCAAAACACGTTTTAAAAGACAAATCTTGTGAGCGGTTATGAAACCATATAGGATTGCCACAAACGAGACATGATACTTAAAATACTACCATTTTATCACCAAGTATTGTCTGTGGCTGACCAATTATCTATGGAGTATGATTATTTGCTCTGTTATCTGTGGTTCTCTCATTCAGGTTGTCATGTTGACAGTTGAGAGACGTTGATAGTTCGAACTTGAAGAGAACTTTCTGAACACCAGGGGCCTTTCAGCTCGAAGTACGATTTTTTCTATGGAAATGTTAGTTTAACTTGTTTGTACCAGATGTCACTGGGTGCTATCTCCATCGCACTTGCATATTGAAGTGACAGAGATGCAGGGGTCGTGCGGTTAGTTCTTACTAAATACACAACGGCGCTACGATCTACGTATGTGGAGTATTTCACTGGTATATCTCTATCTCAGTATATATATTGTACTTTGTGCTGAAGACTTCGAGATATTTATGTTTCTAATTATTCTTTCTTGGCCTCGCGTGATGGATAATTACATGATTAGATTAGATTAGATTATTTTATTTCATGATAAGGAATTACAATATAAATTTGCATACATGTCAAAATTATACGAATTGCTATCATGATCGTCATAACAAGGAACATAATGATAATAATAGCACAATGTCAACATAGGTAAAATAATATAAACGATAAAAAGTAAAAAGAAAAACAAATGCATTTTCCATTTGGAATCGTCAAGCCAGTTAAAAAATAATTAATGTCCATATAAATACATTTAAAATTAAATTGATTCAATACAAACATCAGTAATTATTATTTACATTTCCATATCCATATACTCTTTAACAGAGTATAATGGATTTTCCAATAAAAGGTGTTTCAGGCGGCGTCGAAATGCTTCGTCAGATGGTTCAAGTCTAAGATCAGCGGGCAGTCGCTCGTAGTACGTAGGCCCAATGACACGTGGATTCTTGCCTGCAAGTGCCATGCTGCATGTACACGAAGCAAAAATAATAAAACGTCTTATTGCCTAACAGTTAACGTCAAATACAACCGTAAGTAAACTAAAACCGTGTCGCCGCCGGTAAATTGATGCATACACACGATCGGTTGCAGTACCCGGATGGGAGTTATTTATAACTATGTAACACTACCTCCCAACACAATTAAATCACTCACTCTGTAACAACAATTTTATAATAGTTCTTTTTTAGGGTTCCGTAGTCAACTAGGAACCCTTATAGTTTCGCCATGTCTGTCCGTCCGTCTGTCCGTCCGTCTGTCCGTCCGTCTGTCCGTCCGTCCGCGGATAATCTCAGTGACCGTTAGCACTAGAAAGCTGAAATTTGGTACTAATATGTATATCAATTACGCCGACAAAGTGGTAAAATAAAAAGTGGAAAAAAATATTCTATTAGGGTACCTCCCCTATACGTAAAGTGGGGAGTGATTTTTTTTTTCATTTGAACCCTAACGTGTGATATATTGTTAGATAGGTATTTAAAAATAAATAGGGGTTTACTAAAATCATTTTTTGATAATGTTAATATTTTCGGAAATAATCGCTCCAAAAGTAAAAAAAAATGTGTCCCCCCCCCCCTCTAACTTTTGAACCATAAGTTTTAAAAATATGAAAAAAATCTCAAAAGTAGAACTTTATAAAAACTTTGTAGGAAAATTATTTTGAACTTGATAGGTTGAATAGTTTTTGAAAAAATTACAAAAATAATTTCTGAACTAAGTTTGTAATTTAACCGTATAAACAGGTGTTTATTGTACCTGTCATTTCTACAAAATCACGTGCTTTCAAAGGTTTTGTGTTTCTGTACTTAATATGTCAACTTAATGTGACGGACGGAAAACTACGGAACCCTACACTGAGCGTGGCCCGACACGCTCTTGGCCGGTTTTCTTTCCAATGTGTCATACAATTAGCTCGTAAGTAAGCTTATTAACAATATTGTTCACGATTTCGGTGTCGATACAAACCCCATAGGGTTTAACGACACTTTTCCGTTATAACAATGTATCAATTTTCTATTGTAAATAAATAAATAAAATAAAAAAAAATTCAGCAGCAATATTTTACTAAAAAAGATACTTACGAATCGTTATAAAAATCAAATCATGTTCGGTAGACCACATTTTCGTAAAAAGATCCGTACATCATTTAAATATGGCCCGTGGTCGCTTACTATTGACCTCATAAGAAAAGCAATGAAGAGGGCTATGCTGGGAGTTTTTCTGCGTGATCGCCGCATCAGAAATTAGACCATCCGCAGTAGAACTAAAGTAACAGATATAGCCGCCCAGCGGACGGGGTGCATTGCACGTAGGACCTATGGCCATTGGGGCGGAAAGGTTGTCGAGTGGCGACCGCGAGTACGTGCCTGGCATACCGACGCTGCACCTTCCAGTAGGTGACTCATCAGTCAGGTCATCACCTGGTAAAGGTTGCAGGAGTCCGCTGGATGCGGATGGCGCAGGACCGGTCGTTGTCGCACTCTTTTTCACCGACTTCAAAAAAGGAGGAGGTTCTCAATTCGTCGGAATATTTTTTTTTGTATGTTCACCGATTACTCGGAGACTAGTGGACCGATTTCAAAAATTCTTTTTTGTTTGAAAGGGTGTGTTTTCTAGTTGGTCCCATTGTCACCAAGTCTGGATCTGATGACGGGATCTTGGAAAAATCGAGGGAACTCCTCAAATTATATACCAAGAGGAAGGGCTAAGTAAGGCTACATCGAAGGAACTCCTTAAATTATATAGCAGGAGGATGGGGTCTGGCAAAGTTTGGAGTCGGTGTTTTTTTGTAAAAAAATTACTTGTTGTTAATTTACGTTATAATAAATAAAATACCTAAATTGATATTGGGGGACTATCTTACACAAATCAGCCTAGTCCAAACTAAGCAAAGGTTGTGTTTGTATTATAGGTACTAGATGATGATATACATATTTATATAGATAAATATATACTTAAATACATAGAAAACATCCAAGACTCAGGAACAAAGATTCGTGATAATTGCACAAATAATGCCCAGACCGGGTTTCGAACCCGGGACCTCCGGCTTCGTAGGCAGGGCCACTACCAACTAAGCCAAAGTGGTCGTCAAAGTCAAACTTATGACATGTAAAAGTGGCCTTTTGCCTATTTCCAAGTTTTTTGTTTTGTTTCACTGTTTTAAGAAAAATATGTTGTGTAGTAGACTTATTATTCTCCTGATCAAAAAAACAAGTTTTGGAGATTTAAGGGGTCTCTGAAAGTCAAGCGTAAGTATTAATCGTAAATGTATACAAAAAGTTTCACTATGGCAAGTGCCAATCCATGTCCACATCCACAATATATTTACGACAGCCGATTTAAAAGGTTCTCTGTATATGTAGTGACAGTCAATTTTCATTATTGGTTTCTAAGTTTTATTAGCCAACGTCTGGACCGCCGTTCGACGAGATTGGTGTGATATCACTTTACTGGAAGTGATCTCGAGCTCATCAACTCATCATACATTGTTGTATATTGTACGCCTCCAACAATTCAGTTCGATTTTTCATTTTTAGGGTTCCGTACCCAAAGGGTAAAAACGGGACCCTATTACTAAGACTTCGCTGTCCGTCCGTCTGCCGCGAGGCTGTATCTTAAGAACCGTAATAGCTAGACAGTTGAAATTTTCACAGATTGTGTATTTCTGTTCCCGCTATAACAAAAAATACTAAAAACAAAATAATAATAATAGTTAAGGGGGCTCCCAAACAAAAAACGTGATATTTTAGCCCTTTTTCATGGCTACCACTCCGAGCTAGATCTCAAGAACCGTAATAGCTAGCTAGACAGTTGAAATTTGCACAGATTATGTATTTTTATTGTGGCTACAACAACAAATACTAAAATCAAGTTAATAATATTAATTAAGGGGGCTCCTATACAACAGAGTAGTTGTTTGCGTTTTTTCTGGTACGGAACCCTCCGTGCGCGAGTCCGACTCGCACTTGGCCGGTTTTTTTACCTTTAATTTTATGTTTCGAATTTTCGATGGCAGGCGTTACTACCTAATACAAAATTATATTTCTTCATTTTTATATTTTCCTGTGTCATTGAATACGAGCGTAGCGCTACGAAATCCTTGGCAGTGAAAGTGCTTACCTATACAAGGCCCTGAAACGCTACGTGAGCTACGCCGTAGCGCAAAGTAACATTTTTACAGTACATATTATGGTGCTACTTTACCGCACGAGTGCGGTAATCAGCAGATTACGTGCATATGTCGAAACTTTAAAGAGCCATATGTACTGTAAAACGTTGTACGATAGACGTGCGAACAGGTAATTCGCAACTCGTGACGATTTGAAACACTCCCTTCGGTCGTGTTTCAATTTATCACCAATAATGTACTATTCCTTGTCTATCAGCAGGGTTCGAACTTTTCGTGCCGATGACGTAAAATTGTATACTCGTATGATGATTCCAATTGGTGTTGTAGTAATGATCAATCATGCATTTACCTATATAATGGTATTTTTTTCAAATATGGCCTATTGCATCCGAAGATTATAAAAGATTTCTCTTTCTATTCGAACTCATATTCTTCCAAGTTTTATACGGGTTATACGAATGTTGAATCTAAATATGAACTGAAACTCTCTGCATTTATGATGGTATTTTTTCAAATACGGCCTATTTGACAAAATACCATAACACCAATTGAAATCACCTATATGCAGTGTGACGTCAAGTTTACGTCATCGGCATGAAATGTTCGAGCCCTGTCTATCAGCATAGCACAGCCAACGATTTCGTAGCGCTACGCTCGTAGCCGATAACATACGAAAAACCGTATGTAGCGGAAAGCGCCTACGGGACAAGCGCCCACCTAGTGGGTTCCTGGCACTGAAAGTGTTAATTAGTGTGTGTTGTGTTGTTAGTGTGTATTTGGGCTCCCCTAGGGCCCAATGACCACAATGATGATGATGATGTTGGTAGTGGTGATGATGATGATGATGATCATTATGACTAGTTGGTAGTGACACTGCCTCCAAAGCTAGAGGTCCCGGGTTCGAATCCCGGCCAGGACATTATTTGTGCATTTAGCACGGATTTTGTTCTTGGGTCTTGGATGTTCTCTATGTATTTAAGTATGTATTTATCTATATAAGTATATATATCGTCGTCTAGTACCCATAGTACAAGCTTTGCTTAGTTTGGGACTAGGTCGATTTGTGTAAGATTGTCCCCCAATATTTATTTATTTATTTATTTATGATGATTATGATTATTATGATGATGATGATGATAATGATGATGATGATGATGATGATAATGGTGATGATATCGGTAACTATCCGTATTATCGTGTTTTTATGACTTTTCGTATTAACAATAACGAGGTTTGCCAAAATAGTAACACATATTTACTTCAAAACTCACTGTCTTCGAGAATGTATGGTATGTATGGCATTAAACCTTGGCAATTTTTTATGCCAAAAAAACAGTTTTTGGATGTAGCGTTAGTTAAAATAAAAATCTCGTTTACGTTGTTAGAGACGTCAATAAGTATATGTGGATTTCATATATGAAGTGCATAAACAGCATACTAATGACGAAAAGTATGTATGATAGCTGTATATACTTTGTCGGCCTGTTTAGCCTAGTTGGTAGTGACACTGCCTCCGAAGCTGGAGGTCCCGGGTTCGAATCCCGGTAAGGGCATTTGTTTCTGTGGTGGTGTGCTGTGGTGTGGGAGATTTGTTCCGGAGACTTGGATGTTTTGTATGTATTTAAGTATATCGTCGTCTAAAATCCATAACACAACCCCCAATGGGCTACTATGGGACTAGTTCGATTTGTGTAAAAAATGGTCCTATAATATTTATTTATTAATATGTAGGTGGACTGATGACCTGGTAAGGGTCACGGGTGTCCGCTGGATGCGGGTGGCGCAGGACCCGTCATTGTGGAAGTCTTTAGGGGAGGCCTATATCCAGCAGTGGACGTCTTTCGGCTGACATGATGATGTAGGTAACACGGAGTATGTATATAGTACGTAGCTATTATGATACTTAGAGTTCTGTAGTGCACCACATGTAGATCCTCATAATACCAGCGTCGTTTCTCCTTCTGTGTATAGACATTATGCTGAGTGAACTCCGTTTTTTGTATAAAGTTTAATTTAAGTTATCCCTCTGTATATTATGAATTGTAAAAATGCGAAGTTAAGGTTTGTCTTTTAAATATTTTCTATCGAAAATAGAGGAGATAGTTTTTTTTTTCAGAATTTGGCACTGTCAAATGTAAATCGAAGAACCGATAACTCTTTGTGCCATTATTTCCATTAATATATTTTAAGTTTTAACGGAGGAATATCAACTTAATACTCGTAGAAAATCGATGATAGCGCGTGGAGCCCCTTAACTGAGCATTTTTAGATGTCGTTGCAATAAGGAGCGTTATTCAAAAACCGAGTCGTCCTCACCGATCACCTCACACCTCACCCATTTTTATACGGAAACTGTAAAGAATTGACAAATGATCTTTGTTAGTTTCCATATAAAAACGGGTGAGGTGTGAGGTGACAGGTGAGGACGAGTCGGTTTGTGAGTGTACCAATGTTCATTTAACTTTGATGCTGATAGTAGGTACTGAAAACCTGACGTAGAAGTGTGACGCATAAAGCGTGTCACAGACTGGAGCAACATGCTGTGGCGGCCGCGGTGGCGGCCAGTTATACACTATGACAATCCTAACAATCATTCAGACACACGCGGTCTTAATTGTCATACTTACAACTGGCCGCCACCGCTCCAGTGTGTGGCACGCTTAACTCTCGTCATGGGTTTTGAATGAATTTGCAACGATCATGATCACAGCTTTACATCATGTACGTAATTAAAAAGAACGAGTTTACTAATACTAATAAAAAAATAATTAAAAAAACTAACTAATACTATATTTATTTATTTATATGACCGACCGACAAACACTTTGGCTTAGTCGGTATTGACCCTGCCTAAGACACCGGAGGTCCAGGGTTCGAATCCCGTTCAGGGCATTATTTGTGTATTTAGCACGAATATTTGTCCCTGCCTTGGATGTTTTCTACGTATTTAGGTATGTATTATCTGTCTATATTATTATCTTTACGGCCTGTTTAGCCTAGTTGGTAGTGACTCTGCCTCCGAAGCTAGAGGTCCCGGGTTCGAATCCCGGCCAGGGCATTTATTTGTGCGTTTATCACGGATATTTGTTCTTGGGTCTTGGATGTTTTCTATGTATTTAAGTATGTATTTATCTATATAAGTATGTATATCGTCGTCTAGTACCCATAGTACAAGCTTTGCTTAGTTTGGGACTAGGTCGATATGTGTAAGAATGTCCCCCAATATTTATTATTATTCACCTTATTTATTTCTTTTTCTTGGGTTAGATTTTTTACAATAAATTTATCAAATGTAAAATATAATAATACACGTACAAAGTATAAAAGCATTATAAAAAACCTAACCTAGAGTGCCGCCGGCAGCGAGGCGGGCCTAAGCTACCGGTGGTTAGGGCGACAGAGAGAGGAACCTCCGGACTATCCGCGCCGTGTCCAGGAGTACCGCCTTCTGTATTTGACCCTTGACCCAGCCATCTAACGAGAGTCTCTTGAGATGTTGGTCGAGACTCTTCGCTATTAGACCGTTCACAGAGACGACTATCGGGACAATAATCATTGAATCAACATCCCACATGGCGGTTACCTCATGTGCCAAGTCTAGGTACTTGCTGACTTTGTCCTTCTCAGCTTTCACGAGGTTCTCGTCATGGGGGATGGTGATGTCAACGAGTACTGCCTGGCGCTTCAATCGATCTGTCAGCACGATATCAGGCTTGTTGGCTACAATAGTCCTGTCCGTGATGATAGATCGATCCCAATAGAGCGTTGCACGACCATTTTCGAGAACTGGCGCAGGTGTGTACTTATAATACGGCACTTCGAAGTCCACAAGACCGTATAAAAGAGCAAGCTGCTGGTGAATAATCCTGGCCACCAAGTTATGTCTGTGCAAGTACTCGCCGTTAGCAAGATGACTACAACCAGAAATAATATGCCTGAGTGACTCTCCGGGACGGCGGCATGCCCGACAAATGTCGACCGTACCGTCCTTCAGGATATATTTCCGGTAGTTGTTCGTCATGATAACCTCGTCCGCAATTGCACAGACAAAACCTTCAGTTTCCCAAAACGTAACCACTAGCACCGTAGTAGCTTATTGGCTATGTGCACGTCTGAAACGTCAAACGTCAAAGGTCCCGAGACAATGTCAAAACTCAGAGATGTCAAATAATGACACCTGAATATTTTATTCACTTTAGTAAACGAGAAGGACCCCGTATTGGAAATTTAACTGAAATAAATAAGAGAATAAATAAATACATACAAACGAAACGAATCGTAGGAAACCGTTAAGAAACCAACAGAAAACGTGAAAGTAAATTTGACAGTTGTCCTCGGTAAGTGCACATTTCTGCCATGGTGTGCGCTACGATCGCCTATTAGCTTACCCCCACCACCTAATTCGCACATAGCCAATACCGTCACGTTATATGGCCAAAATTCAATAAAACGTCACATAAAACGTGACGTTATAAGCTATCGTGCTACCTACGCTGATAAACGAATTGTTTATAGCACGCATACAAAATAATTCACTTCATAGGGGTCGAAGTTGCACCACGTCCGTAGGACCCTGGACTACCCACCGTTTCCCTACATGTGACCCCTGAGTGGTGCTAAAAGTGGAACAAAACTGGCAACCGTACTTGTCTTCTCGAAGTTCTCACGGTTCTAAATTAAATGCCATACGATTATTTATTTATTTACTTACTTCATTGCGCATACAATAATTTAATTTCGAATTTCATATGAGGTTATGAATAATGGATTTGGTTTTGAATTTGTGATGCTAGAAATGATTTCGTAATGCATATGTATTAATGATTGCACGGTATTAGATATAATTAAATAGTGAATATGTATAATCTATTTAGAATTGCAATTGTGCTGCTATAATTATATTTCGGTTTTTATAATTCGGCTCGTACTTTTGGTACCGTTTGAAGGTATAGGTGTTTTTTTTACATAGGAGGCAAACGAGCAGACGAATCGCCTATTGCCGTTTCCCTTTGGGGTAGGCAGAGCTTGACCTAATACCTTTATTTTAATCATTCATTAACAATGTAGGTGTTACACGTCGAGAATTGCCCGTCATAACATTCATAAATTATAAGTTACAACATATGGTCTACTGCACTTTTTTTGCGGCTGGTTCAAGATTAATACCAGTTAATTATCAGCAACAAAACACATCACGTCGTCATAAAGTATACATATTTACAATACAATACTCGTACGATATGAATTGACAAAAATATTAATTTAACTGCAATATAGGAACCTAAGGTATTAGAAACCAAACTGGGCAAAACTGAAATCGATAACTTCGTCTTAAATGCCCTCTACGTGCAACTAACTTTCTTTCACCCCGACTATTTATCATTGCGCTAAACCAGTTCTATTTTTAAACCGCGCGTGTTAACCGGCCCCTAAATTAACGAAGGGTTAATTTTAAACTAGGCTTTTAGTGAGCCGCTGACTTGTTTATTTTGTGGAGAAAGCAAGGGTAATGAATCTGGTTTATATTTGAATATTGTTGGTAAAGGTCCTAATTTGACGTTGAGATAGGTTAGGGGTAGGATAACGTATTGCTAAGAGTAGGTACATTGTTAATGTGAAAAAACATGTGTGATAATAGAAGTTTTGAGCTTGTTTCTATGTTTTGAAGTTATGCTTGCTTGTTGTGTTGACTGACATAAACGTACCTGTTCTAGACATTATGCCAATACGATAATTTCAATTTTAATATTGTAAATAATTTAAACTTTTTTGGGTTCATATTGGCTCATATAAGTACCCTTTTTCTGTAGAATTCTTCTAGTAATACCGTTGTATGGTCATAATCATCATTCTTAATTTTGGTGTTTGTAATTTTTGTTTTTAATTAATTATGCTACTACCATCGTTACTCATAATATAATAATGAACTTTCCGGAAATTTTGACTCATAATGTCATCACTGATATTATATTGGTTCACATAATGTTGTTTTTAGTATTATTTTTATTATTAAAGTTATTTTAGAGACGTATTAGAACTCATATTCTGACCCACCAGCGAGTCGACGGAGCCTCGCCTTGCGGGGTTTCTTCTTTCTGCTCTGAGGGTGAGGGACACAATATAACGAACGAACCTACCTGCGAGAAACGACTGTAATATTAAGCAATTCTGCACCAACGACCCCAGGATGAAGGTAGTGACGAACCATCTATCACTGAGAAGGGTGGTTTCTCCAGGGAGAGTTCTCCAGGCCACTGAAGCTTCTTCCACATGGTTGCTCGACTGGGTGTCAGGTTATACCGCCATTGCCGCGTCCGTTGTCTAGCAGAGAGCACCGCGACGACTCCTGGGTCGCCGCCTGAAAAGAACCACTAGCGGTGGCAGGTGAGGATGACAATTGGGTCGGAATAGATGTTATTTCCATTCTCCCCTTACTCCCCCCGTTCTCCCGCACTCATTAAATTTTGAAACAATAAAACTTGCGTACTTATGAAATCCATCTTTTTTAATGTTATTCAGAATTTTGCGCTAAATCGCGATCCATTACATGTAATGCACCGTCAAACTAGCTCGTCACGTCTACGTGACGTCAGAAATGGATGGCTACTCGTATGTACATTTGTTCATTACCTGTAATGCACGGACGTGCCGGCCCATGTCAGTGGTGAAAGCGAGGGACAGTTATAGTGTTAAATAATATCTTTGGAGATCTGATTTATGGTACTGGTACAAGAGGTTGTAAAAACAGAAATCATGTCACATTGACAGTAGTTTGCATACATTTTTACTCGTGTCTCTAATTCCATCCCACACCTTACCTAGTTCAGTATTGGATACGAGTACAATTTATGGCTTATGAATAATAAATAAATATATATATATATATGCATGAACATAATACAGTCCTATTACGAGATCAGCAGGTTAATCACGTAAGAGTTCGAACTTACGACAGGTAAATCCTCAGAGTACCCAGAGTAGACGTCAAACAATAATACTGCTAAGAGCGAGAAGATCATATACTAAATTGAATAAGAGCGACAGAGAGGGATATATTATTTGTTGTCCTTGTCATAGTTCCGCTTTTCTTTATTTGCCTCAATGCCATCTAAACGTCAAGTCAAATAGTTTGAGGCAAAGAAACGATTACCCGGCTAAATTAAAGAGGTTGTTTATTGTAAGCCGCCAGACGTTTAAGATTAGTTCTCATTTAAGCTGCATAAGAGATTTTCTGTCCCCCTTGGTGAAACTTGTATATGATCTCTATAGAAATTTTTACTCTGAGGGTAAATCTAACAGGTCATGTTTACTATGAAAAATGACATTTAGATTTACCCGTAGAAAGAGGATACTATAGAAGGAGCATTAGCGTATCACCAAAAGAGACGGACTTATGATAACCTGACTAAATTCAGATGTACCATAAGACTGATACATCCTTTAGCACGATTGTGACATCCCATCCTTAGTCGTGTTATATGTAATGACAGTAATGGCATTCATCGATGACGTTTCGGCGACGGTGACAAATATACGCCTTATACGCGATAAGGGACAGGAGATAAGTCAGTGCAACTCGCTCCCTCGTGTATTTCTCTCTATGCTTACATTTCTTTCACACCTCTTCGTAATGTACCTTACGCACGGTCGAAAACGTTGCGTAATTCCAACACTCAGACTCGCTTTAGCGATCAAGATAGTTTGTGTTGCCTTAATAATAATCGTATGGCATTTATTTTCGTACCGTGAGATCTTCGAGAAGACAAGTACGGTTGCCAGTTTTGTTGCACTTTTGCACCACCCAGGGGTCACGTGTAGGGTACGGTGGGTACTCCCTACGGACGTGGTGCAACTTCGATCCCCCTTTGTCAAGTGAGTGGGCAACTTGACTGTTAGAAGTTCTAAGCCGCCTGAAGGCCTCGAACTTGGCTTAACGACTGCTGTCATAGACAACAGCCGGGATCAACGGCTTAACGTGCCTTCCAAAGCACGGGAGCGCTCAGTTAGTAACCACTCAAACGGTGTGTTGCCTTTATTTCTAATTAGTCTTCAAATTGTATTCAAATTGAATGCATCCTAAATTGGAGTGGGCTAAATGCCAGTTAATTACAGGGAATGCGTTAGATTGGTTATCTTCAAAAATACGTTCGGCACGTGAGGACAATGCTGGTAGGGATGGCGGGAATTAATTTGGAAGCCGGGGAATGTAGGATTTTGGGGAAGCAAATTACTGTTTGGGGAGAATAAGTTTTCAATTGTTTGTACTTAGTTGAATCTTTACGGAAATATCGTCGATAAGGATAACCTATGGGTTATACTACGCTACGCGTACGGAAAAAGCCGCTTTCTGGCCAAGTGTAGTAATAAAATGATGTACATAACACGGGAGGTAATAAATAAAGTCCTCGATCGCAGATATATATACGTCCCTCGTCTACAGCTCGGGCCGCAAAATCTACAATCTCAGCCCTTCTTTGCTTTACCACCCTAGTTGTGTAATGTACTATTACAGTACATATGGTGCTACATTATCGCACGAGTGCGGTAATCAGCAGATTACGTGCATATGTCGAAACTTTAAAGAGCCATATGTACTGTAAAACGTTGTACGATACACGTGCGAACAGGTAATTCGCAACTTGTGTCGATTTAAAACATTTGGTCGTGTTTTAATTTATCACCACTCGTTGCGAATTCCCTGTTTTCGGTACTTGTATCGTAATGTACTATTATGCAACAGTTACATAATAAGGGTTCTTAAAATTTGAGAGTCGCTGTAACAATACGAAGGTTTTAAGAGAACTTTAAGACCTTATTATGTAAAATTAAAAATTAATAATCGATATGGTGGCAGAATACAGGCATAGACGTGTGCCTCTTTTAGAAATAAAAAAAATAACAGTTGTGTAATAATGTATGAAAATCCATTTTGATTCTCTCAACAGTCATACTGACTTGTCTATGGTATGGCATTTCTATAAAAAGTTTATTGATTTAATACTGCTGTCAGTCATTTAATTGACAGATTATGATACTGGAGTAGAAAAAAAATAACATTCCTATGTTCCGGCATTTCTCGAGCGTACATTCAGGCGGACCATGCACATCCCTAGGATATATTTTTTTATGTCTCTGTTCATCCCTGTAACATGCCGGTTACGCACATTTTTCCATTCAAACCCTTTGTTAAGTTTTTGACTTCAACATTTATAAATCAAATTGAATACTGATCATACAAAATACTTTTATTATTTCAACATTGTTGATCAATGATCGTTGTCAGATGAGTTGATGTGATTTTATGTTTGTATCAAATTCATCTTATATCTGAAGATCGTTTTTTTTTCTATAAAAAAATATTATCATTCTCCCAGCGGTTTTCCCAGTTGGATCCTATAGTTGGATTGGACAAGTTGGATTTTAAACTTGCATTGGTACATAAAATGCTGAAGAAAAAATACTATTTAAATATCAAATGAAACAAATACAAATAAACACAAAGCCCCACCCTACGCCGTACCTTATCACCGTTCGAGATCAAGTGAACACGTAAATTTCCTACGTGCGTACCTATGCCGAATACAACTCCAACCTTTTTAATTCAAATCCGACAAATCGTTTATTAAAACGCGACCTCGGAATATTAAACGGAACAAAAGAACGCTTCCAAATTTGAAATTCATTTCGCGAAGATGTGACTTTACAATATAACGGTTTTTGTGTTATGAAATTAGGCGCCTACCAGTTTTAATATTAGCCAAATAATTTTGCATTATAGTTAGGATTTTTTTTCTGTTTAGAACAATTTCTGCCAAATATCTACGTAGGTTTTTTAGAGGCTACAAAATGCGTGTTAAAAAAATACCTCTTACAGAAAGCAATTTCGCGTGTATGAATTTTTACCAAAACTTAACCAGGTACGTAAAATTTCAGGTATTAATTTAACGAAACGTTTCCTTAAAAAACCTTTTTGATACTTCATTTCGCTAAAAAAGGTCTTGAATCTAATCCAGTTTAGATAAACTTTAAAATGTCAATAAGATTACTCATTCAAGTTTTTCTTTGTAGTTTTATTTTATACTAGCTTTTGCCCGCGACTTCGTCCGCGTATAATTCGTTCTCGCCTTAGAATGATTTGTTTTCCCATACAATCTTTCTCAAGCTCAGGTGGGCACCAGGAACTTAGGGGTGACACGTTAGAGAAGGAAAGTCACGAATAGATCGGACTGGAGATATTTGCTTGACCAGGCTAGCCTAGGGCCCACCCGTGGCTATAACGCCTCAGATGATGATGATGATACAATCTATCACCCTTCTTTACACCCCCTTAAGAAATGATTTCAGTCAATATGACATTCCCTAGAAATCCTATTGTCAAAACGAATCATTAAGTGCTTATTTCGGTATATCAAATGTACCGATTCTAGGCGAATAAAGCCCGTAAAATATTACATGTACAATGATAAAAGTCTCGCAGTTCTTCCGTAAAACGTCCTAACAGAGCGGGTTCTTCATGTAAGTATGAGGGCCGAAAGGAGGAAGCAGAGTGGCAAAACATGCAAGGCGGAAGGCCGAGAATTCACACAGAGCGGGCTTCTTATGTAAGGTTGAGGGCCGGAGACTCGAAACAGGGAGGCGAGACACGCGAGGCCAAAGGCCGAGCTTCCCAACAGAGTAGATTCTTCATGTAAATTTGATGACTAACGGGCCGAAATGGAGTGGCAAGGCATGTGAGGCCCAAGGCCGAGCATTCAAATAGAGTGGGATCCTTATATAAGGCTGAAGGCCCGGAGCCGTGTGACACGCACGCGAGACCCAAGGCCGAGCGTCCCAACAGAGCGGGCTCCTTATGTAGGGCCGAAGGCCTGAAGCAGAGTGGCAATGCAAGCGAGGCCTAAGGCCGAGAGTCCCAACAGAGCGGGCTCCTTATGTAGGGCCGAAAGCCTGATGCAGAGGGGCAAGGCATGCGAGTCTTAAGGCAGATCATTCGCACAGAGTGGGCTCCGCATGCCGATCATTCACACATAGTGGCAAGATAGCCAACAGAGCGGGCCCCTCATGTAAGGCTAAGGACCGAAGGCCCAAAGCGGCAATGCACGTGAGGCTGAAGGCCGAGAGTCACACTGCCTAGACATATAAACCGGTAGACAAACAGACACGAATTCTTAAAACTTTTAAAATGTGTTCTGTTTCGATGCCAAGGGCCCTCCAATCGCTCCATTGATTTATCCAATATCTTCAATGTACAGATTTTCGACCCTCTACAGCTGTATTATATGTATACGGATAAGCATAGATCCAGGGGCCTTTCAACTCGAAGTACGAATTTTTCTATGGAAATGTTATTTTAACTTGTTTGTACCAGATGGCACTTGGTGCTATCTCTATCGCACTTGCATATTGAAGTGACAGGGATGCAGCGGTCGTGCGGTTAGTTCTTACTAAATACACAACGGCGCTACGATCTATGTGGAGTATTTCACTGGTATCTCCATCTCAGTATATATATTGTACTTTGTGCATAGAACTAAGGTGCTTCAACCGTCAATGTTGACGATTGGCTTGCCCAGCCCAAGTGATATCTTATATCAAACAGTTATTGTAGTCTGAAGGTGACCCTTTACGTATTACGTAAAAAATTATACACAACAAAATTAAATTGTACACCGACGATACAAAGACTGCATTGAAGCAGCTGTTTTTGTATTTAAGCATATGAAGACAAACAATTCCAAAGTATCGCAAATTTATTTTGATTTACACGCAATAATAGACCTAATTGCTAAAAGGTTATGCTCAAAAATAGCGTCATCAATCAGAAGGAATTATGATATTTCGGCTTTGATATATCAAAACGTCAGCTTGTTTACAATACGTCAAATTCTGCTATGGCTTAAGTTAAATTTATTGACACGCCGTTATACTACCAATGGGCTGAAACTTAAAGCTTAGAATGGCGTATGAGGATTTAAATCACCAGTTTCATAGACCATATTTGCACCCCCGATTTCATCCCTTTGAGGGTGATTATCGGGACAAAAAGTATACTATAAGTGAATCCAGATTATATACTGTTTAGTATACAAAAAATCACCTTGCTCTGTTCAGCCGCTTTTGCGTGAATGAGTAACAAACATCCAAACATCTAAACTTTCTCATTCATAATATTATATAGTGGGATTACAAAGTTATATATGTAGTTTTTGAATCTAGAAAACGGTACTGAAATTGGGGTTTAGAGTCACAGTTAATAAATCATAATAGTGTTCAAAATTTGAAGAGACCGTGGTGGCTGGCGCGCACACTGGGCAGCGCCGCGGCGCAGCGCTTGCGTTTACTTTTTTTTCAGTTTCTATCTTAAGATTTCACAAATTTTGAATGAGGATGTTTTTCCTTTGTCGTCAAGTATATGCTTACCAATTTTCATTCCTGTAACTCATGGATTATAGGAGTTCCCATACAAAATTCAACCCCTCTTTTTACCCCCTTTAAACCGAAATTTGCACAATTTTTATAGCCTAAAACCTGACCGGGTATTTACTCGACAGATGAGTAAAGTTTTCATCAAAATCCGTTTAGCCGTTTTCACGTGATGCGCGTTCATATAAACAGACAAACAGATAAACAGACAAACAGACAAAAATTCTAAAAACTGTTGGAACGTGTTCTGTTATCAATTCTAAGTATCCCCAGCCAATTTTTTTCGAATATCTTCCATGTACAGACTTTCGACCCTCTTCAGCTTTATTATATGTATAGATAGATGAAAAATGATCGATATTCTGACGGGAGGTGAAAAAGTATTAGTTAAGGTACCATCATAAAAAGGCTTCATCAGTTGCAGATTCTGAAATAGTTTATTTTGATTTTGTCATAGTTCTTGATGTTTGTAGGTTAAATTCATAGTAGTCTTTGGTTAAATCTTACTTCTTTTATCAGCCATTTACAAACTTCGTTCTTTTTCACATTAAGTTATGTTTTTGTTGTAATTTTTTTTATGCAAAACAAAATCCTTCATGCTAGATCCTTCTTTTAGGCTTAAAATAGGGAAGGAGCGGATTAGTGGCGACCAAAATTTACAGTGTTTAGTAAACGCAGTAGTACAGTCGGCGTCAAAAGGAGCTACGTATATGAAAAACTCAAAATCAAAAATCAAAATCTAATATTTATTCTGTAAATGGGCTACAATGGCAATTTTCCATGTCAAAGCGTGAATTTATACAATTAAAAAAAAACTGACAATCTTACTTAACAATAATGATTAAAAATATACTGATTAAGAATTCAATGAAAAAAAATTTACAAATATTAAGGACGTATTGAATTCCATCTGTGCCCGAATAAACAAAAAGTATATAAAATTAATTTAATATCTCAGTGATGTGTATGGTCTCTGAGCGTCCAAATACGATTCATCATTCAGCCGAATGACGTCCACTGCTGGACATAGGCCTCCCCCAAAGACTTCCACAATGACCGGTCCTGCGCCACCCGCATCCAGCGGACACCCGTGACCCCAAATACGATTAATTAATAACAATTAATTCAAAGTCCTTAGAGATGTAAATGATCTCTAAGCACTAAAATTAAAATAAGTAAACTTAATATTGTTAGAGATGTATAAGGTCTCTAAGCGTCAATAACAATTAAACTAATCCAGAACAGGATTATGTCTCTCGTCAATCTACATACAATAAAATAACACTAGTGTTAAGGTATTTACTATGCCCTTGCAAGCAATTCACAAGCCTATGGGAATATAAGCTTTTAACCTCTTCATATCAACAGTCCGGTGGGTTGTATTCTAAGGTTGCTTTGTCGTGTTAGATATTGCAGGCTGTTGGGTAACTCACTTCAAACCGAATTTAATTAGCTGTCCGTTTTAAAGTCTGTGTGCCCGGCAACGAAGTTAACTTCCAGTTGAGCTATTCACAAACCCTCTCAACTCTTCTTTTAATCATCGACCGGGAGATTTTGTACGAACACAGCACGCCTTTACCTGCGTGGAAAACGTGACGGGAAAGGGCGAAGAATATGAGCGTAACACGTCTGGTCAATCTCGCTATTTTTATTATTTTTTCGATTTTGAATTAAATTACAACCAACACAATAAGTTACTTCGAAAAACTTTATAATTGACACAAAAGGTTTATTAGGACTGCGTTTAATAACAACTATTTATTCTACTTTGGAAAATAAACGATAACGGGTTGACAACGGTAAAAGTTTTTTTTTTAATTGGAAAATATGACTGCAAATAGTCATATTACAAAGATTTTTTATTAAAGCAAGTAATTTTTTAACAAAAAACACCGACTCCAAACTTTGCCAGACCCCATCCTCTTGGTAATTTGAATACATTATTTTTTGCCTTACCCCATCCGCTTGGTTCATAATTTGAGGAGTTCTTTCGATTTTTTCAAGATCCCGTCATCAGATCCAGACTTGGTGACAATGGGACCAACAAGAAAAAACACCCTTTCAAACAAAAAAAGAATTTTTGAAATCGGTCCGCTAGTCTCCGAGTAATCGGTGAACATACATAAAAAAAAAAAAATCCGGCGAACTGAGAACCTCCTCCTTTTTTGAATTCGGTTAAAAAAAGAAATTACACGGTTTGGCTAAAGAAAAGTCATAACGTCACTTGCTGCAATTTTCCCTACAAATTGATACTATTAGCATCACGGTTCACTAACCATTCATGAACCTTATTGCAACTAGATATGGTCTACCAATGGTCAGTCAGACGCGTATCAACTCGTAGTACTAATACAGCGTTTTTGACGATTCATAAAGTGTCTGATTTTGACTCAATTAACATCCTAGTTAGGCTTGATCAAAAATGCATGGTTTTTATATTTATTAATTTATAGGAGAACCAACAGTACTAAAACTAAGTCACAAAAATAATAGTTACAGCAAATCCATTTACAGGATTTGTTTTTTTGTGGACAAACTTAGACAAATCGATCTGTTCCTAACCAAGCAGAGCTTGGGGTATTTAGGCGATGATACACATCCTTAGAAAGATAAATATAAATACTTACATACACATTTCAAATATCTAAGACTCAGGCACAAATATTCGTTTTCTTCACACAAATAAATGCCATGACCGTGACTCGAACCCGGGACTACCAAATCGTAAGCAGGGTCAGTACCAAATAGACTAAAATGGTGATCCTATGATTAGATACGATGATGATTGTTGTGATTATGTATGACAGAGTAGGACGGGTGTCGTAGTTGCGTGATTTGCCTAAATATAATTTATTTAATTCAGACCAAGTCCATAAATTTAATTATGATAGATAAGAGTCCGTATAAGTTACACAATAGTGTTTTATTTTTTTATTTATTAAAAAGAATCGCAATTCACCCTTTTACCTTACGTTTCTAAAGAAAGAACTATTACATACGTATTACTACTATATATTTACTATTATATACGTATTGAAGGTCACATTTGCACTGGTTTCCTGAAGCGAATTTTTCAGTTATTCGCGAATACCAGCCTCAGTTAAACACGCCCCACGTGTAATGTAGGAAATTGTAATTGCGTTCAACCCGCAATGTTTCCCGTATAGCTGAAATGTTTTAACACATTCTGTTGACACACTTAGGTTTACGCGCCCGGGATTAAAACTGAAGTGTTTGATTATTTGGTAATCTATGTTTTTTGTTTCAGATCATGCTGTTGCTTCAATATTAGAAAGTGAGTATTTGGATACATAGAATGAAATATGTTTGTAATTTTATATAGAAAAACTGAGTTTGAGACATATTAAAACGTAACCGACACACCCACATACTATTAAAAAACTGCCGCCGCGATAGGTACTCATGATTAAGGACTGCGAACCGGTCTGAAATATGTCGAGCGATATTCGACCATAAAGATGTGAGTGACCCGTTACATTATATTTAAAAAACAATGTTATTCTCAAGTCAGTCAGTCAGTCAGTCTCATTGTTATCTTAAACTAAACGCCTTTTTAGTGGGTTTCCGTTCAGATCTGACGTAAGCAGATTGGAACAATAGTACATAGAGATCAATCCACCCAAAGTTTCCGGGCTACCAGTATGGGGTTCTTCAAGAAAGGAGTGTATAAATTCTTAAAGGGTGGGCAACACGCATGTGTCTCCCCTAGGAGTTGCAGGCGTACATAGGCTGCGGTGACCGCTTACCATCAGGCGGGCTTTACGCTTGTTTGCCACCGACGTGATATAAAAAAAATACAAAAATCGATCGGTCTATTTGTAGTCCACTGTACAAGTGGTGAAGTGGGAAGGATACGTGAAATCATATGTGTGTGGCATGGCGAAGTACAAAATTGGATGCGTTTTTTTGTGTATAAATATGTATGATTTATCCAAACAAGGTTCAAAAAGCTCTATTTTAGATGTTAGTATGTTGTTTAACCAAAGTGACCGATATAGCCCTTCGAATCGCTAAACTTAAGTGGCAGTGGGCGGGGCACATAGCACACAGAACCGATGGCCGTTCGGGCGGAAAGGTTCTCGAGTGGCGACCACGTACCGGAAGGCGTAGCGTGGGCAAGCCTCCCTCATGGTAGACTGATGACCTGGTAAGGGTTGCGGGTGTCCGCTGGATGCGGGTGGCGCAGGACCGGTCATTGTGGAAGTCTTTGGGGGAGGCCTATGTCCAGCAGTGGACGTCATTCGGCTGTGGACGTCATACAAAACTGTTGCTTATTGACGTCTCCAACAACGTAAGAAAAAAATATTTTTCACTCTCTTTCAAAAATAGTACAATAAACTGGATTTTTGGCCTAACATTGCCAAAGTTTGCTATGATTTGGATATCTCAAAGACGGTGAGTTTTGAAGTAAATATGGAATACTTTTTCGGCAACCCTTGTTGTTGTTAATACGGTAAACGATAAAAAACACGAGAAAATGGAGATTTACAGATCGAAGATCATTGGGAGCTAGGAGCTCCTTAAGCGGCTTAGAGAAATAACTGTTATTAAATTATTTAAGCGCAGGGATGATTATCGCTGGTCCATACAAACTTTCACCCCCTTGAAGAATTGTTTCCGGGATAAAAACTATCCTATGGTCTTCCCGGGTTCTCAAACCGGGTTCAGTGGTTTAAGCGTGAAGAGGTAACAGACAGACAAAGTTACTTTTGCACTTATAACATTAGTATGGATTAGCATGGGTAAATTTTACTCTATAAAAGTAGTGTTATGTATTTGACCAGCAGAAAATAACACAAAGTTGAAACGAAAGATACAACAAAGTTAAAATGTACGCCACTGAAGAAAATATTGCAAAGCGAAAAAATCAATAAAATAATTCCACTCCAGCAGTCTGGTTGTTACTAAAGGATTATTCGGAGACAGGAGCAAAGTTAGCCGACTCAATACGTATTGTTACTCATAGCGGTAAGAATGTTAATATAAGTTAAGATTATTGTGCATCAGATTTTTTCCATACAAAAACCTTGCCGATTTACATGAGTTTTGGAAATGTTTTAGATGTCATTAAACACTTTATATACTTATATTATATTATGATTTTTTAGAAATATTAGATAATTATCTACAAATGTAAATGTCTTAAAAATCGTTTTTTTTTTACTAGAAAAATTCCTGGTTTCCTGCATTTATTTCATAAACCTACTTGATGATGAAAGGAATCTTTAGGAGTTAGGAGTAGAAAAAGTCAATAAATTCTATCATAGCCGCTCAACCGCTATGACATGTAATAAAACCATCACGCGGCTTACTGCAGCCTGTCAACCGGCTGGCAATCCTCTCGCAGTTTCCTTCAACTTTCCAATTCGCGGCCATCTTTTTTTCACAATATCCAAAGTGACAGGCAAAGTTGGATCGGAAACTTCCATGGTTTTTGTCCAATTTTAATATTCGTGACAGAGAATTATGGAAGAGATAAGTGGTTCTGCGGTGTCAGTTTTAAATGGATTACTGCAAAATACGTAGCTTTTCGGTGTGTTCAAGTGGAAAAATGCTTTGTTAAATGCGATCATAGTTTTACTTGAAAACGTGTTTTTTTAATAGTACTATATAGTGGTCGGCGGTTAAGAAGTCAATCCTGACACCTGTCATTTCCATACCGTTTATAACCTCAAAGTGTATTTTAGGTTATAAACTGTATGGGAATGACAGGTGTCAGGATTGACTTCTTAACCGCTGACTACTATAGTTAGGTAGTAAGGTAATACACAGAATACATATCAAACTATAGTTAGTCCTGAAGGGCCATTTAGCTTCTGAATTTATTTCAATATCTTTTCGTCCTCAAACTCACGCATACTCGTATATGAATATGCGTTATGCAAAAGCAGTCCATGTCTCCTAAAAGAACATACGTTCAAAATATACTTTTTATGTAAAAGAGATTAATGGAATGAAATAGTGGCGGCAAACGTAATGTAACTTATTATTTGTTGACCCGCGACTCGGCGACTCTTGCATTGTAAAAGTCTAAATTCAGGATCCTAACTGAAACATAACGTGGAACTTGTGTTTTGGCAAGACAAAAGCACACAGACTCCACTGGTTCGGTCATCTATTGAGAATAGAGGAGGATCGAGTCGTCAGGAGACCATAGTTTGCCCGGTTGGCGGGCCTGAGTATCGCGGGAAGTACGGAGGCGGGTTTGAGTCAGCTTCAGGTAGATAACTGGCCGGGAGTGGTGCAGAATCAGGAAAAGTAGTGTGCCCTCGTTTCGGAGTCCATGGTCCTCTTTGGATCTCTGCGCCGAAATACGAATAGATATATCGCAGCGCAGTATGTATGCGGGATACGCAGGTGCGGCGCGGTGTGTACGCAGTACTGCATATTCCTACTCCGTAAATGTAATAATTGAATTAATTTCAATTAAGATGACAAGTATGGAAACTGGGAGGACATCAGTAAGTTCTCGGTAAAGTACACATCTATCTGGTCACTAAAAAGGCATGTGGCTGAATTCGTTTACAATTCCTATAAACGCTGATATTACTCACCGTCTACGGACGTCTTGGGTATCTTGTACTGAAATAGACGTATCGCTGTTTTGTTTTATTTTTCCAGTGAAACGTGTTGGAACAAATGTATCGTTGTGTGTTACAGTCGTGAGTAATTAGAATATCAACAATGTAGGTAGCATTTTGCAACAAAATACGGGAAAATAAAAAGAAAGTTTGAGAAACGTTACGTTTTGCACATACACTCGTAAAAACTCATTCAGTCATTACTTTCTGTGTTAAATGTACATTGTGCATTGTTTACCAAAACAAACATAAATAGAACTTTTCTTAATATGGAAAATAAAAACAGACACATGCACAATTGCACAGTTGATATTATCTAATATGACTGAATGGACTATTTCACATATTTTTTTTATATAACCTAGTCATGGTGTGTATTAAATTTGTGCGTTCGGTTTCAACCACATTATTTGGGTGTTGGCTCAGTTTTGACCGAACCTGAGGCAATAGCCGAAATTCAGTTTCGTATTTGGCTGAAACTGAAGCAAAGAAAAATTCAGCTTCGGTTTTGGCCAAAAATCTTGGTCTGGTTGGACTTGTATAACTTTTAAACCTATTTTTAACCCGGTGACCAGCCGGCATAAAAATCCCATAAAAAACACAGTCAAAATTGAGAACCTCCTCCTTTTTTGGAGTTGGTTAAAATAGGTTCGAAAGATATTCAGTTTCACTACTTGATTCAGCTTAGTATGTAATAATTGCCCTTCCTCTTATCAATTACAACATCCTAAAGCGTTTCCTCAAACAGTCACATCCGCACATAAAAGCATTCCAAGTACACAGTGTAATGAAAACAGCCACTGTTTTAACTCGAAGAGCACGAACTTTTTGTGAAAGATTTGGATGAAATTCAAAAACGATATCTAGGAGTACTTAATATATAAGATTATACTTATTACAAGTCACAACGGAAAGTGTTATTGTAAATACAATACCAATTAACATCCATTGTCCAAGTTGATCTAAATAAAAAAAAAACACTCAATACAGATGTTCTGTAGAGGACTGTTGCTCAAAAACTACAACAGCTTGAACAAAACCAGTTGACTCGGTAGTAATAAAAAAAAATTATGCTAACCTGGTACCCTCGTACTCACGAGGGGTCCAGTAATCTAATACACTAACTATGGAATGTATGTTTACTATCTCACTCTGACTAACAGATGGCTGCGTCCCTATCACTTTTATTGCCGCACTTCTGACTTATACATATACTCGTAACTGAGTAAAGTCAAAGTGCTGTATATCATAACTATGATATTCATAAAGTTACAATGTCATTGACACATGCACATTAACGGAACCAGGGTGAACGCGCCGGACCCCCTGCGGCTTCCGAGCCAGAAATAGACGGTTATAAATAAGGCAAAGTACTGGAGCGCCTGATATAACTATGAAGTATGACATGAGGTGTTATGCGGTGCTAAAATATGAGTATGACTTTAAGTTCTTTAGAATACAAGTAAATCGCCTTTTGGATTGAGTTCGGCAGGTTTCATGTTAGTTTTCAGCAAAAAGTGAACATGTCATCAGGCTATAAAAACGGAGAACAAGGACGGTTGGTAATAATAAAAACATATGAGGAAGGAGATGATTTACGTGCGTAACTGTATTTATAGAAAATAACATTTTGAATTGGGATTTTATTAAAAAAGGTTTTCTTAACACCAAATCGATTCCAGTTCAATACGCTTATCGCAATAGACTCTAAATAACAACTGTGGCAGTGACCGGCGATTAAACAAAAGAAATATGTCACAACAGCAAATTTTTATACAGTCTATGAGTATTGATCCCAAATCAATTAGCCCTAGATTTCCAGTAAATGTCTGACTAAAGTTGTATTACAATACACGAATCTGATTTTGGACCTGAATATGAGTATAATACCCGGCGTCAGTGTGGCAGAAAATTGTTACAACTTCTGCATGGTGGGTCACAATGACCCCGATTTTCAACGACTTCTGAAACTTACTGTTTTAATATAATGTACATGAAATATTTATAAATAGCATTAACTTTCCTTACTTTACCAAAGTTTGGTGAACATTAATAGAAACACGGGTCATATTAGGAACAATTACGTATTTACCAAAATCATTAACAAAACATGTAACCGTCGTATTAGTAGCAATAGAACAAATAGCAATTTTATTTCATACACCTTTTTATTTATTTTTGGACTCCCTTAAGTTAGGGCTTTTCAAGTTTAATCGATATTTTGAACTGGTGCTTTAATTCAGACAGTAGTAGCTAGGTAGTATCTTAGCACATTGATATTGGCACCTCATAATCTAATACTTCGTCATCAGAAACCTACTCTTGGCCAGTTACAGGGCGATGTATTTGAGGCTGAATAACACTTAAAAGTATCAATATCTAAAACATCATGTTTCATATCACTTTTTTGCCTGCGTTTAATAATATGGTAATTTTCTTCGCTGCCTGACGAATTTCTCCCTTCATCCTCGTCACTTTTCTCTAAAATCGCTAATATTAGCTGCCTTTCATGTTCTTCCTGGTCAGTGGTGTAACTTCAGTCTAAAAAAATAATTATTTAACGTAAATAACGCTAACACATACTTAAATACTGACGGCCTGTTTAGCCTAGTTGGTAGTGACACTGCCTCCGAAGCTAGAGGTCCCGGGTTCGAATCCCGGCCAGGGCATTATTTGTGCATTTAGTACGGATATTTGTTCTTGGGTCTTGGATGTTTTCTATGTATTTAAGTATGTATTTATCTATATAAGTATGTATATCGTCGTCTAGTACCCATAGTACAAGCTTTGCTTAGTTTGGGCCTAGGTCGATTTGTGTAAGATTGTCCCCCAATAGTTATTAAAAAAATAAAATAAGTATAATATACAAATAAAAAAATAACCATAATTGGCACGAAATGACTTCGTTAAATACAGGGGTAGGTCATATTTACCTTTTGGTCGTTTAACCACTGTTAATTTACTAAACATATGCACATGCACTTGAAACTTACTATTAACGAATAAATCAGAGTTTTAACTACAGTTATTGAGAACCGCACGCAGCGACGTCAGGCGTTTACTCACAAAGCTACCCACATTTAAAAACATCACGGATCATTTTGACCCAACCCAAATGACGCCGGGTTAAATAAATGAAAAAATGCTACAAAATATAAACATTAGTTACTTATATTTAATTATGAGACAACTTAAAAGCAAAATGTAAATAATTCAGTCGAAAATGTATTTAATTTAATTACCCTCATTAAATTTAATTCCACTCCAAGAGAAGCCAGAAATCATCACTAATCCTCCTAAATTAAATAACATTAAAACGGACAGTTAATAATTGCCATCCATTGGCAGGGATGAACACTGCCTACTTAGCTAGAACGCCGTGTCTCTATACAGTATTATAGTGACTTGTGGCTCTTTAGCTTAAGAAAGGACGAGGCCCGGAAATAGAGCCTTTGAGCCCGGGAATGAGATCCATTCTTGAGTTCATTTCCGGGTCACGCCCAGGATGGTAATGTTTACCTTGAATAGGTGAAGTCGAACTATGGTAATAATATATTGTTTTTCAGTTATCTTGGCAAATGAAAAAGATTCAAGACCTCATGCGCATTACTTAATAATTCCAATGTGTTTCGTACGCTCGCTGTGACACGTTATTTTGAAACAAACTAGAAAGTGTAACATGGAACTTATCCTACTTACTTTTTCTACCTTCAGAAAGAGATGATAAGGTTGTAATGTTTGCTGCATAAATAAATTCGCGTAAGCGCTAAATAAAAAAAATCACTCGAAAAAACGAAAACGCTTTGTAATGTTTAGAAAAGTAAGAAAAATGTGTTATTAATTTAAATAATGTCATGACATCTTCAGTAATTTGATGATATTTCGATGTAATCCCGTATCATATGATATTGTTTGGTCATGTTTATTTCATCTGTATTAGGATAATTGGTATATCGGAAGGCTTGTAGGTAAACAGGTTTATAATCCAAAGGGGACAGTGTAGGAAAATCTGAAACTTTGTGCCTATAAAAAATACGGAAATTTCACGAGGGCTATTCTAGAAAAAAACTGCATTCAAAGACTACAAAAATACAATTATAGGCGGCCGGGAAACGATCCCGGTCAAATCTGTCAAAGAAATCGGAGTTCGTTTATATTAAGCATGGAAATTAATAAGGCTGCTTGTAAGGAACAATTGTTGGTCCGTATCTACGATCACAGGAAAATGCCATGAGTATTTCATTGTTTTATTTATTTATTTATTTATTCAGAGATAAAACAGAAACATACAAATAAAGAACAACATAGGTAATTAGTACAGCACAATATAGACTAAGATGTTTCCCTAAACATATCTCACTGAGAACATATTTGTTACTAGCTTTTGCCCGCGACTTCGTCCGCGTATAATTCGTTCTCGCCTTAGAATGATTTGTTTTCCCATACAATCTTTCTCATGCTCAGGTGGACACCAGGAATTTAGGGGTGACATGTTGGAGAAGGAAAGTCACGAATAGATCGGACTGGAGATATTTGCTTGACCAGGCTAGCCTAGGGCCCGCCTCAGATTATGATGATGATACAATCTATCAAACTTCTTTACACCCCCTTAAGAAATGATTTCAGTCAATATGACATTCCCTAGAAATCCTAGTGTCAAAACGAATCATTAAGTGCTTATTTCGGAATATCAAATGTACCGATTCTAGACGAATGAATCTCGTCAAAAACATTACATGTACATTGTACAATGATAAAAATCTCGCTATGCAGTTCTGCCGTAAAACGTTATCCCAACAGAGCGAGTTCTTCATGTAAGTATGATGACCGAAGGCCGGAAGCAGAGCGGCAAGGCATGCGAGAATAATCACACAGAGCGGGCTTCTCATCTAAGGATGAGGGCCGAAGGCATGAAGCGGAGAGGAGAGACGCGCGAGGCTGAAGGCCGAGCCTCCCAACAGAGTAGATTCTTCATGTAAGGTTGATGACTGGAAAGCCGAAGGAGAGAGCTATGTCGTCGCCGAAGATCCAGTTGCCCTATTAATGAGGGTAAATTATACTCCATGCGTTCGTTTTCACGTGATGCCTAGACATATAAACGGACAGACAAACGGACACAAATTCTTAAAACTGTTGAAACGATTTCTGTTATCGATTCTAAGTATCCCCAGCCAACTTTTTTTCGAATATCTTCCATGTACAGCCTTTCGACCCTCTTCTAAGTGTACATCTCAGATGCTCCAACTGTCTATGCTAACGATTGGGCTGCCCAGCTCAAGTGATCTCTTATATCAAACAGTTTTTATTGTGTGAAGGGTCAACAATTACGTAAAATATAACGCACGATAAAACTAAATGGTACACCGACGATACAAAGTGTGCATTGAAACAGCTGTTTTGTATTTAAGCATATGAATAAAAACAATGCCAAAGTATCGCAAATGCATTTTGATGTACACGCAAAGTAGAACTTATTGCGAAAAGGTTGTGCTCAAAAATAGCGTCAACAATCAGAAGGAATTATGATACTTCGGTTTTGACATAATGAATCGTCAACTTGTTTACAATTCTGCTATGCTTTAAGTTAAATTTCTTGACACGCTGTTATACTCCCAATTGGCTGAAACTTAAATCGTAGAATGGCGTATGAGGATTAAACCACCCCGTTTCATAGACCTTACTTGCATCCCCGATCCCACTCGAGAACCTTTCCTCCCCAACGGCCAACGGTTCTACGTGCAATATGCCCCGTCCACTGAAACTAAGTTTAGCGGTTCGGAGGGGTATGTCGGTTACTTTGGTTCTAGCGTCAGAGCGGGCTCCTAATGTAGGGCAGAAGGCCTGATGCAGAGGGGCAAGGCATGCGAGTCTAAAGGCAGATCATTCACACAGAGTGGGCTCCTCATGCCGATCATTCACACATAGTGGCAAGATAGCCAACAGAGCGGGCCCCTCATGTAAGGCTGAGGGCCGAAGGCCCGAAGCGGCAATGCACGTGAGGCTGAAGGCTGAGAGTCACACTGCCTAGACATATAAACCGATAGACAAAGAGACACGAATTCTTAAAACAGTTGAAATGTGTTCTGTTTCGATGCCAAGGGCCCTCCAATCGCTCCATTGATTTATCCAATATCTTCAATGTACAGATTTTCGACCCTCTACCGCTGTATGTATACGAATAAGCATAGATCCAGGGGCCTTTCAACTCGAAGTACGAATTTTTCTATGGAAATGTTATTTTAACTTGTTTGTACCAGATGTCACTTGGTGCTATCTCTATCGCACTTGCATATTGAAGTGACAGGGATGCAGGGGTCGTGCGGTTAGTTCTTACTAAATACACAACGGCGCTACGATCTATGTGGAGTATTTCACTGGTATAAGGTGCTTCAACCGTCAATGTTGACGATTGGGCTGCCCAGCCCAAGTGATCTCTTATATCAAACAGTTATTATAGTCTGAAGGGTCACCAATTACGTAAAAAATAATACACGACAAAATTAAATTGTACACCGACGATACAAAGACTGCATTGAAGCAGCTGTTTTTGTATTTAAGCATATGAAGTCAAACAATTCCAAAGTATCGCAAATTTATTTTGATTTCCGACTCCTACTACTAAACTCCGCGATATATAAGCGATATCCTACTACTAAACTCTTTAAAGATGCACAAGTTTTAAGTGTACGAAGAATATTTTTGCTGCGTGCTACTACATATGTACACAACATGTTGTGGCGTCGGCCTGGACATTACACGACGACACAAAGAAGAGTTTACAGAATTCTTAAACCCCGTGTTAACACAGTTTTTGCGAAGAGATTCTCGGCATTTCTGTTTCCGCACGTATACAATAAGATGGCAAAAATCCAGATTTTATTACTATCCTTGAATTATGATGACTCAGAGGATTTGTTGACATGCTTTTAATTGTAGCGGACGACATATTTTATTTCGTCCGATCCCAAGAGGTTAACCACTCGTAGGGCTACTCCCCTTCCGTTCTTCCGTTAGAACTTTGCTTGCATATTTTCATCCCTGCAGTTGCTCATACACAAAATCAAACCTTCACTTCCACACTCATGCCTACACACCCATACATACACATACTACACTCTTAGACCTTATCTCCAATGTTAATGTCCAAATTTCCCCGAAACCCTGTCGTATGAAAATAGTTAGAGTTATAAATAATTAATATATTGGGGGGACAATCTTACACAAATCGACTTAGTCCCAAACTAAGCGAAGCTTGTACTATGGGTACTAGACGACGATATACATACTTATATAGATAAATACATACTTAAATACATAGAAAACATCCAAGACCCAAGAACAAATATCCGTGAAAAATGCACAAATAAATGCCCTGGCCGGGATTCGAACCCGGGACCTCTAGCTTCGGAGGCAGAGTCACTACCAACTAGGCTAAACAGGTCGTCATTAAAGTTACATATCTTTATTTGTAAACATTTAAACTTATCTCTCTTCTTCTTTGTTATCTACTAAATTAAGAGCCGCAACATTCTGGTAATTCCAAAGATCTAGATCTCCACGAGACAGGCTATGCCTAGTGTGGGGATCACTGCATTGTGTTTCTTGCTTGTGTACTTTTATGGTAAATAAATATATTTTTTTTTTTTTTTTTTTTTTTTTTACACGCAATAATAGACCTAATTGCTAAAAGGTTAGGCTCAAAAATAGCGTCATCAATCAGAAGGAATTATGATATTTCGGCTTTGACATATCGAAACGTCAGCTTGTTTACAATACGTCAAATTCTGCTATGCCTTAAGTTAAATTTATTGATACGCCGTTATACTTCCAATGGGCTGAAACTTAAAGCTTAGAATGGCGTATGAGGATTTAAATCACCAGTTTCATAGACCATATTTGCACCCTCGATTTCATCCCTTTGAGGGTGATTATCGGGACAGAAAGTATACTATAAGTGAATCCAGATTATATACTGTTTAGTATACAAAAAATCACCTTGATTTGTTCAGCCGTTTTTGCGTGATTGAGTAACAAACATCCAAACATTTAAACTTTCGCATTTATAATATTAGTGGGATTACAAAGTTATATATTTAGTTTTTGAATCTAGAAAACGGTACTGAAATTGGGGTTTAGAGTCACAGTTAATGAATGGAATAAATCATAATAGTGTTCAAAATTTGAAGAGACCGTGGTGGCTGGCGCGCACACTGGGCAGCGCAGCGGCGCAGCGCTTGCCTTGTTTTTTTAGTTTCTATCTTAAGATTTCACAAATTTTGAATGAGGATGTTTTTCCTTTGTCGTCAAGTATATGCTTACCAATTTTCATTCCTGTAACTCATGGATTATAGGAGTTCCCATACAAAATTCAACCCCTCTTTTTACCCCCTTTAAACCCAAATTTGCACAATTTTTATAGCCTAAAACCTGACGGGGTATTTACTCGACAGATGAGTAAAGTTTTCATCAAAATCCGTTCAGCCGTTTTCACGTGATGCGCGTTCATATAAACAGACAAACAGATAAACAGACAAACAGACAAAAATTCTAAAAACTGTTGGAACGTGTTCTGTTATCAATTCTAAGTATCCCCAGCCAACTTTTTTTCGAATATCTTCCATGTACAGACTTTCTACCCTCTTCAGCTTTATTATATGTATAGATTAGACTATAGAAACCTAGCAGCATGCTAACAATGGCAACAATTAACTAAAGTTTCAAGTATGGACGGTCACAGAAGAAACAAAAATTAAAACAGATCGTTTCAATTTCAATCCAGTCTCCGTCCCCCCCATTCTTGAATAAAGCACTATAACTATACTATAAACTTGCATGTTATTTTACATATTACTAATTTATCTACTTGTTTTTGTATAGTTTTGTAACAGCAGCCTTGAATGAGGCCTTGGAGGATGTTTTATTTATGGAAAGGATTTTCCCCATACTAAGCCATGCTGTTTAGTTGTAGATGTGAAATATATGAAACATCATTGAATGCAGTATTTATTTATTGCTTAATTCGGACTCGTGACTGTTAAGAACTAATTTCCGCCTCTTTTAGTTTCTGATTGTGCGTTTCTGTTCCATTTCGATTATATACCCCGTCTGTAGAAACTAGTAAAATCGGCGCCCGTCACACGAGTTAGTGAAAACAGTGCCCTTTCTAAACCCGACGTGGTTTATTCTTCGTTTAATTAAACCGCTCTAATTGAAATTCCGAATTCGTCATTGACAACCGCTTTACTGTACCAATATAGAATGCTAGTTGAACGCATTTCGGAAATGTTTTATAGGTTGTTGTATGTGTAGTTGTGACGTGTTCGAATAGACATTAATCCCCTTATTCATAAACGTCAGTCAAGCCTATATTAGTTAACAAGCCGCTAAAGTTGCTCTGTCCTTATCTGTCACTTTGACATTTATGTTTGTGAGAAAGGGACAAACAAAAATTTAGTTAACAGAGGTTTATTAAGTTTTATGAATAAGGGGGTTAATATTTAAAATCTGCCACACAAACAAAACAAACGCCCATTCGAACACGCTACAACTACATACAACAAGTCATCTTATTAAGTTTTTTACCTACAGTGTTTTGTAAAACAATAATACGGCTACTGGGTTTTGAAAACAATACTCTTTTCAATTAAGTGTATTGTAATTAAGTGCTTACGTGCAATTACAAATGCGTGGATTACAGATAGCTGCAGGCCCATCTTTAAAAAATACAATATTTTACCTCTAGCATGCATGCATATCAAAAAGGTTTGCATATTTGTTAAAACTCTATGGAATATTTTAAACCACGGTCAGATGTGTTTAATGGAAAACAAAGAAGACAGTACAGGAATCTTCTATAACAACCTCCTTGCCGAGCGGATATATACAAACGGAACGCCTGCAACATTTGCATAGAAATTTTTAATAAGCTTCCTGACAGCATCAAGTTATTGCATGGTCTAGAATTAAAGAAAAAAATTCTATTCTATTCTATTCTATTAACTCTTATAAATGAACAACTCAATTTCTTTTCTATTCCTGCATTGTAATCCGTCAATTAAATTACTGACACCAGTATTATAACAACAAAATATAAATACCAATGCAAGTCTATACGATAGACAATTCATTACATGGCTGGTGGGAGAATCATAACGGATTTCCATACATAATGTGTAAAACTGTTTTTTTTTTTAAAGAGACGCGTTAATGCTTTTATTCTGCCAGCATTTCGAAATCGAAATGCTGGCAGAATAAAAGCATTGACGCGATTATTATTATTATAAATATAATAAAAATCTAATTATTTTGCTGTCGTAGAAAAAATATTGTATGCTACGTAACATAATTAGGTCTTAAAATTCGAGAGCCGCTGTAACAAAACAAGCGTAGCGAGTTTTGTTATTAAAGACTCGAGAGCGTTAGTATGTCCCTATTGCATTAAATACTACTGAACGTTACGTAAATTATTAATTTAAACAAAATAAGCGTTACTCCACGCTCTGATATCTGGTGGCGACTGTACTATGCTTTTGCCACAGTAACTTATAACTTCGTTAATCGGTTGCTCAATAATTCGTCTTCAGTTATTACTTAAAATTGTTATCGTGAATTAATCGAATTAATAGCAATAAAATTAATCCTATTAATTCCATCGAAAAGTCCTTTAGAGTAAAGTTTCGGGATAAGAAATGATTTATGATTTCAAAGTTTCGAAAGTAAACTCAATATTGTTCAATAGATAATAGAAAAGATGTTTTGAGATTAAGACGTTTGTGCCTTCAAGGGGGAGGCCTTGGCCCAGCAGTGGGACACACTATCAGACTAATAAAAGAAGACGGTCGTGCCTGTTATTTCAGTTGTTGTCAAGCCTAATAACGCCATTCGCACCTGATAGTTTAGTGAAGCTAAATCTGCCTTTGTTTTATTGAAAATTCATGCGTATAAAACTTATTTCAACAAATTCATAAACATATTTTCTCAAGCAAACAAACTAACTCCGAATCGGTATCCATTTCAATGTGCTCCCTGAAACGACATTTCCTCTGTTCTTTATTCAAATACGAAAAGCGTTCTTTATTCAAGTTGCAGTTGGCAGTTGACTCGCTGACGTCACAGGAAGCGGCGGAAGCGGAGCTTCCTGCTCCCGCGCAAACTCGATCAGTTATTTTGAAAATAGAATGGAATCGGATGTGGAATAAATCAGTTGTACGGTTTGGCTTGGTTTGGCAGATTGGGACTTGGTATTGACGTTTAAGTTGCTGCTGTGTAAGGAAAATTACAACCATTTAAAGTATTTTTCGATTATTTATCAAATAATAACATCCAGAAAGAATAGCAACTAATATCATCATACCCATACTTAATATTTTATAGAACTCCTGCAGTAGGTAAAGTACCGACCATTAAAATATAATCTTTATGTCTTAACTTTTTCAAACCTGATAGATTTTCATTTTGTTAAATTAGTTGCTGTTTAAATTTAGACACTTTGTAAGACCGGCGAGAGAATCTAGTCACACTAAAAAATTCTAAAGAATATAATAATTATGTTGATATTTAGATTACCGGTAGTGTGATAAACTTATTCTTCACCTAAACGTGGGTTGTGAAATCCATAAGAATAATTAATTATTATCTTTAAGCTTTGATTAGTCTATCATCGCAAATTCGAAATTAGGAACGTTACTTCTGATTTGATGTAAGTAGAAAATTTATAACAAATGGGACTAATATACATATCAAAGACATTCGTATAAAGAAAACACGTGCAAAGCTTTCTTTCAGAAATCTAATTTAGGACCTGAATTCTTATTAGGAATGAATAAATTCGGTATCTTTCTAAATAAATAAGAATAATAAGAATATTATTAATAATTTAGGAATAAGAATAATTTAATACCAGATTAGCCAACAAGGAAAGATTTTAGAATAATGTACTACAAGAAAATTTATATATCATCATCCTAGCGTTATTCCCAGTACAGCTGCATCCTGAAGGATGCCTGAGATCCACAACCTAATCCCAAGAATTGGCGTAGGCACTAGTTTTTTTACGAAAGCGACTGCCATCTGACCTTCTAACCCAAGGGGGAAACTAGACCTTATTAGGATTAGGCTTGTCAAATGAGTAGGCAACTTGACTGTTAGAAGTTCTCAAGCCGCCCGAAGGCCTCTAACTTGGCTTAACGACTGCTATCATAGCCAGCAACCGGGATCAAAGGCTTAACGTACCTTCCAAAGCACGGGAGAGCTCAGTAAGTAACCACTCAAAGCGGTCACCCATCCAAGGACTGACCCCGCCCTTGCTTAACCTCGCATACCGCTTGCGATACGCGGGCGCCGCTGGGCCAAGAGCGCTCTACAAGAAAATTGAGATAATGTACAAATTAAATAAAATAATACAATATACAGGAGACACAAGAAGACACTACAATAGAGAAATCTCTCTGCGACCGACATCCAACGATTGGCTTTGGAAGTTGTGTTTGTGCAACAGATTTTAAAAACTACGATAGCATGATGAACACGCTGGATTTGACAGAAATAATGCCACAAAGTTCATTCCAAGATTATTCCATTCTATTTTTAACCGACTTCAATAAAATGAAGGAGGTTCTCAGTTTGTCTGCATGTTTCTTTTTTATGTATATATGTTCCCCGATAACTCTTAACCACGTTGGCCAATTTTCATAATTCTTTTTTTGTTTCAAAGCAGGTACACCCAAGTTGGTTCAATATAAATTTGGTGAAGGTCTGATGATGGGATCTAGGAGGAATTGAGAGAACTCCGCGAATTTCCGATTTCAGTATTTTCTGTAGGTAACCAAGCATTGGCTCACGGAAACCACAAATTGTGGCATAACGAAGTATAAAATTGGCGTAGGTTTTTTTTGGTATAAAATTACTCGTAGGTTTAATCTCACATTATGTATGTCCTTATTCTTGTTAGCTTGAATCAAGTCTTACACAAACAGTTAACAAACACTATATTCCTGTCCAAAACCACAAATGTCAATAATCTAGGTGTCCACAGGTATCCTAAATAGATTTTCCTTTGACTAAAACTCGCTAACACCCGTCAACACCACAAAACATTACGCGACCAAAAAAAGGGTTCACAAATAAAAGAATTAGCAAATATGCCCGTATCAAATATTTAAGCAGCATGCTCCAAACAAAAGAATCAAATTAAAATTTCATAACAATGCCTCGATCTGAAAAGGGGTGGAGTTTAGAAGAACCCAGAATTTACACGACAAAGAATTCTGTAGAACGCTTTGGATTTTAATTTTCTATTTCACCACATCGGTTAGAACGTGGCTTGTAGATAAGGAGGCGGAGATGATTTCGAGCGAAAATTATAAAACAGAGAGAGAACAAATGAAGATAGTATTCTTCTTTCTAGTTGTCTCTCGTTTGTTTCAGTAGTCGGGGTCTCGATAGTGATGTACTTTGTCTAACACGGCTGATGTTTATCTTGTGTCCTCCCTCCTTCGGTGGTCGCCTTCGCAATTTGCTTCCCCTTCATAATGTTGGCAGCGTTCCGAGAACGCTCTGAGTTGTATGTAATGACTACTAATGATATTTATTAATGAAAGATGCTTCCCCGTACTTTAAGCTTCTTGCCTAAGTGTAGTAGCTATAAAAATAAGTTTTATTCAAATTCATGAAGATAATTAAGTAACGTACTTTCAAACGTACGTACTTTTTGAAATTAGGTATCTAAGAACATTCCTTTACTGTTAATTCTGTATATTCTTAATTTTGGAGTTAGGTACAGTTAAGTACTTAATAACCTACGTATTGAGTTACTCGTCTCATGAATATGTACCGAAACCTTTATTGGCCGACATGGGACATATTTTCTAGTAAGTGTTTTTTGCACTTCACAATACATAACTATTTTCCTGGTAATTACGTACTACATGCACCGTAATCTATACTAATATTATAAAGCTGAAGAGTTTGTTTGTTTGTTTGTTTGAACGCGCTTGTCTCATGAACTACTGATTCGAATTGAAAAAATATTTTTGTTTTGAATAATCCATTTATCGAGGAAGTCTTTAAGCTATATAACATCACGCTGCGACCAATAGCTAAGATGCGGACGAAGTCGCGTGCTTTATAATTATAACAAACACGTCAACGTACGAAATTATTCGTACTCAAGTGCCATAGTTTAGTAGGTACCGAAAAGAAAAAACGATCTCAAACTGAACACCTTTCCACCACCTGTGTTTTCTCTCACATCTGATCTAATCTAAGCATACAAGCGCAATACACAGAAGTCTCACATTTTATACTTAAAATCATTCAAATTGACCGCATTCTATCAAATTAGTGCGTTCAAAAAGCAACTCTATCATCCTAGCAAGAAGGTTAAAATTTGATGGTAGTTTTTTAAAAAGTCAGATATTTTAAATTATTTCGACTATAACATAACAATGTCTCAGTAGGAGAGGCTCGAGTTGGCGTTGGATCGCTCCGTAATATTCAATGCTCCGTGCCGCAAATATCTCTTCAGGGTAGCGTGTAAAATGAAATTACACATTTATCTCATCTCCCGATGAGATCCCGTTTCGTCGAGTGTTGATGAAAAACGTCCGATCGCCATTATTGCAGTAAATTGACAGCAATTTGATTATACGGCAAAATAAAAAAATAGATAGACTGCGTAATTACTCTGGCATATATTTTTGTATACAATGTCGGGCGAGGTCAGTCCTTGGATGGGTGACCGCTTTCAGTGGTTACTTACTGAGCGCTCCCGTGCTTTGGAAGGCACGTTAAGCCGTTGATCCCGGTTGCTGTCTATGATAGCAATCGTTAAGCCAAGTTAGAGGCCTCAGGGCGGCTTGAAAACTTCTAACAAAAAAAAAACCTAAATGGATTTCCAAAGGAATCAAATTGTGCAGTAAAAAAAGAAGGTCACTGCTCTGGAAATACAGAACCCAACCTAGCATACTAAATAAAAATAATTTTAAAACATACAGTGCTAAATTTAAAAAAAATATTAACCTTACGCAACGCTCTCAAAATACTCATTTTATAAAAAATGCTACTAACAAGTCCAAAGCGACGTGGCAAGTCATTAAAAATACTACTGAAAATATGCCTAAAGAACCTATTTTAAAAATTACTAGGGATGGAATAACTATAACTAATCCATCAGACATGGCGAATGCATTCAATAATTTTTTCATTGATGAAATTAAAGGTAATATGGCAATGGCTGGAGCGCACAATGTTACGACGAACGTCCCGGGATCGTTATATATGAGGCCGACTGTTCCTTGTGACATCGTGGCGATCATAAAAAATCTTAAAAACAAGCACAGTGTCGGGCATGATGATATTTGTACTAAGGCTATTAAACAGGTATCCCATATCATAGCAACCCCAATTAGTCATGTAATGAACCTGTCAATTTCAAGTGGTATCTATCCTGATCAACTAAAACCTGTGATTGTTAAACCTCTGCTTAAGAAAGGAGACAAATACAATATATGTAATTACAGACCAATTGCATTATCCTCAGTGTTTTCAAAAATATTTGAGAAAGTTATATATGAAGCTTTATATAACTATCTAGAAAAGTATAATCTGTTAGCTACTGAACAAAAGGGTTTCCGCAAAAAGAAAACTATTAATATGGCCATATACGATTTGGTCTACCCTGTAATCTCGAAAATAGACAAACGACAACATATATGCGCCATTTTTATGGACTTAAGTAAAGCTTTCGATTATGTGAACCATTCGATACTTCTGAAAAAACTAAACGCGTACGGTATTCGCGGAAATGTTCTGCAACTTCTACAATCATATTTAAGTAACAGAGAACAGACTACGGAACTAACTCAAATATGCTTGAATACAAAAGAGGAACGGTCATACAAATCGGATGTGCGTATGTTGAGGTATGGTGTGCCTCAAGGTAGCGTATTGGGGCCACTGTTATTTTTACTATACATCAACGATCTCCCTAGACATGTCAAGCACCCTATAGTTTTATTTGCAGATGACAGTACAGTTATAATTGAATGTAAGGATATTAATAATTATGAAATGGAAATTAATGATACTATAAATGATATAATAAAATGGCTTAATGATAACAATCTGATAATAAATATTTATAAAACTAAAATAATGCACTTTCGACAAAACACACCCATGCTGCCTGTAAATTGTAATTATCAAGGACTCGCTATTGATCCAGTTGAAAAAACAAAATTTTTGGGACTAACTATTGATAGCAAGTTGTCTTGGAAACCACACACGGAAGAAATTTGTACAAAGCTAAGTAAATATGCATACGCGCTTTACAGATTATCGAAGCTGGTAAGCATTGAAGCAGTAATTGCCGCATACCATGGTTATGTTGGGTCAACCCTCCGCTATGGTCTTATATATTGGGGGAATTCTACCAACAGGGAGATCGTTTTCAAAGCACAAAAACGGTGCATAAGATCAATGTGCGGTCTGCATCAATTGGATAGCTGTATTCCATATTTTAAAAAATTTAATCTGTTGACTCTACCTTGTCTCTTCATATTAGAAACTGCTGTATTTGTAAAAACAAACTTGAATTTATTTAAACAAGTGTCACAAATATTTAACAGAAATACGTACCGTGCCGACAACCTTTGTACAGTATTTTCTCGTACTGCACTAATGCGGAAAAGTGTATTCTGTCTGGCTAGCAAGATTTTTAACAAAATTCCAATAGCTCTAAGGAAGAAGCCATTGCCCTTGTTTAAAAATGATTTGAATAAATTATTAATTTCAAAATGTTATTATTCGTTGCCAGAGTTTCTTGGTGACACTTTATATTAGGTTGTAAGTAATTGTATTATATATATGCATGACTTATTGACATAAAAATATGAATAGATTTTAAAAATAATTATGAGTTTGTAATACGCGCAATTTAATTTCGAATTTAACATGACTACTATATTTGACGGCTAAATTTAATGTATAAAAAAGAAACCCTTTGTACGCCGTAAGGTAGAACATAGCTGAACATTATCAATGTATTTTCAACATCCTGTATACCTATGATTCACAAATAAAATATTTTGATTTGATTTGATTTAACAGTCAAGTTGCCCACTCACTTGACAAGCCTATTCCCAATAAGGTCGGTTTCCCCCTCGGGTTGGAAGGTAAGATGGCAGTCGCTTCCGTAAAAACTAGTACCTACGCCAATTCTTGGGATCAGGTAGCGGACCCCAGGCATACTTCAGGATGCAACTGTACTGGGAATAACGCTAGGAGGATGATGATATATTTTTGTATACAATGAAAACTCACCCCCACGGCCCCCGCACGCACGAACGGCCCCTGTGTGCCAGTGTGGTGCTGAGTTAGAATAGCACCACCCTCTTCTTCTCTTGGGTGACGCAAGAGTCGACTACGAGAACCAAGTTGAAGTGTGAAGTGACAGACTTCAATATCACATTTTCTCCATCTATAAACCTGCAATAGTTAAAAGTGGCTCTGAAAAGTAATTTTCATGTGCTCTGCCTACCTTTTGGGAATATAGGCATAAGTTTATGTATGTATGTAGGACCCTGGACTAGGTCCACGTAGAAACAAGTAAAATTCTCTCTTGAATAAGTTTTTTTTTTTATGAAATAAAGATCACCACGTCTTGCTTCGTTCCGATCGTCTTACACACTCCGTCAACTCGTTCGCAATTCCAAACTAATTCAAATTCCATTCAAACGTTCCTTATTCATCATCTAGCTATCAAAAAGTAACAATCCCACACTTATGTGTTGGTACAATGAAAATTTAGATCAGATTTGTATTTTAATAGGTAATCAAATAAAAAGTAGCAACGCATATGAACTTGTGATAAAGACTTTTGAACTTATAAAATGTGTAGCTACTTTTGATGCTGACTGTACTCTGAGATGAAAGACATTTTGCTCAAGATATACATATTCAATACGAAAAATGTAGATAGTCACTTGATCTTTCTTTAATAAGAGTCCGCTTCGACCGATCTATAAAGCCTCTTAGCTTGAGTTAAGCTCTCTTGACTAAAAGATTGAAAAATGAAGATATCCAATTAAATTCTCGCTAGTCCAATTAGAGCACTCTAGGAATACTCTGAGGAATATTCCTTCGGTAATTTATTTTTAGATGCCGAATTATGAAAATGAATATTCAGGTTAGGTTAGGACGGAGCGGAAATAAGAATAAACTTCAGTACTTGTTTCTAGACATCCAGTCATACATTTGTGTGAGGTTACGGTGTCTGCTTACCATCAGGCAGGCTGTAAGCTTGTTGGCAACCGTCGTTGTATAAAACAATAATGCGAATCATTGTCGTTCTAAAGGTGTCTCTGGAAAACCGGCAAACAATTCCATGTTACCGATAAGTCTAGTAAAAACGCTAAGACATGATCTGTACCTCTAGTACATTTTTGGCGAAACATAAAGAATAGAATAGAATAGAATAGAATATCAATTTATTTGCCAAACATCATGTACATTATGAAGGTGTTTTTACATACAGTGGGTCTCAATAATGTTTGTTACCTTATAGTAAGTAGTAGGCATGCAAATGTTTTATAATACTACTGTTTAGGTTTATTGTTAAAAAATTCATTAAGTGAATAGAAATTTTTCTGTGATAGCCATTTTAACAGTTGCGTTTTAAATGTCTTAATAGGTAATTCCAACAAAACCGTAGGAAGGTGATTATAGATTCTAGCGGCCATCCCAACGACATTATTATTATAAAATTTTAAGTTTGCCTTCGGAATATATACTTTATTTTTGTGTATAGTTCTTGCGTTAGGGTTGCGTTGTGAAATCTTAGTAAAATAATAATTATGCTTCTTAAGAAATACACATATTTCTGCAATATATATACAGGGCAAAGGAAGAATTCTTAATTGTTGAAAGATTGGTCTACAGGATTCTCTCCGGCCTATATTAGATAGTGCTCGGATGCACTTTTTTTGTGCTTTGAACGCCCTATCGGCGTCCACTGAGTTGCCCCATATTATAACGCCATAGCGTAAAACGGATTCTACATATCCGTGGTAAGCACTAAGAGCGGTTTGCAAGGAGGCCACTTTTCTTATTCTATATAGGGCGAAAACAAACTTATTTATTTTCTTACATACTAAATCTATATGACTTTTCCAGTTACAATTTTCATCCAGTGATATTCCTAGAAAAACTGTAGAATTTACAACCTCTATCTTACTATTATTATATCTAATATTTAATTCCATCTTTTTACTTTTATATGTTTTATATTGTATTGCTTTAGTTTTACTAATGTTTAATTTTAAGTTATTTATTTCTAACCAATCCATAACATCTGCTAGTGTAGCGTTTATATCACTCTCAAAACCATTTTTTTCATGACTTGTAAATAAAATGGTCGTATCATCCGCGAATAGTACACACTTATGTTTGGTTATGCTCGGAAGATCGTTTATGTAGAGGAGAAATAATAACGGGCCCAGTATACTACCCTGCGGTACGCCACATTTGTTAAACTTAGGCTTAGAACTTACACGAATTTTCTCTCCTTTAATCACTTTGATGATTTCTGTAGATTGGCTTCGATCACTAAGATAGCTTTTTAGCCAGTCATAAGCCACTCCTCTAATGCCATGGTCGTATAGTTTACTTAGTAGTCTTTTATGGTTAACAAGGTCAAACGCCTTAGACATGTCTAGAAATACTGCTACTGTAGGTTGTCTTTTATCAATGCATTCCGTTATGCTCTTAATTAGTGAAAAACAAGCTAAGGACGTTGATTTTTCTTGTTGAAAGCCGAATTGTTCAGGACTGAGGATATTACACTGAGTAATAAAATGTTGTATCCTTATTGCCATGGTCTTTTCAAACACCTTAGAGATGATTGGTATAAGAGTAATAGGACGGTAGTTACTCATATCAGTAGTGTCACCTTTTTTAAACAATGGTTTGACCACTGAATATTTTAATCTGTCCGGGAAAATGCCTTGTTCTATACATAAATTTACAATATAAGCCAATGGGAATTTTAAGGTATTTGCACAAAGTTTTAGAGTTTTAGTGTTAATATTGTCATATCCAACAGAGCCTGTGTTTTTTAAATTCATTATAATGCGAAATATTTCGTTTTCAGACACTGGTGTAACAAAAATAGTGCTGTTTTGTTTGTTTACATTTGATACGCTAATTTTATTCGGTAGATCATCTGATATATTAATAAAATAGTTGTTAAAGGCTTCAGCTATGGCCTCACCCTCTTCGATGCATTCCCCGGATCTGAATATTTTATCCATTTGGTTTTGTGAGCTTTTTGTTTGGATTTGACGATTTATAATTGTCCAAGAAGCTTTACACTTATTTTTGGATTTTTGTATAAATAGCCTGTTGCTTAGCCTATGTGATTTATTTATGCATTTTTTAAGTATGTTAGAGTAGATATTATATTTCGATTTTTGTGATTCTTTCTGACTTTTCTCGCATTTTAAGAACTCAAGGTAAAGGTTTCGTTTGTTTCTACAACTTTTCCTAAGGACTTTTGTAATCCATGGTGACTGGTTACTTTTATTACTAACTTTAACTTTTATTATTGGAAAGCACAAATCAAAAAATAACTTCAAAGTGTCGTGAAATAAGTTGAATGCAATGTTAGTATCAGGTATTGACATAATGTCATGAAAGGACAAGGCATTTATACATTCTACGAATTTGCTTGTATTTTCGACACTAAAATCTCTTTTGTATTCTAACCAATTTTTAACACGATTGTAGCTTCCTACATTTAAGGATAAGATTTGACCTGTGTCATGGTCTGACAGAGCTAAAGGTTTGACGTAGCCAGATGCCTGTGGTATGTTACTGGCAATTATGTCGATACATGTACTAAGTCTTGTTGGTGAAGATATGTGTATTCTAAGGTTATGGTTTTCTAGAATACTTTCTAATGTCTGTGTTGTTTGATTCTTTTTTAGCATATTAATATTCCAGTCGCCGCATAGAACTATTTTCTTTCCTATTTTATTGAGTTTTGATAATACGACATCTAATTTATCAAAGAAAATTTGTACATTCGATGAAGGAGTTCTGTATATACATATTATGTTTAACTTCATCACGTCTAATTGCACACCACAGCACTCAAAATCGAAGTTTTGTGAAATTTCTTTACAAATAGTAATTTCCTTATAGTCTATATTATGCTCGACTAAGATGCAAGAACCACCTCGCCTTTCTTGCTCTCTTGACCAAAATGATGCCATTTTATAGTTTTTTAAACAAACATTAATTTCTGTGCCTTTTTTTAAAAATGTTTCGGTGAGGCAAATAACATTAATTTGCGTTTGCTGTGACCTAAAGTCACCGAGTACAATTTCTAGTTCATCTTTCTTTTTTAATATACTTGCAATATTTTGATGCAATATGTAAAAATTATGAGCTGTTTCTTTAGGTACGAAATAACTGCTTTGTTGATTTTACTGTCTGAGGTTGCATAATATTAGATGCACTACTTGTATCATATAAATCGGTCTGTATTTCTACCCTAGTACTATATAAAACATCCTTGGGTCGTTCTTGTTTAGGGTTCGAGAAATTGTAATATTCATACTTATAATTTAATCTTGAGATGTTGTTGTGTAGTAATCTACTAAGCATTAAAATGAACGATCGATAAGAAGTTGGTTCATTAATATTCGTGTTTATGAAACATGCAAAATCTTTTAATTCCGTACATAGGTTTTTTAGAGTACATCGGGTCACTTCTACATCTAGATAGCTACTGTAATATATATCACTAAATAGTACATTTGTATGTGCCATATTTTCTGCGTACTGATACAATATTGATTGTAATTTCATAGGTTTTTTATCATATTGCCCGCAAATTATTATAATATAATCTGCCTTACTAAATTCTTTACAAAGAGGTATACATGCTTCTAACAGTTGATTCGTTTCAGCACCAGGTTTACTGATACTTTGTACAAGAAACGCATCACCAAGCTTATTTTGTAGATATCGTCTTAAATATACACATTTTTTATCGGAGAAAATGAGGATTCGCCTTCGAGGAGGAAGAGATGGTTTGTCGTTGTCATCATTTTCTAATTCAGTCTTCGTATCTAAAACCGGAGCTGGACAGTTTTCTGTTAGAGTTTTCTTGTCACTGGTGATGCTGATGGGTGAAATTTCCATCTGTTTTGGTTCGTGCTGTATGGGCGTTGATTGGTCAGTCACAATCTGACCAGACATTTTTATATTATGCTCATTAAATTTCTCTATGGAGCTTGGTTTCAATGTTGATTTTCTTAATGGGGTAGATGCTCTAGGTGAGTTTTTTTCTGTTAGTAGTTTTTGACAAATTTCTAATTTCTTTTGCTGTGCAGAGAGGGTCCTTCTTATCTCAACGATTTCGGTGTTCAGTCGGTCGATCTCCTCGTGCGCGCTCTCGAGCTGAGTTGTGAGATTGCTCACTTCTAATTTCAGGTCAGCAACTTGTGAGTCCTCCAAGGTAGACAAGTTTGGCAGGCTCTTTACTGTATCGTCCAGTGAAGCTGTTGTTAAGTTGAAATCTGATTCACTTTCAGAGGTAATGTTGCACTGAACAGGGTTTACTCTTCTAAACGTTACGTTATCTTGTTGATGGGTTTTCATCGGATTCGTCGATTCATCCAATATAGTTGACGGACTCCTCGTTTTGACGTTTGTACTCGATTTAATATCCGGTTTTGCAGTATCCTTACAGTAATGAGTGTTATGACATTCGTAGCACTTCCATGAGCGTCTATTTTCGGTTGTCATTAAATAAAATCTTTCCCGAGTCACATTAGCTGTACATTTGACGTCATAGTAATTCGAGCAGTTAGAACAACGAAGATACTCCCTTGTTTTTATTAATTTTGTGCATTTAACGCATGTATTTTTCTTTAACTTCGGTGGCATATTTAGTGTCGTACAAAAGTATTAAACTCTTTACGAGAGAATAGCCACACAATATTGAACTTAATATCTGTAGCGTAAGTACATTAACGCCTTGCGTCGCACTGCCTCGCTGGTCACTACGTTCTAGTGAGTCCGCGAGTAATAAATGGCCTAAGCGCCATGCAGATCGTGTCGCTTGTTACGTTTTAGAACACACTGATGTTTTAACTGCTAACAATGTCGGTGTTTTAACTGTTTTTTGAAATATAGTTAGCCAATTTAATGTTAATATCTGTAGTTTAGTATACACACTGATTGCTTTTAATAGTCACAGTATCACACACGCACAGTTGTTTACAATTTTCACTGACATTTATCACTAAAACTGAGTGCTTTTAATTTTTATTTCGGAGAGAAGAAAAAGGTATTCCGCGCGGGTTTGCGGCTACCGCGTGTAAAGGTCTTTAGGCATGTCGAAGCGTCCTTAGACATCAACCCGAAGACTGCCGAAGCTTCCCGAAGACTGCCTCGGCGTCTTACGCTATCGAAGCAGTCTGAAGATTGCTAAAGCATCCTTAGGCACGCCGAGGTTACAGAGCCGTGCCGTGCCGATAATGTGCGCCGGGCCTAAACGCAAACGTGTTCATTTGCGAAAAAGATATACTACAGGTACTGATTCTCATAATTAAAGGTATTTTTTAATCGTATGGCATTTATTTACGAACCGTGAGATCTTCGAGAAGACAAGTACGGTTGCCAGTTTTTGTTGCACTTTTAGCACCACCCAGGGGTCACGTTGGCCCAGCGGCACCCGCCTACCGCGTGCGGTATGCGAGGTTAAGCAATATGGGCGCAGGTCAGTTCTTGGATGGGTGACCGCTTTGAGTGGTTACTAACTGAGCGCTCTCGTGCTTTGGAAGGCACGTTAAGCCGTTGATCCCGGCTGCTGTCTACGACAGCAGTCGTTAAGCCAAGTTAGAGGCCTTCGGGCGGCTTGAAAACTTCTAACAGTCAAGTTGCCCACTCACTTGACAAAGGGGGGTCGAAGTTGCACCACGTCCGTAGGGAGTACCCACCGTTACCCTACACGTGACCCCTGGGTGGTGCTAAAAGTGCAACAAAAACTGGCAACCGTACTTGTCTTCTCGAAGATCTCACGGTTCATAAATAAATGCCATACGATTAAATTAAATTTTGTCAGAATGAAAACTGGTGGACATTGTCGTTAACGAATGAAATTTCACGTTAACTGATATGAACTTGTCATTTAAGCTTGAAAAGCACAGAGCGCGTGCGCAGCGTCGTTGCGGGGCGGAGGCGGTTTTGCGGTAAAGCGAACGCGGTCCGGGAGACGTCGTACCATCAAAACCGCGCGGTATTCGGTAGCAGGGTAAAGCGGAGGCAGCGTGTGTGACATATGAAGCAGTAATGACAGTCGACAGTTTAGGAAACATAAAAAAAACCGGCCAAGTGCGAGTCGGACTCGCGCACGAAGGGTTCCGTACCAGAAAAAAAACGCCATCAACTACTCTGTTGTATGGGAGCCCCCCTTAATTATTTTTATTATTTTGATTTTAGTATTTGTTATTGTAGCCACAATAAAAATACATAATCTGTGCAAATTTCATGCTGGACATAGGCCTCCCCCACTTTCATGGGGGGTAAATGCCATAATCGTCACGCTTGGCATGCGGGTTGGCGATCGCAGTATCTCCACCGCATTCCAGGGATGCTGCTGCCCATCCCCCGGTGGTCTTGGTCGTAGTTTTAGGACATACCCGGAACCTTTAATACGATAATTGATAATCATTTCGGGTTTAATCATACATCTGTAGTTTCTCACATAGTAAATATGCTATTCTTAGAATTTAAGAGTAGGGCTACACGCGTATCTTTCAATGTTATTGTGTATTAATAAGTTTTACTTAAAACAAAAATGTCTTTTTGTGATTATTATTTAGTTATTGGCTGGCAGTTAAAACAACTGATGAAGCCTAAATTCAGTTATCTTCAAGTACAATATATTATTATTACAATACTGATTGCATGAAGTTAGACTTTACTAAATTTTTATTATTGAAATCCTAATATGTGCAAGGTTATTATGACAATGTTACAAGCTAAATAGATAAACTTGATAGTTGAAATTATTTCCTATCGTGCACTAAGGCAAAACTAGAAAGAAACCACTTAACGTCATCTTTATTTAAACCAGTTGATCCAATCATTGCTTCCCTCAGCTAAACAAACATTTTTCCCTTAAGTATGTTGTCGCAGAAAATACAGTCTGATTGAAATTATAGCTGTATCGCGACACGGGGTGTGTTTATTTTGTAAAATTGGAAAGACGGCTTAGTATGCGAGTTTATCGTGGCAAATTATTTCCCACTTGTGACGCTGTGTAACCATGGATGAGGATGTATAAATACGGGGAGGTTACTTAAAGTATGGAATTGGAATTATCTTTATACTTGCGCCCGTTCGTTTAGTTAGACTCGTCGAATTAGATACGAGAGAAAAGAAACATTTGGCAAAGTGTTACGTAGGAGATACGTTGGTAATTTTTTAAACAGTTATAAAAGCGGAAATTTTGCTGAACAAGGTTACAAATGTCATCTCTGTGCTATTTCAAAGCTCAGTGAGTTCCTCCTTAATCATCTCCACAAAAAAATATCTTAGAACTATATTTCTTACTCCCATATATTACGGAATATGAATTAAATTCCCAGTAAGGGCGGTTCCATAACAGTCCCGTTTTGTCAATTTCATCATCATTGGCTTTTCCGTCATTATCAGAAGATTAAATAAATAAAAAAATATTGGGCGACAATCTTACACAAATCGAGCTAGCCCCAAAATAAGCAAAGCTTGTACGATGAGCACTACACGACGATATACATACTTATACATAGATAAATACATAGGAAACATCCAAGACTCAGGACTCAGACTCAGTAGAGATAGAAACAGCGTCTTGTGAACACTTTCTTAAATGACTTCGTAAGGCCTATAATACGGGAGCGGCATTGTCTTTCGCAGAGAGACTCTAGAAAGTAGGGGACTTTCTCTTCTCTTCTTCTATCGTCAAGCCTCCTACGGCCTCGCGGTTCACAGGGCCTCGCGTCCCGCAGGTTGTGACACTAGTTAAAAACCGTGAACGCGCTGAAAATTTTGAAGCGGGCAGAGGGCCTCGCAATATGTATCTTTCTCACGTAAAATTTCTTAGGTCTTGCTCCGCCACTGATTGATGCCAAACCAAATGCTCTCAACTTCATAACACAACACAAAAAGTATACAGTTTTAGAGTAAATGGCGTAGGTTTATAGTAGTAGGGTTCGTTGCCTCGCTAGTAATACGCGAGACACCCCAATGATCACGACCGAGTACCGCGTCGCATAACTTGCGGGAATAGATTCTGTAATGGTGTTTAGGGTGCTCGGTGCAGTGTTTGCTGGAGCCATTGTTTATTTCAGGTTTATACAGGAGTGTGCAATAACTGTGATTGTAATAGTTAGCATAGCTGGAGTAGATTGTGTAGCGTTTAGGGTTAAAGGACTTGGTATCGCAGTGTGCAGTGCCAGTTATAAGATTTTGACTATTAATATCTGCCATAATAAATGCAGCAAAACATCTCTCACATCGTAATGGCCCTACAAATAGAGTTTGTAATGTCACATATTTCTGCCGTCTGATTTGGCAAATACTAGTGCTGGTTTAGGTCCCATACACGCCACGCCATATTATTATTACGTCATTTACGGATTACGGATAAAAGCTAATCTCCAGATTCGGTTGAAGAACACTCAAAGAATATCACTGGAGTTTGAGCTCTTAGAGTAAAACCGCTTGCGTGGTCATGTCGGATGTTTCCTCTGGATTTTCCCCAGGCTACACTCCTACCGTACACTTCCCTCAATTTTACGCGCCATCAAAGCCACAGCTAAGTTTCAAAGAAGCTTTTATTTATACATATTGCTCGTATTTTACAAGGTTTTTTTACACAACAACGGTGACAAGCTTACCTGCCTGGTGTTAAGCAGACACCGTAGCTAGACGCTTGTTACTTCAAAAGCATCACGCCTCTTTATTGACTTGGGGATTCGTTATATTTACAGCTAGAGACATATGCAGGTCTTATCTGCTCTTTATAAAGCGCATCCTCGGGAGCTCAGGCGACCTCACTCACCACCAGGGGTACAACTCCACGGTCTCCACCTACCTAACGAGCAAGTAGTGGGATATTATGGCTTCGGTCTTCTGTGAGTTGAACGTAGAGTGAGGAGGTTGGAGGTGGGGTGATCCCCGGTCGGACTGACCCAAATACGAGCGAGATGACGTTGCTCTGCCCCTTCCTAAAAACCGATTAATCTAACTCACGATAGACCGTTTTGTCGTCGTTTGGTTACATGGTTTAGTTGCAGTGCAGTTGGCGCAACTATTTATTAGATTTATCGGCTTACGCAGCTTTAGTTGCCAGTACTGAACTAACAATCTGCGGGCCTATACCTATGTCACTTATTGTTTTAAATTGATTTCAGTTCAATATTTATTGTACGCGCGTGACGTGCGGAAAGACAAGTACATGCTGAACCGCCATCCTTCTACTAACGCCGGTTAAGTGCAATTAAAAAAAAAATTAAAAATAGTTATTTGTTCAACAAGGGAGCAAAGTAGATTTTTGCTGCGAGTGTTGATGTTGAGTCCCGAGCAAGCGAAAAATTCTGTAATTGAATCACGAGTGTAGCGAGTGATTAAATTACAGAATCTTGAGCGTAGGAAGGGACTCAAAGACACGAGATGCAAATGTATTTGCTCTCGTGTGATACATACAACGTTTCACCTCAGCGGCGAGAACATTTAACGCAAAGAAATAGTGATAGATAGAATGAACTCACTGGTTTCAAGCTGGAAAAGTCGTTTTCACGCTCGCAGCAAAATTGCATTTTGCTCACTGGTTTAAGCAGCAAAACCGTCATTTTCGAGCCGCTGAGGTGAAAAGGTTTATTTAGTTACAATATGGTTCTAGAATACATCGTGGTTGGAATCTCCAAGTAAGCACTAGATGTACTTGTGGCAGGTGATACCGCTATTCCAGCAAGATAGAAGCAGAAGATATAACCGAACAACTAATTATACAATTAATTGAAGAAGTGTAGGTGGTATTGATTGTTACTGAAACAAATCTAGCGATACAGCGAGGAAACGTTGCCCGCATCTTCGGCGCAATGCAGGGGCCTTTTTTAGATTTAGTTTAGTTTTACTTTAAATTTATTTTGATATCATCATCATCATCACCATCATTCAGCCGAATGACGTCCACTGCTGGACATAGGCCATTTTGATATAGTTTAGTTTTATTTTTAGATTTAGTTTTATTATATACCTAAGTGTTTTTAATTATATTATTTCTTAACATAAGGTTACCAATGTCTTCATTTGACTGTGTTTTATATCTTTGTTTGTTTCAATTAAAAATTCCATCTCTGATGATGTTTGCATTTAACGTGGTCCTGATTTGATCTTTCAGGTTTCCGTTAATTCGTACTTGCTAGCTGTTTGAATCTGAACTTAAACCTATTTGCAGTGCCGAAATGCTTTGGCACAATATAATATTCCACTCGGAAACCTCGGAGGAAATCCAAATCGGTTTCATACGTTCAACATGTTCATTTCCACGGTTACATTTCGCGTAACACGTTCCCCAGCTCAGTTCTATAAAGAATTAATGAACTTAAATTCCAGAGTTGGCGCGATGAAGCTATGTTAAAATGAAACAAGAGACATAGAAACTACATATTGTTTCGATATATTTGAGTAAAATTCTCAGAAATTGTCACTTTAAGGGTGCAGTATGAATGTTTTGAGTGTGTTAGTATGAAAATAAGTTTTACAGTAGGTACATATGGTGCTATTTTACCGCACGAGTGCGGTAATCAGCAGATTACGTGCATATGTTGAAACTTTAAGAGGGCGCAGTACGTTTGGTTCTCCATACAAACGTATTTATGCTTTCATTTTAAAACGCCATGCTAGAATAACATGAAACTTTGTATACACAATGGGATTCAGCTTGTCTAGGGCGGAAATTAGTTTCTGTTGCTTGAAATTATAATGGCGAAAAAATACAGCGATTATTAAGGTTTTCATACAAGCCGTAAAAAACTCAAACAAAAGCTGTATTTTTTTTCTTTTTCAATTTCTAGCAACAAAAACTAATTTTCGACCTAGGTATGCTGGATCCCATTGTGTATACAAAGTTTCATGTTATTCTAGCATGGCGTTTTAAAATGAGAGCCTAAATACGTTTGTATGGAAAACCGATCTACACCGATCGTACTGCGCCGTCTTAAAGAGCCATATGTAAGGTTTAAAGAATGTTTATTAACTCATAAGAATTTTACAATTCACTTAAATGAGTAATATATAACTAAGCAATTTTAAGTAATATTAGCGAGCATCAGGCTAAACATGCTTTTCTATTGATTAAATATTTTTACACAATAATTGTTCTTAAATATGCATACAATATATTTTACTAAGAAGTATATTTTGAACTAAGTGGGTAGGCATATATTCATTACTAGCGCACCCAGCAAAATTCACAAACAAGCACTCACGCGCAACTCCTACGCGGAGATAACAATATGGTTGATGAAGTTACATAGCTTACATTCCAAACAGCGGTAGGTTTTAAATACATATAGCCGAATTTTACATTAGTAACCAGTACTTGTACTACCTAATGAATCAAATAGTGTTTTATTTACTTGTACGCATTAAAATATAATTCCATAAATTTCTTGACTAATTTTGTTTTAATGAGTTTAACCGATAATAACAGACAAATAGGAATTTTTCTGCGAACCATCCCCAGTGAGGGATATCGGAAACTCATCACTCATCAAGCCAATAAAAAGACAAGATTAGAAATAATACGTAGTAACATTTTAAAATTTGTTGATTCTTATTTCACTACTCTAATTTACGACTTTTTTTTTAATTATTAGCTTATAATATATATATATATATATATATATACTATAAGCTAATAATTTTCTGCGTAATAACTTATCTTCGGACTCGTGACTCCTTGCTGTTCTTTAGTGATTTATAACTATTTTCAACTTCACGTGACACTTAAAATCCGTCTTCAGATATACTGCCGCAGGGTATGTTACTTAAGTGGTGTTTGTCTCGGAATTATTTTATTTTTGATGGGTCTTTAATGATTCTAGGTACCCCTTTTATATATTTAATAACAAGGTTAGCTTCACCTTTAGCCATCCTTTCCGAAATTTCTTTTTTTAAGTTTTTGAAATATGTCTGCTGCTGAGAGGTTTTATCAGAGTATATTATAATACGGTTATCATTAGTATTTCGTCTATTTCGTAAGATAGATAAAGCATCATCTTTTGTCAAAAAGCTTACTTTTAGTGGACGTGTTTTGTCTACTGTATATTTACCCAATCTGCATATTGATACTGGTTGCAAGTTGTCCAACGAAATATTGTTTATAATCTTAAGCACTTCCTCCAGATCTTTAGAGGACCGTTCAATGGGTGTGCTAGCAGATGGTTCTGGTATACCTTCAATTATAATATTTTTCTCTCGAATGGATCGTTCTTGAACTTCTGCTATCACCTCTTCATTTGAACTGGTATTGTATGGCAAAGGGCCGACGGGCTGGGCTTGCTGGAGTTGAGTTACACTTTTCTCCAAAGTATCCATTTTTTCTATTGTTATGATATTTTGTGATTTTAGGTTAGATATTTCGACTTGCATCTTGTTTTGCTCCATTGTCAGATTCTCTATTAATTCTTTATAATTTTTCATTTTATCTTTAATTGAGGCAATGTCCTTGGAAACTTGTCCGATAATTTCAGTTTGTGTATCACTTGTGAGTTTAAAATTTCGCATGAGGTCTATCAGTTCTTTCATTTCTTTTCGTAACTCTGATAGCTCAGTCTTAATTTCATCATTGTCATTAGCATACTTGCGCTTGAAATTTCGATGACAGGCATTTGTTTGTTCAGTAGAATCCGATTTTAAATGTAATGTGGCTAAGTTTGGCTGAGATCCGCCCAGCGTCGAGCTCTTAGTCTTCATAATCACCGGGACTGTGTGGACTTTCTGAAGTATTCTGTGGTTTTTACGAATCGTTCACTCGGTAGACTTACGAACTGTAGTTGCATCTTTTTTACCTGAGCCGAACACCGCGGTCACTCGAAAGATGTACGTCGTAACTCAAACACAGACTGTATGGTAAATTAACAAGTAGGCACCCACTTATAAGTATCAAATCGTATTGCACGTTTTTTAATTTTTTGTAATAAATTTGCACTACACGTCCGGCACTGTTGCTCGCCCTTAAATGTACTGTAAAACTTTGTACGATACACGTGCAAATAGGTAATTCGCAACTCGTGTCGATTTAAAACACTCCCTTCGGTCGTGTTTTAATTTATCACCACTCGTTGCGCATTTCCTGTTCTCTGCACTTGTATCGTAATGTACTTACTATAAGTTTGGCCCGTGTAGAGATTGCGTGTTAAGCTTGAAAAGCAAAGCGCGGCGCAGCGTCGTTGCGTACCGGAGGCTGTTTTGCGGTAAAGACAACGCGATCCGGGGCACTTCACACGAAAAATTCGCGCGGTATTCGGTAGCGTGGTAGAGCGGAGGTGGCTAGTGTGGCATATGAAGCAGTAATCGACAGTCGACAGTTTCGGAAAGATCAGAAATGCAAAACCGCCTTCGCCCCGCGCCGCGCCGCACCCGCTCTCTGCGTTTCGAGCTTTATTGCATGGTTAGGGGTCATACACGGATTTAAGTTAGCGTCATTCCTGTGGAGTTATCTTAACTTCAGGGTTATAAAGTCTTATTTTTGGTTGGAGTCATAATCCGCATACAATCGCAAAGAAATATAACTAGCGGCAAAATTAATATAATCTAGTAAGAAGACGCTATTGCACCTGCACGGCTAGCACAAGACGGCGCGCGAGCTGTATCGCACGCGAGATAGACTATCCACCACCACCACCACCATATCAGCCGAAAGACGTCAACTGCTGGACATGGGCCTCCCCCAATTCCATAGGGGGTAAATGCCATAATCGCCACGCTTGGCATGCGGGTTGGCGATCGATTGACGATCCGTATAGACTATCCGTCTCTATCTATTGGGTACACGTTAAAAGAGACGCATAGTCTATCTCGAGCGCGATATAGGTCACGCGCCGTCTTGTGCTAGCCGAGCTGAAGCTAAGCAAGAGGGTAATTTTTTTATACCACGTCGGTGGCAAACAAGCGTACGGCCCGCCTGATGGTAAGAGGTCACCACAGCCTATGGACGCCTGCAACTTCAGGGATGTCACAAGCGCGTTGCCGACCCCTTAAAGATGTATACACTCCTTTCTTGAAGAATCCTATACTGTAGTCAAAATTCAAAAATGTTGACTTTAAAATTCAGTTACGGAATCAGCAACATATTTTTTGGAATGCTTATCACAACTAATATTATTGAGATAAATTCCTAAGCTCTTCAGTCTTCCTTTTAAATACATATTACATTTACATTTGTTATTTGTTTTAATATTTTAAACTTTAGAATTATTATTTTTATTATAAGTTGTTTACAAAAGTACTATAACTAGATTTTTAACTGAATGATCACCACAAAATGCAATACAACACATAAATATTTAAATTAAATCATCAACACTGCACGCTTCAATAGATAAATTGTCAATTTGATATTTCATCTCCGCGCAAATTGTACAAATTGTATGCCGTCGCCACTCAGGCGCAATATACGGACGTATGGAATATTAAAATTAATTTCACCCATCGCCTCCTCTGATTACCGTGTATCAAGTAAATACCATTTTTGCATGAAATTGCAAATGAGTAATCATAAATGGAGATAGTGGATGTAACTTGTGATCGCGTATTTAATAATTTATTAGCAAACTTAACTAAGATTCGTAAAGAGTGTACATATTTTGTACTTCGCTCACTGCGTTTCAACAATAATTATTATCTCTTGACATATATATCGAAAAATGAAGCTATCCAATAAAATTCTCGATAGTACAATCAGAGCACTCTACGAATACTGAGGCCCGGGTACGTCCTAAAACTACGACCAAGACAACCGGGGGATGGGCAGCAGCATCCCTAGAGTGCGGTGGAGATACTGCAATCGCCAACCCCAACTCTAAGCGTGGCGATTATGGCATTTTCCCCCCATGAAATTGGGAGAAGCCCATATCCAGCAGTCGACCTCATTTGGCTGATGTAGTGGTGGTGGTGGGTTATTTCTGGAACTATGGTGAGCCATTTTCTGATATTGTATTTTGTGACTGCAAACGAAAATTCTGAAATTCAAATTAAAGGAATATATTTAATAATATGGTGCCCTGAGCAGGATTCGAACCTGCGACAACTGCCTATCGAAACAATCATGCTCAGTCACCAAATTATTCAACCAGTTCTCTCTTATATTGCCTTAGGGAGGCGTAAAGCGACTAGGTACCGAGAAGACTCGAGCTTCGTTAACGGAACAAATTACATTGAGAAACTAGTTCCCTCCAAAATATGAGATTCCGAAACGATTGGGCCTTGCTCAGCGTATTTCGGGCATAGCTGAAGAAAATGGGTTTTCCAGCAATAGCAAGCTAGCTAGATTTTTTGCCTCCTTGGTATCGCTACACTTGTCTGATAAATCTAATCGAAAAAAGCTGTTTTGAGAACCCATTTACGAATAAATATATCCTTTTCCTCGTTCAGAATAGGATTTATTTCATTTTCTACGATCTGCCATTTTTTTAAGGTATCAGTGCATTCCGATCGTAATGACGAGTATTCGGATGTGCAAGAGCGAGGCGTCCTCATAAACAGATAAAATGTATATTATATTATGATTTGTTTGTAAATTCAAGCTCATGCGTGTTTAGTTAGATTTCTTGAATTACACAAAGTGGTTATAAGCAATTGCCATGATACAAATTGCCGTGATATAAATTGCCATGATACAAATTGCCTTGATACAAATTGCCATGATGCAAATTACGATGGTACAAATTGCCTTGATACAAATTGCCATGATACAAATTGCCATGATACAAATTGCCATGATACAAATTACCATGGTACAAATTGCCATGATACAAATTGCCATGATATAAATTTCCATGATACTAATTCCCATAATACAAATTGCCATGATATAAATTACCATGATACTCTTTAATCACTATGATATAAATTGCCTGCCTCGGTGCCTCGTGAGTCACCTCTTAGGCCCCTAAGAGCCCTTAAAACTGAATAGGTTATTTGTCAGCTGTCTGTGTCAAATATCAACCAAGTCAGTACAGATTGTTTACTGCGCGCCTCTATTTATTGAGTGTTTTCTGACTGACGGGCAGTGCGGATGTACTCGTAGCACTGCGTTAGTTAATAGCCTAACCGCTTCTACGCAATATATTATTACTGCGTACATGTCGGTATATTGGCCGTAAATAAACAAGTGAATCGGTTTTACTAGGTAAGCGCGCTCCATCCTAGACCACAACATCGCTTACCATTTTCCATTACAATTTATGTTCAAGCGAAAACCTATCCACTTATCCAGAGTATTAAAAAAAGTGAAGTAATTTGAACTATTTACCTCAGTAAGATTTTGGACAAGTTGAAGATACCGCATACAGATTTCGCCGGGCCAAGTCACGGAATAGCCTCATTTTACGGAATTACAGTATTGACGTAATTATTAACCAATAGGTGAAGGAAAATGAAACGAGGATAGTATACCTTATCATAATGATAATAAGGTACAAACTTACACAAACAGGCTCATATTGAAATTTAATCTATAAATTATTTTGTTGCGTATCTGTTAGACGCCAACTACGTAGAAATTATTAAAATATTCTAAGTAACGAAGCCGATTAAGAGCTTGATCCAAAGCTTTGAAGTAAAATGATAAATGTCTGTTAAAAGGAGATTACAACTCAGCCAAACTTTGTAATGAAATGACAAAGGGCGAAATAATAAGACGTCTTATTTATCATTTGTGTCAAGAAACGCTTCATCTGTTTAATAACTGATCAAGGAAAATAATTAATAACAACGTCTTTCTTTGAATTTTAGAAAAGCCTTGGATAGACCCTAAATAGAGTTTTGATTCTCACAGATTCTGATTTACGGGGAAATAAATACCTATACGCTTTTCGATTACCCCAATATAAAAACCCGCCTCTCCACTATATATATTGTTAATACCACATCGGTGGCAAACAAGCGTACGGTCCGCCTGATGCTAAGCGATCAACGCAGCGTATGGATGCAATCAAATCAAGGAAATCGGCATTGGACAGTTGTGAAGAAAACGAAGGTAGATTCTCGCCTCCGCCGCCACCGCCCGCGCCAAGCAGTCAAGCGGGTAGGGCACGGGCACGCCCGCCGCGAGAGGTAATCATGATTAAGGACCGCGAATCGGTCTGAAACATGTCGAGTGATATTCATTATATTTTAAACACAATGCTTTAAAATTATATTTCTACTCCAGCATTATAGTCTGTTAATTATACGAGTATGACTGACAGCAAGTCATTATATGACTGGTGAGAGAATCAAAATGGATTTCCATACAACATTGTACAACCGTTATTTTTTTAAAGTGGCCCGTTTTTTAATGCCCGTATCGATTTTCAATTTAAATTAAATGGTTTTGCTGTCGTAGAAAAATTATTCTATGCGACGTTACATAATTAGGTCCTGAAATTCTCGAGTCTTTAATAACAAAACTCGTTACAGCGACTCTCGAATTTTAAGAAGCCTTAGTATGTAACTATTGTATAAAATACTAGTTATTATAAATACGAATACGTTTGTGAGGATTGCAAAGATTTTATGAAGCAGTTACTAGGTCAACTTGAGAGTTTTCTTGGATTCAGTTCAGATTTCCACTTTACTCAAACCCATGATTCAAAAATTTCCAGCCGCCCCTTATGTCACGACTTAAATGACCTGTCCTCTTTCTTAATGCTTGCCATGTGACCTGTTTTCTAAAATGGATTTCTTTAGACAACCCTCTCTTTAGTGGTGAGTACAGTCGCTTGCTAGGTGACTTTATCCTCGTACTTGTACAAGTACAAAATAACGATGGTACTTCAGACCTGACATTTTAACTGCATAGCATTAATAACTGCCCAATGTACTTCACCAAGTACAGATTCTGGATGCGCTAATAATCATAGACATACTAAATAAAACAAATGGCAAGAATTTATATATCGAAAAATTCACGTCTGGGACTGAAGCACTACTCGTACTCTTATTCTGTACTTGTGGTAGTACACTGGGTAGTTACGACTACTACAGTTGAAAGAACAAAGGACTTACGAGGTTAAAATGTTTTTTATACAATGACGGAACCAAACAAGCTTACAGCCTGATTGATAGTAACAGACACCCTAGCCTAAGGATGCTTGCGGCTCCAGAAGAATCACAAGTGCATTCCGACTGTTGACGTTTCTTAGTGTTGTGTCTAGAGACATGACTCCTCACCCTCTACACAGTATATCCATCAGGCGGGCCGCACGCTTGTTTGCCACCGACGTGATATATAAAAATCCTTGAGAGCTCTGGCGACCACCTTACTCACCACCAGAACACAGCACCAGCAGACATGTGATGGTTGCCATTTTATCACTGATCGTCGTGGATAAGACATTCGTCACGTTCTGACAAGTATGTGATTGCGAGGGTGACAGGCGTCTTATCCACAACGATAAGTGATAAAATGGCAACCGTCATGCGTCCGTCGCTCACTGAGAAGCAAATAATATGTTCCAGTATTCACAATACTTATAATTTATAAAATTATGCAGAATAACAGAGCTTTAAAAATAAAACTACGTTAAGTTGGTACAGCTTCAAATCCATACGTCATAGGACAGACACGCCAATATTTCCCATTTCCACGACGTCGCCACTTATACATACGAGTATCACTACAAAGACAATACCAACTCTAACAGCTATCACTTAAGTCCACACTTCATTGTTGACTGCAATGTGTGGAGTAGCCAATTTTACTAAGTGCAGTTCACTTTGCACCATTTCCTGTGACAAGCTGTCACTGTGCGCGTTTGTCTAAAAGCATTGCTATCTATCTAAGTGGCTAACCTATCATTAAAATTTACGGTTACATTTAAAAAGTAGAACGTATAACTCATTTTAATAGCGAATAACAATATTCACACAAATAATGCGCTGACCGGGATTCGAACCCGGGACCTCCGGCTTTGTAGGCAGGGTCACCACCAACTAAGCCAAAGTTGTCGTCAATATACTCGTAAATAATAATAATGTACCTATTCCGGTCGCCTTATATGAATTCACCCATAACTATGATTAATATTGTCTGTGAACTCTCCTCGAGCCACATGCAGGCAAGTTAAACTTGTACCAGCATAATATGCATGATAACTTGATTGTACATTGTGCATACAAAGTACATTAAGACTGAATCTCAGAACATCTGCCATATTACTATTCTCTGAATACAAGATCATTGCACTGCACGTTATGTGTGATAATTCAGAAAACATGACCAGGAACGACAACACGTGACGGCAAATTGGAAGATACACTTAAAATGGTTAGTACATATCAGTTATTAAGATTAGTCGCATATAAATTTGGTGAAGGTCTGATGATGGGATCTAGGAGGAATCGAGGGAACTCCTCGAATTTGAAAGGCACGCATATGCCGATTTCGGTCTTTTCTGTAGGTAACCAAGCATTGGCTCACTGAAACTACAAATTGTGGCATAGCTAGTACAAAATTGGAGTCGGTTGTTTTTTCATATAAATTATTCACTATCCGTTATATAAATATGATACGAGGTCGTCACAAAACTGACGGTAAATAACAGACGCATACGTTTGGTCACAAAACTGACAGGTTAGACGTGACTCAATTAATTACTTTAAGCTCAACCATCTCTTAGCCTCGTAAGCCCTCACGTACTTATACAAGTACAAATTGACGATAGTACTTCAGACCTGACATTTTAACTGCATAGCATAAATAACTGCCTAATGTACTTCACCAAGTACAAATTAAGGATCCGCTAAAAACCATCGACATAACCAATGGAAGAATTTATAAAAAATCGAAAAAGTCACGTTTGGGTTTGAAGCACTACTCTTAGTTTGTCTTTGGTGTAGTACACTGGGTAGTTAGTTGAAAATACCATTAAATACGGGCATCTATTGTTAAGTAATTTGGCTAACCGCACATTCCAGGTTTATATGACCGCGCGTATCAAATTAAAAATAGAATGGCAGTAGCTTCGAGCACTCGATTCCACACGCGTCGCGCAAATCAGAATTCAGATAAAACGCATGCCAAACCCAACCAAATTCGATTCTGTGTGTTGTGTCAAATAGACCTTTGAGTATTTGCTATGATTCAGACGTTTGTGTATTTCGTATTAGCAGGTTGCGTTAACAGCAATCTTATTAATTATTACTAATGATACTTAGTGCTTATAGAATTGTGGTAGGTACTAATTGCATCCTGAAGAATGCCTGGGGTCTGCTAACTAATCCCAAGAATTAGCGTAGGCACTAGTTTTTACGGAAGCGACTGCCATCTGACCTTCCAACCCGAGGGGGAAACCAGACCTTATTCGGATTAATTAGGCTTGTTAAGTGAGTGGGCAACTTGACTGTTAGAAGTTCTCAAGCCGCCCAGAGGCCTCTAACTTGGCTTAACGACTGCTAACATAGACAGCAACCGGGATCAACGGCTTAACGTGCCTTCCAAAGCACGGGAACGCTCAGTTAGTAACCACTCAAAGCGGTCACCCATCCAAGGGCTAACCTCGCCCGACATTGCTTAACCTCGCATACCGCACGCGGTACGCGGGAACCGCTGGGCCACGAGCGCTCCGTATTTGTACATTCATTGTTCAGCTAATTTAAATTTAGGCGGTATTTTCAATATACCACACGTAAACGAATATTAGCAACTCAAGAAAATAAATGATTATTGATAAATATGTTCCACGATGAAACCCCGATTAAGACTGTCTTAGATTTATTGAACCCCAATCGTCGGTACTTATGAATTACCGAGCTACCGCCAAATTACATACATAACCACCACCACCACCACCACCATATCAGCCCCAGGACGTCCACTGCTGGACATAGGCCTCCCCCAATTTCATGGGGGGTAAATGCCATAATCGCCACGCTTGGCATGCGGGTTGGCGATCGCAGTATCTCCACCGCACTCTAGGAATGCTGCTGCCCATTCTCTGGTGGTCTTGGTCGTAGTTTTAGGACAAACCCGGGTCCACATACATAACATCTACAAGTAAGTATAAGTGTGAGTTAAGTTTAAGTAGGACTCTTTTTTTTAATCCCCACTCAATCCTTCAAAGGTTAGCTGGAAGAGATCCTCATAGGGATTAGTCGCCTTTGTACTTTAATCTAATGAAACATGTATTGGCTATGTGCACGTCTGAAACGTCAAACGCCAAGGGTCCCGGGACAATGTCAAACTCAGAGATGTCAAATAATGACACATTAACATTTTATTTATTTTAGTAAACGAGAAAGACCCCTCACTGGAAAGTTTACTGAAATAAATAAGAAAATAAATATATCAACACAAACGAAACGAATCGTAGGAAACCATTAAGAAACCAATAGGAATCGTGAAAGTAAATTTGACAGATGTCCCCGTTAAGTACACATTTCTGCCATGGTGTGCGCTGTGATCGCCTAGCTTAACCCCCACCACCTATAGGTACTTCGCACATAGCCAATATTGTTTTAATCTATTATTGTGTACAATAAAGTGCTTACATATACATACATTTTTATGCAACAAATATTAGCGCTACTACTTTAACTTGACATGGCTAATGACAATAAACATCGTAATACATAACATTATAGTAGGTTCAAGTTTCTGAACATATAGCATAGTTCCTTGCACGTCAACAAAAAATATTATATTACACGTCAACTTATATTAATCGTCAAGTTTATTAATAAAATAATTACAAAAATTATACGACCCTTCGCTCACCTTCATAAGAACCAATTACCGGTAACCATAACAACTTTTCATCGCGTATTTGTAACTAATACGACCCTTATAAAACGAGAAGCTGTATAACATTACCAATTAATCACTAGTCGACCTGAAAATATCTTGAAACAATGGGATAACGGGTATAACATCCACCTAATTCTCCGGTGCTGTTTATAAAGCCATCCAAAATATAGGGATGGGATTATTACGGATTATGTAACCGGTAAAAATATTTAATAACCTTTATTATTAACACGAACCGTAGTTCTTGAACACCCATGACAAGAACCTTCTTAAAATTTACTGGTATCGATCGTAGCTGATAACATGCGAAAAATTATAAGTATTTAAAGCCGAGACACGCCGAATGCGCGTGTGCGTGGCGTGCGGGTTGTGTCGTATGAAATGTCATAATAAATGACACACCGCATTCGGTGTGGCTCGGACTTTAGATGAAAGCGTCTATGAGACGACGAGGCCCGCCTAGCGGGTTCCATGTACTGTTTTTTTTTCACTTCTATTTTGTACTGGTTTGACATTTTAATTGGTTTTTATATTGTATAACAGGTATTCATCATCATCATCATATCAACCGATGGACGTCCACCGATGGACGTCCAGTGCCATAATGACCGGTCCTGCGCCATCCGCATCCAGCGGACTCCCGTATCCAGTAGACTCCCGCGACCTTTATCTTCCCGCCTCCCCCCTTTACGTCCTCCTCCTTGACCTTTATATAGGTATTATAAACTCAATAATATTATGTATGACAAAGTCTTTGTCGCTATCACAATAGATAATGAGTGAGTTCGTTGCTAGATGTATTTGAACTGATTGTGTACAAATCGTGACCTCATCTTTGTTTAAATATAAAGAAATACGTTTTCTAAAAGCAGTTTTCACGAGTATTAATTTTATTTATCGTATTTTGTGCGTTTGGCTTAATCTGTTCAAAATAAAAATACTGGTATGCTACAGCATTAACATAGACGTTGTGGCCAGGTCTCCAATAGATTATACGAATACCTATATAAAAGCTAAGCGTCTATAATCGCTAGCTCACTACCCCATGCGACTCAAGTATTTAATATTCTTTTCGGTTTCCACGATAAAACGATTTAAACGTATCATGTCGTAAAATGAATACCGATATTTCGAACCCATTACGGTGCTCTTAGTCAAATGGGTAAACTAAGAAAAGTATTCAATCCGAAAGTATTTCTCATTAAAATACCTATATTAGTGGTAAGTATTTTTCCCTAGTATAAATACTTCATAACACTGTCATTCATGAAATTTAGTAAAGGTCGATCCGTAATTGCGGTGCACTTCCCTGGACGTCGGTTGTGGATTTAGTCCCGGCGATGCCTGTAAATCAGACCTCCTAATTAATGTGTAGACTTGGGAACTATTGGTCTTTGCGATGGTAATGGTGTAGGTTGAATTGTGGGAGTTGTCAATTTGAAGCAACAGTACTATACAGGGTGAAATCTAATTGGTGATATAAAATAGAAAAATGTAATCCGACCATGATTTTAAACAACTTTTGCTATGGAAGAAAATTATTCTCTGTCATAAAAATCTGTTGTTTTAGTGACAGACCAAACTGTGTCAAACAGTGTTTTTTTACAGAGAAAGTTGGTTCCACTCTAAAAACTGTTTAAAATCATGGTCAGATTCATATTTTTAACCGACTTCAAGATTTCAAAACAGGAGGTTATCAATTCGGTTGTATGTTTTTTTTTTCAATGCCTATTACTCCAGAACTTCGTCATTACTGAACCGATTTTAAAAATATTTTTTTGTTTGTCAGTAAATATATATCCAAGTTAATCCCGTTTTTGTCAAAACACAGTTCTGATGATGGGATCCATGAGGAATCGAGGGAACTCCTCAAATCTTAAAGACAAAAGTAATTTTTGTATTTTTTATCAACAAATCAAGCATTTTCATACAAAATTGTGACATTTGGTGACGTGGAACTGCTGATGATGATCAGAACAGAACTCTTCTACGACGAAAAGTTCATGTTTGTCGATTTGTCCTTCTAGCTGTGTTTGTTAAGCAATTTCTATTTTCACGAACAATTTTTGTCATGCTGTCATCGTACAATGTTCTACAGTACATATGGCTCTTAAAGTTTCGACATATGCACGTAATCTACTGATTACCGCACTCGTGCGCTAATATACGCACCTTCTTTATTTAAAATAGTAACTGAAAGTTATTAGTGCATTCATCATCATCATCATCATGTCAACCGAAAAACGTCCACTGCTGGACATAGGCCTCCCCCAAATACTTCGACAATGACCGGCGCGCGGGTACTGGGCGGGGCACATAGCACGTAGAACCGATGGCCGGTGGGGCGCAAAGGTTCTCGAGTGGCGACCACTAACTGGTTACGGTTGCACGGGTGTTCGCTAGATGCGCGTGGCGCAGGATTAGTGTATTATTAGTAGGTAATTAGACTATATAACTTATATATAACTTTCTATAACATCACGCCCTTATCCCATTCGGGTAGACCAGAGAATGCCAAAAAATAATACGGTCCTTACATACTTTTTTAGTTTCAAATACATGCACATCCCATAAATGGTCATCGGGTACTTCTGACTTCTTCTCAGTATCATAGAAATATGATCAAGATACCATCGCCTTGGGCGCCCCCTTCTAAACCTTTCATCCATCTCCTGAACGTAAATCCTCTTAGTCAGTCGGCTTCTATCCAGGTACAACATACTTAAAAAATATTGACACTGGTCTAACGCGATAAATATTTATTGACCTATTTCAGACGTTTCGATACGGGTTGAGCCGGTCATTGTAACTGGTGGAGGTCAATCTTTTAAGTATGTATACAGCGCAAGAGTTTAAAGTATTACATAACTACAACAATCATAAATAATTCGCTCAATAGCAACTGCCCTTTCATTTCACCCCAAGGCATTTCTCTCCCTTACCTTCACATTATAAGAGGTCATTAGACATAACTTACACTGTTAAATCCCATTCTAACCTCATAATAACTCAGCAAGGATTCAATTAAACTATTACTACCTCATTATTTAAACCGTGCTTAACCAGATTGCATCCTAAACCACAGCTACGGTTGAGCCTTTCCCATATAAATAGTCTCATTTCGCCCCATATTATCTTAGGGAGGCTATTACTGGCTTGCTGGCATAATCGAGATAGGTAGGGCATAGCAGAATGTCATTCCACTCTATTTGGAGCAGCTCAACTGGAAAGGTACTGGGAATAGTGCATTACTACAGAAGCTGGGACGAAAGGGGTTGCCGGCCGAAGACAGACGGCCGAGCGAAGCAAGGCCGGATAGGTCTCAGGCGGGCAACCCCATATTTCCCGCCGAGGTATGTATAGTGCTTTTCTCAAACATGCAATGAAATAAACAACAAAAAAATCAAAGATTTATTTTTAATACGCTTAGTGGCAGAATGTCATGATGCCTGTGCCACAAATTTATGTGGAATGGAAATTAAAAAAGAGGACTTTGCCGGCCTAGGCCTGCAACATTTGTATGAAATTGCATTAACGACCTCTTGTCCTAGCCTCACCTGAAACGTCATACTTCGCAGCATATTATAAGGAACATAACATCAATATTTCATTGCATGTTTGAGAAAAGTTATTTTTAGAAGACAGCAGCCATAATAACTCCATTACTTGCTGTTATGAGGTGTTGTGTTCCTGTTGGTGAGTAAGATCGCCAGAGCTCTCGAGGATGCGCTGCGTTGGGAATGGAAGACGTGCATTTGCAGCTGTGAATGCAACGAATCCGGTCAGCAGCCTACTTGTGATTGTTATTCAGTCGCAAGCGGCCATCGGTTATCGTGTCTGCTTGCCATCAGGCTGGCGGTATGCGTGTTTGCCACTATCGTAATATAAATAATTAATGCCAAAAAAATACTGACTCCAATTTCGTACTTACTATGCCACAATTTGTGGTTTCCGTGAGCCACTGCTCGGTTACCTACCGAAAATACCGAAATCGGCATATGCGTGCCTATCAAATTCGAGGAGTTCCCTCGATTCGTCCTAGATCCCATCATCAGACCTTCACAAAAAGGGGATCAATGTCGGGATACCGGCTTAGAAACAAAAAAAATAATTATAAAAATCGGCCAACGTGGTCAAGAGTTATCGGGGAACTTACATACATAAAAAAAAGAACAAGCAAACATGCAGACGAACTGAGTGCCTCCTTCCTTCTATTGAAGTCGGTAAAAAATTATGGCGGACGTAAACAATCGTCCTTCACTAGCAAGCATGTAAGACATGTACACTTACATGTCTACTTCTACTTAGAGGGACAAATGCTCTGTTGGGCGTAATGGTGATCATGCTACCAGTACTGATCGTAATCGTGTCGTGTGTTTAAAACCATCATAGCGGATGCTTTAACAGAAAATCCGCGCCATTTATTTGGGTGTGGTCAACCTAATTTCAAGAGGTGAGATGGGATTAATGTAATTTTTGTAGGTACAAACGTTTGGGGGTATTTGAGCAGAATCTTCAAATGTTTATTTTGGTTTTATTTGCTTTGAGCGAATTCTGTAAGGTTGACTTGGTTTTATTCCGAAGGGGATGTGAGTTTGATGTTTTGGAAATTATTTTGAATGAAAGAAAGAAATAAATAAAATACATTATTTTACTTAACATCTTAATTTACCTACAAAATAAAATTACATTTGCGTCGTTTGTAGGGTTCCGTACCCAAAGGGTCCAAACGAAGCCCTTGTTTTTTTTTACCTGGGGAAATGTATTTACGCATCCCGCCTAGCCGGGGAACTAGGACAGGTATGACGTACTCCCGGGAACCGCCCGGACTACCGTCTAAAACCACCAAGGTATGCCCATCACACAGCATTAGTGGCGGTGACACGGGATCGCCAAGGCACACAACCGCGAACACCGCCTGCTGCAACAGCCGAAGCAGTCCCCTCTCGGTAGAGGCTTGCGCCCCCCACCCGAAGGCAAGCGTGCAGGGCGACACCACACACTTGCCGACCAAAGGACTTCCACGCCAGGAGAGGGTGAAAAACCCCGGATTCACTCCCTCAGGTCCCCTTGTAACTTTTTATAGAGGTTTTCTCCCTCGCAGCCACCACCCGGCCCCGGCCTGACGGTGACAGCCCCCGCTCCCGACTATAGCGGCCCTCTGCCGAAGTCAGGGTTACGGGTCCGTAATTCTTTAAACAGGCATACGGCATAGCCTGTCCCTCTCGCCGCAGCTGGGGTGTCATGCGACTCCCTGATGCGGAACCCCCCATCCCCCCATTGGTCGCGTCTGGAGTGTCCTCCGCTAAACAGAGGAAAACCCAGAGTGACTCCGTCTCCGGGTTATTGGTAGCACCGGTAAGCGATCCCTCTCCTCCCGCTGATCTATAAACTTTAAATTTAGTGATAATGATAATGTTTAGTAGGTATTGCGTATATTTTACCAAACAATACCAATATATTGATAATTATAATAATACTAGATGAAAGCCCGGCTTCGCTCGGGTGAAATAAATAAGAAAGAAATAAAGAAAACATTTATTCGTGACAGTTATGCAAACGACGAAAGAAATAGTGTACAAAAATTTCTAAAATAAAAACATTACAACAACGGATTATGATGAAACTTCGTATAGAAATATAGTCTGTAGTCTGGATTGGGAATAAAAGTATGGAATGGAATTATATGGAATTGGGAGTAAAAGATTACGCAAACGACGTCACGGGCAAAGGCTAGTATCTTTGCAAGTTAATCCTAAGCATTTTTATAAGGGTAGTATTTAAAGGCACATAAAAAATTTGACACCGTAATCAGTACTGATTTGTATAGCTAAAATACTAATCGTTCATTAAAATTCAATTCAGATGTGCATTGCTAAGTATTGATGTGCCAGTCAGTATTTTTGGTGCGAAGTCAGAGCTGCTAACGCGAAAAACAAATGAAGTTCGTGTATCTCCCTCTCTGTCGCACTTGCAAATTCGAGCGACACAGAGGGAAATACACGATGTTCGTTCGTTTTCGTTTCGCGATAGCAGCTCTCTATTCTCCGCCAAATTCTATTCAGTGGGGCCCTTTACACTCAATATTATATGTCAATATTATCGCGATTTTCAAAATTGTATGGGGTCTGTTACACGCTTAATATTATCACAATAGTGGTGTGTCAATATTGTCGTGGTTTTCAAAATCGTATGGATTTTTCTTCAATATTCATTAAACAGCACGTAATACGGATCGTGACATGAGTATATCGCGTGATAATAATAACCATGTAACAGGCCCCTATGGATGTTACTTCAATATTCAGTTTTCGCGTGATAATAATAACAGTTGGTAATATGTTCTCCAATTAATGGAAGCTATTTAACAACTTTTTCCGTTTTGGCTAAGGTATTTCGCATTCCGATACGCGCACTATCAAAGAATAGGAGCCGTCAGACCAGAGGGCCTACCGTGATCTGAAAACGAAGTATTTCCCTCTCCGCGCTCGAATGTGCAAGTGCGACAGAGAGGCATATATATTTCGTTTTCGGTCCCCGGTAGCACTTCAGTCCGAGCGCAGCGGACGGTCGAAGAAAGTCGAAGAACATTCCATGTGTCGTCTGCACACATATAAGTAATTTTTTAACTTCCCATGGACCTATGAACATTAAAATTAAGTGATAATGTTTATTATGACTTATATTTTACCAAAAATATCAATATATTGATAAATCGCATTTGTTTTTTAGTTGTACGGAACCCTCAGTGCGCGAGTCCGACGCCTTAGCCAGTTTTTCTTGAAGTTTATTTCTCATATAGTAAAATACCCTATTCGTTTTAAAGTTGACGCCTGAGGGCCTACCGTGACCCAAAAACGAACTATCTTCCTCTCTGTCGTTCGAAACTACATATGCGAGAGAGAGGCAGATACTTCGTTTCTGGTTCGCGGTAGCGCCTCTAACGTCCGTGCGCGGCGACCGGCAGGAGGGGGTCTACTCCGAAATTCAAAATCCTAACTTCGTATGGTGCCGTCCCTTTCACTCTCCTGTCATACACTATATGAGTGAAAGGGACGACACCGTACGAAGTTCGGATTTCGGGTAGACCCCCAGTGCCACTAAGTTATGAGATAGAGCGAGATAGGGATAGAATTTTGCTAGACGTTTAAAAGCCATAAGTCACCTAGTAGTTAGTCGCAACAAAATAGAGACGCAACTTTAAGATGGCGGACAGACTCAGCAAACAGTGGTGTCCTTTACACGATTAATATTATCACAATACTGGTGTGTCAATATTATCGCAGTTTTCAAATTTGTATGGATTCTGCTTCAATATTCACGTGATACTTATCGTGATATGAATGTATCACGTGATAATAATAACCATGTAACAGGCCCCATACATTCGCTTTGAAGGCGGTTGTTGTGACAATCAGCCTAGCCAGCACGATAGCTTATACCGTTACGTTTTATGTGACGTTTTAATACATTTCGGCCATATAACGTGACGGTATAAGTCATCGTGCTAGCCAGGCTGATAGGTCGGTGGTCGGTGGTCGGGGGTAGGTAGGTGTATAGAACGCTTGAAAACTACAAAAACAAAACGCTGCAGGCGCGGCTTGCCGAATCCACACAATGGGCGATGATGGCCCATCACCCAGAACGCAGCCCAGCAACCTGGCCAACACACCGGACGCAAACACAGTTTACAATTTCCGAACGTACCCTACCCGAAGTTGTCAACCAACGAATTTAATATGGCCGACCTGTTGTCATAAAATTAACACTTTTAAATGCAAAATACGCGACAATCCGAATTTTGCGGATACATATGTTCAACTCGAAATCGTTATTTTTATACGTTCTTCAATTTGAGACAGGTCTCGTTCGGGTCTACCGTACCCCTGCACGGAATTATTAATATAGATAGTGGTGATAACTGCCCATTTCCTTTTATCCTTAAGAAGAGACTGTGACTGATAATATATTAAAAACCAGATAACTAACGAATTTCTCGTTCCCATTGACTGGTAAACAAATGAATTAAAGCGAAACACAATCACTAGTATCTAGTTATTAAGAAAACACGGTTCAGTTTCAAATGCTGCAACATTTGAAACTGAATCGTGTTTTCTTTATTCCAATTTTCCAATTATTTTCCTAGTATAATTTCTCCTTGTATAACCAATGCACTGCTAACAAGCCAGTAGTACGAGATGATGCTTAACCCTATCTAGGGAAATGAAAACATGGCGGAAAAAATATGGCAGCATTTTAGGGATCAGTGGTCGTAATTCGTAATTGAATGGAAAGAACATAAAAAAACATCTATAATCGATGTCCATTCCTATCATTCCAATACGTGTATTTATACTAGTGCGTTGAAGATAAAGTTGTACGAACTTCGTTCTTCACGGTACCGGCTTTTTATTGTGAAGAGGGTCTCTTAGAAATGGTTTTTTGAACGCGGCCGTACAGAAGGTGGCCGTGCAATACAAACATTAGGTGCAATACACTTTATAGGCCCACCATACTGAGAAAGAAAACAATACACGGCATAAATCAGTGCATGTACCTACCCAATCAGGTAATCTTACTAATAAAGATTCAATCAAAAGAATAAGAAGAGAATCAGTGGTGAGATTTCTTCTAGACAACCTTTGGGTCGTAAAGATGCAATTACATTAAGAGGGCTTTAACGTGTCCACTAGCGCCACTCGTAAATAATTTATTTAAATGCAAAGATAGATATTAAGAAAAAAAGGCCACTGTGTACTGTATTTTGTATTTAAGGACCCTTTGAATACATAAAACTAGTTATTACGTTGCTGGATTCGTTGATCAATGCGTCCAAAGTTAAAACGGGCGTTTTATTAATCAGCTCATTAATATATCGACAAATCCAGCAACGTAATAGATCCAGTAACGTAGTTTGATGTATTCAGAAGATACTTAAATACAAAATACAGTAGTGTTCGTCAATAATCACAATTATATACGAGTGGCTCCAGTGGACACGTTAAAGCCCTCTTAATTACTTATTCTATGACGGAACCCTCCCACCTTCTCTAACTTGGCTCATTTTTTCCCGCGCCGCCTGTGCTTCCGGATATAATGAAATCTAATTTAACGGCGCGCCGTCTGATGCATTTATGTCGGGCTGGACGGTTTATTTAGCGAGTTTGCGATCAACTTGTTGAGATATTTAATTTTTATCTGCTGCTGTATAAATTAAAAAAGGAAGTTTAGCTTTGTGTTCCGCACACTCGGCTCGGCACTAGCATGCTGATGACTGATGCAAAATTTTGAACCTATCTGACATATTTTTATGAATATCATTACATTCATTACATTTTATTACAATGTTCTGTTTGTAGATTTGAATGCTGAGTCATGGGAATTAAATTATGAAATTAAAATGAAACGATACTTGTACGAGTCTCAGCTAAATTTTGTAGATGAAAGAGAAGTTGACGAAGTCCACGAGAAGTTGCACGGCGACAAACTTTTTTATCATATTTTTTTTTGTCTGTAAACAACCTTTTTACGATAACAAATTCGATACACTTCCTCCCAATGCACTTTTCCGTTTGTATTACCGTTTTCCATACATGTGAGGATTTCCACAAAGATGGAATTTCTTTGAGTGCACTCCGCAGGTTTTCTGTAATTTGTCATTGGCTGGGAAAAGCTTACGTATTTCAGTTTCCGTTGCCGAGCAATACCCGGTGTAGTAAAGCTTGAAACACTTTGATTTTAAATGGATTTTGTAAGAAACTGGGAAATGTATTTTGGATTCATGAGCTATCTTTGCTTAGTGGGCAATTCTATGAAATTATACGATAGTCACATAAAACACTTCTTCTTCAACTGACGTCAGCGACCACCATTTCCATTTTTCTTCCGTTCTGAGCCATTCTAGCTAGAGTGACTGCGTTTTATATTTTAGTCAATATCATTGTTAATCTTATCTTTCAAGTCAGCCAAGTTCATATAGAAGACTAATTTTACTACAACCTTTTTTTTTACTTAGAATCTTGAGTACGTTTTATTCGATTAAAAACTAATTGTTTTCTTAAAGGCATAAACTTACGTGACGAACGTTAAATAAAAAATTCAAAAATAATATAAATAAATATTGGGGGACAATTTTACATAAATCGACCTAGTCCCAAATTAAGCAAAGCTTGTACTATGGGTACTAGACGACGAAATACATACTTCTATATGAATACATACTTAAATACATAGAAAACATCCAAGACTCGGAACAAATATTGGTGCTGAACATACACAAATAATGCCCTGACCGGGATTTGAACCCGGGACCTCCGGCTTCATAGGCAGGGTCACTGCCAACTAAGCCAAAGTGGTCGTCGCGTATCGAATATCTACTCGACCACTTCACCTTCATCATATCAGCCGAAAGACATCCACTGGACAAAGGCCTCCCCCAAAGAGTTCCACAATGACCGGTCCTGCGCCATCTACATCCAGCAGACTCCCGCGACCTTTACCTGCCTTAGAAGCAGTGATCGGGCCGAACCTCTCGTTGTCGAGTGTTGTTGGCGCCATGCTAGACAGCGAAAGGGCATGGAAAGCGCCATCGCTTGACACATCATGCCCTGATCACTGAAGGAGGCCATCCTCCTTCAGTGATCAGGTCAGTCGCAGAAGGAGACCGCGGAGCGTGAACGCGAGAATAATCCTCTCGCAGATCCGCTCCGCCGGCGACGGGCTGGGGGCAGAGCCAGGCGCTATGCGCATTTGATGCCTCCACCGTAGTGGGACCGTGTGGGGTCGGGGGATACCCTGCAAAATGGCCCCACGGAATCCAACGTGCCCGTCCTTCACTGGCGTGTAATGTCTGCGGCCCTCTAACCTGTGGGCTGCCCGCTAGACGCACACGGTCGAATGCTGATAGCGATCCCGCGGCGTCCTCGACAAGGCGGAGCCGGCACTCGTTGGGGTTTTAGACGGTAGTCCAAAGCGTTTTGCTGCGGTTAGTCCGTAATCTCCGTCCGCATAAAAGCATTGCACCAACGTAAAAAAAAAAGGTCATCAGTTCGCCTTGTTGGGGATCTGCCCACGCTACGTGGTCGCCACTCGAGAACCTTGCCACCCCAACGGCCATGCGGTTCTACGTGCTATGCCCCGCTTAGCGATTCGGAGGGCTAAGGGGCACATAGACTTATGAGTTTATGATACGCTATAATTTAATGTATAATAAAATAAACAGGAATTATTGTTTTACGGAATTGTTTAGAAACAGAAAGTAATTAGGTTCCTAAAGTTTCATTAGGCTTTCAACGTTCACATGCCTTTCTCGATTGTTGCCTTACCTCGCGAAACGTGATATTACAATGATATTTAATCAATGGAAGAGCCGTTTAGAACGAATATAAATTATTTGGCTAGGCGGAACGCGGTTGGAGGACCATTTATTCAGCAGAACTTAATGATGGATGTAAAACAGTAGGATTACAAATATTTAAGTAAGTCTATACTAATATTATAAATGCAAAAGTAATTCTGTCTGCCTGTTATCTCTTTATGCTTAAACCGTTGAACCGATTTTGGTGAAATTTAATATGGATATAGTTTGAGCCCCTGGAAAGAAACCAGAATAGGGGGGTGATAATATAAACGATTCCCACGCGGACGAAGTTGTGGGCAAAAAGTAGTCTAGTATAATTCTAAGTCAAACATTTTCATTGAAGGTTCTGTACATATATGAAATCTACTCGTAATTGTAACAAAATGATGTACAATTGTTTTACTCATTTTTGGGACCGGTAGCTAAAAGTTTCTAATAGTTTTATATACTACGTGCCAGAAATCTTAGCAATAGCGATCACTGACTCGACTTTCATACTTTGATTAACATTGATTTTATACTTAGTTGGTGGCAAATAAGCGTAAGGTCCGGCTGATAGTATCCGTAGCCTGTTAGGGACTAGGAGCGCACGTCCGTAGGGAGTACCCGCCGTTACACTACACGTGATCGGGCCGTGGCCGGGTGGCCCTAAAAGCGCAACAAACTGGCAACCGCACTGTCTTCTAGAAGATCTCACGGTTCGAAATTCTCTCACGATCTTACGGTTCATTGCCATACGATAAATAAATAGCCTAGGGACATTTTGTTTGAAATCACATGTGTAAATAAACATTCAGTAGCGTAGCAAACTTTTCCGCTGAACCGCATACACGCATTGCTCCCCAAGTTTCCTTCGCGATAAAAGTTAAAGGCTCTTCCACATTCCCTATTCACACAGATCAACCTAACAAAATTTATTGTCAAAACTTACAGTAATTTATGTTCGACAATAAGTCAGGGCGTTCCCGGGAACTTTTCGGGTCCTACTTCATTATTTGGTGCGTTTGCTTTTAATTTATAGAAGTTTCCAATTTAGGCCTCCATTCCTAACATACCGAAAGGGTTGATTTATACGTAATGCTCGGAGTTATTTATCGTTTTACTCTTTGGTATGTTTAAGTGAATTAAATGTTGTTTAACTACGATTTCGCGCGAGGAAGATTGAATTTTGGTAATCTAAGAGCGATGAAAGCGAAGTGTTGGTACGTGAACAACGCGTAATGGACTTATCATAACAAATGTGTAATCTCATATGTCAGGCAAGTTTGATTAAACACAGGCAAAAAGTTGCTACAAGTAACTAGAGTTCAATGGCATTATTAATTCGATTCATGAAATTCATGAATTTTGTCAGTTGATCTCAAGAAGGACAAAAGCTAAAGTTAAATGTATTCGCCTTTCGAACGTGTTATATGATCTTTGGTCGCGAGCTTACTGGTGTAAGCGAGTATCAGTATTTATTAACCGCACGGTTATTTTCTATCCTCGAAGACCAAGGTAAAAATGCAGGTAGATTATTATTCTTTATACTAATTGACCGAGCAAAAGAAGCGAGCCAAGGGTCTCGTTTCAGCGTCAAAAAATCTTTCGTATGTCTGTCTGTCCGGATGTTCACCTCAACAGGTCGCATTTCTCAACCGATTCTCGTGAAATTTTGAGATCAGGTTCGATAATTATATAGAATTTTTTGTCGAGTCAGTTTTTGGATTTTATTAATTTGAATAAAAAAATTGCGAGGTCAACAGTTCACGGAGCCACTGGTATTAATATGTGAAAATCGTGTAAGTTTCATTCATTAGGTACATCATGTCAAATGCTATCGAAAATTAATCAAAACTGAACAAACAACTTTATACATAGCATGCAAAGTTTTGTCCTACAACAAGAACTCTAGTACATGTTTTAACGAAATTTCAACATCGACGTATGCAACGTTAACTTTGGTCAGTTTTTGTCTAACAAAGTGCAGCTAAGTAATTAAGATTTGCCCACAAGGCTTCCAAGCAACCCGGCTTTGACGGAGCATGCTATAAATAAATGAAAACTATATTTCCAAACCAGAAACGACTTTGATTACAACAAAATAACGTTTGAATTTGAACCATAATATCTCTCAATACGGTAGCAATTTCAACCCGACTAAATTTGGAGTGAGGTCTGCTTGGTACAGAGGTATGCGTTTATGTCAACCCCTTTGTTTTGGAATACTCGCCTTCGACGATACCATCTTTGAAAAGATTGGTGTTTTAGGTGCAATATATTAATTATAATGGAGATAATGGCTTCCTAGAAATTCATAAAATAAAGGTAACACGCCTGTTTCCCAGAGGGGTAGGCAGAGATCACGGATTTCCATTTGCTACGACCCTGACATACAACTTTCGCCTCATGAACTCTCATAAGTCATAACATTTTTCATGCATACGCGCCGATTTAGGGTAGTTCGAAATAGAGGAGATATAACTCCTCTAAAACATAGCAAGAATAAAAGTATAACATATACTTTATAACATATACTTTTATTCTTGCTATGTTTTGGTGGAGTTATATCTCCTCTAAGGTCGTTGCAAATGGAAATCCGTGATCTCTGCCTACCCCTCTGGGAAACAGGCGTGATTATATGTATGTATGTATCTCGAACTTAGAACTAATTTCTATAATGTTTTCTTGTTTAACTACGCATGACTATAACACTGACTGACTGTTGAAAGTGTTTGTTTCGGCGTTTCTTCTCAGCCAGGCCAGGTCTTCTTTTTCAGAAATGCTAGTAGATTTTGACTTGTAAAAGTGCCATTACGGCCCTATATGCAGAATAAAGGACATTTTTTTTCATTATTGCATTTTATGTTGGACTGGTGAATAATTAATTATTTAGGTACGCTTCCAACTCTATGATTCCTAAGCCTGAAAAGTTTCTGCGAAGGTAGGAACAGTATATAAAGATGACTAGTTATTCGGTCGTAATCTTGGACATTACAAATCAAGATCATCATTAACATCAGTCGAAAAATACATGAAATAGAGGTGATTCACCTTTTGTGTTGTTCCTTTGTTTTATAATATGACTTTTTTTTTATTAAAAATGGGATTGCTCTTGGCCAGCATCTAGCCAGGGGGCAAAGATGAGGCCGACGATGAAGCGAGCTCACCCAATAGATGCCTATTCACTCGTGCTTTAAAAAGGTCCAGGTTATATGAACTCGGAAATACAGACGCCGGCAGAGAATTCCAAACCTTAGAAGTTCGCTTTATGATGGATGATGCAAAGCGCTTGGTTCGAATTAGAGGAATTTCGACCAGGTAAGGATGGCAGCCAGCCGTGCGTCTGGATGTCCGATTTAAGAAGGGGGAAGGCGGTATGACGGTGACAAACAAGCATACGGCCTGTCTGGTACGCAGACACCTTAGCCAATGGCCACTTACGACTGCAGGACAATTTCATGCGCGCTGTCGACCCTTTTCCTCCATTCCTTTCCTATTTCTCCGTTTCCTTTTCCTTCATTCTCCTCCAATTCATCAAACAAATAGAAATATATAATATTATTATTTTCCTAGCCTATGTGGGTGTCCCACTGCTGGGCAAAGGCCTCTCACCTTGATTTCCATGACTCCCGTGTCTGTGCCTCTTGCGCCCAATTGTCAAGGGTGGCATCTATATCATCCCGCCATCTCCGCCTAGGCCTGCCCCGCCCGCGCCTGCCTTCCGGCATCCAGCACTTCGTAGCTATACTAGCCCACCTATCAGGATGCATGCGAGAAACGTGACCGGCCCAGTCCCACTTGAGCCTGGCAGTTTTATCGCCTACATCAGCTGTGCGCGTTTTGGAGCGCAACTCGGTGTTCCGGATGCCATCAATCGGAAAATATAAATACTACCTTTCCAAATTCTGCGAATGCCAGCTCACAAGTATTAATCCAGTCAATTAGCGTACAATTCCCCAAACTTTTCGCCACAATGCCAACAGCGAATGTCATGAAATTTTCGTCGACTCTACAACTTGGATCACTTTGAAGCTTACCTCGAAAATGTCGTATCTCTATACGAGTTCATACACATGTACGACTTTTTGGATTAGTGTAATCAACTTTGACTGTTTGGTTATTATCGCCGCGGCTTATGAACTCACGAGCGCTCATTAAATGAATGCATTATGCAACAGTGTACTGTAATGCTGTAAGTTGCGCTTGGCATAGACGATGAGAGGTGTATAACTTGGTAAAAGCGTGGCTTGTCAGTGTCAAAGTGGTAATAAATACACCGGAAGACCTAGTGTGGTAGACGTACCAACACTAAATCATTTGGTACGGGTTTCATTACATTGCGGGATACCGAGAGTCAAACGATCTTTAAACTTTCCCAATGTAATAATAATAATAATATGTTTATTGATTTCTAGAGACTTATAACAAGTACATTCTTAGCCATAGATACAATGTTAGTTTTAAAGTCTTAATAGGCCGAAATTGTGTCGCTGAATTAAAATAGGTCAAACCTGTGCTATAAGATAAGCATCAGCTTCCTTCCATCTGTCTGATGTGATTTATTTAGACTAGTTATAAATGTTACAATGGGGGTATATGACCTAAGGTTAAAACAATTAAATGCAGAAATAGAAGTAGAACAACGTAACTATTATACAATATAAGCTTTAAAGAATGGGACTAAAGGAAATGGCATTAGTAAGATGTGATGTTATTAAAGTGTATGCGCGTGTCTGCGTGTGACGTGATGTGAGTGAGAGTGATAGTGTGAGTATGTGTGTGTGCGTTAGTGTGATGTGTGTGACACACAAAAAAATGATGACACAAAAAATCTACAAGTCAAAATTGACTTAACTAGCTACCAACAAATTGTATAACTTAGACTTAATAGACTCTTTTCAATTACAACAAATAACTTGATTTGATGAAGGGTCACATTTGATTGTTTTTAATACCCCGGCCATACACTTTTCGAGTGGCATGGGAAGTGTGAGGAAAGGAGGCAGAGACGTAGTGTGGCCACGTTACTCGTCATGCCGCACGTCATGAGACTCGTCATGCCCACTGGTCCCTCTTTTGTCGCAGAGTAGAGCAGTGTGTGGCCAGAGTAAGTCCTTAAGAATAAGAATAAGAATTGTTTATTGCCACCATATCCAGAATTACATAAGAAACAAGATAAAATTACAAAAAAGAAAACGAAAAATACAATTATTAATTTACAAGAACATAATACACATAAAAAAATTTGGCAAAGGGTTTCCAGTCTCAGCGTGTGCCGGGCCGAGGTACCCGGCGCTGGCCTAGAGTCCTTAGAGATTTACACGTTTTCGAAGCGTCATAGTTCATAGTTCATTTATTTCTCATGTAGGTATACAAAGATACACTTATGTTCGTCAATATTTACATTAGATAAAATCGTGAAAACCAATTATTATGAATCATTCATTACAAATACATTGATTCCAAACATCTTTGTCTCTTGCATAATCTGACACTTTATAGTACGATTTCCTAGTTAATATAAGTTTAACAACTTTCTTAAACTTATGGTCTGGAAGGTTAGTTACAGTATTTTTTGGCAAGTTTTGATAATTTTCTCTTGCATACATAATTAAAATAAGTAATGAAAATAGCACTATTTTAATAATTCTATCAGATGTATACGGTCTCTAAGCGTTAATATCAATGAAACTAATCCAGAACAGGATGATGTCTCTCGCTAATCCCCAATAATATTACATTACTATAGAGGAAGCCCAACGTTTCTCGCCGATTGTATAGTGCCTCAAACATATCCAATGAAATAAAAAATATATTTTCTCAAACGTGCAATGAAATATTGATGTTATGTTCCTTATAATAGGCTGCGAAGTATGACGTTTCAGGTGCGGCTCGGACAAGAGGTCGTTAATGGAATTTCATATAAATCTTGCAGGCCTAGGCCGGCAAAGTCCTCTTTTTTAATTTCCATTCCACATAAATTTGTGGCACAGGTATCATGACATTCTACCACTATGCGTATTAAAAATAAAACTTTGATTTTTTTGTTATTTCTTTGCATGTTTGAGAAAATCACTATACATACCTCGGCGGGAAATATGGGGTTGCCCGCTTCAGACCTATCAGGCCTCGCTGCGCTCGGCTGTCTATATGTCTTCGGCCGGCAACCCCTTTCGTCCCGGCCTTTGTAGTAATGTACTATTGTTCAACATTAAAATTAAATAAAAATACTTTCCGGCACTTTTTGTCTACATTCATACATGTCTTCCATTTTGTATGAAATTCCTTTACAGTTCTTCCGAGTGGTTCCGCCTGCAACGTGAATTTTGAAGCCTGAACAACGCACGTAATGACGGTATTTCATTGCATTGAAAAAAAAATAAGGCGAAGTGTCGCCATTTTCTCGCTGCCCAAGAGATCGCTTTTTACCGTTATCGCTAAAGCCTAATACTAGTTATATTAAGTTATTTACTATGCCCTTGCAAGCATGAACAGACTGGACTCCACAAACGCGACGAGCTTAGTGTTACAGGGGTATAAATATGCGGCATATTTGGCAATCTTACACAAACTATCAAAACACAACGTCAAAATTCGCCTGCCAAAACAGCCTCCAGGCAATGACAAATCAAATTACTAAAAGCCAAGAGAACATCGCGTAACGAACTATAATCACTACGTTACCAAACAAAAAACAACAGAAACAAGTGTCTCGTCAATCCGGATCCGCCTCAATTACTCCCTTTTGTTCGCCGATACGCGTATTGATTCACTCATGTCAGTAATAAGGAGGGCCTGAGGCTATTCCATTTCCTCAGAGACCGAGGTTTTCTTTGGGGTGAGTTGGGAGTTGGAAAAACGGGACGATAATCTGGTTGCTCATCATGCTAGTATTTTCCCAGTTATAATCATCATCATCCCAGTACAGTTGCATCCTGAAATCCTTCAGGCATCTGCCTGGGGTCCGCTACCGAATCCCAAGAATTAGCGTAGGCACTAGTTTTTACGGAAACGACTGCCATCTGACCTCCCAATCCAAGGGGGAACTAGACCTTACTGGCATAAGGCTTGTAAAATGAGCGGGAAACTTGACGTTTAAAGTTCTCAAGCCGCCCGATGGCCTTCAACACCTGGGCGGGATCGATAGCATAACGTGCCTTCCAAAGCACGGTAACGCTAAGTTAGTAACCCCTCAAAGCGGTCACCCATTTAAGAGTTGACCTTTTTTTTGTTTAGGAGGAGAAAATGCACAACCTTTGATCAGTGATTTCAGTATGAATAACAATTTTGAGATTAATTTGATTTGCCTCTACTCGTACATGGACTTCGATACAGGTCTATTCCCATGCTACGGTTTTATCTCTGAACTAACTTTAGACCAACTAAGTCTAATACGGTCAACTAAGTTCTTGAAATGTGCAACTTCCCGTACCTAGTCTCTAAGGCGTTACTTGGCTAACACGTTTGGAATACAACCTCTAGGCGAAACAACAACGCCATAGAGCGTCTTGTCATAAAGGGGTGTTATTTCCAAACCAATTCATCCTCACGTTTCACCTCACACCTCACCCGTTTTTATATGGAAACTGTCAAATATCATTTGTCAAATTTGACCGTTTCGGACGAGTCGGTTTGTGAATAAGAAGGCAGGCAGTTAAAGGTTATCGAACGCTACGACGAAGAGAGAAGAACCACGACTCTGTCAAAGAATAAATTACTAGTGGCTCTTGAGAGCAGTCCTAACGAAATAAATTGTTTTTTTTAAGTTTAGAAAAAAAAATCTATAAAATTATCAAACCTTTTCAAAAAAATTCACGGAATCGGTCGAGAAATGCTACATGTAGAGGAGAACAGCGGGAAATTTAGAAATCCGCAGGCGGGACATACGAAAGTATTTTTACCGAAGCTGAAATGGAGACCTTCGTTACACTCGGTCAATTAGTACTTGCGTACAGAAGATCCACTTTCTAGCAAAAGCTATGTCTAATAGATATAAATAGAAACTTGTCAAACTATCCATACAATTAAATTATAACGAACACCGCTACTCCCCGCAGTACTGTTCCACTTATGCGCATGATATTGACTACTGCGCAAATGTAATACTGACAGTATTTCGTCAAGTGAGGAAATCTCACATCAGCAAGCTCACGTCAAATAGCAAAATACCTGTGAAATATCGATCCCGCCCCGCCAAGGCAGGAAGTCGCCTATGATGACTCGCACAATATCATGAGGGCTTAATTTCAACAGACAAGCGTGCTTCTAACAGTCGGCTTGAGGATAATGATACATACCCTGAGCTAAAAGTCCTAGCCACATTGTCCATCACTATGAGTTTGGACGGCGGGGCGAGCGGCCCAGGACAGACGTGAGCATGTTTGCAAACTGATACGCACCTTGAACTAAAGTTCTACCCACATACTCCCTCAATATGAGGTTAGACGGCGGGGCAGGTGACCAGGACTACACCCAAACATGTTCGCGAACTGATACCTACCCTAAGCTAGGGTCCTATTCCCATAATAGTCACTTTGAGAAAAGAGGTTGGACGGCGGAGTGGGTGACCAAGGCTGATGAACCTGTTCGCGAACTGCACCAGTCCAGGCGTATTATATGGGCGCATCAGAGCACTAGCCAGCGTCTAATGTCGTCACGCCGCCGGCCTTAGAGAACATGAGAACAAAAATAGATACATCGCGACGCCACGAGGCTTCTAGGCTCGTGCGGTATCTGTTTGGTACAGTCAGCCAAGGACTGATCTAACAAGCAAGTACCACAATGACCGATCCTGCGCCACCCGCTGCAGCAACGCAGAGAAAATAAAAGAGTTGAATAATTGTATTAACTTGTAAGTATTTCTTCTGAGACAGAACTCTGAATTATTTCAACTCGCACTTGGCAATTTTTTCCCAGAAAGGAAATCATAGCCCGCGATACTGGTTGAAGACTATTCCCGTTTTAATTTCCTGCCTGTGATAGCCGATCTTGCAGGAATTAAACGATATCTTCTTCCTGAAATTCATAATAAACTCGATATATACTTTGGAGACGGTTTTGCATTTCCTGTTTATCTTACGTAACTAGTTCTGAGTATTACATTTTGTATCGGTTCACTGGTCTTCATATCAGATAATATTTGAATTGTTATACCTACACCATTATTACAAAAGGTAGGCAAAGGGTCCCAGTTCATATGGGCGAATTATTCTTCGTTAAGTTTTATTTCGCATAAAAAGTATAAAAACGTATGACACCCTTGGAGTCGCAGGCGTCCATAGGCTGCGGTGACCGCTTACCCGCTTACCATCAGGCGGGCCGTGTACAGTACAGTACTGACGATAAACTGACAATTGAGGAAATCCGGACATCAGTAAAGTAGAAAATACCGACTACATATTCCACCCCGTCAAATCAGGAAGTAGCCTTATACAATGACAAAGCACGTCCAGGTCATAAAGACTGCCAGCGGCATAAAGTGTTACATGCAAATGTCGGCTAAATGCATGAGATGGTGGATGCATATCCATAGGATACGGTAAACATCGTGCCATAAAAACTCACCATTAATATTTCACATCAGTCATTCAGTACCATGCGTTCGCTTAGCCGAAGCTTAAACTTTTAACGTAATCAGAATTGCAAAAATGTTGGCTACATTTCCGACATTCCCAATACGAGTATTAATATTTGAGAACCTCCGTATTGTCATACTGTCATACATCAGGATCCAGATTTGGTTCGTTTCTTTCAAATCCCAAACGCGTTTCAATATCATTCACTCACTTTAATGGCAGCAAAACAAATGACAACCGGACATAAGATATAATTTTAAAAAGGTTTCCGTGAAAAAAATCATTTTAGGAAAAGTTTTTATTGACAACTGTACTTTTGTTTCCACAGTCATCAACTACTTTGTGAGAGGGTTCGAATGAGCCCAAATACGACCATCTGACCTTCCGACCCAAGGGGAAAACTAGACCTTATTGGGATTAGGTTTGCCAAGTGAGTGGGCCACTTGACTGCTAGAAGTTCTCAAGCCGCCCGAAGGTCTCTAACTTGGCTTAATGACTGCTTCCCAGCCTGCCGAAGTTGCAAGACGAACCAGATTGAAATGAGACTAAGATCAGAAGCAACGAACAAGAAGGCCTCAGTGTGACTGGCAGCAAGTTTCCAAGCCGATAAATAAGGCTTTCAGAATCACTTACGTTGCCGTCAGCCGTTTTTTAATCAATCTTTCTTCAACTTGTTACGTGAAGTTTGCTGCTAAGTTCAACCGAAATTATTACGTGAATATTTATTATGTATTTAGATTTTTGTTGCTGTAGTATTTTTTATAATAGAACAATACAATACAGATGAGTACTTTTTTCCCCATCTCAATAAATGAAACTAAAAGTGGGTCATTCTCATTTTTGTGTACACTGTCACAGCCGTAATGTCACTACCGTGGACGCAAATACAAATTCCTTATCGTAATTTTATATTCATTTTTTTTAAATAATAGTTATTTGTTATACAAGGGTGCAAAGTTGTATTTTACCCGTGAGTGTGGAATTGAAACACGAGCCAGCGAAAGGATTCTATAGTTGAACCACGAGTGAAGCGAGTGGTTCTAAAATAGAATCATGAGCGTAGCGAGTGTTTCAACACACGAGAAGTAAAATACAACTTTGCACCCGTGTGTAACACAAAACTTTTCTCCTCACTATAGCGAGGAAAGTGCAACCTGCAAAAGAACACAGTTCCACTCCACAGCAGGCATGATTGTCATCACTGGAATCACCGATTTTTTTACGATATTATAACAGAAAACTCTGGAAGTTGTGTATAAGTATAATATTTACGTGAGTCGGAGTCTGTGACAAGTTGTGTATATTTTAGTTGACATTGACAATGATGACATTTCTTACGATGCGTTTTAAATTGCATCGACTCAACTTGTGCGTTTACAATTATACTCAATATCATTATAAAACAAATGTTACTTATAGAGTTTGACTTAAATCATTAAATAAAGCTAAATTTGGTATTTTTTGTTATATTCTCAAACCATTTATTTAATGATAATTGATATCAAACGAACCATTATTATGAGCGTTTTACGTTTTGTTATCTGTCAAAAGCTACTCAAACACGCTCCAAGGTCGAATTACTTTCCCCACTTGTGGATAAAATGCGATTTTACCCGCTTGTTTCAAAGGACAAAATACGGCTTTCCGAGCTAGTGAGGGGAAAAAACACTTATTGATTACAATGATTACTCATTTAAGAATCTCAATGTTTTTTATTGACGATCTAAAATGATTAACCAATTAGCGTTTTAGAGTTCCGTACCCAAAGGATAAAACGGGACCCAATTATTAAGACTCCGTTCTCCGTCCGTGCGTCTGTCACCAAGCTGTATCTCATGAACCGTGATAGATAGACAGTTGAAATTTTCACAGATGATGTACCTATTTCTATTGCCGATATGACAACAAATACTAAAAACAAAATGAATTTCTATTTAATGGAGCTCCCATACAAAAATCTTTTAAAAAGTTGCTCGTTGCCTTCATCAGGCGTTCGGTCTTATAATATATAGAAAAACCCGGTGTAATCCCAACAGTCTAGTTTTTTTTTCCTCTGGGTTAGTAGGTCAAGCGGCAGTCGCTTTCGTAAAACTGGTGCCTACGACAAATCTTGAGATGTGCCATAACGGACCTCAGGCTCAGGTTACAATGCCTATTTTATACAGTGAATATTAGCGGGTCGAAGTTGCATGACGTCCGTAGGGAGTATCCACCGTTACCCTACACGTGCCCCTGGATGGTGCTAAAAGTGCAACAAAACTGACAACCGTACTGTCTTCTCGAAAATCTCACGGTTCGTAAAATAAATGCCATACGATTACTCATCATTCGCGTGTCCTTTTCCCATTTACTTCGGTCGGCGCAGCATGTTTTTTTCTTCCATAACTCTCTATCGCCCGTCATCTAGTCACTCCCTTCCTTTTCATATCGTCTCTCACGCAATCCATCCACCTTTTCCTTGGTCTACCCCTTCTCTTACATCCCTCCACATTCATGCCTAATACCTTTCTTGTCACATGACTTTCATCCCTCCGCATAACATGCTCATGCCACTGTAGACGATTAGCTCTCAACTCATCATCTATGGGTGCCACTTTCAGGCTTCCTCTTATATACTCATTCCTGATGTGATCCATTCTTGTTACGCCACTCATCCATCTCAACATTCTGGCATACGATTACTTTTATTTATTATTACTCTGAGTAGAAGGGGCCGGGAAGGTCACACGTTGTTTTTCACAGTGGCATAAAACTAACTATTATTCACTCTACCTCAGTTTCCCTAAGCCCCAAGTACATAAATTGCACAAACTTGCCAGTTTGCTATATTGTCCCGCTTTACGTCGCTTCAAATGTTCCTGTTAACAAATATTTATGAAATGTAAAGCTTACGCCGCCAGAAACTCTGTGTCACATAAGAGCAACATTTTTGTTACAAATCCTCTCATGGGAGCTTATACTGAAAGCTTTTCTTATATGGAATTTGGGACATTCATGCATGATACGGTGAATAGGTGTTTTTTTTTTATTAAGTGATTGACTTTTTATTGAATTATTGGGGAAAATATGTATGTTATGATCTTATGATGACTTTGTGTGTGTTTTTTACAAAGTTTCATTAACAGCACATCATGTTATTAGGAGTTGTGCAATTCAGACATGGCACTGATTTTATAATACTTAGCCATGGGTATTCCGTATCTACCCCAGCCCTAACAATCTTATTAGGTTGAAATGTAATGTAGGCGGTGAGCCAGCAATCATAGGTATAAATATAACATTTTTCTTCAATTTTCAAACGCACTTTCTGTCAGTAGTGGCACTGGAACTTCAGTAATGTTCTCTGCCTATCCCTTTTAGGGTTACAGGCGTGAGCTTATTTAGGGCGTCCCAAGATTTTGTGACATGAAGGGAAAGTACCTTATACATTGCGGACTTAATTTTAGAAATTTAGTAATACTGCATTCAAAGATTTTCTAAAAATTACTTGCTTCGCTAATAATTAATTCTTGATTCTGGGAATCGAACCGAATCGAAAGAATGGACAAAAAATAATAATTTCTCGTAAAGTCATCACACAAATTCTTGCCCTGACCGGGACTCGAACCCGGGACCGTCAGCTTCGTAGATAGGGCCACTAACCACTAATCTGAACCGGTCATTATACCTAATCTCATAAGTTAGATTACCTACTTACACATTTATGAGATCCTTACAGCCTTGCGTACTAAATGTATTATAGTGACTGGAGTTGTTGACATTACCGCAAAACGTCACAAAGCTAATTTAAATCTAAACCTAGATTATGTTAAGGACATGACGTGACATTTAGAAACTAAATTGCTAGGAGTAAATGCTTACTAAGACATTTTCACTTGAAGTATTTCACAAGCTGTGTAGATGACAGTAAGATAAGTTGAACTAAAATGTAGCATTTAGCGTGCCTTGGAAATACGCGTACTTACTTACTTTCAAACGGCGAAATGACCCGACCTTAAAAAAATACTTTCTTGGCTATATTCAATAGATTTTCTGAGTATAACCTAAACATCAATGCTTAAAATTTTCTCGATGGGGAAAAAATCTGTTTTCTCTTTATTTTCCGTTTTTTTTACCTCAGCCTACTCATATAACTTTAACGTTAGGTAGTATTATAAAAAACAAAAGAACTATAGGTACCTACATATTTAACCATATCAACAATATAAAATTGCGCGATACGAAAATACATTACTAACTGATTTGTGACAACCCACCCGAACAAAGAGTAAAAAAAGAAAATTACTGAAAAATCCCATTTTGTTCTCCCTTTTTGCCTAGCTAGAATCTGCATTACATATTAATAATTTTACTTTTAATTGGAAACAGCGCCATCTACCAAGTTTTATTGTAACTCGTAGGAACTAAACGGAGATCTAGTGACGAACGTGTAGCGTGCAATGGACACGATCGTGTGTAGCTCGTTGTTAGTTATTGTAGTTTTAAAAATATCCGCTAGATGGTTCTCATCTACAATAAGTGTAATAGCATTTTTTTGATTTCGTATTTGCATTTGTTTTGTTAGTTTTATGTTTTTTGTAATTGTGTATTCAAATTATTTTATTAACTTTTTATTTCTTTTGTTCCAGATGCCGGCGTCAGACTTGCAATCGAATAATTCCAAGCATTTAGTCAAATTCTGAAGTTCCTAAAGTCCTTAGTTCTAAGTTAGACAAAATGTATACCTCCAACGAATTTTTACACAGTGCGGGCGTAACCCGCCACATGCAAGCGACCGGCGAAGCGCCATCGCAAAAAACTAGCATGAAACGCCGCTCGTGCGAAGTCCCTTTAGGAGAGCTGTCTTATAACAACTTTAAAGTATCCTTAGGGGACATTTCTAATGCTAATGAAGACCCTAACTTCGACTGTCGGTCTCTCCGCTCGGTCAGATCAGATTCCCGCTACCGACCTATTGATAGTCGGAGTGTAAAGAACTTCAGGTCGTCTTTAGCCGATTTATCGACGTTTTCACTGTCGAGACCACCTAGTTATGACCAGCTGTCGCGGAGGTCTGTAGTCGAGGGTCTGGAGATGGGGATCACGTCGAGTATTGAAGGAGTGCTGTGGTCGGATGAGGAGGAGAATGAATACTTCTATCATGAGAACATCACGTCAGCGTGGAATCAAGGTAAGATTTTTAACACTTTTTTAGCCTGACAGTTTTGTATAAGCGGAATAGCAGAGGAACATATGTGTAGTGAATCTATTTTTATACACGTGTAAACATGCAAGTTAGGTTAGGGCAACAAAATCAAAACAAGATCTCCCATCCACTGATACGGTGTGGTTCATTAACCCGGTGATCGTTGAAAGATCAATAATCAATGGTCATCTTGTAGTGTGACCATAAATTTTGTCAATGAAATTTTGTCATATACTTCTGTATAAAGTAAGTAGCGCTTAATAAGAAAAGTTATGATGCTTATTCATCATCATCTAAGGTCTTGTTCTTCTATGACTAGTGGCTGTGTGAGCTGAAGTTCTCGCATTTTTTTTTTAATTTAAAAATTTCCTAAAACTGACTCGACAAACAAATTCTATGTAATTATAGAACCAGAACATTTCACGAAAATCGGTTGAGACATGCGACATGTAGAGGAGAACATCCTGACAGACAGACAGAGATACGAAAGAACTTTTGTTGAACGCTGAAACGGAGACGCTTCGCTCGCTCTGTCAAAAAAATGATTTGAGCAGGGTCCATATTAGAAGTTCGGCACTTACGTAAGTGATTTGTGGCTTGGCCGTGCTCCCGTATGGGAGCAAACGCCACGATCGCATACCCACCCACTTAAAAAATAAATCCTTATCGAAATCGAAAGAGAATCCTTCGAAGATCAGCGCGTTAATTCACGCTTTTGGGATAAGAGATCAAACCAAGTTTTATCATGTACCACTACTCCTTGCATATAGGGTCTATCCAATGGGCACGAAAATAAATCCTTATCGAAGTCAAAAGAGAATCCTTCGACGACCAGCGCGTTAATTTACGCTTGTGGGGTAAGAGATCAAACCAAGTTTTATCATGTACTACTTACCCCGTACATAGGGTCTATCCAATGGGCACGAAAATAAATCCTTATCGAAGTCAAAAAAGAATCCTTCGACGACCAGCGCGTTAATTTACGCTTGTGGGGTAAGAGGTCAAACCAAGTTTTATCATGTACTACTTACTCCGTACATAGGGTCTATCCAATGGGCACGAAAATAAATCCTTATCGAAGTCAAAAGAGAATCCTTCGACGACCAGCGCGTTAATTTACGCTTGTGGGGTAAGAGATCAAACCAAGTTTTATCATGTTCCGCTACTCCATTGCATAGGGTCTATCCAATGGGCACGATCTCATGAATCTTGGAAATACGACCTGTACCTGTGGTTGACGACCTGTTTAGCCTAGTTGGTAGTGACTCTGCCTCCGAAGCTAGAGGTCCCGGGTTCGAATCCCGGCCAGGGCATTTATTTGTGCATTTTTCACGGATATTTGTTCTTGGGTCTTGGATGTTTTCTATGTATTTAAGTATGTATTTATCTATATAAGTATGTATATCGTTGTCTAGTACCCATAGTACAAGCTTTGCTTAGTTTGGGACTAGGTCGATTTGTGTAAGATTGTCCCCCAATTACCGCAGGTTGGGGGATCAACCCTTAGGGTGCCTTTCCACCAATATGTGCTATACAGCTATGCTGCGAGGATGTGAGAGCTACGCTAAGAAAACCCGTTTCAACTAATGCTATGATATGTGGACCAATGAATATGATTGGTTGATTCAAACGCATCCATAGCAACGTAGCATAGCACATCTCTGGTGGAAAAGCTCCCTAACAGTCGCTTACATAATTAAATAATCTTCAAGTACTCAAGTAGTGCGTTTTGCGACATTTCAATTTTGTATGGAGCAAAAAACTTGACGAATTTTAAGTTACTCAAATATCATGTAAAATAAATATTAACGAATTTTATTCACAACCATCTATTGATCTGGTTTAGGTACACTTTAGAAGAATCAATCGAATGTGGTTTAAAAATAAAAATAATAATGGAAGATTTTTTTTGGGGGGGTAATCATGATACAAAACCGAAAATTTTCTTCAAAAAGTACATTTTTTTAGCCAGACCCATCTACGTTTGAAACCACTAAACAATACATTTAATCACAAAAGGTCGTAACTTCATTGGAAACATACGGCACTTAATTACGCCCTTTTGTTTGGCAAGACAGTTTTTCAGCAATAACTCAAAAACTGTTTTGAACCTTTCTTGTTCAAACCAAAAATCGTTGAAAGGATTTTTTAATGTACATCATCATGACTTTTTTCAGAAATTTAAACTTTGTAGTTTGGAAATTAGAGGGGGGGGGGGACACACTTTTTACCACTTTGACAGCTCATATCTCACCAACGGTTGACTTAAATGGAAAAGTTATTTAGAAACCTCTATGTCATTTTTGAAGGCCTATCCAAAATTACACCACAAGCCTATGTGCATTTAAAAAAATAATTTTATGGGGTTCCCCCTCCCGTTTAATTTTTTTTTATAATTTTACATCATATTTCTATAGCGGTTCATAAAATACACCTTCACACCAAATTTTATTATTGTAGTGGTCATAGTTTCCGAGTAAATCGGCTGTGCCATACGGACGGACGGACGGACAGACATGACGAATCTATAAGGGTTCCGTTTTTGCCATTTTGGCTACGGAACCCTAAAAATTAAGCATTGTGTGTAAACAAAACGAAGCGCATGTGATGGTGTAAACAGGAAATTATTTAGCTCTATTCAAAATCGCATAAATTTACATTCAGTAGCAATATTTTAAAAAATCACAACAATTTGGTCCCTCGCGTGTCCCTACAAGAAGGTATCCCTAACATTATCAAGCATTACATAATTACTACCGTAATGCGACCATAACCTCATGCATGCCGCGGGATCATTACTAATGCATTAACTAGTCCTACAAAAAGACTTAACATGTTATGAAATTACTGTCTCTTACGTCGTTTAGTTCTAGAGTAGTATTGACGGATGATAGATGAAGAGATTGCAGCTAATGCTATTCATAACTTGTTATATCTCACTTCACCCCTCACCAGCACGGCTGGCACAACTTGGCGCGCGAGCTTTCTCACGCGCGAGATAGACAATCCGTCTCTTTCTGTGTGTACCAATTAGAAAGAGGCGGATAGTCTATCTCGCGCGTGAGATAGCTCGCGCGCCAAGTTATGCTAGCCGTCCTGCGCGTATTGACGCCGGGACACACATGAAACGTAAGTTACTACGTAACAGATGCTGCACGACCATATTTCAGATCATGTATTGATAAATCTACAGATCTATCTCATTTGCATGTCACTCCAAAAATATATAAGTTATTAAATATGCAATAGGTAAGTACTTATTATTGACCAAGCGAGCGAAGCGTCTCTGTTTCAGCCATAGATATTATATTATCTATGTTTTCAGCTCAGGCAATCTTTATGTATGTCTGTCCGGATGTCTGGCAGATTTTTGACGATTCTCGTGATAGTGAGCAGATTCGATAAAAATTATATGGTTAAGTATTTTGATTCAGATTTTCGATATTTTTTAGAAAAAGTGTTGTAGCCATGGGGGTTGGAAACGAAAAAAGTATCACTCGCAAGACAGCTCACAGAGCCAGTACCAAGTCATTTTATAGGATACTACGTTACAATTTTACTGATTTTTTATATTTGACTGATCAGCAATTGGCCCTAGTCTCACCTGATGGAAAGCGATAACATGGCCTAAGATGTTGCTCTCTGGTTCAGTAATAGCCTATTCACTCTTTTCTTGAAGAGACCCAGATTATCAGGAAATAAAGACGATGGTAGCAAATTCCACCGGAGAATGGGCAGCAGCATTCCTAGAGTGCGGTGGAGATACTGCGATCGCCAACCCGCATGCCAAGCGTGGCGATTATGTCATTTACCCCCCATGAAATTGGGGGAGGCCTATGTCCAGCAGTGGACCTCCTAAGGCTGATATGGTGGTGGTGGTGGTGATAGCAAATTCCAATCCTGTTCGCTGTTAGCTGTGTTGTATATTTAACTATTTAGCTATACCTACAAATTAACATAAGCGTAGGTATAATAAATATATATTATATATTTATAAATTATAATAGTTACTTATGTATTTTTTGAGTTCTTCGTGCGTGTAAATATTCCATACATTGTTATAAGGCGTATAATTTGAATATTATTCCGAGTAGAGTACAGATTACCACATAATTTTTACATTCGAAGAAATCGGAATCAGGCTCATAATTCCTTCGCTTATTTTATTTCGTCGGTTGACCGCAGTACAAGACAAGACCTCACTTCGAGCTGTATGTATTTAAGGAGTCCGCAGGCAGCTCGGTTTTTCATACAATCGTAGTTTAGCTCTTATTTTAAAACGGCATGCTGGAATAACATGAAACTTTTGTATACACAATGGGATCCGGCATATCTAGGACGGAAGTTAGTTTCTGTTGCTTGACATTATAATGGACCACAAATTTAGCGTTTATATTATATAATATTTTTAGCAACAGAAACTAATTTCCGGCCTAGATATGCTGGATCCCATTGTGTAGGTATACAAAGTTTCATGTTGCGCTAGCGCATAGTCAAGTTGACAAACCACTTAATAGCAGCTCTGTGACCTGTAGACCTCACAATTTTTTTTATATTTCAAATTTTACAAAAAACTGACTCAAAAAAAATCTATATAATTATCGAACCTGATCAAAAAAATTCACGAGAATCGGTTGAGAAATTCGTCCTGTAGAGGAGAACATCCGGACAGACAGACATACGAAAGAATTTTTGTTAAAAGCTGCAACGGAGACGCTTCGCTCGCTCGGTCAATTACAATTTCAAGATATGTCACTGTATACGCTCAAAAAATATTAAGTACACTGATTAACTGGGGTTACTTTGATTAGGGAATTTACAGTCGGTATTTTTCTAAGTTAAAAACAAAAACACTATTTTTTAAAGAGTCGGTAACACACATGTGGTAGGTACCCCTGAAGTTGCAGGCGTCCATATACTCTGGTGACCGCTTACCATCATGCGGGCCGTACGCTTGTTTGCCACCGCCGTGGTATAAAAGAGTAAGATAGATATAAAAAATCATAGTTTTTTATATCTATCTTACTTTTTAAATAGATCTACCTAAATGCTAAGAGTAAGTACTGATTTTATGCTGTAAAATGATCAAAGTAACCCCATTTTTTCCTAGTACAACCCCAGGCTTTGGCACTCTCTCATCTGTGGCATCAGATTAATAATGTTCGTACTCCTATCGAATAATAATATTGCAGTGACATTTGACAAGTGACTAGATTACCCGCAATGTCAGTAGGACGACAGGGCTTCGATTAAGACCTAATCTTCACCATCTCTTCGCCCGATCGATCGCTGTGCTGATTTCTCTTAATGACTTTAGCCTATCAGTAGTATCTATGCTAGTATTACTATAGCACGCAACGACATCATACTTAAACAATCATCACCAGCCGAAATACATCCACTACTGAACCAATGAGTAAAAGTATAAATAAATAAATATAAATAAATATATAAAGGGTCATTTTTTTTACACAAATCGAACTAGTCCCATAGTAAGCTCAATAAGGCTTGTGTTATGGGTAATAGACGACGATATATTTAATAGATATATACTTAAATACATAGAAAACATCCAAGTCTCAAGAACAAATGTTTCTGCTCACCACTGAAACAAATGCCCTTACCGGGATTCGAACCCGGGACCTCAAGCTTCGGAGGCAGTGTCACTACCAACTAGGCTAAACAGGCCGACAAATGATGAAATGAGTAAAGTAAAAAATGCGTGAACAATAATAATTCCCCACTATTAGCTTGTATTTTAGGATCTCTATAAAGAACTGAGAGCCTACTCCGAACTTAGTATCGCGCTGTCCCTTTCCGTTATATAGTGTACAACACGAGAGTGAAGGGGACGGCACGACACGATTTTCAAAGTTTTGAGTAGGCCCTCTACCGGGGAACTAGGACAGATATGACGGACTCCCGGGAACCGCCCAGACTACCGTCTAAAACCACCAGGGTATGCCCATCACACAGCATTAGTGGCGGTGACACGGGATCGCCAAGGCACACAAACGCGAACACCGCCTGCTGCGACAGCCGAAGCTGTCCCCTCTCGGTCGAGGCTTGCGCCCCCCACCCGACGGCAAGTGTGCAGGGCGACACCACACACATGCCGCCCAAAGGACCTCCACGCCAGGAGAGAGTGAAAAGCCCCGGATTCACTCCCTCAGGTCCCCTTGTAACTTTTTATAGAGGTTTTCTCCCTCGCAGCCACCACCCGGCCCCGGCTTGACGGTGACAGCCCCCGCTCCCGACTATAGCGGCCCTCTGCCGAAGTCAGGGTTACGGGTCACTACTTCTTTAAACAGGCATACGGCATGGCCTGTCCCTCTCGCCGCACCTGGGGTGTCATGCGACTCCCTGATGTGGAACCCCCCCCATCCCACCATTGGTCGCATCTGGAGTGTCCTCCGCTTAACAGAGGAACACCCAGAGCGACCCCGTCTCCGGGTTATTGGTAGCACCGGTAAGCGATCCCTCCGAAGATGAATCACTTACCGTTGCCTCCAGGGCGCACCGGCCAGAACCCTTGTCCTTCCCCCAGACCCGCGAGGGTCCAGGGGAACTGGAAGAGCCCAGACACTCGTGGAGGTTACCCGACTAGCGCCCCGATTAGTCAATTACCCTGCCAAAAGCATTTTCTATCCACCAGTTGTAATTTTATAGTAAAGAATTAATTTTTGTGTCTAAAATTAAACTACTAAAACGGTATCACAAATAAACATGCGACGCGTCATGTTTCAAAACCTGAGCGTTCTCGCGGCTCGTCTCTGCTAATACAAGTTTTTCTTACTGTATCTATGCACAAAAGAAAGACGAAAGAGTACATCAAATTTTGCCAAGCTGACTGTACAGATAGTATCTTGATATACGTCTCACAGTGAGGAGAAACACTAATTGAACGACGTCCTTTCGTTGGAAATTCATTAAGGTCCGTCCATACCTGTTCATTCGTCTAGGGCTTTCAATGAGAAAGTAACTAATGACAGGTTATAAGTTATTAGTTGAATACGGCTTCCTTCGGTTAATCAGGTATTTAATTAAAAAAATACTTGGTAAGTGATTGCCAAGATTATATAAATACTCATTCTTATGGAGTGCGAAAGTGAAAAATAATTCTCTTTGAAAATTATTTATATATGTATATAGTTGTTAACATTGAGAATTAATACAGAAGTTACTAAATACGAAACATATCGCTATTATATTAAATATATCGTCATCTAGTACCCATAACACAAGCCTTATTTGATTTACTATGGGACTAGTTCGATATGTGTAAAGAATTGTCCTCTAATACCTATTTATTTTATTAAATATTTTAAACTGTACTCCACAAAACGGGGTGACAATCAACTTATATTGTATCTTCTTGGTTAGATCGTTTAGGCCACACTTTAAAGAGGTGGTATTGTTTTGAACCGATAATCATATAATATATTTGTGTGAGTTATTAAACTACTTGTTCAAATTCCATTTTACAAATTTTAAAACCCTGATCACTTTCTCCTCGGTAATAGGCCAGAGTGACAACAAAAAAAGATGACCCTAAATATTAATTTAATATCCCATACCAAAAAAGAAGTTGAACCATAACATAGTAAGAACGGTCACACGACCTTTACGGGTGATACAAAATAGTAATATGTCTTTCAGGGCAAAGTTGTAATGCTCATGTTGGTAGCATTGCAACTTTAGCAATAACTATAAACAACATAGAAATCTAATTGGTCTAAGTGGATCCTGTCTGAATAGCAGGGTTGCCGCGCTTAAATGTGGGATAGATAAGATTAACTAAGACACTGTAGCTGAGTGGTAAGGCACGTGACTTTCAATCTGAGGGTGGGTGCGAACCCCGGCTTGTACCATTGCGTTGGAAGGTCTAGTTTTGCCCAGAGTACGAAGGTCAGATGGTAGTTGCTTTCGTAATGCAAAAGCGAATCCCAAGCTCCTTTACCATGTATTCAACAGGGAAAACGCTAAGGGAATCACGGTGATGTGACAACGCAATACGATAGTGGTCACTATTCCACCACCAAACTGATGTAGGCGGTAGAAAAATATTACAGTAGGTAGCCTAATAGGGCTTAGTAAATCGTGTACTTGGACAGTAAATGCATGACACTTATTTATTTCAATATAACATATTAGAATCTCTCTTTTCACAACCCTAACGTACCTGACAAATAAATCAACGCGAGCGCCGGTCACTCACGTTAAGTGAACGATATAAATGTTTAATAGTTTACCCCTTTCTAGAAATAGAAGTGTACCGTAAAATGGGGTGAGTAGGGTGAAAACTGAAATTCAAACCTCGATAACATTTTATTTTTACATATGAAAACTGAATGGTGTATATAATAAGTGTTCCGGACGTTTGTGTTTTAGTTTTTATTTTATTTTGTGTAGTTCCATTTATTTATTTATTTAAACTTTATTGCACAGTTACAAGTTACGGATACAAAAGGCGAACTTAATGCCATAAGGCATTCTCTACCAGTCAACCTTCAGGGCAAACAGAGAATTAATATAGTAGGTGCGAGACAAAACTAGAACAAAGAAACGAACAAAGCCGACAAATTATTGGTAGTTTTATATGCCTATATATATATATAGGTACGTCAAACAGTTATAGGATATATATACATGCTACATACTTAATATAATATAATACAACATAAGTACAATATACCATCCATTTCATAACTTTGACGATAAAGAGGAAAACCCACCTCACCCCGTAGTGCCTCGTATTTGGGGTGAGAGGGGTTTTCATGCAAAGGTGATTTTGGAAGATTGTTGGATTTTTTTTATTATGCGTATTACTATAGCTCCATTTTAAATTGGAATACATTATTTTTGTAGCATTAGCCTTAAAATCCTTTCTCACCCCTCTCTCAAACCTTCTCTCCCCATTCATAACCCACCTCTCTCCGCGAAACCTACTCACCCCGTTTTGTGGTACATATATTTATAAATACAGGTCAATCGAAAGGAATAATTTTATATACAACGATAATGGCAGACAAGAAACAAGCTAACGGCCTGCCTGATGCTAAGCAGAAACCGCAGCTTATGGACGCCTGTGACTCCAGAAGTATCACAAACGCATTACCAACCCTTTATGGGCTAGATACATATGCAGGTCCCTCACTTTCAACACAGCGCAACCTTGGGAGCTCTGGTGACCATACTCACCGCAAAAAACACAACACCACGTCTAAGAAGTAAGTACCTAGTGTTTTGTAATGTGGAAGTACTTGCCCAGAAATATAATTCTGAGTATAGATCGATAAATTTAATAGGCCATGGCAATTGCATATTATGCATATATTCTAGGTAGGAGTGGAACATATATATCTTTTTAAGTTTCTTGGATTGTACAATCTACAAATGGTAGCAGGATTTCACACTAAAATTGTTAACGAGTACTAAAATTTAAGGAAATTCTTCGAAAACTAGGATTTAATAGGATTACTGTGAAAATAAGACACCGCATAAGAATGGGCATATGCAAGAGGGGAGACGTCAAACTATGCCTAAGTTAAAATTATTTTAAATATCTGACTCTTAAAACTGCCATTAAATTTTGAATATTCTTGCGTACCTAATATAGTCACTTATTAAACTAATTTGATACAACTCGGCTAAGGTAAATATTTTAAGTACCTAGCGAACGTTAGCAGGCGGTAGATTAGTTAGTTGAAGTTAAGGAAGTAAACCTATAGGTACGAGAAATTTGTTTTGCTAACACTACAGAAAATATGAAAATAACACTCGTTATTCGACAAGTACAAAAACATCAACCCGGAATCGAACTGCAGGAACGTAAACTAAATCAATGAATCAACAACTAAAGTCTACTTGAATAAACAAAACAAAATCAGCTTTATTTTGTCGGTGTTCCCACTGTGAGGTTGTGAATAGGATTCCTGAAACCCAAGTTAAATACCTCGCATAGTTTTTATTTGGGAACATTTTTAAAGCCACCGAGAATTTAACCAGAAGCAAGAAAGAAACTTGACCGTGGGAGAGATTCTTAGTGACTTAACAGTAGGTCAGTTAGTGACTTAAGTAGTGAAACTATCCTGCGATGTATTAATTTATTTTTAGTCATAACAACTATGTATCGGTCGGTAATCGGCAGTCAAGAGCCTAACATTGGTCCTTTAGTTAAGAGTAAATTTCCAACAGAGATACGTGAGGCTATATTTCCATATTTATTTGACATCTGATAAGCTTTACACCTTTAATCATGTAAATATCTTCGCTCATCTCTGGATATCCAATTTTGAACAGCAGCTACTACGGACCCAATGCCAGAAGTAGTCAAAAATAATTATTACCCGCCGTCGCCCTTACACTCTGTTCTCAAAAACAAGACTGAATCCAGGCAGCCACTACAGAATGACATGTGGACGACAAAATGTCTATAATAAGTCAGTAATCGCAATCGCAATCCCTTTGGCATTAAGTGTGCCATTTGTACATTTGTTTTTTCTCGTGCAATAAAGCTTAAATAAATAAATAATCGCCCTTGAGTACCAGCACATACAGTTCGCGAATTTTGTGAAAATGCAAAGATTACAAGTTTTCACATGCGTCAATATCTGAGCCAGTCCTCAAACGGAACTTCAAATGAAATTATTTTGATTTTTTTAATGACATAGGAGGCAAACGAGCAGACGAATCGCCTCATAGTTAGCGATTAGCGCCGCCCACTCGCAACACCATTCACGACTTTATGTCGCTGTCGCTATAATAATAGTCGTAGCTTTACGCACCTTACTAGTTCATCCAATTTGCTATCAATTAACCGTGCCGGGTGGAGGTAACACAACTGCAAGGCAAGGCAAGGTGTGGTTATTCCGTATAACAGTAACCACAGTATAATAAAAAAATGTGCATAACAACCAGCGCCCGAATCAACGTAAGGCCACTCCACTTTAACTGCTAATTGCGTAAAGCCAGCATTTAATTTCCGAAACACAAATTAATCTTTCCAGTACACTTTAACAGCATTAACGGTGCTCTCGGTGTGAGATTAAAAAGATACCAGCTTTGTGTGTCGCCGAATCGCGAAAGTTAAGTAGATTACCTTAAACTTCATTGATTGATGGGAACGTGTTGCATTTTATTTATCAGGGCTTAAAGAGTGCTTGATGACAGATCAATGAACAGTAAAATAAGTGGTAAACCGGGGCGACTTTGATCAGTTTTATAATCGTTTTTTTCGCGGGAATTTTAGTAGTTCACCACTTCTCTACCTGTTTATCCGATCGAATTAAGCATAGTAAGAAAAATGCCACTTGTCATACATTTAAATTATCATAGTAGGTAGCCCCAATATTTACTTAAGTCACCCTTGTTAACGAAACATTTAAGGCAACTTAATGGCGAGCTTGATAGTGTTGGCAGGGCATAAAAGAGGACATTGTTATAGGTTGTGTTATAAAAAATAATCGCTAGGTTACGTTTGCTAGATCTGTAATTAATTTGTCGCGTTGTGTATAATCTCGGCAACGCGCATGTGACACCCCTGGAGTTGCAGGCGTCCATAGGCGGTGGTGACCGCTTACCATCAGGCGGGATGTAGGTAAGTTTGCCACCGACGTGATATAAAAAGACGAATATAGTGATGTAACTTTTCGTGACTACAAGCACAGAATAAGTAATACTACAAGTACTAGGAGTACATATGAAAAATCGCCGTTAAGCCCGATTTGAATGTAGGTACACGGACAAGTTACGGACATTGTCAAGTGGTTCAACAATCCCGGTTCGCAACTGTACGTATAATTTTGATTCAAACCTTTAAATGCTAATAATAGTACATTACTACAGAGGCCGGGACGAAAGACCTCAGACCTATCCGTCAGACCTGTCAACCCCATATTTCCGGCCGAGGTATGTATAGTGCTTTTCACAAACATGCAATGAAATAAACAACAAAAAAATCAAAATTTTATTTTTAATAGGTACGCATAGTGGCAGAATGTCATGATGCCTGTGCCTAAAATTGATATGGAAATTAAAAAAGAGGACTTTGCCGGCCTAGGCCTGCAAGATTTGTATGAAATTCCATTAAAGACCTCTTGTCCTAGCCGCACCTGAAACGTCATACTTCGCAGCCTATTATAAGGAACATAACATCAATATTTCATTGTACTCGTATGTTTGAGAAAAGGTCTTTGCGTTCCTAATGTAAATTTATTGAAATCGGTTCTCATTATTGGACGGAAAGAGCTTGTATCAATTTTTCCTAACGCCCATAAACCATCAACTTAATTTCTGCGTATATCCGACCCATAACCTGTATTTCTTCAATTATACTCACAATTTTAAATAAAGGGGCTTAAACACCGTTTTAGTCAAAAAAATCAACAATTTTGCATTGAAGTTATTATTTTATTCGTTAGTTTACTCACTTGGATTCAAATGGATTTTTGACTATGTCGGTTATGTCGTTTTAAAAAGTTTCAATTGGTTGAGGCAGCTTAGCATCTAGGCTGGCACCATTATGGCGTCTAGACGAGTGACTAAGGCAAAAGTCACCGGCGGTTTTACAATGTTTAAAGGGCAAATTCTTTGCTCAGTTGGTATTGGTTTTCATTAATCTTTCGTTGTAAGACATTTAAGTATCCGAGAATTATTTGTATCGCTGTCGAAGTTAGAAGTAAGAATATTTCTAGATAAATAATTGTGTGAGGAGAACATATGAGCTGAAGACCGAGCTCAGTGGCGTACCATGGGAGAGGCCTATGTCCAGCAGTGGACTGAAACAGGCTGATGATGATGATGATTTGTGTGAAGATGCACAGTACAACTTATGGAAATGTTTCATCTAGGTCAACTTATTCTCCAAAGTAGGCTCAGTTTCTGAGGCACAACGACATGACATTACATTTCGCCTCACATTTAAAAAAACTAAAATTAAAAAAATTAAAATTATTTATTTCGTAAAATCTAGGGGATGGTGCCGCCCGGTAAGCAAAATATTGCCTGTGTTGGGAGACGCCGCTCTTCCTTAGGTTATATCAGATTGTTATACGAAAATTACACTACTACATAAGATCTTAAAACATGTGTATGCAACTATAAACATAAGTAAATGCAATTGTATATAAAACTACGTAAATATCAAAGTTATCACGTTATCAGATATGTATTATTCAGTAATGGTTCATACCAGTATTTGTGTGTGCGTGCGTGCGTGAGTCGTGCGTGCGTGCGTGTGTGTGTGTGTGTGTGTGTGTGTCATTTTGCCAGTTCCTTCTAATTACATGTAGGTACATTTATACCTAGATATATTTATACATGTTTTGAATTAATGGGCATAGTACTTGGTCTTTGCGCAGTCTCCTAGTTATATGTATAATTTATTATTCATTGATTATTTTAAACTTTACAGTGCAAAAAAAATACGTGCAAATAGCGCAAAGTGACTTAATGTTAAAAAGCATTCTCTACCAGTCAACCATTGGGCCAAACATAATCTTGCTAAAGTTTCCACCTGATTGGAAAATAATTTATCAAGAATTTTAGTTTGTTCATCGGCTAAAAATCTATAAAGCCGCTAGTCGCTTACCTTCTATTTATCCTAGCTATTATATTCTATTTATACGCTACATGAAAATAAGGAGAAAATGAGAATGTTAATCGGTAGCAATGATTAAGTGGTTATTGGACATCGTCCTGCCATCACATCACATGATCCGATTCTGCTAACTATACTACCCTTTTTCACACTTCTGGCTAATCGCGCCCTATATGTCCATCATCCACCAAGTGTTATCCCGGTCATATCCTAATCGCGGGTCCACTTTAACATTTAATTCCAATATGTGGCGAAGGCACTAGTTTTGCTAATAAAACGACTGCCATCTGACTGAAAAACTGCTGTTAAATATATTACCGAAGTGATATTTCGTATCTACTTGTACATACATTTTACACGTCCAATTTTATAGCAGTAGGAATTAATCTTTTGTATAACGCTAAACTTACGTGCCGCGACCTATACTATAGATTAAGAATAGTTTTTAAGGCTGGTTAAATGTGGTCTGCACGAACATTTACATTTATTTTTACTTTCTGTTGTAAATTGCATAATGTTAGAATTTATTTATAAATGTTAAAAATATATAAGTATATATTTGTCAGAAAAATCGGCTATAGCCGCGTCGTCGGCGAGCTATGGCTTGCACATGGGCCACAACGGAAGAACAGCGCTGGCTTTGCCAGCCTCATGCTGAGCTGTGGCCCTTTTCTGACAAACAGTGTTCGTCCTATTTTAGTAAACTTCTATGTATTAAGTATCTGTGTTTGTCATTAATAAATGTTTTTTTCTTTCTTCTTTCTTTCAATACATTCTGCTGGTTGCAAATGTTGAGCGGAGCGTGGTTGTAGGCATGACATGTGGACATCATATGAGTAAGGCTGGGTTGCATTAAACTGTCTGTAATTGTAAGCGGTGTTTGTTAGAATCTGCCTGTATGGAAAGTTTGACAAGTTTCTATGGGATGACAGCTGCCGGCGCCATATTTAACGCTGATCGGTCTGTGATCATAAGCTGGTGCAACTCAGCCTTAAACACGGAAACGGGAGGAAAAGAATTCGTTTCCGGTGAATATTCCTCCGTGGTCAGTTCGATTTTTATGATTTTAGAGTTATGCACTCAAGACTTTGTGATTTTGTCGAATTTGAAGCAGATATAGATAAAAAAAAACTTAAGAAAAGGACCTGTTGTATGTAGTTGTAGCGTGTTCGAATAGACATTAGGACATTACATATTTAAAATTTACACAAACAAAACAAACACCTATTTGAACACGTCACAACTACATACAATAGGTCATTTTCACCTATAAGCCGTTTTGGAGTAGACCTACAAAGCGATTTACATGTGTGGCCTAAGATAGAGCTCCACTGAGCTCCGCTGAGCTCTGCTTAACAAATCTAACACTACTGAGCATAAAATACCAGTGATCATTATACTGTATTGGTTATTATCTCAATACGTTTACATAAAATGCTCCGTTTCTCCGCGCAATTTGAAATTGACAACTTTACCCACGTTTAACCCTCACGAGGTCAAGAAAAGCAAAGTTACAACATTATACGGCGAGCAGGCACTTTCATCGTGTAATGCTTGTGCCCACTAAATCTCTGCTCAATTTGTCTGGACACGGTGTAGGTAGTACTATGCAGTAAATCTAGTAAGTTTTCGATACGTTCGGATACAGTGTGGGGTTTAATTTGAGTCAGTGAGTTTACAGTTTGTGTGTTTTGTGCAAAATATTTTGTTCTGGGTATTTTTTAATGCACTAATTTAATAGTATTTTATTAAACAGAGAGTGTTATTTTTAGATATTAAAGTATATTTTTAAAAGAGAAAGCACATGTCCAGCAGTGAATTAGGACAGTAATGTATTTTTTTTAATATTTGATGGGGTTAGACATAAATAGAGTGCAGTGCAGTGCGTAAGAGTTTGATTTTGACGAATGGTACATGCGGTACATATGACTTATCATGTATGAGCACTAGGGACTCGCTTTGGGATGTATTTCGGGAAAAACTTATCCTAACATAAACAAGCATCTACATTCTGGAGTTGTGTCTACTAATACGTAATCAACCGGATTATTTTATACAAAAAGCTGACTGATTGATAAAGTTTTTTATAATCTTAATGAATATTATGCATATTAGAACGTAGGTAAAAATCTAGTAGATTAAGTAACGAAATATTGTACGCCCGCAAAGGGTAACTGTTGGTACCAATATTAATTTGTAATGAACTTTTATGTACACAGTTCTACAATAAATCATTATTATTATATAACCACAAAATTAAGTAAAAAGTAAAAGTAAAAGTAAAAGTAGTTTATTCTTCAAATTAGGCATATTACATGCACCTATGAACGTCAATAAACTACCACCGGTTCGGAAAAATAAACCTCTGCCACGAGAAGAACCGGCGTAAGAAACTCGGCGAGGTGTCATTTTTTCAAAACAATATACATTGTATAGTTAAATATAAAATTACAGTCTCAGTTACTACAAAAATAACAAGCTACAGTAGAAAACCTATTTTCGCGATAGATTAGCCGTGCAGGACACTATCACTGCCAAACATCCCTGTCCATGATGTAATCGTTTACCTTATAATATGCTTTTGAAATAAGTATTTGTTTTACTACAGATTTGAATTTAGAATTGCTAAGTTCAGTAATGTGTTTTGGAATTTTATTGTAGAATTTAATACAATTTCCCAAGAACGACTTTTTCGCCTTTACTAGTCTATAGAAGGTTATTTTCAGTTTCCCAGTGTTTCTGGTGGCTATTGGTTTATCAGCGTTCGTTGGGAAATTGCACAAATTCTTCCTAACATACATTATTATTTCAAATACGTATAGGGACGGCAGGGTTAGAATATCTATTTCTTTGAAAAATTCTCTTAATGAGTCACGCGACCCCAAGTTATAAATTGCCCGGATAGCCCTTTTTTGCAAAATAAAAACAGTTTCAATATCTGCAGCTGATCCCCACAAGATTAGACCATAAGTAATTATACTATTAAAATAAGCAAAGTAAACTAACCGTGCCGTTGCCACATTGGTAAGCTGCCTTATTCTCCTGACTGCAAATGCAGCAGAGCTCAACCTACTTCCTATCGCTGTTATATGGGAACCCCACTGCAATTTTGAGTCCAATGTAATACCTAAGAATACAGTTGACGTAACAAATTCTAATGTTTGGCCATTAAGTTTAATATTTGTATCTAAGTTTCTATTTGACGAGTTCGCTAGAGAGAATTTCATACATTTAGTTTTTTTCGGATTCAACACTAAGTTATTGGCAGCAAACCAGTCAGATATCATGGACAGGGTATTATTTGGTTCAATGAGTTCAGTATCTTTCCTATTTACCTTGAACAGTAATGAGGTGTCGTCTGCGAACATTACAATGCCTGATCTTCGGCTTACCATATATGGTAGATCATTTACATAAACAAGGAACAGGAAAGGGCCTAGAATAGACCCCTGAGGTACTCCCATCTCTACCACTGTCTCTGACGAAAGGGCTTTATTTATCGCTACCTTTTGATTTCTCTGTGTTAAATATGATTTCATAAGATCCAATGCATGTCCTCTGATACCATAGAAATTAAGCTTACAAATTAAAGTTCCATGATCTACACAATCAAAAGCCTTGGAAAGGTCACAGAACACTCCAATGGCGTCATATGACTCTTCCCAAGACTGCAAAATAAATTTTATTAAACTTGCACCTGCATCAGTAGTTGATCTACCTTTCGTGAAACCGAACTGCTGTGCGTGCAAAATATTGTGTGAATTAAAATGAGAAACCAATTGCGTAAGCATTATTTTTTCGAATATTTTGCTAAACGCAGGTAGGATAGAAACTGGACGATAATCAGAAGGATTATCTCTATGACCTGATTTGAAAATAGGAACTACTTTACTACACTTCATTAAGTCTGGAAAAATGCCATTGTCTACACAACTATTAAAAATGAGAGCCAGAGTGGGTGCAACGACCTCGAGAATAGATTCCAGTACCATGACTGACACGCCCCATAAGTCCTCAGTCCTCTTTATTTTTAACATTTTAAAAGACTTCAGTACATCTAGAGGAGAAACATGATGAAATTTGAAAATATTTAGTGACTCTAATTTTACGTTCTCATTCAGAAGGGATTCTGCTATTGTGGTAGATGATGCCAAACTTTGAGTCGTGACTATAGGAATTTTGGAAAAGAAATTATTAAATTCATCGGCTACTTTTAGTGCATTAGTAATTAAATTATCCTCTATTTTCAAAGAAATCGTGGACTCTTTATTACTTCTCTGCCCAGTCTCTGTGTTTATTATTTTCCAGACAGTCTTGGCTTTGTTATCTGAGGACTTTATTTTATTATTCAAGTGCATTGCTTTTGCCTTTGTGCACACTGTTTTGAATAATTTGGAATAATCCCTAACATACTGATGGAAGCGTTCGTCAGTGGTGCAAGATCTCCTTTCATAAAGTTGGTATAAGTTATCTCTACTCTTTCGAATTCCGGTAGTTGCCCAATCATTAAATCTCATTTTATTGTTTATTTTAATACGCTTTTTACTACAAGTCCTATTAAATTCGTTACACACTGTATTCAGAAGCATTTTGAATTGATCATTCGGATCATTTGATTCTACCTGAGTGTTCGGCATGGCGACTAGTAGATTTGACTTTAGTAGTTCTAGTCTACTTTTACTCAGGGGTCTTATTTCTATAACGCGATCTGGAGGTTTTACTTCGCAAGGTAGCCTGACCATCTGAGCTTTATGATCCGACCGGACTCCATTCACTATGCTTCTGTCTAGATGAGGACAGTTTAACCAAATATTATCTATGCAAGTGGCAGAGGTCGGAGTAACTCGGGTAGGTGCTTCAAATAAGTAGTCAAAATTGAACGATTTAAAAAGAGTGATGTACTTATCTTTTTCGACTGATTGTGATAAAATATCGATATTAAAGTCGCCACAGACCACTACTGGTTTTTTACCACTTATTGCTTTACTAAGTACATCCTCCATAATTTCTATAAAAGATATTAAGTCACCTGATGGTGGTTTATAAATGCAAAATATCAGATACTGATCCGTCTCTGCACAAGCAATCTCACAAACACGATCAACAGAGCAACCTGAGAGGTCTTTACGTTCTTTAAAAGTTAACCCATTTTTCACTAAAATAATAGAGCCACCACCCTCTGCGGTAGTTCTGTTGAATGCGCTGGCCAAAACGTAATTATTTACATTAAATTTCATCATATGATTCTTTAACCAAGTTTCTGTTAAGCAGACTACATCTACATTAAGCTCTTCTGTAAATAATTCTAAATCTAGTATTTTGCCAGTGAAGCGATTTATATTTTGGTGTAATAAAATTACACTATTGTGCTTCTCCATTGTCCCAACAGTCAGTTTAAAGACAAATCCGCTATTGGAGATGTCGTCCTATCCAAGGGGGAGGGGGAGCTTATATTTCCAAAAACGGAATTAATAAAAGATGCTAAAGATTTAGCAAGTCTGTCAGTTGTAATAAGGTAATCACTAATAGCATTATTAGTGTCAAAAAATATAACGTCACTATGACGGCACGTCAGCTTATACATAAGCTTATTGAGATTACACGCATGACTGTTAGCACTGCAAGGAGAAGCAGAATAGGGTAACGCGCCTATAATAACATTTTTAGCACCTAGCTTTGACAGGCATTCGAACTCAGTCTTCATCTCAGAGTACCTAATATTTGAGCCATCACCTAACATTAATACAATTGTGGTCTGTTCATTTATATGGACATCTTTAATATTATTTATGATTTTTTCAAATGAGGCATCGGGCATACAATAATTTATAACACAGCTGTTCTGAATATTATTACATAAAATTTTGCCCAATCCTCGTCCTACCCTATCTGAGAAAACCAGAGTTCTATTTACATTATTACAGGCTGAAGTTATTTTTTCCGGTGACACCGGCAAGCTGCTGTTCGACACAGATGAGTAAACTGCATCTCCGGGCAGAGGGTGAGCCTGCCGGAGCGCATACTCACATTCACACGAAGACTGCTTGGTAAGCAGTGCTTCCAAACATTCCTCGTTGTGGTGGCACAGCTCCAGCAGTTCATCCGCTGCCAGGATATGTTCACTAATTTGCTTCTGAGACATTACATATTTATTAGTTAGATCTTTCAAAGAATTTTGTAATCTGTTCAGTTCGGCTTGCAGCTTGTCAGTGTCCGTTTCATAAATGGTCCTACTGTAGCATAATTGCTCTTTGTAAGAATTTAACTCTTTCAAGACACAGACATGATTTTTTCTCAATTGAGTAATTTTATGAATATTATTATACTGTCTGTACAATCGTTTTGATTTTTTTATAAATCTATTTAACTTAACATACTTTTTGTATTTCTTATAACTTTTAAAACAAACTTGCTTATCATAAAAGGAGTCCTCTGTCAAATCTATTACACTAGAAGGTCCAAAATTGCTGCAATGCTTTGCATAAGCGTTTGGTGTCACAAGTTCTTCAAAGAGCCGCTGAGTGTTGTTTATTTGCTGGCTCTCTGCCTCTTCTTGCAATTGACGGACCACCTTGTGGGCATCGGAGAGCTCATACTCTAGGTGATCCACACGTTGCAGTGTCCGCTCATGGATATCACAGCACTCTTGAAGACTGTTCAGTTTCTCCAACAGATGGTCACGCTGTATGACAGTATCCGCATGCAAAGCATCCAGGTTGGCTAACTCACATTTGAGTCCTGTGTTTTTTTGAATAATCAATTTAACCTCCTCTTCACTTTCATCTCGTTCCCGCAGTAGCTGGTCACACAGAGATTTAGATTGCTTTAGTTCCTTGAGTGTTGCATTTAATTTCCTTTCCAGTTCACGTACTGTGGCCTTGCGTGTCATAACTGAGCTAGACATGTTGAGCTAGCTGGACACACAGCTCTCCACAGCACCTGAAATATGATGGCAACACGACTAAACACCAAGCAAGGAAAGCACAGTCGAGAGAGAGTAGGACTGAACAGATATTAAGTGTATAGATAGAATATAAATATGAACGTAGAAGGCAGAATTGAATTGTGAATATAAGAGTGAAAATATGTATGAAAAGAATATTTGACAGAGTGAAACACAATTGGCATAAAAGTTATGAATCAGCTGACCGAGTCCGATGTCAGTTCCGAGTGAGGTTATGCTTGTAGTTACTTATTAATTTAATACGGGAAGTATTCAAGTTAAATGTTATTTAATGTAACATAAAATGCAGCTATGACTTATTTATATTGAACACAATACTCCCCAGATTAATCGTTGAAGTTTCAAACGATGATGCGTTACGATGACGTTTGGCCGGTAGCAATTTTAGTTCTTCTTTTTCGTCTTTACACTGTCTCTCGCGATTAGTTTATATAACTAACACTATATTTACACACTATCACTTGATTTAACACTAAGTAAGTGTTTTTTTTATATTTAATTATATTATTTTTACAGCTGTGTAAAATTTGACGTCTATGCTTGGCGGTGTTGCCAGCAAATATTGTTTTTTTTGCCTATCATTACACACACAAGTTTCCTTTTTACAAATCTGTGCCGCTTATCAAATCAGTAGCATAGTCGTACAATACAATACGAACGCTATTTATTATTTACCGAAAATGGAACAAAACCTTACCTTATTAAGAACGTAAACCAGACAACCTTGGGAAAGGGGAAATGGTGCAAAAATAAAGTAGAGAGTGCAGTTACTAAATTTTGTTTTATTGTATTAATTTAAACTGGCACGTTTTTCACACAATATTATTAGTAAATGGGTTTTAATCGCGTTCACTTAAAATGTATTCACCTTTTTGTGATTTACAATTACGAACCAAGGACCCGCCATCCGAGTATCCGAACGTCGCGCGGACCGGTAGCCGCTTTCCTAGCTTTCCACAAGCCCGCTATAAATAATAACGTTCACACGAGGTATTTAAATAAATACGTATCAGCTTTCCCACCTGACAGTGTGTAGATGCGTAATTATCCGGGTGACATTAGAGACACCCTTTTCACTCATAAACAAGGAATGTCACCCGGGCAAAATGTTGATTCTTGTTTACTTTCTTGTTCACTTTCTTGCGTGGGCGTAATACGGCAACGTACAAAGAATAATGACGAAAGAATAATATGTCGTCATTATTCTTTGTACATACGTTACCGTATATATGTATAACCTAGCTGGTTAGAACTTATAGGGCAAACTGGGGCCAAGTTCATAAGAACTTGTAGGTAATAACTTGTATTACAAGCGGAAGATTTTTTTCTTATAAAAGGAATTGAAAAGAGACTTCTACTTGTAATCAAATTACTTGTTCTTACAGAATGGACCTCTGGTGAACAAAAAAAATCTGTAAACAGAGGACCGACTAGGAAGAATTTTGAAGATTCGTGAAGTGAGAATTCAACTATTGTTACTTCAATGTGGTTAAAAATATGACGGGGGATGTAGGAGATTTTGCTTCCTTCGATGCCATTTTTCAAATGGAGGAAATACATATTTGAAATTACTTAACATCATTGTAATATTTTGATAAATTGCTCGTACGATTTATCAAAGTAAAGCACTGATGAAATAATAATGACGCCTAAAATAGGCACTCTCACTTTCATTTTAATGGCATTGAGTTGAGATGATCTAAAGTGATTAACGTTTTACCTTTAATAGGCAAATTGAAGGCAACCCAGATGATAAAGTAAGTAGTTAAAAGTTCAGAAAGCACTGATCATTTACCACCACCATCACCATATCAGCCCTAGGACGTCCACTGCTGGACATAGGCCTCCCCCAATTTCATGGGGGGTAAATGCCATAATCGCCACGCTTGGCATGCGGGTTGGCGATCGCAGTATCTCCACCGCATTCTAGGAATGCTGCTGCCCATTCCCCGGTGGTCTTGATCGTAGTTTAAGGACATACCCGGGTCCACTGATCATATAGTTACAGCATAAATAAATCAAAATATAGATCATGTATAGATCCTCTTTGGTTACAACAGGTATATGATGGTCTTTAGAGTTGACCTTATTAGTTCTTTCACGTTTATCCGAACTCCAATTAAGGGAGACGACGGCGATGCCTTTCATTTATTACATTTAATTTGCTTATCTACAAATAGGGTCATCTCTAGGCCAAACTTGTCTCAGTACATCGCTTTATTTTATGTTTAAAATCAATTTGAATACTAGAATTCCACATTTGAATTCTTGCTAGGAATCCAACTGTTCCCCTTCAACGCGAGAATTTGTTTGCAACTTTGTTTTGCCACGACTTTGTTGTTAACCACTAGGAGCCAACCATGTCTTCGTGGAGATTACTACTGTGCGATTCACAATCAGTCCCAACTCACCACACCACGTGTAACCAGGCCAATGTGACCCTGGTTGATATCAACTAGTGCATTTGTGAGTTGTAGACCTCGCGAAGTCGATAATTATATGGAATTTATTTGTCGATTTAGTTTTTGGGAATTTTGAAAAATGGCGGACTAGACAAAAAATACCATATAATTATTACTAGATTTCACGAGAATCTGTTGATGAATACGACCTGTAGAGGAGAACAATACTTTTGCTTATTTTAATTTGTGGACACTTCCCCCCCCTTTAGCCCTTTCCCTCTATAGAAAACTTTTAATTCACAATACTTGATGATGTTTTCTCCGAATATAATTGAAATCCGTTCATAAAGAACGCTACAGCAAACTTCCCCCCTTTATGCCCCCGTTTTCCATCCAATCGAAGAAATCTCTATAAATGCGTTAAATGATGACCTGTTTACTTGTTTAGCCTAGTTGGTAGTGACACCAGTGTCTTTGCCTCCGAAGCTAGAGGTCCCGGGTTCCAATCCCGGCCAGGGCATTTATTTGTGCATTTTTCACGGATATTTGTTCTTGGGTCTTGGATGTTTTCTATGTATTTAAGTATGTATTTATCTATATAAGTATCTATATCGTCGTCTAGTACCCATAGTACAGGCTTTGCTTAGTTTGGGAGTAGGTCGATTTGTGTAAGATTGTCCCCCAATATTATTATTATTATTATACGTATGCACAGTTTTGTGGAGCGCTCGTGGCCCAGTGGCACCCGCGTACTGCGTGCGGTATGCGAGGTTAAGCAATGACAGGCGAGGTCAGTCCTTGGATGGGTGACCGCTTTGAGTGGTTACTAACTGAGCGCTCCCGTGCTTTGGAAGGCACGTTAAGCCGTTGATCCCGGTTGCTGTCTATGATAGCAATCGTTAAGCCAAGTTAGAGGCCTCAGGGCGGCTTGAGAACTTCTAACAGTCAAGTTGCCCACTCACTTGACAAGCCTATTCCCAATAAGGTCGGTTTCCCCCTCGGGTTGGAAGGTCAGATGGCAGTCGCTTCCGTAAAAACTAGTGCCTACGCCAATTCTTGGGGATCAGGTAGCGGACCCCAGGCATTCTTCAGGATGCAACTGTACTGGGAATAACGCTAAGAGGATGATGATGTATGCACAGATGAGGATCAGTCCAAAAATGCGCTCCCTAGCCCGGAACAAACATCTGGACTAAAGCAAAACCGACCAGTCCTGAAATGAAGACTTCACTTGTTCGGCTCTTCTGCCAGTAATTTTTGCCAATTAAAAACTTAAAAAAATATATCCATTAACATTTTAGCTATTAAAAGCTATCGGCGATGGCGTTTCTAGCTGGAGTAGCTTCAAGGTTGTTAAGATTATCTTTGTGACAGTACTTGCCACTTTACTAGCGTAAAGCAAATTAAATTAATAGCGCAATGAAAGCATAGTTATGTACTACATGAATATCATTAAGATGGTGGAAGGTTGTGCGCAAATATGTTTGTGAGATTGGTTATATTCTGCGTCCGTCGAACCTATTATGATTTATGTTGGTGCAGGGTGAAATATAAATAAGGCAGGCTACTGACCCTCACGATACCACATCTTTCGTCCCGGAACCCAGCGGCATAATAATGTAGTAGAGATACATAGAAAATATCAGCAACAAATATCCGCAATTCATTACTCATCACACAAATTCACTATTTAAAGTCGCGCCCAAGGAGCAGCTAGCTGTCAACACAAATAATCTTTATGTCAATAACGAGTTCGCAACGCCCTTTTGATTCTTCTCGAGTGCGAGTGTCCTTAAGCTACGGTGTCTGTTTACCATCACGCAGGTCGTACTTAAGCTTGACTGACACCGTAGTTGTAAGAAAGGATCGCTCACTTTGCAGACAGGAGAACAATAATAATTTTACTTACCGGTCAATGTTAAATATATATGGGGTCGATAGTGTTACGTACGCAACTGACGGAGGTCATATTTGAAAATACCGGCCCTTACAGTAAATAACAGTTATTATGTTAAACAACCAGTTTTATCAGCGTTTATCTGTAAAAGCTTCGACTACACTGACACGCGACTGGTTGACGAAAATCATATTTTTATCCTACCACGTAATACAGTAATAGTGTATCTTATTATCTCGTACGGTGAAGTGAAAGTGACATGACATTCTTTTTTAATTTTATTTTATTAATTAAACCTCACCGCCATTTGTCTTCGATGACAGATTGTCTGGATTGCGAAATTAAACGAATCAAACGAATGCGTATTTAAAAAACAGGCTAAGGTACTAAAAAACTACATTTACTTAAGTCATTTTTAAATTAAGCGACTCGATTCTTTTCAAGCATAAAAAACAACTGAAACTTGAATCGAGTGAGACTTGTACCATGTAACTACGAGTGTGCGAATGATATCTGCGTAACAGTTGTAGTAATTGGATTTTGAGGATCGATGAAGATATCAACACTTTCTTTTAATACCCATGATCTCGAGTTCGCCAAGACACGAAAGACAAGACCGAAGACGTTTTTGAAAGTGATAGCGATGTTATAAACATCAAAAAAGTTATTTCAAGATTTTAATGACTGGATCTAGTCTGATCTGGAATTAGTAAAAATATAGACACAGAACGGTTCATCAGAATAAACTAATGCCTCATTTACATTCGACTTCATACGGGCCAATCCCGTGCCGCATTTTTGTTTTTCAAGACACTAAATGGAACATGATCAGCCAGTGTGAGGTTAAGTTTCATCGACCAATGTAAATTAGCCATTATGTAACCTATGCCCTAATCATTTTGATCTAATAAGACTGACGGAAAGAAAGGAAATGACCTGTCCGTCATAATTAGCCGCTCCCGTGCGATGCGTTAATCGAGCGATGCGCGTGCGATGGTGAAACGAGAAACAAACGCTTGTGCAACTCTGGCATAATAGATTATAGCACAGTAAAACGATGGAAATTACGCATAGGGGACTTACGGCGAACCGAAAATAAATTTCGTTCATGTAGGTATCTCTGTCTCTATCACTTTTGCAAATTCGACTGACAAAGAGGGGGAACGAGCTTCATTTTGGTTCGCGGCAGATACTCTATGCGTAGATGCGGCCTATTAATGAAATGGCATGTAGCTGGTAATTTGGGAAGTCATAGTTTGGGGCGAACTAGTAGTTCGCTTCTAGCCCTATCCTATCTATACTATTCAATTAACAAGATTTTTAGGCATATATTTTTTTTAAATAGTTATCGAAAAGGGCTCTAACGATTTCGGTGAGCAACGTAGTTGATTTACGAGGGTTGAAAATCGATCTAGTTAGGATTCATATTTAGGAAAATCGTCCCATTTGACGCACATAGATACGGGTCGCTACAAATATATCTGACGTGAGATACCAGATTTTTGATGCTCTGATGCGTTCTGACACCTGTAAAAGTATGAGCCATCACGTCAGAGTGCATCAGATGAATGTGTACGTATATGTATGTGTGTGATGATGATGTGTGTGTACTAAGGGTGGATTGCACCAAACTGTCTGTAATCGTGAGCGACGTTCGTTAAAAACTGATTCTATGGAAAGTTTGACAAGTTTCTATTGGATGACAGCTGCCGCGCCATACTTAACGTTGATCGGTCTGTAATCGTAAGTTGGTGCTACCTGCCCTGAATGTATTAAACCGATATTGTTCTGTCGCGTCATAGCATGTCAGCTCAGACAAATATGAATCCGGCTTCAAGAAGACTTCACGGGACGCGGCGGTTTATAAAATAAAATAAAATAAAATTGTAATGCTCTCGTATATGAAGACCACAATACGTATCACGTGAATATTAAAGCAAATCAAAAATTTCTGCTTCCGCGGTAATATTGACATCACAGTATCGTGATAATAATAACCGTGTAAAAAGCCTCACGGAACCAACGGCGTATTAAAAGTGTAAGAAACCAGATGCGCCTCCGTGCGAGGAAGTTTCACCCAAATATTTATTCTTCCCAATACTTCCTCACAAATAAAACAACTGAAATAGATAGCTTTCAATTACGAAACGTAATGCACTTCTAATATTTATGAAACGGAATCACATATCCGGGTGTATATTTGACTAACGTACTGAATCAGAACTTGACTTATATTTATCGATAGTATAACTCGTACAATAGGAATGATAAAAATGACAGCTCACCAACAATAAAAAACAAAAGGAAACAAAAACAAGTAAACATAAACAAGGACAAACAACAGGCGATCTTACCACCAAAACGCGTTTTCTTCCAGCCAACCTTTTGGTAGTGGAGACGACGCAAGATCAACCTCCATCTGGACATTTGTGACCGTGGAACCGTAGATTGTTAGCTCTAGATGAAGAGCAGCCTTGGATCAAATGACATAATAAACAAATTCATAGCCGATTTCAAATCAATACATACCAAATGCCAATAGTTTGACCAAATAGACTTACTTATATATCACAGGATGTGAAGTAGTTGAAATCAATCTGTTCATTTATTTTCTAGTTTAGAAAGCGATAAATAGATTTTATGAGATTAAGATGTGCTTATTGACGCTGATGATCGTAACTTTTAATAACAGTTTTACTTTGATTTATGTCTTGTGAATCAACTATGTAGGTTCGTAAGTTATTTGAAGTGATTCTAAAAACACGTTCATTCGATGATGTCAGAAACGCAATAGTGTCTCAAAAACTACCATTGCGATGAAGTGTTCTATCATATAAGCATTTGTCTAGGTACTCAGAGAGGAAAAAAACACACAAAATAAGTCCCTAGCGGCATCGTCAAGGTACATAAAACTACAAGCAAATACATAGAAAACTCAGTCCCAAGAACACTAGACACAGAATCGTGTTCACGGCCCTTAAGGAATAGCATATATGATAGCATTCTCGTGCAAAATAAGTGTGCTGTTAGCCCCAAAGATAAGCATGCTTTCGCGGCTACTATGTGCAGAATGCGGTTCTCGCTGCATATTAGAAAATTATGACAAATCATGGCCACTGGGAACGCCTGATCTTTGCCCGATATAAAGTTGTAGCTTGAATATAAATTAAATAATTTTATTAAGGTTTTATTAAGGTTTTGTATTAAGGTTTTGTATTTGTATGTGTGGACCATTTGTTGTCTAAAATAAATGAATATTATTATTATTATTATGTGTTTTCTTTGTTTATCTCTCTAATAGGAGGAAGTTTTAATTCAGAAATCGCGGGCTTTTGGCCAAACGAGTACTGAATGATAGAACCTACGGTTCTATAGCTAGGAATTTACGAACTACTCGACATGTGTTCATGATGACCGCTTTTTGTAGGAGGATATATGTAAGTGGGTGGATATCAAGAGTTTTGAGGTTGGTGTGCAGAGTGCGAGGGATAACTCCTGTAGACGAGATGACGATCGGAACAGTCTTGACGGTGTTCACCTTCCATTGGGTTTTAATTTCTATAGACAGGTCTGTGTATTTGCTGATTTTTTCAGTATGGGTAGATGCAAGGTTGTGGGTGTTGGGGACGGCTACGTCGATGAGATATACTGTTTTTGCTGCTTTGTCGTGGAGTGTAATGTCAGGTCTGTTGTAGTGCACTGTCTTATCGGTAATTATAGTTCTGTCCCAGTAGAGTTTATTATTATTATTATTATTATTATTATTAAGTTTGTTTAATTAATAATTTTATTAAGTTTGTCCATAAATTAATAGAATAAGTGTAAGGTAATCTTCGTAGTGCTTAACTTACCCTACTATACTTGTCACTTTGGGCTATAAGTTTATGATTAAATAGAATGAGAATTTGTAAACGTTTAGGAAAGCTTTGCTCGATTCAGTATTTCGAAATCTTTATTACAAAAAAAACCGAGGTCTACAACTCACTGAGCCACTAGCAATATCTAGCGTCCAAAATAACCACAAAGACACATTGTTAATTGACCTTTACTATATCAAATTCCTAATGAAAATGTCGGGTAAGATTGCTCATTTACTGTTACTACTACTGTAGGTAATTTAACTACCAATAACAAATGTTTATGTAAGTGTCTATTGGATTGCCTCTTCAAGGCTTATTGCGGTAATCATATTATGTATCTGTGATTATGGTAATATTACAGCTTTAGTGGTCACTTAGCACAACATAGCATACTAAGCAGTACTACACGAATAGGTCCTCAATATAGAAGGTAGGTACAGTCACCGGCAATAGTATCTTCCTACACGAAGGCCGCAAAAATATGTGACACGCTCTTATTTGTAGCGTCATAAGAGCGTGTCACATATTTAAGCGACCTTCGTGTAGGAAGATACTATTGCCGGTGACTGTACATGTAAAGAACAAAGCATTTTATTTTAGATAGATAGCTAAATACTTTATTCACTTCCACAACATACAATGGTTTCAACAAAGATGACAAAAAGGTTGTCAAAAATGCAGCACTAAAACTGCATTATAATTTTGTATCAAGTTATACAAAATTATACTAAAATGAGGCATGTGGCTGTAACTAACTAACCAACTAATTAACTTACGTTTCAATCACTATAAAAAGAACCATGTGACTATTATGATATTATATCGTTTAGAAAATAACTAAAGATAGGAGCCAATGCACAATAGCGCAGACAAATCTTTTAATGTACTACATAAACTACATTATATCTGTACAGCTTCTGTCTAGGATATTCGCATATTATTCGCAACTAATAAGTAATACTTAAACCTATTACGCACCTACCAATTTGCGACATCAGCTTGCTATAGTTTGTTTGAAAAGCATGCATTGCTGCCTCATTCCAACCCCAGCTCCATCTGCAGGTTGCCGCCACAAATTGCACGTGTAATGAAATAACCGTTACTGATCTCTTCCTTTTTCTCTTTCTCTTTATCTTTCTGTGTGGTCTAAATTATAAAGAGACGGATAGTCTTTCTCGCGCGCGAGATACTCGTAACTAGCGCACTGTCTTAAGCTAGCCTTTACTACTAAGACATGGTACTTAATATCGTATTCGCATGCAAACTGTTAATACAGTTTTGCGGGAAAATGCATTAGATCAGGGGTCGGCAAAAGGCGGCTCGCGAGCCGCATGCGGCTCTTTGAAGGGCCAGTTGCGGCTTTTCGAGGTCTCCCCAAAAATATAGTGAAAAGCCGAAAACCGGTATTTATGGCTCCCTGAGGTTCCCAAAAGATGATATTTTTACTGAATTTGGCTCTGATGATGACAGGCGATTCCTTATCATTTCAAGTCGCGTTCGGAAATTGATCCTCAAATTTATTGGACAAAGAGCAGACGGTATTTTTACATAAGTTACTGTCACTAATTGTTTAAATAAACCATTTTATTTACAAGAGCATAAGTAAATCGCGGGAATCGGAGAAGTTACTAATTGGTTTATATCAATTTATGACATTGTAATAAAAGTGAAATGTGTAAGTTTTACAGCCCAATCACGACCTTGGAATTGGGCTACAAGAAAGTTTGAGTCGTAAATATTTAAAATATTTCATGGTTTATATCTCCTCACATATGGCTAAATTCTTTTATATTAATTTGTTGAGTAAAATTCCTGTAATGTATAATTTAATTATTGGATAAGCCTAGCCAGGATGAGAGGCATACTCGAACAAAGTGCTATGCTCAGCAGTACCTAGGCGACAATAATTTTTTAAGTAAGATGCTAGAGTTTGACTGCCATCTCGCCTGCCCTTTTATTCACAAACCGACACGTCCTCACCTGTCACCTCACACCTCACCCGTTTTTATATGGAAACTGTCAAACACATGAGGCTCATTTCAAAACACGTGGTCAAGTCATAATTAGGCAGACAAGACATAAGATAATGAACCTTTTGTACCATCCTCGTTGTCACAAAATGATATACAGGAATAATGTTTATAATATGTGCATAATAATTTTCAATCGGCTCCCGGGAGATTTGAAAGTGCTCACAAGTCACAGGTAACGCTTTCAAACTCAGCCTCACAAATTGGCTCCTTGAGCATTGTTTTTATAGCGTGAAAGCTTTCCTGGAGCACAACTGAAAAGGAAAGATGAATTACTCGTAATTTAGATTATTATTACTTACTCCCGCCTATGATATAATGCCTCTTTAATTATCTTATCAATTTCTTAATACTATTATAAATATTAATTTTTATTTTGAATTGTGTGTCATGTATTTATTTATTTTAAATGATTAATTATTTTGATGTTAAACTATCCTTTAATTGTATTATGTTAATTATTTGCACGCCTGCTCGCGGGCTGATACAATGTACTCAAATTTAAATGTAATACCTTGTAAACTGATCGGAACAAATAAATATTTCTGATTTCATTTGTCTCAAATGTCATTAGTCAATATTTTACAGTTTCCATATAAAAACGGGTGAGATATGAAGTGAGGGGTGAGGACAAGTCGTTTTGTAAATAACACCCCTATCTAGGCGTATGCGCTATCGTATATAAAGTGTAAGACGCATGGCTAGAAAATAAGTCACGATACCTACCTGTTCACTTGACGATCCCAAGATATCTGAATAATGATGATGCAAAACTTCAGCGTTGAAATAGGGAATAGTAGATTTACTAAACCAAATTTGTATTAGGCAGTAACGCTAATTAGAAATTTGGTAGATGCCGTTTTGTACTGTAGATAAAATTTAATATAATTCATGACAAGAAGACAGCCGTAAAAGGTAACCATTTAACAATTGCGGTGCAATTTGCGGTATTATCAGAGTTGACTTTATTTATATGACTTTATTTACATTAGAACTCGTTATTTATCAGTAAAATTATATACATACCAGTAAACTAGCATTTGAAAATTAACATATCTATTTGGACTCTATGAGATATATCTTAGAATTTCCAGTCAACAAAAATCAAGTCCAAGTTTACTATTTATAAAGTTATTCGTGCTAAACCTAATAATCTCATAAAAATATAAACAACACACACACACACACAAGACTCATACGACCAAGCGACTTTTTAATTCAGAAGAATAATGCTACATTAACAAAAAGCATTTATATGCTTTTGAATCGTTTCGTACCCTTATTAGGCTTAGCCCAGAATAACACTTCGCAATGGACAGACATTTTCACCCCGAACAACAATGGAACAGGTTGCAGCCAGTTTATAGCAAACAATTTACTTATTAGAGGCAAAGAAAATTGGGGTCCTAAAATGTTGCTGCGGCAGAACAACAGCGATCAGGCCTATAACCGCGAACCTTTGAAATATCGCCATCCTTATCGCATTTTCTGTATTCAAGTGATAGAGACAGAGAAACGAACAGTCATTTTCGGGTTTGTTTTGCGGTAGCACCATTATACAATATACAGTTCAGCTCATAATACGTTACCAAAGGTTCAAAATATTTCAACTTTACACTCCTAATTATATAATAAAATAGTAATCCGTCAGAGACCCAAAGTAAAAAAAATGCAAACTGAAGTGGCAGTGGGCTGGCCACATCTGTCGCAGAACTGGCAAGCGCTGGTATATAATAAGCGTGTTCTGGAGTGGAGGCCGCGTCTCGGTAAATAGTTAAAACGTTTGGGCTGCCAGGTGTCGAGACGACGTGTACTCGAGAGCGGGAGGCGACTGGATCCATAAAACAGAGCACCAGAATTTGTGGCGCGCCTTGGAAGAGGCCTATGTCCAGCAGCGAATGCAGTGGGCTGCACCATCATGATGAATAAATCGAGTTCACATATTTGAAAACACTTCCGTGCGCATATCTTCGAACTTGACTGTATAAAGCTATAAGATATACCGAGATGGGATCAACATTATATTTCATATCTTTTTCTATTTTATAACTTTGTGCCGCTCATGCAGTCCAGCTGCTATGCAGCACTCCTGTATGAACTCAGCATATGTATGTATGTATCCACTGCATTGCCACGCCACTTAATAAAAAGCGATGTCAAGTCGATTCAATTCATTTAAATATCCAATTACTTCCACCTTCCAAATCCGCAACTAAAATATGACTCCTTCCTATCCATTCATTCGAACCCACACAAAATTAACCCTTTTAAGTGTGTGAGGCATTTTAGTCACCGACTTTTTGCATCACCAGTGACTCATCGAGTCAACGTTCTCGCTGAGCCTTTGATGGACTTTTTGCAATGCTTTTTTAAAAGACTTATACAGCCTCAGCCCGACTACCGTGCTACGTTAAAATGCCGTAACTTTACCGGTTTCTACTGCTGTTAGGTCTTTTATATCCTAAGTAGAGTGGGAGCTGTGAGATTCTATGTTAATATTTGCATTAATTACGACTGAGTTTACGTAATTCTTAATTCAGATTTTTTTGTCAGAGGCACAGCGGAACTTCATCTCACTCATATTTGGAGCAGCCCAACTGGGGAAGTACTTCCACCTTACAGAAGACCGCAGCCATAATAACACCAGTACCTGCTCGTTAGGTAGGTATGTGGTGTTATGTTCCTGGTGGTGAGTAAGGTCGCCAGAGCTCCCGGGGATACGCTGTGTTCAGAGTGAGGACCTGCACATGTTTCGAGCTGTCGACACAACGAATCCTTAAGTCAATAAAGGGTTGACAACGCACTTGTGATTCTTCTGGAGTAGCAAACGTCCATAGGCTACGGTGTCTGCTCACCATCAGGCAGGCCGTAAGCTTGTTTTCCACCGTCGTTGAGAACTTGCAGTCCCAAACTAAATTTTACGCTCCATTTCATTACAAAAAAGTGTTCTAAAGTATATCCTTTTCCGGAACTTTAAACCACATCCATACCGCCGTTAACTTGGTTTTGCGGTTAAAGTAAACAGACAAACAGGGTTTACAATATAATTATGGAAAGTTTAAATTTCGATCGTTTAGTTGCTATGAAAAAATACTAAATATAACTAGCTTCTATTTAATATTGTTTAAAAATGTTGTTCGTTTGGTTGTGTCCAATCCGTTGTCCTATTGTGTGGTTTTTCGTACCTAATTATCATCTGTCATGAAAGATAAGCATACTGCGTAGATAAAGACTGCATGCATTGACATTTTACCGGATTATCAACTCTAGGGCCTTTGGCAAAAGTACAAATCGCTTTAATAGAAAAATGTGACGTTAAACGCATTTTGCAGTTAAGGCCGCCATATACCTGAACAACTTAGAATGGAGGTATTTGGATCGCCAATTTTTTTTTTTGGTGCTCTCGTTATCTATTGCTTACGGAGATAGAGTCGATAATTATTTTCTACTACTAACTTTCTAGGTGGCTGTTACGACGTTTTACAATATGGTCATTTTAATGTTTTGCGGTTTTAGTAAATACGAGTAAAGCTATTGTTCCTTTAAGTGGATTGGACAGAACTAAAACCCAACGACTATACCAATATTTTCAGTATTTTAACTCTTAGAGTAAATTTATGCAATATCTTTTTTTTCCGCCAAATGTGAAGATTATCGGAGAGTATTTACACTCACTTCCACGTTTTCAAGTTTTAAATGAATGTACTACCACCATCACAGTTACTTGACCATTGGTAGACCGTATCTTGTTGCAATAAGGTTCACAATTGGGCAGTAAACTGATATTGGGATAGCAGTTTCTGTGTAATGCGATTGGCGCGCATCTAGTTCGGTTTTCCAGGAGAGGTATGGAATTTTCAGCACCTTTCAGTACCTTACTGGGGTGGGCACGGCCCACCCGGCTCCCCTCCTAAATGTATACGCGCAAGAAAACACCCAGGAGAGGATATCATTTTTCTCTTCTCAGACTGAGAGTATAATTTTGTGTTTTTGAATTTAGAACTATTGGCGGTTCAGGTAAAGTTCAAAGTTAATTTTCGGAATTGTAAAAAAAATTGTACGCAGCGTCTGAGGAGGTTAAAGTTGGTTTCACTCCAGAAGTTAAACTAAAAGATAGCATTGTTAGCCGTAATAATCTCACATCTCTCTCGCATTGAACTTGATGAAGTGAGATAAAACGGTCAGATGTAGGTATCGAGAATAGGTACTAACGTAATCTGTAATAAAACAGTTACTTCAGGTTTATGCCATTGTATTAACAACTTCATTCATTTTACGACCAACTAACTTATCATGCCCTGAATAGTGTGTAATAAAAGCAAAACTAATGTTATTAGTATATTTAGCGTGCATTTTCTCATGCAATATGTGTAGGTACATTCCGTACATTCTGACTTGGGTTGGCGGTCCTGGGACCGATTTGTATTAAGTCCCGATAGGTCCCATAAATCTCGTAATTCACGGGACTCTTCATACAAGATGAGCCTGGAACTGCATGCCCTAGTTCTGACAGGATTACTCTAGGCTTGCAATTATACAGAAACGGCAATTCACCCCATTCGTTATTCTGCACAGTCCTCATTTTTACAAGAAAGCTTTTCTTTCTATTCGAAATGGTACACGAACACAATTCTTCAAAACAGCAATTCACCACATTCTTGATTCTTCACAGTCCTCATTTTTACAAGAAAGCTTTTCTTTCTATTCGAAATGGTACACGAACACAATTCTTCAAAACAGCAATTCACCACATTCTTGATTCTTCACAGTCCTCATTTTTACAAGAAAGCTTTTCTTTCTATTCGAAATGGTACACGAACACAATTCTTCAAAACAGCAATTCACCACATTCTTGATTCTTCACAGTCCCCATTTTTTAGAAAAGCTAAGAAAAGCTTTTCTTGCTATTCGCAATTTTACACAATCTAGTTCGTCCACAGTTTGTTTTTTTTTTTTTTCAATTCATTATATTTAGTACTACGAGTAGGTACTGGTTGAGGATGCTCCATGTGATCTCTGGTTAGAATAATCTTTCATCGTATGATAAGAGTCTGCTATGGGATTGGGTTTGTTGTGACCAATGGGACCTTTTACTGCAATGTCTATCATAGTTTCTCCATATTTAAATATATGTACAATTGATTGAACTGGCACCTAAACTAGTGGCTCAGTGAGCTGTAGATCTTGACAGTGTCATTTTCTTACGTTTTGAAAGTCCATGGCTCCACCACTTTGAAAGAATTCGGAAAACTGAATAGTCAAAAAACCATATAATAATCAAACATGCTTACAAACTTTCTCGAGAATCAGTTGAGACCTGTAAAGGAAAACATCCGGAAATGCGCTGGACATCCGGCCAGACATACGAAAGCGTTTTTGCTGGAGTTAAAACGCATAGCCGCTCGTTAAATTTTCATGTGGTCAACCCACCTCTTTTAGAAATAAAGGCGTGAGTTTACACGTATGTAGAGTTTGTAGAGGTATGCTGATGATAAACATAAATAAAACTCACTGTATTAATATTAATACAATATTCTGCAAACGAAGGGTTAATTACCTGTATCGAACTGCACTGGTTCCCAGGCAACATAATTCGTTTAAAATTATGCGATCATCTAAAGAACTGTATCATATTTTCGTCAGAGGCGGTATAATTTAAATTCATACCATGACCGCGCTCCACATTTTATAATCAGATAACTTTTTATAAGTTAACCAGTTAAAATCTGCATGTAGTTCAAACGAACCATAAATATCAACCTGGAATCTTAGAAAAGTGACTTAAACTAGATTTGATAGACATTGAGATTAAAAACAAAGAGAAGAACCAATTGATCTTGTTGTTTAGACAATAAATTGGACATAATGTGTTAAATACGAACTTCGACTGAATACAAATTAACACTTATCAGTAAAATCAAGAGTTGACAAAACATAATAAACGATCTAATGTTGAAAAACTCCCGTTTTCATAGAACCATTCCCAGTTAAATCCAACAAAACAAAAACATCAATATCAATAATTATGTCGTCCGGTGACACTACCTGGATACGGAGCGGTTTTTTGCATTAATTCCCAAAACATCGATCGTTATTATTTTTTATATCCATCATATATCTAACAAAAACAACAACAAAAGTTGCTTTTTGTCGAAAGTATCCCGAATGGTCACCTAAAATTTTAGGAGCATCTCGGACGAGAGCGGAATTTCAAACAGGAGACCTTTTATGGATAACATGCCTGAGAATCCTGGACTGGTACTCATAACAAATAGCATCAGACAAACTGGTATACGTTGCCCTCCTATTACAGATAGCTATTACGAATCGCAGGCTCATGATATACCAGGGTTAAGTAATGTGAGAGATAGCATGTTATGAACACTGTTGAACGAACTGGACCTGAATCCACGTGACATTGAACTTAACATAGCGGAGAATGTTCGAGTGAACTTATAATATGTGGGGACGAAGAATGCAGGGTGAATTGAGAGGGTTAATAAGTAAAAGTGAAAACGGTGGCTGAGCTGGTTTCGATTCCAATTAATGTTATATTTGTAAAACTTGGTAGGATTAAACAGGGCGAAGGTAATAAAAAACATGAAATAATAGGCAATTTTAGTATGAAAATTGGCATTTAGATCTACTACACACTCTCGAAAACTTTATGTACCTAATCATAATTAACTCTCTGTACGGTTAGCACAGACGGCGTGCGAGCTATTTCGTGCTCGAGAATCGAGATAGACTATCCGTCTGTTTCTAATTAGTACGCACAGAAAGAGACGGATAGTCTATGTCGCGCGTGAGATAGCTCGCGCGCCGTCTTATGCTAGCCGTGCTGGTCAACATTGTCAAATTAAGGATTAACTTTCAGGAAAAGAAGAATTTCTTACAAAATTTTTTTTAGGTAGGTACTTGCAATGCTCGCGCTAATATTGCAAACCATTTTTCATCCACTTGACGGACCGATTGACGTTTTTAGCGTACAGAATGAAGTTTGGTAACAAAAAATATTATGGCACCACCGATCTGACCCGATTATGGAGACGGAAGTTGACCTTGCAACTTCTACACTATCATCATCATCATTATGTCAGCCGAAAGACGTCCACTGCTATTTGACTTATTTGTATTCACTTCTACACTATACACGTGATAAATTCATTGTGAGCTTATTGGAATCCTCTCAACGTTATTTATGTGTGCCCGAAAAAGTACAGTCGACAGCAAATACATCTGGACTCTTCAGAATGCTGAAAAACATCGAGTCCTGTGCAAATATTTATGAGGCCCTTATGCGTTCAGAATTATCTGATGGCAACTGTACACCTAACTTACGCAAAACAGAAAAAAGAAGTTAGAATGACAATGAGAATTGGTAGGATTTCACATTTTACTGATCAAGAACATAATTAAATAGCAATTTCATATAATGTCTATTTGTTATTGACGTTATTGTCTAATTATAGTAAATTTATTTAAATTTTACATCAATGTTATTTTTTTAGTGATGTGTTTTGAGTGTATCAATGATACGAACTCGTCTAGAAACACCTATGACCCAAATAAACAGAATTAACACGCAAAATGACCCGAAAAAAACGCCAACCAACACTCCATTAACTTAAGCGTAGACAATTTATCACGACAACCTCGTATCACATAACTGTATTAAACTTAATGGTCCGACCGACGCAGCTCCCTTGAACGATATCGGGTATGAACACGTATAATTATTCTATAATTCGCACCTACTTGCATATTAAATCTACCAACTATAAATGCACTAAATGGCGAAACCAGAGATCAACTTTTTATAGAAATAATACCGGACACAGACCTATCAAAGGTCGTGGCAATTTAATTTATTGCAGAGGAGGCCCGAATTTCTTTAAAAGAATGGATCATTTTGTAAATTATACATAATGATAAGATTTAAATACGAGCCTTGAAAGATCGATCGTAAGAAATAGTCATAATAACCTAAAGTGATATTTAAGAGCGAATGAAATATTGCGTCAGGCGGCTCACGCGCAACTTTCTTTATCAAAATCGCTCTTAACACGGTTTTGCAAGGAACTAGCTGTTGCCCGCGACTTCGTCCGCGTAAAACTAATTTATATCGTACTCTGTTGTTATTTTGTTGATACTAGTAGAAGATTATGCTGTTCAAGTTTATTTTTCTCACTGCACCCGTTTTAGCAAGTTTCTGTTCGGCATGGCTGACTGGTAGAGAATTACTTGTGACATGTAGTCCGCGATTTGTACTTATTTGATATGTATTGTTGTATGTGCTATAAAAATCTCCATACAAACTTTCCCCCCTTCCCCCCGTTTTAGCCCATTAGGGAAATGTTTCCGGAATAAAACATATCAATTCAACTATCTCCATACCAAATTTTATTTTACCAACTTTGGTTTAACCCTTCGAATGCCTTGTTCCGTATTAGTCCCAATGGTTTGAATCTTTAGTTTAAACATCAAACTCATTAATAATATTCGATAGCATAAGTAGTTCTTGGTATATTTAGCAATGTGACAGACAGACACGCAGACAAAGCGGCAACATAAGGGTTCTTTTATACCATTTTGGTACGAAACCCTAATAAAAACTATTGGGGGACAATCATACACAAATCGATCTAGTCAAAAACTAAGCAAAGCTTGTAATGTAGGCGATGGTAGACAGATATGTATATAAATATGATATTCGTGCTCATCAGACAAATAAATGCCCTGACCGGGATACGAATCCGCGTCATTTTATACCAACTAAGCCAAAGCGGTAGTCAAACACTGACATCAGCTGCCCAATGACAGACAGACAGCCAAACTTACCTACTTAATTTCGCATGATTTCGTATTAGTATGGGATGATTTAAAGGTGTGGATAAAGTTGATTTTCAAATTAGTCTTGCGTATTTGGTGTGGCTAGATCGATTTTATACTAGTCATGTTTTGTGTCTTTACTCATTAAACAATAAATAGGGAATGTATGAAATATGCCAAGCGTGCCAAGCGTGGCGATTATGGCATATACACCTCGTGATTTTGGGGGAGGCCCATGTCCAGCAGTGGACGTCCTTTGGCTGATATGGTGGTGGTGGTGGTGGTGGTGGTATGAAATATTAAAGAAGTCCTTGACTATTTTTCTAATGATAGAAATAACCGTCGCGTTTAACAAAAAAAACTGATTATTAGATTGCGCCATAAATTTTATAAAAATACAAACATTTTATATCACCTCGCGTCACACTAACACATTTTAAGTCTGTCAAAAATTAAAAAAAAAACGCCTGCTTAATCTGTGGTCCGCAATGACACTGACAGTTCACCATAGGTTAGTCGTATGACTTGAACTGTCAATGTCATTGAGTAGTACCACAGATTCAAGCAAGCGTTTTTTTTATATTTGACGGACTTAGAAATGTCTTAGTAGTCCGATATGGGGTAGACGCGTGGTGATATAAAATATTTGAATTTTTATAAAATATATGGCGCAACCGAAAAATCTGAAACTTTTCCCTGTTATTGGCGATGATTCTTATCATTAGAAAAATAAACAAGGACTTTATCATACATTCCCTATAGAACGTCTCTAAAAACTGGATCGAATGGCACTATAAAGAATAGTCAAATAGTTTATTATAATATAAATCGTACTTATTTTATTTTTTTGTTGAGGAAGAAACCTTTTCGTTGAGAATCACACATCAATACAGACAAAGCACCAAAATAAACAACCACAGACGCACTAGCACATTTACCACACTTACATTATTGTAAATACTCGTACCAGACACAATGCCACCTGTCGCGAATCTAGGTCGACTTTATTATAAAAGCCTTGTAAATATATAGAAACGTGTGGGCTTTGAGTTTTTATACTCAAGTTTCAACCTGCAGTTTTTTTTTGTGTAACTTCATAACAAATCCCACGCAAATATAACTATCATATAGATGTTTAAGTGATTTCTTAAGCGAAGTATCTGGGCGGCCAAGATTTGCGCGGCATCTTTCGTGCTATCCCGGAGGAATCGGAGAATTTCCCGCAGATGGCAGATGGGACCCTAGGGCTAGCTAGAGCTAGATCGATTTTACGCCTCCATAATCCCCGTAAAATTTTACATCTTTTTCCAAGATCCCTGTTTTTTTTTGTCAAAATTAAACTTTGGTGGTAGGTGTACATTAATTATCGCCAAACTTGAGGGCAGTTAGTTGGCAAAAAAATAAATATTATATGTGTGACCCGTTTCATTATATTTTAAAACTCAATAGTCAAAAAGGTTTTTTCGAGATGTGACACTTAATTTTTAATTCTAAAAAGAGAAAATCCATAACGACGCATTAGACTTAAGAACCATAAACATCAGTCATAAAATTGGCTGTAAAACCATAATTATACCCGACGCCTTTTACCATATATTAAGTCGATAAACGGTATATCTTATTTACGTAGGACATGCATACGTTTCCTTTTCTATACTTACAGCCCCGACTTTGCGGGAATTGCGCCCAGCGTTTTATCAGTTTCTCTGTTCGTTCAGATCACACGCAATGTATTAGGAAACCGCTGCCGCCGCCGCTCGGAGTCGTGGCCCGGGCCGTTTATTTATTTATTTATTTATTTAAACTTTATTGCACAAATAAATCGGTACAAATGGCGGACTTAATGCCTCAAGGCATTCTCTACCAGTCAACCAAGGAGCCAAACAGAAAATAGCGAAGGCCGTTACCGGTATAGTACACGGCTGTTTATCTACGTAGAACGAAACGTGTATGATAGCGGCCACATTGTATCAAAAAGATTTTGACGACATACTTAGCTCTCATTGGCTACTGCCTTGTCTGCCAATGGACGTCAAAGTCGTCAAACGTCAAAATAAAGTGACAAATAAAATGGCGTCTCCTCGGAATTTCGTCTAGTCGGATCTGAACATTTTTTCATTTTTGCAAATGTTGTTATTTAATTTGTAGTATTGATAGATTACTATGCAATAAACAAACGGAACAGTGTGTAGCTAATTGAAAATTCATCTAGAAACGCGTAATAACCATTGTTTGGACAACAAATGGAAGATGTGAAGTGCGTCGTATGTGGCATGTCATGCAAGTTCTCATTTTGCAAAATGTACGAGTGTTGCGGTTGTAAAACGTAGAACTCTGTAAAAGGACGAAGATATATCGTTTTCCCGGATATGAAATGAGATACATCAAAAAATAAATCTGATGATAAGTAAACTGTTTGTTTAATTTCATATAATAAGGCACAACATATTTCACGGTATTTCAATTGAACACCAGTTTCATTTTACATCGGACGTTGGTGTTCAATTGGAAATACCGTGAGCCTCTACACAAATTTAAATTTAAATGAGCTATATATATATATATTTGTTGTTGGATGTTCACAGTAAGTTCCATTGCCACGGTGTCATTAAATAATTCAAAAAAATAAACGTCAAAAATCTACCAGCGGGTACAGATTAATAATGTATTGTTTGAGTAAGCTGAGGAAAAGAAGGAAAATAACGGCTATTCTTTGCGTTTTATATCTATCGAGAACAATGTTAAGCAATCATATTTCAACTCTAATCACAGAAACAATTATATGGTGCAGAATCATTTATCTAAAAATCTCTGTCTTTTTACGGCTTTTCTAAGAACGCGATATTTTTTATTGTAGGCCCTTAAGGATCGCATGCAAGATCAAGTACATTGCGGGTTATCTAGGTATAATGAGATCAAACAACTTCTCGAACCGCGCAATGTAGTTACAGTAATCTACTAATACATGCGATTCTTGCACACGTGTCAACAGGGTTTTCCTTCTACTCTTTGACTATAATTACTCCAGATATAAGCCCCATCCGGATTGCTGTGTAAGGAATGCATGAGCAATACAAAGTTATAGCTATATGGAATGGTCAAGGGGTTCTCATCCCTTCATCGGAATCAACTCACGCGCGCATAATAACATTATACAGAATACGAGTAGGCAATGCATACAAATAATTTTAATTCTCTGGTCTGTGGTACTGACCTTGGATACAAATTATAATACGCATCCTTTACTATTATTAAAGAAAAGATCAAATACGATGAAAAAATATTCTCCTATAATTCCGCGTCAAAGACATGTAAAAATCGGGATGATAAGCCTTAAATTTTTCGTAATTGTTTACGCAACCTTTCAAAAAGTTTAAGTTATTCTCCATACAAAAATTACCCAAACTTTCGCGTCAATATTAAATCGTTTTAGATTTCATCGTATAATAATTAACATTGGCTTGTAAAAGGATCAAGCGTGATTCCTCCGGCAGTTATGGACGTAATAAAAAAAGAATATCCTACATCCTACGGGACGGTTCCCACAGTGGGTTGGTTTTTTATGCGCCCCGAAATGGTTCGCTGCTCCGGGTCAATTTTGTCAGATAGGCACTCTGTAATTTTTGAACCGTAATCACGTATGATCGAAAAGGGTACATGACAATACAAATGCAGCATGCCAGCATATAATGGAACTGTGAGATTTAAAAAAAACCGTGTTCGCTGTGGTCAGGTTACGAAGCTGCTACTTTAACTTTCAAAAGTCTTTTAAGTGTCAGTCCACTCGCAAGTGTCGAAGATTAGGTCGCTGCAATGCACTGCATGACGTCATAGAGGGTCAATGTCAAATTGGTAAACGACGGACGCGCTGCGTGGACCCGGGTATGTCCTAAAACTACGATGGACCCGGGTATGTCCTACAACTACGACCAAGACCACCGTGGGATGGGCAGCAGCATCCCTGGAGTGCGGCGGGGATACTGCGATCGCCAACCCGCATGCCAAGCGTGGCGATTATGGCATTTACCCCCCATGAAATTGGGGGAGGCCTATCTCCAGCAGTGGACGTCCTTGGGCTGATATGGTGGTGGTAGTGGGGACTCGCTGCGCAGGTGACTTTTATCCTTGTCTGAACCAAGTTTAACAAATACCTAGATTATTATAATCAAATGAGAATAAAAAAGCGAACTTGAATGACTAAAAGTCATTGTATGTGTCGATAATTCTTTCAACTGAAATAAGAACTTTAAAAAAGTTGCAAAGTAGAAGTAGCAGTTTCACTCATTCACTCATTGATTATATCCATGGGCAAAAAATACTAAAACGAACGCTGCAAACAATGCATTATTAAACTTTTGTTTAAAATTAACACTCGCCAGCAATACTTGTTAATAAAACTAAAAACGCCAGGGACGCCGTTGGGGGGTTGGTATTGTTAGCTTAGCTTGTGACGTATTGAACGAACAATGCATACGATTGGGGTTCAACCCTACGCCTGCTGATTTAAATTGCGATTATAGGCACATTTTAAATTAGTTTGGATGTTTGCGAATCGTAGAACACTAAAAATAGTTTCGATCAAACAAACGTTGGTATGTTAGGAGGTAATTTTTGGACTGATATAATATTCAAAGATGTCAATCGTATTGTTAAAAAGTAACAAATTAGAAGTTATCACTTAAACACGATATCAAAATGCAACATTGTACGTGTGATACTGAATAAAAACAAAGCTAAATACTTGCTATAAGGGACTAATGCTATAAAATATCCGATATAAATGTGATCTAAGCAGAGTACATAGTGATGGAAATAGAGTTTGACTTGTTGCCTTTGAGAATTGTGGCTTATTCGCGAAATAAATGTTTGTTATGGGCCAAATATGTATAATTCAGTCTAATTTAAATGTTATAAAGATTTTCATACAGAAATTGTTTTCTCACTTTGTAATTATTTTGTCACAAAATGTAAATCTTTATTAAATTGATCGAGTAGCCTGCAAGCCCTAAGTGAAAATCGGACTATAAGTATATTCATAAAAAGATGTGTGGATAAGTTTAATAGTGTGGAGAGACGAGGTAAAAGCCGTCTATAAAGCGGTTTGAAGACTGGATTCGCAACGTGAACATCAAGTCCGGGTAAATAAAAAAACGTCTCAACCCGCCATCACTGTAACCATAACTGGAGCAATGAAGCTGAACTAAAAAAGAAGTAAGTTCCGTTTGCCAGACAAATTCTCATTCAAGTAAACCAAGAAAGGGTATTGCTGTGTAATCAGATTAGCTAAGTTGCATGCACGATGCAGGTCAGTTTGTATTGTACGTTCTGAACATAGCCGCGTACTAGGGCCGCTGAGCTGAGCGTCACTCATTCGCGTCGGTGAATCGGTCCGCGCCGGTCGACAGCGCGCGCGCCGTTAACGTTCCATTTTCAAATTCAAAATTTGACAGAACGATTTTGAACATTTACCGTATCACCTGCCAGTGTCTTAACGTTTGAATTGTGAGTGTACATTGTGTCATGTTTCATAGATAATTTGTGTGTGCGTGTAAAGACAAGTGCTTGTGACCTTCGTTGTACAAAAAGGAGTACCTATGTTTTGAAACTTGAATCAACATGAATTCGAAAAAGTTGGAGTGTTTCAATGACGATGATTCTGTGGATGAGAAAATGAGTCTCAGCTTTCTAGGTAAGTTGAAAACAAAGAATACTATGACTAATGTCACATAAGATACCGGAATTATAGAATGTGTAGCGTTATTTACGATAATATCTTGTCTGTTTGATTTTCAATTTGCAATTTTAGTTGCAGTGTTACATTGTAAACACGACTTTACTACTTATAATTATGTTAATGTACATGATAATGTCCTGATAGAGCAATAAGAAACCTTGTTTAATGATAACACTTATAACTTTGACAGTTATTAATAACATGCTCTATGTTTAGTTAAGCATATTTCAGAACGTTAGCTGTTGAAGGATATTTCATATACACACCGTTTTGTGTGTGAATGTTCTTTTCAAAAACACTTTGCTGGTTTTCATTATTATCATATTCATTTATTTCCATAAATAATGTAGGTACCTATGTCAATATTGTCAATGTGCCCTAATTTTCACAGACTGCAAAATTTCGTTAACGTTTAAGAATTAGTCACTCAAATTTCCTCAATTTATAGTATTTTTATTTCCTGTATCAGATACGTGATATTTGATAAATATGGTAGACACTATCACTGGTTCTCCATTAATTTTTAGTTTAATGTCAAAAGATAATAGGGGTTAACTATTTCCGTTTTGCTTTTAAAGTGTCTTATTAGGACATGAGATCATACACGTATAACTCGTCATGTGTAGTTTAATTAATTCCATTCTAGGCACTAGGAATAATACTTTAATGAGTAGATTAGCCGACGACGACCTGTTTAGCCTAGTTGGTAGTGACACTGCCTCCGAAGCTAGAGGTCCCGGATTCGAATCCTGGCCAGGGCATTATTTGTGCATTTAGCACGGATATTTGTTCCTCGGTCTTGGATGTTTTCTATATATTTAAGTATGTGTTTATCTATATAAGTATGTATATCGTCGTCTAATACCCATAGTACAAGCTTTGCTTAGTTTGGGATTAGGTCGATTTGTGTAAGATTGTCCCCCAATATTTATTATTATTCACATGTTTGTTCAAAATGGTGATGTCGTTACTTTTGATTCGTCAAGTTAAATCAAACTGTTTTCTATCCTATCGTAATCTAGTTTAGGAACATACATACATATTACTTACATAGATTGAAAAAAGAACAGACAGGCGGCATACGATTGGTAGACACTAATAAATATGTCATCCCCAAGCTAAATGATACCTTTTGTCAGCGACTATAACGCGCCATTTCCTTACTGACCCTTTGCTGAAGATTGACATAAATTCACGAAACAACCGAAACAATTAATATTCGGTCAATGAGTTCACCAAAAGTATAATTTTACTTGTCTTTATACTGGGACCTGATCTATGCTTTTTGTCGCCATCTATGAAATAAATAATCTTTATTCTGCATGTAGGCGGCAATGGCACTCTTACAAGTCAAAATCTACGAGCGTTTCTGAAATAGAAGAAACCACCACACCACAGCCGAGAAGAAACTCCGAAAAGACTCGACAGTCAGTAATCTTCTCCGAAAATATGCTTCTTGCAATGAAAATACTTAACCTAATTAAAATAAGTAAATCTGAGTATGAATCTAAAAAAGTGGAAAAAATATTTACAATTTCTATAAATGTAATTGATTAATTTTTTTGCAAGAACTGTGTTTACAAATTTCCTAGATGTGATACAATGAAAATATACATATATTTTTACGATAGGCTTTGGTATGGGCCATGCGTTTCTGTCTTTTAAATGCTTTTATCCTTCTGTTAAGAATACAGCTTTTAGAAAGTAAGCCAGGATGACATTGACGTTATTCATTTCCATCATTTGACCTAGTCGAGAAACTGCCCAAAAACACGTGGGCACGTATTACTCATGATTTTGCAAAAGTTACAGCAGGATCTGCAATAGCCATGACTGAGTCATTCGACCTACTGGTTGTCACCTCCGCACCATCTGTTTCGGGAGCATAGAATCGCCGAGTTCAATGACCAAAAATGTCTAACGATCGCGTAAACATGGTGAATTGGTGATTATTATAATTTTGGTAGCGATTTGTTTTAAATTTGCATTAAGTATGGGTGTAAATAAGTTTGTTGTTTTGTTGTTCGCTCTAAACATCTGGTACGTTTACATATATTTTGAACTTATTATTACGATTGTAGGTTTCGTTTGTTTTCATTATGAAGCTTTTTTTATTCGTGTTTCTTGTCTTAGTGCAGGAACATGCATGTTATTTAAGGTGCAAACCTTTTACAGAGCATGAAAAACACTCGCACGCATTGTGTTTTATTTTATTTTTGTATACATTATTTTGTGGAAGTCTTTGTCCAGCAGTGGACGTCATTCGGCTGAAATGATTATGATGATGATGATACATAATTCATTCAAATAAAAACGGTACAAGATCAATCAAACAATGATAATCCGCTAAAAATATGGGAGATCCATTTTTAAACAATACCAACCACAACAGTAATGTTACTTTTGCTAACCGGATTAAGCATCTACATTAAGCTGTGAAAACACTATACGTAAAACAAAATTAATAATGCACCAAATTTCTAGTTTTATAACATACGAACGTAAGTACCTAATTCTCATTAAAACCGACGAAGGCGTTAAACATTACGATGATAAAGTTCGTAATGTTAATGTGATTCTAAGCCTTATTCGATTCTCTGTTAGTATAAGCACGGGTCTTTTAACGAGATGGTCTTGCACCATAAATTGCTGTTAAATAGACAACATAATTATCAGCTAGATTAGCCATTTGTTATACCCCTGTGGTTCCTGTAATTGGTTTCAAATCACCATCAGACTGTTCTTAACCAGCGTAATATAACCTTCAGTAATCATTATTGGTACTTGTTACAATAACAATACATAAATGAAAGTGATGTTAGCAATGTAAATAATTTATTAATTTTAGTTTCTGGCTCATAATTTTAAAAAACTATTTTTAGATTTTCTCCATCTTTAATCCTACAATTGCTAAAAGTGGCACAAAATTACATTTCATGTGCTTTACCTACCGCATTTGAAAGTACATGCGTGAGTTTATGTATGGCTATAAAAATATCACAAAAAAATAAACATACCTACTATAAATTCAAATGCAAATATATTTCAAATACTTATAAAATTTATCACTTAGCGAAAACATTCAGAAATACGGGAGTTGCTGTATGCCAATTGATGTGTTATTAACTGTGCAATAAGTTACATTTTGCCGCTTTAACACACCAAATGTAACATGGCACATTCATCTTTTGGACAAATCGTTAATAAAGTTAGGTACAGTTAATAAATGTGTTAAAGTCAACGTCTTCCGTTAATTATATTCCTTACACCTCAGCACTTATTCAAATAAAGTAGGAAGTGTTGATATGTTAATGAGGTTTTTGCATAAATCTCGAGCGGAGTGATAACCTCAGTCGCGTCAAAAAACTTGTTTCATTTATATACATTAGTGTGATAAATCTAGCGCCTATCTATGTAATTAATAATATTGGTCTATCTAATTAATTATTTACCATAATTTCCAATGACACGAACTTAGATTGCGTTAATAGTATTGATGTGTAGGCGACTATGATAATAACCCAAAATTTTAATAAAATTTAAAAATTGATGTCACTAAAATCCTAAAGATTTTCTTTCCTATTTGAATAAACCACATTTTATTACCAACGTCAACTTAGCTTCTTTAAGAACTAACATTAGACTATTCAATGAACTTAACAAAGGATCATTGAAGTTATCGCAGTATTATGAAGATGAGGCTAAAGAAGCAAACGCCGCTTGCCCCGACCACAACATTACCGTGGATAATAAAAATAATAATGTATTTGAACGTCAGACAACGTCTACAGAAATAGGTAAATTGCTGATCTTCGAAGCATTATACTACGTTGAACGGTACAAATAAGCTTTCACTCGCTCCGGCCGCGGTTAAAGACGACAAATTGTTAGTAATACTGTAAAAACCATTGATAAAGCTAATGGTTAAGATTAAGCTACTTAAGATCGTAAAATTGACTCGGGCCAATAAAGAGAAACTTTAATGGGAGATTATTGCGGTTATAATGAAAACTTTAGTATGAAAACATGTTGAGTTTAATGAGGGAATAAATGCTAAGCAACTACTACAAAATGCTACAATACTAACTTAACTTAACTTCTAAATTTACTTAAGTTGTTTCTATATTTAAAAAAAATCGTCAGAAATTCTGATGAATATTTACATACGCCGCTATAACTAAACACCACCACCACAACATTGGCCGAAGGACGTCCACTGCTGGACATATTATTATCATAGCAACACATTAAAATTAAAAACAAAAAGCAAGATCCCTTTCATTTCCGCTTGCAAAACGATGTATAATTTGCCGTCTCGAAACTACCTGCAGCTTACTTAATAGACACCGAAGAAACCTCTTCACTAACAAAGGGATCTCATTCTTTATCTGTCTATTTAACACTTAACAGTCGTTTGCGACGCTTCGCTACATCTCATCTACCGCAATCATTGTTAAAATCACAATACGTAAACAAATTAACGCTGCAACTACATTGGCGTTTGACCACCAAGGTTTTCCCCCTGGATACAAACAAAAAGCTCGTTGTATTGCGCATGTTATGTTTACATCATCTCGGTATCCTAGTTTGATCAGTACAGTGAGCGGGTAATGAATTGTCACTAATTAAACTCGGTATTTTCATGCGTGCCGACAGGCACCTTGACTTTGCTTGTCTGCCAGCTACTTTATTTCACATCGCTAACAATCAACTCATTTGGTCTAATTTAAATATCTAGACTTAAATCTAAATAGTTTTTTTTATTCTGCGCTTACAGTTTATTTTTAGGGTTCCGTACCCAAAGGGTAAAAACGGGACCCTATTACTAAGACTTCGCTGTCCGTCCGTCCGTCCATCTGTCACCAGGCTGTATCTCAAGAACCGTAATAGCTAGACAGTTGAAATTTTCACAGATTGTGTATTTCTGTTGCAGCTATAATAAAAAATACTAAAAACAAAATAATAATAATAATTAAGGGGGGCTCCCATACAAAAAACGTGATATTTTACCCCTTTTTCATGGCTACCACTCGCCGAGCTAGATCTCAAGAACCGTAATAGCAAGGAGGTTAAAATTTTCACAAATGTTGTAATTTTATTGCCACAATAATAACAAATACTAAAAATAATATAAAAATAATATTTAAGGGGTTTTCCAAACCACAAAAGTATTTTTTTACCGTTTTTTGCTCGATATTAATAATGGCTACACGTAGACGGTGTTTAATGACACCAGCTTTTAACCTTTTTTCTGGTATGGAACCCTTCGTGCGCGAGTCCGACTCGCACTTGGCCGGTTTTTTAATAACAGAGGAGATCATTATTTCTGTGATAAATGAATAGTGAATTTATAGTGTAATTATTAGTTTATGTTATTATATAGTAATGACGTGATACCGATATCTATTTTGTCTTTAAGGAGTTATTTAGTTTTTTTTAACCTAATGGAACTCGTACCAGCTGGTAAGACAATGCATTAGATCCAAGGGCCTAAACAAACACTAACAAGCAGCATTGGAAATGGTACGGGCGCACTAATTTGCTCCATTAATATTGACTCAGCTTTTACCTGGTGGTGGTACCGTGTTTATTTGCTATTTCCTAACAAGTACGCACCAAAAACACAGTCCTACCAGGACCTACCTAGCGAAATTGGTTTATTCAATTTTGATGCATTAAAATCTTCATTTAAGTCTTATTAACGGTGTCAACTTTATTTCAATTATTACTTATGACACTGCTTGGTAGAATTTACATCGAATAGCAATAAGCTTTTATTTTCAAATTACTTTTCATTTAAAATTCATATCCCAGTGTGTCTTACTGTTTTAATTTTCAAATGAATTTGTTAAATAATACTCTAGCCTAATAAACGTCCACCCATCATTTACAGTTAAACTTGCCTCCTAATTTCAATATTTCAGAAACAATTGAGACCACATAGTGGTGCCTTGAAGTACTCCCACCACTCCGATCCCTGTGAAGTTTACTTGCATATTAGCATAGTTATAGGAGTGCGATGCACCGAGGTTCATCGCACTGTATGGGAGGACCACAACTGATCGTGAATAGGTTGTGTCAATGTATTCCATTTGATCTATTATGGTAGTGCTTTCAAATGTCGAACATGCTGCTGCATTCACATATATTAACTAGACAGTTTATAAGGCTTATTTTTTCTTGGAAATTATTTCCTTCTTTAAATCTATGCCGAGACGTGGCACACACAATTTCTTATGTCCTGCCTACTTCTTTTCGGAACACTTATAGGCATTTGTTGTTTCCCGTTTATAACAGTTAAACGTATTGAAAAACTAAAAGCCAACAAGAAACAGAACGTAAAAACGATATAAAAACGAATACTTCAAAGGCAGGTGATGGAGCAAAATAAGGCAGTGATAAAGAATTGTATAAATGGGTACTGTATAAAAACGAAGTGAGGCTAAATTACATATCGATGAACGATACTATACTTAGCTCAAGGCAATGCGATAACTTATAAGGCTTCTGTAATGTATTGAATTTCATCGTGGAATGCCACGTGATACAATCTCGAGTACGGTAAAAATCTATTTACGGATTTCATTACTCCATATGGCAATTAGGAAACGCTCTGTCCGACTTAATGCAACTTATAAAAAAATCATATGGATTTTGAATACCGTAGACCGAGTGAGATATAGGTAATATTCGAATCCAGAACAAAAATATTCAATCAATAATCAATAGTCGTGTGTTCACATAGTTAATTGAAACAAGATCATCTGTGGAACCACGGGAGGTAAAGGAATCCCGTGGGTGTATGAAATTGATCTACTCTCCCACTCACTCTGACGAAGTCAGAACAGGATGAAATAGGATACAATACTTCCACAACCACTCAAACCAGACCCAAGTTTGACTTAGAGCACATGCTACTGGTTGGTGAGAGAGAGCTCAACGAAATATGGTCGACACTTAGTCATTTATACCTACCTGCTAATGGTGTAAAAAAGGACTCGTCGAAATACGGGTTCCAAAAAAAACTATCTGTTGTCTTGTGTTCAAGCCGACTCTAATGAAATGGGAATCGTTGGGCTCGAGACTACACTTTACACCTGATAAAACTCTGGATTATATCTTTATGATTGGATATAAAATTAGAAGCTTATTTTTTATATACCGCGTCATGGGATTTAGACAAGGGATTAGAGGTCTGAAATATCACACTCTTAAATATTTCGTGGGAGGATAGTTTTAAAGAGTCGCATCGGGTGCTACCAATTGGAATCACAATATAAAATATCGACCAAGAGCTTGTCAGGCCATGCTTAGTGTAGGGTTCCGTAGTTGCCCAATGAACTGAATAAAACAAAAATCTAGACACGCGACAGCGTGTTCAGCCAAGTTCACCCCAGGAACTGGCGGACAGCAGCCGTGTGTATAACACGATATAACACGAAGCGTTTGGAGCCACTTTTGACCCCCCAATAACTCCAAATCTATCTAACATAAAAAAACTAAATTTGGTACATGTATTAAAATCCTTTAGAACAACTAGAACCCCAAATTTCATAAATATAGGTTTAATAGTTATTGAGATATAAAATTCCAAAAAACGGCATTTTTACCACTGACTGACTGACTGACTGACTGGCTGACTGACTGACTGACTGACTGGCTGACTGACTGACTGACTGACTAGTAATCAAAAACCTAACCCACTTCCAGGTGAGCTAGAAAGCTAAAATTTGGCCCGCAGCTTGGGAATTATGTCTGTACATCAGAAAAAAACAGAAAACAGTGATTTTATTATTAGTTTTTTTGTTATTATTATTATTTATGCTAGTTACCTCAGAACTCCGTCATTTATTAACCGATTTGAAAAATTCTCTTTTTTTGTTTGAAACGGTTTATTTTAGGGGTAGTCCCATAGTTATCAGGTAAGAATCTGATCTTGGAGAAATTGAGGGAACCCTTCAAATATTTAAGGTGCACCCTATAGCGATTTGGGTATTTTGTAAAGTAACTCGTGCATTCGTTCTTAAAAAGCACCATTTGGCGAAGATTGACAAAAAGTAATGATATCCCATCAAAAACATAAATGTGAAAATGGGAGCCAAGTTCAATATTAAGAATATGCGATGATTGGTTGTCGTCTTCACCGACAAAAGGATTGAGATCTAAATGGGTGCCAAGTTCCGTAGATTTTCTGAAATGGTGCCAAGTCCGGCAATACATTGTTTACAGTAAAATTAATTTACTGTGGCTTAATGCATTTTGAGCCTTAACTTGGCAGTTTTTTAGCACTAACAATCACAGAGCAAAGCCTCGGACAGACAGACATACAGACATTCCTAGTTGACTATGAAACCCTAAAAACCGGTTAAGTGCAAGTCTGACTCGCGCACCGAGGGTTCCCTGCAACGATCGTCCCGACTCCATAAATTCAGAAGAAATTTAACGACATGGGTACTATGTACATCTTCACCTATCGGGTCATTTCACTATACAAAATAATTATATTTTTCATATAATATTTATATTGATATAAGCGTAATGTAATAATTTCCTTTTTTTTTCTTGTTGAAATTCGGAGATAAGGTTTTGGAGGGGGATGTATTTTTTTCCACCTTAAAAAGAGAAGAAGCTGTTTTAGAACGTGCAATTCACGCCCTTTCATATAGAGATAGAGCGGGACCATAAGGGTTCTTTTTTACCATTTTGGTACTGAACCCTAAAAACGTTGTAAAAGTATATAAATACACTAATACATCATAAATACCAAAAAATAATATAACAAGAAACAGCAGATACTTAGAAGCATAAGTAGATGTCCATATTACCGTTGTACTCCGAATCGTTCATTTTATCCTTTATAACAACTTGGATTTAACAAATGAATATTGATTCCCATATGAGCACTGATAAATTGTTTTACATCAGCCACTATTTCTAGCAAGCGAACGACAAACTGTCTCACCATCTTAGTATGAGAGATTCATCGACTCACAAGAAAGGTTCATTATGCCTCGCAAAAAACCTGCATTTCACCCGATAATCAACAGTGGCTGTAACGTTATCCCTTGACACCGCACATTTATTTAAAAGCCTAATTATCCAGTACTCTCCGGCGACAAATTACTGATCTCATTAATTTTGTAATGGACCAGCACGATATAATATAGGCCATTACGCAAGCCTCAAGAAACAGAAAGGGTACCGGTACTCAGATAATTTTACGTCTCCAATATTTATTCCCAGGCCCAATTCGACTTTAAATCTCTGTAGTTAAGGACCACCAGTGACGTTGACATCTGCTTCTTTAAAAAGTAATCATTCGTTACGTAAATAACTTTTGACTTTTGGGAGGTGAGAAAATAATTGTAAATACGCTTTAAGAAAAGGGCGTTACCTGACACAGCTTCTGCAATTATGTTTTTGTCGAAATATACGATTGAAGAAGAAAGTTTAGTAACGAATTTTAACGGTCATATAAGCAAAACTTTGCCTAGGGTGTTTTAGGCTTCCTGGTCTTTTGATTTTTAGGGTTCCGTAGTCAACTAGGAACCCTTATAGTTTCGCCATGTCTGTCCGTCCGTCTGTCCGTCCGTCCGTCCGCGGATAATCTCAGTGACCGTTAGCACTATAAAGCTGAAATTTGGTACTAATATGTGTATCAATTACGCCGACAAAGTGGTAAAATAAAAAGTGGAAAAAAATATTTTATTAGGGTACCTCCCCTATACGTAAAGTGGGGAGTGTTTTTTTTTTTTTCATTTTAACCCTAACGTGTGATATATTGTTAGATAGGTATTTAAAAATAAATAGGGGTTTACTAAAATCATTTTTTGATAATGTTAATATTTTCGGAAATAATCGCTCCAGAAGTAAAAAAAAATGTGTGTGTCCCCCCCCTCTAACTTTTGAACCATAAGTTTTAAAAATATGAAAAAAATCTCAAAAGTAGAACTTTATAAAAACTTTGTAGGAAAATTATTTTGAACTTGATAGGTTGAATAGTTTTTGAAAAAATTACAAAAACTACGGAACCCTACACTGAGCGTGGCCCGACACGCTCTTGGCCGGTTTTTTAGTAATAATGTGGTACAGTACAGTTTAGTGTAATATGCAAAAAACTGCCTTGAAAAATGTAATATATACTAATTTCTTTTCTTTTCTTTTTCAATAACGTATTGTGCTAAAGTAAATTCAGTACTTTTGTAAAAGACATTATAAAATTGAAACAATCAGATGTTCAACTGTATAATGCGACTTTCACGTATATTTCACGTTGGATTTAATTAAATTAGCCAAGTATGGGATGCATTGCATCTTCTGCAAGATGCATATCTATGTTACCTTTAGGTAATGAGCCTGTGAAAGCAAAATCAAGTTTATAAGATTTCTCTAATAACTGTCTTGGGCTATAAATTATCGGTATATTGGTCTCAAGTGCCCTAGAGCTTACACGCGTTTTATTGGCACATTTGTAATTACGTGAATTTATTTTAATACTACAGTTGGATTTATCATCAGCCCATTAAAATGTCATCTTTAGACACTTCATCTTTAATCACCCATTATTTATGGTTGTTTACGTTGTATATTATTGTATAAACGTATTTATATATTTGCTTCGGACGCTATACTATAAGTTTTATTTTCTGTATTGTGTACTTTTATTGAATTGTACTATACACCGTATTCATCTATATTATTTTCTGGGCTTTAAAAATGTAATAATGCAATTTGAATAATCATTTTTACAATCCTTCCATCTCTTTAGTTCCAATCCAAACTGGGACAAATTAGAGAAAACCCGGAGAATGGTCCAGACGAGTCGACGTCTGCAACCAATTTATTGCTCGCAGATATCACCGCATCCATCTCCGCCTGCCATGCTTCAGGAAGACTGGAAGGTCAAAGAGGAATGCTTAGACAAAAACTGTGTGCATAATTATTTACATATTGCAGCTACAGCAGATATTTATGAACTCCTACTTGTTCACAACAAATTGGAAACCGTTACTATATATATTTATGTGCCACTACCTGTTTATAAATATTTGAAAATAACCCTGGTCTCAATAGTCATGTGCTTCCACTCGTTTAAATAATTTCATAATAATCGTAGTACAGATATTTATTGTTTCAGTTGCTTAAATATTATTGAGAGGCTTGCTCAGATAATATGACGGATGTCACGTGTATATGTTTTCGAATGATAAATCTGTTTAGATGTATTTGTACGTTACTATGTACATTTATTTTTGAAGGCTTGGATTTGCTCATATATTTATGAACTCGACTGTACTACAATAAACGGTTATTGCTCAGGCGCATCTTAATGATTTCATCAATGAAATCGTAAACAAATTACCTTTCACAAACCTGAATGGAAACTGACTAATATAAATACTGATTGATGAAATGATTAATATAATTTCAAGAACAGTATTAGAGAAATTCACAACAGCCTTACAATTAAAAAGTCTGTTGTGAATTTTTCTTTCTGAAAAGTAAGTAGTTTTGTGCCATTCATAACCATATTGTACTTAAAATCATTCGAATTGATCGAATCGTATCAAATTATTCCGTTCAAAAAGCAATTTTACTGTGCAAGCAAGAAGGTTCAAAATCTGGGGGCAGTTTTATTCTAACATGATGGCAGCTCAGATCGGGCTGTATCTCACTCTGTCGCACTAGCAAATCCTAGCGACAGAGTCTGTTTTACTACAAAAACAGTTGTAAATATGTATTAATTAAATACGCGATAAAAATACTTTCCCGATCTTGGTTTGCAATTTGATTAGGAAAACGTACCTACAGCTAGTAAATAATAATAATAATAATATTGGGGGACAATCTTACACAAATCGACCTAGTCCCAAACTAAGCAAAGCTTGTACTATGGGTACTATAAGTAGACAACGATATACATACTTATATAGATAAATACATACTTAAATACATAGAAAATACCGCGCAATAGAATCTTTAAGCATAAAAGGCATACCAAATTGTGGCTTTTCACTACATTTATCAACTTGTGTTACATAAGATTTCATGTTCAATCTGCGAAATTCTTGAATGGAACAAAAATGTTGTTATAGTTTTTTTTATATATCATGGTCAGGTAAGTCAATTTAAATGTCAATAAACAGTGACGAAACCGGCTCAATACTTGCTTTTATTCTCCATGTGCTAATTATTTTGTTAGCGTGAATAAAGAACTCGAAAGTTATGATGACCAAATTAAATTAGCACTTGAAGTGACGAATGCTGACAAACAAACAGAATCAATAAATGATACCGTTATTGACAAATAATAAAGTTGACAGGCAATGTCTACTGCAAACGCTTCTTGAATCAAATTAAAACCAAAACCGCCATTTTCTGTTTTATTTAGGTTTACTGAAATTACAGCTTTTTAGGGTTCCGTATCCAAAATGGCTATAACGGAACCCTTACAGATTCGTCGTGTCTGTCCGTCCGTATGTCACAGCCGATTTACTCGAAGACTATGAGCACTACAATTATGAAATTTGGTAGGAAAGTGTATGCTATGAACCGCTATTGAAATATGATGTGAAATTACGAAAAAAATATTAAACTAGGGGGGGGGGGGCACCCCATACTTGTAACAGGCGGGTCAACATTTTTTTTTTAATGCACTAAGGCGTGTGGGGTGTAAGTGGATAGGCCTTCAAAAATGGCATAGAGGTTTCTACAAATCTTTACCATTTAAGTCAACCGTTGGTGAGATATTAGCTGTCAAAGTCGTAAAAAGTGTCCCCCCCCCCCCGCCCTCTAATTTCCAAATTGTGAAGTTTAAGTCTGATTTTTGGTTTGAATAAGATATGTTTAACGGTTTTTGAGTTATTGCTGAAAAACTGTCTTGCCCAAACAAAAGCGCTTACGTGCCGTGACTTCCCTATGAAGATACGACCTTTTTTAATTTACTGTATTCTATAGTGGTTTTAAATGTAGATTAGGAGGTGTCGGTACAGAACCCTTCTCTGTGCGTGACCCTACACTCACTTGGCCGGGTTTTTATATATAGATTTTCGCTCATTCTTTGTTAAATTTAATTCCTGGTCTAAGCTACTGACTATGTTTCATCTCGCCTTCTAAATTTGTTGACTATATTTTTCTTTTCAGATAGGTATTGCCAAATCTATGTTGTATTTCAAACATATGAATTTTAGTGGGCGAGTTATATCATGAAAGTTACAGTGGTCACTATAACCAACTATCAAGTGCAGAATTAAACCATTGAATTATTTTTTTACTTTCATACAAATAAATAACTGCGTCTGCAACAATTGCTTAGAAATGTAATGAGGATTTCCCAACAAAGGCTCTTAAATTTGATGATGATGAACGAAACACACGGCTTTCGCCACTAAATCTCCCCAAGCTTGTTACAACAAATTTATTAGCAACAATATCACGCTATGCTGGCTGTTAAAATGAAATAATAAATGAAGGCACGCATTGACCAAGCCCTAAGGCGAAGTGTCGGAGTGCAATGAAAACCGTATTTATATTGGTGTTCCGCTATGGCCTGAATAAGCTAATACCTTTCAACTTTACAGTCATGTGAACTTCAACTCGAATGCAATCGTGGAGATTACGGTTCAATTTCAATATGATATTAGAGGCGGATGATTTTGCCTTTGTAGAATACCGGCTGTTGATGGATCTGTTTTGAAAGATAGTTGATCTAGTTGTAGAAGAATATTAAAGGTATAACAATCACAACTAAATTTGCAAATTGTGTCGTGTTTTGATACAGCTTACACATCTGTGTATCAAGTCATATTGTCAAATAAGTTATGCATGCAATAACACGAGTATTCATTGTCAACCTTCACGTATCTAAGTGATTGTTTTTGTTTAGCAGGTTTTTTACTTATGGAGCTTTTTCAGTATGTTCCTAAAATAGCTAAATAACTAGTTCAAACACTTTTTTCAAGTCGACCTACCTCCTAACAGACGCTCCATCAGGCCATAATTGTTTCTTTCGTAATCGGTATCTATTTGTATCTGGAGGCACGGTGAAATCACAAGAAAGGTTGCAGTCAGTATTGTGCTTCGTACAAGCATTCAAAGCGTAAACTGTATATATATATATATATATATCTGTTTTAGCATTTAGAGTTCTTGTAACAGCGCTTTTTTTGTGTTACAAGTATTTAAAATTATTATCTGCTTTTGAATTGACAGGCGTATTGCTTTTGACGTTTGTGTTAAGTTAAAGTACTGGTGCTGTGTTGTATCGTGGTAGAACGGTCCCTTCCCTTATCTAACTTTGATGTTTTATTTCCTGTGCTTATCTGACGCATGGCTGATCGGCCGCGTTACGCAATGAAAGGTTGGGGAGCAAAGAAATGTGAACTAGATTGTCTAGTGTTGTATGTATTCATTCTTAAAAATGGAATTAGACGTAGAAATTGAAGATACTGCAATATTTTTAAGCCAATGTTACGTACGATTAGTAAGGGAAATGACAAATTTTTGATAAGACAAACAAAGTAAGGAAATTAAAACTAAAGAGAACTTCTTAACTAAACCTAGCTTTAACTATAGGAACATAAAATATCCCAAATTACTTTGTCCCAAATTACTGCCACTGGACTATGACTCTATAATGGCAATGCCAATTCACTATTGAAGTAAATTTTGTGATGAATCACTATAGACAAGTTGAAGGTAAAACTATATTCAAAATTACATTAAAAATACAACAAATTAAATTCCCCATCATTTAGTCAAAGACCTATTTGGATCTGATAAAATCAACGTATGAGCCCCACACATAGTCCCTACTCTTCAAGTGGTTATTTAGCGGGTTTAATAAAATTTTACAAGGAAAGTAATTGTTGGGTAATGCACAAACCGTGTTGGGTTGTTGCGATGTATGTTGCAGTTGTAACATAAAGTAGGAGCGAACTTATGTGGCCACCTTAGTTGCGCAAATTCTACGCAAGGAAAGCGTTTAGTGAAAATGCTATTACATATTTCTAGAGAATTTGCCAGAGGTCATTTTTACGGCAAGTTGATGAAGAGTTTGGTGTATTTGTTACATCAGTAAAATTGGTAGTCGAATTCGAGACTTATTTTTAATTTAAATAAGTTAATGGGTATATATGCACATTCAACAATTTGCGACAACATTCTGATCTTGTACTCCAAATAATGTATTGAAAACGAGCTCCACTGACCATAAATACTACATGTTCCAATTCAAGGCGAATTAGAATCCCTTATTTATGCCTCGGACCTAAGTCCTAAATTCAATCCAGTCAATAAATTAGGTCCGCACAAAGCTAAGTATAACAACTCCATTCCCACGGAGATGTTATCGAGGCATGCCATTCAGTGTGCAGCTTAATTAACTTGCTCACAATTAATTCTGAATGCCGGTGATAAGTGATTTAATAGCCCAGAGTTTGGGTAGTGTGAAATGAATGGATTATCGGGTAGATATTGGTTTTTATCATGATTGTCATTTATCGTCATTGATATTATTTCGGTTTTGTCATTGTTCTAAGGGAAATATCTCAATTTGTGTTGTTCGCCTCTATTATTATGATTGTAAGTGTCGAGAATTGAGTCAGTGTTGAGCACACGGTCAGTTTTCTTTAGGTGAGCATTGTTTAAATGTAAGTGATGTAAACTAACAAAGTTATGGTACAAGAAGATAATAAATTTTAAATCTTATTAACATTTTGACGACTTCGTAAGCCTGACTGTAACTGAAAACATATCCCGACGATATAAAACTGCTGTAATAAAAATCCATAAACTATAATTGCGGAAATACAAATAAGGCTACTACACAAATTGAAAACGTTTAATATGCAGTAAAACTCGTGTGAAATAACATTTTAATTACACTAACGCTCGTTCGGGCTTGTCTGTTTAGAAAGTTGCATTGATGCGCAAATTGCCCATGCAATTTTACCTAGTTGAGTGCATCAATTAGAAGATGTTGATGGCTTAATTGATACTTATTCTCGAAGTCGATAAAAAAAACGTTTGTGTTAATCTCAAGCAGTAGAGTACCTTATTGTTTTATCAATAAATAGCCATTTCCGTTGTAACTCAATCAGACATTGACATGATAGAAGTTATGAAAAAATCCATATAGTATTTCGATTTTTGACATTAAATGCATATGTATCATTGCATGGGATTCATCTGACCATGCACATTAACATTTCATTAACAAAGTTTTTTTTTTTATTTGCTCATGCATTAAAAGACTTAAAACTATTACAAAATTACGCCAAACTGTGGAGCAGTTTGTTGGCGAATAAAGTATACACTCTTTCCTTGACACCTGTCGGTGCCATCAGAAGATACTTATTATTTCCTTATTCCTAAACGTCCACTAATCCAATTTCTTAAATGTAATACCTTAAAATTCCGTTTTCTTTATCTGGCAAATTGAGATTTATGTTTGCAAGAATCACTTTTACACAAAGTTTAAATAAGTAAAGCGACTATCTAAGGTTAATCCATAAACAGATAAATATAGATAAGATACACACACATGCATAATCGTTGTAAATCCACTTCTTTAAGTTACTCTTGAATTAACAAATATTTTGAAAGGAATCGTTCGGAACCGACGTAAATAGATCTTGTTAAAGAAATTCCATAACCGAAAACGATATATCAATACTCAATGCTCATAAACCTACAGACATGAAAGTGACTGCAACAGCGAATACCAAATCGTACACAACTGCCAACAGGATTAAAAATAAAATCGCCAACATGGTTAATTCATGGGTCATTCAATTCCCAATATGGATCTCGAAAGTCCGAAAATGCGGCCCTCGTCTTATGCCAAAAATGGAGACAATCCAAACTGATCCAATTTCTAACCATGAGAATATGCTGAGGTTATTTTTTTAAACCTGTTGGATTGCTGCATCTCTTGAAATAAATTGGATTGCAAAATGATAATAAAAGTAAGTACTGATTATGCGTTTGAAATAAGTTAAAAGACAACAAGAGCATGATCAAAGAAAGTGAAAACGGTTTTCATGTCAAAAGCGTGATTTCAATGGCTAGTATGAAGGAAAGGGGCGGGGCGGCTTTGACCAGAACTGTTACCAAAACTGCCTCATAAGGAATAAAATGCTGACTGGTCAGCTTAAGCTTGTTTTTCTTGTTTCACCACACAAATCAAGATAAGTCTCAAGCTCATTACTCGCACTTAAGCTTCACTTGTGCTTGGTACGGGTACAGTATTTGTCACACATTTTTTGTTGCGTCTTATCAGAACGAAGTCATCTCGGGTCGACGTTTGATCGAGTTATGTCAGTTTTCATAAATGACGCACAGTAAGGTATAGTACAGTAAGCTAATTTTTGGTGAAGAAAAAAATAAGTTTACGAAGAACTAAATGTTTAGCAAAAAATACTTTAAACATAACGTGGCAGACCCAGGGTTCGTTTAGTCAGCAACCGGGATATCACTAAAATGGGGACTTTAAACGGAAATTAATGACTTCCTAAATAATGCATTCTAACTATATTGAGGCTTAGTGACAATAATAAGACTAGGATCACTTTAAAAGTAAATAAAACAAACTCAAACTAATGACAACCACTTTTGAAATTAGTTTATGTAGTACCAGGCCCTAAACTGTCTGGATACAGATAAACTTAAACATAATATGTAGACACATTTAATTGTATGATCTACGCAGTTTCTAGTTCATATTCCATGACATCAACCATGATATAATTATGAATTCCTGCCAGTCAACTTTAAAGTAACCTTACGTCGGACATACAAACAAAGATAAGCAGTGTCCACTGATAGACCTTATGACATTGCAATAAGATCTAGGAATGGTCAGTTATATTATCGATGTACTCGAGTTTAAAATATTCAGACACCGTCTAATAGCTGTATCAATCACGCCAACAATTACCATGATGCAAACACCAGGTGGTCAGTTTATGTAATAACCAATTGTTACATTAATATTAATGGTAGGCCGTTTTGGACTTGACCAGAGCTCGTATACGCCCAGTATCTACAAAAAAGATCAAACATTATTCATTATTTGATACAGAAAAGACGAGTACAAAGTGATGAGATTAGAAAATTTCTAATAACTTAGTGAAATCTGTTCAGCTCAAAACGCGAGAAAGCTTACGAAGTCTTCTGGACTTCTTCTTCTGGAGTTTTTGGACATAACAGTTCAATATCTATACGCAATAGTAAAATGTCTCAAATCATATTAATTTAGTGGCAAAATCTCCGGTAGCTCGCTAGCGATCTAACGATCTAAATTAAATAGAGTAGGTCTGTTGATATCACAGTTAAGTAGCTAACTAAATGTCTTGACCAACATGCGATGATATCCTGTGGTTTGAATCGAATGCATATGAATCGTAAAATCAAATTACAATTTCTCCGAATTTAAGAGCATTAGAACATCTAGTGTTACAACTTATAATGTTGGTATGCGGTAATATTTGTTTTGAAATACATTCTAGAATTTCTAGAGCAACAAGGAGATAAATTTGTATTGATATTCGTTACAAATTTTACTCGTTTTCATTTATTTATTTATTAAAGTACATCCACATCACATTATATTATATCTCTCATTAAAAATATAGTTTTACAGTATTGTGTATGATATATACGACAATCAGGAAGTACATACTCGTAACTATGACTATAAGTGTTGCAGTGAGATCACAATTTTAGTATAGAGTATACATACGTTTCATTGCATAGCATATTTCATTGCTTTTGAACAAGTTAAAACCATAACAGATGTAGTCTCAGTTATTTTCATACCCAATTTGACCATGCAAAAAATGAGTTTATTTCAAGATGTTCGATTATTTTCAGATTCCGTATTTATTCTTGTTTGTTCGAATACTGCATTAGTGAAATTTGCTGTAATACATTCGAGAGCAGTCTATTCAATTTGAATCTATATATTATATTCGTTACTAATTCTACCCGTTGTCACTCTTAACTGGAGTGCAAACTGTTACCCTAAATTTATTGATGTGGAATATCATAATTTTAATTATTCTGACATTCTACAGTTCCTATCAAGGTGCTATCTCGTTCCGGCGTTCCCATGGAGACATATGACCATACATAGTTCACAATACGAGAGCAGACAGAATTAGTTGTTCTTCCCACTATTTCCTATTGTATGGAAATGGCTAGTCAGATCTTTCGCTCTTGTTCGCTGCGATATTTCTTTTCAACACGTCTATTGGATTGTTACTGTTTTTTTTTTATTCACATGAGATTTTTTATCACGATTCATGTTGGAATTTATAAATTAAGTGTTTCTTTCGGTTTTTCTTTTTTAGTATTCTGTACCAATCTATTGGTTGTGTATTGGTCTAATGGAACACTTATGCGACCACACGGTGTAGTCGGTGTTTATCCGTCTGTCACACGTCACAGACAGTTTTTAGACCGCTATACATAAAAAGCTTAAATATGGTATAGATAGCCTTATTACATAACTGAGGCCAAAAATCCGTAACTGTCCATTTAAGAGGGTGTATTTAGGGGTATTGATGGTTTAACCATTAAGTACAATGACGAAGTAACTATATCAATAGTCCCTGATTAATACAAGATTTTCCACTAAATATTCCACCAGTAGGATGCCCTGTAGGCCGACAGCTGATATTTACTTAGCAATTCCAAACAGCCTAAATAATAGTTACGTTAAATCATGGCACCAACGCTGGAGGATTACGTCATCGCAATCAGTTCTGTGCGAATTACGTCAGCTTTACAATTATATTCTTCAGGCTGAGGTTGTATGGAGTTGATCCGATTTAGGGTACTGCCTAGTTGTTTATCCATTCATAGCCATCCATAATCGTTTTATTTGCAGCTCGCTGCCGTTTTGGTTTTGATATGATGATTCGTTGATGTTGAAACAAATGCAGGTACACCATTCTCTATTGACAGTGGTGGAGCACATGCTCGGGATCTCTGGCGAACTTACTCACCAGCATCACTAACGCTGTCTACATTTGATGTCAATTGGATCTCTCTTAGATTTCATCATAGATTGTGATCTCCTCAGCAGTCTAACATTTGGACGCCGTTTTACGCAACGATGGACTTATACAGGGTACACTATCCATTAATTGCCCGTAGAATTTATGTAACAACTAGAGTTCTTATATTTATCCTATTATTTATGTACATTATTAGTCCCCTCTTTCAAGACCTCAATTAAAACAGTGGTATACTCGCGGAATGAAAACTTTTCATTCCTCGATTGTACGTATTTTCTGGACTGTACGTCTAGTACTCAATACGACGTCTTACCCTAGAACGGAATGCTATTTATTAACATAGATACTCGATACAGATCTGGATTGGTTACATGCATTAATTTCGCTACTGTTCGTCTCGACGTTATGGGTTTTTTATTCAAATCGATCTATGAATAAATTTTATCATTTGTTAGAAAATCGTTATTCTGAATTAAAGCGACATGATGGGAATTTATTGAGAGCCTCCAAAGAATAGAACAGTAAATCACAATCATGTTAATCGTAGAATAAAACTTTATCATCACTATAACTGCAATTTAGGACGTTTTTATTTTTATATATACCTTGAGAGTTAACATTATATTCAGTACATTTTACTTATCGATTAAGATATTTCCATTTTATAAGGTAATCGATCCAATATTTGATACCTTTTGTCCACCTGCCAAGTATTCGCTCAGTGTATTGACACTGGTCACTAGGTAATTGTACTGGGACGTCTACCTTATCACATGTTATGTATCTAAACTTTCGTAAATTTGTTCTTACTAATAAAGATGTCGCTTAGTTTCTAATAGAGTATTCAGTTTGTTTGGTTGTTTATCGATTTCAAAATATTGATTTATCTAAGTGTTCTCCTACTGGTCTTAAACAAAAATAAATAGTAACCTTTTGAAAAGCATTGTCTGCATGAATAACGGCACTTCGCAATAGGACAGTAGTCTTAGTCCATTGAATGAATTTATCGCTCAATTTAAGATTAAAAGTTCATTCTTAAGGTTATCGTCGTCACGAGTTGGTTTACGTTCCTGGTTCAGTTTTATCTATTTTATTTTAAAGCTAAACCTTAACTTGTTTCAACAGAATCCTGTTTATTCATATATTACGTTAATTCTTGGTTACCTATTACTTATGACTTAGGTATTCAAAAGAGCAAAATTTACATTGAAATGGCAATGTTTACACACACACTAAATTTTCTGTTTATCATGATGTATATTGTTATTTGCATCAGCACGATTGTGTATACAAAGTTTCATGTTATTCTAGCATGGAGTTTTAAAATGAGAGCGTAACTACGTTTGTAAGGAGAACCGAGCTTACTGCGGACTCTTAATGACCTTTTTTAATGCTTTTCAAAGATGTATTTTGTGATAATAAGTTAAGAAAAATCTTGTATATTGGTCAATCTATATTTGTCCAGAACATTATCAATATTGCCTAACATGACCCAGATATTTGCCTTCATTTTCAATCTATTACGTACTACAACACGCTATCAAAATTACTAGTCAATACCTGTCATTTACCAACTAATATCATTACGTATGAAGGGCTAACACGTTCTATGCAAAACATAATGATTTCGTGAATCAACCACCATTATAATCGTCGTGAATTACAAGTCGGAGTTAATGCTCGATGTTTTGCTTGGTTAAGGTGTACCATAAACGGTGATTAGGCGTGATTAGTGATGTTGGTAACACATCGTAAATTGCTAAGTACGTTACATTATTCTGAGTTATTTTGGTCTGATACTTAACTGATGTCTGCCGTATGTACTTTGACTTTCGTAAAACCAGTGCCTACGCCAAATCTTGGGGATTAGGTGCCAAAACTAACCACGCCCCTTTAGGGTACAGTACAACCGGAAAACCCTAGAAAGATAATTTAACTGATCCTCTAAATGATCTGCTTTATTATAAATTATAATTTTTGCTCTATCGCAATTTAGAAGATGTCAACATTTTATTGTACATGTAGGATCAGATATAATTAAACGTTTTTCCTTCTGATTAGATTTAAATCAAGAAAATAGGCGTAGAAAAACATTCGGCTTGGTATTTAGTCGCCTAGTAATATGTAGCCAAGTATAAGAATGCGACACGATTGCAATTCCCGTTGTAAAGTTTACAGTCTCCATTATGTAATCTACTTGAAATTATATCCGTCGTGTTTATTCGTGTAGAATGTGCTGATGCGGGCTGCATGTGGGGTCCATTCAAGTAAATAGCGTGTGGCGAAACTTGTACAGTATAAAGATAGAATACAAGTAGAAAATAGTAGAGACCTAGATTTCTCCATTTCATTTATCAATGCGAATATTTCTTTCTTCCTCTTTCGATTCTATTGGTTCATTGAATTCCCGCCCCCGGTATGTTAAACTGCAAGTTTGTGTCAAGACCCTTTTTCTCAGGAACGCGTAGAGGTATCAAGCTGGAATTTATATCAAATACTCAGGTCTACTGTCCCTTGGAGCTGTGAAAAAAATCAAACTTCTAAGCCAACGCAATCAAAAGATGCAGCCGTTTATGCCGCAAATTTACGGAACTAGTATTATTTTTTACGGAACCCTCGGTGCGCGAGTCTGACTCGCACTCGGCCGGTTTTAATTTTTTTTTAATTCTATGTTTCGAACCCACGACCTCCGGATCGGCATGCCTTTGCCGTTCGGTTGCAGTCACTTCCCGCTCATCTACACAAGTCATTTGTATCTTACCCGCAATGAGAGCAATTAATTTTATCAATTCAGTTCTCAATAGAAATAGCTATTGCATTTAGACATTCAAGTGATAATTAAATGTAGCCAATCAATTACCCTAGACTTAAAGGCACGTGTATTAGAGTAAATTCCTGTAATAATTCATTAGTAACACTATTACGATACAAAATAAGTCTCAAGTCCTATGGCCTAATAACGTTTATAGGACCTTTTTCCTTACTACTTAATAAATGGTTTAAATTGCGGAGTCACGTATTGATCGTTAAGTTTAGTATTTATATTAATAAGTTCTGAATGAAATATTATCGAAAACTGGGCCATTGAGTAAACCAATACTTTTGAATGGGTCTTATCTTGCTAACCTTACACCTTTACTATGTCCGCAATTTAGTGTGATTAGTAAACAATAGTTATTTGTTCAACAAGAGAACAAAGTAGATTTTTGCTGCGAGTGTTGATGTTGAGTCCCTAACAAGTAGCGAATGATACAAAATTAGAATCTTGAGCGTAGCGAGGGACTCAAAGACACGAGATGCAAATATCTTTGCTCTCTTGTGATACATACAACTTTTCACCTCAGAGGCGAGAACATGCAATGCAAAGGAATAGTGACAGTGAGAATGAAGTTTAAATGTTCCAAGTTTGTATTACACCCCGCAGTATGAAGAGATGACCTGCGACTAACCAACGATATGAAACAAGTTTTTTTCACGCTCGCAGCAAAATTGCATTTTGCTCACTGGTTTCAAGCAGCAAAACCGTCAATTTCCTGCCACTGAGGTGGAAAATATTTTAGGTATTTCTTGCAAGGTTGCTATGCTTTGATAAGGAAGTCCTTGATAAGTGTGGCATTGTGTTATTATAATATACCGAAAAAGGCAGACTTAAGAGAAAGGTTGATTGGTATAAAATGCCTCAATGCATTAAGTTTTATATCCTAATACATATGTTAAGATTTCTTGTTGTTGTATTATATAAAATTATTATCAGATCGATTCTGCAAATTGACTCTTACAGTCTTTTTATGTCAAAACGTAATTTACTTCCTTATCTCCAATAACCTTTGATAAAACGTTGTACTAACTCAATAAAAAATGACAGTCTTATTGGACCAAACATTTAGATTCGTGATTGGCTAAGGGAACTTAATTTTGTTATTTTATACGTAAAGTTAGGATCTAGGTCGAATAACCGTTGAACTATTAAAGATGAAACGATTGCTAAAATATTTTCGATGTGGCTATTAAAAACAGAATCATAACGTGACCTACGAAGTGAGGAATTTGACGGCAGTATGTGAATACATATAAATTGTATCATGTCATGCCATAAATCTAACTTAAGCTATAGACTTTAAAACTGTTTTACGCACATTTACCTGCTTAGAAAATATGAGCATCAAATATCTGATCCCAAATTCTTAGCATTAACACTACCATTTCCCAATCGTCGAGCTTATCTTTATACTACTAAAAAGTACTAACTATGTTGACTATGTATTTATGAGTCTTAATCTTTTGTTAATCTTTCACTGTTCCTATGTAAGTATAGTAGGTATGTGTGTTTGCATTTAAGTTGCCATCCAAATGTGCAATCCTTTTTTCAGCCTGTATCCGATTGAGCTGAAATTTTGCGTACTTAATCTACATATGTAAGTTCGGTGACAATGTAATATTATGGTACCCCCGAGCTGATCTCACGATGGAGACAGAAGGTGGCCATAGCATCTCCTAAACTACACAAGGTAAACCCGTCATGTTTGCTGTCATTCGAGCCGTCTCAACGAATAGTTGATGACGGTGGATTCTGCAGTAAAAGCCCCTGAAATTAATTTTTTGACAGAAAATTATTCGGGATGAGTGATTATGTCATCCGTAGGAGAAACAAACGAGTCTAATCGTTTTTACTCACGACGGAACGGAGAAGGTATATGCGTTTAGGGTGAGAGGTTGGTTTTAGAATTATAAAAACCGGTTTAAAATTCTAAGGTCTATACAGTTTGACTTGCCGTCATCCATCACTCTTCAAACTCATCTTTATTCACTCATTTCAATTTCTTCACCAATAATTTTTTAACTGTCTTCAAAGTCATTCAACGTTTAAAACTATGAATCGGTAAAAGCCTTTTGTGAAAATTGATCAATCCTTGGCCCTTAGACTCCATATTGTGTTTAGCTGTCGACTGGTGAAATGAGTAACTATAGATGAAGTTAAGTTACTTATTCCCTTGTTCCCTGGGCACCATTGGCATCCAACAATAGTGGTATTGAAGCCATTTCACAGTTATACTGGGACCGTTTCGAATCAACCATACGTGCGTCAAATATCTTGATGACTTTATGAAACGCTATTCAGAAGGGAATGTGCTGGAAAGTGTTTAAGAGTTGTGTTGTAATAAAATAATAAAAATTTTCAAAGTAGGAAGTAAAAACTTATAGTTGTGGAAACATTAACACTTATGAAATTTACAGCGAGAATGAAGTTTACAAGTTATCAAGAGAAATAGTGACGTCGTCTTTGAAATGAGGGCTCCTAAATGAGCCATCCAATAATGCAGGAAATAATCATAACTATTGTTTTTTTTTAAACATTATCGTATCAAAAAATAAAGAATCGGTATGTTCTGGACCCGGGTATATCCTAAAACTAAGACAAGACCACCGTGGAATGGGCAGCAGCATCCCTGGAGTGCGGTGGAGATACTACGATCGCCAACCCGCATGCCAAGCGTGGCGATTATGAAATTTACCCCCCATGAAATTGGGGGAGGCCTATGTCCAGCAGTGGACGTCCTGATCCAGGACTGATATGGTGGTGGTTGGGTGGTGGCTTTCCTGACAAATAAGAGAACGTTTTTAGTTTTCAAAAGCTAAAAGGAATCTATAATATTAATTAAGTACGAGTAAGTATACATTACCATAATCTTTTTTTTTTTTTTTTTTTTTTTAATTTATTCATATTAAAGAAACAATCAGACAAAACTTAAACTAAGATGCACCACAGGAAACCTGTTAGAGGTTTATGCGTGGCGCAAATGGTAAGACCGCTCACATCGTTATTGTTTATTTATAGCTACGAGTATACAGATGACATAGAATTTAACACCTACCCGTTATCATACATCTCTGTTCGTTCCTGTGCCTGTGCAACTTGACTCGTTTTTCGTTGATTTCGAGTGTATATAGAATTTCTTAAATACGTGTTTACACAACTTTTTATTTTTGAAAATGTTTGTATACAGGTCATCTGGTAATTTGTTTAATATGTTAGGTAGCATGTACTCCCACGTCCTTTTGCCATAAACATTTACATACCTCGGCAGGCTATACCTAGGTTGAAGTACTGAGTCACGTAAGTTCTTATGCCTACATTTTTTAACTAACAGGTTTATTTTACTATACTCGTCAAGAACTATAGACATATTTACTTTATCATAGATAGCCATTACTTTACAGTGCTTAAAGATATCTGATTCATTTTCGAATTTATTTAAGTGTCGAGGTATTATAGTTTTAAGTATACTAAGTTGGAGTTTATAGACAGAGTCTATATGTGTTTTGTACGTTCGCCCATAGCTACTTAAACCATAGCTTATTACCGAGTCTGCCAGCGAGATATATATCAATCTTAATGTATTATACGGTAACTTATATTTGAGAATATTTATTTGAGAACGCAGTGATCGTAATTTATTACAAACGTAATCAATATGGGGTTTCCAGTTCAGGTTTTTGTCGATCACAAGGCCCAGGTAGGTATGCTGGTCCACCAGCTGGAGCGACCCGCACGCACACGACGCGTGCGCAGGCGGGCCGTGCCAGCAGCTGTGTGAATGAGCAATAATTGTAGGTTTGACACTTTTGACGTAAGGGGAACGTATATGCAGTAGTTTTGTTTTATTGGCGTTGATAACTAAGCCCATATCATGAGCCCATTTACACAGCGTATCAAAATTAGATTGCATCGTCTCCTGTGCCTCATGAATTTTTTTACCATAGGTGACTAAGCATGTATCATCGGCAAATTGGTATACAGAGCCCTCAGTGAAGAGGTTACACATGTCGTTAACGTATGTTAGGTATTCAGTTGGGGCCAAAATTGATCCCTGTGCTGTTCCTCTTTGAGTAGGAATAGGGTCACTTTCTCGGCTGTTGACGCGTACGATGGTGTTTCGGTTTGTGTGGTAGTTACGGAACCACTCCAGTAGAGGCCCCTGTATACCAACCTGTTCGAGTTTCGAGAAAAGCTTGGGATAACTTAATGTATCGAAAGCTTTACTGAAGTCAATGAAGACAACCAGCACCTGGTTTCTATTGTTCAGTTGCTGGTTGACCTCATTTACAAATGTTGATAGTAGCTGTGAGGTATTTCGACCCTTCTGGAACCCGTACTGTTTGTCGTTAATTATGTGATTTTTTGATAGAAAGCTCCCTATTTCATCGCCGATATACCTCTCAACTATCTTATCGATACTGGGCAAAATGGTAATTGGTCTGTAGTTATTTATGTCACAATATGTACCTTTTTTATGTATGGGCCTAATTATACCTATTTTTAACTGATCGGGGTATAAGGACGTGGAAATGCACGCGTTAACGAGATGTGTGATAACTGGCGTTATCTCCGTGCTAATATATAACAAATCCCTTACACGTATGTTATCAATACCCGGACTTTTTTTTTTGTTCATCTGTTTTATGATTTTCAAAATTACATCATTAGTTGCCTTTTTTAACCTCATGGATACAATAGGTTCTTGGTGGTGCGACCCACTGTGTAGCAGATTGACATCACAGGCTGAACATAAGTTTTTTACATTTTCATCAAAGCCGTAGGCAAAAGTATTACATATTGATTGTGTATCGGACTTAAAGTGCTTATTTATTATGTCGTCAATCGATTTACAAACCCTGCCGCAGATATTGTTTACTATTTGCCATACTCTCTTTTGATTATTAAAATTATTTATTATATCGTTTTTAATATAATTATTTTTAGTTTTTTGTATGTATTTATTCGTTAGATTTCTATATTTATTATATAGTAATCTATTTGTTTTATTTCTTTGGTCTTGGTTACAAATCTTCAACAGTTCTATTTTTTTTCTACTCATGTTAATAATGCGGCTATTAATCCATTTACATTCCTGGCGTTTTCCTTCCTTTATTTTACATTTTTTCATACATTTATTATAAACTTCGCAAAAATTATCTGTAATGTATTTAAGTATATCGTGTGGGTAAACAAGATCTAAGGCAGGGTTCCAGTCTATTTTACGTAGCTCACATTCTAATTGCTTATTATCTAACTGATTTTTAATTTTATACCCGGATTCTCTTGTCTTGGTGTTGTGCACTATAATAGAACCTGTTATGTAGTGGTCAGCGATCGCGTTGTTTATCACTGCCGTGTACATTTCCCTGTGGGTAGTCGCGCGCAAAAAAATATGATCTATACATGTTTTAGTTACTATATCTCCTTTGTTTTCAACACGCGTGTATTGTGTTATACCACATTCGAGTCCTAGCTCACTCATAGAATCTAGGTATTGGTTGCGGATTGTGCTGCGCTCGCATATGTTAATGTTCATATCACCTAAAAGTATATAGGGATTCTTACTTGTATAAAGTCCGACGACACGCGTAATTTCTTGAATAAATGCCGGTTTATTAAGGTTAGGCGGCCTATACACCGCGCAAAGGCCCATTTTAGTCTTGTATGATGTCTCGATTTCGCCTAAGATGCACTCGAAGTAGGTAGTGGGTATCGTGTGTCTCGTGAAGCATAGGCTTTTATGAATGTATACTATTACGCCGCCCCCTCGTCTGTGGGCTCGGAGTTCTGTATGCATGTCGTAGTTTGGTACTTGGAAAAGGTTTTTACATTCGTCCCTTATGTTGACTTCCGTCATTACGATAACATGTATTGTGTGTTGGCAGGTAGACACTATGTATTCTAGGCTGGCGAAGTTTTTTATCATGGATCGTATATTTACATGTAGTACACATAGATGGTTGTGGTTTTTTAGTTCAATGTCGTCTGTGAATGAATTCCAGTCATCATACGTATTTTCTATAACTAAAGAATCCACTTATTATTTATTATGATGGTTATAAAATTTCAATGCTAATAATGTAGGTAGAGGTTTCTTAAGGCTCCACCTTGTTCCCCGCTTGAAAAACGAGGTCCTTAATGTCGTTTTCACATTTAACAGTTTGCACTTTTCCGTTTTCTGTTTGCCTCACTAATACCTTCCCGTTAGTGTACCATACATATTTATAGAGTTCCGTGTCCTTCAGGCTCGACCTGGCCTTCCACAGAAGGTCAGTCAAGGTCAGTCAATCAAACGTGTAAAGAGCATATAATACAACTTAGTTATAAACCGGGCTAAAAATACATATAATCTCGATAACTTTGAGCAAACCGCAATTTTCTCCAGCATAGTAATCAACAACTTATGTTATAACCATTATGAGTCTGGAGAGATTCTGCTGACCGATTGTTCGAAAGCCCTTCGGACATCCGTTCCCGATCAAATTAAGTTTTTAGCGTGGAGATTTTAATATAGATTAGGTTTTTGTTCAAATTCAGAGAAAAACTAAACTAATAATGAAAATGTGTTAGAAACAGATGACAGCAAATTGATTACGATTATATACGAACTGAATGATAACTAGTTAACTACCTATTTTTGACGATCTCATTAGGATTTTTTTACTAAAAATGGTTTGATGAAGATACACGATATACATAAAAAGGAGTAATCCATACATCCATAGAAGTCCATAGGCTACGACGTTTGCTTACCAAGTTACTATCAGGCGGCCTGCTGGTATGCTTGTACGCTAATTGTCTTCTTCTTTCTCCTGCCTTTTCCTACGTTTAGCTGGGGTCGGCTCTCCTAAATCTCCTAGTCTCTTTTCTTCCTTTTCTTCCTTTTTTTTCTTTTTTTTGTCTCCTAGGTCATTATTAACTACCCATATCCATGTGAGAGGCTCAATACTCAGTACTTAGCGGGTCGTCTGGCTCTTCATAACGCGCCTGTACTAACGCAACCGTATTTAGTAGGGAGGCAAAGTGGCTAAAATCAAACTTCTGCTTGACTGAACAGGTGCATACCAACAAGTGGTATCGTTGCATTCAGTAATATCTCCTGAGTATGAAAAAAGCGGTTGTCGCTCTTTAAAGTGGTGGAAGGGATAACTATGACGTCACAAAGATGTCGGCAGATGTATTAATTTTTTACGATTAACTCAACAATTACTCATCCGATTTTAACAAATGAGGTGTCATATGAAAGCTGATTAAATAGCAAACAAAATATATTTACAAATTTTATTGCAAATCATATACATATTTTCTTTTTAGAAAAAAATCAAAAACATAGGTAAATTTTATGTAATTGTTGAGTTAATCGTAAAAATTTAATACCATATGCCGCCATCGTGACGTCATAGTTATCCCCTCCACCACTTTAAAGAGCAACAACCGCACTTTTCATACTCGGGAGATATTACTGAATCCAAAGATACCACTTGATGGTATGCAACTGTTCAGTCAAACGAACTTTGTTATTAGACGACTTTTTTCAAATTGCTCTACTAATTTCAGTGAGCTTGCTTATATCCACAAACTAGAAAATATCAACTTTTAACCTTACAATCAAAACTAAACGCACCAACCTGTTCCTTTATTTTTGCTCACATACCCTGCTGAATAAAGCTTCATGAACTTGTTTAGCTAAAATCAACCTTATTCGTTTACCTCTTAGGCGTTGACATCGGAACAATCCAACGTTAAGCCTACTTGCATTTCGCTGGTGTTTGTTCAATGATTAACACCTTAAGTGGTCCATTTGATCAGTGCCATTGATTGAACAACAATTGTAAGTTGTACGGAGCAAGGGAGAGGCGGTAGCGTTTTTACTGTTATGCTAGTGTCCATTTAAGGTCACACTAACACTAACATTTTGATAAAGCATTACCTAAAAGAGGACATAACTATGCATGGACGACAAGAAAACATTTGCGACAGGAAATGCGATTTATTTTATTCACTGTTCAGTATAGTCCCACTTTTAAATATAATATACATATCATTCATAAGTAACAAAATAGGTGCATACTTATTTTTTAACTCATGTATTTATTATTGTTTCTCTTGTTTCAGGTAAGCCATTTTACAACACAACGAAGTATCCTCAAAGGAAAATAGCGGTTTGTTTCTCTTCAATTATAAATGAAACCAGAAAAAATACTACGGGGCGATGTTGTGATAAATGTACGTAATTATTCTTTGTCGCAGCATGTACTTAATTATTAACTTGGCTCAGATATCATAATAAAGAACATTCCTTTCTTAATTACAAGCTAAATATGGAACATAATGGACCTTCCGTAGTCCATAAAAGTAGTCGCTTAATGCTTCCAGTTGACTGTAAACTGTCAGCTTTGTGTCCGAAACATTTTAATGTTTTGCAGTGCCGTTTACAATAAATAATGTCATAATTATGTAGCATATCTTCAGTCCGGTCTCATCTTATGGAATAATTACGGTACAATTTAATGTTTATTATTTATTATTAGTCGCAAAGCGCAATGCTGCGGGAAGGGTAGCTTAGAAGCGAATGTGTCGATTCAAGTAACAAAAGAACTCGCTTGACGCTCGTCCCTTAATCCCTTCAATGTGAAAACCCGCAAGGTTAGAAGGGTCGGTCCCAACTGACAGCGATTTAAGCATTTAATTGAAATTTTAATTGGGTACCGAGAAAGTAACAACTACGTAGTGTAGGTAACTAGCTTAACTTACCACTTAACCCGCTATTTATTGACTCTGAATTAACATACACGGGTATCTTACAAATCTCAAACTTTCTTTTCTTTGCTTGTGTGAAATATTATGTTTATTTACGTAAATTAGCTATGACAGTGCCTCCGTACGTAAATAAAGCAAAATTTACTTAAAACTGTTTACGAATGCTGATTGATATTGTCGTTATGTCAATGTAATTAGAGCTATTTTTGAGTGGCTTAAAAATTCACATGAGTGTAAGTACATAGTGTAGTTGCGAAAAGTAAACGATTCGTTCTGAGTTTGAATACGCGAATAATGTTTGCGAATAACAAATGTCAATGCTACTCTTAAAACTAATATTTGTTAACATCTCGAAACGTTAAACAAATGACAAAAACAGTAGCGAAACTGTACGTGTACACTGCCGTTATCATATGAAAAGCTGTTATGTTGTTAAACATAAATCAAATGATGTTTTTCATCAGTCCACTGTTAGGCTCAGAGCCAGACCTACTCTTATAGATGAGAGGGAAAGGAAATGGCCATTTGTCCAACGATGGCCCAGTGAAATTTGAGGACTTCACATCCAGTTTTTAGTGTTTTCGTTCACCAAAAAGATAAGTTAATAATGACTCTCATTATTTTTAAATTTATGTAACTTTTAACATTAATTGATCTTGATTGAAGTGTTAGAAAATATTGTCTAGAGCAAGCTCAATGCCTAGCCATGTCTATTCATTCTAAAGTGTTATCTGGCAAGTTTTGGGAACCTTGTCGCACAATGTTCAGTTCCGGTCACGGTCAATGGCTCACTGACTACCCATCGTGGGAACAGTCTGTGTGTTCCATTATTTTATTTGTAAGGGCAGGTGCTAAGAGGAAGTCAAAAACAGTGACTTTATCAGGTGGAAGCAAAATAGGAAGTCAAGTGTGATGGTTATGAATTGCGGCATATTTAAAATAAAATAAATAAATAAATAAATATTGCGGGACAATCTTACACAAATCGACCTAGTCCCAAACTAAGCAAAGCTTGTACTATGGGTACTAGGCGACGATATACAATTATACATACTTATATATAGATAAATACATACTTATATTATTTAAAAATATAAATATATATGCCTAAGAATGACGTAGTGTGAGTGTGACAGAAATAAAAGAGTAACACATGTTCTAAATTCAAAATGCGAATCTAAAAACAAACCAGAAGCGAAACAGTGGGCGCATGCGTTTTGGCGACAATCAACAAGTGGAGCTCAATGGCAGTTTCGTAAGCGTCGTAGACTCACCGGCGTATATACCTTACTTTACTTACATAAGGTATTATGTTAGTAGGATAAGCTTGACATTTACGACGTTTTGTAAGCGATAACTTTAAGTTCTCATTGATACAGGCGCGTGGGTCGGCCGGCCATTCATGAATTGGGCAACCGAAACCCACGCGGCTAACGGATTAACCACGATGTAGTAAATTACACGGGCTAATTAATGCAAATACGCGTTTTACAGTAAATCGACTGGATACGGGAAGCGGTTAATCAATATTGCACGAGAATTAATTGTTATTTTAAGCCCCCCAAATTTCATTACATGCATATTTTATGCCCACGCCATACACCAAAGTTAGTGATTGTATTATTTTTTGGGTACACATTAATTTTCTTTATAGCATATGATCGACTTGAATAAAATCGCAAGAAAGCTTCATGTGGAGTGTGTGAACGGTAAGAGGATTAATGTTTTTACAAGCGACAAAAAGTGGCCCTATCACAATAATTATGTATATCGAATTGACGCTAACCAGTTTTTGTATAATTTATGTCGCCCATAATTCGATCAGTTAGTATAAATAAATTGACACTCACCTATCACAGATCATATTAATTGGAACCATAATAAAAACGAGTTATTTTTGCTTAACAATTTCTGCGTAGATGCTATAATTCATATGATAAACGATAATGTTAATTTACAATGATTTATTTTGAGAAACTGGTCGTTCATCGACCAGTCGATAGAAATGTTCTAAATGTCTCTTTTATCTTATTATTGACCGAGCGAGCGCGAATCGTCTCTGTTTCAACTCGGGCATTAATTCTTTCCTATATCCAGCTATTCTCCTCTACAGGTCTCATTTCTAAACCTATTTTCGTCAAATAGCATGTGAGCAGGGGGCCTACCGCGAACTGAAAACGAAATGTTCTAAATGTCTCTTTTATCTTATTATTGTCCGAGCGAGCGCGAATCGTCTCTGTTTCAACTCGGGCATAAATTCTTTCCTATATATGGCTATTCTCATCTACAGGTCTCATTTCTAAACCTATTTTCGTCAATAGCATGTGAGCAGGGGGCCTACCGTGAACTGAAAACGAAGTATTTCCCTCTCTGTTGCTCGAATATGTAAGTGCGACAGAGAGGCATATATTTTGTTTTCGGTTCGCAGTAGCACTTAAGGTCCGGTATTGTTGTTTTTTTAGTCTAAAATAACCGAATATGTGTACGAGAACATCAGTGCGTTACAACGCTTATACGCAGCTTTGAATGACGTCACGCCAGTGTTCAAGAGCGTTAGAGCGGTACGAGCTGGTAGGTACGAGTACGGTACGGTCAACAAATTCGATTTCTGGGGCAATTAGTACCTTTTCACAGTGAAAACCAATATGAAAGCAGCTAGAGATCTCATTTTATAGTCACTGTAATAAGGTACAAAGCGGTCCAGAAATCAAATTAATTGACTGTACATACGTAGTAACTTGTATTTATTTTCATCTGTATCCAGTTAACTATGAACTGGTCTATTAGTGACAACTTACAAGTCCCTAAGCGTATTTTAATCTGACCGTAGTTGCTAACCCTGACATAAAAGCCAGCAACTAAGCTAAAGTTTTCTAGTTTTATACTCAAGTTGTCTTCATATTTATAAGACAGAAAAATAAAACGGACAAAATGCGAATTTAATTTCAACGTGTTTCGCGATCAACCTTATGTAGGGCCTTTGCCAAAAGTTGAAATTGCTTTAATAGAAATGTGAATGTGACGTTGTATAGACGGATTCTACATTTTATCGCCAACATTTTAATAGAGCACCTGAGAACAAAGGCATCTGCACTGCTATTTCTCTATTAGTGCACTCGTAATCTATTGCCTACGGATTACGGAGATAGAGTCGATAATCAATCGAACTTTCTACGAGGCTGTAACGACATTTTACAATATGGTCATTTTAGTGTCTTGCAGTTTCAGTAAATAAAGCTTTTGTTCATGTAATTAGTGATTGTTTGACCCCTGGTCTTCCACATGAACATTGCTTGTCCCGCATTATACATAAACATGTGACACGTTACTCAATCTCCGGTCAACTCTGACCAGCGAGATCCTCATTACAATTGTGCATGCGTAGGAGTGACGCCGCGGGCGGCTGTGGCGCACGGATGCCGTTAAATGTAGTACTTTAGGGCTTCGCTGATTACTGGGTCTTAATGTGTGGAGGCCCGTGGTGCTTCCAAATTTTTGTATTGCTCGCTCGCTAGTAACAACTCGATATGCCGTACTCTTCGTCCGCGCACGGACGTACTTGCGGTAATAAATATTCATATTGTCAAAACGAGTGATTATTTCGGAATATTGACCGTTCTAATTTTAGAAAGATGAATCACCAATCGTATTATTCGCTGGCTCATTTAAGAGCCGTTAAAAAAAGACTACTTCTCTTAATCGATTAGTAAAATATCCGGGAATGTGTGTTTTGTGTTAATTTTGTATAATTTATTAAAAAGGGCAAATTACCGATCGTCGAAATTTAATTATTGAGGGTAGTGTTTACCATAACCTACTTTAGAATTTTACTGAGACGGTTGATCCTTGTCTATCTGCCTTGAAAGGCATTTTTGCGATGCAGATTTCGCACGAACTTTAATAGAATAATTAGCACATGTCAAATCTGGGTCTTAAGGGTTTGAAGCATTTCACGTCATAGTATTGAGTCTCTCTTCCGACTAAAAACAGTAGAAGATGAAAAAGTCGTTTTCCATACGATCTCATTTTAATGAACATCGCTAACATACGATATGGTTGGGTGCAACCCACCCTCAGCCTCAATAGCTGTTTCATCTAGGAGCGCCCCGTATTAAGTACCGACTTTTAATTAAGCCAGCCTATAAAATATGATCTAACCCAAACGGATACTGCATGTCGCGTTGTAAAATATCATCCCTAAGTACCTTCTAGAACCTTGTTAGAGGAAATGTAACAGTAATTGTAATGCTATGGAAATCGCATAAACTTTTCCTTTTATAATGTTATGATCCACATTCAATATTAGTAAAGGCTTATTTTTATCGCTTAAGAAAGTGAGTGAAACCGCGGTATTAAATTTATAGCTCGAGATTTGCGGAACAAAAAGAAATAAAAGTATGTGTAGTGGTGTCATAAATTCATTTTATGTTTAGTAGTAACTCCTAATACGGAATGGCTGAGACGATAGCACTTTCGGTTTTGAATTAGTTGTTTTTCTTGTGAGTGCTATTTAAACAACTGCATGGTCGATCCTGTATAATACCTCATACACCCTCATCCAGCCATATCAGCCGAAGGACATAAGGGGGGGGGGGGGGGGGGGTAAAATTTAATCACCACGATTGGCATGCGGATTGTATATTATAGGAATAATATCAATGTAGTTGAAGCCATAACTGAAATAAAAATGATGTATCGTTTCGGTATTATATTTTTGCATGTTTTTCAATGGGGCTTTAGTGACCTATAAAATAAATATTTGCGTGCAGACTGCAGTATTTTCTATTTACCAAACTTTAAAATCTCTCTAATCTTTTATGTCTCGTTAAAACTTAACTCTCCTTCTGAAGCAACTCTAACTCTTGTATGTCCATGCAATAGAAACAGCCATTTCGACTATTCACCGTAACCATCAGTATAATTACTAGAAAACTATCGTTCAGTTGTACCACAATTGGTTTGTAATCCAATGATAATTATAGGTCATTGACAGAACTGTAATCTATCCCACATTTCCTCTGTGCACTTCAAATTCAAAACTTAAGCAAAGCACTTAAACTAAGCATTCCAAGCGCTGTAATTGTCTTAGCAATAAAGTTTAAATTTGGATTACATCGCAAAGAACATGGTAAGTTTTAATGATCTCAAGTTAAATAACTATTGACATTTAAACCGGTAGTGAAACGTACCAGTCGGATCGTGTGATAAGCCTTAATTTTGTCCGTTTCGTCACACCTTAATGCGTTTTTTTGTTACTATTGTACCGCATTGAAAGTGGGTCAGCTTTTAAGCTGAACTTGACTTTATTTGTTTAGCCTCGTGTTGAAAAATATCCAGCGCTTTTTGTGCTTCAGGGTAAAAGAAGCATACATTTTCATGGTTAATCATGCAATTTACGCATATATTTTCTAAAGTATAAGTATTATATTCGAGTATGTTACAGAATGGCTTTGAGTCATTTTGGATTGCACATTTATGATTTTATGAACATACAGAATGCAAGGCACTGTTATTTCTTTTGTTTCACTTCATAACACAAGCTACAATATTACAATCATATCATAAATGGTTCTTTTTATGTATTAAGTTTTGAGTGAATGAAAAGTAAAACGTTTCTGATATGAAATCATTGATAAAATTAATAAAATGTGTCATTTCCCACGTAAATATAAGATTATATTGCAATAACATGCAGGTTTTTCAACATAAACCTCCAAATCAAGGCTGCCTATGCACCTCAGAGTTTAGTTTGAGTGCTAAAAGAACCGCCGCGCGCCGCCGCGTGAAGTACTGCGAATCGGTCTGAAAAATGTCGAGCGATATTCAACCTTAAAGACGTGAGTGACCCGTTACATTATATTTCAATATTTCTCAAACTTACGGAAGTTTTCCATATGAAACGATTGCTGAAGTATAGCATGACCACAATTTGGGCATATTTTACAAGCTCTTAATTACCTTGCAATGCGGTGGGATCTTGATGCAACTCAATTTTGAAGCAGATATCTTCCACCGATTGGGCTGAAATTTGGTATACTTATGTACGTTAGGTGACAATACAATATTATGGTACTACCTAGCTGATGATGGAGACAGAAGGCGGCCATAGCAAGTACTAAAATGCATCGTATTTGGGCTCATTCAAACCGTCACAGTTATGTTACGAATCTCGGGGACGCAGGTAAATAATATGTAATTTATGAGGTAGTTTACTGCACGTCATTTCTAATATTAATAAATACTATATTTTCGTTACGCTACTCCAAATAGCGTAAAATTCCTCAAACCCACGTCCATAACCGTTTTACTACCAACACACGGCATTAAATTACAAAAATTCCGACTAACTTAAACTTTATAGGTTCAAATATAAAAACAGACCCCTCCGCACGTGTTGAAAGCGGAAGGAAGCATTAAATTAGACTAATGTCAATGAGCCATATGTTTTATATTTCCAGAAGAAAAAAGTAATAAGCTCAATAGAAACTGTACAGTTATACTACCTTTCTTCTTTTTGCCGGCCTGTATACAGAACACATGATCGTGACATAGACCTTATTTTAAAGATATAAGAGCTTCATTTCATTGGCTAGCTTAGAGCGTCATTAGCAAATTGGCTTTTGCTAATAACGCTTTAAGTGGTTGTGACCATATGCGAATAACACTTGATAGACACTCTAGACAGGGCCTTCACTTTGGCGATTTATAAGAATTTTAATAGTTTTTATTGGCCTATCGTCGCGCGCGCTGTCACATAAAAAAAATAGTAAATGTAACTTACCTATATAACTAACTAACTGGGCTTGCACGATGACTCAAAATGAGTCTTGGCTTGCGACACAAGAATATGTCAGTTTGCTCGGTCCTGCGCAATTTCTCGCCAGCTTGCACCGGCTCCGAGCTCACGCAGGTCCGCGTCCACTAAATCCTTCCAGCAATACTTGTGGCTTACATATGTATATATACAGTTACACTCTTTTATCATCAACTACATATTTCACTTATGAAAAGACTCCCTTCTCTTTTCCTGTCTGTGTAGAGAAGCTTATATACCGAGCATAGGGAGAAATGGCGTAAATTGGTGGCATAGAACACTTCTGTTCTATGAGAGTAATCCTTAATGTAGCGTGGTAAGGAACAGTGAGATAAGCGAGCAGCATCAGCGTGCCACATGTTTACACACTACACACTTGTCAGGCTTGCTTTCGTGTATTCCGCTCCAGCATTTACTATATACATAATACAGTCATGAAGCCTGATTGACTTAACACTGCTTATATAGTCTGTAATAGACTCAAATTCCATTATGATCATACATGTATAAATTCTAGCACAGAGATACCTAAGATAGAAAAGTGTACACACTCGAAGGGCTATTATTTAGTTGCATACTAGCCTAGCAGTCGTAACCTAACCTAACATTACGCGTTCTGGCCCTATTAGGCAGGTGTCAAGCCTTCTGTTATGTCGCAACAACTGCCGATACAAATGTCAACACAACACGGCTTGCCACCCTCCGTATGATCTTTTTATCTTATCTTTGAAGGTTCATACAAATAATGATAGACCACGCACCCTAGGAAGCATGGGCAATCGGAATCTTCAATTTACAACGTAATTTGAATCGTCTTCTTTTAGAGATAAGGTCGAATTTAATAATGGGGTGCATAAATCAAGGCATGCACTAGAGGCAACAGCTAATGTGAAGAACGAACAAAGGAAACTTCTACTTAGAATGGCGATACGTTACACCGTTAACGGTTGAAGTATAATTGTTATTCAGAAGTATTTATTTATTTAGTCTTATGGTGTTATTCAATTATAGAGTCACTTTATTATAGTAATATAAGGTGATATATAAATTCTTCACCTATTGGGTAGCGTTTGAATCAGGTGAGTGTAGGACTGTAAGCTTTGCCAGAGAATTTCCGATTCCGACAGTCATGATGAATCGGACTGTACAGGCGCCCCGCAATGGGACTTCGCATGCTGGTGACCCACATCTTCCACATCTATAGGTATACATATAGGTACAGGTACTCCGGGCAACGTCCATGTTCCATGCGCAGTCTGTTGAGCTAACACCATACCCCTATGGGAGCTGGAAAGCCCCACGGTATGCATATGTGAGCAGTGTGATTGTAGTAGTCTATAGTCTATGCAATACCAATGCGTCAGACCTCCAGTTACATATTGTTATAAGGAGTCCCGTTGTCAAGATATACTAGGGCTGAGCGGTGAGTTGAATACTGTAAATCACCATCACCATCATTGGCCTTGTTAATGTATGAAAAGAGGATTTAAGCAGCGTCTATATATGAGGTGCGGCAATTACGGAAATGGCTTCTAAGACCGATACGGTAGCGATAGCCACGACCGCATAATTGACAAGTAGATATCCCGAACGAAGTTAAAAGCGGAAGAGCTGCTAGCTCGTGTCTTAATTCACGCCTGTGGGATAAGAGATGAAACCATGTTTTGCCATGCTCCACTACTTTATTGCATAGGGTATGCCTTCAACGGTCAAATTGCTATAAACATAGCAGATTATTCTAAAAAAATATCTACAAACCAGCATGTGATTCACCTTGTACTTAATCCATTATTGGTCCGCCCGATAATAGGACTACGGATTAATGCAACTCTAGGAGTCTGTGCATTACACTCAAGATCTTTTCATGATCTTTGTTGTCTCCTTACTCCTGTCTTGAAAAACCTTATATGTAATATAATCACTCGAAAAAACTTTGGCAGGAAGCTCATTCCATAACCTAAGTAGGTTTTCAGAAAGAAAACACTCACAAACGCTTCGAGAGGTTACCACAAACCGAAAACAACGTGCATTGTTTATGGCTGTTGTTTCATTTAGTTTCACAGATTTCTATTAATTATATGCCTTAATGAACAAAAGGTAATTAGCAATATTGAAGTAGGTAATGAAAATTAATGAACACGACGAACATTACTTGTACTAGCAGTAAACTATAACTTTCAAGTTTAAACCCAAATGGAAACTAGACCTCGTTAGGATGAACCCGTTTTTTTTACGATATTTTCCTTCACCGTAAAGTTACTGTTAATTATCAAATGATATTTCGTACCTAAGACCCAGGTCCTGGGGCTCGTACCCGGTATCAAAAAACCGTTTTAATATGTATGACTCGTAAACCGTTATTATTCCGTTCATTCATATACCGGTTTATAAAAATAAAGTCTAATGAAAGAACTAAATAATTATCGTTTATCTGTATATTCGGTATACAAGAAGAACGAAATTTACACGTTCCAATAAACCTTGTTAAATTGGTAACTGTGGAAGATGGTATCACCCTGCCGATGCTAAATTCGAGTGAAGTAACTTATTCATTAAGCACCCATTTCCAGGTAGGTAGTCCATTTTGCAATTTTGTGTGTACATAATTACATATGTGACAAAGAATTAATCATTATATCTTTGTTGAATAAAAAAACGGTTAATTTCATTCAACGAGAACGAAAGCCGCTAAAAAGCGGCTTTTTCTGGTAACCGAAATCAAAAACGCTATTCATTTCGGTTTGGATTAATGGCCAAAACCGGTTTAAAAAAATAGCGGTATACCTGCCTATGCCTGCCTAACCTACCCACTTCGTTGTACAGGCTTCAAACCCAGGACCTCCAAATTGAATGTCGCGTGCCCTCGGAATACAAAAGCAATACATTTTATTTTAAAAAATGTACAAAATATATTGTATTTATAATTAGGTACATTGATTTCTTTCTACATGTTGTGCACGGCGGCCATATTAAACCGTTTTATCACACTTCCTATGCGCGAACGCAGCCGCCTAGGCAACATGCGAGTGAATGGAATATTAGCTCCATTGTTTTGTATGTGCTTATAGCTCGCTTCGTGCGCTTGGCCGTGCGAAAATGGAAAATTGGCGAACGTACTTGTGCAACTTTGTTAAGATCAGTGATCGTAACTTTTGTAGCATTTTCGGTGCAGCTTAGTGGTGTTAACGGAGTTGGTGTGGGCAAATACAATTTATACAGTTAATTAAGGTTAATATTAACGTTATTAACGCTAATGAATCATAAGAATTTAAATCATTCATCCCAATTCCGTTAACACCACGACGCTGCATCGAAAATGCTACAAAAGTTACGATCACTGGTTATAATGACACCTTTAAGTGCACCTATTTAAAAAAAAATTATACATGAATAAGATCGTATCAAAAACCCATCCTGGTTTCCGAACATTATCGTCAACTAAAATCAAGTGGTCATTAGCCGCAAACTCGATAAAAAATAGCTTCGTAGTTCGCATATCATTGCAATTTTCCTGTTACGCGCATAAGTACATTTCTTCGAGGAAATTTTCAATGTTTTTCAACTCCAAAAATATCCTAAAACCAGGGTATAAATTTTCGGTACGATGTTACTTATGTACACTAAGTATAATAATTATTTTTGTAAGACCACGGCATTGGCAAAGAAGCATACGGCCTACTTTATAGTAAAAGCACCGTAGCCTGCGGAACCTTTGTTCCAAAGGACTCACAAGCACGTCATCAATCCTTCATTGATCAAAAAATTCGTTATATCGAGAGACTTGTGGTCCCTTATCTTTTGACCTTTCGCGTTCATTAATTTCACTTCTTGTCACATTCTCTCATAACTCCGTGCCAGTCAAAGGACCTAGTAATAGTGTGGGCTGTGGGCAGTGATGGCAGCGCGAGGATCATAGTATGGCAGAGCCAATAGAGGTGTGCCGCGGCTTTAGTCAAATTCAGCAAACGCAACCCCGATGAACCCATTTAGGCACCTTTTACGACAGGCTGGGGAGATCGTAGACCTATGAGTATTCATATCCAAGTCTACACCGTTGTGTAAATGTTTATTTAGCTGACTTTATGAAACCTTTTATTCACGTTTCCTCACGTTCTATGATAATCCATACGACCACAATCCTAAGTTTTCCAGCATCAGTATGCAATGCGTTTCGTAAGGCTTATCTCCCATGATAAGATACCATCGCTCGGTCACGGGGGCACGTTGCTAGTGGGTATTTATTGCAATATGGCTGCCTTTTATGTGAACAGGGGTAAGTTGGGGAAAGAGCAGGAAAAGTTATAGTGACATTGAACTACAGGTCTTTCAATCCACATGGAAGATACCTAATGAATATGTATGCTACTCTCTGAGAAATAGGGTACAGCGGAAAGTCATCTCGCTCACTGAAGACTGCAGCCGTAGTAACATCACTACTTACTTTATAGGTACAGTCAAAAACCCTTTTTGGGACCCGCTCAAGGTTGAAAGCCCTGTCAACTGTATAGAAATTCGAAGCAGTTTTTTTGTGAAATGGGTCTCAAATTAAAGAGCTCGACCGTACCTATGTGGTCTTATGTTCTTTATGTTGAGTATCTCTGTTAGTGAACGGCATTTAAAAATAAATAAGAGGTATGAGCACCCGAATTTACATTGTTGTTTTTTTGGAACTTGTAGTTGGTATCTTGTTCTCAGATCAGTTACCTCATAGGAGACCTTCACAGATGCTTCACAATAAAATAAATCATCACAAAAACGTTAAATAACAACCGGTCGCGCCACACAATCAATTTCGCCAACGTACGCTGCTTTATTAAAAAAGAGGTCCATTTATTAAACCCGCTCATTATGCAAAATATCTTCGACAGCCAGTGAAAAATGCTCTTTATTATCGAGTCATTAATTCCAATTTCATTTGACATATGTTACGTAACTGAATGCCGAGAGAAACCGAAGCAATTTAAAACAATGAATTTTTGTGGCACTTGCCGAATTCTGGGTACTGGCGTTGACAACGCGGTTTTTGCAATGAAGGCAGTTTTTGTTTTGGTTGAATGAATAAATAATTGATAGCATACCTTATCCCGAAGGACGTGTGTAGCGATTTAGTGTGCGGTGCGAGTACATTATCTACTGCCGGATTGTAAATACCTACATACTGGATTGTAAGGAATGAATCTGACAGAATGACGAAAACGATAGTCTTTTAACTAGATTTATTTATTTACTGCATAGCGAGAGGTATATAAATTCTGGGGTCTCGACAACAAGCTTTAGACTTCTAGCTTCCATCTTCGCCTATTTATAAGCTTTCAGACAGGTAGATTCAAAATGAGAACAAGGTTGTAAATAAGGACAGTCTAGAAGTTGAACAGAACATACATCCTCTACAATATCCACGATTAATTAGGATTTTATCACACTGTATACATCATAATTTCTATCATATTCACAATCCTAATACATGACGCCAAACAAGAAAACAAATGAAGTATAACAGTTACGACAAGTATATTACCCAACCATTATATGTATATTCAGGTTGTGTATAGTGAACAACATGACACAAGAAATAAAAGCCTGTCAGTAGTGTTTCATGCATGAATCTCTTGATGTTGTAAATTGTCGGTGGCACATGACATATAAAAGCCAAGGCACATTGAACATTCTAAACAACTGATCAAATACTGCGAGACCTAACGAGGTTGCCGCAAAAATACTAGGTATTCCGCAAAATCATCAAAATTGCCAACGGGTCTGAACGAACAATTGCGTCTGCCATCATTGTTTTCTACATTGTTCGAATACTGCTGTGATCCTAAAAAGGTCTAAAGTACGTCATAGATCCAACTATACTTACCACGTTATCCATTACTATAGTGAAACGGACAGGATGTTCAGGGAACACAATAGGCGCATCATTTGCTATTGTATCATATAAAATAGAATTGTTATCGTCATTTTTATACATAATTACGTGTGCGAAAATCCGGCCGTTAACCACTAAAACCAGACGAAAATAATAACCACATCAAGTGCATTGTTAAAAGCGTGTAAAATGACATTAATAAACCCGGTTTGTGGTGACATTTATTAGCAGTTTGAATAATATGTTATTCTTATTTTTAGTCTTACGCGTTATTTTACCTGGTTAAAATGATTATTCTTGGAATCATATCAAAAATCTCCACAAACATTTGTATCGTATCTGGAGATACACTATTAAATATCCAATCTTCTTCTTTGTCGAACCCTCTTCCCAGTTTAACTGGGGTCGGGTCTCCTTGTACGTTTGCGCCAGAGAGCTCTGTTCTGGCTTGTCTGTGTACTTAGATTCTCTTGCTGGATCTCTTTCTGCATACTTGACCACCAGGTGGCGGGTAGTCTTCCTCTTCCTCTTGGCTGGTTGGGAATGTTTAGGGCTTTTTGGATTGGGTGGTCGTCACTTCGTCTAAGGATATGGCCGTACCAGCGCATACGACTTTCCTTTAGCTTTTCGGCAATCGGTGCTACCTTGAATGATCCTCTAACATATTCATATCGCACCTATTAAATATACAATATTTTTGTAAAATGGATTAGGAGTATTAAACAAGAAATTGTATCTTAATCATTTTGCAACACATTGTTCATTGACTAATGATAATTTCGTTTACTATTTCAAAGACTGTATAAAATCTTACTTATTCACATCCATCCAGGTTGAACTCCAATTTGTAATTAGAAGTTTGTCATACTGACCCAAAACTTGACTCTGTCTATCTTACCTCAATGACAGTAGTGAACGATAATTGCCAACTATTAGTAGGAATTGAGGTATCTAATATTGGTATGTTTACCTCATGACTTTACCATTCCACCTTCTTTCTCTATAAATGTTCGATTCGTTATCCTGTATATAGCAAGCGCATGTCGATCCTAATCGTTATTTGCAGACTGACCAACAGGTCTCAGCTGCCGATAAGCGGCGCCGTCAAACCCAGCGTATCTGACGTTGAACTCAATGTACATTTCTACACTTACATCGATGGCTGCGCCTTTTACCTGATCAAAAGCGATAATGGATCTCAATGTATGCGATACTATCGCAAACGCGTCGAGGAAACGTCGCAGACGCAGTATAATTTTATTGATAGCACTGATAGCGGTGGCGTCTAATTATATGACGTCTGTAAGTTTATTACAACCGTCCTCTTCTATATAATCACCAATAACTGTTCTAGTACATCAATTTTCAATTGCACTTAATAACACTGAATCAATGCAATCGGAAACTGGAATGGCGTTCGATTTAACAAATTTCATGGTAGTTACGTCCTCCAGCGAAAGATCTTTAGCAAAAACAATAAACACTGCATTAAACAACATGAAAGCAGTAAGATAAGTAGCAGAGGAAAAGACGGAATCTTGATGGGAACGGCAGTTCTGAAACAATCGAAACTAGACCTTCTGTGTCTACACTTTAGAGTGTTTAGTAATGTGAAAGATGAAAACAGTACGGGCAAAAGTAATTACAATTTGTTTTCCGGCGTATATCACTGCGATATAGCTTTCTGCATTACACTGATTAATTAAATGATAGTCAGTGTATAAATTGATTAAATAAACGGTTTTTTGTTGCTTCCTTAAGTCAACATTGTTGTAGAAAGTTAACCAATTTTATGGAAAGTTAACCTTCGGTGACGACAACCCTTGCCGAAGCATAGGCACATACATTTTATTTTAGTTTGTACCAAACAGGTACATACAAACATAAGACGAAGAATAGTGGTACTGAAAAAATGAAATAATAAAAAATAAATATTATGGGGACAATTTTTTACACAAATCGAACTAGTCCCATAGTAAGGTAACTAAGGCTAGTGTTATGGGTACTAGACGACGATATATTCAATAGATATATACTTAAATACATATAAAACATCCAAGTTTCAGGAACAAATGTTTCTGCTCACACAGACACAAAATACCCTTACCGACCCCGCCCGCCCTTACCGATTCCGGCCACTCAACGTAAACCACGACTTACCGATATCTTAACCTTGTAGACACGATACCTCCTATAAAATATTGTCATTTGGGGTAGTTTTTCTCGTTAACATAAAAAAAGACTTATCGGCAAATAACACAGTAAGTTAGGTAATTTTTATCCAAAATGTTCCAGTTCCAGTAATTTTTGCAGTAGTATTTTTTATGCCTGATGATCTGTTAGTTGTCAGACTGACTTGAACTATAATGGGTTACTACCCCTGGCCATGAAGAACGCTTGTTAAGTTATATTTTCTATATTTATATATATTATCCTTTTAACGAACCATCAATTTTCTACTTTGTCCTATTTTGATATTATATCAGTTAATATTCCAATAACACCTACGTAAACAAATCACCTATCAAGACATTATACCCATAAAACAATTTCATACAGATATCAATCGTATGATTTCATAACTTGTCTATGTCAATGTACTCATAAAGTAATTCTGCTATGTATCATGTGAAACATTTATCGGTATCGATAAGATAGTAGATATGAATCGATTTATCAGCGTTTATCGGCTCGGCCATTCGACTCGTAGGCGCCGGTTGTCAAGCTGGAGATGGGGATTGTTCTTATCGAGTTCTAATGTAATCGATTACAAGGCGAAATATAAAGTAAACAGAATTTAAGAAAAAGAAAACATTTTGAAATTTATCTGCCTAAAATCGAATGACGCGAACTGCAATTAATAAGCTACAAAAAATGTGATTGTGGTCATACAACGGAACGGAAATAAAACTATCAAAAATTGCATTGAATAAATATGAAGATGAAAGATGCAAGGCTGAGCAAAAAAGTTAGTGCTCGTATAAATAAGCGGTAAAAACGATGAAAAATTAAGCCATTAGTAGGAATTCACAGTAAAATAACGCTACACTGACCTGATAAAAGAAAGTAGTAAAGAGTTGGACAATTCATAATGAGTCTTAATTCGTGAAAAAAGCAGGTGCCATTTCAATATTGCACTTCATAACGCCTTTAAAGCTCTGAAGTTCATTAACACTATCACAATGTATAGCAGCCTTCACACCTACATCCAAAATATAATGCTAATTGTTTTTTCCTCACTCGCTCTGCTTCCAACGAAACATTACGGATATAGCCACGTATGTTTGTAAATGGATATCCTGTGGCGCCCAATTAATTATCAACATAATTATACAGCGAAAAATCTGCTTATACATCACCGGTGATTTCTTTTGCCATTACCATAAAGTCTACAATATCTCAGCAACGGACAATGTATCTTCGACCAGTGACAAGGTTAATGATGCGCCCTGATTTAATCAGGTCAGATCTTATGCTAGTTAATTTAAGGTTGGGTGTTGCTTGTCTTAATTCTTGTCAAAGATTTGGGTTCGGTGGTTTTTGTAGTATGTTTTCGTAAGACATTCTTTGCCATAAATAGTGTGCAGCATTATCAGGGCACAGAGTGTTCATACAGAAGGTATAACGAAGTTCGTTTTGAAGAAGTGTTCTTCAACTTGAACTTCGCGCCATTGTAAAATTTTAAGTGTATTCAACCTTTTCTAGCCGTTTTTAAGCCTGTACCTGCATGTGATTTTAAGAACACGAGTTCGCATATTTCTTTAATGAGTTGAGCCCAAGTTGAGCCATGTTACTTAAATTTGAATCTTGTTCTTGGGGTGGTCGTTGATATCAAAGCAATAAAGTTAACGGTCTGATAATGTCAAACGATACTGGCATTTTTATCATTAATGAACGTATCTAAATTAACAATTGATGTCCCAATGTGTTATTTCTTTTGCAATGTACTCGATCTTTTAATTCTTTTTTTAGCTTGGTTTATTTGTTTTAGAAATCTTAAGGTATTAGGTTTTTTTTTAAAATCTTAAGCACATTTTCCTTAGAAACAGTATTCAAGTATTTATTTTACAAGCAAAAATGCAGTCCATGTTTGGAAAGTGGAAATATTCTGCCCTATGAGACGTAGAAAGTAGTGTATACTATGTTATAAGCGTAAACACGTCATGTTTAAAATGTTTTATCTTTCTTGGGAATCTTCGTCTCTTAAGACATTTTCTATTCAGTAGTATGTTAGTACTTCACCGTGAGACCTTATCGTACTTGAACCAAATTTGTAGTATGTGCTAACGGATTTCTCTTTCCTTTAATCATAATAAATAAAGCTTTCTCGCTCACACGCTCATAAAATCTTTGTTAGACATCTTAAGTAGCAATGTCTACATCAAGCGTTTTTGCATTTGTAATAAAATGGATTCTAGGTATACAAAGTATGGAAAATATTGCTTTTTCACAGGCTGTCTACTTATTTCCATAGTTAATGAACCTGCGTGCGTTAATAGTCGCTAAAAGACAACCGTAAATGACAGCAATCCAAACATGATATCTATTACTGAATAATACTCTAAATATTATCAAACAGTTATAGTTGTGTAAATATTATCGATTTTTAGTACGTACTTACATATTGAAAATCGCTATCATCGAAATATATCACGATTTTTAACGCATAGAGATATGATTGGTTTTCTGAATAACTGAATTTTCCTTTTCAACTTCCAAGTATTGTAACGGCCTTATCTTTTGCTTACTAATAGCTGAAATATATATTCATATACATACTCTTATCACTTCAAAAAGTTTAAGATATCTCACTCGTAATATTATAAACTATTGATGTTCACAATTTATACCAATTAGGTACCTATAAATGGGAAAATAGCATTGCATTGTATTTGCAAACAAGAACTGAACGAAAAATAGGTACATCTTTTCGTAATAAATTTAATATACATAACTGTTATTAACTATATATCTCAATACTTCCACGTAAGATTAATGTCTTGTCAATAAATCGAATTATATACTCGAACACTCGTTATCATTCATTTTATTATACCTAAGGGCGCTATATATGACGCAATAACCTATTTGCAATGTAAAGAATGGATCGTAAATCATATAAATGATGGGTTCCGAGTGATGGACATTTTCTTAGCAATGTTGAATAAATACCAAATAACCCAGGATGTTTTTAACAATTATAAGTACCAAATACGTCATACTACTGAGTACTGACATCAGGCCTAGCCGCGGCATGATGATGAGTTGTTGTTTTTATACTAAACGTTTTATCTACCTCTATCATTGAGTGATTTATTTTGTATACCCTATTTGTATTCCCTCTTGCTTGTGATGATATGAGGCTGATGATAATAATCACGATTAGCTGTATTTACTTACCTTAAGAATAATAATATTAATATTCTAAAATACTCATAGGCATCCACCACCATCCACCATACTCGTATCAGCCCTAGGACGCCCACTGCTGGACATAGGCCTCCCCCAATTTCATGGGGGGTAAATGCCATAATCGCCACGCTTGGCATGCGGGTTGGCGATCGCAGTATCTCCACCGCAATCTAGGAATGCTGCTGCCCATTCCCCGGTGGTCTTGGTCGTAGTTTTAGGACATACCCGGGTACCAAGAATTGGCGTAGGTTATAGATTTTATGGAAACGACTGCCGTCTAACCTTTCAAGCCAAAGGGAAAACTAGACCTTATTCAAACTAACACAAAAAATAGATAAAACAAAAGGTATACAGTAATTGGTATACCTTACAAAGGTATAGAGTAATTGGGAGTAAGCTTGTCAAATAAGTGGGATACTTGTTAGAAGTTCTCAAGCCGCCCGAATGCCTCTAACTTGGCTTCACGACAGCTGTCATATGTAGATAGAAGCAGGGATGAACGGTTTTACGTGCCTTCCAAAGCACGGGAGCATTGAGTTCGTAAGTATTCAAAAGGCTCTATGATTCTAAGAAATAGAAGTATTTGCGGTAGTGTTTTCTGAAGCAAGTTCTCTCTCGAACTCGAATTGTTTCTAAAATTCCTTTTACAAATAAAGCCCGTCACAGACGGAGCTATAATATATATTAATATACCAAAATATATATTATAGCAAGGCATATTAATATATATCTTGCGTACTATTTGACAGAGTCCACACACGCAGCTATAATGTATATTTCAGTATATTAATATATATTATAGCAAAGCATATTAAGATAACTTGCTATAAATATATATTATAGCTCGGCATATTACGATATATTTCGGCATATTTTAGGGTGTTCCTTTTCTGCAACTCCGTTTCACTCACAATGTAGGTACGCCTGCTCGTTTGCTTGCTTGTCGTGGTGCTCGCGCTCGACTACGACTAGTCAAAACTTGTTCTGTACTGCGGTGCGTGCATTTCAACATTTTGTTATTTTTTTAATTATGGAAATCTTAATAGAAAGTGTACGAAAGTATCCCTGTTTGTGGCAAGTCGATTTACCTGAGTACAAGGATAACGAAATAAAAGAAGCAGCTTGGCAGGAAGTGTTTAATGAATGCGATTTTCCAAGTGGTAAGTACCTACTTGTATTTACAATATAAAAACTACAGCACGTCTATACGTCTATGAATCTACTAATTATTATTATTTAATTTATTTTTAATACGTGTTGACTGCCATGGTACAGCTCCATCAGTGTTGAAAAATCTGCAAAATTCTTCTCGAATAAAAAAACTGTCATTTGCATAATATGTATTTTGGTTCTGGGGCAATGAACGTAATTGACTATTGGTATCATCAAAAATCACATGCTGGTCCTGTACAATATTAAAATAATCGTTTGTATAATCAATACAGTAATTGTGTAAAACACAAGTAGCTTTAACTATTTTGTCCACTAGTTCGATCCTGCATTCAAATGGTCTCTTGTATACTCTCCAACGCGCAGCAAGTATGCCAAATGCATTTTCAACTACTCGTCGCGCTCTACAGAGCCTGTAGTTATAAATTTTACGATTTTCAGTTAAGTGATCTCTTGGATACGCTCGCATTAGATTGGGCATCAATGGGAATGCCTCGTCGCCTAAAAAGACGAACGGCATATTTACACCGCCGGGTATTAAAGGTTCCTCGTCTGGCAAGTCTAATTCACCAGTTCGCATTCTTCTTCCAAATTCGCTGTCTGCAAAAATTCCACCATCACTGAATCTCCCTTTGGATCCCAAATCTATTATTGTGAACTTACGCTTGGCATCTGCAACCGCTAGTAATACAATGGAAAAAGTATGTTTATAATTAAAATAGTCTGATCCCGAATTAGGCGGTGCTCTGATAACAACGTGTTTACCGTCAAGGGCGCCACAAGCATGATCAAATTGGCATATCTCTTTGAACGCTGATGCAATACACTTCCAATCTTCTTTAGTGGGTACAGTCAGAACTTTTGGTTGAAGGCGTCTCCACAGGGCATCACATACTTCTTCTACTATACTTGATACAGTAGATTCTCCTATTCTATAACTAAATGCAATAGTTCTGAATGAATCACCTGTTGACAAATATCTGAAAAAAGAGGGTAAAAATTATTTTTAATTTCACATTATTCTATGATAATATTATTTATTGAAGTGAGGGTTATTGATGGATGTAGCTTGTTAGTGATGTATGTAATTTATACTGTATATATAAATAAATATATATTATCTTCTTTCAGTGCAAGAAGTAAAGAATTTATGGAAAAAACTCAGGGATGGACACCGACAAGCTTTAAGTAATAAAAAAAAAACAACAGGGCAAGCGGCAAGTCCTTAAAGTAAGTGGAGATATGAAAAGCAGATGGAGTTTTTACTACCGTTCATGAAAAACCGCACCACGAAATCAAACATGATAGACAAAAACCAAACTGTACAAAATGAGGATACGTCATCTCAAGAATCATCGAGCGGAATACAAATAAGAAAGCACAAACCAATACATTCCTTACTCGAAGAAGAACAGAAAAGAAGAGAAAAAAGAGCTACAGAAAGAATGCATTTTAGAAACCAAATGTTAGAAAATACTCAAATGAACAAAATCGCAGCGACAAATAACACTAGTGCTCTGGATAAATTTTTCTTATGTATGTCTGACACCACATCCAATCTACCTGAATTTCTGCAAATGAGGGTTCAACGACAAGTATTTAATATTGTTATGGAAGCCAAAGAACAACATTTAATGCAAAACAGCACTAACATAGGGCTTCGTCAGGGAGAGAGCGTTTTAGAGCAACGAAAAGTACCCATAGTCCGTAGATTTTCTGGTGGAACTCCATTTCGTCTGGAAGAAAGCGACTCACCCCATTCATCAAGAACAAATTCTGCGCAGTCTTACTACTTGTCACCGCAGTATGATGTCGTTAGTCCTGCCCCGGCGCTGCCTATGACATCTCCAACGGATACTATGGTCTCTCCATCGCAAGATTCTCAATGCAATATAGATGTTCGTCCTTTTATAACATCTCCAACAGACACAGTTTCTCCACCGCAAGATTCTCAATGCAATATGGACGTTCGTACCTTTATGCAAACTTATGATTTTAACAACTGATTTTTTAAACATAATAATACATCATAATAAATAAATATACACCGGTAATGATCGTGATTATTCAACATGGAAATAAATTTTGATTCAGAAAAACAAAATGTTTTTTATTATCTTTACCTTAAACACACAGCAAGACGTTCTTCAGAACTGATACTTTTGCGCATTGTTGTATTGAGTTTCTTAATGTCAGCTTCAATAAGTTCGTGGAGTTCTGTAAATGTAAGTTTGGAAATCCTAAAATACTGCTCGAATTTCCTTAACGACAGTTCGTTGTATAAATTAAATTCACCCCGTTCTTTCTTTTTTTCAATATGTCTTTGGATCCATATAGAACGTGTCCTTGCTGATAAGGCAACGCGCAGATCAAATCCCGCATCGGAATCGTCCTCTGATGAACTATCAATTAAATCGAATAGTAATACACTCGTCAAATCCATATTTCACTTCGAAACACCCTGTACTTATTCAAATCGTGCGCTACCTAGGACAGCAACGTATTTTATGATGGCAAAAATATATATTTTGGTATCTTTGGCGTGTGTGGAGCTCAGCTATACTAAAATATACATTTCGGTAACTTACGGTATATTAATATATATTATAGCTCCGTCTGTGACGGGCTTAACGGTAGGACCATTATTTAGTCGTTAAAGTTTTTATTACCCGCACAACTTTTGCAACTGTAATGGTATTGAGGTCATAGTATGACATGTAAAAAAAAAAAGTTTAAGTATGTTATTTCTTGTAAAAACGTTGAATACGACTTTATCGTTAGTGTTAATATTTTGTCCACTAGCATCATTTCCAGGCAAGTTTTTAATTTTTCCTATTATTTCCTATTATTAAACGTTTCATGAGACTTGTATTATCGAAGTCAGGGTTAGTATTCTATTTGCGATATTTTAAAATAAGTTGAAATATCCTCACGTTCATGTCTCGGTCTTTAAAAATTCGAGTGACTATATTAATGTATATTAAACCACTCCACTGTAGCCAAGCGCTAAGACATGTATCTTGCAATCTAGAGGTCGCGAGTTGGATCCCCGACTCGTACCAATAGAATTTAAAAAAAAAAAAATCTACCAAGTGCGAACCGGACTCGCGCCACGAGGGTTCCGTACAACTTAAAAAACAAATGTGATTTATCAATATAAATTGGTATTTGTTGGTAAAATATACGTAATAATAAATATTATCACCAAAGTTCTATGAATCAGTCAGTCAATGGGAAGTAAAAAAATCTCCGGAGCAAAATGTGTGACAGACGACAGATGGACACGCAAGTGACAGCAATAGAGCTCCGTTTGGACCCTTTGGGTACGGAACCCTAAAAACCGTGCGGAAACCCTTCTAATCCTAACAAGGTCTAGTTCTCTTCTGGGTCAGATGGCAGTAGCTTTCGTAAAACTATTACCTGCCCAAATCTTGGAAATAGGTGTCAAAGACGACTTTGGGCTCTTTTAGAATGCAACTGGGAAAACCCTAGGAGGATGATGGTGTTCCATGAGGAGTCCGGCCCAATATCATGTCAGCCGAAGGACGACCACTGCTGGTCCCAAATATACACACCTGGCCACATAGGCCGCTCCCAAAGACTTCCACAATGACTGGTCCTGCGCCACCCGCGACCCTTACCAGGTCATCAGTCCACTATGTGGGGGGCCTGCCCACGCTACGCCTTCCGGTACGTGGTCCTTAACGGTACGTGGTTTCGGTAACCTTTCCGCCCCAACGGCCATCGGTTCTACGTGTTATGTGCCCCGCCCACTGCAATGCGATTCGAAGTGCTATACCGGGCACTTTGGTTCTGCTGCGGATGGCCTAATTCCTGATGCGATCACGCAGAGAAACTCCCAGCAAAGCCCTCTCCGTTGCTCTTTGGGTGACTTTGAGCCTTCTTATGAGGCCCATAGTAAGCGACCACGTTTCAGTTCCATATGTCATCAGTCATCACTGGCAATACACACTGGTCAAAGACTTTCGACTTTAGTCCGGCCCAATATAGTAAAGCAAAAAAGTTATCTAACAATTTTCAACTCTTTTAATAGCATATTAAGGTTCAAAAATGGAATACCACTCTCGTGGCTGACTGCAATGTCATTGTCATGTTGGTGTCCCTGACATTGTCCTGATGAATATGTAGTACGCAAAGCACCCGCATTGGCATTTTGTTTTATGGACGATTAAGTTTCTTTGTTCTTTGTTTTCTCAGCTATATTTAGATTTGCTTCGTGACCGTTGTACTTTAGAGGTTTCTCAAGTTTTAATAATTACTAATAACAGAGTAATCATGTTTTTTGCTGTAAAGATTTAGTTTTTATTATGGGTACGCTACGTTGCCTTGGTTAGGAGTCAGCTAAATGTGTAATTCATAAATATTAAAGATGTTTTTATTTTATTGCAGGTAAGCCCATCAGTGAATCATCAGCAGTTAGCACTAGCAAGTCGACAGCTAAGTCCTTAATTCAATATTTTTTTTAAGTACATCATTAGAATAACATAATTGTGCAGTCATCTGCAGAGTAAAGTGACCCCCCTACAAACTTCTATAGGGACACATACCGAACAAGTTTGCCGACTTTACCGATAATACTCGTTCTAGAATTAATCTAACAAATCAACATGAATCATCTTAGTACAAATCAAATTTCTTTTGATAGATTTTAATTGTGCACTTAACCTACATTTATGCAATCTGTAGGCACACAGATCGTTTACTGCCTTAAGTATGCAGCTAGTTCCGTGTATAAAAGGTATGTAGTTAAAATACGTATCGTAATCCTTTGATAATCCTAGGTGTATTACCGTTCGCAACGGGCCATGCATCTATAATCGGTATTGCAAGGTATTCCGATATAACGTACAATAGGACTCTAGAGAATTGCGTGAGTAGCATAGTTAGGGCGAAGTATAATAGCCACACTTACACTTAACAGTAGTTTTTGCATATTATTCCATAAGTATATACTCGTACATACAAAATTCTTTAGCGCATGATTGTTCACATCAAAAGAAATGTGATTAAGTAAGCAGTACCTAAGGAATTCGTATAGTTTTGCAATTGGAAGTGTGATTAACTTAGACAAAAAAAAGGCAAGATATTGTGGTGATATCAGGACGAGACATCATTATATTCATTATAAAAGCTACAAATTAAAACAAAAGGCGTTCTCGTAATTGAAAGTTCATCAGTTGTTGTCAAATATGTCAACTTTGTACTGAATTCATTCATAATCATAATAGACTCGTTAAAAACTTGAAAAAAAAAACAATAGCGTAACCGTGGGGCTAGGTAGTGCCGCTAATAGCTCCACTGTAAACTCCATTCAGCAAAAGCTCATAACTTCCGCATTTTGAAATATAATACACACCACATTCCCATTGTTTACCACAATACACGCGCCTTTCCCAACAACATGGAAGTAAAACCAAACACTCTACATCTACAACTATTAACAACTTAAACAAAACTCCAGTATCCACCATGTTCCATGTTAAAACTATTTGTCTTAGAATTAAACATGTCGAAGTAATCTCTAACTCTCGTTATCATGAACATTTTTCCGGCCTCTTCAACTTCAAACTTATTTTCATTCCTGGCGCTTTGAAATAGATTCAAATTTTCAACAATCCCTTTTTACATTACTGTATTCTGCTCTAGAACCTTATCTGCATCCTTATCGTCGTGTGTTAGATGTTCTATTTGAATGTATTTTATTTTATTAAGAGTGTTTTACGTTTGTCAAGTACAGTCGTGTATTCATGGTTGATAAGTTAATTTAGTTTGCATGCTTATGCTGCATCACGTTTAACTAAATGCGTGTTTTCGTGCTGGGAAGTGTTATCCTAATATTGTGTTTCAACTGGCGTTAGCAAATAAGAGAGGGCACTTGAACTTTGTTGACGTTCCGACGGATTTTATATGGATATTAGGTTGAATATCTTGGTTTATCACGATTATGAAATCGTCTATAATTCGCACAATTTATGATACCTAAGATACGCCGTGGGTATGCCGTGGGTTTGGCTCATTTTTGGAGATTTGTGATATAACCTTGCCATAACATGTCATCTACCAGATTAATAAACCACATTATGTATCCACGGTGACGGTCCCTCATTGCCTTTGTAGGTTTATCAGTAAATCTTTTGCCCATCCGGTGGCAAAAAGAGATGGACAGCACGCTTATATTCTATCCAGGATAAATATACAGTTCCCAAGGCTTAAATTCTGTTCCAAATAAGCACTAATGCTGTGTGAGCCAACCCGTGGTCGAGAGCCTGATTGGATTTGAGCGAAATATTACACGCCCCCATAATATATCAGGGTGATTCAGGAGACGTGAGCAGGACCAACCCTACATACATAGTAAATGGCAACGAATCGTTCACCATTGCTTTTAAGTGAAACACCTATACATTTTTCCTCTATTTTAATTTTTGTTAAGTTAAAGTTTAATTCTCTACAATCATGGTCACCCTACAACAACTGGTTTATAAAGATTAAACCTCTAACTGTTTTGACAGCACTTTAATTATGAAGAAAGTAAATTGTCACATTGAGTGAGATACGATATCTCAAAATTAATCGGACTCAGATGACATTTCATTTGAAACGTATCACTTGACTGAAGTATTCTGATTGTAGAGTGACCATGAATTTCGTAAATAATTTAATACATTTCCTTTTCAACACCAAAGGTAAATGAACGTTAATTTCACTAATAGTGGTACGAAGGAGTAGCTTATGATCTACTGAATCCGTAGTGTTGATCTTGCTCACGTCTCCCGAATCACCCTGTATTACGCTTCTGTCATCTTATATCTAACAAATATCCAATATCTAAGCTATACTAATTAAAATGTCTCAACTACAAAATTAATTTAATTTCATAGACTATAACTGTCTGCCAAGTTTATTCCTAACCCTATTAACAAACATAACTTATCCAGTGTTACATTTATTGATAATAAACATTCAAAGCATCACTTAGCCGTTTAAGTAATTCAATTAACAGGTGAAACTTGGCTAACCGCTTCTTTACATACAAATATCTAGAGGTGAGAACCTGAGACTCCATAAATCTAGCCAGGCAAGGAGTTTAGCACAATTCGTGACTGTAATACCGTCTTCATGGGTCTGAGTAATTTATCATGGCGTCGCCTTAGTCTGTAATTGCGGAATGGTCCGTCACGAGTCTCGGGATTGATCAATCATCGTATGGAAGACGTGGATTTTGGGTTGTGTGCTTTAATAAACACCTTTTAGTCATTGTTGTGTATGTGTCGTTTAGCTGTACAAGAATAAAGTATTTAATCTTTGTAAATACGAGAAATACACAAAATCTAGGTATATTTTGAGATTTGCGTTCCGTCCACCAGGTTGATGGGTTGAGGACGTTAGAAAAGACTACCGGTCAGTCCTGCAGAGACTAGCACGAGACCAAGATAAAGTGGCGTAGAGTGGCCTATGTTTGTTCTCTACACACACACACACACACACACACACACACACACAGAGAGATACAGACAGATCAAAAGATCATATTCTTAATTGCAACCCAAGATTTTCTTATATTTTTGCTTGAAATGATTTGATGATCACGCCTCATCTAATCATTTGTTAGGCTAAGTGATGTGACGACTAAAGAAATTAGCTAGAAAAATAAGTGTATTTAAAAATGATTGATTCTAACTCCCTGAAAGCACCAATAGACATATTATTTACTGATGCGATAATCAATACTTAATTATTTATAATTCAAAGATAGATTTCAGCGTGTCACTGTGTACTTCTAACAAATTCAATAAAGAACAAACGAAAGCAAACGTTGTCTTAACGCTTCAATTACAGATACTGATCAGATATCAAGCATGTATTAAAAGGCGACTCCTTATTTGACTATCCATCAACGTTCTACAGTTCACTAGTAATGACAGTGAACTTAATATACAGTCGGCAGCAGAAACACGGACTTAGTGTTAAAAATTTAATTATTTTGTCGCCGCATACGGTTTCTATTACGAGGCAGTATTGCGCGTTTCGACAATATGACGGTCCATACAAAAAGTAAAAATATCGTATCATAGCAAAAAAGTAGACACTTCTTCTTTATCAGAATCAATAGTGCTTTTGCGAGTAATTCAACGTAAGAAATCTCCAAACTTTTGGTACATTTTTGAGTGAAATCGCCTTTTTACTCGTACATTTTTATAACAATAATAAACATCACATTTTTAAAACATAATTCTTACCACCAGCAACTTTGCTTGTGTCATTATTCCTCAATATTACCAATATTGACAACGACTGTTGAAACTGTTCAGTTGTGTTTTGCATTCTGAAAGCCCGTTGGTTACTAGTCCTAAAATTAGCATAGTCACTAGTTTTTTGTGGAAGTACGAGGCGAGGGTACGTAACGTTTGGTCCGCAAATGATGCTAGCATGAATACTTCGTATAACGTACAACAACAATAACAATAATTAATTAATTCTAGATAAATCCAAGAAAATAAATTCTGCTGTTGACTGTACCTTGCACAAAGGTACTTCCTTTCATGTATCGCTTTGAATAGCGCCGAGTCACTCTGAAATAAACAACGACCTCAAAGGAGACAATAGAGATAAATTCGCGTAGAAAGTTTAATGATCCTTAGATTAACTTTCAGCGGAAACCAGACCTTATTTATTTAAGAATATGGTTTATATTGTTCCATTGTCGGCTGAAATATATCGATGGCTTTCTTTCCGTTCAACACGCTGCAGAGTTATCGATACATAAATCAATTAGCGATCGAAATTGAAAGCGACGTCGACAGTATTCTATAAATGGTGTACCATTGGTTTTCACGATGTACCTACTGAGCATAACTTGTATTTGGATAAGAATAAGAAGGTATCGATGAGCTTATGCGAGTACCATTTCTAGCTACTAGTGAGTAGTACTGTACCTCTAGTACAGATACCTTTGTTAAATTGATAAGCCATTTTAGTGTTTAAAGCAGTAGTATCACTATGACATAATTTACTGCCACCAGTGGCCTTGCTTAAGTTTTTTCTATTATTTAGATACTACGTACCATTTAATATTAATTCTTATTTAAGGAAATGTTTTGGAAAAACTTTAAAAGTACCTTTATTGTTGTTTTATGTACTTCATTAGCGTGCGTTTTGCAGCGAATAATATTCAGCAATGATCTCCCGTTTTTCTTTCAGATCTGTGATTTTGACTACGAGAATAGTGTGTTGAGTTTCTAATAGTTAAATAAACTTGCAATAAAAAAATACGTATGGTAAATATCCTAATGACACCTTAATCCTCATTAGTTGACATGTATTTTTCTCCTATCATAATCATCATAATTTATTTCGAATAGCTTTACAGACTCATACATTTGGTTAGTACGAGTATTTACTTAAAGCTATGTTATAATATCTAAGTATGATAAAAAATTGTTTTAATAGGGTCATGTTTCTAAAAGCACTTAAGTAGGTTAAACATAGTAAGTACTTCTAGAAGCATGCATGTCCTCACAATGCTTCAAATAAGACAAAAGATCGTATATTGTCATGTCAAGCATTGGGTCAACGTTGAACACTGGGATGGTTACCTTACCCTCTAAAATCTAAATCGAAAACCAATGGTTCCCCATTCTCAATAGCGAATCGTGACTAATCCACTATATTGACCGTTAAGTTGATATCTAAATTATACATTGTAGCGTTGAGTACAACAAAATGGTATTCCTTTTTGATTTCACTCCGGGCGTGTCCTCCGATGACATTTACTATACCAGATATTGTAACGCCATTTCAATATTGACAACCTTCGATCAGATATAAGGTACATTTCATTGCTTGCGGAGTTAAATTTATGCGAGAATATGTCGCTTGATATGTTTGAAGGGAGAAAGTATTGTCGATGTTGACCAATTTTTTCTCTGTCAACGGCAGACATACAGTTTTTCTGAAGAAGTAGTGAAGTCATCTTTAATAGAAATGTAAACAACATACTGGTGTTTGAAGACAATAATAACCTTTTCCTTGTCACCAGTTAAAATTCAATCTTAGTTAACGTCAAAGAATGGCAAGTAAAGTCAAAGAATTTACGATTCTACATTCACAAATTTTGAGGTTTTATCTGTAGGATATTGTACATATTATAGCGATACACCGGTACTGCAATAATCTTCATTTTGTATAAGTAATATTCCCTGATGCATTAAGTAATATAATTCCAAAATGACAAATGACATTTCATGCCTAGAAATTTGTAAAAGCGTTCCATTAAACATGACTTCAAAGTCACAATTTGAATATATTTCCCAATGTCCTGCTATCTTTGCCACGATCACAACTATAAAGATGCCGACTTCGACAAGTACTATTAAACAGATAAGATGTTATCAGAGAGTGAAGGATCAGGTTCTGTGAAGCAACCGTTTTGCTCTTTCACTCAGTTTCTAATAGTTTACATAGGTTTTAGGAGAACACGAGGATATTGCTATTGTAGAGGATGTTGAAGCCATCTGACTAAACTACAATTAGAACAGATTACCTTTCACGTTAGAATTTAAAAACGTCTGTAGGAACAAGTTGTCAGATCAGAATAACAAATTGTATGTGCATTCTTTTACAAACCTTGATATGATAAGGAGTAGGATGGTTTACGATTAGGTAAAGAAGCTGTAAAAAAACTATATATTGTAAACGAAGTGAAGTCTGTCTTTCAGCTTCTCTAAAGGGATGCTCCCTTTCAGAAATATACTTGTACCTGTAGCTATATCCGGCACCGTTTCCTTACAGCCTTGCTATACCATTGAACGTTAAAGTAAAATAACAGTATGACTTGACAATAATTTAGAAAATCAAGTTTAAAACTGCTTTGGCTTTTACATTAACTCGAAGCTTTTGTGATTCGGTCGGCTTATATCGACAAGGAATAAAAGTAGCTATTATCTAATACATTATAATATTTATAATATGTTACCTGCTTGTTTTTCGGATCAAATATTAGGTGTTTTAAATGCTATTTAAAATTGCATGCTGATTGAAAATATTGCAATAGTAGCTAATATTTTTAGCATGAATTTTTGGTAAGAGTCAAATTTTATCGCAATATTATCATGTTAAAAATCCGGCCAAGAGCGTGTCGGGCTACGCTCAGTGTAGGGTTCCGTAGTTTTTGTATTTTTTTCAAAAACTATTCAACCTATCAAGTTCAAAATAATTTTCCTACAAAGTTTTTATAAAGATCTACTTTTGAGATTTTTTTCATATTTTTAAAACTTATGGTTCAAAAGTTAGAGAGGGGACACATTTTTTTTTACTTCTGGAGCGATTATTTCCGAAAATATTAACATTATCAAAAAATGATTTTAGTAAACCCCTATTTATTTTGAAATACCTATCTAACAATATATCACACGTTAGGGTTAAAATGAAAAAAAAAATCACTCCCCACTTTACGTATAGGGGAGGTACCCTAATAAAATATTTTTTTCCACTTTTTATTTTACCACTTTGTCGGCGTAATTGATATACATATTAGTACCAAATTTCAGCTTTCTAGTGCTAACGGTCACTGAGATTATCCGCGGACGGACGGACAGACGGACGGACAGACATGGCGAAACTATAAGGGTTCCTAGTTGACTACGGAACCCTAAAAAATGAACTCACAGATTTTATTCATGACCGAATAGAATCCGTAGACATCATATTGCAAGGCGATACAGTTAACCAAGCTACGGTGTCTAGTCTACATCTTTCACGTTATCACAGCAATTCATCTACATACAAAACATAGGGAAAATCTGATATCTATGACACTTAACGACCGCAATAAAGCATAACTGGAGCTCGGTCTAAATCACGTCTGAGTAATGAAAATAGTGAACAAGTTAAATCTTGTGTTTATGGTTGTGAATTTACGACTTGAAGTAGGCAGGGGATAGGGGAGTGAAAGGAAAGCTTGCGGAGGATATATAACAACGGATTCAGTGATGTTAAAAGTCTCATGGTAAACATAAAATCACCAAATCAAAAAAATATGTAGGTGTGTAATATTTGTCTTCAGTCTCAGTATTATTTATTAAATAAAACTATTTAAATGGGTTTAATCGCGTGTATTACATCCCGACTCCTACATAACTACCTTACAGAAGACCGCAGCTACTACTACGACTACTTGCAAGAAGCAAATAACCTTGGCCTCCTCATGGATGGCAAGTTGCGCTTCGAGAACCACATAATTAAAGTTGTGAGTAACTGCTTCTACCGCCTTAAAGTTCTTTACAATATTCGCGATTTCCTAAGTGTTGATTTGCGTGTCAACATTTGTGAATCGCTGATATTGTCAAGACTAAGCTATTGTGATATTGTCTATGCTGGCTGCATTACTGGTCGTACAAAAAAGCTCATACAACGAGTGCAAAACGCATGCATTCGTTTCTGCTTCCGAGTCCCTCCCCGCTCCCATATCACTCCCTACTTGAACGCCGCAGGTCTGCTGAACATGCCTGCACGCAGACGCCTGCATCTCGCCACTCTTCTTTTTGGCATAGTGCGGTCTGGGGTCCCAGCATATTTGTTGAGTAAACTAGTATGGCCCAAAAGTGCGCGCCGGTGTAAGGCAATGGTTCTGATGGCCAAGCATCGAACCGCGGCGTTTCGAGGAAGTTTCAGATTTGCGGCGTCCAAGTGTTGGAATGATCTCCCTCCACCCATCCAAGGGGCGTCTAGCAGGTATACCTTTAAGCGTAAGCTTAAGGGCTATTTGTTGACGCTCCAAAGATCCCATTCTTAACATATCCAGCACTTAAAGTATCCCAACCTTCTTTTCTTGTATTGTAGCTTCCTATTTTTTATTGTATTTGCTCGGAAGCTGTTATTTGTTTTGAACGTCTGTCATTTCAAAATACGTTTAGGTATTAGATTTTGATTTTGATTTGCCCAGTCAGTAAAGCTCTTTTATAACTAGTTAATTTAACACAACTTGGCCAATTTAAACGATCTTCACTACTTATATACTATAATTTTAAGTATTTTTTATCAACATACATATTATGACATTATTTATTATGTGTATACATACCTTAAAATAGTAGGTTGTGTTGCGTTCCGTGGGTCACGTACGGTGCTGTCTGAAAACCAGCGCTGCAGGTGTCTGACACCTCGGCATAATGCTGAGACAGCAACCGATTCACTGCCGCGAAGACACACGTTATGTGTTCTATTTTATGTGAGTTCTATTCCTTTTATCTGTGTTGTATCTGTGTGTCTTTTGTGTTAGTGAATAAATGTATTTCTTCTTCTTCTTCTTCTACTTGATCCCGTATAGCGTGTTCTCTATTCCCATAGCGTTCCGTAGTGCCCTACCTCTCTTAGAAAATCTCATCTTTACGAAAGCTTTCTTCTTCTTCGTTGCCGATCCCTCATAACTGAGGAGCGCCGCCGCAAGCAATTGCTCTCCTCTCCTCTCGTTTCCTCGTCAAGTGGCCCGCACGGGAAATGCTGCATTTGGCAGCCTTCTTGACTGCATCAGTCCACCGCTCTGGAACCCTTCCTCTTCGGAGTTTGCCTTCCACGGTTCCGAGAAACAGCTAACAGATTACAAAAGCTAACTGTCTGCAAACTGTTAATATATTCTTTGGTAAGCGAGTTAAAATGACGAATAACATGCGTCAACCACAAGAGCACGGCGCAGTCACGAAAGTGAAAGACGCGTATTTATGGTGACTGTTATGACAGGCGTGTCCTGTTCCGGCTAAAGCCCTTTCTAGCTCAACTAAAGTGCTAAGCCCAATTTTAAAGTCAGATTACTGAATGGAATAAAGGATATAGTATTAGAAATGCCAAGATTCTGAATAGTCTAGGTGAAAACTGTGATCTCATTTTACTCGTAGAAGTAACATTTGACGGATACATTTCCATTGAACTGCATCAACTTGTGTTTATGTGTTTGCTTGTGTGTTTATCTTGAAATATGATCCTCATTATTTAGACGAGTTAATGAGGTTTATTCGTTTTAATTATGATGGACATTGGAGAAAGTGTAAATAAATATTGGGGGATAATCTTACATCCTGCTCTGTGCTCTCATACAAATAATGCCCTGACCGGGATTCGAACCCGGGACTTTTGGCAGGGTCACTGTCACTACAAACTAAGCCAAAGTGGTCGTCAAATCATATTTATGTGGTATTAAAAAATATATTTTTTAAGTAAAGGTATTTTTTATCGTTTGATAACTCACCCAAACAATTATTCCGTTGGGTCACTTCGGGTGACCCAACGGAATAAATGTTTGATGATATATAGAAAATAAGTTAATAGAAGCCTAAGTCTTCTACGGTAGATGTGGCTGTAAGCCTCCCTAAGGCGTAGTAAGAGGGAACTAGTGAAGGATTTCGTGCCCGAGCTTGATTGTTCCGATAGCTCAGAGGCTAAAGCGATTGGCCGCGTATGCCAGATGTCGCAGGTTCGAATCCTACTCGGAGCATTTTTTTTTAATTGTTCCCTTTAATTTGAAATTTATAATTGTACTAGTTAGTTCCCGCGACTTCGTCTGCGCAGGATTAGTATTTCGAGTAGCTTATATTAGTGTGGCGTAGAAAAGAACTAATTAAAAAGAACTAAGTAACTACTTAGTTCATCGCAGTAGTAGTAGTAGTTACTTGATATTTTGGACAATTCACACAATATATTTATAAATATTAGCCTATGTTTTATTCTGATGTATTCGCTATATTATTGTAAAGTTTTATTAAAATCCATTCAGTAGTTTTTACGTGAGAGTGACAAACATCCATCCATACTTACAAACTTTCGCGTTTATAATATTAATAGGCTCTACCATATCGTTGTCAAAAATAAGTATAATTACTCTATTATTATAGATCTAACGAATACAATAGGATTATTCGTTGAAGATAATTTTTATTAAAAACTTGTTCGTTTTAAACGACAACCTGACTAGTTCACGTTTACATAAATTTCACCTCGCGTGAGAAACCTCGAGCTTCCTACAGCCGTCGCTACCTTAGTTGCACCTCTCGACCTATTTGGCACATAACGTTACCTAACAGTACGCTAACAGAAAAACTGAATGTAGCTCACTCGACGCATAAGGATCTAGCCAAGTTTGAATGAACTGGAAGTAGCAAAAAACGCAGCTTGTTGGTGCTACAATGAAGTATTTCAATCTTTTGTAGCAATTAAGTAAAATTAAGGAAATTAAAAGCACAGGTAGCATCGAAACTTATTTTCTAGACGTTAAATGGTTTTTTTAGGGAATCTATGGGCATGACAGGGCACGACCGTATTAAATGTAAAAACCCCAACACAAGCAACGGTCATCATGAGACCCTCGTGAGTGGTGTAGTGAACTGCTAAAACTTTGAGTATTAATTTCAAATCGAACACAAAACCAAAATTTATCTCGTAATAACAGCTTAAATAGTTTGGGTTTCAGTACCCGTTAATTTTTAACGAAATTGGCATTTGTCCTACATTACTTAATACTGAAAAGGTAAACAAACAGATACTAAAGTTGGCTTTCAAAAGCGGATAATGTCACGTACATCCTTATACCCCTTTTATGACCAGCCCTCGTTAAAACGGGAGATTTGTAGCGAAGACGTATGAGCTCATTAAACTGATTTATATAAACGTATCGACATTAACACAATCAAATAATAGTGTTACAAAAAACAAAAAAGAAAGGCCAACTGACAAATTAAATGGAAAGAGAGACAAGACTGCTGACAATAGTAAAAAAGAAAATGGACATGAAACAACACGTCTGCATGGCATTGATTACATTTCTCCGGGATCGACATGTACTTTAATTAAACCCTTTAAAGAATTTTCCATTAAAGCACAATACATATACACCAAAACAGAACGCCAAAAATACAACGTTATTGCATAGGTGGTAAGAACGAGATTTCTTTTCCATTTCGAACAACGTTGTTCGTCACTGTCTGATTGGAAGTTGACAAGCTGATAGGTTTTCTTTGAACTTGTAATGGCGTTAATGATATTGTGATATGGGACTTGTAAAACATATTCGTATTACATGCAATTTGTTTAGTGCAACGATTGAAGATACATTTTAATGAGTATAATGTACCTCTAATAATGTTCGTAATTAGATAGAAATAGAGCAAGTCTCTTAAATTGAAAATATAGGTTAGGTTACGTATTAATTAAGGACCATCTAACGCTCAAAACCCATTCACAACACGTATGGCTTTACAACGCTTAATTGAGATCACGGAGTCCAAAAGTGTTAACCAAATATAAGTAATCTAAAACCCGAACGTTTCAAGATTTATCGTTCCTGGTTCCACTCATGCGCTCGTAGTTCAAATATAAAATGTTTTCTTCTGTACAGAAATAAGTGAACAAGTGCTAAGTTAGTGTAGCAAACTGGTCATGAATGAACGGTTTTGCCCGTCTTATCGCTTTTAGTCCTCCAATGTCGTATAAGGTAAAGTCTAGTCTGCTTTCCGGTGACCATGTGGGACATCAGGATGTTTTTCTTGTTAATTTATGAGTGCGATCTTAGATGAACTTAGGGGTTACGTACAGAAATTAACTGTGCACATTCTGTTTAGAGTCACCCTTGATCGTGTAATGAATTAAGTAGCTGTAGTTTCTTGAACTTTCGTGAGTCATTTCAAAATTATATTACGCAAACGCAAAGGTATAGGTGTATTGCCTACATTGATATTAAAGTTTGGAAGAGAAAAGACAAATCAGTTACACAATTGTTTCCGAAGCCTTATGTTCCACTTGACACCTTGTCACTATCTAACTTTGCCAAGAGTGGCCAAGATAAAATTAACAGCCCACTTAGTGGAGCATGAACTGTTGAACAACGTACGTTAAATATCAATAAAATTGATATGCAATGAAAATCAACAAAATTGTTAAACGTGAAGCATTAGCTACAGACTATTCAAAACTACGCGGTGAACGGCGTACGGTTAAAAAAGGAAAAACTTAACTTTGGGCAGTTAAAATTTGAGTCTTATAAGAATCTCCATAAAGTTCGTATTTCTTCCAAAGATTTGTTGCAGACAAAACCTATTTCGCGTCACGAAAGGCAAGGCTATCATCCTGGCAAACACGGCAGCTCCACAAAGGGAATGTTTGCTTTGGCGCGCCCGCGCCGCTTTTTGCCTTGAGAACAGTTGATGTTACTCGTACCTATTGAAGTGATGTTTGGAATTGTACGGTAACAAATATATCCATATAAGCTTAAAATACCTTATACATACCTTAGCCACTAGATGACTTGACTATAGAGTGACAGAATTCAAAATCTCAGTACAACTACGTATATGATAATAGTTTTTCACATAGTCATAATTTAAAAAGGTGCAAATAAATCACGTTGAGTGTATGAACTGCGCAAATTGACAAACAATAGTCGGATCTTACAGACGTATAGAATAGAATAGAATAGAAATACATTTATTCGTAGCACATCACACAAATATAGACAAACGGAGTAATACAATACACATAAAAACATAGACAATAAAAAAATAAAAATAAAACATTAAAAATAAGAAAGCGCCATGAATTGGTCCCGACTCAGCATAGTGCCAACCTTACGGTCAACGCTGGTCTTCCGTCGGGGCCAACTGGTGAGATCGCGGCGTATAACACACTTAAAAATAAAACTAAACTCTTAATTAACACGCATTGAAATAAAGAATTTAAAAATATGACATTAGGGATTGCATTTATTAAAGAAGTGTAGTAAAACACCAAAATTTAGTTTAATAGAAGGGAGGGACACGCACACAGTATTGCTATTGGCTATGTGCGAAGTAGGTGGCGGGGGTAAGCTAGGCGATCGCAGCGCACACCATGGCAGAAATGTGCACTTACCGGGGACTACTGTCAAATTTACTTTCACGTTTGCTATTGGTTTCTTAACTGTTTCCTACGATTCGTTTCGTTTGTACGTATTTATTTATTCTCTTATTTATTTCAGTAAAATTTCCAATACGGGGTCTTTCTCGTTTACTAAAGTAAATAAAATATTCATGTGTCATTATTTGACATCTCTAAATTTTGACATTGTCTCGGGACCTTTGACGTTTGACGTTTCAGACGTGCACATAGCCAATACAGCGAGGAAATGCTGCCAGCATCTTTGACACGATGCCACGGGGTGACCCCTTATTTTAAATTATTTATTTTGATAGTCTTTGATAAGTATAGTTTATTTTATTATACTAAGACTAAAGAATATAAGACTAAAGTCTTTAAGTTTATGTTTTCCACAAACTACAAAGTCAAATTACATAACGTAAAAAAAAACTCGTTTTATAGAAACGTCCTTATTGACATCGATAAAGGGGCTTTCTAAGGTGAATTTATCCATTATTGTGATATTTGGACCAAATCGGAAACTAATTTGAATTTCCTATTACGTAATTTTACATTCTTAGAGCTAAATTATTAAAATTCTACCTGTGCCTGAGCCATATTATATTTATTTCTTCAGAGAATTAATACAAAAATACATAATTACTTACTAATGATAAAAAGTAATAAATCGCGTTTCCTTTTCAGATTACAGACTCATACAGTTAATTATAAAAACAAAATAAATTAAAGCTTCAGCTTGAAACTTTCTTGCACGATAAACCTGGCTCGATAGTAACGCACGGACAGATTTACGAGTGGTTTATCAGCAAATACCAGCGTTACTCCATTAGAAAAGCAATTGACGTATTTGACGTGCCTTAGGGAGCGCCTAATGGCGTTAATTGTGATAATGCACGTGAACCCTAAGTACGGAGGCCTTTACTTAGAGATAGATCCACTATTAACTTAGATCTTACAATTAACACTACCAATTATGACTTAGATTGATGGGATCAGGCGTTACGGGTATACATGATAAACTTGAAGAACAATGAATGGTTTTGGTACGAGTAGCTAAAGTTAGTCACTCGGCCTATGTCACTATCTAACTTTCCAGCATGGACGTTCTTCGGCTGGCAGGATGATGATGAATGAGTTCAATCGATTTATAAATCGCGGTAATGCGGTTAATTTTGGGCAACAATATTTTCTGTCACCTAAGTTTACATGTGTCACTTATCTGCAATACCCTAATTATAATATCTATCCCTAAGAAAAATATTAGTCATCATTTTAATCAAAAGTGTCTCTAAGTATAAATCAATTTTGTACTAAAGCAGTAACGCTGCTAACGAAAATTTCAAATTAAAAGGTTCGAATCCTGCTCGGAGCATTAAATTTTTCAATTTTTCCCTTTAATTTAAGTATAAATCATCGGATTAATGTAAATATGTATCTTAAATTATAGTTTGATCACTTTTTTCTATAACCTGAATGTAAGATCTGTCCTCTAAAAGGTACCAACAAACTATTTTTTTTTAAGTTTCCTGCACATACATATATAATTTTCATAGAAAAATACACTTTCTTCTTATATTAGTATCATTTAATTCGTTTCAGGTGACAGATCACTGAAAATGCATTTCTTAGGTAATTGATTACCAAAAAAACTTATCGTGGCGGATCCGACTCGGATGGCGGATAGGTTAGAAGTTCTGCTCCCACCGGTATCTTCGTGGTTATTTTTTTTATAAAAGAGCGAAAATAAATCTAAGTCCTAAAAATGGGCCATCCTTTGCTATACTCTGTCCAATGTTTGATTTAATAAAGTACAATATTATAAAACCTATGGAAATTTTATTTTTACTAATTGTGTATGGTCTAATTCCAGTTGAATTATTGGATAATTGGTATAATTTTCCAGTGATTAAAAATAAATTTTTAGGTAAACATTTTTATATTGTTAGGTGATTCAATTTTAGTGACTTTTATTTTTTTATTACTTTTATTATTTTGAAATCCAATATAATTATTTGATTACTGATATTATTTCCAAGTAATTCTTAATAAATATTTAGGTAAGCGTCTTAATATTATTTGGTGATTCAATTTAATTAGGTGACAGATCTCTTAGGAACAAATATTATTTATTAGGTCGCTGTAAATGCATTTATTTAGGTAATTGATAAAATCATACCCTTAATTTTGCATGCGTCTCTTGCATGTGCGAAAATATGGCTTTAGTGGTAGCTTGCCTTGCTGTCCTTATTTACGACATTACTGAACGTTTTTAAATTAAAAATGCGATTGCAACTGCCCTTACTTTTCCATTAACAATCAGGTTTTTAACGGTTTGTATGTGCAATTTTATTGAACCAATTTACCGAAGGAAATGATCGGGTCTCGATTCGAGTTGCCTCACTTCTCACCTGCCTACGCAGCTATTAATTATAACGTAGAAACTGCATTTTATGATTTGACGATAATCTTTAATCTTTCAAAAACATAAACGGTAAAATATCGCCAAGTTCCTGCCACTATTCATCGTTGCTAAGTATTTAATATCCAAAATTATGTCGGAATCTTTTTAATGCGGCTTCAGGACGTAACAACGACATTTATATGTAAATTGTTTCATGCTTTAAAACATACTATCATTTGCAAAAAATGTTGCGTATTTTCGTAATACAATGATTTAAGAGAAAGAGAAAATTTGTAGTAAATTGTAGAAGTCATTATTAACCAAGGTCCTCAAAAAATTCGACTAGCTCTCATCTAATGCTCAAAAGTTTAAAGATTACTTTAGCCATTCACTCATTATTAAGACTCATAGGTTCTCACAAACAAGATGTTCATTTGTCCAAATTAATTAACTAAACTGAGAGAAGTATCATGGGGACTTGTCTAGTGTTTGCCCTGCCGGTATATTTGGAAAATTACGAGAACTAGGTAAGTAAGCACTGGTGGTTAAAATATGACTTGTTTCGTACTTTTGGATGTGAAATTGCTCTGTGATTAAGTGTCTCGCCGCGGTACTCAAGTAACCAACTGTCGTCATATATCATCCACAAGAATTTGGCCGGAGAGAACCGGAAATGTGCTCTAATGATATCCTGCGATTCTAAATAACACCTTATTAAATAAGTTCCGTTGTAGAGTATCAATATTTACTATAGGAAGCTTCTTATCTATGTAGACTAGGCGGCCACAATAAAATATTATCTCTGGTTAACTCGATCAAAGCGCCAATGCCGCCCTGCAATCATATTCACAACTTGTTTAACCTCACCGCCCAGTTTTCCATTAGATATTTACGCCAGGATTCGTAATAACAACGCTTAATCGGAGGTCTGACTTATACTGGTTTTCTGAGGTTGTGAATAATAGCCTAGACTGTGTTTGGTCAGTTACTGACAGATTAGATAATCTGGGCAATACCGATGTGTTCAATAACAAAGGTATTGCGTTATTTAGTATCAATGATAAAGCTTATCTTGATACTGGAAGGCGCCGCAGGGCTTGTCTATACTATTCAAATAAGCAGCATTTGCTGTTTATCAATGTAGCATTTACGCTGTTACTTCTGATTTTATCTCGCCATAACACTTTTTTATTTATTTTCACGGAGTTTGTTGCAAAATCTTTGATTATGTTGACATCTGGAATTCACATTCACTTGAGTTGCAATAATGCAAATGGATTTCGAATAGCGAAATTTAACCGAAAGCGACATCAATGTCGTTTCACAAAATCAACGATACTGCGTTTTTTCTTAAATTTACTTAAATAGGACCCTAGTAATCTATTCCCATTTATATAAATGCCATTTTACGAAATTAAAATATTTATTTAAAATACATGAACAAGACTATCGATAAATGTAGACAGATCATTGCTGTTAATGTCTATTTGTTTTATAGAAATAGTTTCATATTATGTAGAATAAGAAATATGTAATCCTTAGAAATACACATATCAAAAATATGGATCAAAATTTCTTTTACCATCTTTATATGCATGACCAGACTGTAAAGCTATTTGATCTCCTCGTTTATCTGTTACGACATAATCTGTCTATCAATCCAGAAGATTTCCATACTATTTTATAACAAACTTAATCTCCACCCACAAAACTAATCGCCCTTGCTACGTTGCTACCAAATCCATCGTATAATGATTTATAGCATCGCTTCTGATTTTTAATAAGAATTCGTTGGGCTACCGTTCCTGGGAGATTTATTAAAGTCAATAATGCAATTAGAATGAATTATGATCGATAATAACCTAGTAGTTGAATGAAAATGGGAATTTGGTGCATACTGATAAGTACGTTCAAATAACTTAATTTACTATGCATAGGCAACTTGTAAGGTAACAATCAAGAAACCGTTAAATGATATGTGAAATACTTAGTATAAAGCTTACTTTCACACAAACATTACCTAAAAGAATCTAATTTAATCATCATCTTTTCATATTTAGGCGGACGGTGACATTTAAGCTTTAACCCTTATTAGGGCACTGGTAAAATAGTTACCACCTAATTTTGAACCTTATTGCTGTAAGATTAGATGGAAAACCAATGAAAAATTGGATTACCCTCTGCCCTATTAAGGGAAAGGCATAGAGCGCGGCGCAGCGTCGTTCGTTGCGTGGCGGAGGCGGTTATTGCGGTTACACGTGGTTCAGGGGACGTCGCACTAAAAAACCGTGCAGTATAGCGGAGCAAAGGCGGGGTGTGTGACATATGAAGCAGCAATCGACAGTCGACAGTTTCGGAAAAATCAAAAATTCATAACCGCCTCCGCCAAAAGCTTTACGTATTGATGTAGCCTTCAGATGGCAACTTTTTTCATAAAAGCAAGTCACATCAGATAGGTAAGTCCTTATGTTTTGCACTGTTTACTGATCAATGCCTTATACGTTAATTGCTTATGACTGACCCAAAAAACGAATATACAGCTATCGCTAAACCTAAGTTAGCAAAATGGACACCACAAATTTCGTTTCCTTTTCTTGTCAATAACAAGCAATATTGCCAATAATAATAAATTACGTTGGCACGCGATATTGTCATTTTATGTCATAAGCCTAAACTTGGCAAATAAATCTAAAGACCCATAAACTTATTCGGAATGCGTGCGATCAAATGTCAATGCAATTAAACAGGTAATTGGTCGACTTTTGCGGAATTCGTATGACGGTCACAGATCCTTAACCTTTTTTGATATAGGTATGGATATATTTTTATTAGTTGCACTGGGACAATTGATCACAGTGGTCATCAGATGGTTTGTATTGTATCTCTCACAGAACTATATTAGGTCTGTATTATGTCTTACTTGCATATTCGAGCGACAGAGAGGGAACTTTGTTGCCTGTTCTCGGTATGCCCTGTAATTTCACCGGGTTTCTTGATCTTATTCTATTTAGGTTTAGCTAGGCGGTAAGTTAAAAATACAAAATAAACGAGCTTTATGTTACTTAATAATATGGTTATGATAAAATTAATCATGTTTGGACCACGCTGTTCCTTTTTAAAATTGTGACAAGATACAAATCCAAATCAATGGTCCATTTGTCAATTTTCTTGACTACAATAAAATCTTATTTGGGTTATTTTCGTAGAGCTTTATTTTATATAGCTCGCGACCGACAAATTTATTTTTGAGTCTTGCTGAATATAACTGTGTGGATTGAGTATTCGTCTGTGTTCGTATTGTCTCGCGTATGTTCGTGATGTCTCCGTTTCGTGGCGTTAAATGGCGTGTCATCTGCCTCCTCTTTCCTTAGTTTTTTTAAGTTAGTTTTCAGTTTGTAAGTTCGCAATGATTTAATATTCGTACGAAGCGATTTGGTAGTTTCTACTCACAACCCTATAAGTTAGGGCAAATTAGTCTAGGGCCCCTTTGGGGCTCGACTTGGAAAGTCATACAAAAAAAAGGTCTGGTGAAGTTTCGTGTTATCCCTTCACACGCTCGCTATCCCGGCGCGGCGAAACAGTATTGTGTAGTTTTGTCGAGAAGGAAAGTCATACAAAAAAAAAGGTCTCGTGAAGTTTCGTGTTATCCCTTCACACTCTCGCTATCCCGGCGCGGCGAAGTCTTGTGTAGTATTGTCGAGAATGTGGAGCGGGCTTAGCGCCAAAGGGGTGAAAAACTTGTATATTGTGCTATAACGTCTTTGTGTCCCTCCAAAAACACATTTCATCATCTCCCATGTCGTGTATTGTAAGAACAGTTAGCCAAGAAAGTGGTTTATCAATTTTCGACTCTGATTTTAGTAGATTAAGGTTTAAAACTGGAAGACTCCCTTAGCTTACTGTACAAGGATATTTATCACAAGTTTGAAGGCTTACGCAAACGATGATGTCCTGGCTCGCGCATGATCAATCAGTGTTAAAGATTGTTCGAATGTGATTTAAATAAAACTGCGGTCAACGGTTACTGTTACGAAACAGATTATCTCAAAAATATCGTGTTCCTTAGCAGAAACGATATGAAATATGATTGATATCTTAATTTATAATGTTGAAAATAAATTGCGATTGTCTGTCCTGTTGTGTAGAATCAAAACATTTGTAGGCGAAGTTGTTGCCGCTTACAATGTAGCACAACTGCTGCCAAGTCGCGTTGCGCACGCGCGACTCAGCAATTACTGTTGTGCGAATTAGAAAGACAAGGGTAGATTTTTCCCGTCTCGATTCCCATCGCAGCGGCAATTGTACTAGCCCCGCTACGTTAGTCTAACGCTCGTTCGATAAATTACGTAACTAACTTTACAACCCACTTGTTGGCCAAGTGGTGACGTAAAATTGTGTACAAAACACGAGTCGTGAAACAGAAAGCCCTCTCTCGCATATTTATGACCCTCGCCTGCGGCTTGGGCCTCAAACATCTGCGATATCGGCCTTTCTTTGTTTTACAACCCTTGTATCGTAATGTACTATTCCGGTTTTATAATTCCTGATTCAGATTAATTTATTTCATGACAAATTTGCATTTATTACATCAACATGCACTTGCCCTTTTCCATTTATATGCAATGGGGTCGACGCAGCATATCGTTTTCTTCCATACATCTTTGTCACGCGTCATCTCGTCATTCACTTCCTTCCTATTGATATTTTTCTCAACCATTCGTTCGCATCTTGCATCTATCCACATTCACACCTAACACTCTTCTCGTTACATGACTTTCATCCCTCTTCATTACGTCCCGTGCCACGCTGGCGCTCTAAGCTTCTCGGCAAATTAGAACAAGACACAGATTTGCTTTTATGTTTTGTTGTGATTTCTTTTTTAATTGTTCTTGTTCTTCTATTTATGCTTATTTCTCACTACGTACAATAGGTTGTCTTAATTACTGTTCTATAGGCTTTTATCTCTTTTAAATTTATTCTTCGCCGTATACACTTACCAACAATTGACACCTTTCTTGTTGTGAACTATAATCGAGTATCAAGTACTGGGTCAGTCGGTGTCGAAGACTGGCACGTTTTACTTTATTTGTGAATGCGATTCATATTCTGTGAATGATCATTTTGTCGTAAAAGCCTATGACACTATAGCTGTCACACGATACAAACAAATGGTTTATTATTGGCATTGGCACTCCTATCGCGTGGTAGATCTGGCAGAGATAATGTCCGAGAGAGTAAAATCGTAGTTAGAGAGCCAATGTCGCTATTGAATATTAATTCAATTTCATTCAATTCATCAATCAAATTCAATCAGTAAGTACGACTAAAAGTAACAAGAAAATTATAAAAACATAGCACCGTTTGTAGATTAACTTAATCATTATCTTAATTCTTTAATGCAATCGTCAGTACAAAAAAAAACAATTATCACGAATTTTGTAAAAGTACTTGTAACATAAGTAAGTATCGAGATTATCAAATTTCCTGATGTCATCCTTTAATTTTGTAATTTAAATTAATTAAGTTATTTATTGTTATAGCGGCTATAATATATATTCTGTAAAGACTGTCTGCCTATTCCGGTTCATGACATACAACCCACTGATAGATGGGTGGACGGAGGAACAGCAGAGTCTCAATAATAAGGTTCCGTTGAGACGCTTTGTGTACGGAACCCTAACATCTTTATTCAATCCGTTGACAACAACATCATTAAGAAATATTTACCAAAACATACAATACAAATACTCTTTATTACACACCTCACACAAATAAAACAGTTACGAAACAGGCGGTCTTAACGCTAACGAGCGATCTCTTCCAGAGAATCTTTGGGTAGCGGAAAAATAAAATATATTGCTGAAATTATTATGACTCAGATGAAAAAATAATTTAAATAATAAACAATTTTATTTTTGGTTCTACTTTCTCGTTTATTCTCTATGACCATAATGACGTCCACAACTTCAATAGGCTCAATTAGATGTAGTCACATTCTGTGCGATCACTTGATGTCAATTACATCCTGAGACGAACCATAAAAGCTAGAGCCCTCTTCTAGAACACGCTACTCATAAAAATGGACCTAGATTTGGTGGTTGTTTAACAAAAGCAATCGATTCTTGGAACGCATATTGGCGCTTCAGTGCATTCCGAAGGAATATGAACGGCAATCTATTTTGATTGTTTTTGGATATAATTTGGTTTGTGTCTCACTCAAGTGCAATAAAATGTGTCATAAAATCTACCAAGTTTTCTGTATTTCAATTACATTAAGTTAAGTACTATATCAAATTAAGTTAGTTTAGTTTTTAATTAATTTGTTATATTTTGCCTAATTGTTTTTATTAATCACATAAATGGTTCAATTTAACAAGTCTTACCATGACATTTATGGCTTCAGAACCTGGGTAAAGATAGTCAACAACAACTGTCATTAACACTATAATGAAAGTGAAAATTACCTACTTACAAAGCTCGTTAATTTTATTTCAATTTTGTAAAGGTAAGTAACAATAACAAATAGGCAAAGACTTTTGCATTTATAATATTAGTCATTTCCCTAGGAGCCCGGAGTCCAATTTGAATTAATTTTACGAAAGAGAATGCCGTCTGACTTCGAACCCAGAGGGAATACGAGACCTTGTTGGATTTACACCGGGTTTTCATTACAAGCGCAGAAAAAAAAAACAAATTCTGGATCTGCGCCTCCTTGGGTTCTCACGATGTTTTCCTTCACTGAAATGCTATTGTTAAACATCAAATGAAATTATATTATTGTTTTTTTTTTGAAAGTCAGTCGAGGTTCAAACCCACGACCACCAGATTGGAAGTCGCGGGCCTTCCCGCTTGGCTACAGTGACTTTTATTTTTATAATATGAAGGGTACTTACACGGAAATAACATGTAACAAACACGCAACAAACCACTATGAACTACGAGGGCTGTTCCGAAAGTTTTTACCTGCTCTCACTCTATTCATGCGATATATGTGTTGGGGTGAAACTATTGATGAAAGTCGCTTGGGTTTTTTTTTATTGTGTTTTAAGTACGACGTGTCAACAGCTTTATCGACACAATACCAATTTTGTGTTGCGGGCCAATATTAATTAATACGTCACCACAACTAAACGAAATTTTATACACCGCAAACTATGAATCTTCCCTGTCTTTACCCACGTAATCTGTTTCGATTGCATGAAAATTAGCGACAATGAGCAGGTGTGTCGAATATTACTCTAGGTCGCGAGACTAGGGACTGGTCATCATCACAAAAAATCTTTAAAAAAATCAGCAAAACTAAGTTAGAAAGTCATCCCGGGCATTTTCAACTACAGTTGTTAGGGAATTCGTTGCCAAAACTATTTTTAGGTATCAAAAATAGTACTATTTTCGCAAATTTTTAAAAGGCCTTTTGGTAAAAGAAATGTTGTGAAAAAAATACTCGCTGCTTACTAACGATTTTATCTCAGCTCATAACTATTGAAATTACCCACATAATGGTGTAAATAAAACATATATCACATGAATAGAGTGAGAGCAGCTAAAAACTTTCGGAACAGCCCTCGTATGTCTAGTTCTTAAAATTTTCAGAGCCAGTTTGCACCTTTTTTATTATTTATATTAGGTTGCTTTATGTTTTGAAGTTTAAAGGGACTTGAAATGTTTTTCCGTGTACCCTTTACATTAGCCTGGGTACAAAATTGATTTGTACGTAGATTCTGTCGGCCAATTATTTTCAATTACCACTTCGCGCTCCATTTAGTATTGCGATGATATTGGGAGCATAGTCATGTCAAGGAAACGCGATGATTCCTGATACCCTATCCTAATTGGGACCATGATTGATCGCTTGCCATTATATTTAAGCTAGCTGATATAATAGCCTGCTTATTTGAGTGTAGAAACAGCCAATATAGGCGATGTATTTGTACAGTAAGCGAAGAAAGTTTTCTACCTCTTTTGACTTTAGTTTACTTTCAATAGAGTTGAAAATGAGTATGACACTGTTTTGGCTGACTGTACAGTCAGCAGCAGAAGAGGATTAAGTTATCGGCTATCGTGGGATTCGCGGGACAAGGTGCGGACATGGGTTCCATCCTTATTTTGTTGACATGCCATTGATTCGCACGAAGCGCTTTGCTTCCCGTTTTCTTGCGAGGACAGTAAAGGAGAGGAATTCTCTTCAGGCAAAACTTTTCCCAGATACTTATAACTTGGATCTTTTCAAGACGAGAGTGAAAAAGTGCGCATATATCACCCTCAACCTTATCATCACTTACCGTCAGTGGAGACAAGTGGTCAAATGCTTACCCATTTTATGTGAAAAAAGTAAGAAAAACATGAGTAAATGAGCTATATACAAACAACAAAGTAGAGGCAAGGATGAAGTTTATTTCTTCTCTTTGGCTTTCCTTTACCAACTGTAAGAACGATGTGGGTAAGGAGCCGAAGATTATCTTATTAAGCCTTTATTGCTGTATTATAATGACACGTTTAGTTAATTTTAACCTCTGGAAGTCAGAGGTAATTCTGCTTCGGACTGTAGTGTTGAAATCAGAAGTAATGGACATTTTAGTGCCCCATCCTAACGGAATAGAGAGAGTGGTATTCATTTGTTACATTAGTAGTTGCGACAAGTCACTGTAATCTTCAGCTACTTATGTGTTTTGCCGCACCTCGTTACCTACCTTTTATAGGTACATATTACAAAGAGACATGCAATTGCAGTGTCAAAAGTAACATACTAACGAAAAACTCGATTGCATAAACGCATTTATAATGTTAACAAATTAAATTTCAATCAAGATCTGAGCAATACCTATTATCCATAAATTTAAATACATGTAACTGATGTTAACCTGATGTTCTCATTTGAATACAACGGTCATAAAGACGTAAATAGACATGCACAAAGATGACATCAATGCAATGCATTCATCATTGCACAGTCGGCATTCGAAGTAGATACGCATATGAAGAGGTCAAAAGCTCCTATTTATACCTGGAAGCTGACTGGGAGTTCCAGGAGTGGTCAGAGAGGGGCTCGTGGGAGAGCTGTCCGTCTAGCTGCCTGGCTTCAAAGCCAGCCGTAAAAACTTAACGACGCTGAACTGCATCCACACGGGTGTTGCTAACAAGAGGTCTGCACTGTTGGCTTCGGTCCCAGCACGAACGCCTTCCATTCCAAAGGTCCGGGAACCCATGGTCCCGAGATAGGGAAAGGACGTAAAATAATAGTAACAAAAGCTCTCATTCCCTTACAAAATGATTTTGACCTCTTAATATTATGCATAACTAATTCTGAAGCAGGCTGTACTTTACGCATCGTAGATCTAGTGCATTAAGTTTTCTGCATACAATCGAGATTCTTGAAGATTGCTTGTGGTTGTGGCCGGCCAATGTAGGTATTGACGATAAGAAAAAAAGGTTTGTTTTTATCTTGTAGTGAGAAACAGAAAACACATTCGTGGATCTCCGAGATCAGTTAGATCAAAGATTAAATGGGACAATAACAGATATTATTGGTTTTGTATGAGGGATTGGCGAAGTACACAGAGACTATTTGGATAGTTCCATATTTCAAGTTCGTCTTTATTTTTGATATTGTTAATTCAAGGATCAAACGTAAGCTGGAGACGTGACATTATTTAGTTAGAAACAAGAACCTCTTTGTGTCTCATTTTCATCGTGGCCATTATTTCACCAATTCGACAATTGTCACGCTGCTGATGCCGATGCTCACCAGCAACCATTTATTTACACTTGATGACTCAGAAATTTGTACGTTGTATTATCATTGTCAGATATTATTTGTCGAGTTGGTGAAATAGGGTTAGATACAAATCGATTAATGTTTCTGTTTCCTTGACCGTAACTACTCCTACCGTAAATAATGACAATAGTAAAAATACACACGAGTGCTATTTCGGTTCAATTACTTCAATTAATAACAAACTTGGCAATTGATTGAAGTTTATTTATATGCCGTATACGTGAATTATCATTCATCATCTCTCCTAGCCGTATTCGGCCACAGCGACTGCTTTTTACTGCTGAGAGCGTCGCTGGTGCGCTCTCAGGTGACTGATATAGCCAATTTTTGAAGAAGTCAGCACTCCTCCGACATAGTTGTATGGTATGGCCGCAGGTGGTCTGGCCTTAAGCTCGTCACGCTTAGCGTCAAGTTCTGCGCGTCGCCTAATTTCGAAATTGTTCACCCGACTGAACACAGTTTGCCTCCAATCTGATCGGCCACTGGCTGACGTCTCCCAGGTGGAAGGATCTATATTGGTTCTTTTCATGTGGCGTTTCAGCACGTCCTTGTACCGCAAATATTGGCCACCTTGTTTTCTCTTGCCATTCTGCAGTTCGCAGTAAAAGATGCGCTTCGCCACTCTAGCCTTGGACATGCGGGAGACATGTCCGCACCAACGCAGCTGTTGCCTCATTAGATATGCCTCAATACCAGCTACATTAGCTCGTCTAAGGACTTCGGTATTCCTGACACGTTTAGTAACACGCTTTGTCCACTACAAAGTACTATAAAGATATGATGAGATCCGCTTCAGCAACCTTAAGTAATAATTCTGCATAGTATATAACCCTAAAAAAGATCATCCCGGATGACCCAGATTCCTAGCTGGCTCAAATGATATATCACTATTACTCTTTTTTTGTGGTTTGGTAGCCTATTGGTAGCGCATTGAGCCGACAAACCAAAGGGGTTCGATTCCTGTATTAGGAAGCGTGCGAGATCGTGGTTCATTTTTTTCTTGGTATCTATCTGTTCTCTGTATCAAATAATTGGGGATCATTATCATATCAAAACATTTCTAAATTCACAACATACTTCCCCACACGCTGCACCATACGCGGAAGGCATTCGTGAAACGTCCACTGTCATGACATGAGTGATTGTAAACGTGGACACAATGATGTAACAAATGGACTGCCGCGCTGGCAACGTGTGAAAATATTGTGATAGATGACGCAGAAATTGTACTGAACACCTGCGTCTATGGGATTTCTATACTTACAAAATACTTGAGTAGTTTTTTTAGAAATATAACATCTAGTACTCTAATGAAATACTTCTAGAATTCTACGATTCGAAAAACAAACTTCCCAAAAGTTCTTAGAGATGTCGAATTCAAGTGAAGTGGCATGCGCGAAAGTTTGGCAGAGTTATATTTAAAAAAAAGCATCGAACATTTTTTGCACATCGCAATTTCTGAATACATACAAGTATTTCATACCAAGCAAACGATGCGTTGTCATGTATATTTAACCAACAGCTGTTTACTAAGGTAGCAATCAAAACAACACAATGCTGATAAATGAAATAAAACCCTAAGGGCTTTAAATGCGACTGTTTTATTTCATTATAAACATTAATATACATATGTGGAAGGTAAGATTGATAGATAAGCAAAGGCACCGACACAAATTAAAAAGCAACATGGTACCTACACAGATCTTTCGATAATGTGTCCAGTGAGCGAAACACATTTACTACACACATTCAGAAAGCTAATGACATTTTGATATTAAAAGCTCATTAACATCCAATAATAGAAATGCTTCAATGCGCCTTGATGATGGAAGCCCTTCTCCCATCAGTCAAGATCACTGCTCATTAAGTTAATTATAGTTAAAATCGACATTCACCTCTCTTTCGAAGCCCTGCAATAAAAAGAAGACAACGTAAATTCTTTCGTATGAAAAGAAATTCCCTTAGATAATTAAGGCCACCACTAACCTCTTAGTTATAGCTTAATTAATGCTTTCTTATAACCAGTGATTAAAACAACTAACATGCAACCCAGAGGAGCAAAGGTGTTAAAACTTCAACAACATTTATAAAGTTCTTCCGTTAGAGAAAAAGAGGCGGAGGCATTCAGTTTTAAATGAATAATTGCTTTTACACATGCTATCTTACAGTCCCAAAGTATTTACGGTTCCTAAACTATCATCAAATCGTATGTATAAATCATACACTTTGGTATCTTAATGAGATCCATCTATTATTAGTTTGATAACATTGAAATCTTCAGAAAAGGATAAAATATATATTTATATTTTTAAATACCGCACATTCTTAAGATCCCTGCAGCTTAAAATAGTAATCGTGTTGAAAGATAGTTTAAGTATTGTTATTCATAACTGTTAAATTGCATGATCATTATTATATGTATGACTATTATGTATTTATCGAATTTTACGTGTTATTATTTATGATGAAATGATACGTAGGTTATTAGAAATAATTTAGGTCAACTTCCTTGATATGTTTCAAATTTGTCTCAGTACGATACGACACTAAAGCACGTACAGTGGGCCTCATAAGTAGCTGGACACTTTGGGACTTTGTCGCTTTCACCCGTTGGAGATTTTGTATGACAGTTTAAACATGACGTTAAGCGACACGGCACAAAGGTGTTCTGCCCCTTGAAAGGCTGACCGTACAACGAACCAAAAATACTATTCCCTACTAACTTAATGTCAAACCATCTTTGCGTTGACTAAATCCCAACATCTCCAACCTAATACTTAAAATGTCATTAAAAAAGATTCCGTTGCACGCTATTAAACTAAATATTCCTCCAGCGGATGTACAAATTGTGGTCCTGGATTTTATAATCGCGAACATAACGTTAACAGACAAGATTTAATTTAAAAAGTGGCTAATAACACAGTAGCAAAGTCAATTTTAAAGGATATAAACAATCCTTTGATTAAAAGTTATTAACAATAAACTTAATAACTTATTGAGGACGCCAACAATTATGCGAAGACGAAGTAAACATAAAGACGCTAGTCTTGGTTTTAATTTAAAAGTAAAAAAACTTTTATTGGCCAAGAGATGATAGAATTAAATGTATTTCGGAAGTTGTAACGGGAGCAAGTATCAAAACATGAACACATTTTAAAATAATGGATAGAATAAGGCGTTATTTGTTGTGGAAATCCATGACAAGTTTCTAGAACAATATTCCTTTGCTATTCCGCTAAACGTGTGGATCTATCGACTTGCGTATTTTTGCATGCAGTTAATTAAGTGCATGCAAAAATACATTTTAAGATTTTATAAAACAAAGATTATGAAACAGAAAATAAAACACGAACTATGCAGATAAGGAATGTAAAGTTCAAGATAAGTATTTTTTTTTTCACGAGGCAAAAACACACGATATAAATAGTGGCTTAATATACAAAGAAGGCATTAACGGTACATGGGTTTTTTGCCAACATCCTACTTGCTTCGTAATACAAATACCTCACACTAGTACAAATCTTAATAGAAAATTAAAATTCAATTCTAAATTATCGCGAATAGATTGATTTGGTGAAAGTGGGACTTCATAATAAGCTTTAATTAAATTCGTATTTAAAAGTCTTAGACGTCAGTGACTTGGTGATTTTTATTCAATCTTTTGTTAAAATATTTCACCAGATTTTTTCTACACTCTTCTAAATGACAATGATTTTTAATCATACATGGCTAAAGATTGAATTTGCATGTAGAATTTGAATTTAAAATATTGTATAGAAAGATTGTTTGACCTATAATATTTTCATTCTAGGGGGAAAATAATGCATTTCCAATAACATTCTGGTCGTTCCGTTAAACCAGATGTAGTCCGATTTGTCCTACGATTTTGTTCACATCGTAGGACAAACCGGACAAAAAAATCCGTTTTGTTCTACGATGTGAACAAATCGGACATGAAAATCCGTTTTGTCCTACGATGTGAACAAAACGGACGGAAATAATAAGAAGTTCGTTTTGTCCTACGATTTGTTCAACGAGTAGAACAAAACGAACTGCTAATAGGTATTCTGGTTATGGAATGAGCTCCTTTTCCCGAGGGGCTAGATTATGGGGTTCTTCTAGATAGGATTGATATATTTTTTTAGGGTCGGCAACGCGCATGTGATACACCTGGAACTCCATGTGTCCATAGGCTGTGGTGACCGCTTACCATTAGGCGGGCCATACGCTTGTTTGCCACCAACGTGGTAGTAAAAAAAAAATAGAACTAGACGAAAAAAAAAGAACTGCTATTAAAATGTGATATGTAATTGTAGAAATGAACTTTGGCCCCGACGGGAATAATTCTATTCTGAGTAAATTGTTACATCAATGCATGTAGTTTCTCAAAATCAGATGCTAACATTTAGGCTGTGCAAACTATGTAGCTGAGTTGGATATGAGGTGCAGCACCTCTGTCGATGGCCCTGAGGGCCTGAGGGCCCTGAGGGCCCTGTGGGTGAGGGCGGTATAGGTTGCATCAGCCGTGTCTATAATCTAATGTTATCTTTAAACGAGTAATTATTATATATACATTTTAGGGGTCTTGGAAACGGCTACTCTAACGATTTTAATGAATGCTATGTGGGGGCTTTGAAAGCCGCACGATCCCACCATAGCAAAGCATCCACTCCTTGGAATATGACCTAACTAGATGATACGCCGAGCAAAGCGCGGTCTCCCATGTACTTTTGTATTCATTGCTCAACGTTTTTCTATTCGACACTAGATTTCGCTACGTTGACAATAAGAGTTGTTAAGTTAACGTTATGAAACATAAAATATTTAAGTTGAATTACGTGCACAATCGGTTTGCTACTCCACACTAGATGTCGCTGTGGTAATATTCTCATTGCAGTTTGAAACGACGGTGTTACTCTTGCATGAACGAGTCCTTCATCATTGTCCGACAAAGACGTCGGTACACTGATTTTTAAAGAAAAAAATAATTACGTCGTAAACTATTGACAAGCTGTCATAATTACAAATTCATGAAAAAATATTTGTTGTGTCAGTGTTGTGTACGTTTATTTCAGGAATTCCACTAATTGCAAAGATGTAAGTTATCAACTAGATGAAGTGATGACTACAGCTAAGAGCTCAATGTGAGTAGTTGTCCCTGAAAAGTACCCAATAAGTAAGGTAGCACGACCAAGACAGTAAGCTTATACGGCTGGAGAAATTAGTGGTTTCGAATTAGAAGTCGGTAGAGGAAGTACGAGTAAACTACTTTGGATAGCAAATATGTAAATTCGTCACTGTTCAACAAACATGAGACCAACCAGTTTCATCATCATCATTTTATCAGCCGAAGGACGTCCACTGCTGGACAAAGGCCTATCGAAAAGAGTGCCAGTGACCGGTGGACTCCCATGACGTTTATCAGGTCATCATTACACCTTGGGTTGGGGGGCCGGTCTACTACACGCTGTGCCTTCCGGTAAGTGGTCGCCACTCAAGAACCTTTCGGTCAGCGCTGCCATTTATGAACAAGTAAATAAACAATACCTCATAATGTTGGAGCTATTATTTTTACAAAACATTTTTCATTGAATATATTTAAGGTAATGCCTCTATTTGGTAAACTGCGTCCCCCTTGTAAGAGACGGTTACGTCTTCTGTGCACGAAAAAATGACCAGATACGCCACTCTTCGGGATTGTCTTTTTTGGACATATTTCGTTGAGTTTTATTCATATTTCTGTATTATTTGAAGATAAACGCTTTAAAATTCAGTTGCTAGATTTGCCCGTAAACAACGTTGCAAATTAATAAAAATCCAAATGTAAAAATTCAGTTTTTAGATTTATCCCTTTGTATACACACAACTACCTAGTTGGATGCCAGATTTAACCATTCTAGGTCACCCGGAAGTCACCATCATGTCAGCCGAAGGACGTCCACTTCTGGACATAGGCCTCCCCCAAAGATTTGCACAATGACCGGTCCTGCGCCACTCTCATCCAGCGGACTTCCGCGACCCTTACCAGGTCATCAGTTCATCGTGTGGGGGAAGTAGTCAAACATTTCAATGTGACAGAGTGAGTCAGTCAATCAGCCATTCGGTATAAATATAGTAATTTTTGGAAGTCATAATCTCCTGGACGATAAGAGTTTTTACTGAAATTCAGGATTTGGTAATAGGAAGAAGGTCTTATAAGTATAAGTCGTGGGAAGTTGTGTGTAGGTCAAGTAGCATTTTAAATTATAGAGAGGTCGAAAAGTGGCCCGATATGGTCCGTGTGATGTGGTCACACTAACGGCTACCCTGTCTGGCTTTGCAAACTTGAAGTACTTAGTCTGTTTTCTTTTTGTGACCTGCGGCACATAATAGTATTACATCCTGCGGCCTCAATTATTAGTATGCTTTATTGTATCGAATTAAATTTGTAAATAGCTCTTATTTACGGAAACCTTATTAACAACAACAGGATTTTTAGGGTTCCAACGCCAAAATGACAAAAGCTGAATCCTTATACTTATAATAGTGGTTTTAAATTAGGACTAGTAGGTACGGAACCCTTTATTGTGCATGAATTATTAATAGCATGCATGGCTTGATGGCCTGTTTAGCATAGTTGGTAGTGACACTGGCTCCGAAGCTAGAGGTCCCGGGTTCGAATCCCGGCCAGGGCATTATTTGTGCATTTAGCATGGATGCTGTACTTGGTTCTTGGATGTTTTCTATGTATTTAAGTATCATCATCATCATCATATCAGCCAAAGGACGTCCTCTGCTGGACATAGGCCTCCCCCAATTTCATGGGGGGTAAATGCCATAAGCTCCATGTATTTAAGTATGTATTTACCTATATAAGTAAGTATATCATCGTCTAGTACCCATAGTACAAGCTTTGCTTAGCTTTGCTTACTTGTCATTAGCTGTCAAATTTACTATTGACCGCTACCGCAGGCCGCGCCAGTGTCATTCAGGCCTTATACGCCTGGCGGCTAACCATAAACAATCTCTTTAATTTGGGCGGGTAGTCGTTTATCTACTATTTGACATGACGTGAATATGACATTGAAGCAAATAATGAAGCAAATATATGACAAGGACAACAACTCTATATCCCGCTCTGTCGCCCTTATTTCATTTAGTATCTGACCATCTCGCTCGGTAGCGGTATTATTATTTGACGTCTTCTCTGGGGTACTTTGAGTTTGAACCTAAAATAGCACTTTCAAAACGTCTTTGCAAGAAGGTTAGTGTTAAACTTACACTAATGACAAGTATATTTTTTTTTGTTTGTTTTTGCTGTTTGGCGTGCAACAGCCACACAGAATGATCGGATTGACTCCAAATCGAACGGAGTCGGTGGTCATCATTTTGGTGGCGAGGGTGCCGGTTGATGTCGCAGCATGTAAAACGCGCCTGAAGAGTTATATGTTGTTTATTCGTCACGTAACTAGATACAACTTAAATATTAAATCTACAGAAATCTTCGGACAGAATATCATGTGCTCTTTTTTGTTACATAAATTAACAGCCAAAGACTGTCAACCATTAAGGAGGCAGCAGTCGGACTTTTTGAATGTTCTAAAAACAAAAACTTGACGGCAGCTAATGACATTCTTTTTCAGGTAAAATCGGCGATGAAAGCTTGCGTCGAAAATATGTAATAAGTAAAAATGTAATGTAAGGTTTTACAAGAATCACAAATAAATAGCGTTGACGCTGATGCCGATGAAGGTACATAATCTCGATGTAGACTAGATTTATTTCCAAAAGGTAAGTACTGAATTACAAGTTAAGTTTGTTTAAAAAGATTTTGGTAGAAATAGTTCTATGCGAGAACAAAGAAACAATTACAACTATTACAATTTGGAATTGACGTATCAGCCCTCATACGTCCCACTGCTGGGGACAGGCCTCCTCTCATAGACGAGAAGGAATGGGTAGTAGTTCCCACACGGCCCCACTGCAGGTTCGGGATTTCACTCACGGTGTTCTTCCACATAAGTATCATCAACTCAAATAACGGTGAATATCAAATGTGATATAAGCAACGGTAGCCCAGGTGTTTGAGCATGCAGCTGTCAAGCGGCGCTCGTGGTAAGAAATGTTCGAATCCCGCCTCGTGCCAATTGGAGTTTTACGAACTTATATTTGGTGAAATGAATGCAATAGGGTCCTTAGGAGGTGTTCAATAGCAGATTTGCTTGTTAATAACGTTAAGGATATACTTTCTTCAAAATAAAAATACATTTGCTATAGTAAACTGATACCATTGGTAGTAGCTACGAACTAAGAATAAAGAAACTATTTGAACAGGAACTTTAATTGTTAATTTATTCTTTCAGGAACTCTGTAAATATAAATGATTAAGATTGACCAGGTGCTAAGTGCCATAATACAAATGCGGCCTCCGCTCAAAAACTCGTCTTTCCCCGCTGTTAAGAGTACATGATCACTAACTGTAGAAGATTTTTTTCATGAGCTGACATCATTACTAAGGTAAGGTAGTCTATTTGCAAGTAACGAAATTAGGCTCAGATAATTTTAGAAGAATTGATCACAAATATATTAGGTAGGTATATGTTACGGGCAACTTCATTACTGTATAATTATTACCAGTCTGTATAGGTACGTTACGACCGTATAAAATGGGAGGGGCTAGTAAAACAGTATGTACTCGTATGTGTGTGTGGGACAAATCTTGCATCTGAATTCTAGAGCTAGAGTTATCTTCAATAGATTCAGCTGAAATTTGGCAAACTCAAGGAAGCATGGAGACAGAAGTTGGCTATCATCATCATCATCATGTCAGCCGAAAGACGTCCACTGCTGGACATAGGCCTCCCCCAAAGACTTCCACAATGAACGGTCCTGCGCCACCCGCATCCAGCGGACACCGGCGACCTTTACCAGGTCATCGGTCCACCGTGTGGGGGGCCTGCCCACGCTACGCCTTCCGGTACGTGGTCGCCACTCGAGAACCTTTCCGCCCCAACGGCCATCGGTTCTACGTGCTATGTGCCCGCCCACTGCCACTTAAGTTTAGCGATTCGGAGGGCTATATCGGTCACTCTGGTTCTGCTGCGGATGGCCTCATTCCTGATGCGATCACGCAGAGAAACTCCTAACACCAGAGAATCTCCATTGCTCTTTGGGTGACTTTGAGCCTTCTTATGAGGCCCATAGTAAGCGACCACGTTTCAGTGCCATATGTCATCACTGGCAACACACACTGGTCAAAGACTTTTGTCTTGAGACACTGCGGAATATTGGACGAAAAGATGTGCCGTAGCTTCCCGAACTCTGCCCAGCCGAGTCGGATTCGACGATTAACCTCTTTCTCGAAGTTGGACTTACCTAACTGTAGACGATTACAAGTTGGCTATATTGACATCTAAAATTCAGAAGATAAACCCTTCGTGTTTGAACTCTCCGCAAGTGATAGGGTTCACTTTTTGACACCAAGAAACAAATGCATACACCCCTCACGATCAACAAAGCGCATCCTCGGGCCTGCCTGATGGTAAGCAGACTGAAGGACGCTTGCGACTTCAAAGTTTACGTTGCTTTCCTTTTATACATTTTAGGATTCGTTGTGTTGACTGCTAGGTATTGACATAGGACTCTTACTCTCAGCACATCGCGTCCTCGAGAGCTCTGGCCGCCTTGCTTACCAACAGGAACACAACACCACATACCCATTTACAGAGCAATAAGTGTGTACGAGTAGTAGGCTAATATATGAAGATGTAGCAAAGGCGATGAACTATCACAGTTCTCTACTATATCTACTGTTTTCATATAGTTCGATAATTATTATAGGGAATAAATACATAAGGAATCTAAGGAACTCTCAGATATTATAGGCAAGTCGATGGCAATTTCGGTGTTTTCTGCAGTCAATAAATACTCAGTTCTCGGAGAGCCTTGGCGTAAAACTAAATTGAAGGCGTTTTTTTAGGGTTCCGTAGTCAACTAGGCACCCTTATAATTTCGCCATGTCCGTCTGTCTGTCTGTCTGTCCGTCTGTCTGTCCGAGGCTTTGCTCTGTGATTGTTAGTGCTAGGATGCTGCAATTTGGCACAGATATATAAATCAATAAAACTGACAAAGTGGTAAAATTAAATCTAAAATAAAATGTTTTAAGGGTATAACTCGCCTACACATGCAGTAGAGAAGATTTTTTTGCTTCAATCCTATGGTGTGGTTTGTTGTTGGTTAATTTTATATATGAACTGTTAAGTTATTTTTGACCCCCCGATAGCCATTTACCAAACCGCTTTGAGCTGAAAGCGATACCCATAAAAGAGGTAAGTGTCTCGAAAGCACGTTTGGGTAATCTGCTTTTAGAAGCTACCAACAACACGAAGATAAATATTATGATATTTGTTTGAACAAAGTTGTTATCATCATCACCCTATTATGTCCCACTGTTGGACAAATGGGACCGTGGGACGGGCAGCAGCATCCCTGGAGTGCGGTGGAGACACTGCGATCGCCAACCCGCATGCCAAACGTGGTGATTATGGCATTTACCCCCCATGAAATTGGGGAAGGCCTATGTCCAGCAGTGGACGTCCTTGGGCTGATATGGTGGTGGGGATGGTGGCCTGGACAAATGCCTGCTTTCACAGTTGAGCAGGAATGAGCAGTAGTCCCTACGCTGACTCGGGTTGCTTGGGATGGGACTTTACATACACCTTTGAATTTCTTCGCTGACTTTTGTAGGTTTCAAAGTACAAATGCCAAAGTAAGTATTGGCACTAAGAATATAAGTAAATGATTAAAAAGTAGTATACGTACAGTTAGCGTCATATAGTACATGTCAGCCAAAGTGGCCAAATAGTTCGATACACCATATATTTTGTATGGTGTTCCGAAGTATTTGGCCCCTTTGGCTGCTACGTACTATATCACGCTGACTGTACCACGCCATGACTGCCCAACAGCATGCCCTGATCATGCAAATAGGAGCTTTTACTTGAACATTGCCACACGCAACACATGGAGCTGACCTGGACTACTGTGAGTAGAATATAAGCAATTATATTACGGATTCGGGTGAGATTATCGTGCTTGACGATATGTACTAAGGCCAATTACTTTATTTATTTATTTATTCGGGATGGCGGCTCTGAACAGCAGCTCATAATGGTGAATTCGACACTTTCAATCTATATAATTATTTAAATTGGCCAGTGAAATGACATGCGGTAGAGTCGTAAGGCCGGTTATGCGACCCCAGAGGCGGCTTGCGACCACCTGGAAGACGTGGTTTTATCAAAGATATTAATATTTTTACAGGCCCCCATAGAAACAGTGACTTGGTTAATTTTTATATAGAGTAGCTGTCGTCGGAATCTTTTCCGTCCCGTAAATTCCGTCACGGATTTCCACTCCGTCATAATATATGAAAGTTTAACTAATATTTTTGTAACTCAATCAAACAAAAACGGCTAAACGAATTTGCACACAGATAGGGCTGTAACCTGAGATAAATACCGATACTGGTTAGTTGATGAGCCGGACGGAAACTAGTCTTTAAATAATAAATAATTTTATATACCATTAGGCTTCTTTCTGCTGCTGCTGCTTGGACAGACGTCCAGGGCTCGGAAACCGGCATTTTTTTTAAACCCGGGTCATATGTTCGTGTTTTTGTCGTAAGTTTCGTGTTTTAGGAAAAATTCTGGAATTATGTACAATCAAACAAATAAATATACAAATATCAATCATTTAATGGCATAAAATTGAGAACATGTTGGTTTACTTTTTTTTATTAAAAATGGGATTGCTCTTGGCCAGCATCTAGCCAGGGGGCAAATATGAGGCCGACGATGAAGCGAGCTCACCCAGAAGATGCCTATTCACTCGTGCCTTAAAAAGGTCCAGGTTATATGAACTCGGAAATACAGACGCCGGCAGAGAATTCCAAACCTTAGAAGTGCGCATGCGCTTTACGACAGATAAATACATAATTATTTCGTTTTATTTGTTGTAACGTGTAATTTTGTGATATATGTAGTTGCAATAGCTTTTCTCAATATTATCGTGATACTAAAAATATTCACGCATGTGCCTAAGGTAAGCAATTTTAAAATACTTCTATATATTGTAATCTCTATTTGCTAGTAAGCTTCGTGCAGTTTAACACCAGACCTAGCCATTAGTTTAGCTGTGTTTAACCGACTAAAATTTCATTTCGTCTTTGTCTTTAAATAATTTTATTTTATTTATTATAAATTATGTACAAGCTCCCCCTTGACTTGGCCCAGCAGTAGGGCTGCCTGACTGACAACCTTAGAAAAAAAGTAAATATGTTCAGCGATGATTCTTTGCTATATTGTTCGGTTTATAACCGACTTCAAAAAAGGAGGAAGCCCTATGTTTCACTCACTGTATGTATTTTTAACCACGACGGAACGGCTAAGATATATATGCGTTCAGGGTCAGAGGTTGTATGTTTGTTTGTTTGTGCAATATCTCCAAAACGGCTTGACCGCTTTGGATACAGTTTTATGCAATGAATTACTGGTTCATTCGGGACGAACTTCAAATAATAAATGTTACAACGATAACAAATAAATGTTACAAAGATAACTCACCAGGGGCTCTGAAGTTAAATTTTCGCTTGAAAGTTCGTTTGAGCGCATTTTCTCTGGAACTGCCTGACCAGTGTGGACAATTTTGATAGGGCTTAGTGAAGATTACAAGATCTGATGATAGAGCACAAAAAAATAGTTGAGAATGTACAGATGTAAGGTATATTTTTGTCTGTTTTTGGGCCCTTTTGTTTATGTTTGGTTAGGAACCGTTCTTAATGAACTTCTGAAAGTCTGATGATGAAGTAGAACAACATCACAAAATACCGTTCGAAGAAACATAGCTACTTAACCGCTTTTGGGCTCTTTACATTGTGTTTGCTGAGTAGCTTCTGTACAATGGTCTGCTGAAGTTCTGATGGATCAGAATAATATTAAAGGGAATTTTGTTAAGGGGTAATTATTTAGTGAACCATGTTTAAACTTTAGGACTAGTACGATTTGTGTATAAAAATTCCCCAATATAAAAAAAAAACTGTTTTGTTAGAATTTATTAAGAAGCCTCTTCATATGAACTGCTGAAGGCCTAAAGAGCAGAACAGCGTCATAGGGATTTTTGTGAAGGCAGTGTTGGGATTCTTTTTTTGCTAGCTTTTACGGAAACGACTGCCATCTGAATTCCCAACACAAGAGGGAAACTATAAATTATTGGGATTAGGCTTCTAAAGAGATTCGGCAACTTGACTGTTAGAAGTTCTCAAGCCACCCGAAGGCCTCTAACTTAGCTTAACGACTGCTGTCATTAGATCAATGGCTTAACGTGCCTTCTAAAGCAAGCTTAGTTAAACACTCAAAGCGGTCGTTTATCCAAGAGTTGACCTGTGCCGACGTAACCTCGCATACTGCACGCGGTATGCAGGCGATAAATGTGACACTGTATTTCTGTTAACTTTTCAGACTTAAGTCATTGGAGCGGGCAAAATGAAAGTTGGCATCAGTTATTTTGGGTTCATAACTCAAAGTGCCGGCCACCGAATCAAAACACTTCCAAACTGTTGTGTGAACCATTCGAAGCATTTCATACAGTGGAAACGATACGACTGAATAGTATAGTACGATACTGCTACGATGTGCTAAGAATATATAAAATTTCAGCTGAAGGACTAGTTATGTATGTATGCCCTGCATTTCTGGATCCTAGTAACGTGGATTCAAACCGTGACTGGAACTTTACTAAGGGCAACTATAAGCTCCTCTACCAACGATTTTCCGAAGTGTCATGGAGTGAGGTACTAGAGTGCCGTGACATAAATCACGCTGTTGGGCTCTTTTACCAGATAGTCTATGCCATCTTTGATGAATGTGTACCCAGTAAAAAAAGAAATAGCTCTCCCTGTAGACGTTATCCGGTTTGGTTTTCTGCTGACATAATCAAAGATTTGTCAAGGAAAGCCAAAGCTCATCGAGACTGGAAACGGTCTGGAGACCATGCGCTTTACGTTACCTTTGCCAAACTTAGAGCAGATCTGAAAACGCGAATATCGCTTGCCTATGACCACTACATAAATCGTATTCAGGATAATCTCTTACACAATCCTCACTCTTTCTGGAAACATATTAGCTCCTTAAAATCTAAAGGTGGTTTCGAGTCTTACGTTACCTATGAGGGGAGGGAATACGAGGGTAGTGAGGTAGCTCAGGCGTTTGCTGATTTCTTTTCATCCGTATTCTTGCCAAACAAACCACTTTTAGATTACAACAGGGTCATCAGCGAAGATCCTACTAGTAATGCCAGCTATGTTAATATCACGCAAGTATCGTCTCTAGATATTGTAATTGGAATAAACCGGCTGAAACCTCGAAGCTCCCCAGGACCTGACAATTTCCCGGCCTTTATTCTAAAGGGATGTAAAGAATGGCTTATAGCGCCGTTACTTTATATTTACAATTTAGCTTTGTCCACTGGGGAGTATCCTGATCAGTGGAAGATCACCCGAGTGAGGCCTATTCCTAAATCGAATAACGCAGGCAAAGTTGAGGATTATCGGCCAATAGCTATTTTATCTTCGATAGCTAAACTATTCGAGTCCATCATAAATAAAATTGTGGTCCCTCAATTAAAACCGCTACTCTGTGATGCTCAACATGGCTTTAGGCCTCGTCGATCTGTTGAAACTAATCTTTTGACCCTGGTTGATTCCATTTCTGATCATTTGGATAGCGGAATTCAGGTAGACGTGTTGTACTTCGACTTTAAGAAAGCGTTTGATCGCGTAGATAACGATGTTCTCTTGAGCAAGTTGTGCAGTGTTGGTTTTTCACCAAAAATGCTCCGATTCTTTTCTAGCTATCTACGCGACAGGCAGCAGTACGTGCAGCACGGTTGCTTTGTTTCAAAGGCATACCTTACTCGTTCTGGAGTCAGCCAGGGTTCGATATTGGGCCCGTTGCTCTTTGGAATTATGGTCAACGATTTGGCTTCGGTTCCAAAGTGCGCCAGGTGTCTACTTTACGCCGATGACTTAAAGCTAATCTATGGTGTGCAGAATATTTTAGACTGTAAGTCTCTCCAAAATGACGTCGATAGACTGTATCAGTGGAGTATCAACAATAGACTTCTTTTCAACGTTGCAAAGTGCGCGCACGTAACGTTTAGTAGAGCCCGAAATCCGCTCTATTACAATTACCTTTTAGATTCTGAACCAATCGCCCGGGCTGATACCATTCGAGACTTAGGCATTATTTTGGACACGAATCTTAACTTTCATGAGCATATTAACTACTTAGCTCGTAATTGTTACAGAAGACTAGGTTTCGTCATTCGGAATGCAAGGGACTTTGTCGATGCCAGGACCATAAAACTTCTGTACACCGCTCTTGTTAGAAGCAAGCTAGAATCGGCCGCTGTTGTATGGAATCCCCATGAATCATCTTATATCTTGCTTCTGGAAAAAGTACAAAAAACGTTTCTGCGCTTTCTTTATAAAAAAATATATCTATACTACCCATTCTTATATCCCACAAAATTTTTGCTGGGCGTTTTGGGCTATAACTCTCTAGAGGTGAGGCGTAATCTGGGACTTCTTACAGTGGCTAGCAATGTTTTACGTGGTAATTCTGACTGTCCTGAATTAGTAGCACAGTTGGTGCGCTTGTATGTTCCTTCGCCCACTAGATTTAATTTTCGACCGCGTTGTCGCCATTTGCTAGCGACGCCGGCTGCGAGGACAGTGTTTCGCAGAAAATCCCCGCTTGTTCGAGCTTTGCACCTCTTAAACTCGCTGCTTGAATCAGCACCAGACTGCGATATATTTGCTAGTAGATGGATAGATGTGTATGACGTATGCTTGAAGTTCTGTGAGAGGATGGATGCACGACCTTCTTCAGTGTAAATAATTTATTGTTTGGTTACTCCGGTGTTCTTGTTTGTTTAGTTTTTAATTTCACAGTGCATTAGTATTACTGTAATGCTGTGAAATCCAACTGTTATATAAATAAATAAATAAAAATGTACGGATGTAAAATTATTTATTGTTCATGAGTGAAACATAACAATAAAACAATAATTACAAGGATAGTTGACATATGTACAAAGGCGAGCATAAGCATAAGCTTAAGCAATTAAGAGTTTTTGAGTTACAATGGCTATGAACTTATTTAAAGAAAAGTTGCTTTAGTTACCCGCCCAAACTTGATTTAATTTTTAGCTTATCAGTCAGTTATCCATGTGACTTATATCCCACTAGATTACGAAGGGATAGGTACATTTAGTTTTGCATTCATAATAAGCACGAAGCGGATATTGGGATTTTATGAGAAGTAAAGAACAGTGGACTGCCATCTCGCTCATATTTGGAGCACCTCAGCTAGGGAAGCAGCTCCACCTAACAGTAGACCGCAGCCATAATGTTATAACTCCTTGTTTTTAACCAACTAAAAAGAGGTTTTAATTTTCGCGTATGTTTTTTATGTATGATGTTCGCCGGTTTCTTTGCATCTGATGATTAGATCATAGGAAAATCGAGGGCAACTCTCAAACTTTATAGGCATTTACTATCTGTTTCATATGTTTTACTATCTGTTTCATATGTTAATGGGCATTTACTATCTGTTTTATTTGTTTTCTAAAGCTATTCAAGTATTTGCATCTGGTAATCGCCATCTGATGTTCATGAGCTGGTGAAGATACAACTCCTTTACGGTTAGGAGTTGGAGGATAATTCTCGAGTTAAATATTAAAGGTATTACGTATAAATCGATACCTTTATTCTTTCAGGTTATTCAGGAGAGCTGATCATTATGATCATCATCATCCTAGCGTTATCCCAGTACAGTTGCATCCTGAACGATGCCCGCTGTCCGCTACCTAATCCCAAGAATTAGTCTAGGCACTAGGTTTTACGAAAGCGACTGCCATCGGACCTTTCAACCCAAGGGGGAGACTAGACCTTATTGGGATGAGGCTCGTCAAGTGAGTGGGCAACTTGACTGTTGGAAGTTGGCATCTAACTTGGCTTACAAAGAAGGGAGCGCTCAGTTAGTAACCACTCAAAGCGGGCACCTATCCAAGAACTGACCCCAGCCAACCTTAACCTCCGGCATACCGCACGCGGTACGCGGCCGCTGCTGCGGGCGACGAGCGCTCCTCATGTCATTCAGGTGAGCTGATGATGGACGGTAAAACTCCTTAACGGTTAGGAGTAAGAGGATGATTCTTTAAATATCATAAATATGCACATAATAATAGGCCATTAGCCGTATTCGTTCAAGTCATTCAGGTTAGCTGATGATGGAAGGTAACTCTAAAACAGGAGTTAGATGATGCGGAAAGTACGATTTTTGACACTACATGCAAAAAAAAACAAATTAAAACTCCCTACCTATAAATAAGTTAGAATTCGGTGCCTAGGCTTGCGTGTAGATGTATTTTATTTTTTACCGACTTCAATAGAAGGAAGGAGGAGGTACTCAGTTCGTATGCATGTTTGCTTATTTTTTATGTATGTATGTATGTTCCCCGATTACTCTTGACCACGTTGGCCGATTTTGATTGATAATTCTTTTTTTCTTTCATAGCAGGTACCCTGGCATTGAACCTCAGATCATAGAAAGAAATAGATGTGAAATGGGGGCGAGGCGCATGTCGCCGTGACATGGTCAAGAAGAAGTTTAAGTGATAAAATATGAAAAAGCGTGATATTTTCTGCGAGCTGTACATTGAAAGATTTGTACAATAATCACCCCGTACCGCGCTAAGCCACGGCGCAATGTATCATGCCGCTGTAGCTTTGGTCGCTGCGTAAATTATTTAGTGGTGCGCAGTCGCCGGCCCACTGTTAGGCTCCGCCCGACTAGAGTGGTGCCGGTCAAAATTGCAATTCATGCGTCATCGATAAAATAGGAATAGAATGTCGAACTAGTCATTTAATATCAACGGTAAATTCACAAATCAATATTTAATAAACATAACTTTGTTCCAAAAGACTGCAGACCAACTTCCAAATTGATCTTATTACCCAACTTTGATAGAAGAAAGAAGGTTCTCACTGTTCTCAGTTCGTATTAATGTTTTTTTTAATGTATGTACCGCTATAATGCTTTACTATGTAATACAACTTTGGTGATTATATGAACACCATCTAAACTTGTTTTAATGATTTTTTTTATGTATGTACCGCTATAATGCTTTACTATGTTATACAACTTTGGTGATTATATGAACACCATAAAATTTTAATAGTCATCAATATCTTAACATAATAATTTAGAGATCGATGTCGATAAAACATCATTTAACGTTTGTCTCCCTCTAGTGTTCATTGCCTTTTTTTGAGGGGTGCGTAAAGCCAAGCGCAGCGCTTGTTTGCATGATGTCGTAAACTCGGCGGCACCGCCCGAGGTTTTGTTTTTACACGGTTCAATGTGGGTGTGTGTGGACTTGGTGGGAGAAAACTGGGTACATTGGTTTTCGTTGAAAGGAAGCAGTAGGGCACTTCTCTCTTTTTTATGTTCTGAGCATTGAACCCATATATATTTGGTGAAGGTCTAATGATGGGATCTAGGAGGAATCGTGGGAAATCTTCGAATTTGATAGGCACGCATATGCCGATTTCGGTATTTTCTGTAGGTAACCAAGCATGTGATTATTACCAAACTTGTGATTATTTTGGAGTCACAAGTATCCATCCATCCCTCCATAGGTTTCGGCGACCACGTCTTTTTTTTTCAAGATTCAAAGAGTTTATTTGTCCATCTTAGGTAATAACAAGGTGTTAACAATTTTTCGTATCACTATGTGGTGCCTGTCGGCATACAAATATAATTGTCAAAATCATACACGTCTTGGAGTTTGAATTTATGGATCAATGTCTGTTGCACTAATGCGAGACGGATAGACTTCAAAGTATGCCAACCCAACGCCAACAAAGATGTACGTCAGTTTGTTTTAGGTCTACCGATTAATTCCGTTTAGGCGGACAGGGACCTGCCGCGTTCCACGTCTGAATTGAACGATAGAGTTCCGTTGTCCCGTCCTTCTTCCGTTAAAATCAAGACTCTTCAAGATGGCACCTTATTTCTAGAACCTACTGTTTGCTATCGTATTGTAGTTTTGTCCTATCAATAATTGGTCCTGCCATTAGTTAATAATCGACTAGTAATGTATTAATGATACTTTTAACATATTCTTAGTACAAATAAAGATTATGATTATAACCCGTAACTTTTTTATATCACTGAATTGTTTAATAATGGTACGCATTATAATTTGTTTAATAAAGTTTTCTGGGAGATTATTCTATATTATAAACGTTTTATTGTAGTAAAGGCTTGTTTCTATACTTTCTGTTATGCGGAGTTTATATGGTGGCGATAACGCGATTATCATTCCCTTTGTTATTACAGATAGTAAACGCGCTGCACACGACTTGCGATTGTTGGCCCCCGAAAACCCAATTTAATTGAAATTTTGAGCAGTTTCCAAAATCCCGATATAAAGAATTGCCCGTTTAAACGTACAAGATACGTTTTGTCTACCACGGAACGTTGTTATATACGGGTATACCTATGTTACTATCCTTGTAACTAGGATACCACCTGGTATTCACGGGCGAGAAAATGCTTTTCTGTTAATACATTACATAATGGTAAAATGTCTACATTTCGCGTATTCCCAGTAGTCCCGTCGAAGAAGTTCCGTGGTGGAACTAATAGAGATTTTTTCCCAATAGTTCTGTAAACGGTAGAAAGGGGTAGTTAGGTATTCTGTATGACGACGAGCGAAGCGGAGTGTTAGTAGAACTGCGACCCTACAACGCGTGAGCCGAGCGAGCGAAGCGACCGTGCCGCTGTAGCGGCCCGCGAAGCGCCACAACCGAACATTGGAACGGAACTATCGGGAAAAAGTCTCTCTAGTTCCGCCACGTAACTACTTCGATTGGACTAATGAGAATAAATGCGTATAACAACCTCTGTGGCACGGGCAAAATAATAAGTGGAAATCACCTTTGTGAAATAGAATTATGAAATTCCAAACTCCATCATCCCTACCGCACTTACTTTAACTCGAGCGACAGGGATGAATCCATCAAATTGCAATTTTTGCGATAAAACCGCTGACATGTGATTTCCCTGGATTATATTTAGCTTCCTCATGCTTGTCGATGTTAGACTAACGTATAAACCCCGCATTATAGGTTTAGGAAACTACTAGGTCTAAATAAAAATATTGAACCCTTTGAACGCCAAGAGCAACTAAAGAACGAAGATGTTGCATGTTGTCGTGCCTTCGGCTACGCTACCAGTCGCCGTCCTTTACACTAGGGTTCAAATTAAATCTTATGGACAGTTAGTTGGCGTTTAACGCATTCACTGCCAGCAACTACTTTCATCTAGTGCTCTGAACGCGTCTGTGAGTTCATATAATTTAGCTTGATTCGCCCAGTGCCTTCAACGCATATGCAAGTTGTATTCATTTTGCAATGTTACACATGTCTTATCTTATCCTGAACTCATATGTGTGTTTGAGGCACTGGGTATATACTTGATTAAACTCTCATGTGCATTTGAAGAACATTGAAAAGTGCGTATATGCCGCACTAAATGTAAAAATATAACCAGAGGTCCAGAAAAAAGGACTGTCAGCGAATGCGTTAAGTAACACTGCCGTTCATGAAGAATGGTATTCAAAGGGTTACTACAGTACATCCTTAAACCACCGCAGTAGATTCCGTAAGTAGTGTCTCACACGCCAAACACTTTATAGCAAAAGACAGAAAATGAACCTTACTTGAGAGTATGTAGGTTGCCTTTACAATATTTAACATCGAATGATATGAGGTCATGGCGTGTGGGTCGCTTTTACCGACTTGAAATTCAATGGTGGCGAAAAGGTTAAGTTTACCGTTCAAAGCGCAAAAATTATGAAACCCGCGAAGGAGAGCCCAATGTGCATAGACTAGGACATCTAACGGCAAAATGGAGTAGAAAGTGCGCTGTACAGTAATGTCAGTCTAAAGGTGTTCCTACACTGACAATTTTTTGAACAATAATTCTTCTCAATTTAATCTGTAACTGAATGTAAGAAAACTCAATTGTTCAAGGCCAACTATTGCTCAAAATGTTGCCAGTGTAAACGCACCTTAAGCGCTCTCTTTGCCTTGACACTCCAAACCATTGATAGGTATTGGATTTAATTACTAATACTGGAATTTAATTTAATTACTAATACTGGAATTTAATATTTTGACGCTATTTTATGTAAAATAGGATAGATAGGCAAGTTTTATTTTTTAAATATTTACCTTTTATAAAATTTAAGCGTCTAAAACGATTGTGTGGAGTCGGCATTATTACTAAAATATAATACGATTACTCCAAGTGGCAAATAGCCGAACTATTTAGCTACTTGCTTCCTAGAGTGTCTAATAACTTATTCTACTACACCCAAGATGTCACTTTAACAATAATTGGTTTTTTTTTTTAAAGTCTTATAATTATAGTTATTACGCTTTGGTAATTATTAGATACAATCGACGCATTTTAGGTATATTTTATGTTGGGAACATAAATTACATTGCGGATTAATGCAAACTACGAGGCACTCGACAGCTGCAGATGAAATCATCACATCAGCCAAAAGACGTCCACTGCTGGACCAGACCTTCTCCCAAGTATCTCATGGCCACCCACTGCCACTTGAGTCCTGCACCACTCTGAAATATGTCAACGGCCCATAGCTCTCCTACGGATCTTCAATTTCTGATTCGATCTCGTAGGGAAACTCCGAGTTCCATTGCTCCCTGACTGACATTGAGCTTTCTCATTCGGCCCACTGTTAAATACATTATATGTTTTATTAGTCATTATTCGCACTTATGCGGTACTGTGTTTCTCCTCCTCACCACAAATTTTGTACCGTTTAAAAAATCTTCGGGTTAAAGTCGTATCGAGTCGATTAATTCAGGCAATAAACCATCTATGTGCACTAACTTCCGTTTAACCGTTTCTGTTTGATTAAATTTTAAATTCCCAAGAATCTAAACATACAAACTTTCACATTTATACTATGAGTAGGTATGATTTACTTTTTTTTATTCAGTCACATTTATACTATGAGACGCCTGTATACGGGAATGCGTTTTAGAGATATAATGAAATAGATTGAGAAAATATATAATGTAATCTTACTTTCACAATTGAATTAATTCGACTAGGACGTTTTAACAACAAAAATATTCCACGTCCGTGGCAAACAAGCATACGGCCGCCTGATGGTAAGCAGACACCGCAGCCTATGGACACCTGCAACTCCATGGGGTTGTCGACCCTTTAGTCTTTCGGGAAAACCTCGGCAGGGAGCTCATTCCACAACCGGAGAGGAAATTCCTCCCTTCCTATTGCTTTCATTTAATTATTTCACATCGTAGGACAAACCGGACAAAAACATCCGTTTTGTCCTACGAAAATTGACATATAATATCGTAGGACAAAACGGATTTTTTTGTCCGGTTTGTCCTACGATGTGAACAAAATCGTAGGACAAATCGGACTACATCGATTTTTTGTTCAGTTGCAACAATAGGACCAACCAACATTTACATTTTATGATGTGTAATATCCTCGCAAATTTAATATACTGCGATAAAAGATGTCAGAATTGATAAATATCATCGCAAATCATGCGGTACATTGTTGCCACAATGCACTTGGGAAGATCAATTTTATTACTTTACAAATAAACAGCTAAAGCAAAAGAATAAGTAATAAAATATGGCAGGATTTTTCTTTGGAGAATAGATCTCTTCACACCATTTAAATCGCTTCACACTCTAGCGATAACTTTTAATCACTTGTTTCAAAGAATGCCGTGTTCTGATATCTTCAGCGCCTCTGGCGGTATTGTGTTAAATAAATTTTTTATCATATGTTTATTTTGTACAAAAATACTATCTTTTATGTTCGATGTAAGGTTTCATAGTTAAACTCGCAATTACTCTAAATCTGTATGATATCATAAAATGGGCAGATCAAAATACCAAACCAATAAGATAACAAACATACATAAAAACATCCAAAACAGATATACAATAGTTAGAGAATAAGGGTTCTTAAAATCTGCGAGTCGCCTGTAACAAAATAAGAAAATGAAATTTTGAGCTAAAACTAGCTCTTCCAATTGCCTGCCGTTCTGTACCTTTTTGTTTTATTGTATGAAGCAAATTATCGAGAAATCAATTTCACAGCGATTCCCGTTTAATTTTTATTCTTTTACGGAACATAAATATGTTCTAGAGTGAATAAATAAATTGATTTATTGTTTCAATCTATTGCTTCGTTTAGTTTTCATTTTGGAAGCAATTTACTATGGGGATTGGAGTGGAGTTTGTTTCAAGATTGGTATATTATTCAACTTCTGTATTGACGTGCCAACATAGACTATTGAAATCAAACTGTATTTTACATTTTATACCAAAATGTATCAAAGTTTGAATTTGAATACATCTTCATTTAACTGACGAAGTGAGCGGAGCGGAAATAATTTTGCTAAAATCTGTCAGCAAGAAACACAAGGCTAGCGTACAAAAAACAAATTAGCAATTCAGTATTTATTCAATAATTATAACCAGAATCAGTATTCCGTAAACTGGTATCATTCCGAATGGTTAAATTAATTCAAATTCTAAGCTGCAAGTTCCAGTAGCGGCATAAAACTTTAATACTGCAAAGTAACTCACTAGGTAATAAAAACCTTCCCGTTAACAGCTATCAAAAGCAGCTCATTGAATGTTTTATCCAATTCAGACATTTACGTGCAGTTTTAAAAAAATCCAATACGGCACTTTTTGGGTCCAAACACACCACAAAAAAAACTAAACATATTAAAGCTAATTCGAAACCGATGCTTGAAATAAAATCCTTAAAATGTAAGCTAAAGTCTAAAGAAAGCTTGGCAATGCAATAATGTAGGCATTTCATTACCACGATGCAAAAAGGTGAAGGAATTAACAATTACTTAATCCGAGTAAATTACAAAAGAAAACATCCACCCTAGCATGAACTTTGCTTAAATAAAAATACTTAAGTTCACATCACAATACCTCTGCGAAAAAAATTCTTATGCCCCACGTGCTAGAAAACCTATTCCTAGGTAAAATGTAAATGTCAGCATACTTGTACTCGTAATGTTAAGCTTTTGCAATAGAGGTGCTAGGTTCTGGGTTCTTGCTTTTGTCTTGTAGCCATTACGTCAGAACAGAGGAAATTCAACAATTTTGCTTACACTGTTTACTTCAATGATGCGTATAATTCTGCACATTAAAAAGTGACTACTCGAAAGGAACTGCTAGCTAGTCGTAAGTTTGAAAATGTAAAAACAATGAACTTTCGCTGAGGTAACTGGCGACAATTGACCTTAAATAAATATAGGCGGATGAGAAATCCATTGAGAAGGTGCAATAAAGAGATGAGCACATAAATACTCACTGGGTCCAAATGAAAATGAGATTGTTTTTTTTTAGTCACGGAGGCTTTCTTAAGTTCCATGAAGTCTTCTGACTTTTAATTGGATTTATATATTTTCCGCACCAAAGTGCCTGAACAATTATTTCCATGGATCTAGGCCACGTCCGTTTGCAGACGATAGCGTCATGCTAGCCTTAAACAGCTGAGCGTCGAAACGTGTCGCTCCGGCGCCGCCGGCGCAGGCGACCGTGGCGCCATCCGGTGACTCAGAATCAACACCTTGCAGCCCTACCTGGGAAGGTCGTGAATTCTGAAAGCTTACCTAAATATCAAGCCCAACTAAGCTTGTATAATGTGATTTGAACTGAAACGGATTCATCCTGACTTACACTGAAAACCAGGCTCCTAGATTTTTTCTTCCAGCTTCCTAATTAGAATTTGGTCAACCCAGGACATAGCAGTTTTCCACAAAAAATGCATCTAGAATTTTGGAGATTCTAAAAGGATGTTCTGATTCTGAAGATCAAGACAAATATCTTTAGATTTCTGGCAAGGTCCCACAAGACAAGACTTAATAATATATGTGTGAGGATGCATAATTCAGTAAAGTAAATAGCATCCAAAGTTTACTTTACAAATTCCATATTTCTGACTAATCGTAACATTTGTCATTGAAATTCAGTTTTGTCGTGTACATTTTGTGACTAACCATCTGTAACATCTACATAATTTACGAATACAAAAATATTGCGAATTTTGATGATAACAAAAAAGATGTCAACAGTGTCAATACGTTTACAGCCAAAACCGATAGATTTTAACTTGATGAATTCACTATTCTGGGTCTGTGAAATATTTCTAGGTAGATTTTCAGACGGAAGGCTATTTGAAACCATATTAATCTTTTACCAGTTCATAAATAAAAACAGACTGTTAAATTTATGGATGATAATTGAATTTAAATACTGAATACAACGAAAATAAATTCCATTGACGTCGTCGGTAGCTTAACTATCCTCAAAGTCTAAATCGGGAGAATCTTTTACCAGTTTATGACTGAACCATTACTGTAAACATTTAAATTTAGCCACAATTGACCTCAAATACATACAATCACGTAACTCAAAAATCTCCATACAGTAGCACAAGCTCACCAAAAACCTGTTTGCGATTGCTGTACATATCCTTACTTGGCAATGGCGACACGATCCGTTGCATGTGATAAATGCATCGCGTTCAAGTTGCAGATAACGCACTTTAAGTCGGAGACGGGAAGTGGGGGACAGAGATTAGTACTTAAAGATCATTCCTGTGTTGATAATGTTGCATATTTTATTCTAGTATTTATAAATATTCACGCCTGTTTCCCTGAGGTGCAGGCAGTATCTGATATTACTTGCTATAATCCTGACAAAGCTCATTTCGCATCATTGACTTTCATAATTAAAATTCTTCAAGCAATATTATCGATTCTGAGTAGGTCTCCTAGATGTTCTAACCTTTCTGTAGATTTTTTCCGATCTGGTCCGAAGATCGCTGAGATCTGAACAAAGAATCCATTTTTAAATATAATAGGTACTATCAGGAGAGATGGTCAGATCAGACGTCTCGAAATATACTCGAAATTTTTAAGGACGTGACGAGCTTATTAACTCCTTGAACTTGATACTAGACTTTGATTATATAACTGGATATACAATAAAAATGCAAGAAGCCTGCCATTATGTTCACTACACGCTGATAGTATCTAACATTCCCGGTAAAAGTTAACTAGACTTACGCTCCTGCAAAAACTGCTAATAAATGTACTTACAAGTAACTACTTCATAAATTTAACGTTTTTGTATCATAGATAAACTATGCATGCATATTTAGGTACGACATTAACTGAATAATATTAACGGAATTAACGTAATTCAATAAAAACAGCTGTATAATAGTTTACCAAATGACAAATCTGCAGAAGAGAGGTACACGACTATTATTAGTAAATTAAAGAAACATTTATTGGCAAAAACTTTTTACTTTCTTCAAAAATATTTAAACATGTAAAAATGATTGTTTATTTTCGTAACGTGTTTCTTTAGTAAATGATAATCCAATCTGTTAGATATTTATCATGGGTAAGTTATGTTATTGCTACACCCTAGCATGTTGTACTTTATGACTGTGTAACACCTTGTAATACCATGGTTGGCATTGAATAAATGAATATGAATATTTGTTACCTACTTGTTTTCTATTTTATTCGCTACTATAGCAATTTCTTCATATTTTGATCGTCTTTAAAAGCAAAATCTTTTTATTAAACATGAATCCATAACAATGCGTCAAAGATATTGCTCAAATGGCCAAGCTCGGATGTCTCCTACACTATTTGTTTTATAAATAGCAATATGTGTCATTGTTGAGAAATGAATGACACACCTACTCGTTTATATTCGTATGTGGACTATACGCGGAAATGCAAATTTTTACGCCGAATGACAATGACGCTCACTAGACTGCGTCTGTTGTGACGAGAAAAGCGGATACATCAATTGCGTACATGCGAAAAATAGAGAAAACCGTTATATGTCGTGTTCTAATTGAGAAAAGGTGGTTTCTGTAACCACTTATCTGCTCATCACAATCTTTGTCACACTTTTGGTCGTCTTGTGGTTGCGCTTAATATAAAGGGAAAACGTTTAGAAACTCCAAATTGTTCAACTCATATAATCTGCCTTCACCAGTCTGGATACACAAGGTTTTTTTTGCTTAGTTTAAAAATCTGTAATATGTCCTAACAAAAGCAAACAAACGTTTTTATTGCGTTACGTAAAATGAGCAATAACTGAAGAATTTAACTATGTTGTTAATGTATTCGGTACCTTTATTTCTGAATTTGTATCTAGAAAAAAAGTTACGTAGGCGCACTAACAAATATTTTGGATGAATCCATATTTCACTCTCAAAAACTTTCAACGTCGAATCCGCTTTCAATGTGTCCATATCCTCAGCATACAAATTGGGACAATTGACTACAACTAGTGGGCGACAGCCGAAAACGTACTCAATTACTTTTGTTTTCCTCGCCAACGTTGTTTGGACTGCTAAGTGAATATTTAACAATGAAAATTGAAAGCTGGTTACCTAACCTCCTCGTATTTACTTAAGAGATTAAAAGTCAACAAAAGCTCATGTGAGTATTCTATGCGTAAGATTAAAATGTCATCACCGAATTTTGTATTATTGGCCCACTACTGCTGAATGAATGCCTTCTCCAAGGATCACCATGCCCTCATTTAACGGACTCTCATCAAACTTCACCAGACTTTTGAAGTCTATTAAGAGGGGAATGGCATTCCAAGCAAATGGTATTCATAAATTTAGTAAACCATTTTTTTTTATTAAAAATGGAATTGCTCTTGGCCAGCATCTTGCCAGGGGGCAAAGGTGAGGCCGACGATGAAGCAAGCTCACCCAGAAGCCTATTCACTCGTGCCTTAAAAAGGTCCAGGTTATATGAACTCGGAAATACAGACGCCGGCAGAGAATTGATCATTATGATTCCAAAACTTCCTACACTATATTGAAAAAGTACTTTTCAGGTTAATCTATACTCTATACTATATCTATACTAATATTATAAAGCTGAAGAGTTTGTTTGTTTGTTTGTTTGAACTCGCTAATCTCAGGAAAGACTAGTTCGAATTGAAAAAATCTTTTTGTGTGTAAAGTTCATTTATCGAGGAAGGCTTTAGGCTATATAACATCACGCTACGACCAATAGGAGCGAAGACGCGGACGAAGTCGCGGGCAACAGCTAGTTAAAAACTATTTAGAAATAGCTCGTCTTGAACATTAATCGACGAAGACTTACAGAATAATTGAAATGCATACCTAATATTATTATTACATCTTATCATATATTGACATCTGATAGCAAGGTCAAACGCTAAAACAAAACATTTACTGTTCCATACATACATACGTTGTATATTATAAATAGTCACGCTCCCTTATCACACACAGAGTTCCATTTACTGCGATCTTGACATACATATTTCGCTTACTCACACCTATGGAGATACCTGGGACATATATCAGATGCATATCCACTGACGTCTGGTGCTTGATATAAATAATTTACACTTTTTTTGATTTTCTTTGTTTGATTGGATTATGCATCATTACCAACATTGCCCGTGGTATACGCAGCCCCCATGTTGTTATCTTAGAATGGCAATTCGACGTCCACTGCTGAATCGCCAAGCAAAAGTAGTCACTGAGAACCATCACAAGTATCACAACACATCGACCCAGTTATGTACATTGAAATGCCATTGTAAAAACATTTGTATTTGTATTGTCAGCTGACCTTTGTCAAGGAGGTGAAATAGGAGCCTGATCATTTTTTTGTATTTGCGATTCAATTTTCTAAAGAGCTTAAGTAAACAAGACGTAATAATTTAGCAAATTTGCTAGTTAACTACCTGGCCTGGATACTTCGCCTTGAACATACTCGTAATTAAAATTGTAACCCGAAAACTGCCTGTGACAGACGACAGACACTCACTGATCGCATAAGTGTTTAACACTAAAAAATCCTTCTAATACTAGGTACTTTATACCTTCTATTTGCTAGATTTATACTTGGAAAAAACACCTGGCAGAATAGTATGTGTACCTACTATAAAACATTTCTACTACTAAAGTTCTTCATACAATTCTCAATAACATGACTGAGGAAAGTATTCCTCTTTACAAAATAATACATATTTAGCTCGACACACTCTATCATCAAGTGCTAATCGTCAATAATAATTGCACTTTCAACCACTTAACACTCATTCATCACCTTTCAAGTTCAAGTATCGCGCCAACACCATCGCAACGTATAACTAGCACTATCTTCATCAAAAGTTTTATGATACTCGTTTTAAAATTAATGATAGCTAGTAATGAGTCAGAGGAACAAAAAATATAGCAAATTGGTTTATTGCTCAAAATAATAACAGCGCTATTATGTGTCTTACTATCATTTCACGAATGCGATCTTAAAACAAGATGTAACATAACACTGTTTTAAAACATGTTTGTGCTATAAATAACCAATTTATCAACATCCCTATCGCCATATAAGTAACACTAGTAGCCTTGCAGATTATAAGCTGTGTAAACGTCTAATCTGGATATAGGCTTACTGTACTTATATCGGTAGCGTGACAAAGTATTGACAATTTAACATGAAGTTTTATCAAACAGTTACATTATATCTTATCAAGAAACTTAACCGACGACAAAATAACGCAAAAGTAATGGTTAAAAAACCAATATAAACAAGATAAACGGTAAGTCTAGGAGATAAATCTGTTCCCATTCGACCATTACTAAGTCAATAAAGTGTATCAATTAGTTTCAAAGAATTTTAAGTGTAGAAACTTGTAGTACGGGTTCTGGGTAAAAAAAAGCCGTCTGCGCAGAAAATAACAGGCCGTCTGGTGGTCTGTAGCTCGAGGCGCTCACTTTGCATTGGTTTCGCTAACTTACTGGGTTGTGTTAGATTGAAAAGATGTATGTGTAATTTATTCCAGATTTGTATCTAATCGAGGGCAGTATTCAACCGAACAAGACTAAGCATTTAAATGTCAAAATTGTATATTAGGCTAGGTCTCAACAAAAACTTTGTTTCGGTTTGGATGAATTGGCTCAAAGTACAATAGAAATCGTGGTACATATATCGACGCGAGACAGTAGACACTAGACTTGGTTGAACTAAAGTTTTGTTCATTTGCAAATTAATATCAGATGATATTGATTTGCAATTGTACAAATCTTTCAGTTCAACCATTTTGAATATTCACGTAGCTTTATTGTGTGCATTATGGTAGTCCTTAATGCAAACATAAAGCTATTACGTGTAAAAATAAAAATACTTGCAATAAATATCTTTATATTTAAATAAAATATTAACGACCATACAAGCACTAATCTAAAGCCCTTAACACGTTCGTTGCCAAGCCGAAAATGCAGAATTTATATGGATGGCCAAAATTAAACAAAACGTTTAATTTGACTTTTTTTTGTGTTATTTATACTTTTATATGAAAAACCATTATTATATAATATATAAACGTACATATATATATGTATAAAATTATCACGCGAAAACGCGTGATCGGCCATACTAGACACATTTGCTCAAGAATATTGCGGACATGGCCGATAACGCGACTTCGCGTTATATATTTTGATCACGCAAGACGCGTGATCGGCCATTTCCGACGTATTTTATACGTACATATTGTCCCCATGGCCGATAACGCGAATTGGTGGTTTCTATTCCCAAGAGCTTTTTCTAAATAAATAAATTATTCAAAATGTATTTTTATAATCTTTTATTAGAAGAATCAACATAAACATATTATACACTTCTTGAAGTTATGCAATACTATGTAAAACAATTATACAATTTGAGCAATAATCAACTCTTAGAACTAATTTGAACTAACACTTTGAGCACTTAGATATATTCACTTATTGCTTATTGTGACAGGAGTGTGAATATCGTAAAAATGAAGGCGGCCAGGGAATGATTGGCCTGTCATCCACCGCTTCTAGTAATGGCGATCCTTCGAGAAGCAGTTTTAGTGAAACCAACAAACTTGTGCAGGTCAAAAAAACAATCAATACACAACGGGGGGAATTGGGACATTGTTTGCATTCCATAGTAGTATTTACCCGTTTTTTGTTTGAGTAACAATTTCTACAATCTTTTCTGGCTGTAATATTTGCTTTATTTTTTATATATTTTTTTTTATAAAATTACTCATTATAAAACTAGGTATTTCTATCCAAAAATACGAAATTTACCGACAAGACAACGAAAGATAACAAAAACAACACACCCGCACAGTACGGCTGCGGCGAGCGAACTGTCAAGTGCTCGTAAAACAATTGCAAGATGGCTACCCACAGGCCACGCCCCCTAGTAAATAGGTAATTCCCTTCCCTAGTGGCCAAAGGAAAAATCAGAAGCCAATACGCAACGGCCACAATTTTGTGGCTCGGACAATATTGTAGTCGATCATCACGCGAACTCGCGTGAGCGGCCACTACGTATACAGCCGCTTCACGCGAGTTCGCGTGATATGGCAACCAACGTGTTAATGGAACCAGTAAATTGCGAAATTAAGTGCATTCCGTCTCCGGCCCAAATAAAATAATCAATGCAGTAGACCGCCGGTGCATTTTTTGTGAATCAACCAATAAAATTGGTAGGTAGGTATTGTTGAAATAATTTAACATGTTCAAAAACTTTTATTTGATTTTGTTTTTTCGAGCTTTAAAGCTAACGTCCCTTTTTGAACAGATTACTTTAATACACCTCGGCCAAATGAAACCATTTTGACTATATAACCTATACAAAATGAATCATGTTTGGACTGAATTTAAAGAATGTCGACGGAAATGATTAAATCACAGTTTGGATCCCGCAATTTGCTGTTACTGACGTAACAGCTTAATAAAGTAAAATTATATCTCAGTTTACTTATAATAACAGGTCCCTTAACGCTTTGAACGTCGTTTTTCGTTACACGTAACTTTGCACTGATTTTGAATGTTCACACGAGAAATTGGTCACTTAACCGGTTGTGTTGGTACTTTCTTTGTAAAATTAAGGACACGCAACTAATCATAATGTTCCCTCACACCCACTAGAGGAGATCTGTACTCAGCAGTAGAACGTAGACAGACTGATGTTGATGATCACATTGATAATATTTCTTTATTATATAAAGTGTCTGCGGAAATCACGAGATATTTAATATCAACAGCATAAAAGAAACTAAAAGATGATGTTAATACAAAAGGTTTTTACATCTCCTGGAATATTTGATTCACCAAAACCTCTCTCCCGTTTCAAGTTTCACTTGTTTATTATTCTGCTGACATTCACGTTGTGGGTGTGAAATTATTAGTACTTGCACCGCCTTCCGCAAGAGTTTACGGTTCTTAAGATACTTCTCATTGTTATCCTCGCGGTCACCTTTCACAAAAAATCTTATTTTAACATTGTTATTTACAGACACTAAAGTGGTCTTATCTTGAACATTTGTTAGACTGTTATCTTTTATGCCTTTTGCCACTTACTTTCACGCTTCGTAAACAGTTGCAAATGTAACAATCAGTTTGCCAAATTATATTTCGATATCGTAACGAGTTTATTACAGCTTCTTATTCATTTTTGTGATTGTATTAAAATCCCGTTTAGCGCCATTAAATGTGTTTTACAATAACGTTTTAATGTGGTTAATAAAGCCGATGCATTTTCTTGCTTGCTGTTGAAACTCTGCATTCCCTAAATTGGAAACTTTGTACCTTAATGGTTGTATTTGCATTTGAATTGCCTTGTTTACCCAAATAATATCACCAATTAGTGATAATCAATATTCATGGATCATGTTTCGATTTAATTCTATCATGACACCCCAATCTTTTATCGATATTCACATCGGTTCCAAAATAACTTTAATGATAGCGCAAATCTTGATTAAATTGGATATTTGCTTTCGGGCACATTTTGACTAAATTTATCTTGATCTGTGACAGTACTGGAGATCAATTTTCTTGGCTTGCCTTTAGCTAAAGGAAACTCGACCTTATTTTGAGGTCACAAATTATTAAAATAGTCGGCATAGCTGGCCCTACTCATCATCAATGATTCACGCTTGAAAGAATTTTGATTACGCTGTCTCTATTTAACATCATAATGATAGAAAGGGACGTACATGTTGCATTTTGCTTAACGATGTGGCATAGTGTGAATAACATGACAATGAAACATACAATAATGTTAATTTGCGCCAATATTTCAGTGAATAATAACTGTGCTTTTGTTTAACATGATAAGTATGTTAGCACTTTTTGGGGTTGCGTAGTAAACACTAAGCCCTTATAGTTTCACCATGTCCGTCTATCCGACTGACCGTCATCCCGCGGCTTAGCTCAGTGACTCGTATGAGTCATATTAGGGTCAATAACTTTTCTAGCATCTTAAACATACATTGCAAAAGTCTCCTTTTAGATTTTGCTTGAAATTTCTAAGACAACTAGGGGAACTAACAACTTATTTTAAGGCGAGCCGCATATGACCATACCCTGTCGCTCTTGCTTCATCTCCCCGAGTTGTTTACCCAGGTGAGACTGGAATTCCTAGTTGAACCGATCATGTTTAGATAAAGTTTTAACGGGAGACGGAACGTGATTACTTACTCTTTGTTTCTTACCTGTGTGTATAGTTTTACGTTCCGTCTTTGTTCAGTATCACGTTTGAGTATTTGTTTTAGTGTCTAGGGTAACAAAATCTTATTGAAATTCGTTGTTTATAAACATTTATATTTTATGAAGTTTTTACCGTTACAATTCATTTACATTTACACGTTACACATCTACCTACATTGCTCTGTCTGTAGGTATTTTGTGCCTCTGATTGTCAGTAAAGTCACCTGAGCTACCGATGATACACTGTGTTGAGGTAAAGGGCCTGTATGTGTGTCTAGCTGTTAAAATAATGAATCACTAAAGAGTCGGTAACGAGCTTCTATCCATATCTGCTTTATATTTCTCTAAGTTTGATTGCTACATTATATGTAATATTCTTCAATATTTTCTGCGTCACCCCATTTCACCATGCCTTCAGTTCCGACCGTAAAATTCCAAAATATATATCAAACAGTGATATAATTATTCTTCATTTATCTTCTATTTATTACCCAAACATGACTGTGTGTTCAGTATCATGATAACACTCCCCATACATCAAACTTTCCTTCCTCTGTCGACTTTATAACAACTTCAAATAACTTTTCCCAAAAATTACTCTCGACTTTGTCAATGCCAAAAATAGCCTACTAATGCCATCTGTATCCGTCTGGTTATTTTTATATGAATGATAAATGGTTACAAACAGAAACCAGACCGGTTTCAATGATATATCTTTTGAAGATTAGTTATAGCATGATATATGAGTGCTTAAATCGTAATTACTGTACGCAAGCAGCTGCGATTTCAAGGGCAAAGGTTTGCCCTTTTAAGGTATTGGCTTTGTGATTTTTATTGGTATTCCGTGATTTAGTGCACGGACTGTGTGATTAGATGTGTAATAAGTATTTTGAATCGTGTTGTGTCACATTTGATGTAAGAAATTGGGTTTATATGGCTATTAACATCACGTTTATTTTTTACACAAGTCTACTTAGTTCGTTAGATATGTACATTGTGTGTTCGTGGTGGTGACTAAAGTCGTCAAAGCTCCCGAAGATGCGCTGTGTTTAGAGTGAGGGACTTGCATGTGTCTCTAACTGTCAGCAAAACGAATCCTCAAGTTAATAAAGGATAGGCAAATCGCTTGTGATTCTTCTGAATCTACATCTATAGGCTACGGTGTCTGCATACCATCAGGCTGGCCGTAAGCTTGTTTACTACCCTTGATGTATAAAAAATCCTTATGATGCCGAATGTTCATTTTATTTATTTGTACAAAACAGAAATGTACAAAAGGCGGGCTTAATGCCAAATGGCATTCTCTACCAGTGAACCATTGGGCTAAACACAAAATTTATAAAAGGTGCAGAGATTTTTTTTTTATACGCATCATTTTACCGATATTTTTTTACATAAAAGCTTGTAAAAAAAGTAATCGTGTAAGTATAAGTATATTTCAGTAATTTACCACCACCACCACCATATCAGCCCTAGGACGTCCACTGCTGGACATAGGCCTCCCCAAATTAAGTATTATTAATTGTGACTCCATGTTTTTCATAGAATTATGTCACCGCCGGTCAAGTGCGAAGCGTTACCTAGATATGAAACTTATTTAAAATGCTAATTATTCGATTTTTCATTTGTTACAGGTAAACATACAACCCGAGTCTTCGGTTTTTGTGATACCTGGTTCCTTAAGGAAAGGTTATATTTTTGCGTGTAAAGAAAAAAATATTGACGTAAGTACCGCTCATGGTGTGAAGTCGTGATTGTAATCGTCGATAAAATATAAGTGCTTCAACTAAGGCAATAAACGTGAACAAGCCAGCTCAGTGGGTTACAATACTATAAAGTACCTCGAAGTTTATATACCTATGCCCATTGTTTATTTCACCTTTTACATTAGTTGAATAGTTCGTACTTTGTAAACAAAGTAATGAGTAAGTAAGAAATTGCATCTCAATAAAAACACATGCATGTGTTACATTTTGCACATGGTTAAGAGGGCGCAGTACGCTCGGTCTGGCTCGGTTCTCCATACAAACGTAATTACACTCTCATTTTAAAACGCCATGCTAGAATAACATGAAAATTTGTATACACAATGGGATCCGGCATATCTAGGTCGGACCATAGTTTCTGTTGCTAGAAATTGTAAAAGAAAAAAAAATACAGCGGCTTTTTGAGTTTTTTACGGCTTGTATGAAAATCTTAATAATCGCTGTATTTTTTCTCCATTATAATTTCAAGCAACAGAAACTATGGTCCGACCTAGATATGCCGGATCCCATTGTGTATACAAAGTTTCATGTTATTCTAGCCTGGCGTCTTAAAATGAGAGCATAAATACGTTTGTATGGAGAACCGAACGTACTGCGCAGTCTTAAGAATTATGGGTGCTCTGTCGCTGTTGCACATTGAGAACTCACGCGAAGCGACTAAATAAATATAATTATATTATTTTCAAGCAAAACGTCTATTTTTGTTGTCAATTAAGACTATTTGTAATTGTGTCAGTAATAATTAGTCATAGCAATTATCATATAAGACTTGCACTTTTAAAACAAACCCCTTTGCTCATATATACCTCTATATGTAGTAATAGTAGGAACAAAAAAAAAACATTATCGAGTATTTCTGCACTGTGTATCTTGACTACTACAATTACTTATAATTTCTTATGAGGTTCTAAAATCATAATGAGTTTTAAAAATTTTAAATTTTTCTCTACGAGAACGAGCATGTATAAATTTTGGTTTCTTTTTTAGAGTCTCAGCTGTTTTAATAATGGTGACAAAAAATACGGCTTTAAACATTTAACATATAGCGAAGGAAGACGCACCTGAAGTCACGAAAATGTCTTCATACCCGTTGCTTGTACGCAACATGAAACAAGAACGTAAACACATTTCTAGAAAATAAACATTTTATTTTCATTTCATGAACTGAGGTCGTTAAGCGGGTATTGCCTTCGGTTATTGAATGCGTTCGTCAATTGCAATTATGAAATACTTTGTATCCTTTGACGGCCGTTCACAGCACATTTACAATTACAAAGCAATATAATAAATTGATAAGACCATTCGAATATAAACTAAAACTTAACATGCCTGTTAGTTTATATGCGTCCAAGTACGAGTATATAGGTTGCCTTAAATTTTCTGGATCATCATCCGTATACATATTTTCAATTTCAAGTTTTTTTTTAACATTAGCACTATGACAAACAATACTAAGCTTACTTGGGTTATATTTTTCGAGAGTATGTACTTATGTATGTATGTATAATTGTTTGGCACGCTCTGCACCGCAGCCTGAACGGCCCGATGGATTTTAGCTTGAGAGGTGTCGTAACATTCGTATTTACTGTGAGGGTGACACTGGGTAGGTATATCAGAATTCAAAAAATTCAAATGTTTGGATCGCTCTGCAGCCTGAAGGGCTCAATGGATGTTAGCTTCAAAGGTGTCGTTAGATTCGTAGTAATTGTGTGTGTGTGTGTGTGTAAAATGATGGTAGTTTATTTTATTAGTATGAAAGTACAAAAGCAGTCGGGTTTTTTAAAAAATCTTTTGATTTCTCTTGTTAACAGTATTAGGGCGATGGCAAACAATGCTAAGCTTACTGTTTTTGAATGGACTGTATGCGAAGTTTTACGAAACGAGTTTAATGCCGCTAATTACATACACCCACGATGAGCCTTGAGGCTTAATCAAGAAGACACTCACCTCTGCCTGTGGATGCTGCTGTGCTTCTTTGTCAGGTGTAGGGCCCTCGGGGACTGGCTCGTACTGTACAGACTTACCCGCCGTCCAAAGGTTACCTGCCACCTGATTGTACGCGGCTGCAGTGAGATCTTCCTGATTCCTCCAGGCACCGGTGTATTAAAGCGACTTTCGACACGATTGCAGTGGGAATAACCGCCCACTAACGGGATCTGCTCTAAATTACGCGGCAATTGGCGCGGGGCTTGATTTCGGACCGAAGTTTTGAACCAAAGTGAGTAGACAATTATTTTTAAGTAACTGTCAAAATGCGGGCACAGAATGTTGCCATACTAAAAATCAATTCAAATCTGAACATTCCGCCCACCAAAATACAAAGTATTTTCGAGAGACAAAAACGATACTTACAAGATATTACTAAGCTATGGCTATTACTAAATAAAGGTGTTACGCGAGGTTGAACTTATTTTCAAAGCTACGAGGGGTGAAGTTCAATCTAGGTGACACTTTAAACTATATACTTAAACTATAAATTAGCTACTGACGAAAAGGTAGGGGGCACAGTTTTACAACAGGCCGTTTATATTCCCCGGTTGCTGTGCGAACGGTGACAACGCGACAAACACCATCGCTACCTGGGTGCAGTTTGATGATTCTGCCTAAATTCCATTTTAATGGACTAGATTGTTCATTTACTATCAGAACCATTGTTCCTACTTGGAGGTTGTCTCCTTTGGTGGACCATTTATGTCTTTGTTGGAGCGTGTGGAGATATTCCAAGTGCCACTTACGCCAGAAATGCTGGTGCATTTGCTGTAATAGCTTCCAGCGTTGAAGAGGACTGACTTTCTCTTCAGTTAGTACCGGTTCGGGGAGAATTGACAATGGTTCCAATGTAAGAAAGTGACCTGGGGTCAATACGGAAAGGTCATTGGCGTCAGAGCTTAGGGGCGACAAAGGACGCGAGTTAAGGAGTGCTTCCACTTGGGTTAGCACGGTGTAGAATTCCTCGAAGGTGAGGCGTTGAAGACCGATAATTCGGGACAAATGAGTCTTCACCGATTTCACCCCAGCTTCGGCCAAACCAGAGAAGTGCGGACTCCCAGGAGGATTAAACACGAACTCAATTTGCTCCTTCTGAGAAGCCTCCGACATCAGTTCCCTGAGTATGTTACTCGCACCTACGAAATTCCTCCCTTGATCTGATACCAAACGGGAACAGCGACCTCGGCGAGCGATGAACCGCCTAAGCGCGGCGAGATATGCTTCAGATGTTAGTTCTGAAACCAATTCTAAGTGTACTGCCTTAGTGGCAGTACACACGAAAACACAAATATAGCCCTTATATGACTTGCTGCCTCTTGATCTACCCAACGAAATGTTGAAGGGGCCAGCATAGTCAACAGCGGCTGACGAGAATGGCTTTAATTGGCTAACACGAAAAATGGGCAAGTCTCCCATGAGAGGAGGTGACGCTACCTGTGGGCGCACCTTATAGCACTTGAGACACGACGAGATGATGGCATGGATGGCACGTTTCGCTGATAATATCCAGAAATCTTGGGATACAAGGTTCTGGAGAGTTTGCAACCCAGGGTGGGAGAACCTACTATGATATTCCTCGATAACCAAAGCCGTCAGTCTATGGTCACGAGGCAGTAGCATAGGGTGTCTCTTGTCATAATCAAAGGTGTCACTGTGGGACAGCCGACCGCCCACCCTCAACAAACCCTCTCGATCAACAAACGGACAAAGTTTGCGTAGAGGTTTGGGGAGTGAGTTGGTGGCACCTTTGTGTATCATTCGGATTTCAGTCGCGAAAACATGCTCTTGGACATGTTTAACGAGAAATCGAATGACAGAGTTTGTTTCATTCGACAACAAAGCCATTGCCGTTATCCTCTGAGAGGGATTCTTCAGATTATGAAGATAGCGAAAACAATACGCCAATATGTTGACAATACGGCGAAACGACGAAAACCGAGATAATTTGTTGTCTTTTTTTTTTTATTCGGTTCATCACATTATATTCAGTTCGATAAGGTAACCGTATTAGCGAGGGAAAAGTTTTTTGTACCACGCAAAGTGCGGGAGGCTATCGAAATTGGTCGTTTTCCAAATTTTTATCGGGATTGTGGATGGGTTGTACCACCCAGCTGGAAAACAGTGTTGAATACTACGTCTGTGAAGAGTGTGGACGAGACTTTAGCATGTGACGTTGTGAGTGTTGTGTGTAGTTCGGCATTGAACAATTGTGAAGAAAACGAGGGTAGATTCTCGCCGCCGCCGCCTCCACCCGCGCCGAGCAACCGAGCGGACAGGGCACGGGCACGCAGTGCTAAGAAAACCGCCGCCGCGATAGGTGCTCATGATTAAGGACCGCGAACCGGTCTGAAACATGTCGAGCGATATTCGACCTTTAAGACGTGAGTGACCCGTTTCATTATATTTAATATAAAATGTTGTCTATGAAATCAGAATTCATGGCGCTGAACAAGGTCAGAACTTTTTCCTCTTCCAATGCAGCTCCGTCAATTTGGGTGAAATGTGTCGGTCAATCCTTTTCAGCACGCAAAAGCCACGCTGGTCCCGCCCACCATGATTCACACTGCAGTAAATCAGCTGGAAGTAAGCCTCGAGAACCGTGGTCCGCTGGGTTGTCGTTAGTGGAAACATGGTACCAACAATCGGGAGCTATCCTTTCTTGAATCAACGCTGTCCGGTTGGCGACAAAGGTCTTCCATCTCGACGGACAGGATTTAATCCAAGTCAGAACCACAGTTGAGTCTGACCAGGCGTAGATTTTAGCGTCATAGCGAAAATCTCGTAACGCGTGACAGACTGCTGAAACAAGGTCTGACAACAATACAGCAGCTAGAAGCTCCAACCGAGGAATCGACAATCGACGGAGTGGCGCGACTTTTGACTTCGCGCAACAAAGGCGCACGACAACTTCTTGGTCATTCTTGACCACGCGACAATAAACTACAGCGCAATATCCTCGTTCTGAGGCATCACAGTAGCCATGGAATTGAATTTCATGAAACGTGTCGATCATTCTGCGAGGGATAGAGAGCGAACTCAAGCACGACAGTTGAGATTTTAATTTGAGCCACTCTTCTGCAATACGCTCTGGGACATCGTCATCCCAATGCAGTCCTGCGGACCACAAAAGCTGCATCAAATATTTTGCCATGAAAACGACCGGCGAAAGAAATCCTAAGGGATCGAAGATCCGCGCAATATCAGACAGGATTGAGCGCTTAGTACACCGACATTCTAGACTTGTGGTTTTAAACGAAAATGTGTCAGATTTAGGCAACCACAGAAGACCTAAGATCTTCAACGAAACATCATGAACGTCCTCAAAATTACGAAATTGATCAGAGTATAAGTCGGAGTCTGGCAAACCCTGGAGAAAGCTCATACTATTAGATGTCCACTTTCTTAAATGGAGGCCTGCTGACGACAAAATACTTATCAAATCATCGCGAATACGTACAGCACTCTCTACCGAATCTGCGCCTGACACGATGTCATCTACATAGGTGTCCCTAGCGAGAACAGAAGCACCGAGTGGCGCAGTGTCGTTGAACTCTTGGGCCAGCTTCGAAATACACCATAATGCTTGATAAGGGGCACAAGAGACGCCGTAGGAGACCGTCAGCAAACGAAAGTCCTGAACAGGTTCAGCTGGAGATAGCCGCCACAAAATGCGTTGATAATCGCAGTCTTTGCGGTCAACAAGGAACTGACGGTACATCTGTTTTATATCTCCGGTGAATACCACAACATGCCACCGAAATCGAAGTAACAAATCGAAAATATTCTTCTGCAATTTGGGCCCCGGTAGCAATGTGGCATTCAGGGAACGGCCTTCACTGTCTTTAGCGCTGGCATCAAACACCGTGCGCAGAGGGGTAGAAATGGAATCAGGGCGCAAAATTCCCTGGTGGGGAATATAGTAAAAGGGGCCCTCCTTCGATGGAGGGGCTTCCACCATTTCCATATGACCACTCTCCAAGTAATCGTTCATGAAGTTGACATATGCTGTCCGAAATTGAGGATTTACGTTAAACTTCCTCTCTAAATTCAAAAATCGCTTGAGTGCAATTTCACGTGAATTGGAAAACCGGGGCTTATCCTGAGGGTTCTCGAAAGTCAATGGCACAACCATTCTACCTTCAGGATTTCGATGATATGCAGCAGCCATAAGGTTTTCACACGACAGATCATCTTTCGACAAAAAAGCTGCTTTAGGAGTGATGACATTTTCTACCTCCCAAAACCGCCTAATATTGTTATCCAGAGATAACGACGAAACTAGAAGACAATCCTTGGCAGCGAGGCAAGAATCGTCACGAAAACGACACGATGAAGCAGCTGTTTGAGGGACGACGACATTTTTTAACCCTGCAAACTGTTTACTACTATTGTCCTGAGACAACGGCGAAGCGAGATGACAATCCATGTTAGCTAGACAGGAATCGTCACGAAAACGACACGATGAAGCAGCTGTTTGAGGGACAACGACATTTTTTAACCCTGCAAACTGCTTACTACTATTGTCCGTAGACAACGACGAAACGAGATGACAATCCATGTCAGCGAAACTGGAATTGTCTCGAGAACGACAACGAGAATAGTCAGTGCCAACAGCACATTCACCCATTATTAGCCACCCAAAAACAGTATTGATGGCAATGGGTTGACCTGACTCTCCTTTTACAAGGCCAGGTTGGAGCACTGACGACAGAAAACTGACATTGACTAACATGTCAATGGGTCCTGGTTCAAAGAAATGTGGATCAGCCAGAACTAAATTCTTAAGATGGTCCCAAGTTGAAATGTCAATTGGACCAGTTGGCATGTCTGAACAAATTTGGGGTAACACAAAAGCTTCAATTGGGTATTTATTCAAGCAGGCTCCTTGTGAAGGGAAAATCTCACATGAGACTGTTCCAAGTGTGGCTGTGGTGGTCACTCCGATGCCATTAATTGTTTGGTTGCAATCATGTACTGGTAAGCCAAGTTGGTTTGCAGCGGCTAATGTAAGAAAATTACATGCACTGCCCGAATCAAAAAGAATCCGAATTGGTACCAACTGTCCATCACTAGCCTTTACCCTAACCACAGCAGTAGAGAATAATACTTGGTGATGACAGAAAGGCACCGACAATGTAGTCAGCTGAGCATTGTCCTTCAACGCCTGAGAATCTTCACCAACTTTGTCAAAATGGAGCAAGGTATGGTGCCGGTAATTGCATTTTGCACAATTCACACTCGACTTACAAAATTTCATATTGTGTGATGGCTTTAAACACAGGATGCACAGCCTACTCTCCTTGACCTTGGAATACCTCTCTGTTGGCTTTAAATTTAAAAAACTAGGGCATTTTGCCAAGTCGTGGCCTATGACCGCACACATCGGACAAGCCGGCTTAGGTGCTGAAGGCACAATAAGCGAAGATTTGTTTCTATTAACAATTTTACTAGTGGGTGTCAATACCCTTAACTTTGGATTTGAATTCTCTAATGCTTGACTTCTCTTTTCAATGAATGATTTTAAATTTTCAAAATCCGGGATGTCCACATTTGAGTCGAGTTGTAACTCAAATGCCTCACGGGTACATACGTCCAGTTTGGACCACAATAAATAGTAAAGCATGAAGTTCTCATCAGGCAATTTAAACTTCGACAATATATTTAAATTTTCACTGAAAGTCCTAAACACCCGATCCAAATCAGTTTTGTTCTTAACTGGTTCACAGTTTAGCAATTTCTCATAGTAAACAATAGCAATTTGACGCTTTTTGTCATAATGCTTACACAATGTTTCATATGCATTTAAATAATTGTCATCTGACAAAGGAAAACCTTTCACTAAATCATAAGCGGGACCCTGTACACACGACAATAAATAGTGCAATTTTTCAACATTGGATATACTCCGCCTATGAATCAGCGAATCGAACAATTCCTTAAATCCGACCCAGTCCTCCAGCTTTCCGGTGAATGTTTTAATTGCAATTTTGGGTAAATGAGCGACGTTTAAAGAACTGCTCGCTTCTACCGGTTTAATATCGACGTCCTGTAAACTTGACCGTAATCTAGCCTGTACAGCTTTCAAACGATTTACGAAATCCTTAGACGCCACATATTCGCTGGACCGCTGTTGCGGACTTACGGTTAACAACAATTTTATTTGCGCGTCATGGAATTCCTTTTCCAAATCAGTCAAATCTTGTTCGATGTAGCCTACTAAACTTGACTCGGATATATGTTCAAGCCGCATCATTGCATAATCCCTTGCAACACGGGCCATATCCGCGGATACATTTTCCTGCTCATTATCACTCATTTTAAAGAAATATCACGAACGGCAAGCTGCAATATCAAAATATTTCATACATAAACACTCAACTCGATAATCGTTTGAGGTTAGGCGAGACCAACTAAACTAAACGTCAACGTCACTTGCCAAAGTTGTCAATTACAAAGAAAATCTATGGCAAGATGCGTTCCGATTTACACAACTATTGCCTACTACAAAATGTTACTTAACGTTACCATTAATTATAACGTATGACGACACGACAAATAAATAACGATTTAATTATCAAAATACGATACAATTTAATCGAAATGGACTAAATAAGCAACAATTTTAATAGTTATTTATACTAATTACTTTCAAGTCCGAATTTAAAAACTCGCGAAACAACGAAACTGTGGAATGCGAAAATTTATTAGCTTACCCTCTATTTTGGTGGACGAAAATTATTAATACGAAACGACAATTTTAACACCAAAAAAGGATGGTTTTGCTTCTAAAACGATACAAAAACGAAATATCCACAGGCTCGCCTTATCAAGATCCGGTTCGAAGGACCAAATAATGTTTTTGAATGGACTGTATGCGAAGTTTTACGAAACGAGTTTAATGCCGCTAATTACATACACCCACGATGAGCCTTGAGGCTTAATCAAGAAGACACTCACCTCTGCCTGTGGATGCTGCTGTGCTTCTTTGTCAGGTGTAGGGCCCTCGGGGACTGGCTCGTACTGTACAGACTTACCCGCCGTCCAAAGGTTACCTGCCACCTGATTGTACGCGGCTGCAGTGAGATCTTCCTGATTCCTCCAGGCACCGGTGTATTAAAGCGACTTTCGACACGATTGCAGTGGGAATAACCGCCCACTAACGGGATCTGCTCTAAATTACGCGGCAATTGGCGCGGGGCTTGATTTCGGACCGAAGTTTTGAACCAAAGTGAGTAGACAATTATTTTTAAGTAACTGTCAAAATGCGGGCACAGAATGTTGCCATACTAAAAATCAATTCAAATCTGAACACTTACGAATCTAGAACAATTAAAAACCGGCCAACTGCGAGTCGGTCTCGCGCACGAAGGGTTCCAAACCAGAAAAAAAAAACGCCAGCAACTACTCTGTTGTATGAGAACCCCCCTTAATTATTATTATTATTATTTTGTTTTTAGTATTTGTTCTTGTAGCCACAATAAAAATACATAATCTGTGCATATTTCAACTGTCTAGCTATTACGGTTCTTGAGATCTAGCTCGGTGAGTGGTAGCCATGAAAAAGGGCTAAAATATCACGTTTTTTTGTATTGGAGCCCCCATTAATTATTATTATTATTTTGTTTTTAGTTTTTTTGTTATAGCGGCAACAGAAATACACAATCTGTGTAAATTTCAACTGTCTATTACGGTTCTTGAGATACAATCTGGTGACAGACGGACGGACGGACGGACGGCGAAGTCTTAGTAATAGGGTCCCGTTTTTACCCTTTGGGTACGGAAACCTAAAAACGCTGTGTCGCAGCTGTTTGATTTAAGGATTATTTGTATTGATAGCCTGAGATTAACCTTTCGGTCTGGCTACCCAGGGAGCCACTAATGCATGCTGAAATTAAACTGATTGACAGAAGTTTCAAAACCCGCCAGCTCTCCAGTGTACAGGTCCCTCACTCTCAGCACAATGCATCCCGGGAGCTCTGGCGCCCTTACTCGTATGTACGATTCACACCAACCGGCCGGGGTCGGCGCGCACGCCACCAGAGTCAAAGGAATTCGAACCCTCCATACAGAACCTAGACTTCGTATCCAACGACAGTGGCAGAGCCGGCGGCAGCCGACCGGCTCCGACCAGAGATGATCATTATAGTACTTTATCGCACTAACATAACAATACTGCGACAGTTGGATGCGTCAAAGTAGTGAAAGTGACAAGGTACTTAAATGATCATCTACTTTTGCTGTTAACTGTACAAGCTTTTATTGCCAACTGGACCTTTTTATCCTCAGTCATCGCTGAGAATATCACATTTTCTCCATCTATAAACCTAAAATTGCTAAGTGTCACTGAAATTAATTTTCGTGTGTTCTCTGCCAACCTCTTTTGGGAATATAAGCGTGAGTTTAGGTATGAATGTATCATCGCTGAGACGCCTCCAATGAGCCTAAACACGACGGATTTACCTCGTGTACTTTAGGAGTTCAGATGGCCTGTCTGTCTCCATCATCAGATCAGCTCGGTGGTACCGTAGGTAATATTGCATTGTCACCGAACTTACATAAGTAATATGTATGCCAAATTTTAGCTCAATGGCGGAAAACGGCAAGTGGCTGAAAAAAGAATTGCAAATGTTAAGGGATCTTGGCCAGCGGGGGGCAAAGACGAGGCCGACAATATAGCGAGCTCACCCAGAAGATGCCTATTCACTCGTGCCTTAAAAAGGTCTAGGTTATATGAACTCGTAAATACAGACGCCGGCAGAGAATTCCAAATCTTAGAAGTGCGCATTATAAAAGAAGATGCAAAGCGCTTGGTTCGAATTAGAGGAATTTCGACCAGGTAAGGATGGTCGCCAGCCGTACGTCTGGATGTCTGATGGAAGAAGGGGGAAGGCGGTATGAGCTCATGGAGCTCCTGAGCACACTCACTATATTGATAAACTAACCTTACCGTTTCGGCTGTGTTGCGAAAACCACGATCTCGAGTGGGTTTCTCTAAATGACCAACAATCTAGGTTACTATTAATCATAATCTGTTTCCCATTGTCATTTAAGTTACGAGAAATTCGCGTTTTGCGGACGTGTCAATTAAACGTTGTTATGATTTACATTAATTGGTAACAAATAGTTGTGGTGCGGAGTTACGAGTAATGGCCTAGTGTACACAGGTGATTATTCATGGTTGTAAATTATTATATTGTGGTTTTAGTTCTCTAGTGAAGTAAGAATTGCTAGTTACCTGTAAAGCTGTATTCGCCGGTTTATTTAGCTGTATTTACGTAGCCCCTCTATTGCCCTTTGGGCGTGCGGTATTTAAAGTCGATTGCTCATAATAACACATTATTGTAAACAATTGAAACAGTCTTACATTATTATTACGTTACTGCCATTTTCCAATACTAAGAACTACGTAAAATAGGTAATCTTAAAAGTCACCTTTAACATTTATTTTATACTATGATATTACCCTTATTAACAGTCGAGAAATTGGAATATATATGTAGCAATTTCACTTATTTAAATATGACAATCTGATCTACATCTCAGCCCTCTTATTCACAAACGACTCTTCCTCATCTGTCACCTCACACCTCACCCGTTTTTATTTGAAAACTGTCAAATGTCATTTGTCAACTTTTGACAGTTTCCATGTGAAAACGGGTGAGGTGAGAGGTGAGGACGAGTCAGTTTGTAAATATAATAACACCCCTGGATGGTCAAGTAAAAATGGCGTCAAGCTGTTATCGTTGTTTTTCGAACAAAGAATATCTTCTGGGTGAGCTCGCTTCGTCGGCCTCATCCTTGCCCCCTGGCCTGGATGCTCGCCAAGAGCTATCCCATTTTAATTAAAAAAAAGATGTACAGCAATTTGTCATTAACAGTTTCACTACATTGACAAGTTGGTCAAGTCAGAGCTTGATCGCGACCTTTAAGACAAAGCGTGTTAAGATATTTTTGTGCACCATCGCAAGCTTACACCAGCATTAATATGTACCACAACAAAGCGCGCACAAATGTCAGACACGACTCAATATCTAGATCCGATAGGACGTGTCACAGATTTTTCCCGCTTTAAAGGCAGATGATGCATGTACCCACATTACTATTATTTCTTTTCCATTTCATAGCTACTTGCACCTCATATCGCTTTTACATCACTAGCGCTATATACAACATATACATTTTAGTCACACATAAAGATTATCTGATAAACAACACATTTGCCATGGACCTTGTAACAGCAAAACAATGGTTCTCAAACACTCCAGGCTACGAGTCGATCCGTGTTTCCGACTACTGTGCTCGCATGCGGACAATTGTATGGCATAAATAAGCGCTTTGCTCGGGATAGCTTGGAGGCGTATTTGGTGTGGAGAAACTAAAATGCTTTACAAAAAGGAGGTAAAATAGGCGAGTCGGTCTCGGACAGTCTAGAATTTAAATTGTAGTTTGATTTTTGTCTGCATCACAGTAGGTACGAGTGGCTACTACCGTGTGGTTGGGTCGTGTATGAATAACATGTAGACAAGATTTAAACTGGACATATTGAGTTCTAGACTGGCTGAGACCGGCGAGTTTCAAGGAGTTTGAACGACTCACATCGGGTAATTTAACGAATTTGATTTAAATATGGTATGTCCTAAAGGGACCCAGATATGCCCTAAAACTACGACCAAACCCACCGGGAGATGGGCAGTAGTATCCCTGGAGTGCGGTGCAGATACTGTGATCGCCAACCCGCATGCCAAGCATGACGATTATGGCATTTACCCCCCATGAAATTGGGGAGGCCTATGTGGCCTATATGGCCCAGCAGTGGACGTCCTTCGGCTGATATGGTGGTGGTGGTGGTTTTAAATATGGCACCGTCAAGTATCAGTAGTAAAACTTTCCATATTGAAAGTTCACCCTCAGAAGCAAATTTGTTCGATAGCCTCATCGAGTAAGGCAGAAAATCCGTCTGTTTGGATAACACTGCAGACTAAATCGACTTAAGGTGTCTACGACTCTCGTTATGAGGTTCCGGCGAGGAAGAATACTCTAACGTTCGTTCAAAAAGTTACACAATACTGGGCCCTCGTGCAATACGAATCACTCCGAATATTCTTAGTGGTATAGCCATGACTGTGAGAATTCTTCCAATGATTTAATTCTTATCCTGTTTCACATTACCGGTAGCCGTGTCCCTAATAAGCAAGAGTTATTCAATTACACACGCCAACACGCAGGGAACAGTCTTGTCTATGAGATAAGTCAATTTCAACTTTTATACTTTGAAATAGGGTTGTTATTGCAATGGGGAAGAGTTAGTTGAAAGGAATTTGCCATCATAGTCGCCTGGCAATTGTTTTTTTTGTGCAAAGGTCAGAATCATAATCCTCTAGCGGTTGGAGTGAAGAAATATGTTTAGCAATGTCACTTAGATATGCTTAGCCATATTAGTGTACTTATTTAAGAGAACTATTTATTACTTACCTTAAGGCGGGCTGACCAGTACGCTTGTTTGCCACCGATGTGGTATATAAAAAGAGTATGGGCCAGCGGGATGCCACTTCAGAGCATTGCGGGAAGGCTAAAAGAAACAAGATGTACCAAGAATTGTGTTAGTAGAGCTACCTTGTTCATATTGTACACCGACAAAGAACTATATGAACTAGGAAACAAGCAAATAGAAATGATATTCAATATTACAAATTACCTATACTCGGTCCTGTAATTAGAATTCAAATTTCAAATTGTTCAATCATGAAGTTAATTCACCTAATCCATACCAGCTGCTAATCGCGTTTCGCATAATTTTGCATCACATAACTCCATAAATGATAAGTTCATTAGCTAGCTTTATCTTATAAAACTACTATTCCTTCCTGTCAGTGCTGCATTTCAATTGGCTAACAGGTGGTTCTCAACCTTTTTAACCACTTGGACCTATGTAGTTCGTTTGGTAGTGACCCTGCCTACAAAAGCCAGTGGTCCCGGTTTCGTATCCCGTTAGTAGCATTTTTATGTAATTGACACGGTTTTTTTTTTATCCTAAGTCTTGTATGTTGTATTGGTAGGTATTTAAGTATTTATTTATTATTGGTATTCTTTTTTCCATGAAGGATCTACTTAACTGCTACCGAATGAGGTTAAAATTCATGACTCTTAAAGGGAATTAATGGTCCCTATTATATAATAACCGTATTAACAGGAACAATAATTCCCCTTATGAATCATGATTTTATTCTGAACAATATATATGTATATCATAAAAACTATAGAAATGTTACTTTTTTTTATTAAAATTGGGATTGCCCTTGGCCAGCATCTAGCCAGGGGGCAAAGATGAGGCCGACGATGAAGCGAGCTCACCCAGAAGATGCCTATTATACAAAATATTAAGTGATGCCTATACTTTTACCATTAAACATTTTAGTAACGTAATTTACTTGCCTGTCATAATCTTAAATAGGAACTTGTTAACCCTTGATGACATTATATATATAAGTTATGTAGAAAAACGTTTATGATCGCAATTTCACAAATTTTTGGTAACTTTTCCAAATCCTATAATCCTCCTATGGTTCACTGTTGAACCTATGGCCTACTGTTAAACCTTCCTTTTCCATCCTCGGTTAGTGGTTGAGAACCACTGGTCTTAATTATTAAAGAATACCATATTTGGTATAAGTTTTATAGTTTTAATGACTTCCATGTCAACGGGAGTTGATTTTTTTTAATGAACATATGTAGGTTGCTAGGTTTTTACAAATGTAAAATGTATAGCAAGAGTCGGTATTATGATATCGGTAGTGATATGTGACTAATTAAATTATTATTTAACAGAAAAGACTCAACCTAAAATTACTTCTAAGGTTAACGTCCCAGTGTCTGACACTGACCCATTATTTGACAGTTTCAATCGTATGTCATAATACCTAATTGAGGTGCTCCACCACCACCACCACCACCACCATATCAGCCAAAGGACGTCCACTGCTGGACATAGGCCTCCCCCAATTCCAGGGAGGTATAAGCCATAATCGCCATGCTTGGCATGCGGGTTGGCGATCGCATGCATTGTGGTGCTCAATAGGTGTCAATTAATGTCTTAAGATGTCAAACGTACATAGGGCACAGCGAAACGTCATCTCGCTCAAATTTGGAGCGGCCCAACTGGGGAAGTACCTCCGCCTTACAGAAGACCGCAGCCATAACAGCATCACTACTTGCCCCTTAGGTAGGTATGTGATGTTGTGTTCCTGGTGGTGAGTAAGGTCGCCAGAGCTCCCGAGGGTGCGCTGTGTTGGGAGTGAGGGGCCTGCATATGTCTCTAGCTTGACAGCTGGAGATATCTGCGGGTCCCTCGCTCTCAACACAGCGCATCCCCAAGTCAATAAAGGATGGACAACGCACTTGTGATTCCTCTGGAGTCGCAAGTGTCCATAGGCTACCGTGTCTGCTTACCATCAGGCAGGCCGTAAGCTTGTTTGCCACCATCATAGTATAAAAAGAACATAAGATTATTTGAGTTGGCCAAGTTACGTCAAAGTACTTCAGTACAAAAAGCAACTTAATTTTGGATGCTAGAAGGTTCGAATAAAAGTATTATCAAGTATCAGCCATCTAAAAAAGATCTAAATTATACCTTACAGTCTATGCAATTGCATAACGAGTAATACTCGCCACGCATTAAAAAAATATCTACCTCGTCGGTGGCAAACAAGCGTACGGCCTGCCTGATTGCCATCGGTCACCGCAACCTATGGACGCCTGCAACTCCAGGGGTGTCACATGCGTGTTGTCGACCTTTTAAAAATGTATACACTCCTTTCTTGAAGAACCCCTTCCCGTAGTCTGTAGTCTGTGTAAAAAATTACAGATTATGCCCCTTCCCTGCGAACTTATTTATCAGGTGGCTCTCTTTACACACAATAACTTGGATGTTTTTAGCCAGCGAGGAGTCAATGAATTTCATATGATGCGCAGCAACAAGCTCGCTCACCTCCTCGTCACGCCGGCACACAAGCTGCGGAAGTCGGAGAGGTCGGTGTATATCATGGGTCCGTCAGTATATAACAGGCTGCCGGACACTATTAAAAAAGATGCAACTTCCATGGTAGCATTTAAGTTAAGATTGCGAAAATGGCTCCTTGAACATACATTTTATACAATGAAAGAGTTCTATGAGCTCCCTACTCAATGAGTTTTCAATATACATACATTGATGTAAATAACTAGTCAAATCAAATTTATAATAAAATGTATTTAATAATTTACTGCAACATAATAACAATGTATCGACGAATTAGTACCTAACGTAACTCTGACATGTAATTTGGTGTTATCAATAAAGTATTTGTATTTGTGTAGTGTGTTTTTTTAAATTGTCTAATAGGTACTAAATATCATTTGCATAATGCAAGAACTCTTATCGCCGAAATCATCGAATTATCAGTGTCATTGCGATTGAAATGATGGTCATTACTTTCTAATTCAATCACATAGTTGACACCCAGTGCTGATCTTAATCAGTTTCTTACTAATCGTTGCTTAGTAGCTATGATCTTTGTAGGGTAAATTTCATAGTAACTGAGCATAATGAACAGCGGTACCGCTGCCGCTGTTCGTTTTTGAACCTACCTGTTTTAATTATAGCTTTGCTCTCTATTTAGTCGACTGGCATGAATTTTACTAAAGGAAGACTTAGTTTTGGAAAATAGTTAAAATAAAAAATTGTCAAGATAGGATTTTTTATGAAAGAACTAGTTTTAAAAATAGAACAAATAAATTGAAAAAACTTGTGCGACCGATAAAGCGTAAAAGGGTTTTGGTATGTTTGGTATAATTTTCTTCATTAGTTATAATGGTTATGGCCCATCTTTTCTGATGAATTTCCTATCGTTTAGACGTAGTGTAGGCGAGAGATTAAGCACCTACAATCCGAATAGTATAAAAGAAACATTGCTTTTGATATGTTTATTGCATAGCGTCTACGTCATAAACGCTGTCTTAAATCGGTTGTCTTACCCTATTGCATTGACATTTCGGGACGGATTAATCTTAAAGTTTAGAAAACGAGTTCACTAGTTAATACTCAAGCGAAACTAAAAGTGATATTAAATACTGTTGATAATGTTGACACAAAACACCGATAATACAAAGTGGTGTCATGTACCCTATATTACTTTTAGGTATACGAGTATACAGGATGTGGCCTGTAATAGGAGCAAAAATTTTAAGGACGCTTCCTTAGAGCATCTGCAGTAACCTTCTGTGTCCAAAAAATACCTAAGCAAATAAATAAAAATAAATAAATAAATAATCGTTGTTCCATTTTTATATAAAAGCCATAAAATATAATTCGGGGTTTTTTTGTGTTTTTAAAATAAATAGTTATTAATATCACTCCAGTAGAGTAAAAAAGAACACGTAAGCTATATTTATATTAAAAAAAAAAAAAAAACAAAATTACTTTTTTTTTCAAATGAAACCATTTGAAAATAATTGCTGAAGTGCTCAATAGTGTATTTTATACCTACTCTCATTAACTATTAGATTGACGACCAACTCAGCCTGGTTAGTAGTGACCCTACCCTTTTTAATGGTTAAAAATAATATGTTTCAGGCCATTTTTACACACGTACGAGACTCGTATGCGAGTTTCACTACATTGCGCGGTTTGACAGATGGATTGAACTCATTATACCACTGTAACCCGCAATGTAATGAAACTCACACGCGAGTCTCGTATGTGTTTACAGAGGCATTAAGTATTTGATATTTTCTGTAGTTACGTATACCTACATTTAAATATAAAGGTATTTATTTACATTACATTTTGGTCTACAAGCTTACAAAATAAATAAATATGGTGGGACAATCTTACACAAATCGATCTCGTCCAAACTCCAAAACTAAGCAAAGCTTGTACTATGGGTACTAGACGACGATATACATACTTACATACATACACATTTATCTATAATAAATACATGCTTAAATACATAGGAAACATCCAAGACTCAGGAACAATATTCGTGGTAAATGCACAAATAATGCCCTGACCGGGATTCGAACCCGGGACGTCCGGCTTCGAGTACCGACTAAGCTAAAGTGGTCGTCAAGAAAACAAAACTACAAAATATGAGTGCACAAATTAAATATTTATTTGTTTATTACATTAGATAAATACCAGAATACACACAAAATACATGTTTAATTAGATCAAATGCATTAATTAAAAAAAAAAACATCTAAACCAGTATCAGTCAAATCATATAACTGTCAAAACGCTCATCTGAACACGCGTGATGTTATTAAAAGCAACATATCATTATTTTGAGCACGTATTAACAAGTATTTCCGTTGATTAATATATGTTAATGAATTTAGAAGATTGAGATACAGTCGACTATAAAAAGTTTAAATCACATCTTCACTTTCTTGCGTTATGATAAGATGCAATAATTCATACTTATTTTTGTATCCGACTGTACCCACGATAGCGAGAGTTAAATTAATATTTGATTTGCAATACGCATTTAATTTTATTTCTATTAGGTGTCGATATTACGTTGATTGAATTATTATGTAGGTAAAATAAATAATAAATCATAGTTATTATTTTACTTTCTATTTAGTTTCTCGTGATGAATTGTACGTATTGGCAGTATTAAAAAAAACCGGCCGAGTGCTTGACCGGACTTGCGCACCGAAGAGGGTTCCGTACAACTAAAAAACAAATGTGATTTATTCAATGTATGTGTAACGAACCTTTATCTATAAATGACCCAAAAGTAGCTTTCACAAAAGCTAAAAAGGAAATACTGTGTCATAAAACCATATAGGTACTTACGTAGTTAATAACAGGAAGACCCTATTATAACTGTAAATACTGCAATCGCAAAACTAATAGAAACTGCCTCAGGCCATCTTTAAATCAATAACTTAACTGAACCGTGACTAAAACATTACAAGGAGGCTCGTAAACAATAAAAAGAACATTAAAATTGACATTAAATATAATTTTATCGATAACCCTTAATTAATCCTTTGGCGAGCGCGTTATAACCACGAGATATACCAAATGTACGATGAGCCTAACGTCATTAGGACCATAAAGATCGGATACCAGCGATGGGCAGGGCACGTGTTGCGATTGGACGAGGCCAGGGTACCCAAATGCCTTCTGGCAGGCCGACCAGAGGGCCGCAGAACTAGAGGCAGGCCCAAGCTCAGATGGTTGGACGGCGTCGAAAAGGACATCAGGACTTTGGGGGTGACATGTTGGAGAAGAAAAGCCACAAATAGATCGGACTGGAGAGATTTGCTTGACCTGGCTAGGGCCCACCCGCGGCTGTAACGCCCAAGATGATGATGATGACTTAATTAATCCTTCGTTTAACCTAACCCAACAAATAAAAAGTCATCATTTAAGTTTCATAACATTAATTACTAGTGGCTCTGTGAGCTGTACACCTCGCAAAAAAAAGCATTTCTTTTTTAAAATATCAAAATTTCCCAAACACTGACTCGACAAAAAACTTCTATATAATTGTCGAACCTGTTCACAAAATTTCACGACAATCGGTTGAGAAATGCAACCTGTAGAGGAGAACATGCGGACACACAGACAGATAGACATACGAAAGAATTTTTGTCGAAAGCTGAAACGGAAACGCTTCGCTCGCTCGGTCAATTAGGGTTAGCTTCATCGATTTTTGTCACATCAGATGAAGACAATCAAATAATCTGACTCCTTCCTAAGCACTAAGCCACGTTTTCAGTTCTCAAGTATTCTTTTAGATTCTACCCCTAACGTAATCTTACTCAGGGTACGAATCAAATTAAGTCGCCAACCGGTCGTCGGGTCTCTAATTAAATGTTAAACTTTTTGTTAAATTCCTTTCTTTCCAAATATACCGAGACAGATTACAGAAAGGTCGCCCTTGACAGGCTTAATGTGATGCTTTTAGAAGCTTTTAATTTATAAGTACGTAATCGTTAAAAGTGCGCGGTGCCTTAAGATATTTTGTTTGACATTTTAAAAGGATGAAATGCTTTTTTGGAGATTAGATATTTAGCTTAACAAACTTGATGATCCTATTACGTAGATTATGGATATAAGATTCTGTCAAAAAAACATTTTTGGTACAGTCAACGTCAAAAATATGTTTACACTTTTGCACCTTATTCCAATGGATAAGGCGAAATCATCAAAAGTCGATGATTAGCGCGTGGAGGGTTAGCATTATAGACAATATTTACACTAACCTAACTATAAAATCTGATCAAAGTATTTTCATATAATATGCATAGGTACTCAAAACTACACAAAACCCACAAAGACATGCTTATAATAAAAATGAATTACCTTCACTTACTACTTACCACTTCACTTTACTTACTTTTTACTTTTTTTTTTATGCTTAAAATGAATTACCTTCTTTGAAATTCCTCTGCACATTGTATGGCTATGCCATAGCGTTACGGTGGAACACCAAAGTAGCTAACCTCGATATCGATAGTAAATAGCCCGCGCCCCGCCCTAATGCCAGCTATCGACTTGTCAACCCCGCCTATAAAGAGTAGCCGCGGCTAGTGTTGTTCCACTTAATAAGTGTAATCGATTCGATAAAGTGGGTCGATAGATGCTCCAGTTGTTAGTACTTTCTTTTTATGAAACTCAACCTTATGCGTTTTTATTCAGTCTATTTATTAATGAAGACAAATGCAATTCATTTATGTATAATGGAGTTGTTCTTTATGTATTGATTAGAATTGAATTAGTTTTATTATAAATGTGAAACAAAAAAATATAAACACGTTACTTATTCGTATATATATTTAAAGGCAACGAAGGAAGATAAAAATCTATTTCACCAAAAATACTTTTTTGTATTACTTTAATTTGTTATGGACTAATAAAATATTTTTCTACTCCAGAATTATCTGTTAATTATAGGTAGATGATTGACAGCAGTATTAAAACAATAAACTGTTTATGCAAATGCAAGTATCCATAGACAAGTCATTATATAACTGCTGGGAGAATCAAAATACATAGATTTCTATACATTATTATACAATTTTTTTTGAAAGGGGCACATGTCAATGCCCGTATTCCGCCACCATAATCGATTTTTTAATTTAAATCAACTTATTTTGTCGTCGTAGAAAAAAAAGTATGCAACGTTACATAGTCAAGTTTTAAAATTCTTGGCAAAAGAAATGTTTGATTTGATTCATTGCTTTCGATCTTTGCTCGATTAAATATCTCGTTATTTTAAGTAACTACAACAAACAATACTATTACAAAGCCATTTCATTTTTATCAATGAGACAAAGTAGGTATCTCATAGATTTTTGCATTCAGAAAATTTCAAAAGCAAATAAACCGCGCTAAGGCTGTCGTGCTTGTCAAATATCACATTACGTGTGCTAAAGTTACACTCTGACCCTGGGTCCCAGCAAACTCCGAGAAAATAACATGTTCTTTTAGCCTCGACTCGTTAAGGGTCACTACCACTGTACTTACCTTGCATGTTATATAAATACATTTAGTTCGAAATTGAGACATTTAAAGTCAGTCGGGACAAGCAAACACGCTTCGGGGTAAGCCTACCGTAAAAATCTTTATATTTCGATATTGCAATCATAGAGCTAACGACATCTCTATGCGACAATAGTAATTTATGCAACTGTTACGTAATGAGAAGCATTAAAACAAGAGTGTTTTAATGCGTTGGAATTGGAACAATAAGCCGCAGGCGAGATTCATAATAAGGTCACAAGAGTGTTTTAAGGTTTGATTACATATGTATACTCGTATATACTTGACACTGACCGAATAATAATAATACCTAAATTAATTGACGTAAAAATAAAATTAAAAAATGTAAAATACAATACTTGGCACATTCAATTTCAATTCAAAACAATAGAGGCTAACAGTAAGTAACTATTAGAGTGTCAAATATAAGAACATTTTCCTTATTAAAAAGTCTGCCTATTAGCTCTTTCCTCGAACCACTACTAGTCCACACTAGTCGAACACGCGCTTGGGCATTTTTTCAAAGAAACTTGCCTCCGGTGAAAGGGTATGTGGCGAGACTGGAAAAACGCCTCGACGAGTAATGGCGTCTACTGCACTTTGTTTATCTTTTTTATAATTTCTCGACACACCGCCGTGTTTGTGCGCATACTGCTACTGTTTACTGCGCAGGCGTAATGGGAAAAACGACGGAGTGAAGGAAAAAATAGCATATACAAGCTAATTGGTGTTATGCTTTGCGTAATCGAACAATTATCGAATCTCATTTAAAGTTAATAAAAACTGATACATTTTGAGGCAACAAAACTTTTTTTATTACCCTTAGAGCCTGTGGGCGCGCGCTTAAATATTTAATTTGAGTTTTAATATTTATATCAATCACTCAGTAACCGTATTTAGTCAAGAACTCAAAAGATCCTTTTTTCGTCATTTTGCACCAATTCAATCTAGTTTTCTATTATGTTCCTTAGAATCAGGACTCTAAAGAAGATGCAATTAGAAAGATTTAAAATCTGTAGGGAGATCTCCGGAACTACTTATCCGATTTAAGAAAAATCTTTCACCCATTTTTATTTTTTGTAGAAAGTGGACTACCAATAAAGTATGCGTAAGTAAGTATAATATACCTATGTATTATCCCAACCTTTGACCACATTCTCATGAGCCACCATATGACCATCATATCATATTACAACCGAGAGCCCTCACCTGTCAAGGCGCATATGCTGCAATTGTAAGGTTTCCGTTTTTGAAATATTGTTTAGTAGTAAAAGTTCGCACTTGTGACGAACATCCTTGACCGTGACTTATAATCATTATTTTCAACCCCCGACGTAACGCAAAAGAGCGATGTTATAAGTTTAACATGTGTATCTTTGTACCTATTTGTAGTTTAATATGGGCTATTTACCATACCACTTTTTGTAATTGGAAGAGCGGTGTCTCCTGACACAAGCAAAACTACTTGCTTAATGGGAGGCTCGAACCTTGGCTATTGTTGAAAACCTATTGTAACCAAATAAACTTTTTTCATTTTCATTTTTCATTTGTGTGTCTGTCTGTGGCATACACCAATGAAGCTACAAAATGTTTCGATTTCCATTAAGACCGCGTTCGTTAGTTCGTTCGCAGGCTATCTCTGACATATTAGCTCGCCGCTCGAGGATGCAAAACACATTGTAATATGTATAATCAAATAGAAATTTCGAAATCTAACTGTCACAGTGCTTCCCAGTTCAATGACTTTATTTATTAATAACTAACATTTTGCAAAGGCTGAAGAGTCCCAATCAACCTCTTCCATCATGTCAGCCGAAGGACGTCCACTGCTGGACATAGACCTCCCCCCAAAGACTTCCACAATGAGCGGTCCTGCGCCACCCGCATTCAGCGGATACCCGCGAACCTTACCAGGTCATCAGTCCACCGTCTTTCCACGCTATACGCCTTTCATTACGTGGTCGCCACTCGAAAACCTTTCCGCCCCAACGGCCATAGGTTCTACGTGCTATGTGCGCCGCCCACTGCCACTTAATTTTAGCGATTCGGAGACCTCTGTAATCAACAGCTAAGCGAGTTGGTTGCATTGCCCTAGAAACTAGAGGTCCGTGTATTTTATAATAAACGCCACGGAATGCGATCACCAGCATTAAATGCGTTGTTTTTTGTCTCGCGCTCTTTAGTGGCATACAACGCTTTATAGCTCCCCTTGAAACCGTTGAAAACCACTAAAAAACCGGACAAGTGTCAGCTAACATGATGGGGCAGCTCCGTTATCTAGACCCCTTATATTAAATGCGGAACTATTTAAAAAACTTTCATTGAGCTGAGCGAAGCGAAGCTCATTCTTAGGCAACAGATGTACCTATTTCGTTTGAGTTCGTACTCCTTCTAGAAGCTTCAAACGATCACGCTCACATTTTTCATGTCGATAGGTGACATGATGACGATGGTTTAGATTAAAAAAAAATGAAAATCGGACATACCACTGAGGAATAATCACTGAAAAACTGAATTCCCGTATATTTGAATGCTAAGCGGGTAACCGTCAGGGAGTTTGAGACCGGGTAGACGCGCTCTGCTCAACATTTGCAACCAGCAAACTGCATTGCATACCTAGTATATTAGTGTATATGTGTTGTGTTCTGACGGTGAGGTCGCCAGAGCGGCCGTAGGTGCGCTGTCCTGAGAATGAGGAATCAGCACTTGTCTCTGGCTGGCGACACGTGTTTATGAATCCTGTAAGCTACACGTCCATTGGCTACGGTGCCAGCTTACCGTCAGGCAGGCCGTATGCTTTTTTGCCACCGTTGGTATAAAACACGAAACTATATAAATTAGTATTCGAGCACCTTTCTTCAACCGATTGACTATGGAATGAATAATGTTAAACGTAATTAGTATTCATTAATTGCTTTCCGGTCTAATGCATGCCTAATGAGACTTTTAGCTGGATATTGATTGCAGATAATAACTAATATCCTTTGATCGAAGATTGATTAAATACTAGTTTTACTCGTGTACTACGTAAAGTGGGATCCTGATACTTGACTTACTAACTTTTGCCCTAATGTTTCATAAGACCTAGTGTTGCACTAGACCTAACGCATTTTTCTTAATAACAATGATTTTTTCGGGTTTCCTATGAATATCATCAAATAATACATGAAATAAATGAACTTCATTCTTCAAGTAGGCTCAATGGCACTTTTACAAGTCAAAATCTACTGGCGTTAGAATAGATGTTATTAGGTTATGTTAGGTTTGTTTTGCAATAATCGTAAAATGTATACTAATTTAAAAAAAATGCATTAGGTCTAATGAAACATTAGGCCTAATCAATCATATTAGGGCTAACGTAGTTAGGTCTAACAAGGGAGAACTACGTAAAGTACCTACCTGGGCGACCGAGTTCTGCTTCCTTTCGCATTTTACCGGAGAATACGAGTTCTCCCGAAGATCACACCGAGACACAACGAAAACCCCAGAATTGCAAATTTCATCGAAATCGTTAGAGCCGTGTCCGAGATTCCCGAAGCAAAGAATATATAAATATACTAGCTGTCACGGCGGTTTTCGGTCCGCCTCCGACCCTTTCCGTACAAAATGTATGAGAAAATGTTTATTTATCTTATATTTTACTTGAAATTTACTATTGGCCGCGGCCGCGGGCCGCTCCGGTGTGTGACACGCTTTACTAATATTTCTTTTAATGGGGCCCTTTGCACGATTAATGTTATCACAATACGGGGGTGTCAATATTATCGCAGTTTTCAGAATTGTATGGATTTTTCTTCAATATTCACGTGATACGGATCGTGATATGAGTGATTCGCGTGATAGTGATGACCGAGTAAAGGACCCCATTGGTTTTATGTGTTACCTGCTTGGAAATCACTTGATGGTTCCATCGGAAGATCAGCGCTGGTAATCGCGCCAGCAACACGTTGAGATGGAACCATTTCGTGCAATACCCATTGTGACTTGGTTTTGTTTTCTATTTCTTTTTTGTTGTATTGTATTGTCACGAATACATGTTTTCTATTCTATTCTATATTTTAATAGGTAGTTATTTTGCTCTCGGAGCTAAGAAGTCTCCACCTAACACTACACCACTGCTAATTCAGAGTCAGCAACAGTAGTTTTTAGGACTCAAAAATAAGGTCTTGAGGCCTACTTACAGTATAATATTTGCGATCTTTTTAACAAAGAGTCGCTGTTCCGGTAAAGAATTTTCTTGCATATACTCGTAGCAACTAACAGTCGACAAAGTTTCCCGTCGCAATTGTCGTGTTAGGTTGCGAATCGAGAGCAGGAAGACCTAATAATACCTGTCTGCCGCACAGTGATGTGGCGATCGAAAGATATCGATATCGATAAAATCGGAGCTCGTTAAACCAATTAGAGTTCAAAGCGGCTAGATGCGGGCGAGAGTTAAGATTGACGCCGTCTAGTGATAGCTGTTGAAAAGTTGTGTACAATTATTGCAGTTTGTATTGCGAAAAACCAACAGGTGTACCTTGGATATCATGCTATCTGTTATTTTAATTAGATTTTAGGTTACACATTTACTGTAAACCAACTGGTAATTAATTAGAATTAGCAAAATACAGCTTTTTAAAGTCGGCATAATACCTACTGATAAATATCGGAGCCGTTTATTGGTAATAGAAAAGGTTACGCATGTTATAATTCAAACAAAACATTTATACAATTTTCTGTGTGTCTAAATAAGCGAAACCAGTATTATATTATTATTGAGTATTTCTATCGTCTTTAGCAGTACATAGTAGGCGAATTAAATTAAGATAATAGAATAGGTATAGGTTTCTGTTCAAATGACTTTAGTTTTTAATTCTATACTACCATTAATAAAATATTAGGGTATAAATATTAGGGTACAATACTACACTAATCGAATCGGATAGTAAGCTCGATAAGGCTTACTATGGAACCTACCTTTTACACTATTTACAAGACTAGGCCTGTAGGTACTAGATATAATTTATAGATACAATAAATCTATCGATAATAAGCGTATCAGTGGTCCTCCCTAAAGGTGTGGAGTTACGACCGGTTGCGCGGAATCACAGCCTCGTTGAGGCTTCGCTCCGTAGGATGCTTCACGCCAGATCTATACTCATAGCAACTTACTCAGGAGAAATCAAAACGAGTAGTATTTCTGTAGAAATTGACATTAATTGAATTGATTGATTTTAGTTTGTAGAGATTGATTGATTTTAGTGGTTTTGACTATGGGTTTTACGTGTTAAAAATACCCGAGGAAACGCTGTGTTGCGCGTGAAACGCCTGCATTTGTCTTTAGTTGTATTATAGGGTCGGCAACGCTCTTGTGAATGTTCTGGAGTCGCAGGCGTCCATAGGCTACGGTGTCTGCTTACCATCAGACAGGCCTGTACTGCACGGTACCGTACCATCCCGCTTTTGCGCAAATGTGGTACTGACAGAATACCGATAGGTAAAGAAATTATGGCAACATCAGTATGCTGTCGGGAGAGGAGAAAATACCGCATTCAAGTTGCACCCCCCTAAGTCCGGTAGCCAAAATAAGCAAATATTCAATAACATAACCATTGACACAATAATTCGAATATCACTCCAGCTATCAGGACAGGAATACCTGATCATATCATGCAAACGGGAACCTATTTAATGTTACTTATACGTTACATAACATAATTATATGTATTTAAAACAGCCTTCGAAGATCCCAAGCTACGCCGGAGGCCAAAAATCGAAAGCCAATTCGCGAACCCATAACCGTTACCTTAATGAGTCTGGTTTTACTTCTTTCATCGTAAATAGAGGTACTGTATTTCGCAAGATATCCGCAAATTATGTCCCTGCGATTTGGACTTTGGAGATCGGTCACAAAGTTCATTTTGGAACGATATTATCTAGTTTTATATGAGATTTTATGTAATAAAATGCGTTATCTACGGGTGGTCTACACTAATTTAGATTATAGTATGTTCTAGTATTTTTAATGGCGGTACTAGTTATTACTTATTACGGTGCATTGGCGGTAATGTTGAGTTTTATTGGTCTATCCTTTGCTAACAGGTACTATATATGATGTGTAATTAGTAATTAAACTAACTATTCGCAATTTCATTAAGCTTAAACTAGTACAATTATTATAGTTATAATATAACTATCAAAATAGTTGAGTTTTATTGCCTTATCACTTATTATTTAAGATCTTGGCGGCCCTCGTGATAAATAGTTAACCATATTTTGTTATTATTGCGTAATTTCGTTTCATTAAACTTACTATAGTACTTATAGAATTTTTACTATATCCTAAGCAGAGACTAATCTCTGCTTAAGATATAGCCTAAGCCTAAGCTAGTTAAAAAAATAGTACCTGGGGACCGAGGTTTGCTCGGCGTCTTTTCCCAAAGAATATGAGTTATCTCCTGTAAACCTCAGTACCTATTGCAATTGTAGTCGAAATTGTTGGAGCCGTTTCCGAGAACTCAATTACAAATAAATATACAAATATTGCTTGTTTAATAGTAAAAACTATATAACAAAAGTTTCCTATTACTGAGCGGTTATCGCAAACCGAAGACGAAGTTAGTTCGTGGTCTATCTTCCTCTCAGTCACTCGAATTTGTAAAGCGCAAGTGTGACACAGAAGGCTCTAAGTCACCCAAAGAGCAATGGAGAGAGCTATGTTAGGAGTTTCTCTGCGTGATCGCATCAGGAATGACGTGCCATCCGCAGCAGAACCAAAGTGACCGATATAGCCCTCCGAATCGCTAAACTTAAGTGGCAGTGGGCGGGGCACATACCACGTAGAACTGATGGCCGTTGGGGCGGAAAGGTTCTCGAGTGGCGACCACGTACCGGAAGGCGTAGCGTGGGCAGGCCCCCCACACGGTGGACCGATGACCTGGTAAAGGTCGCGGGTGTCCGCTGGATGCGAAGTCTTTGGGAGAGGCCTATGTCCAGCAGTGGACGTCTTTCAACTGACATGATGATGATGATGATGAAATGCGACACAGAGGAAGATACAAGAATTAATTTAGTTTTTTAAGCTCTAAGCTATGCCATCGTATATGTGTACTCGTATACTTAAATCATTTAAATATTACCACTCAAACTAACCAACTGGACTGGCTGGATTGCTTAAGGCACATTCAATGTATTTTGTTACCAACAATTGAAGCTCTACAGACCTTCACATAAACCTATAAAAACAGCAATAACAAGAAGCAAATTATCGCTTTTTTTCACAAGCCACTCCGATTATCTATTTTTTCCTCTACCATTGCCACTCCTTCGAAGGTTTATCTTAAACGTCCAAAGTAAAATAGTACCATCTACTCCTACGTCTGAATTTCACACAGATACAGTCATCATTTTTAGGGTTCCATAGTAAACAAGGAATCCTTAGTTATCCCTTGTCCTATAGTTTCGCCATGTCCGTCTGTCCACGACTTAGCTAAGTAACCGTAACTAGAAAGCAGTAATTTGGAATGGATATTCATATCTCCCACACGGTGGACTGATGACCTAGTAAGGGTCGCGTGTGTCCGCTGGATGCGGGTGGCGCAGGACCGGTCATTGTGGAACTCTTTGGGCGTGGCCTATGTCCAGCAGTGGACATGATGATGAAATTACGAGTACATATCAATTACGCCGATATAATTAGATAGCTCGTTTAAAAACCATGTGGGTTTTCTAAAACCATATTTTGTTTCAGTAATCTGTTTGCGTGATTTAAATTGCTATTAAGACCTCATAAAGTAATCTGTGAGAAACTACGGTACCCTAGATAGGTTTTTTCACTAAACAAAAACACGAACCTTTGTTCAAACCAATTATTATATTTACAATACATATATTACCATAATTTTAACGTGTAGGTACGTACTTTTTTCTCATCTTTACGTCCTTCAACAGTAGCAAGCTGAGTCACCAATTCGATTCACAACCTGTGTCTCACTCACTCATTCGATATAACTTGAGCCGGCTATTATGAACGAGATATCAGAGACTTCTAAATGTCTATAACAATACTAGCGCAACGTTTTTGTTATGGTTTAGTTTGTAACTTAAAGTCTAGTTTTTCGCACTCTTTGGACGCACAAATACCTTAAACTTGTCTGAAAGCCCCTCGTTGTTAATTCTAACATTGAATCGAATACTGTTTGATATGTATAATGTGGCTCCCGGTCCTCCCGGGGCCTATGAGCAGAATAAAAGCAGCAAGGCTCAGAGTAAGGATTTTCATAGACATGCGGAGGTCAGTTTAAACTGGTTCGCTTGTTGTCGTTGTCAATGTACTTGCCCAGTTATGTCATAGTTGCGCGACTTGCGTATGCGCCGATCGTCGACCTCAGCACGGTTTGCGGCGCTTGAACGGGTGACGGTGCCCGTTGGGCCAGGGTTATGATTTGTTGCGGCATCAGCAAGCTTATTCCTTTCGCCGCTTCCGCTAAACTCTGCTTTAGCACTCTGAGGGGTCGATATAGACGATCGCGCTAGGAACGAAAGAGTGAACTTCTGTACGTTCTGGCGTTATGGTTAATTATTGGGACCTTTTACATGGTGAATTCACACGATACACTCATATCACGATCCGTATACGTTAATATTGAAGCAAAATCCATAGAATTTTGTAAACCGAAATAATATTGACACACCAGTATTGTGATAATATTGATCGTGTAAAGGGCCCCATTAAGGATGATTCACAGTAGGCCGTTCCGTGTCCGGGCCGGCCCGTTTTCTTCTAGAGAAATACGCCGGCCGTTGCGTTTGCTGTCATAGAAAACGGGCCGGCCCGGACACGGAACGGTCTACTGTGAATCATCCTTTAGTCGTGGTGTCAATGAGGCTTGACTGTAATCTGGTTCGGAGGCCCAACTAAGGCCATTGAGAAAGTTAGAATTTTATGTGTTGGTATGTTATTATTATTTTATTTCAGATAGGCAGCTGTATATCGCTGATGCGTATAAATCATCGTTCACTTAGCACAGTTTTTTTAGCATCGTTCACTGCGTAGATGATAGTGTCAAGATTGATTTTAAACTGATTAACACTTTTAGCGTGCATCACTTCTGAAGGTATTTATTACCTAAATATCTCCAAATAGAGGACCGAGGTATGTCCTAAAACTACATCCGAGACCACCGAGGGATGGGCAGCGGCATCGTTAGAGTGCGGTGGAGATACTGCTATCGCCAACCCGCATGCCAAGAGTGGCGATTATGGCATTTTACCCCCCATGAAGAATGTCATTATGGCTCTCTTTGGGGGAGGCCTATGTCCTTTGACTGACATGCATCCAAATAATTAAATAAACACGTAAACTCACCAACAAAAGCATCATCTTATCCCATCCTTTGTTAGTGCTTAAAACCTAGTGTCCATAAAACTAACCATACTGGTTGGAGCAAGGCATATAATTCCTGCAGCTCACGGCGCGGGCGCACAATCGGTCTTAAACTCTGACAGATGCGTTTATATCAGTTGTAAATTTTACTACTATTTAGTGCGGTCCAAGCTATAAGATTGTGGCGGGATGTATCAATATACACTATAATGTGGAAGTCGATTAGCCATGGGCCTAACTGGAATGTTGTAGGTCTATCCCTACCTCGTATTCAGGCCTCAAAAACGACTTAACAAACTAAACGCCCCTTTGAGCCTAAAATGATATTAAAATCTTGCATTGTACCAAGTTGCAATGGAGTTCCGTTTACATTTTGACGGAACTCCTACAGTTGCTTTAGATTTACGTCACAAACTAAAGTTCTAAAAAAATGGGTAAAAGCTTAAGAAGAAAATATGCTGCTAGTGGCAAAGAGGAAGATCCTCCGTAAGATACTGGGCCCCAAAAATAGACCGGATGGAAGCTGGATAGTGGACAGTCCTTAGGAACCGTGATATTGAAGACCTAGTAGCTGAACCTAAGATCATGAGGGAGACTTACCCCCTTTTTGATAAAACTTAACAAACCTCTGTTAACTAAAATTTGTTTTGTCCCTTTCTCACAAACATAAATGTCAAAGTGACAGATAAGGATAAACCAACTTTAGCGGCTTGTTAACTAATATAGGCTTGATGGACGTTTATGAATAAGGGGGTTAAGCTCACAGACTCCGTTGGTTGGGCCATCTTGAGAGAATGGATGAAGATCGGAACGTGAAAAGAGCATACTTGGGCCGCCCAGCAGGAAGATGTACTGACGTGACATTTCGGATACAGTTTGCGTGAAAAACAACTAGCGAACACATTATAATGCTCAATGTTGAGCCCTTCGCCTTTACTACAACCTGCGCTACGCATAAAGCTCCCCTCGCAGTCCCAGCTTTAGAAAGCTCGAGCGATCAAAGCCCGCGGCTTCGAAAGTGCGGACATGCGAATTACGAGTACGATTTCAATTGCCCGAGCTTTTAAGCTCTTACCATGTGTTTAAGCTCTTCTTCTAATAGGTTTTCGGTAATGGTAGATCATTTGCATAATTATTATATTTATATTTTATATTCTCCGGGTAGTTAATTTGAGATATGAACAGATAAGTAATAATATGTATACTGTTGTAAAATGAAAGTAAATATTTATGGTCAATCTTACAGAAACCGACTTAGTCTAACCAAGTCGTCGACGACCACTTTGGCTTAGTTGGTATTGGTAGTGACCCTGTCTACGAAGCCGGAGGTCCCGGGGTCGAATCCCGGCCAGGGCATTACTTGTGTATGTTTCGCACGAATATTTGTTCCTGGGTCTTGGATGTTTTCTATGTATTTAAGTATATATTTATCTGTATAAGTATGTATATCGTCGTCTAGTACCCATAGTACAAGCTTTGCTTAGTTTGGGACTAGGTCAATTTGTGTAAGATTATCCCCAATATTTAAAAAAAAACTAAACAAAGCTTGTACTATAAGTACGATACACGACATACTTATATAGATAGATAAATACTTAAGTAAATACATAGAAAACATCAAAGACTCGGGAACAAGTATTCGTGCGTATTACACAAATAAATGCTCTGACCGGGATTCGAACCCGGGGCCGCTAGCTTCGTAGGCATAATAGGGTCACTACCAACTAAGCCAAAGTGGTCCTCGTATTGAAAGGCGAACAACATTTTATTGCTTAAGTTGAAAGATCCACACATAACGACAAATATCGCCACGGCTGCTGCACAACGTAAATAAGAATAAGAAACGCTTAACAACTAACTAACAACAACTAACAACAACAAACAACATAGAACAACAACTAACTTTGCCGTACAAAAATGATTACGCTCCTGCGACTTAGGTACTAAGATCCGAATCAGTGATCTTCTGTGTCCTCTCAATAAAATTGTGTCCTCTAACTCCAGACCTTAGAAGATTCGGTAAAATATTTTACAGCATTCGAGAACGAGTGGTACAGTTGGCCCTGTTGATCAAAAGCAACATTAAGTTACGTGAAACAGAACTTTCGAGTAATTGCAGCGGCCATTCTTATCGGCGCGTGCGTCGGTCATAATTGTTAAAGGCTTTCCGGGACCATAAGTTAGCGGGGTTCGATTCGTTACGTAAATAGAGTAATTCCGGCTTATTTGCAAGTTACACTGATGTGAAGATAGTTTCGAATCCGGATTAACCCTACGTATGCCTCGTCCCGGATCCGTCTCGAGGCATTAGAACCTTACTTTCCTTAAATTCCAAATTTAACAAGTGAGTAAGTAGTAGGCAGTAAAGTTAAATTTAAAGTTATCAATAACAACATTCGGACATGGCATGGCATACGAAGGTTTAATATTCTAAGTGCGAGTATCTGTGTGACTATTCGCCCCGCGCCCTCAGTTATTTTTAAGGACAGATAAAATTGGTTAGGGCATCCTTATAATATGTAGTAGACATGTCATATTTTGGAAATCAAACCGCGCTGTTGCCCTTGTCCCTTGACTCGCCAGAACGGGGGTCTGGGGCCCGGTGGGGCATTAAATCATACATAAAACAAAAGAGAGTAAAAGTTTCTGAGTTTATCTGAAACATGCATACAACGGATTGATTTATAATATTTTATTGATTGATTAAGAACCACTCAGACAAGCATAAACGAAATACAATTGCACCGTTGAAAATGGTACGGATACGGTCCCGTTTTACATTTGGTGAATTGAATATAATTTATGATTTATTTTATTGATTTTATTTTTATAGCTAAATGGATCTAAAGGTATTGACGGGTGATTCTCAGGAAAATATAACTGTTTTAACCGTGATGTTCAATGGTCAAATGAGCTTTTTTTTTATTAAGAACGTATACACCTTGCTTTTTAATTTAAATTAAATAACTTGCGATATTACAATGACAATTTAGCGGACAGCGTGCAGCGGTTGAAATGCAAAAAACGCTTTGGGACTATTCGCTCGAATTTGGAAAAGCCCGATACTACTTTCAGAGTTATAAGAAACGTGTAAAATATCCTCTTTCGTACTGCGTGTGCGCTATGTTTCTGATGGTGAATATAGTCGCCAGAGCTTTTAAGCGATCAAATATTATATACTATGTACCTATGTCCCTCGAGTTAAGATAAGTCCTTGTTGATGTAATTTTCTTTAACTTGAGGACTCGACAAAGTATGATACGTGATTATAGTGGAACAAAACCTATAAACTTTGACCATAATAAGATATCCAATCCTTAAAACTTGAACTTTTCTCCCTGTCTTCTACCATCCCGACACACGTGATGGATAGAGATAACAAGAGTTTCTAATTGTGTTCCCAACAATCCATCCATTGTTACAGATTCGGGGCTATTCCCGACACGCGACAATCGTCTGAGAGATGGCCGATACGTGCGCACACGCAATGCGCAGTACACAGTTTATATAAGTAAAGCACTACCGTCAAGTGGGGTAAAACGGGATACCCGTTTTCACCAGAAACAGGTGTGTGCCGGTCCGTAGGTCCTCTACGTCTAAGTCAACACGCAAGCTAGAAGTCTAAATTATTCATACAGCCACACACATTCCTGGTGACGACAGGTGTCTCTAGTAACCCAAGCGTGTCCCATTTCACCCCATTTGACGGTACCAGCTTTAGCTATCGGCTGTCTTGCTGACAGTCGTTAACAAACGAATATTGACAAAGAACATTGAGAAAATAGACTAAAATAGTGTTTGGTAATTTCACGATCGCCCACGACTTTCTGTCTACACGAAGGTGGTTTAATTTTGAGTATGTATAAACAATTTCTATCGTTATTACTTTGAAGATCTTACCGTAAACAACAAAAGGTCGCGCTGAGCTGAGGGCTCGACAGTAGTACAAAGATTTTCTCTAATAGCATCCATGAATATTGTTATTTTCTGTGTACTGCACTGTACCAAACAATCCTAAACTCTCATGGGCCTCATGCCATCTCAGGCATTCCGGAGCACAAAACAGGGACCGCATCATTAATGAGGCATATTTACTGCTGTAAACATAGAATGTGCTTTTTAGTATCGCCCAATTCGGGTGACCTTTCATTGAGATGCCTTTCTTTAGTCGTGGTTAAGGGCCTGTTGTCACTCGGTTGGTATGTGGGTTAGGGAGTTGAGTGCCGGTAAAATCCCTTTTATTTTGTGAGAGGAATTCAAGAAATCACGAAGTTTTGGAGGATACCTTCGTGTTTCACGTTAACTCGATTTAGTAGGTACCTTCACTATACAGACTTACTAAGTAACATGGTATCAAGCTAATTATTATTATTAACCATAATAACCAGTAAAGCTGAAGCTGCTGCAGCTGAAGTGGCAGTGGACGGGGCACATAGCACATAGAACCGATGGCTGTTGGGGCGGAAGGGTTCTCGAGTGACGACCACGTACCGGAAGGCAGGGCCCCCACACGGTGGACTGATGACCTGGTAAGGGTCGCGGGTGTCCGCTGAATGCGGGTGGCGCAGGACCGGTTACGTGGAATTCTTTGGGGCAGGCCTATGTCGAGCAGTGAACGTTTTTCGGCTGACATGATAATGATGATTACTACCCATAATATCACCACTACTTTCTCTTTAAATATACTATAACAGGGATTGAATCATTCATGACAAACAAAAACATTACGTAACATACATAACGGCCGTGTCACGAAAAAGCATAATGCTGGCTGCTGAGAGGATGCGCTGTTGAGAGTGAGGGACTTGCATATGGTTCTAGCTGTCAACACAACGAATCCTCAAGTCAATAAAAGGTTGGCCATGCGCTTGTGGTTCTCCTGGAATCACAAGCCTCTATAGGCTTCGGTTTCTTCTTACGATCAAACAGGCCGTCCAAAACTTATTATCTCGCGTCGTTAGTGGAAACTTATCTGAAATCACCCTATCCACTCAAATCAATGTAAAAGCTCTTCTATGCAATCAGATCAGGTCAGTAGTATCTAAGAATTGCAATAAAGAACTTCAAATACTTCTAACGTCTTCAACGAATACAGTTATAAAAACTGTGTTAATTACGTAGAGTAATTACCGCCAAGAACGGCAAATTGTTTCTGCCATCTGCTACAACATTGCTCGAGTTGACGCTCTGAATCCATATCACCTCGTTTGCTTAGTGACATTAGTAATTACTAATTAGGGTTGTGTGTCTATTTGTAATGTGTTGAGAACTAGGATAGAAGGCCTAATTTTTTTCTCAGCGTGGGCCGTCTAAAATGGTTGAAGGATATAAGAATCTGCTAGAAGCTTTAACCAATCTTAAAATATTATAGCAATTTTAACGTCAAAGGCATGCATAAAATATGCTTGCATTGATTTGCAATGTCAAAGTGGTTTTACCTACCTAGATGGTTATATATTTAACTTTATATTATAGTTGCTAATACAGTTTTGCATTCTCAATCATCATATCATTTTATTTTGCAAATATACGCATAAATAATAACAATTCAAAAATGTTTGGTCGATGATATAGGTCGTGTGACATACGGCAAGTAGGTAGTTAGTTATTTTAATTTAGTTTTAGTTAACATTGTGTGTATATGGATCTCAGTTATCCGAAATAAGCGTTTATTATTATTACTATAACATTGAATGTATGTACGTGTCATGTAATATTTTCTGTGCGAGGTACGATTATCGTCCTAAAAATTGCACTACTTAGTACCAGTGTACCCTGTTAGTACCGTAAAATGGGGTGAGTTGGGTGAAATTTGACTTTCAAACCTCGATAAAATTTTATTTTTACATGTGAAAACTGAATGGTGTATATAATAAGTGGTTCGGACGTTTGTATTTTATTTTGGGTAGTTCCATTTCATAACTTTGACGATAATGAGGAAAGCCTACCTCACCCCGTAGTGCCTTGGGGTGAGAGGGTTTTTCATACAAAGGTGATTTTGGAAGATTGTTGGATCGATTTTTATTCATTATGCGTATTACTATAGCCCCATTTTAAATTGGAATACATTATTTTTGTAGCAGTAGTCTTAAAATCCCTTCTCACCCCCCTCTCAAACCTTCTCTCCCCATTCATAACCCAACTCTCCCGCGAAACCTACTCACCCCGTTTTACGGTAACAAAACCCGATCAAAGTAAGAGTCAAAGTCAGACCATAGCGTGTTGTTAATTTCTTTTGAAGTAACTGATCCCCTTCATATGCACAGACGTCTGAAGACGACAAACATACCCTTCACTTCAAGTGCCGTTTAAGGTTATTTCCGACGTTTATAGACGTCTAAAGTTGACGTTATCTCACTAGATTAGTTAATTTCTTTTCTTTTTTTTTTCTTTTTATGTGTTATTAATGCGTTCTTACAGTGCGATTAATCATAAACCTCCTCTAATTTATAAAATCGAATCGCGAACCTGACCGGGCTTGTCCATAAGTCTCAGCACTAGTCGTGTTTAGCTAAATAATGATTTGTACCTCGAATGACATCGCTCGAGGCAGAGAAGGTTGACAACGTTATTAAAGTAATTCTAGACGTCACGAAAATGGAGCGGTCTGAGTCACGACTACCCCCGGCTTGTTGGAGAACAAATTGGGTTTATTATAATGAAATTATATTATATAGACGATTGTTGATGTCGGAGGGTAATAGAAGAAGATAAAGGAGCATTATAATTTATATTAATTCTATAGTTACTCATACAATTGATTTCTATAGGTTGCAAAAGAAGTGGAAAATCCGGTAGTTGTAATTCTGTTTTATTGACAAGGTCGTCTGATTTAGATGGTGTTTGTTTTATTTAGTTCATTAATATCATTGTGTACATGTACATTTTCATATATTTCATATAATCAAATGAGTTTATTTATTGAATTGTAACCGTTTATCTTTCATTATTAGTACTCATTCGTTTTGTAATCGAATACATACTAATTTTGTTTTTTTATTGTTTCAGGTAAGCATTGCCAAAGAGCACCCCGACTGAGCTTTAGCTGAAACTTAATAGATTGCCCATTTGATCTTTCTCGTTATTTTTTTAAGGTAAGGTCGTATACAGAGCAGATGTCTACTACTAGGTCATTGCTATGGGAACACATCGACATTTCGACTTTTTCTTTTTCCGTATTTGTCGTTTTCAAAAGTTTTATTTGACCAAAAACAGTTTTAAGACATTGATTATTGAATATTTTAAAACTGTTATCGTTTCATTTGTTTAGTTTAGGTTTACCTACTTTTTACATTGAAGACAAAAAAACCGACATATAAGTAATAAAACTTACAAGAAGTAATACAACTTTTGGTGGTTCTGATATAACCCATTATTGTTATGATTATGAGTTGACGCAATCTAATACAAAGAAAGTTTTAATTAAGCGTTATTTGTTTGAAAAATGGAAGGCACTCAATTTATGGCTGCGATTTTAATTAACTCATAAAAATATGAATATTAATAGAGCTATAAAACAGTTCTGATTATATTCATGACTAATCAATCTAATCATACAAAATAAAACTATAAAGGAGCATTTTACGACAATGGCTCTTACGTAATGCGCATGCGCATTGTTCGGAAGCTAACTATTATAAAATGAATAAAACGTTATACTATACCTTCCTACTCGTAACTCTTAGGTCAAGCCATGAAATATTGTCAGACCAAGAATCAGCTGAAAGAATAATTCAAAGATTTCTAGTATAAAAAAATAATTAAATATTATATAATCCCCAAGACGGATACCCTAATTGAAAAATTATAAAATAAAAAAATGAGAATCTCATGACTGGTTATGTACGAAGTAAATACATAGAGATAAAAAAAGATTTAAAAAACGGTTGTATGGTCGCGAGGTATAGTTACAAAATCAGAAAAAGCATATACCTTCTCCGTTCCGTCGTGGGTAAAAAATAGCATCCTGCTTTTAAGGGTGATTACATTACGTTATATAGCATGCGTAAAATTTATCTGTACCCTTATTATATATTTTCGAAACATTAACACAAACGAACGCGTTTATATTTAGTCTGAATATGTGTGTCTCCGGGTCAGGCTTGCTTGCTAGCTGGGTGTGGTACCTATGTTCATGTTCATGTAGAGGTACTGAATATTTTAGTCTCGATACTAAAAATTAGAGTTAAGTCTACGTAAGTGCGGCACGTTTCGTAATCAATTATCATTTATAATTTTTGAAAAATGACATTTAGATCAATCAACGCACGCTCGGAAACGTTACGTCAGACTAGTAAAAGAAAAGCTTCATGCAAACGACTTTCTCATAAAATTCTTCTCAAATAACCTAAAATGATTTTCACAGTGTATTCCAAAGTAAATGGGTGGTCCTCAAAACTAGAACTCCCAAAGTAGGAACTAGTTGAGGCATCCGTCCAATAAATAACGAAATCGTCGTGTCATTTTGTGTGTCAATGCACATTATGGCTCATAAACACAAGTGGCCGTGAGGCCACTTGCTTAGATGGGTACAAATGTAGTACATACCATGTTATGATGTGGAATATCATAAGGCCTAGTTACACTGGTTGTCAGAAATATCGGAACTTCATTACAGTTTTGTTACGCTTAAAACATTTAAATACCTAATGCTTTATGTACTCAGTGATATTGTCATTACCATGTATCGAAACAACTTATGCTTGATGGCTTGTTGGCAGCACTTCATCATGTCAGCCGAAAGATGTCCACTGCTGGACATATGCCTCCAAATGTTGGCAACACTTAGGTTATTGTTATAGGAGGAGATTCTGACATTCAGTTTGACATTTCGACGACGCCATCTAACAACACTTCTGAGACAAGTAAAAAACAAACTCATTAAACAGCTGACATTTGATAATAACAAGTTATTACAAAGTGTTGGCGCCCCCTATACGGAAATAATTATACGGACAAAGTTTTCAAAATTATGTGGACAAGTTGTTATTTGCTTGACAATAAAGCTTAAGGATAAGTTCACCTTTTTTGTACCCACCACCACCATCACATCAGCCCTAGGACGTCCACTGCTGGACATAGGCCTCCCCTAATTTCATGGGGAGTAAATGCCATAATCGCCACGCTTGGCATGCGGGTTGGCGATCGCAGTATCTCCACCGCACTCTTAAGAATGCTGCTGCCCATTCCCCGGTGGTCTTGGTCGTAGTTTAAGGACCCCGGGTATGTCTCCTTCCCGGGTTTTTTTGTACCAATATAAACGAATTTGACTGCTTTTTAACCGACTTCAATGGACATAAGGAGATTATCAGTTCGTCTGCATGTTCTTTTTTGTTATTATGTATGTATGTTCCCCGATAACTCTTGACCTTTTTGTTTCTAAGCAGGTTGGTCCCATATAAATTTGGTGAAGCTATGATGATGGGATCCAGGAGGAATCGAGAGAACTCCTCAAATTTGATAGGCACGCAGTTTGACGATTTCGGTATTTTCTGTAGTTAATTGAAGTCGGTTTTATAAGTGGGCATAAATTATTTGCCTGTCTTCTCTGTATACGAGTACCTATATTAAAGTTTTCACATACATGCAATAAAGTCATATCTACTATTTCAACCAACTGCATCACTGCACCGTACACACTTTTATACTACGACGGTGGTAAACACGCATACAGTCTGCCGGATGTTAAGCAGACACCGTAGCCAATGGACGCTTGCGACTACGGCTGTGTCAGAAGCGTGTCTTTCTTGTACTGATATGAGAAATTGTTGTGTTTTTAATTTAATTCTCTCTTGCGAACTCATCAAACAGAAACTTATATACAAATATTAGACTTAATGGTCAAACATTAGAATTTGTTACTTCTACTGTATTCTTAGGTATTACATTGGACTCAAAATTGCAGTGGGGTTCCCATATAACAGCGATAGGAAGTAGGTTGAGCTCTGCTGCATTTGCAGTCAGGAGAATAAGGCAGCTTACCAATGTGGCAACGGCACGGTTAGTTTACTTTGCTTATTTTAATAGTATAATTACTTATGGTCTTATCTTATGGGGATCAGCTGCAGATATTGAAACTGTTTTTATTTTGCAAAAAAGGGCTATCCGAGCAATTTATAACTTGGGGTCACGTGAGTCATTAAGAGAATTTTTCAAAGAAATAGATATTCTAACCCTGCCGTCCCTATATATATTTGAAATAATAATGTATGTTAGGAAGAATTTGGGCAATTTTCCAACGAACGCTGATAAACCAATAGCCACGAGAAATACTGGGAAACTGAAAGTAACCTTCTATAGACTAGTAAAGGCGAAAAAGTCGTTCTTGGGAAATTGTATCAAATTCTACAATAAAATTCCTAAACACATTACTGAACTTAGTAATTCTAAATTCAAATCTGTAGTAAAACAAACACTTATTTCAAAAGCATATTATAAGATAAACGATTACATCATGGATAGGGATGTTTGGCAGTGATAGCGTCCTGCACGGGTAATCTATCGCGAAAATATGTTTTCTACTGTAGCATTGTTATTTCAGTTATTTTGTAGTAGCTGACACTGTAATTTATATTTAACTATACAATGTATATTGTTTTGAAAAAATGACACCTCGCCGAGTTTCTTACGCCGGTTCTTCTCGTGGCAGAGGTTTATTTTTCCGAACCGGTGGTAGTTTATTGACGTTCATAGGTGCATGTAATATGCCTAATTTGAAGAATAAACTACTTTTACTTTTACTTTTTTACTTTTAATTTAATCGTATGGCATTTATTTACGAACCGTGAGATCTTCGAGAAGACAAGTACGGTTGCCAGTTTTGTTGCACTTTTAGCACCACCCAGGGGTCACGTGTTCAAAAGAACTGAGGTCTTTTCTTGGGCTTGTCAACTTTTACGAACGTTTCATTCCGCATCTTCATGGACTATGTGCGGACCTCCATGAACTAACAAGCGGCAGACATCATTGGCGTTGGACTGAACATGAGACACAAGTATTTGAAGCCACAAAACAATGCATAGCTTCATCAAAACCCCTGGCTGCTTTCGAAGAGGATCGACCAATTTTCCTTGCATGTGATGCTTCGGAGAAAGGAGTTGGGGCTGTATTGTTTTATAAAAACGGAAATACAGAGCATCCCATAGCCTTCGCGTCGAGGAAACTTCGAACGCCTGAAACAAAATACTCGGTAATCGATCGCGAAGCACTTGCCATTTTATTTGGAGTTAAAAAGTTTGATCAATATTTGCGTGGAACTAAATTTACCTTACTCACTGACCACAAACCCTTAATTTACATATTAGGCCCTCAACGCAATCTTCCTAAACTAGCTAATAACAGGCTCGTAAGGTGGGCACTAATCATCGGTAGTTACAGTTACGATATACGCTATCAAAAAGGAGAAAATAACGTACTAGCGGATTGTCTCTCAAGGTTACCAAACGATGAGACACAACCGTCAGAAACGGAACGTGCGGTACATAAAATAGAATCACGTCTCCTAGTTTGCAGAATGGCTGACTTAGATCTTTCTGAAGATCTCTTAAGGGAGAGAACAAGGCAAGATCCGACATTATCAGAAGTTCAGAAATATATGCAAACTGGCTGGAGAGAGTTACAGTATACAAACGACATCAAACAATTCTTCAAAAAACGCAATGAGTTGTCAATAGAAAACAAAATAATAATTTGGCAAGGCAGAATGGTAATTCCAGGTAATTTACGGCGCAAAGTGCTAATTTACCTCCACAGAGGACACCCTGGCATCTCAGCAATGAAAGCCCTTGCACGTTTTTACGTTTGGTGGCCATCCATAGACGAAGATATAGACGAATATGTCAAGAGATGCTATAGATGTCAACAAAACAGACCCCACAATCCTGAGCTCCCCGTTTATTCTTGGTCTATTCCAGAAAAAGTATGGGAGAGAATACATATTGACTTCGCGGGGCCTTTTGAAGATACTTACTGGTTGGTCCTAAGTGACGCCTTATCGAAATGGATAGAAATTAGACCAATGAATACTATCACTACATCTAAGCTACGTGCCGTTTTGGATGATATATTTTGCACTTTTGGCCTTCCTGAAATAATAGTATCAGACAACGGTCCGCAATTTTCATCGTCAGAATTCAAGGACTATTGTAAGAATAATGGTATTTTACATATCAAGTCATCACCTTATCACCCGCGTACTAATGGTCTCGCAGAACGGCTCGTGAGGACGTTTAAATCAAGATTTGCATCGGCCACAGAACCTCTACAACAACGTTTACGTGAATTTCTTTTCACATACAGAATTACGCCGCATAACACTACGGGTAAATCACCAGCTGAGGTAATGTTTGGACGACAGATAAATACGTTGCTGTCCAATATTCGCCCCAATAAACGAAGAGAATTACAGTTTAAACAAGTTAAAGCCATCATTGGAACCGCATCAAAAAGCGTAGAATTTATACCTGGAAGTAATGTGTATCACAGAACACATCTTGAAAAGACCTGGCAGCCTGGCGTCATAGCCGAACGCAAACACCGTTATTCATATACCATTTCAACACCGAACGGAAAAACCATCAGGCGACATGCAGACCATATTCGGCCACGGGTACCATCACCTATTAGTTCCCCAGAATCAACAGAGAACATGCCGGTTCATAGTGCTTCACCAGTGGACTTGTTTCGAACGCCGAGTGCAACGCCCAGTCCCGGACCGTCAAGAGAACCACCTTCCTCTTCCAACACTACGCAAACACCCGACCCACACGATGCCTCGGCCATCTCAGAATGCTCGCCACAGGTCCAGAACAATGTGGGGCTGCCTCCCGATATCACGCCTGCTACAGCAATGCAGCGCCGTAGTCATCGGGCAACAAGACATCCTCGCCGACTCATTGAGGAAATGTGACTAACGATGGGAGGGACGAATGTTATAAACTAACCTCCGTGCTTTACGTTGGAATTTATAAAAGAAAAGTTAGACATGTTTTCTGTCATTAAGATTTATTGTCAACAACGAATATAATTCTATTATGTACGAAAATTGAGTTTATTTCAGTAACGGTGGGTACTCCCTACGGACGTGGTGCAACTTCGACCCCCCTTTGTCAAGTGAGTGGGCAACTTGACTGTTAGAAGTTTTCAAGCCGCCCGAAGGCCTCTAACTTGGCTTTACGACTGCTGTCGTAGACAGCAGGCGGGATCAACGGCTTAGCGTGCCTTCCAAAGCACGGGAACGCTCAGTTAGTAACCACTCAAAGCGGTCACCCATCCAAGAACTGACCTGCGCCCACATTGCTTAACCCCGCATACCGAACGCGGTACGCGGGCGCCGCTGGGCCACGAACGCTCCACTCTCACTCTTCACTCTTTGTGTTGAAAGTTAGAGACAACCATTACTCTGAACTGATACAATACGGTATTTCACTGATAGTCAAATCAGCAACTTTTTACCACCACCACCACCACCACCTCAGCCGAAGGACGTCCACCGCAGGACATATCCACCACCACCACCATATCAACCCTAGGACGTCCACTGCAGGACATATGCCTCCCTCAATTTCATTCAATGCCATAATCGCCACGCTTGGCATGCGGGTTGGCGATCGCAGCATCTCCACCGCACTTCAGGGATGCTGCTGCCCATCCTCCGGTGGTCTTGGTCGTAGTTTTAGGACATACCCGGGGTTCCCAACTTTTTACGAAACGACACAATTAAACGCTCCGTTAGTATAAAGTTTGTAGGGAAATGTGCCTAATGACGTCACAATTTTCTACGGTCAAACTGCGTCGTTTCTTCTTGTTTATGTATTTATAAATCTTTAAAATTGCATAATAAGCTGAAGTTGTATTTTTTCCGAGTATTTTAGTATGATTTATTTATTAGTAACGTAAAAAAATGTTTTTTTTTTTTTTGCGCTATGCCCTGTTGAGGTAAGTATTTTCCACTTTAGGTGCTCCAAATACAGCGAGATGACATTCAGCCGTGCTTACTCGTACCTCTCTAAATATCTCTGACACATAATTACTAAAAAGGTTTCAACACTGAAAGCAAAAACTTAATTTGAAGGTTCATAAAATACGTTAGTAATGGGCAGTGACATTTCGAATACGCTTCGCACGTTTAAGGAGCTCACAACCGTTTTTATAAAAATAATAGTACATTACTGCAGAGGCCGTGAAGTAAGGGATTGCTGGACGAGGTTGGGATAAACGGCCGAGTCGTAGACGAGGCCGGATAAAACGAGTCCTGCAATCCCTGTTCCGGCCGAGGATTGTATAGTACTTTTCTCAAACATGTTAGAAAAAAAAACAATAAAAAAACTACAATGTAAAAAAATTACAAAATACGAAACGTCCAAAAATAGCAAAGCATCACGACAAATAACGGAAATTAAATGAAAACACGAAAAATGCTACAAAATACAAGCACCATTAAAAAGAACACGAAATAACTAAAAAATACCAAAAAAACGTAAAAACTAAAAAATTACCAAAAACATGGAAAAACAAAAAAGAAATGTCGAAAATACACAAAAATACGAAAAAACTTTTAAAAAGTCCAAAAATATCAAAAAACACAAAAAACGCTACAAAAACACGAAAAAATAAAAAAAATACATATATACTCATAAAATTCGAAAAAAAAACAACAAAATACATAAATATATGAACGATAAAAATCCGGAAAAACCTAAAAAAATACCAATTTACATAACAAATTAAAAATATATATACAAAATCGTGGCGGTTGGCTCTATGTAATATTTCCTTTATCAGTTGATTTTAGTAAGCAAATTTAAAAAGTTAGAGCAGCGGACAATAATGTTAGTTTCATACATTCTCCATACATTACTTCTTGGCCGGCGGCCAAGAAGTAATGTAGGGAGCCATAAACAGGTAACTTCATGTTCTCTTTTCGTGACATTAATGCATACATTTAGGCGCATGTTTGAGAAAATGACATTTATTAAGGCATGCTTTGTACTTATACTTACAATACAAAACGAGTGTTAACGATATTTTCTGGTGCCATGAACTTTTGAACTTGTAAGGATCATTAATTAGTCCGTTGTCTCATTTTTATATAGAAAACGGGTTTTTTTCTGCCAGCTAGGTAGATAAAGTATTTCCCCTTTTTGTCGACGTCTTCTGCAGTTTTGCGTTACGCTTTTTCGTCACAAATTTTTCTACGTCGGCTTAATTGTCGCCGATTATTTAGTCAACAGTCTTAATATATTTATGAATCGTTGGTTGGTTGGTTTAATGGACAAAGCCGTAAAATATTATAGATAATAAAATACACATAATGTTTCATAAAAGGGAGTCTATAAAGAGTCGATCTCTTAAAACCGTTTCGTTTACTGGCAACACTCCCGAACATAATGGTATTAACAAACGGCCGTGGCGTCGCGTGCGAACAGGGGATCATCACAAATGCCAGGATCATGCGCCTTAAAGGGCACGTGTGTAATTGCCCTAAACCCCAATACGATGTGCCGTTAATAACAAAACTGTCAAAAGTTGAATTAATATTCAGTTGGATCTATAAGATTGGTTCTATAATTTAATAGATATATTTGAACATGTATTTCAATAAGTAATGAGTTATCGACTCGTTAGTTAGTTCGTAATCATTTATAGCTAAATATTTTTTTCTAGACGTATAATGTTATATCATTTTCTTACGTTTTATTAATAATATTCTTAGTTCAATGTTTTTTTGACCGAGCAAGCGAAGCGAGCGAAGCGTCTCCGTTTCAGCTTTCGACAAAAATTCTTTCGTAGATCTCTCTGTCCGTCTGTCCGGATCTTCTCCTCTACTGGTCGCATTTCTCAACCGATCTCGTCATTTTGTGAGCAGGTTCGATAATTATATAGTTTTTTTTATCGTCGATTTGTGTAAGATCGTCCCCCAAAAATTATTTTATTTTTCATTTTAATAAATAAAAGTAAACTAAGTTTTAACAACACTGTATTTTCATCATCATCATATCAGCCGAAAGACGTCCACTGCTGGACATAGGCCTCCCCCAAAGACTTCCACAATGACCGGTCCTGCGCCACCCGCATCCAGCGGACACCCGCGACCTTCACCAGATCATCGGTCCACCGTGTGGGGGGCCTGCCCACGCTACGCCTTCCGGTACGTGGTCGCCACTCGAGAACCTTTCCGCCCCAACGGCCATCGGTTCTACGTGCTATGTGCCCCGTCCACTGCCACTTAAGTTTAGCGATTCGGAGGGCTATATCGGTCACTTTGGTTCTGCTGCGGATGGCCTCATTCCTGATGCGATCACGCAGAGAAACTCCTAACATAGCTCTCTCCATTGCTCTTTGGGTGACTTTGAGCCTTCTTATGAGGCCCATAGTAAGCGACCACGTTTCAGTACCATATGTCATCACTGGCAACACACACTGATCAAAGACTTTCGTCTTGAGACACTGCGGAATATTGGACGAAAAGATGTGCCGTAGCTTCCCGAACGCTGCCCAGCCGAGTCGGATCCGACGATTAACCTCTTTCTCGAAGTTGGACCTACCTAATTGGACAGTCTGTCCTAGGTATATGTAATCGTCTACAACTTCGAGCGTAAAGTGACCGATTGTTACGGGAGTTGGTGCGACATGGGCATTTGACATGATCTTCGTCTTGTCCATGTTCATCCTAAGACCAACTCGCTCGGAGGCTTTACTGAGGTCATTGTGTAACAACCCCTAGGGGAGGAAATTAATGAAAACTTATGGAAAATCAAGGAAAGTCTATCCAAAGAAAGCCTAACTAAAATTTCCCTAAAGTTCCTAAAGTATACCTAAAGCTTTATACTTACTTTACCAGAAAATCTGAAAACCAGGATTTTCCTCAAGTTGCTAATACCTACTGAAGTTCTAAAGCTTTTATTAAAGTTTCTCAGGTCTAAATGATAGGGTTCCTACTATAAGGAAAGAAAATAAATCAAACAAAAAGTTGAGAGAGAAAATAATCAAACAAAACATTTATTTAATAAAAATGAATTTACTCTAAACTCGAATCTAATAAAGTCCGGGGAGAACTTTATTAGACATCCGCTTGATTACTAGGCCAACCTAGACAAGGGAAAACAAGCGGACACACAAAAACCCTTGTTGCCATAAAGCTAATACAATAAGTAATTTAAATAACTTGTTAATTACAATATCATAAGAAATACTAAACATACTACAGTTTAAGTAAATCAACAGCTAAATAATTGAAAGATTAATGGCATGATCATCTAGTGACATATTTAAGACCTTGTTATAAAACGTAGTAACCATAGTTCACTGAGGTGTGAGAAATGTATAAACAATTGAGAATCGGACAATGTTTGAACAATATTACAACATAACCTAAAATTAGGATAAGCTTGCCTAAACGAATAACAACAATATCCTATAATATCCTATGAATAATCAATTACTAACCATGAACACAATATTATGAAACCTATAACAAACATACTAGAGATTAAAACATTATCATGAGAATAATAAAAGCAATAAAACAACACTCTTAAGAAGTATTTCTAAATTATCAACAATGCTATATGAACCAGAACAAGTGTAGAATCTAGCCTACTATTTAAATACCGTCGTTGGCTGTGTGATCAGTAAAGGCTTAAATAAATTGCTTGGAATTAAATGAAGGCAAGTATAAATGATCCGAAGTAGTCATGTAGTACCTAGAAGATTAAGTGTTTGGAAAAAATGGTAGAAAATAGTTAATGGAGCAAAATAAGTTATTGCAGCATATATAGTTAAACGTGGTAGCAGATAAACGTAGGTAAATTCCTGTGAAACATATAGTAAGAAAAACCTTAAAACTAAATTTGCTAAGTCGAGATAGCATTAATGTTTCCTACAAAATAGGATATAACAGGTAAAGTCTGGCTTCTTACCAAATATGGCGTAAATCTCAATCTAAAAGATATGAGAACATTGTAAATATAAAATAGCTGATTGCACGCAACCATAAAGCCACAGTTCCTCATAAAAGTACCATGCATAAGTCATATAAACCACCAAGCCATTTCTGGACATGATGAGGCAACTATGTCGAGGCAGAAGTCTCGCGAAGGAACCTGAGCCTCAAGCTAGCCGCTTGGATATGTCCCTACCTAACACCTAACACGAGCAATCAGGGTATCCTCGCAGGTGGTACAGGCACAAGGCACATGACCGAGACTATGAGAGTTATGTGACAATAGTGCCTGATGAATGAACATATACATGGTAATAATAAGAGCGTAGCCCATAATATTATGAGACCAGCCATTTTATAATGCATAAAAGCATAGGCAAAGTAAACAACTGTGATCTAAATTAGAAGCCAGTTGGAATAAATGCATAAAGCATAAGTAGTATATACTACTATGATCCACAGATCAGCTGAAATATAAATATATTAGAATGGCACTCTGCGAGGGAGGCCTACGTCCAGCAGGGGACGTCAATCAGATCATATGATGATGATCAATATATTACACAACTGTGACCTGAATTAGAAGCCAGTTGGAATAAATGCATAAAGCATTAGTAGTATAAACTACTATGATCCACAGATCAGCTGAAATATAAATATATTAGTATGGCACTCTGCGAGGGAGGCCTACGTCCAGCAAGGGACGTCAATCAGATCATATGATGATCAATCTATTACCTCGTACCCAAATATTGTGAAAACAAGACAAAACTGTTACTATTCAGGTTTAGTGTCCAAATCGAATCATACAGTCATCCCATAAGCTAAGTATCACTACTGAGTTATGCAACCGCAAAGCCTCAGCATTGACCAGCGTTCTCACGACAGCAAGGAGTTTTGCTCGAGTCTTCAATAGACTGTATCGCCGTTGAACTTTCACATCCCATCTCGCCCATATAGTAGAGTATATAAGGGTACATATATATTGGGGTCTTTAATGATCAGTTTCAGCAAACGGCAATACAGGTTTCTCGCCGGACGGATCTAAAAGGTCTTGTAAGAATCAAAGATTCCGACAAGCAGTAATAGAATCCGTACCTAACCGGGTCAGCAGCCCTTTTCAAAGCCCGTCCCGTGGATTCAGACCAAAGAAGAAAGCCTGTCGTTAAGAATCTGTAAAGACTGTCCCTAACACCCATTGATGATAGTATTTCATCGATCTGGAGGAAAACCGTTCTTTAGCAAAATAGTTATTATTAGGTATATTTGGGAACAAACCATACTTAATCGTATCAAACGATTGGCAGTCCAGGCTGTGACGTTACCTCATTGCTGGAAATAGCCACGGATAAGGTCCATTGCGGCCAGTTCCAACAACTACAATACAACCAAAACCTTTTGTCATAGGCTGGAACAAACCATACTTAATCGTATCAAACGATTGGCAGTCCAGGCTGTGACGTTACCTCATTGCTGGAAATAGCCACGGATAAAGTCCATTGCGACCAGTTCCAACAACTACAATATAACCAAAACCTTTTGTCATAGGCTGGAACAAACCATACTTAATCGTATCAAACGATTGGCAGTCCAGGCTGTGACGTTACCTCATTGTTAGAATTAGCCACGGATAAAGTCCATTGCGACCAGTTCCAACAACTACAATAAATTAGTAGTAAAATATGTCAGTTGGTAGATAGGTATAGAATACTGAAACAGTATCTACTCGTAACACGAGTAAGTATAGATGAAAATATTACCGTAATATGAATTACGTGTGACAGACTACGCTGTAATTGGAAATCAAATTCCATCAAGATAAATAAGTCAAAATCACTCAAGACATTTGTCGTACGTGAAATATGGTTGTAGAACAAAATCAGATCACACAGCGAACGATAGCATTTAGGCCTGTTGTAAAGACAACATTAATTATGATATTCAAATTGCCAGAGAACATAAATAAGTACCATAGATTGGATAATACAATCAGAATAATGATGAAAATATTGACGTAATATTAATTACGTAGTAGACAGATTTGCAATTGGAAACCAAGTTCCATCAAAGATAAATAAACCAAGATCACACAACGCAACGATAGCATTTCGGCTTGCTATAAAGATAATATCATTTATGCCATTTAAATTGCAAGAGAATATAAATAAGTACCATAGCTCACACAGTCAGAAAGTTTTGCGAAACTTAGAAAACCATCCAAGGATCTCTTCATCTGTGCGTGTACAGCCGTATTCTTCAAAGCCGTCATGCCGGAACAATTCCCATTTGCAGTTGTTGAAGCCTTGACCAACCAGCTCGATGTTGCAGCACATCTTCGTGACCGTCTTCTGGCAGTGGTAAGGAAAGCCGTTGATTGCCACTCAGGGTTGTAGGAGTTAACCCAGAGATAGAATGGTATGGTGTTCAGAAACTCCCTCACAGGTTGAGCATTGGAGGTATGGCAGATCGTCATGGTACAGGTGTAGTTTGCGATGGTCTTCATTGGTAGTTAGTTGTTCGCAGCGCTGGAAACTTCTGGTAACATATGGTAATGTGCGCAGGAACGCCGTTGGATATAGCGTTTGATGGATGCTTGGCGGGTGTCACATTGTCATGGCACAGCAGTAGATTGATGGTGGCCTGGATCTGGTCTTCGATTATCCACATGGTATCTTCTGAGTATCATTGATGTGGCTGGCACGCTATCCTTCTCTTAAAAAGGTTTCATTTCGCAAAACCTTCCAAACGCCCGAACTATGGCATAGAAATCTACTAGATGTAATAATCAATTGAATGTTAAACACTAATTGAACCCTAATTATTTAACTACCTACATTAACACAACCAGTACCCTTCACTAATAATGCAAAACCAAATGTTAACCGCAAAACCTATGAAAATATACAAAACCTATTCAAGAATCCGTAATGAATGCGTTGGATATTATTAGTTATATTTATCGTGTATAATTTATAAATTGTAATAAAGTTCAGGCAAGGTTATAGAAACAAAATACGTCTAGACACCTAAATCATCCAAATATTTTAAAGGAGATTAATTCAATACGAAACGCATAACCACTGTAAGTATATCACGAAATGTAAATCAGGCGCTACGTATAATATAACATTATAAAATGATACGCCCAAAACACATCAAAACATTAATACAATTTCGTAACATTAAAATAACACTGATCCGATACTATAATCAACATGAACATTACACACACATTATTATAATTCTATCCTATAAAGATATCCTACAATCCTCAAGTCAGTAAAGAGTCTGTAACGCGCCCGTGATTCCTCTGGAATCGCAAGCACCTACATGTAACCGTGTCTGCTTACCATCAAGCAAGACGTAAGCCTGTTTGCTACCGTCATTGTATAAACAGTATAAATAATTCATAATTTATGATCAAGGCATAATAGTTAAAAGTATAAAATTCGGTAATAACCAGCTCGTATGAATAGCACCTACGCATCTCAATAAATGAAATAGTACACACAAAATCCGCCACCGTAATTTGGTAAATAATTAGCATGCACAATAAATGTAGGTCAATTAAAAGACAAGTTATTTATTATATCGGGTAGTAATCAAACGCCGCCGAAGTACCTCTCATATAGCAAATATGTGGATAACGCAGTTGTTAAATAAGGCAATACTACACTCGATAGAATAAAATGCATCTTTAATAGAGAAATTAATAAACTGCAATTCTATTATCATTCATTTACAGGAATGTGATATGCTATATCGAATCCTCATACATATCTTCCACCAGAGAGTTATCTGGCCAGGTAAATATGCATAATTAACCGTATTAGTCTCCGGACTGATTTCCGTAACGACAAATATGGTTCGATTATTGATAAAGCATGTCAGAAATTAACAAATTCAAAATAACGAGGCTATGCTAATCCCGAATCATCATACATATCTTCCACCAGAGAGTTATCTGGCCAGGTAAATATGCATAATTAACCGTATTAGTCTCCGGACTGATTTCCGTAACGACAAATATGGTTCGATTCTTGATAAAGCATGTCAGAAATTAACAAATTCAAAATAACGAGGCTATGCTAATCCCGAATCATCATACATATCTTCCACCAGAGAGTTATCTGGCCAGGTAAATATGCATAATTAACCGTATTAGTCTCCGGACTGATTTCCGTAACGACAAATATGGTTCGATTCTTGGATAAGCAATACCTAAATAACGTCTCACTTCAGTAAAACAAAATTAAGAAAGGAACACGAACTTACGCTTGCAGTTTATCTAGACAAATAACGGAACACTAATATTATCACCAATATTTGCTATACGAGGTTTTAAGACATTCGCTGACAAAGAAATCCCTGTGAACAGAAAGGATTATTCACACACATCCTAAATATCCTAACACAGTGAAAACCCTACAAGAATCCCTAGCCTAGACACTACACTTTAAACGACTCACAATGATACTCCTGAAGCACCAAGACTACTGTTTCTCGTTGCTCTGGTGAAGGCAAAAGTCCCCTAAAAACGTTGTGAATCTCCTTATATACCCCCCTCATCCGATCATCAGCGCCACCAATATCACGCGATCACTATGTTTTTCCGTAAATTTGGAGGGAACGATTCTCATTGGTTTTCAACCTAAATCTGAAATACTATTGGTTGACAAAACTCGCAAGTTCTCCTACTCGACACCAGACACCTCCACTCTCGCTATTCCTTTTAAAACCTCACTAAAATAAAAAGTCACCTATGCAGAAACAATTGCTTACTTTATCATAAATTTCATTTTAGTTGGGTAATCATAAAGTCAGGCGAGAGTCTACCCGCTCAAGCCGGCTCGGCAGCTATTGCTATTCAATTAATAACTTCCATCAGCGAGACTCACAGCTCACGCCTAGTATATCTTGACACCGAGATCCGTACTAACAACTCGTAGTCGGAGGTCAAACCTACACTGGTTCGCCTAAGGTGAGGTCATCTTTACTTCAACTTTAGCGCTGTGAAAGATGTGCTCACAACTACCCGTATAAATTCAGATGGCTACAGATATCGCTACTGGACCTACCAAATTACGTACTTTTGACACGGTTGGATTATTATCTCTCGTCAGTTAAGCAACTTGTCGCTAGATGGCCCTGCCTGGCCTAAATAAACATTAACAAAACTTTGTTAAAGCTGTTCTAATAATTATATCGATAATACTATTCTGAAATACAATAAAAATACATTAAAACTTGAGAGATATTATGAAGAAATAGTAGATAATCAAACCTATTAAAACTTAATTTAAAGCCCATTAACTTTTACCATGAAAACCTTCATCGATAATGAAAATTCAAGAAAATAAATAAGCTTTCCCGATTTTCCCGAAGCTTAGAAGCTTTTATGGGTTTTCACAGGCTGAGGGATGTCGTTCTGTTACAATCGCCCTATGTTATTTTACCGTAGTTTACCGGAGTAAAATAACTAACCCTAAACAGAAGACACCGAAGGCTAAGTGAAGGGAAAGCAGAAAAATAATCTAGATACAAATAAATCTTAACCTGTTAAACCAAAATAAAATCGAGAATTCTAATTACTCTAAATGCATAATAAAAACAGATGAGTAATGTAAGGCGGCCTATTTAAAGAATGAATAAGTTTAAGTTAAAAAGGAAAAAAAAAACTTAATTAATAAAATAAGTTACTAACCGACTCCAACAAAACACTTCCAAACTTGTAAATAATAATGATCATTAAAAATGTGATGACCTACAGTTACTTATTTGTATGTTTTCCGCAACCAATAAATTAAGGGATGTAATAGAAACTAATAAAATATATTAAGAATTAAAAGCTATCGTGTTATAAAAACATTACCATAAAAAAAACAACAAGTAATTGTTAAAATAATTTTGATAAACGTAATTAAGTACGCATTTGTGGATTAAATAATAAAAAAAATCTAATTATTCACTGTAAAACTTAATCACATAACATATTGCATTCTAAGTTTCAGTACAAATAATTACTTTCTGTAATCAGTTCAACACCTAATATTATCAAAAATAACCATACTAACGATGATATACCCCAATTAGAACTATAAACTATAAGTATACTCATCATTTACTTATGTATCCAGAATGTATATTAACGCAAAAGTAACCCTAGTAATCAGAAATAAATCCTAATAAAAAGTAGATAACCGAAGGAGTAACCTATCACAAACAACTAGTAGCAAATATATTAATAATGAAAGGTAACCCTATCTATAATATAAAAAAAGTATAGCAGCGATAAAGTTTCCCTATCAGAAACATAACCTATACGAATACTCGTCACTTGTCAAAAGGTATACTAACGGAAAGGTAACCCTATCGGAAATAAAACCTAGTAAAAAGTAAATAAGCGAAGGAGTAATCTATCAAAATATAACCTAGAAGCAAATATACTAACAAGAAAGAAACTATATCTGGAACATAATCTGAAAATAAATATAGTAACAATAATGTATCACTATCAAAACCATAACCCAAGAGCAAGTAAACTAACGAAAAAGTAGCGCTACTCCAAATATAATCTACAAGTAAACAATGAGAAAGTAACCCTATCAAATTATAACCTAGGAGAGAGTATATTAACGAAAGGTAGCCCTATCCGAAATATGATCTAGACGAAATTATACTAACAATAATGTAACCTAGCAGGAATATAACAGAAAAAAGCATACTACGGAGAAGTATTTCTGTCTAAATTTATGATGTAAAATCCTATAATAAAACACAGTATACACAAATAATATGAGGTATGCATTACCTGGCAACATGTGTATTTCTGAAATATCCACATGCACACGTAAGAAAAATCACAAAAATAATAAATCAATAAATGCAATTAACCGATACTGTTTCCTAGTTACCAATATCAATCCAGGAAATAATTATGCAAAATATTAATAACTTGAAATATGAACTGAATAATCCTTTAAGTTCAATTAATTGTGACATAAAAATGTGAAATTTTTTGATTATTAAAATCCAAGAATTATTTTAGTTTCAAAATATCAGTGAGATACGCCCACTGAATTTCTGAACTAAACCTTGGAGTCATTAAAACGTGAACTTTGAAAGTAACCACTTTGAAGGTAGGAATATAAAGTCAATAAAACAAAATATATTAATACTATTTTCCAAAAAATTGTGGTTCTACTTCAATGCTTACCGCATAATAAGCTGATAAATAGACTAATAAGCTATCACAACACGATTGATCACAACCTACATTATGACGCCATGATGATGACTGACGACGTGACGTCATCAAACCTTTTAAAAGCTATATTAATATCTAAATCAGAAAAAGCTCAAAAGTGACAGAATACATAATGAAACTTCAAAATATCCTGAAAACAAATGATATAAAGAGCAATCTTAAATAACTAATCATGCAAATAATCTATTAAAATTAGGCTAATTGAAATGTGATCTACTTTCTCCTATCTTTTAGAAATGCTATTTATACCAGCTGGTAACATGTTTTATAGGCGCTATTCATTCAAGCTGGAAAATACTCAACAAAACATTAATTAATAAAATTAAACCGTAAAATAACCTAATTGAAAAAGTTAACCTTGTTTAAACAATGTCCATCACAAATATTTAACACTTCTCACTTGAAAAACCTCAGACCTTTGCACGAACATCAAATTGTGCCTGAAAAGGCTAACAATTATGATAAATAACAATAATAAGATCCTGGTCACGGCACCAAATTGTAACAACCCCTAGGGGAGGAAATTAATGAAAACTTATGGAAAATCAAGGAAAGTCTATCCAAAGAAAGCCTAACTAAAATTTCCCTAAAGTTCCTAAAGTATACCTAAAGCTTTATACTTACTTTACCAGAAAATCTGAAAACCAGGATTTTCCTCAAGTTGCTAATACCTACTGAAGTTCTAAAGCTTTTATTAAAGTTTCTCAGGTCTAAATGATAGGGTTCCTACTATAAGGAAAGAAAATAAATCAAACAAAAAGTTGAGAGAGAAAATAATCAAACAAAACATTTATTTAATAAAAATGAATTTACTCTAAACTCGAATCTAATAAAGTCCGGGGAGAACTTTATTAGACATCCGCTTGATTACTAGGCCAACCTAGACAAGGGAAAACAAGCGGACACACAAAAACCCTTGTTGCCATAAAGCTAATACAATAAGTAATTTAAATAACTTGTTAATTACAATATCATAAGAAATACTAAACATACTACAGTTTAAGTAAATCAACAGCTAAATAATTGAAAGATTAATGGCATGATCATCTAGTGACATATTTAAGACCTTGTTATAAAACGTAGTAACCATAGTTCACTGAGGTGTGAGAAATGTATAAACAATTGAGAATCGGACAATGTTTGAACAATATTACAACATAACCTAAAATTAGGATAAGCTTGCCTAAACGAATAACAACAATATCCTATAATATCCTATGAATAATCAATTACTAACCATGAACACAATATTATGAAACCTATAACAAACATACTAGAGATTAAAACATTATCATGAGAATAATAAAAGCAATAAAACAACACTCTTAAGAAGTATTTCTAAATTATCAACAATGCTATATAAACCAGAACAAGTGTAGAATCTAGCCTACTATTTAAATACCGTCGTTGGCTGTGTGATCAGTAAAGGCTTAAATAAATTGCTTGGAATTAAATGAAGGCAAGTATAAATGATCCGAAGTAGTCATGTAGTACCTAGAAGATTAAGTGTTTGGAAAAAATGGTAGAAAATAGTTAATGGAGCAAAATAAGTTATTGCAGCATATATAGTTAAACGTGGTAGCAGATAAACGTAGGTAAATTCCTGTGAAACATATAGTAAGAAAAACCTTAAAACTAAATTTGCTAAGTCGAGATAGCATTAATGTTTCCTACAAAATAGGATATAACAGGTAAAGTCTGGCTTCTTACCAAATATGGCGTAAATCTCAATCTAAAAGATATGAGAACATTGTAAATATAAAATAGCTGATTGCACGCAACCATAAAGCCACAGTTCCTCATAAAAGTACCATGCATAAGTCATATAAACCACCAAGCCATTTCTGGACATGATGAGGCAACTATGTCGAGGCAGAAGTCTCGCGAAGGAACCTGAGCCTCAAGCTAGCCGCTTGGATATGTCCCTACCTAACACCTAACACGAGCAATCAGGGTATCCTCGCAGGTGGTACAGGCACAAGGCACATGACCGAGACTATGAGAGTTATGTGACAATAGTGCCTGATGAATGAACATATACATGGTAATAATAAGAGCGTAGCCCATAATATTATGAGACCAGCCATTTTATAATGCATAAAAGCATAGGCAAAGTAAACAACTGTGATCTAAATTAGAAGCCAGTTGGAATAAATGCATAAAGCATAAGTAGTATATACTACTATGATCCACAGATCAGCTGAAATATAAATATATTAGAATGGCACTCTGCGAGGGAGGCCTACGTCCAGCAGGGGACGTCAATCAGATCATATGATGATGATCAATATATTACACAACTGTGACCTGAATTAGAAGCCAGTTGGAATAAATGCATAAAGCATTAGTAGTATAAACTACTATGATCCACAGATCAGCTGAAATATAAATATATTAGTATGGCACTCTGCGAGGGAGGCCTACGTCCAGCAAGGGACGTCAATCAGATCATATGATGATCAATCTATTACCTCGTACCCAAATATTGTGAAAACAAGACAAAACTGTTACTATTCAGGTTTAGTGTCCAAATCGAATCATACAGTCATCCCATAAGCTAAGTATCACTACTGAGTTATGCAACCGCAAAGCCTCAGCATTGACCAGCGTTCTCACGACAGCAAGGAGTTTTGCTCGAGTCTTCAATAGACTGTATCGCCGTTGAACTTTCACATCCCATCTCGCCCATATAGTAGAGTATATAAGGGTACATATATATTGGGGTCTTTAATGATCAGTTTCAGCAAACGGCAATACAGGTTTCTCGCCGGACGGATCTAAAAGGTCTTGTAAGAATCAAAGATTCCGACAAGCAGTAATAGAATCCGTACCTAACCGGGTCAGCAGCCCTTTTCAAAGCCCGTCCCGTGGATTCAGACCAAAGAAGAAAGCCTGTCGTTAAGAATCTGTAAAGACTGTCCCTAACACCCATTGATGATAGTATTTCATCGATCTGGAGGAAAACCGTTCTTTAGCAAAATAGTTATTATTAGGTATATTTGGGTACTACATGTACAATCAAAACCTCTCGTCATAGGCTGGAACAAACCATACTTAATCGTATCAAACGATTGGCAGTCCAGGCTGTGACGTTACCTCATTGCTGGAAATAGCCACGGATAAGGTCCATTGCGGCCAGTTCCAACAACTACAATACAACCAAAACCTTTTGTCATAGGCTGGAACAAACCATACTTAATCGTATCAAACGATTGGCAGTCCAGGCTGTGACGTTACCTCATTGCTGGAAATAGCCACGGATAAAGTCCATTGCGACCAGTTCCAACAACTACAATATAACCAAAACCTTTTGTCATAGGCTGGAACAAACCATACTTAATCGTATCAAACGATTGGCAGTCCAGGCTGTGACGTTACCTCATTGTTAGAATTAGCCACGGATAAAGTCCATTGCGACCAGTTCCAACAACTACAATAAATTAGTAGTAAAATATGTCAGTTGGTAGATAGGTATAGAATACTGAAACAGTATCTACTCGTAACACGAGTAAGTATAGATGAAAATATTACCGTAATATGAATTACGTGTGACAGACTACGCTGTAATTGGAAATCAAATTCCATCAAGATAAATAAGTCAAAATCACTCAAGACATTTGTCGTACGTGAAATATGGTTGTAGAACAAAATCAGATCACACAGCGAACGATAGCATTTAGGCCTGTTGTAAAGACAACATTAATTATGATATTCAAATTGCCAGAGAACATAAATAAGTACCATAGATTGGATAATACAATCAGAATAATGATGAAAATATTGACGTAATATTAATTACGTAGTAGACAGATTTGCAATTGGAAACCAAGTTCCATCAAAGATAAATAAACCAAGATCACACAACGCAACGATAGCATTTCGGCTTGCTATAAAGATAATATCATTTATGCCATTTAAATTGCAAGAGAATATAAATAAGTACCATAGCTCACACAGTCAGAAAGTTTTGCGAAACTTAGAAAACCATCCAAGGATCTCTTCATCTGTGCGTGTACAGCCGTATTCTTCAAAGCCGTCATGCCGGAACAATTCCCATTTGCAGTTGTTGAAGCCTTGACCAACCAGCTCGATGTTGCAGCACATCTTCGTGACCGTCTTCTGGCAGTGGTAAGGAAAGCCGTTGATTGCCACTCAGGGTTGTAGGAGTTAACCCAGAGATAGAATGGTATGGTGTTCAGAAACTCCCTCACAGGTTGAGCATTGGAGGTATGGCAGATCGTCATGGTACAGGTGTAGTTTGCGATGGTCTTCATTGGTAGTTAGTTGTTCGCAGCGCTGGAAACTTCTGGTAACATATGGTAATGTGCGCAGGAACGCCGTTGGATATAGCGTTTGATGGATGCTTGGCGGGTGTCACATTGTCATGGCACAGCAGTAGATTGATGGTGGCCTGGATCTGGTCTTCGATTATCCACATGGTATCTTCTGAGTATCATTGATGTGGCTGGCACGCTATCCTTCTCTTAAAAAGGTTTCATTTCGCAAAACCTTCCAAACGCCCGAACTATGGCATAGAAATCTACTAGATGTAATAATCAATTGAATGTTAAACACTAATTGAACCCTAATTATTTAACTACCTACATTAACACAACCAGTACCCTTCACTAATAATGCAAAACCAAATGTTAACCGCAAAACCTATGAAAATATACAAAACCTATTCAAGAATCCGTAATGAATGCGTTGGATATTATTAGTTATATTTATCGTGTATAATTTATAAATTGTAATAAAGTTCAGGCAAGGTTATAGAAACAAAATACGTCTAGACACCTAAATCATCCAAATATTTTAAAGGAGATTAATTCAATACGAAACGCATAACCACTGTAAGTATATCACGAAATGTAAATCAGGCGCTACGTATAATATAACATTATAAAATGATACGCCCAAAACACATCAAAACATTAATACAATTTCGTAACATTAAAATAACACTGATCCGATACTATAATCAACATGAACATTACACACACATTATTATAATTCTATCCTATAAAGATATCCTACAATCCTCAAGTCAGTAAAGAGTCTGTAACGCGCCCGTGATTCCTCTGGAATCGCAAGCACCTACATGTAACCGTGTCTGCTTACCATCAAGCAAGACGTAAGCCTGTTTGCTACCGTCATTGTATAAACAGTATAAATAATTCATAATTTATGATCAAGGCATAATAGTTAAAAGTATAAAATTCGGTAATAACCAGCTCGTATGAATAGCACCTACGCATCTCAATAAATGAAATAGTACACACAAAATCCGCCACCGTAATTTGGTAAATAATTAGCATGCACAATAAATGTAGGTCAATTAAAAGACAAGTTATTTATTATATCGGGTAGTAATCAAACGCCGCCGAAGTACCTCTCATATAGCAAATATGTGGATAACGCAGTTGTTAAATAAGGCAATACTACACTCGATAGAATAAAATGCATCTTTAATAGAGAAATTAATAAACTGCAATTCTATTATCATTCATTTACAGGAATGTGATATGCTATATCGAATCCTCATACATATCTTCCACCAGAGAGTTATCTGGCCAGGTAAATATGCATAATTAACCGTATTAGTCTCCGGACTGATTTCCGTAACGACAAATATGGTTCGATTATTGATAAAGCATGTCAGAAATTAACAAATTCAAAATAACGAGGCTATGCTAATCCCGAATCATCATACATATCTTCCACCAGAGAGTTATCTGGCCAGGTAAATATGCATAATTAACCGTATTAGTCTCCGGACTGATTTCCGTAACGACAAATATGGTTCGATTCTTGATAAAGCATGTCAGAAATTAACAAATTCAAAATAACGAGGCTATGCTAATCCCGAATCATCATACATATCTTCCACCAGAGAGTTATCTGGCCAGGTAAATATGCATAATTAACCGTATTAGTCTCCGGACTGATTTCCGTAACGACAAATATGGTTCGATTCTTGGATAAGCAATACCTAAATAACGTCTCACTTCAGTAAAACAAAATTAAGAAAGGAACACGAACTTACGCTTGCAGTTTATCTAGACAAATAACGGAACACTAATATTATCACCAATATTTGCTATACGAGGTTTTAAGACATTCGCTGACAAAGAAATCCCTGTGAACAGAAAGGATTATTCACACACATCCTAAATATCCTAACACAGTGAAAACCCTACAAGAATCCCTAGCCTAGACACTACACTTTAAACGACTCACAATGATACTCCTGAAGCACCAAGACTACTGTTTCTCGTTGCTCTGGTGAAGGCAAAAGTCCCCTAAAAACGTTGTGAATCTCCTTATATACCCCCCTCATCCGATCATCAGCGCCACCAATATCACGCGATCACTATGTTTTTCCGTAAATTTGGAGGGAACGATTCTCATTGGTTTTCAACCTAAATCTGAAATACTATTGGTTGACAAAACTCGCAAGTTCTCCTACTCGACACCAGACACCTCCACTCTCGCTATTCCTTTTAAAACCTCACTAAAATAAAAAGTCACCTATGCAGAAACAATTGCTTACTTTATCATAAATTTCATTTTAGTTGGGTAATCATAAAGTCAGGCGAGAGTCTACCCGCTCAAGCCGGCTCGGCAGCTATTGCTATTCAATTAATAACTTCCATCAGCGAGACTCACAGCTCACGCCTAGTATATCTTGACACCGAGATCCGTACTAACAACTCGTAGTCGGAGGTCAAACCTACACTGGTTCGCCTAAGGTGAGGTCATCTTTACTTCAACTTTAGCGCTGTGAAAGATGTGCTCACAACTACCCGTATAAATTCAGATGGCTACAGATATCGCTACTGGACCTACCAAATTACGTACTTTTGACACGGTTGGATTATTATCTCTCGTCAGTTAAGCAACTTGTCGCTAGATGGCCCTGCCTGGCCTAAATAAACATTAACAAAACTTTGTTAAAGCTGTTCTAATAATTATATCGATAATACTATTCTGAAATACAATAAAAATACATTAAAACTTGAGAGATATTATGAAGAAATAGTAGATAATCAAACCTATTAAAACTTAATTTAAAGCCCATTAACTTTTACCATGAAAACCTTCATCGATAATGAAAATTCAAGAAAATAAATAAGCTTTCCCGATTTTCCCGAAGCTTAGAAGCTTTTATGGGTTTTCACAGGCTGAGGGATGTCGTTCTGTTACAATTGAGCATTGTACTTAAATCTTCCATGGTCTCAGCCAAGACTACTATATCGTCAGCAAACCGAAGGTGAGTGAGGTACTCGCCATTTATGTTGATGCCTAACCTTCTCCAGTCCAGAGTCTTGAAAACATCCTCCAGTGCAGCGGAAAACAGTTTAGGAGAAATAACATCTCCTTGCCTGACTCCCCGCTCCAATGGGATAGGCTTCGAGCTCTGGTCCTGGAGTTGGACTGACATAGTGGCGTTCTCGTACACTGTATTTTAGAACTGCACTATTTTATTTTTTACTTTACCAATAAACAAACTACTCTGAAAAAATCTAACTTCAGTTTAATTATGCAATTTTAAAGATTTTTAAATACATTAACATAATAAGGATGCCGCTTGACAATAGAAAATTGTGTCATTATTTTATTAGGCATATTTCCCTACATACTTCAGACTAACCGAGCATTATTGACGTTTCGAAAAAAGTAGCTGATTTGACTATCAGTAAAATGCCATATTATTTGGGCTAAAGTTAATAGAAAAAAGTAGTTCCACAGATAAACTGAAAAAAAAAACATGACAACTTTGACTGCGAAAGCTGTCCCACAAACTAGTCTTTTGTTTTTTCAGTTTCGGAACACCAGGGTAATTGCGTAGGTAACTTTTGACTGAAAATGACAGTTGACACGTCTTTATGCTCATTCGAAAAATAAAATAACCATAGTGAGAAAATATGTTTTCTTATACTTTACGACTTTCACTTGTCTTACAGGTTTTTAGGCAACTTTTAATCTATTTTAATATCATACATATAAAACTTAAAGCCTATAATTACCGTCTTTTTCACGTTTAACATACAGTCGTAAAATTAATGCAAATTATTTTGTTAATTGTTTAACTGTGACCCACTGTGATACTCGTGGCCATTTATGATTGAATTATGAATAATTATGTTTATGTTTTCACAGCGTGTGTTAAGAAGTTTTGATAAAACACCGCAAATATAACCTTGTACTCATATACCAAAACCCGTTTTATTTTTTAATACAAATATGTGGAATAAAAAAAACAAGTGCGAGTCGGACTCACGCGCCGAGGGTTCCGTACAACTAGAAAACAAATGTGATTTATCAATATATTTATAAATCTTATATACCTATATATTTATCATCATCCTCCTAGCGTTATTTCCAGTACAGATGCATCCTGAAGGATGGCTGGGGTTCGCTACCTAATCCCAAGACTTGGCGTAGGCACTAGTTTTTACGGAAGCGACTGCCATCTGACCTTCCAACCCGAGGGGGAAACTATTGGGATTAGGCTTGTCAAGTGAGTGGGCAACTTGACTGTTAGAAGTTCTCAAGCCGCCCGGAGGCCTCTAACTTGGCTTAACGACTGCTAACGTAGACAGAATCTTATATATATTTATATTGACCGAAAATTAAAAAATATATATTATAGTTAAATCCGCCGGAAGGCGTAGCGTGGGCAGGCCCCCCACACGGTGGACTGATGACCTGGTGAAGGTCGCGGGTGTCCGCTGGATGCGGGTGGCGCAGGACCGGTCATTGTGGAAGTCTTTGGGGGAGGCCTATGTCCAGCAGTGGACGTCTTTCGGCTGACACGATGATGATGACGATTATAGTTAAATATACGTAATAAATTATTTCCTTAATTTATGTTCTTGATATGCATTCTACGTTACTACCGGCAACAAATGGAAACGAAATTGTGTTTGACAAATACTTCATCACTTACATTGCAGAGTCCCTGTCTCCTTGATGTATACTTACCGCCTCACCAATCTCGTTTATTCATAAACCTCTATTCTTTCAAGATTCGCACCGTTATAATTTGAACCACATTTCTATAGCTACATCATTATTATTTTCGCTCATATTTTGAGCAGCCCAAAAAGGGAAATACCTCCATCTTATAGAAGACCGCGCCGCCGTATGCCGCTCAAAATATCGCAAGCCATCCGACTGCCTCTTGGATACCGCAACTAGTTACGCGTCATTGCTTTATCTACTAGGTTGGCAAGGGCACAAAGTACTCGTGCCTTCTAGGCAAACCAGCTCACTATTGGCTACTTATTCACATAAAGATTGATTGCACCACGCTATCAACACTGCAGCAGAACTTTCATCTCGATGTGTACACCATGATGGATGTCGCTTTCGACCCATTGCTGAATATCGACGAGTTTCACCCGCTAATGATTTACACTTGTATACTTTGTAGATAGAGGCAACCGCAGTGCATAGGTAATTTTATTGTGCATTGGCCTGAGACCTATTTAACATGTGATTTATAAATTGCACAGTTTGGTGGGTCAGGGATACTGTTTGAGGTTTGTACAGCGATATAACCGGGTCAAACTCAGATTTAGGTAATATGATGTCATTCGTGGGGACGTCGCCCATCTTAAGGGCTATATATCCTAATTTTTGGTTGGGCTCCTAATCCGTATAAACGGCTTCTTTAGTTGCAATAGGGCAGTTTTCCGAATACAGAAAATGGTTCTTATGTCTATATCTGTATTGCTTTCATAGTCATGAAGAACAAGATAAATTACTTAGGATCTAAACATGCCATGCAAAGAATCAATGAAAATCAGTTGTCGACTTTAAATATTCCTACGTCTCATCAATTGCAACACTAGAATTAAAATGTCACAGCTAATGCAAAAACAAAAGAGCATCTACTATCTTCAAAGATTCTAGCAATTCACACCTTAACACCGCGCGTTAAGATTTATTTTTTCATGTATTTAATGACTTAATGCGATTAACTTTCGAGGAGTTGTATCAAGTCTACCTAGATAGGAAAAGAGCGTAAGTGCCATTACTGTGCTCAGTACTTATATCGTTTTATTTAGTTTCATAGTGTACCCGTTATGGCTTGGCAGTTTGCGCAAGCGCAGGTTCGATCCTGGACGTAATGCACCAAGGAGTGAGGGTCTCGCAATATGAATATTGATCGTTGCAGTGTAAGATCACGATTATACCGTTTAGGGTGACGTAGATTTAGATACTTAGATAGTTTAGTATTTAGTAATATTATGACGTTTTTAACACAATAAACCGTTGAAAGTGTCTGGGTTAGCAGGATGGCAAAGCCATCCGCAAAACCGGATACTTGCGTCACCTGGTATTGCTCAAAGGTTAGGTTAGGTAGAAAGAGATCCCTTATAGGGATAAGCTCGCCTTTGTACTTTAATGTTTTATGACATTTATATGTTTGAACCTGTAATACTAACATACATTACATACATACATACGTTGTCGGCCTGTTTTAGCCTAGTTGGTAGTGACACTACCTCCGTAGCTAGAGGTCCCGGGTTCGAATTCTGATAAGGGCATTTGTTTCTGTGGTGAGCAGAAACATTTGTTCCTGAGACTTGGATGTTTTCTATGTATTTAAGTATCTATTTATTAAATATATCGTTGTTGTATACTCTGGTCTTTGATTGTGTGTTGCCAGTGATAACATGTGGTACCGAAACATGGTCCCTTAATATGGGCTTCATAAGAAGGCTCAAAGTCATCAAACCTGCAATAGAGAGGGCTAAACTGGGAGTTTCTCTGCGTGATCGCATCAGAAATGAAATCAAAGTGACCGATAAAGCCTTCCGAATCGCTAAACTTAAGTGGCAGTGGGCGGGGCACATTGCACGTAGAACCGATGGCCGATGGGGCGGAAAGGTTCTCAAGTGGCGACCACGTACCAGAAGGCGCAGCGTGCTGGGTAGACCCCTACAAGGTGGACTGATGACCTGGTAAAGGTTGCGGGAGTCCGCTGGATGTGGGTAGCACAGGACTAGTCATTGTGGCACTCTTTGGGGGAGGTCTATGTCCAGCAGTGGACGTCCTTCCCTTCGGGTGATACGATGGTGTATGTATGTATGAGGAGATAAAGGTTTGTAAGAAAATAAATAAACTATCATAGATAAGAACATTTTATCGCTTAAGATGAGCGATAAAATGTTCCCATCAGCAATTAGAAAGAGATAGACATTTTATGTCAGCACTAAACACAACTATTAATTAAGTTCTAGGAACACCTAAAGAATTGTTGATAGAGTAGTTTATTTAATTCCTCATGCTAAGAATAATTGCTTTGGAAAGTCGCGAAATACCTCAAAGAGTTAGTTAACTATGGTTTTATGGGATCAAAATGACCGAAGACAATAAAACTTTCACCAATTAACTGTTAACTACGATTTAACAGATCTCCCGTGAGAAGGGCCAGTTAAACTAAACAATTAAGGGAAAAGTCACATTAGTAAAATAACTTGTAAACTGTTTTTGCATGTGATACGTATTTGTAGTTTTGCGATTTAATTCCCACTATATTTTCATTTTATTTCTTTTCTTTTATTCCTGAACAATATACATTGCGTTCTAAATATTTAAAAAAAAGTCCTAATGAAAAGAATATCTACAATACAAATCAATATGAAAGTCAAAAATAATAATAATAAAAAACAAAAGAATAACATTAAGTATAATAAATTATAACTATGACAAAATTTTGTGCATTATGGATTAATTTATGTCAAACTAAATAAGAGGATGTCAAAATAAATAAAAAAGGTTACAATACATCATTAAATATTTCCACACTGTAGAAGCAATATCCACATCTACTAATCTCATATAAATAGCTTAATATTCTTTCAATTAGTTTTTCTAAGCCACATATCATGAACCTCTCTATGCTTTGCCACCGAATCCCATGATTTTAGCGTAGGCACTAGTTTCACAAAAGCGTCTGCCATCTGAGCTTCCAACCCACAGGGACTAGACCTTTTCTTATATTTTTTTTAAAACCTGTGGTACTAGCTGAGGTTCTAACCCACGACCCCAAAATAGCGTGCCTTAGCGCTCGGCTTTTGGCTACGTTTCCCTTGGTCGTGAGTTTGAAATAAGTATTTGACATCACATTTAATCATTTTAATATCAAAATATATTTAAATCCAAGACCCTTCATTATAAAAACCAGGAGCACTGCTTATGATAGTTATGATCATGCCTACGTATTACAAAAACGTATAATCATTACCATAACGCGATTATAATGAGCGTAGAATCTGTACTAGAGAGAAGCTTTGATGAAGGAGCATTGTTTGCGTGGGCGCATAAACAGAGCATTATCTACTCATGAAGCATTTTGTGGTTGACTAATAGCATAATCCTAGGGTAACTGGATCCCCGGAGACGTGTTAACTGTGCGTAATCATAGTCATAGTGATACTGGTCGGTCCGTAGAGCTGTGGTTTATAATGGTTGTGAATGCACAGGTACTTGCAGCGCGAAAGCCTTTGATTTATCATTATCACAAGCAAGACAGACGCAGTAGACAGTTGATTGCAGTAATCGTATTGTTATAGTGATGCAGATAGACGAGATAATATAAATGCGTCGATAGATGCAACCTATAAGACGATTATTCTATAAGAGATTCATTCCTTCTGTAAAAAACTTAAGGAAATAATACCCTAGGAGCTATTAAAGTAACGAATAACAAAAAGCAATAATAAATGTCTCTAAACACATAACTTTTTAGGTTATAAACTAACTTAATAAGGCCTCAAATGTTAACTGAATGTTCTTTAATTTTCGTAACAGTCTAAATAGGCAAGAGATAACGGTTTTATATAGATACAGACCTTTTCTACGGACTTTAATATTATACTGTGTAACAACTTTCTTCTGTCTCCTAAGAAATACTCAAACTACATCAATATTAATACGTTGGCACGACAAAGGAGACCAGATACTTTTGAGACTACGGCTTTTCCAACGAGCTTTTATTTAGCTATCAATGCTAGTATCGATAACGGGCAGAGCTTTACTATCGCATCGCGTGATAAGCGCCAACTAAGCTTGTTCTCGAGTTAGCCGTGAAAGCTTTGGAATGTAATTGTTATGATAATAAAAATAATTAAAGTCGTAATAAATTAAGATCAGTAAGTTCTAATGCACATTCATATTTAAAATGGTTTGTTATTTAAAATGATGATTTACCGTTAAACAATTACTTAACCGTAGCTTAGGGGGATTTTCAAACCCAAACGGTATTCGGCTAAGTGCATTAAGTCTGTACCTCAAGTATATTCTTTTCGAAACATAAACGCAATACTCTCAGTTTAGTTCATACAAATTGAAACTAAACGCAAACTCGTTCATTTGTTTTGTAAATGAAAATAATGTTTATTTAACGGTGTCACTGAAATACTTGGAGTATAGGTACTCAATTCAAAACGAACTCGATTAAAGCTTTTAAAGGCTCATTCCAAAAACATTTCACATCGACAAATGGAACACACAAATCGTGCGTGCGAGTCCCCACACCTTGTGTGTTCGAAACATCCAATCGTGACAGCATTTCGTGATATGAGCGTTTAATCTCGAAATTCGCGAAAATGACTCGAACGGTAATAAATCTGGGGACCTATCAATCGGTAACTTAGCGGAAAAACGGCTTAAACACCATTGGGCTTATACTGACATATGTCGTTTTAAGTTAGTGGTAAACGATGTTGATACAATGGCATATGGTCAGAGCAGTCCCTTAATCAGTACAAGGGCGTTGACCTCGAAATAAACCCGCTCAGAGCTGAAAAATATCTGCAATACCCAAGTAATTGGTGATTATGTAAGTCTCCACAAAACATTCGGCTGCATACAGTTGTAACTTTGCCGAATTTGTGAATTGGTTGTTTGTATACACAAATTGTCAATTTAGCGTGTGTGTAGGTTCTGATAAACAGATACAGACATAGAGACATGGCTATACTAGACTAAATAATATGTAACCCAAAGCCTAACTGCAAATCAATTGATTTTGAATTATACTAAATTCGAGAGATATCCTATAACCGCGAAAGTTTGTTAGTATGGATGGATGTTTGTTACTCTATCACGTAAAAACTACTGAATGGATTTTAATGAAACTTTACAATAATACAATTTATAAAGATATTGTGTGAATTGTCCAAATACTAATCCTGCGCAGACGAAGTCCCAAGCAACAGCTAGTAAATGATAAAAGAGATAGTTTTGTGTATGGACTAGCTTACTTTTCTTAGTATGTATAGGAAAATGTGCGGAATCCAGTCAAAATGATGATGGTGGAATCGTTTTCCATGAACGCTTAGCCATTCAAGGTATACCTAGGTCTTACGTCTTCCACGTACCCATGAAGTCATGAGTAAAGTTAGAGTTTTATTTTTGGCTACAATAAATAATAAATATTGTAATAAATATTGTAATAGATAAATACATACTTAAATACATAGAAAATATCCAGGACCCAGGAACAAAATATCCGTGCTAAATGCACAAATAATGCCCTGGCCGGGATTCGAACCCGGGACCTCTAGTTTCGGAGACAGTGTTACTACCAACTAGGCTAAACAGGCCGACAAAAATAATAAAAGAGATGATTTTGTATTACACGGACCAGCTTACTTTTCTTAGTATGTATAGGAAAATGTGTGTAAACCAGTCAAAATGGAGGAATCAATTTCCGTGAACGCTTAGCCGTTCAAGGTACGTCTTACACCTACCCATGAAATAATGAGTAAAGTTAGGGTTTCATTAGAGTTAGCGCTGCCAAAACTTAAAAAATCGCATTTTTTCTCCGGACGTGTCCGAAAATAATATTATTAAAAAAATATAGAGAGTTAAAAAAAACTCGATAAATGGTGAGTAGTTACGCACTTTACCCATTAAGTAAAAGTGTCCGGGTTTTCCCCGGACACTTTTTGAAAACCCCTCCGGACGGCCCCCGGACGCCCTCCAAACTAGGACAAATCCGGGGAAACCCGGACGGATGGCAGCCCTAATTAGAGTGCATTAGAGTTTTATTACGGCGATACGAGGTTACCTATAATACAATTGTTGATAATTTGTATTGTTACCTATAAGACAATTGTTGTTGTAGCTTGCATGTAGCTGTGGCGTCCATCGTGCCATGTTGCCTGAACAAGCGGCTCAAGTTTTACAAGCTACATGCACTAAAGACTGTACCACTTTATCTGGTCGATAAAGTGATCGGCGTGTAAACGTTTTTATCGGCGCCAGCGCACTTCGAGTAACTGGACCCGAACAAAAGCCAGGAAGTTGTCCGGCGGACAAGAGGAAAGCTCTCACTTGTTCACGTTAGCTAAGGAAGATTGCAAACTGGACAAAGGTTGTAAATTCTTGCTCACGGTTTGCGAGCGTCCTTAGTCCTTAGCTGTGAACGAAACTGACCAATTGCATGGTTTTGAAATGCCCTTCATAGAAACATATTATCAAAACAAAAAGGCGATAAAAATATTCTAATCTCCGTAAACGAAAATTGCCCCTGTTCAGTCTCCCGAGCACGAGTACTAGATCTCTTTGGAACTCACCTCTCAACCGCGCTCTACGGTTACTCAATAATATCCTGGATCAAGACAAATCCCTAGACCTCTTTTGGACTCCTGAGCCGAGATTCTTAGCCACGGCCGCGCGCTACCTGGAGACCATTGTGGCCCCCACATCCATCATTACAATATAGTTTTTAAGTATTGACTACCTTATAATTAACACTGTTTTTCATTAATTGAACTTTTATCGTTAGACCAACGTATTCAATTATGTTTCTTTGTCATGTTTGGTGTAGGCTGTAAATGACATTGTATTCAATAAATAAATAAATATCAATGACAAAGAAAACTCTGTTACGTTTGATGGCGCTATATAATAGTACATTCATAGTACATTACGATACAAGTGCAGAGAACAGGAAATTCGCAACGAGTGGTGATAAATTGAAACACGATCGAAGGGAGTGTTTTAAATCGACACGAGTTGTGAATTACCTGTTCGCACGTGTATCGTACAACGTTTTACAGTACATATGGCTCTTTAAAGTTTCGACATATGCACGTAATCTGCTGATTACCGCACTCGTGCGGTAAAGTAGCACCACATGTACTGTAAATAAGGTTATGATTACGTAAATTTCGTCTCTTTGATAGTAGTAGTCTTTATACGTACAATACAAATACACTTCATTGCACTCCTCCAAAAAAGAATACAAATCATAATTTTAGAATATTATACTAGTGTTTACGTATGTAGCTTTTTAAATAAATAAAGCTTAAAGTTTCTTTGTAAATTAATAAATATGTAAAGCTTAAAGTAGAGGTAAACAACGGGCGGGCGGCCTTATCGCTAAACGTACCGTATCTTATAGTTATACGTAGTTCACTAGTTGGCAATACCGTAATGACTAATGGCAAATCAAGTATCTGGCCGTTAACATATTTAACTTTCATGATCAGCCTATATAACTACGTCCCACTGCTGGGCTCAGGCCTCACTCATTTATGAGAGGGATTGGGTAGTAGTCACCACGCTGGCCCAGTGCGGGTTGCGGATTTCACATGCCCTTTGAATTTCTTCGCTGATGTATGTAGGTTTCCTCGCAATGTTTTCCTTCGCCGAAAAGCTAAATGAAAATATTGAATTATATTCCGTTCATAAATTCCGAAAAAAGATGAGAATGTCAAGATGAATGTGTGGTGTGCCGAGAATGGAACAAAACAGGGATGCGTATATAATGGGAAACCTGAAAGTAGCACCCGTTGCCGAAAGGCTAAGAGCAGATCGCCTGGCGTGGTACGGTCATGTAATGAGGGATGAAAGCCATGTTACAAGGAGAATATTAGATATGAATGTGGATAGGTAGGCCGAAGAGAAAGAAGGTGGATGGATTGTGTAAGAGACGATATGAATAAGAAGGAAGTGAATGACGAGATGGTGCGTGACAGATACGTATGGAAAAAAAGACATGCTGCGCCGATCCCAAATAAATGGGAAAAGAGCAAGCGAATGATAACAGCCCCCTTGTGGTGCCTGGTTAGAATAGCACCACCCCCTTTCTTCCCTTGGGTGTCGTAAGAGTCGACTATAGGAACCAGGTTTAAGTGTGTTGTTTTCTCCATTCTATAAACCTGCAAAAGCTAAAAGTGGCATTGAAAATTTATTTTCATGTGCTCTGCCTACCGCTTTTGGGAATATAGGCGTGAGTTTATTTATGTATAATAATAATAAATATTAGTGTCAATTTTTACACAAATCGAACTAGTCCCATAGTAAGTTCAATAAGGCTTGTGTTATGGGTAATAGACGACGATATATTTAATAGATATATACTTAAATACATAGAAAACATCCAAGTCTAAGGAACAAATGTCTCTGCTCACCACAGAAACAAATGCCATTACCAGGATTCGAACCCGGGACCTCTAGCTTCAAGCAATGGCACTACCAACTAGGCTAAACAGGCCGACAAATATATATGTATGTATATATATATGTATGTATGTATATGTTTGTATGTACTTATATATGTATGTATGTATAAATGATGACATAAGTTCCGAAAAAGAGTAGCAGCAGTGTTTAATATTTCAGGAACTAATACGTATTTAGATGCAAAATAAATGCTAGCATGGCAGTATCCTAATATTTACTTTGTTCCATTAAATGTTAATAAAAGACGAAGGACATGATTTCACTCGTCAGCACTTTAATTAAAGACCAGTTAATCGAGAATCATTTGATTTGCCGAGTTTTTTCTGTGCTCTTATATAGTTAAAGCTGTACTCATTAATTTATCTACACAGTAGCAGCACTGTAATAAGCAACTTTTAGAAGCAATTAAGTAGTATAGCTTCCCGGCTTCCTGAATAAAAAGCAGTTCATGTATCCCCGGTTTACAAGCCCCCTATGCCTTTACAAGCCGTATCTTGTATCTAACTGCCACACAGAGAGGCTCATTAACGGCGCATGTCACAGCCTGATGCATAAGTGAGCTGTTACTCGCCGGTGGAGAGCTAGCTTTATAACCTTTTATGTTAGGTTCTAAACTTCATATCTTTATGATGGGTGCAGACCTTCGTTAAGAAACGCATTGTCCGATATCCGTTGTCACATTCGGATAGTTTGTAGTCATAGTTCCAATTCCTGAGCTCTGACGTAGTGCAAATATATGCAAGTGTTGTGTTTATTGCATTTAGGTGTTCATATATAAACTCACGCCTATATTTCCAAGAGGGGTAGGCATAGCACAAGAAAAAAGATAAAACAAACTTTAGGTGTCGGTGTATTGGAATTAAATGTGAAATTGAAAAATAGTGCTTTATAATCAGATTAAGATTTAGTTACATTTTGCGGGAACCTAAAATACCTACATTCAAATAAATCTTACTCACTTAGGTTTAAAGCTTAGATTATAAATTAAATGTCAGTAAAATATGCAGGCACCTTCACCTTATTTGTCTTGTACCTTATTTTGTTACTGACATTGACAAATACATTGTCCTTTGTCACAAAAACAGAAGCGGCCATTTAAAAAAGTTCATCGGCCTCCCCATAAAAAAACCCAAATCGAACGCATTGTTTCGCTTCGATCCAAGTCGCTAACTCTTATTTACGGTTATTGCAGTTCTTGAAATACAGATGGGGCATTTGGTGCACCGATAACTAAGCGTAATTTCGCGCATTAGTGGCATCCTTGGCGTGCTGTGACATTTCGCGAGTTTGGACCGTGTGAACGGAAGGGCTGAGGATCGGTACTACTGGAAGTCATTCTATTGTCGTGGTCAGACCAGATAGTACGGTAGATTTTGTGTGACGTTTTATGCGATTTCGTGACCATAAAACCATTGGTCACTTTTTAGTGTTGGTATGGTTGGTGTTGGTTGGTATGGTTTTGTGATTATAAATACCCCATACCCCACTAAGGCTCATTGTAATAAGTATTGCTACCCAGCAATAATGATAATACGTGTACGTTTTTTTTTCAGACTAACGTAAACCTTGGTTTGTTTTATCTTAACTCACATCATCATCTTTTTTTTATTATTAATACATAGGAGACAAACGAGCAGACGAATCGCCTGATGGTAAGCGATTAGCGCCACCTCTCTCGCAACACCAGAGGGGTTGCAAGTGCGTTGCCGGCCTTTAAGATGGGAGTACGCTCCTTTCTTGAAGGTTTGAAGGTCGAATCGGTCCGGAAATACCGCAGGCGACAGTCATTCCACAGTTTAGCTGTGCGAGGCAAGAAATTTCTGGAGTAACGCACAGTTGAGGACTGTCAAGTGACTGTGTAAGTGGTGAGGATGGAAATTTTGTCGCGTTGGGCGATGGCAGAAGGAAGCGGCAGGGATTAATCCGAACAATTCCTCGGAGCACTCCTCGTAATACATCTGATGATGATAGTGAATTGATCTGGTGTTACGTGCGTATGACGTGTGCGTGTCATCCTAGCGTAATCCCAGTATAGTTGCATCCTGGGGATTCCCACCAGGGTCCGCTACTAATTCCCATAAATTGGCGTAGACACTATAGTTTTTACGGAAGCAACCGTCATCTCACCTTCCATCCTTGGGTTGGAAACACGACGAGATGGAAATACACTTAGACGGTTGTTACAAAATTCAATTCACTTCCGTCAAAAAATCTCTCTGACAACCAACTCCGCCTGCTGTCCTGTCATGTCTAGTGGTGGCTGTCGGTTGTGGTCAAAAACACGCATGGCGAAGAAAATTTATATAGGATTTGAGGTTATTAAGCCTGGCTACGTCAATTGTGTGGTGTCTAATTCTTCATTTGTTTTTAGCTACTTCATAAAAATAATTCTCGATTCCATTTTCCCACCGAATAAGTAATGAGTTACCAAAGTAACTCGAATCGTGTTGGACAATAAAGCCGAATTAGTCCCATGCTCAGTATAATTGACATTGAGAACGAATCTCGAAAGCAAATCGCTTTCGTAGGTCATCGAATTTGGACCATTAATCGCTTTCCACTATTCTAAGAGACATCTATTATATATGCATGAATATTGCGGTTCAGTTGCAATCAAATATGTCTGTACTGTACTCTTCAGGGTGCTCAAAATATCTGAGCACACTCTAACGTCTTGACAATAGAGAATAGAGTTGTGTGGAGATATTTTAGAGTACCACTTGATTTAATTTCACTGTATAGAATTGTCTAAGAGTCCGCAGTAAGCTCGGTTCTCCATACAAACGTAGTTTCGCTCTCATTTTAAAAGTCATACTCGAATTATTTGAAACTTTGGTATATCTAGGTCAGAAATTACTTTCTGTCGAAGTTCGGTCGAGCGTACGGAGAACTCTAAAGTGACCTTGATAACCTAATTATTACATTTCTAAGTATAACATGGCGTTAATTATATTTGCATACTTAGTAATACCTGTAAATAACACAACATGAATAAATAAGTATACTTATAGACGACACAATTGTACATCAAAAGCGGCCAATAAAATGTCCAAACAGTTTAGCAGTACCTTTAGAATGTGTTTAAGTGTTTCTCCTGAATAAACGATAAATGTAGATATATATGACCCGGGATGGACCCGGGTATGTCCTAAAACTACGACCAAGACCACCGGGGAATGGGCAGCAGCATTCCTTGAGTGCGGTGGAGATACTGCGATCGCCAACCCGCATGCCAAGCGTGGCGATTATGGCATTTACCCCCCATGAAATTGGGGGAGGCCTATGTCCAGCAGTGGACGTCCTAGGGCTGATATGGTGGTGGTGGTGGTAGATATATATTTTTAGTTAAAATGATTAGGGACCGGAACGTTGACTTCGTGGCATTTTGAACATAGAGAGGAGTAGAGTAACTGTTTACTTTTTTGGTTTAATGAATAATGAATGAATGATTTATTTGTTGGTATATTTTCATACTCCTTTTGCGTAGAATATACCTAAACTCAACTTACTCTTTGTAAATGAAATCATAATTTTACAGACTTTCTCAATAAAATTTGGATACCTTTATGTAGGTGCATTTCTTGAAGTTATTGTTCTAAACACATATCTGCTTGTCAACTTAAAATCATTCAAAATATCATGTTGCATTCATACAATTAAAATTTATTTATTTTGTCTCTAGGTTGACCGATTAAGAATGCTTAATGGCATGGCGTCACCTAATAAGTTTGACTTTTTAAAATTAATTAAATATAAATATTTTTTGTAGGAAAAGAAACAATTTATTGTTGCGGTTAAATATCCCTAAGGTATTTTATCGAGATGCTCTTGTCAAGGTCATCAGGATGAAAAAAATGCACCGATAACCGTTTACGAGCAAAGAAATATGTGACGACAATGTGGCACGTTATTCTGAGAATGGAACACCAAAAAAAATTGGGTTCAGCTGGTACTCCGATGAGTACAGTAAGGAACCCTAAAATGCTTTATCATGAATAAACTATTGGCGAAGTGAAGAAAGTCCAAGCAAAATAGGATTTTATTTCAACGTCCTTAAAGAATTTTACAGAGAAAATCTTTTGTCATCACTTTATCGGTAGGTATTGCGGACGTTTACAAGACTTGTGTATGCCTAACAAGGTCTTGTACAAGCAATTATGAAACCTCTTTAAAGACAAATTACCTTATAGGTAGTGTAGCGAGAGGGCTAATCAAGAATAACATGTCACTTAAGGAGGTTTATCTGAATCTATCTGCATTTATTATCCACAGCAGAAAAGTAAGTGAAGTCTATGCAATTAAAAAATATATCGTAAGTTCAACCGAGTACAGCCAAAAGCAATGACCATTTTAGTACTTTGTCGCACTAACCTAAGAATACTGCGACAGTTGGGATGGGTCAAATTAGTGAAAGTGACAAGGTACTAAAATGATCATCTACTTTTGTACAATAGGTAAATAACTGTACCTCAAGCGCGCTCAAATCGTTACGAAATTACTCCACTGAATGATGGTTTTAAGGTTTTTTCTCAAACATACAATGAAATATTGATGTTATGTTCCTTATAATAGGCTGCGAAGTATGACGTTTCAGGTGCGGCTAGGACAAGAGGTCGTTAATGGAATTTCATACAAATCTTGCAGGCCTAGGCCGGCAAAGTCCTCTTTTTATATTTCCATTCCACATAAATTTGTGGCACAGGCATCCTGAAATTCTGCCACTATGCGTATTAAAAATAAAACTTTGATTTTTTTGCTGTTTATTTCATTGCATGTTTGAGAAAAGCACTATACATACCTCAGCGGGAAATGTGGGGTTGCCCGCCTCAGACCTATCCGGCCTCGCTTCGCTCAACCGTCTATATGTCTTCGGCCGGCAACCCCTTTCATCCCGGCCTCTGTAGTAATGTACTATTCTACAACGTTCTTTCACTTTCAACACAGCGCATCCTCGGGAGCTCTGGTGACCTCTTTCACCACCGGGAACAACACCACATACCTAAAGAGCAATTAGTGGTGTTATCATGGCTGTGGTCTTCTGTATGGTGGAGGCTTCCATAGAGCTGCTCCAAATATAAAGGATGTGAGTTCCCCTGTACCATACCTACTTCAATTGTGGAATCCACCACCACCACCAACCATATCAGCCCTAGGACGTCCACTGCTGGACATAGGCCTCCCCCAATTTCATGGGGGGTAAATACAAGTCATTAAGTAAATACAAGCTAGTATTTACTTAATGACTGGATTCCAGTAGTTCTAGTAGTTCTTAAAACCTGTTCGGCTAGAATATGTTGATGCGACCAAGGTTGTCATGACACATCGGAAACTTCGAGTGACCTTAAAGTTTCTCTAGTACCTACACAATCCAATGCATCCACGATTGTGCTTTGTTTGTGCTCCCGCAGAATCGTGCTCTATATTTCTCTAGCTACAACGAAACTTACTGGCCTTTAGCTTATCTGTTCGAAAGCTCATGTAAGCTTTGCGAGCTTTTGGCCCAAGTGTTGCTCCACACCTGTTGCCCCGTAATTTATAGACCAAAGCTCTGTTTACACTTCAGTAGTTGAAACAATTAATTAAGAAAGACAGTCAATACATTTTCACAAAAAAAATGTACTTACTATTTGGGTGTGTATCCTACATCAAGTTATTAGAACTACTAAATTCGGTAAATATTATCTTTGTAATAGGCATATTTTTGGGAGAAAATTGACTGACTGGAGTTTGTTTCGGCGTTCCTTTTCCACATTTTGACTTGTTAGACTGCCATAATAATAATAATAAGTAATGAGTTCACATAACCACCGGTAGCTTAGGCTCGCCTCGCTGCCGGCGGCACCCTAGGTTAGGTTTTTTATAATGCTTTTATAATTTGTATGTATATTTTTATATTTTACTTGTATAAATTTATTGTAAAAAAATCTAACCTAATAAAAAGAAATAAATAAGGTGAGTAATAATAATAATGTACTTTATTCACGCCAATAAAACAAATTTTAGTAATCACACACTTCCGCCAAACTACAATGCGGTTTGTTGGCAGTCGAGGCTCCAATTAATAACAAATACGAATCACAATTAGGTACATTGGTATTTTACTATCAAAAAAACAAATTAAAAGATAGGCTAACATTCTGTGTAGGCACAACAATACAGCGGAACTAATACAGTAAAAACCCACAATACTTAAGGGGATTTTTGAAGAATTTATGTATTAAAATTATTGCATTGCATTTTTAATTTTACTTAATAAGACATTACTAACTTTCTTTTTAAATTGATGCTTTGTGGTTGCATTGTGGCCTACTTGCAGAATAATGTTCATTTATTTCATTTCCGATTGACTATTGCCAATAATTCGATACGATTCTTCAAAAAATCTGTCAGGTCCGAAATAAGCCTAGCCTACGGTACTTTTTCATTCGCCAAGAACATAGCATCACATATCTACAGAGCAAGTGCAAATGCCATCAAATATATTTGTACCCTTCAAGGCTCTGAAATATCTACTAACTCGCTCTAACATGCACTCGTTCCGATATATCTGATCGCACTGTACCTACCTACCTACCTACCTAACCAGGGTGTCTACTCCGAAATTCGAAATCCGAACTTCGTATGGTGCCGTCCCTTTCACTCATATAGTGTATGACAGGAGCGTGAAAGGGACGGCACCATACGAAGTTCGGATTTCGAATTACGAAGTAGACCCCTCACCGTATCTGGCGATAGCGACTTTGTCAGTTATTATTATTAGGAATAGGATAGTCAAGTATGTAATAGTGTCGTTCTGTAAGGATGTACTTCCCTGGATTCTGCTCCAAATACGGGCATGATGACGTCCCACTATGCCCTGCCTCATTTCAAACTCTCGACTTAGTTTTGCAATAAGCCAATTAAGTAGTTAAACATAAACGGAATTTCTGTTGAATCTCAACCTGAATTGGTTAGTAAAACTATTGTAAATCTAGCCACTGTACGAGTTGCAATAGTCTTATGAATGTAAGAGCCACAGGATTTTAGGACATTCTGGCTTCAAGTAGATTGGTGTTTGATAGTTATGGTAGAAACTCGTAAAGTCACTCAAATCATTCCATTAGAGAATGATAAATGGATTGTAGCGTTAAACGCTTTGAAATAATAGCATTAACATGTTTAATTCAATAAATTGACAGTTCTAAATAGTCATCAATTATTTAGTTACAGCGTTTTGACAAATACCAATAAGTTATTGGCTATGTAAACATTTACGTTGGGTGTACATAGACTTATTGTCTATCCAGGATATACGCAGCAAAATGATGAAGTCAGAAGTCGTCAAACTCTAGTGCCGTGACTCCAAAGCGTCTAACATGAGTTTGTTTTAACCGTCGAAAATAAGATACCCCCAATGTGTCACACGCGCAGACGGTGCTACCACGATCTAATCTCGATGGCGATACCATCTCGTAGCATCCACGAACTTGCGCGAAGTTACACGAACACTGTCGTAACAATTCGTGCGAATGTTCGAATTTGTCCTCACGATCCCACCGATACCATCTGCTGGTTTATTCACAGCGCTAAACTTCGGCTCAAATGAACCAGTTTAAGTCCGACCTTTGTTGTATCCTCATGGGAGAGAGTTGCTCTGCGTGATCGCATCAGATACGAGACCATCCGCAGCAGAACCAAAGTAACCGATATATATATATCCCTCCCAATTCTATATATATATATATATAGAATTGGGAGGGCTAAATACTCGTATACGGCCCATAGCACGTAGAACAGATGCCCGTTGGGGCGGAAAGGTTCTCGAATAGCGACCATGCACCGGAAGACGCAACGTAGGCAGACCCCCCGCAAGGTGGACTGATGAGTGATGACCCGGTAAAGGCGGGAGTCTGATAGATGCTGGCGGTGCAGGACTGGTCATTGTCGCACCCTTTGGGGTGCTTTGCTAGGCCTGTTTCCAGCAGTAGACGTCCTTAGACTGATATAATGATGATGAGCAAGATGATGTATACTCATGCTGACGAACGTGAAATCTACGGGCGAATTTCTCGACCACTCCTAACCGTTCGGTTTTGAGCTATCTAGTTGCCTGCGGTCCTAGTAACTTCTTAGACGGTATCTGTCCATCTTCTGGGCGCAGGTCTTTTCCTCCTTCCGTCAATACGCTCAGTAACAAAACGACCGTGAGCCTGACCGTCTGTTCGAAGAATTTGAGGATTCTTTGAGTGCGTCGCTTTGTTGTGACATTGTGACCTCCAAATCATGCGCCACCCTTGACCTCATCATCACTTACCATCAGGTGAGATTGTGGTCAAATGCTTAAATATTTTACATAAAAAATTAAATCCCAAGAAATACCAGTGTCATAATATACTAGGTGTGAGCATTGTAGAGAAGCAATTTGTGAATAGCTTACTGGAAACACTTCCAAGCGTTACGTCATGAAAGTCGCAGTGTCGCGATTTTACGGGGTTTGTTTAGGAATCGTGATTTGCATTTAGACATTCGGGTTGAGTTAGTTGAGCGGTTCTTATTCAATGTATTTAGGAAACAACTCTATTAAGTAGCAGTTTCTATGCATTGAAGCCATAATTTACTACAAAATAGATGTTAATATTATTGAACGAGCGAGCGAAATTTTCCGAACCTAATGGAACAACCCGGTAGATTTGTATATGTATTTCATTTGAATGTTTGTATTGTGTGTTCGACGTAATGTCGTGAAATGTAGGAGGCAAATTATTGAGACAAAAAGAACTTGAACATGAGTCAAATCGGGCGAAAAGTTGCCGAATGGCATTTTACTGTTACGATTATCTCTGTCAAACGGACACTAATGTTACATTAAAGTGATGACAGATTGAATCAAATCAGGATTAAAAGCTTTTAAAGGTTTAAAATTGAACGCTTTAAGCTTCTCACTTTCCACCCTTATACTTTCTCTTTTCAATCGGATACGGTCCGATACTCGGATCTGCTTCAGTTCTGCATAATGCTTTATACTGAATAACGGGTTAGGTTAGGACGGATTTATGCGATATAACTGTTTGAGGCAATTATTTATTCCATTTATAGGTGAGTATTACGAAACTGTGAAGAATCGTCTTCGATGTTTTTTTTTTCAATATTATTGACCAACAGATTCAGAAATGGCGCTGTGGAAATTTCACCAGAATTCTACATCGCGCTATCACGATCTTTATTCATTTATTGATGAACTTACGCCCAAAGGACGATAGGCCATAAACATTTATTAAATCGCGATGGTTATTGCGACAATGCGCAGGGAGCATATGTAGACTTCCATGACGTCAATTTATGTTTGTCGCATCACTATGTGACATGTTAGCACTTGCGGAAGCTAGTGCGTGAATCACATTGAAATCAAAATGAAATGAGAAACGCCTCAGCTGAGCTCGTACAATCGTCGCCTGCAAGATTCATAAATTGTGCATTTGTGTTTCCTGTACTTCATTAGAGCGTCATCTCCCAGCCTAATCAGTTCAAAGCTAAAAATCCGTCAAACACAATAATTAACTTACATCTGTTAGTGATGATAACCAAGGTAACTGTACGCATTCCTTCACCAAATATAATTTACAAGTTTACGACTCTAAATACAGAATTAATTTGTCCAAACATGACCACAACGTTACTACCAAAATGTCGTATATATTCGGTTATCATCGCCTCTTACGTCTTTCTAGTCGTGTTTAAGTTATGCTTCAATTAAAGTACACTCGTTCTCACGGTATGACTTAATAGCCTGGAGTTATTAGCCCCATGTTTGTGGATACGGGCTCGAGAATCGTTCAGAGTTTACAGTCTCGTCTGAAAACCAGTATGTCTGAGTCGCGAATGCGCATAGTTGTTGTGAATGTAGGGGTCAAGTTACACAAGGGATGCGTGAGAGTCGAGAATGATTGTCGCATAGTCGGCCTACGCGCTGTCAACGGTTTTTTTACGCTGTAAGTGCTGGCGCAGTATGGGGCATAGATGATGTAAATGTAGATAGGTTTGTTTAGTTAGATGCAGATTAGATACGGGTTGATTATAATTTTGAATAGATAGGTAGTGTGAAAAATGCACTTTTGGAGTTGGTGCTTGTGAAATAATATTCCAACGATATAGTACATACACAACAAAGAACAACACAAACTCACACACATAACATTAACAACACACATTGTTTATTATAACATTTCGGTGTAGTTCACAATAAAGCAATGTATTATTGTTATTAAACATACACAAACTCACGCCTATATTCCCAAAAGGAGTAGGCAGAGTACACAAAATTTTATTTTATTATTATTATACTCAAACGATTAGAGATAGATAACCCGTGGGCGATATCTTTGTCAAACATCACTCACTATCCATGATAAAATCGTTTACCTTTTAGTACTTCCATAGGTTTTAAACGATTTTTACGAAACTTACCAATAATGTAGCTTGGACTTTAAAACTTACCAATAAAGTAGCTTAGACTTTTAAATTGTGCTTATAAGCTATATTTTTTTGCGTCAGAAAAAAATAGAAGGTAATCATTTCATTCTATTCATACAAACTCTTTGAAACATCAGTATAGTTCATCGTACGTCAAAATTAGACAAGGTGCAATTACGCAACCATAGAACGTACTATTGACCATACATCACCCATATTTATAAAGCCTTCCTTAAGCCATTTTAAACTTTAAACCATGCATATAAAGTTCATATTTCTTTATCGTATAATTGATAGAGATGCATAAGGTTCAAAGATGGTTAAGCTATAGAAATTTGAATTTAAAGTGCAATGAATTAAAGTTGAGATTAAGTTTGTGTATAAACCGACCAATTTGTGAGGTTATATTGACAATAAGTGCAACGATAGTGACAAATCAAGAAAATATTTATTCATTCAATGATTTCTTTATGACAATTATGACATTGCTATCCTCTGCTGATTTCACGTGGGCGTGGGTTTAATAAACCCTTATTGTGATTATGTAACAGTGATTTTTCTATTAACAAATAGTGTCTGGGAAGTTGCATCGGCTTTCTATTTTGCTTGATTGGCTTTGATCAATGATAGGTATCTTGATAATTATCGTGATCTTTATAGTTTGATGATTATCGATTTGATAATAACCTAAAATTTTATGTTTACGAACACGCTAGCAAAACTTTAAGGTCAATGTCAATTTCTGGGTAGACAGTTCCAGGGATAATAATCCGATAGTTGTCAGATAATTATCAAAGACCTTAATAACACCGCATTCAAACGTATATATTCTGAAACCGTTACTGGCTGTTTTTACCTTTTTAGATAAGTTCTTTCTTAAACCGTAACAGGGAAATATGTGAACCATAGCCCTTATGAACGAGTTTTCTCCTGATGAATGCACTGTTGCACTACACCTTAGTTGCACGCAACGCTGGCCTTATTTATGAGTGATAGCGATTTATGCCTATGGCTATTGACTATGAAGCATGCTAATTAATGACGCTTAATTAGAGACTGATTGGTATTTATTGTAGAGTTAGTTATAGATGCGATTGTAAGAGGCGTTATGCGATTGCTATGGGTCAATCGCGTAAGGTTCCTTATGAGTTAAAAACGTTGTTATACTTAGGCTAATTTCTGTGTGAATAGACACATCTAAAAATCTCTCTTTGTTACTGTCTAGAACAGGACTATTACAGCCTTCTATCATAGTTTTTATATGTATTTTTCAAAAAATCGTTTCACACCGTGTTCCAAAGCCACCAATTTCAGGCGAAAAACAAGTTTTTCCACTTATATTCTAACTACATACAATAAAAGCGTTCAATGGCTCCATTACAACGATTATCTTAATCTTAAACAATTTTCTTTTAAAAAGAATATGCATTGGAATTGGAAATTAAAATTATACGGATAATTAATTACGTTCCAATGATTTTACTATATTTTTGTCTTTTCTTTTTTTGTCCTTTTGTCTTATTGTGAATAATCTCGTATTGGAAAAAAGGATATCTTTTTTGTCATAATCCAATAACTGACCGAGCGACCGAAGCGAGCGTAGCGTCTCCGTTTCAGCTTGGGAAAAATGCTTTAACGTATCCGACGGATGTCCGTCCGGCTGTTCTCCTGTACAGGTCGCAATTTCTCAACCGATTTTCGTGAAAAATTTTGAGCAGTTTCGATAATTAGGTAGTTATATCGAATTTTCGTCGATTTCGGCTTATCTTCAAAGGTAGGTGTGGTTCAGGTGTTCCTGGTGGATGAAACTGAAGAAGCTAAATATAGAATAGAATAGAATAGAATAGAATAGAATAGAAAAGAATAGAATAGAATAGAATAGAATAGAATAGAATAGAATATCAATTTATTTGCCAAACATCATGTACATTATGAAGGTGTTTTTACATACAGTGGGTCTCAATAATGTTTGTTACCTTCTAGTAAGTAGTAGGCATGCAAATGTTTTATAATACTACTGTTTAGATTTACTGTTAAAAAATTCATTAAGTGAATATAAATATGACTCTTCTTCAGTCGCATGCGTCCATAAGCTACGGTGTCTGCTTACCATCAGCCTTAAGCTTAATTGTTTGCCACCGTCGCTGAAAAATTAATAACATATATGGTAAACATCGAGATGCAATGAACATGTGGGTGACATCACGAAGCGAAGTGTCATTAAAACGTAGTGCATAAAAGCTCAGATTGTTATCTCCACATAAACAAACGACTAACGATACTATCACTGTGACAAACGTGTTATGTCCCTAATAAATACTTAGTATTTATATCTAGTACTTATTACTTAGTTACTATTAGTGTTTGTGCGCACTAAATGATTATCTGCGAAGCTCCAATGACTTTGAATGGTGTAACGGTATAAATGTATGTATTCACACATATTATCTATACTAATATTATAAAGCTGAAGAGTTTGTTTGAACGCGCTAATCTCAGGAACTACTGGTTCCAATTGAAAAAATTTTTTTTGTGTTGGATAGTACATTTATCAAGGAAGGCTATATAACATCACGCTGCAACCAATAGGAGCGAAGACGCGGACGAAGTCGCGGGCAACAGCTAGTTTTTAATAAAACAGTAACTCGACAGCATACGTTTTGTAAAACGTGTTATGGTTGAACAATGACGAATGGTTTGACTTTTCTTTGCCGTGTAACGCAAAAAGGAGCGCGATTTTGCAATAACAATAACACGTCCTCATCATGAGATATCTCCAACTTCATGTCATGACAGAAATATGAAACAGGGGAAGTGACGGGGACACGTCACATTTCAATAGGTAATCAAAAACATGTACAGCCTTGGTCGAAAGTGTTGACCACCCCTTTTCCTTTGTGATTTAATAAACTATAATTTTTTTAATCCAAAAACACACATTGACGTAAAATATAATAATTTCTTAATCAGAACTCGAGCATGACAAAAATCAATCGTGAAAATAGAACTTGCTTAACAAACACAGCTAGGAGGACAAATCACCAAACGTGAACTTTTCGTCGTTGAAGAGTTCTGTTCTGATCATCATCAGCAGTTTCACTTCATCCAATGTCACATTTTTGGATGCAAATGCTTGACTTGTTGATAAAAACACAAAAATCACTATATGTTTGCCTTAAAGATTTGAGAAGTTCCCTCAATTCCTCATGAATCCCATCATCAAAACTGCGTTTTGACAAAAACGGGACCAACTTGGATATATATACTTACAATCAAAAAAAGAATTTTCCAAATTGGTTAAGAAATGACGGAGTTATGGAGTAACAAACATTAAAAAAAAAACATGCAACCGAATTGATAACCTCCTCTTTTGAAATCTTGAAGTCGGTGAAAAAGGTAGATCAGGTATATAAACATCTAGAAAAAATTAGTAGATATCAATTTCGAAGTAGCTATTTTATCCACAACAATTGCATTAATTTAGTGCAATTAACGTCAATGAATAGCTAGTGTTTTTGAAAAATATTGCAATTTTATATAATAAAAGGTATTGATTACTTGATTCAAAGTTGACTTTTATATGAAAACGCGGGAGTGGTCAATACTTCAGGCCATGGCTGTATTATCCTTGCAATTAATAGGCAAAGTATACCTGAGTATCTATCAAATTAACCCGTTTGAGAGGAATAGCTTACCACGTGGCGGCTTGAGCTATTATTTATAAGTTTAATACCGGACAGGTTTTATAGGCACATGAGTAAAGAAACGTTTCTTCTTAGTTTATAAGCTAAGTTGACTTACTGCTTAAACTATGAATGTATATACTGTGGTATAACGGCTGTGCGGTCTTTTGCTGGTAATTTCCATTAGCAATTGTCATCGTTACATTAAGTTGCAGTGAAACATAATCATTATTATTTACACTAAACAGTTACACAACAACTACAACAATACACTACAGGTACCTACCTATACAAGATGTTTATGCAGAGAATTAAGGCTTTGAAAATATAATCACGTTTTACATTATCTTTGTCATCACTACTTAATCGACTTTTACCCACCTACTTATTAGAAATATATTAAACTAGCTTTTGCCCGCGACTTCGCCTGCGTAGAACTCGTTCTCGCTTTAGAATTATTTGATTTCCCATAAATCTTTCACTCTTCTTTAGACCCCCTTAAGAAATGATTACATTCAATATGACATGCTCTTTACCGCGCACGGCAAATTTTAATATGAAATCCTTTTTTTAGTTTTTTCAAAAAGAATCATCATCATCATATCAGCCGAAAGACGTCCACTGCTGGACATAAGCCTCCTCCAAAGAGTGACACAATGACCGTTCCTTTGCCATCCAGCGGACACCTGCGACCTTTACCAGGTCATCTGTCCACCTTGAGGGGGCCTACCCACGCCGCACCTTCCGGTACGTAGTCGCCACTCGAGAACCTTTCCTCCCCAACGGCTAACGGTTCTACGTGCAATATGCCCCCCCCCCCCCCACTGCCACTTAAGTTTAGCGGTTCGGAGGGCTATGTCGGTTACTTTGGTTCTACTGCGGATGGCCTCATTTCTGATGCGATCACGCAGAGATACTCCTAGCATAGCCCTCTCCATTGCTCTTTGGGAGGCTTTGAGCCTTCTTATGAGGCCTATAGTAAGCGACCACGTTTCCGTGCCATATGTCATCACTGGCAACACAAACTGGTCACGAGCCTCGTCTTGAGACACTGCGGAATATTGGACGAAAAGATGTGCCGTAGCTTCCCGAACGCTGCCCAGCCGAGTTGGATTCGACGATGAACCCCTTTCTCGAAGTTGGACCTAACTAACTGGACAGTCTGTCCTAGGTATATATAATCGTCTACAACTTCGAGTAAAGGATGATTCACAGTAAGCCGTTCCGTGTCCGGGCCGGCCCGTTCTAGAGAAACACGCCGGCCGTTGCGTTTGCTGTTATAGAAAACGGGCCGGCCCGGACACGGAACGGTTTACTGTGAATCATCCTTAAAAGTGTCCGATTGTAACGGGAGTTAATGCTACATGCTCGTGCTTTTAAAACGAATGATTAAGTTTATTTCAGAATATCAAATGTACCGATTCGATCGATAGACGAATGAAGCCCGTAAAAATATTACATGTAAGTAAAAATATTACTATAAGTTTCGCTACGCAGTTCTTCCGTAAAACTTCCCAACAGAGTGGGTTCTTCATGTAAGTATGATGGCCGAAGGCCGAGTATTCACACAGAGCGGGCTTCTTATGTAAGGTTGAGGGCCGAAGGCCTGAAGCAGGGAGGCGAGACACGCGAAGCCGAAGGCCGAGCTTCCCAACAGAGTGGTTTTTTTATGTAAAGTTGATGACTGACGGTCCGAAACGGAGTGGCAAGGCATGCGAGGCCGAAGGCCGAGCATTCACATAAAGCGGGATCCTTATAATTATAAGGCTGAGGGCTGAAGGCCCGGAGCCGTGTGGCACGCACGCGAGGCCGAAGGCCGAGCGACCCAACAGAGTGGGCTCCTTATGTAGAGCCGAAGGCCTGAAGCAGAGTGGCAATGCACGCGAGGCCGAAGGCCGAGAGTCCCAACAGAGCGGGCTCCTTATGTGGGGCCGAAGGCTTGATGCAGAGGGGGAAGGCATGCGAGTCCAAAGGTAGACACAGAGCGGGCTCCTCATGCCGATCATTCACACAGAGGGGCAAGGTAGCCAACAGAGAGCGGTCCGCTCATGTAAGGCTGAGGGCCGAAGGCCCGAAGCAGAGCGGCAATGCACGGAAGGCCGACAGTCAGAATGCTTAGACATATAAACAGATAGACAAACAGACACGAATTCTTAAAACTGTTGAAATGTGTTCTGTTTTGATACCAAGGGCTCTCCAATCGCTCAAACGCAATCAATGGATTTATCTAATATCTTCAATGTACAGATTTTCGACCCTCTACAGCTTTATTATATGTACGGATGAGCATAGATCCAGGGGCCTTTTAGCTCGAAGTACGAATTTTTCTATGGCAATGTTAGTTTAACTTGTTTGTACCAGATGTCACAGGGTGCTATCTCTGTCGCACTTGCATATTGAAGCGACAGAGATGCAGTGGTCGTGCGGTTAGTTCTTACTAAATACACAACGGCGCTACGATCTATGTGGAATACTTCACTGGTCTTTAACTCTATCTCAGTGTCAGTCATATATATTGTACTTTGTGCATAGATCTAAGGGGCTTCAACTCTCAATGTTGACGATTGGGCTGCCCAGCCCAAAGTGATCTCTTATATTAAACGGTTATTATGGTGTGAAGGGTCAGCATTACGCAAAAAATAATACACGACAAAATTAAATTGTACACCGACGATACATTGAAACAGCTGTTTTGTATTTAAGCATATGTAGGCCACCAATTCCAAAGTATCGCAAATTTATTTTGATTTACACTTAATAATATACCTAATTGCTAAGAGGTTATGCTCAAAAATAGCGTCATCAATCAGAAGGAATTATGATACATCGTCTTTGACATACCGAAACGTCAGCTTGTTTACAATACGTCAAAGTCTGCTATGGTTAAGTTAAATTTATTGACACGCCGTTATATTCCCAATTGGCTGAAACTTAAAGCTTAGAATGGCGTATGAGGATTTAAATCACCCCGTTTCATATACCATATTTGCACCCCCGATTTCATCCCTTTGAGGGTGATTATCGGGGACAAAAAGTATACTATAAGTGAATCCAGATTATATACTGTTAGTATACAAAAAATCATCTTGATCTGTTCAGCCGTTTTTGTGTGATGGAGCAACAAACATCCAAACATCCAAACATCTAAACTTTCGCATTTATAATATTAGTGGGATTATATAACGATGTAAATTGTTTGTAAAATTATACCTCGCCGACTTTTTTACGCCAGTTCCTGTGGTGGCGGAGGTTTATTTTTGGTAACCATTTATATGTATGCTTAAATTGAAGAATTAATTACTTACTATTATTACTGTTTACTTGGGCCTTAACCTTTTTAGGGCTCTGTCAAATACAAACGCTGTCACTTACAGGCTATGACATGTATGGGAATGTCAAACGCGAAGTTGAACCCTATAGAAAGGCATGTAGGTTGACATCGCATTGGCCGCCATGACGGATATATACGTCGTTGGCGTCGAAAAGGTTAATAGACTAATAACACCAGTACTGAATATGTGGTGTGCTCCTCGATTTTCCTGGTGGTTAATAAGGTCGCCAGGACTAAATGGCCTGCATTTATCCTCCTGCATACAGAATCCTTAAATCAAAAATGTGTTGTCAGCGAGTTTTTGTTTGTTCTGGAGTCACAAGCGTTCATAGGCTACGGTATCTGCTTGATGGTAAGCGGACACCGTATACCGTATGCTTGTTTGTCACCGTTGTAGAAAAGAAAGGAGAATCTTTTTAGTAGTCAATATTAAATTTTTCAATTGGTATACCTAAATATGAAAAATAATGTCACATTGTGTTTTGTCTTGTAGGTGCTTGGAGCGAGTTCGCCTCGTAGTTTGTGAGTGTTTGCATTTCAACTAACCAAATTACAAACTTAACAACAACAGGGCTAATGGTTTATAAAACAAATCGTACTAATCTTGGCAAATGTAACGTGGCAAGTAAAACGTGTTAAGTCAATAAAGGGTTCCCAAGGAACTTGTAATTCTTAATGTTTGCGCTTTTCACATAATAATTGGTCTTAAAATCGCCACATCGGAAGCTGTCGCTATGCAATTAATATTATTAATGATCTTTTTTTTACTTTAATTAAATTAAAATGATTGACATACAAACAATCTCGATTAAGGCTGTATAGGGCCATATAGGCTCACAAAAACTTACCCCGGAACTAACTTTAATAAAGCTACATCCATAACAAGTAAAGTAATTAAACTAAACGCATTCCAAGTCGCGATTAAATGAGAGGTAATTAAAGGTAATTAAATGCTTGGTAATTAACACCGCACTGACCCCTGGCTTAGGATTTGCATTGGCGTATGAAGTGATAATTTATCTTGCGCAGAAGTGAAAACTAGAACCGAAGTTATAAACTAGTATTTAGTCGCGGGTAACACAGTACCTATAACAATGTTAAAAGGTTATAAACCAACTTAGAAAAGTTGATAACCCCCAGATATTTTCATGTCAAAGTTCACCATTTTAATAGCTTCGGTCCCATAGCCACAGACAGACAAACATACACAGTCACATAGCGGTCAACTTATTACACTCTTCTTTTATCGTCGGGGGTTTATAAAAGAGATCAGATTACTGCGCTGTATCAAAAACTGAAGTGACCCAAAACATACAAACATATTAACCGCTTCACCGCTCCAGTCATCTAGTCGTGACAGCCAATGGAATGCCTCACACGCCACGGTCATCAATACACGACCATAATGTACTAGATTGTCAGTTCGGTGGCGTACAGAGCACGTCACTTCATTCGCAGTGTGGCGGTCATGAGGAAATGCTAAAGTTAAAAAATATAACGATAAATTTGAAATACACTTGCATCGTGCATAAAACACTTACAAAACTACTACTACTTCAATTACTTCACAAAAATCTTAGAGAAATAATTACTCTCTTAATAGACCGTAATACTTTTGACCTCCTTTAATCGCTGTAGACGCCATTAATGACCCAAACAAGCCGAAACAACGCCTCAAATAGAGGTGTTCTTAAAAAATCTAATTTCATCCAACATTAGACAGTTCTTTCGAAAAAGAACAATAATCACTAGCTGTGTTTAATAGAATAGAACATAAAAAAGTTAACGATTCGAAAATTGATGAGTTCTCCCAACGAAAATTATTTAAGAAATTCTTTGACCTACAGCCACTAGGGCAAAAATGCAATATCCTAAATACTACTGTATTTCGTTGACTGAAGGTAGAAATTCTCTTGAAGCTATGGCTAATTTTGGTTTCTATATTTTCACATGCTAATGTTTTTTAGCCGCATCGAATATGTGACTCAGCGTCTGACCAGCCAGACACAAAACCCCGTACCACGCAACTCTAAACAACAAACCCACTCGAATCATCACGTAGTAAAAACCACATTTAACACAGCTTTAATTAGCAGTTGTCATTATCGCGGTACGGAGGCGGTACTTACGAAATGTACAATACTTTTTTATTAATTTGCAGTTGATCAAGAGAATTAACATCGTTCTTCCCTACGCATTAGATTCGTAATTTGAATGACCTAGGATTTGCAAGCAGCATTATTGTTTTTCCCAAATTCGACTACCGTTGGGCCCCACGTGGTTTACTTATGCGTGAAATTTATGACTAAAAGGTCGTAAGAACCTTGTGTACCTAAATTTATATGCCCTTTTTATTTGTTAGGTATGAAATTGCTATAGTTAGAATAATTGATGCGTTTATAATGAGTCGGTGTAAGTATAGATTCGATACGATGTTGAAACGGTACATCCATCAGAAGTAAGATTACATTGGCAGGCTTAATCAAATTTTGGTGCGTTATGAGGCTTCTGGCCTAATGATGATGATTAGGTCATTGAACTTTAAATATGCTGTGACTTATGACTGAATTTAGCAATGGCATTGTTTTATCACGATGGTGATAAACAAGAATACGACACCCGATGGTAAGCAATCAAGGTATGGCTACTTGCCTGCCTTTCGAGGTCCTTTGAGGCCAAAGGAGTGGTCCTTTAACCTAGGGCTTATCAACATCATATTTTCAGCCGTAGGACTTCCACCGCTGAATATCGGGCTTATACTTAACAATAATCTAGTTAAACTGCCATTTCGGAGAAACAGTTTTTCATTTTTCTGTTTGCTTTTCGGACCAGGGTATGTCCTAAAATCACGACCAAGACCACCACAAGCGTGGCAATTATGGCATTTACCCCCCATGAAACAGGTTAGGTTTTTGAACGTAAAGATGGCAGTTGATATAGTCATACGCTTGTTCAACAAGCTACGCAATTAACCTGCCGACTATCACAATACGCCGTGCCTACATTTTTGCACAGACATGACCAGCGACCTGATGGTCGTAATGATTTACGAGTCGTCATTGTCAAACGATAATTGTCATCACCATTTAGTTTTCTTATTTCATTTGTCTAGGCCACGTTTCAACCTTTTCCAGTTGGTTCTGGCTTCGGCTCACTATTTAATTCTTGCTCGCTAAGTTGTTGCTGAGCGTCGTCACTACCTACCACAGAGGTCTAGTAGGTACCATCTTCTTCCAGGCACTCCTATTCTGTTCCGTAAGCAAGCCTGGCCGCCGGTTCGCACTGATGCCTTTACAGTGACCATCCACTAGGTAAGCGATCTTCCTCAAATCTCTTTCCTTCCACGTGTCCGACCATTATCAGTTTCGACGATGAAATCTTCTATTAGGTCGACTATGTAACGGACCCACAACGCGCGCTAGGATGCCCACTTAATGGTATTATTATAAATTATAAGTTAAATTCGAATAACCATGTTTCCAGTCTCACGTTAATTTATAATCCTGTTAACTATTAACATTAAACAGCATGCCTCGATAATCAATAAAAGTTGACTTTAACTAATTTAAAACAAAACATTAAAACTACCGTTACTGATTCCTACTCAGAAAGGACTTATAAATATAATAGTGATGTGGTTTTTAGGATGTTTCTCTTTTTAACGTCAAGTATCAAATTATAAGTACTATGTAAGGGAAGGACTTTTAAATTAAGTTTAATGGTATCTGTTTGTTTTACTCGTATTGTCGATTAATCAACTTTTTTGGGTTTTAAAAGCAATGGAAGGTTTCTTGGTGAAAGTCAAATGTCCGGATAAAAATTAAAACTAGGCTCGTTTTTAACAGTCTGCGCACGAAAAGGATGTTATGGCTTATCCTTCGTGTTTTGATTATTAAGTTTACTGATAAATAATTCTATAGTACGTAATAGTGTAATATAATTCCAAATTGCAATAGGCTAGCTTTCCTTTTTGAACTAGAAAAAACCAGGGTGCAATGTATATTTTTGTGTCATTAGTTATATTTAAAAAGTGATGTTTTTACTTGATTAATAGTATGACATAAATAATTTGAATTCCACTGGGTGAAGTGCTACTGGCATAAAATATTCAGTTCGAAAATAAATACTCTTGTTATGCGACCAAAGCAGTAATATTTACTTGAGAATGAAACTAATATCAATAACGTAATAAAAGCTCTCTCTTTTAATCAATATTAAAAAATTCCAGAAACTGACACGACCAATAAATTCTATATAATTATCGAACCTGATCACAAAATTTGACGAGATTCGGTTGAGAATTAGGACCTGTAGATAAGAAGAAACTATAGAAAAAAAAATGATTTTGTAGTTTCGAAAAACTGACAAAACACCAAAAATTCTATATAATTATTGAACGCCCGCAGAAACATACGAATTAATTAAAACAATATTGTGTCAAATACATATTTCCAAAAATTGACTTGACAAAAAAATTATGTATATATTGCGTATATATTGAACCTGTTCAAAAAAATTCAGGAGAATCGATTGGGTAATGCGACCTGTAGAGTGTAGACGAAAACAATCGAAAATCCGGGCATCTGGCCATACGAAATCACTTTTGTTGAAGCTGAAGCAAAGAGCTTCGTTTCACTCGGTCAATTACAATTTTTAAACAAAATCTTAGATGTATTTGCAAAATATTTCCATAACAAAACACTCACAAACAGTTTCCTTTAAAACGACACATATAAACAAATATCGCATAGGCGCTTATTACCTTTTTCAAATAATGCGTTTGTGCATGTATGCGCTGGCGTCGCTTTCCTTTCTTGACCTTTCCCAAAATACCCGCTTCCGATCGGCGACGAGAAAACGGTACATTACGCTCATTCATAATTAAAACTCATTATTATTATACTTACCTACACATACTCGTATGCACACATGCAGGCTCTCTACACATAATATGTACCCAATAGGTGTAAAATACCCCCAGGATTAAATACCCCTATATCCGAACCTCCAAGCTGAATATAATTGAAAGAAATATGTTTAGATGTTTTATATTGTATTTGACAACATTTCATTTTGAAAGCGGCTTTTTTTCTTTGAAATGATATACATGATAAAAAATTAAATATAACCACATTTTAAATTCTCAAAAATATTAAAATTTCAAATAAAAATCATTTACAAAAGTTCCTCATTCTAAAAGACAGTAAGTAAGTGACAAGTAATGCGTCACAGCGTAAAAATACTAAAAATTCATAATTAGTACCCTTAATAAGGCGGATTTACTAAAGAATGTGTACTGCTGTTCTTTTTGTGCATTGTGACTGTCAGAATTCAGCCTAGTGACGTATTTTTTCACATGTTCATGAATATCTTTAAAACTAATAGCTATATATTTTTTTTATATTGGTGGGTTTCTTGTTAACAACTTAAATGAAATAAGTTAAGATTTCATACTTAGTACTTGGAAATTTGAAATTCTGTCAAACTGTGAATGCTTTAAATGAAGAAATAGGCAACATAAATTAAACATCTTAAATTTTTCGTACCTACACTTGGTGTTTCGTATACATTAGGTACAATGAAAGTATTTTAAACATTAGGTGTGTACCTACTTCCTTATCGCTCTCACTAAGAGATTTACTTATATTGCAACATAGGTAAGCAAAACAATACAAAAACATAACACACTCTAAAAGCTAAAGGTAGTCCTAACAAACCAACACTCCGCCAACAACAAACACACAACAAACCAACAAACCGCACTGTGGTTTGGCAGAAGTGTATTAATGTGTAGTAAAAATGTTTTGGTGAATAAACTATTTATTATTATTATTTGTATCTCCGTTTTTAAACTCTCGGGTCTTTATAGCCCGGTCATTTGGTAGGCGTGCGTGGGGATATAGATCCAACACGTAGAGGCCTTTGGGAGACGAAGTTTGATGTAATATAGTACACCTATAAGAACCCATTCACGGGTACAACGGTAGATACCCGTGAACCGGTCCCAATAGGCGTCGGTGCTATTGTATGTGAAGTGGAAAGAGAATGAACTGGGCTATGGTGATGAAGTTTGGATGGATAATAAGATTTGGGCTATTGCAAAGAGTTCCGGACACCTGCCATAACATTGTAATTACAATGTTATCGAGGCAGGCGGTGACTAGCCGCTCCTAAGATGGGCCCCTGAAAACGCCGTCGTAAAGACGGCCAGGAGCAACACCGGTGTGAGCGGCTCAGGGGTGTCGAGAGGTGTGCTGCGCTTTCTCCGAAGTTACTCGCGGCGTTATGTCCTTTAACACTTCCACCCCTGGAGCATATAGCTCTAACGACTCCTCTCTGGACGGCCAATGAAGGCAAGCCAGAGCTGAGAGTCCCTTTGGATTCCACTCCGACCGACGAAGACACGCCGGAGACGGAGGCCCTGACCGACTCTCGGGAGCACTCGGGTCCGTGGGGTCGTTACTCCCCAACAGCTCGCCACAAGCTGCCCTGCGGGCTTATTATTATTATTATTATTCACTTTATTTATCTTTGATCTTAAGTTAGGTTTTCTACAACACATTTACAAAAGTAAAATATAAAAATATACATACAAAATATAAAAGCATTATAAAAAACCTAACCTAGAGTGCCGCCGGCAGCGAGGCGGGACCTAAGCTACCGGTGGTTAGGGCGACAGAGAGAGGAACCTCCGGACTATCCGCGCTGTGTCCAAGAGTACCGCCTTCTGCATCTGACCCTTGACCCAGCCATCTAGCGAGAGTCTCTTAAGATGTTGGTCGAGACTCTTCGCAATTAGACCGTTCGCAGAAACGACTATCGGGACAATGATCGTCGAATCAACATCCCACATATAGGTTATCTCGTGTGCCAGGTCTAGGTACTTACTAACCTTGTCCTTCTCGTCCTTCACGAGGTTCTCATCATGGGGGATGGTGATGTCGACGAGCACTGCCTGGTGCTTATTACTATTATTATTATAAAAGAATACATAAAAAAAAAACAAGTTTCAGCTAAGGTACCGAGAATTTGTTTTTGGAATCGAGGTCTGCTTGAGTTAAAAATATCTATTGACGTAAATGATTTGTTGAATGACTTGCAAAGGCGGCGTAATGGTGCGCGTTTACCAGCGGTAGTCGAGCTGGTCGGGACGGCAAACATGGCGGCTGAGCGCGACGTACAGCGTGACGGGACTCTAAACCGAATGCTCCCGAGCAGCTCTTTGCAGTTTGCAAACTGATTTATATCGGACGATAAGATTCTTGGAAAAAATCAGCGATGTGCGTGAAGACCACAACACGCATCGGACTAGCGTGTCTGCCCTCTTCTTCACAAACCGCCTCGCCCTCACCTGTCACATCACCCGCTTTTATATGGAAACTGTCAAATGTCATTTGTCAAATTTTGTCAGTTTCCATATAAAAACGGTGAGGTGAGAGGTGAGGACGAGTCGGTTTGTGAATAACGCCTCTGCTCGGTAGCTATAAATTTACCTGTGTTAATTATACACACCAGATATGGATGTTTTTTCCATAATTCAGAGAATGACAAGTTGGTAAACACAGGCCTATTTATCGAGGCGGCTATTACGAGTGTCGTGCGTGTCTTGAGCCGGGTATACACCGACCGAATGGCCCCCTGTAAGCATAGCTGTTATCATCACCATTGACTGGTTCGATTCTCGATATCGGCATACTAATTATAAAAAAAAACCTAAATGTATTTATTGTTTTTAAAAATAAAATTGACTCTTCTTTGCTTCATTTCTTCTGTTGCCTGTCCCGGAATAACGGAAGATTCAGATGCTGCTTTTATCTTCCAAACGATTTCATCACACCGATCCTTCTATAGTCGAGAAATCTGAATTTTGGTCACATTTGGATTCTATAACCATAGAAATAGAGGCCAAAAGTAGCAAGAATTGTATTTCTTTGACTGTACATAGTAACTCTTTGTTGTATTCACGTTCGGTCGGCGTGCACCTGACTTGCCTCGTGAGGCAACTCCGAGATTTAATTACTTCGTTTACAGCCACTTGATTTACCGATCGCTTAATTTGAAAGTGTTGATTTAAGTCCCGAAAGGTCCCCTTAACTGTGACGAAACCCGACTAACTTGAAGGATTACCGACTTTCAACAGGGCTTTGATATAGATGTGTTTTTTGGAGCACCAGAATTTGTGAACTATTGCGTTGTGTCCATTTTAGATGAATATTGAATAGCGAACAACATTTTATCTATTGCGTAAGTTAATAAAAAACAAAAGAACAGATATTATAACAAAATCAACGATATATTGTCCATTACATTTAATTTGGTCTTTTATTTTATTACCTCTATCTGACTGCAATATAGTTGCTAATCAACACGACAACATTTATCACAATAATGTTACTGAACGTACGCAATAAATAACATAAACTATTCAAGTTAAATTGCTCCTATTATATCATAAAATCACAAATCGGGTATTCCCATTTTAAATTCCATTCCACACGCATGTAATTTGTTATGACAGAGCATACGGCGTCACAAACAGGAATTATATAATTATCCCTCACTAGAATGACCAAGGATCATTAACGTAAATCGATTTCCACGCGTGGTGCGGCAGCTCGCCTGCATACTAATACTTCCATCATTAAAACTGAATTATCGTTGTTACAGACTTGGCAGCGCTTAGACAGCTACTGGAGAGCGAGACGGGAGGCACCAACTGTCCCAGCTGTAACATGCCTTTCGACAAAGGCAAGAAAAGGAAGCTCATAGACACCTGCGGACACGAACGATGCTACGCCTGCATGTTCAGAAACGAAGCCTGCCCGATCTGCGCTAGGAACAGCCAAGGCCGGCGACCAGCCATGGAACGATACACGCCTTCCCCCCAACGACCAGAGGACTGGCAGAACCCAACGAGGCTCCCCAAGCCTCCCAAACAGCCCACCAACTTAGTCCAAAGCTGCCCCACACCGCCACACACCAGGAGAAGATTCTTTCTAAGCCCTAAGTCGCTGAGAAGCCCGTTCGCGCAGCGCGCCTCGCGCCATAGCTCCGAGAACCACGTGCCTTTATCCGGTAAGCACTATCGCACGCCATCTTTACATTTGCATATCTGTAGGCCCGCGCGTGGTAGCTTATTTACATGAGCCTTGCTTGCGCAACGCGCACGCAACTTACTTCATTGATGCCTTCTACGGCGGCTAAATCTCATTCACTCGACGCTCTTACTTTTCTGATAGTTCGAGTGCTTTTAGAGAGGATCCCTGGCTCGTAAATAAGGCTGAATGACAGTTGCGACAGGCGCGCCTACGCCCGCCGGATGTACGTAGGGGTGCCGTCAAGGACCGGTTGTCTGTCTAGTACGTGTATAGATATTTATTAGGTTAGGTACGCCACTTTTGCAACGGCGAAGGCGGCAGGCCGGCTGTGAACATTATCGGTTGCATTTTCTATTTCCATTAATTATATCATTCCTGTCCACCCAATTTCTGGCCGCATTGAAATATACTTTGTTCACAGCTGGCTTAATGAAAACTATTAGTTTCAATTCGTTCTCATGCCCCTTTATTTCTGTGCTTAATCTATCCGTTGGCGGGAACGTTTCTATCTGTCAGCATTAATAAATTTGTCTTGGCGGCATTAGCATTTGCTTAGTAATTCTTAGGTAACCTGGCATTTATCAATCCTAACTTTGCGAATGCAAGCGTCTTGGCAGACTAGGAGCATACATTCCTATTGAAGCATTGTACTTTAACAGGATTGCCGGAAGAAGGTCCTCGGAGCGCAGCATGGCATAGCTTGGTCTTCAATAAGATCAGGTCGCTATGGTCGGCGCATTCTTCTGTGCCGCAGGGGCTCAACCAGCTGACAGGCAATAACATTGTCCTTAACGGAATGCGGGCTCAATTCGTTAGCGTAATTAGAACGTCAAAATAAACAGTAAAATGCTCTAAATGCAAATAGATTCTTGAATTTGAGCGGAATCGCGCCCGCATTCTCGGTTCGATTTTTGCACTTGCCTGCAGGCTTATATATTCACAGTCGGATTGCTCGATGCACATTTGCCGATACCGGTTTCGTTGTTCCCGTTTTGCATATTGTTTGGTTTTTGAGTTATATCTAGGTATAATGCTTGACTTAGGACTTAAACTTTTTGAGTGCCGTTTTAATTCGATTGAGACATTTTCTAATTTATGACGATGCATTACAAAACGCGCTTCGATATAACCAGTGAAATGACTTGTGATTTTTATAACATGTGTTGTTGTCAATGTTATAATACCTTCATACCTCCGGCATGCATGACTCATCACTGCTGAGATGAAGATATATGAACAATCGATACTAAACTCAAGATAAGAAATCGGTGACAAAAATAACATATCGAACCGTGGGCGAATGCGATCCAAGTCGATAACGAATCGATGTAAGGATCATAGATAAACATAGAATGGCTCTCGAAATTGTATATGTAAATTAGTTTTATAATCTATGGAAGATATAATTGGATACGTGATGAAGATTACAAATTACATGTTGGATCGTTTCGAGGTTATGGTATTACGTAATATGGTTCCTTTAAAATTTGATATACGTTTGAAAAGACCAATTATGGAATACCTTGACTACTGAATTGGTTGTTTTGTAGTCAAAATCTTTTTTAAATGAAGATCAATTGAATACTTCTCGCAACTTTATGCAACATTCATGGTTCATGCACATAAATTAGTAGCCTATCGTTTGTAGTACCTGCGGTATCGTAAAACAGAATGTTAAATGGTACAATCAGGGAATTTTAAATCCATACCCACTTCGCAAACTTTTCTTTGAATTTGTATACAGTTTGTCAGGACTATGTACATCTTAGTGTATTTTAACAGCTGCTTTCAGAATTATTTTGCAAAAAACACCATCTAACTGGCGACAAACAAAACATAAGGCTTTAAATTATCAATGGAATTTTGTGATGTTTCTGCTCGTCAATAATGTTAATGAGGCTTCACAGTTCCTCAGAGCCTCAGAGCCTCAGAGCGACAGAGAGAGATATATCATTTACTGTCATTGTCATAGTTCCTCTTTTTTTATTTGATATTACATGAGGCAAATAAACGATTACCCGTCCAAATTAAAGAGGTTGTGCATGGTAAGACAACTTCTCAATTCAGCTGCAAATGAGCTTCTCCGTCCCTCTTGGTTAGCGCACGTATAGGATCTTTATAGAAATCCTTACTCTGAGCCAATAAACTAATTTTGCGAAATTATTTGGGAAACATCCTGGAACTTATTTGTGCTATTTTCTAGATTTTTAAATACGTACAGGTAAAAATATGGAAGCTGTTGGATCATCAAAAATCGTGACGTATTTTTTTTTCTTACTAAGTTCACAATATCAGAGCGCGCTTTGGACGTTTTGCTATCAATCCTCACATTTGACTATCAATCCTCATCCATTATATTCCTACAGGATAAGCAAAAACCTCCTTCAATGAAGTACTAAAGTGAACTTACCAGTGTTACCACATGCTTGTCCATGCATCCAACACCCCCTGTGCTTACACAGACAATCATGTTTACCAGGCGGCCGCATAATTGCTCTTCCATACACGGACTGCATTGCTAGCAATTCAAATTAATATGTTACATAAATAGCTTGGCTGTTTCCCACGGCGTTACTTGCATTCAACGTCTTGCATAGGCTATGAAGTCAGTCTTTGCGGTATGATCTTCTAAGTATTATACTCGTACACTGCATATTTTTGTTTTACTTCTTTCCTAGCTCATATTATGTAGTAAAGTTCTTCCTGAGGGTATGCAATTAAAATAAAATGGAACAAAAAGAGATGTATGCGCACTTCTAAGGTTCTTATTATTCTCTGCCGGCGTCTGTATTTCCGAGTTCATATAACCTGGACCTTTTTAAGGCACGAGTGAATAGGCACCTTCTGGGTGAGCTCGCTTCATCATCGGCCTCATCTTTGCCCCTTGTCTAGATGCTGGCCAAGAGCAATCCCGTTTTTAATAAAAAATATCCAAAATAACTTAATACATAATTATACGATTTCAAGCTAACATGGTTATTAATCATTAATATTAGAAAATTCAGTTAAAAACGGGGTATTTGCCATGTATACAGGGTGTGGCCTGTAATAGGAGCAATAAATTAAATGGTACAGTATTGAGCTCTCTAGCAATTATATCCAATTGGTTTCAATTGAAATATACAGTTTTTTTTTATTACGAAAATATCTTACGTGTACTTTTTTACTACACTGGAGTGATATTAATAACTATTTATTTAAAAAAGACTATAAATTTATAAAAAACAATTAAAATAATCCCAAAAATATTCTTTTAAACCAAAAACGCGAAAACGATTATGAGTCACAACTTGAAGCAACCTCAAAGTCAGCATTGACTGCCGCGCTATAATCTCTGGGTGCCAAGATCCATTACTTGGAGGTCATAACTTTAGATCAAAATTTCTCCCAATTGAAAAAAAGTTAAATTTATTTGGACACAATAGGTTACTGCAGATGTTCTAGGGAAGCGTCCTTTAAATGTATTGCTCCTATTACAGGCCACACACTGTATATGGTAAAAACCCCGTTGTTAACAGTAATTTTGATACATATATAATGCTTACTTGCTTCTGATTACAAAAATAACCGCAGGCTTTAAAAAAATCGTGACGACGGGATTACAAGGATAATCATTAATTAAAAATTAAAGGTGAACATAACCATTTGTGTAAAGTCACCCTAATGGCTCTATAAAGCTTTGAAAAGTGTATTACAAAATAGTTTCCCAACGTACAGTATCAGTACTACCTTTTTACAACCTTATAATAAGACAGATTATATGCCAATAAATACGTTAATCGGCTGTATAAAGCTCATAATAAGCCGGATTATACAACGAGAGTAAGATACTTGCAAACTTAATCCTGCATTGCAAAACAACTCGTTCTAACAGTAATGGAAGTTTTATCCGATTCCTGGGTACTACTACTAGATTGGTATTATTATAATTAATATAAACTTTTAGTACGTATTTTACTTATTCATCAACTTTTCACTACTCATCAACAGTGTACACATATATATACGTTATTAGTGCATGAATTCCACATTTCATCATTACGTTATACAAGTGCAGATAACAGGAAATCCGCAACGAGTGGTGATAAATTAAAACACGACCGAAGGGAGTGTTTTAAATCGACACGAGTATCGAATTACCTATTCGCACGTGTATCGTACAACGTTTTACAGTACATATGGCTCTTTAAAGTTTCGACATATGCACGTAATTTGCTGATTACCGCACTCGTGCGGTAATGTAGCACAATATGTACTTTAATAGTACATTACGATACAAGAGCAGAGAACAGGAAATTCGCAACGAGTGGTGATAAATTAAAACACGACCGAAGGGAGTGTTTTAAATCGACACAAGTTGCGAATTACCTGTTCGCACGTGTATCGTACAACGTTTTACAGTACATATGGCTCTTTAAAGTTTCGACATATGCCCGTAATCTGCTGATTACCGCACTCGTGCGGTAAAGTAGCACCATATGTACTGTAAAATATATTTAGTTTTTCGTACGCAGAAATAGCTAAAAATATATAAAATTATTTCATAACATTCAGTTCACTATAATATTCACTTTATAGTTTGTTATATTTAGTTTTTCGTTTTAATTGCATTAGAAAAAGTCACTTATTTCGATAATCTTTATTCTTATTGAAGTAGATACCATCTATGGCAATGCAAAATTTGTTGCATATTTTACAGGTTAGCTGCATACAAAGTTACCTACATACAGCCTACAGACAGACAGCCTAATACAAACGAGGGCGGTTTTTTTGGGCCGAACGACATGGCCGACTCGGTTCAGCCTTCTTCCCACATTCTCGTAGTTTTTAGTTCGACTTATTAAACTTTTCGTTCGTTATACTAAAATTCACATAAATTTTAATGATACAGCAAAATCAATACATACCTATTAATGTACCATCATGCGGTGTATCTTATAAATGCGGAAGCATGAAGTTAGTTCGGGAAGGACAGGATAATTTAAATCCCGGAATCCATTCCTTAAGGGTGAAAAGGGGGTGAAAGTTTATTTCATTTAATTTATTCATTGCAACTATGTTCATTATACACAATAGATGTCAGTATTGGTATTGGTAGGTACGGTACATGAAAACCCTGTGGGTATTGTAAATTGACTTACGTACTAAATATACCATAATATTAAACTTTGCTGATTTTTACCTTCAAATCCACAATATAATCTATGCTAATTAATATAATTACTAACTACCTATACTATTGCAAACTTTGATACGTTAAACATTCTTCAACTGTGTAGTACGTTTTTCGTACTAATTCTTTTGAAGTTTTTTAATGAATGATTTGCTCTTTGGTAATTGGTAAATTTTGTTCGGGAGAGTGATCATTAAGCCTGCGCTTAAAATGATTCAACCGAAATTATTTCTCCAAGGCTATGACGACTTCTACGCACACGAAGTCGCGGGCAAAAGCTAGTACTATATAACTAGATAATATATTTACTGTTTAATAAGACAACTTACAAGCCGTGAGGGCGGTTGCCTTGGGCCGAGCGACACGGCCGAATCGGAGCAGCCTTCGTCCCACATTTCATTCGAGATCTTGTTTACAAGTGACAGATTAAACGTTGCAATTATTATTTACTATTTTATAATGAATTCTCTCTCATAGAAGCCATTTGCCTGTCGCGTGATGTCAGTTGCACTAGTTGGTATTAAAACAATATATGAATTTAAGATTTAGTTTAACATTTTATTTTATTTTACGACTCATTAAAGTCCTCCGCCTTCGGCGCCGGGCTTCTCAGACTATCTTTCGTATATAATGCCTCTATTACCGCCCTTAATTCTTAACGCATTGGCAAACAGGCTGGACCTTACCCTCATGAAACAGCTCTTGAGTCTGCATGTTATTTCAAAATAACTGCTTTTGTTTTTTTATGTAGTTTGTTTTAATGTAGGACCGATATGGACTTTGGTCTGAAATAAAAAGTTTAATTCATTCATTAATGCACAGTGTATTACCGCCTCCTGATCACCGACTAAGGCACCTTCCTGACTTGGCGTGGCGGGAGCGATATGTGATAGGTATTTTGTTTTTTGACGTGAGTTTACTGATGTGAGATTTCCTCACTTGACGAAACACTGTCAGTATTACGTTTGTGCAGTAATAATATCATGCGCAGAAGCGGGACTGTACTGCATTCGTATCGGTTGACACAAACAACTGACAGTTTTCTCAAATCGTACCGCCTCCGCATCAACAAATCAGGAAGGCGCCTAAAAATGACTATGTATTTGGTGACGACTGCTGTACACGCCTTGTGCTTTGTTGAACAAATGAAAATAGAATAAATTTAAATATCGAACACTTGGTTACGTTCCTAATACGTGGCACTATCCATCAAACTTAAAAACTATTATCTATGAGGTTTTTTGTACTTTTTTCTAAACCATAACCGACCTTGACAGTGCCCAACGAACCGTACGTGAACGTGACATTCGCGCCACTAAAATATTCCAATGACGATATTACATAACGAATAAAAAGTGGTCAATAGCGAATCTGCCTCTGGCAAAGGGTTCAGTAATATGTACTGAACAAAAGCTAGCATTCCGTTGACCTTTTCCAAATTACACGTATGTAAGTATTTCGTTGTACCAGGTATTATCCCGCTCTGGGATGTGAGATCCGTGTCGCAAAAAAAACTTTGAATTTCTATACAGTTTGACAGGATTGTCAAGGATTAATTTCATAATTTGGGATTCACTTAGGTTCAGGTATAGAAATTACACGATTTTTTTGCAAAATGGGTCCCAAACCAAAGAGCGCGACCGCACTTTCAACAATATCTAGCTATGCTATGCGTATTTAATTAAAGTTAAAATTGTTGGTCAAGTCACAGATTTATTATAATTTTGTCAAGTCAAACCACGGTAGCAGAGTGCTGAAGTACCTACGCGAATTAGAATTTAGATAGTGGGTGCGAACCCCGGCTCCTACGACCAGGTTTAATCCACATAAGGTCTAGTTTTCCCTCTTGATTGGAAGCCTCCCGTCCACCCCCTCCGTCACCATTAGGATGCAACTGAGGAAAAGCTACGAAAACTATGCTGACAAACAAATATTCCCTTATAAGGTTCTATTTTTCTATACGGTACCCTATAACCTCAATTGGAATAGAACTGTCAACTATTTTAATACCACTTGCTTTTGAGGTGATATAATACAAAGAAACAATGGCCAATCAAACGGAGCTGCTTCACATTTTATCTAAATTCCATTAACACATGATTGAATTTGGTTTGACATGGTTCGGAGGTTTTGTTACATTATGGTTTTTATGGTATTACGTTGTTACTGAATACAATGAGATGTAATGGGTGTCGTATTGGGTTACGCGACGCCCGGTGCTATTGCGCGATGGGGCGGGTGATTGTGCTTTGGGTGACTTGGGTGTGGAAAAAAGTTATCATAGAATAATTCTAAGCAGAGCTACGGTGGCCTAGTGGTTGAAGCATGCGACTGCTAAACAGCGGTCGTGGGTTGAAATTCCAGGTCGAATTACTACCCGTTCCCTCTCCTCCGTGCCAGGAAGCCTGTGCCCAGTTGTGGGACATGTATAGGCTGAAAATAATGGGCAACTATCAAGCTCGCTGCTCCGTCCGTGTAGAACTTTTATCGCACTTCCCTACTATTGGTTAGGGTGATTAATTAATAGAACAGTTCAATTATTTTGACGGCCTGTTTAGCCTAGTTGGTAGTGACACTGCCTCCGAAGCTAGAGGTCCCGGGTTCGAATCCCGGCCAGGGCATTATTTGTGCATTTAGAACGGATTTTGTTCTCGGGTCTTGGATGTTTCATTTAAGTATATATTTATCTACATAAGTATGTATATCGTCGTCTAGTACCCATAGTACAAGCTTTGCTTAGTTTGGGACTAGGTCGATTTTTGTAAGATTGTCCCCCAATATTTATTTATTTTATATATTTATTTATTATAAAATCCTTATATTAGTATTATTTATCAAGAGAGTCGTGCGCGTTAACTAAACGATGTGATCGGTACAAGGCAACAAGGCAACTAACGTGAACAAAAAGCTTCACAATAATCCCTGTAGAAAAACATAACACTTAAGAATGCATTACCTAGTATTCACGAGGGTGAATGAGTAAGTTATACAAACTCCAAGATAGAGCAGGACGCGCAGGATTTGTTTTTGTGAATTCTAACACCCAATAAATATATAAAAACAAATTTCAGTCCCCATTTCACTTCTAGAGGATGATATTCTGGTTGAGGGAGTATTACTTGTGTGTATATCCTCCTTTGGTTCAGTCAGAATCATATGGGAGCATACCCAAACTACGTGACCAACTTTTTACAGTTTTTTACCCCCCTCCCCCCATCCGGTAACCAAGCGTAGTATATGCCAAGACCCCCACCCTCCCTCTCTAGTTTTCACGTAGTTAGTCACGTTTATTAATCATTTTTTGCGGAAAGTTAAAAAAATTGCTCTAATTTGTATTTTCTCATATGGCCCCTAATGCATGACGTCGAAAATGCATGCGTAGTTAAATTGTAATTATAGTTAGGTCGAAACTGGAGAAATTTTAGTGGTGTGGTAAACCGTGGCGCCTGAGTCTGCTTCAATTAGAATGTTTCTCAAAAATATTCCTCTAGCTACGTGACGAGAAGCTAAGCAGCAGCTAAATTACATGAAAAAAACAGAAAGTTCTCTGTGAGAATGTTCCCATGAGAACTTTAACATTTTGTGTAATATATAATATTACACGCCACATATTAGTAAACCAGGCAGGATAATATATTAAAATCGCTTGTGTCTACGTCGGTCCTGACACGATAAGTTTGTTTATTAAATTGAAGTTCCAGAGAATATTCTCCATAGAAGTTTCGCAACTTATGAAACTTCTCCTCGGTGCATTGCTAGTTATGCCCTTAATTTAACATATTAAGACTGTTTCTAAATGTTGAACTCTACGACTTTAAAATAAGATATGAACCTCTATGAAAACGAGTACTAAATAGAGTCCTATTAAAGTTAACAACTCCTTAATTTTAAGCCCTTCCCATAAACACAAATAGTACAAAATAAAATTTTGACAGACAAATAACTCTCGTTTAGAACAAGGTACAGTACAGGTGGAGTTAACAAGAATATTTCTCAACCTTTGGCATACTGTTAGCCCAGCCCAGCAGCTACTCGACCTTATTTCGTTGCAATAAGGTACACAGTCACTCAACTGTATCGATGGCACTGTCCTGTAACAGCCTGACGGACAATAAAACCGTCGTATCGTAAATAATATCCACTAACGCCCACGTCAGAAACAATTAACTTGAGATCTTGAGTTGAACACAACACAATGAAAACATTGTACACAGTAGTTTAACTTTAAATCAACGTTCAATAAAATGAACTCAACTTATACAATCATCATCATCATCATATCAGCCAAAGGACGTCCAATTCTGGACATAGGCCGCCCCGAAAGAATTCCCCAATAACCGGTCCTGCGCCGCCAGGATTCAATGTATTTTACTTATACAATACAATACATATACTCTTTATTGCACACCTCACACAAATGAAACAGTTACGAACCGAAACCAAACACCATCATGTAGGTATAAGAGCAACAGGAGGTCTTATCGCTAACGAGCGATCTCTTCCAGGCAACCTTTGGGTAGCGGAAAAAAGTAAAAATAGTGATAGTATATGTTTTTATTTTCCATTCTAGAACTTTTACATTTTTCTTTACGAGTATAGTGTCAACCTAAAACGAAAAGTGCCTTTTGTCGTCCTCAATAAAGCGCCATTTTGCCTTACTGATACATTTAGAAGTCCTTATTGACATTGACATTGGACAAAGAAGGACATATTACTAGAGAATTTACAGATATCGATACCCTAGTTCACACTCATACTAATTACCGGGAAAATGTAGTATAATTAATACTGTATGATTTCTTACCTACTCATAGATTACTTGACTAATTTTCATGGTGCAATTCAAACCAGTTTTTAGAGAAGATAAAAAGTCTTTAAGACTGCGCAGTACGTTCGGTTCTCCATACAAACGTATTTATGTTCTCATTTTAAAACGCCAGGCTAGAATAACATGAAACTTTGTATACACAATGGGATTCGGCATATCTAAGGCGGACCATAGTTTCTGTTGCTTGAAATTATAATGGAGAAAAAATACAGCGATTATTAAGGTTTTCATACAAGCCGTAAAAAACTCAAAAAGCCGCTGTATTTTTTTTCTTTTACAATTTCTAGCAACAGAAACTATGGTCCGACCTAGATATGCCGGATTCCATTGTGTATACAAATTTTCATGTTATTCTAGCATGGCGTTTTAAAATGAGAGGGTAAATACGTTTGTATGGAGAATTTCATCGGAAGTTATTAAACACGTTAATTAATATCAAGCACTACTCGTACGAAGTTAAAATACTGGCTACCGTTACCGTGAAATAGTGACAGCTTCCGCCAAGCACGTGTTGTTTTATCGCATTGTCTTATTTTTTACTGAGCCGCGAATCGTGAGATGCGACAGGTCGACTATGAACATTGATTTTGACATCATGATTATTGACGTTTTACTGTGTGTGGGTGATGAGAATAAGTAAGTGATTTAAACATAGGAATCATTTTGTAGACGTGCTCGTACAATCAAAATCAAGTAAGTTAACACTTTTGTCATTTATTCAATTGTGATGTGATAAAGTGAAAAACTGTTAACTTACTTCTGCTCTGCTCTTGACTGTATTATTTGATCCAAATAACATAAGGATTGTATTTGTATTTAGATCAATTCACTCATTATTCGTAAATTTAGAATTTACAGCTACTATCTAACGAGTGATTTTCAGACTAGTTTTCAAAATCAAGGAAATGTACGAAATTAGTATATGTTTTAACATTTTTTTGTTCAAGTATATTCGTAGAAATGTTTTATTTAGGCTCACTTATTTTTATAATTTTATAATTATATTGGGAGACAAATTTACAGAAATCGACCTAGTCCCAAACTAACCAAAGCTTGTACTATGGGTACTAGACGACTATATAAATACTTATGTTAGATAAATACATACTTAAATACATAGAAAACATCATAGACCCAAGAACAAATATCCGTGCCAAATGCACCAATAATGCCCTGGCCGGGATTCAAACCCGGGACCTCTAGCTTCGGAGGCAGTGTCACTACCAACTAGGCTAAACAGGCCGTCATTAATATTAAAACAACAATAATATTTTATTTATGTTTAATTAAATGAAATAACGAAATATTCACAACAACTGGCTATATATATTACTTAGATTGGTATTATATTTTTATTTAAATATTGTCTGCTAACTAAATTACAATTATTAGCTATGTATATACACATTACATATTCCATTATTATTATTATTGTAGACACAATTACTGAAAATTATAATGTTGTTTTAAAAACCCTGACATGTAATATCGAAAATTACAAATAAACGAATATGAATATTCACTTTTTTTTTTCATATTTGGGGACAATCTTACACAAATCGACCTAGTCCCAAACTAAGCAAAGCTTGTACTATGGGTACTAGACGACGATATACATACTTATATAAATAGATAAATACATACTTAAATACATAGAAAACATCCAACACCCAAGAACAAATATCCGTGATAAATGCACAAATAATGCCCTGGCCGGGATTCGAACCCGGGACCTCTAGCTCCGGAGGCAGAGTCACTACCAACTAGGCTAAACAGGCCGTCAAACTTTGTTTAATATTTAACTAAAGGTAGATACTTACCTAATTATGATGTGTGATTTTTATTCTAGAGTATGTTATACTCAATTTAAGTTCTTCTACAATCAATTTATAACTTCTCCAAAATTTTATGACATATTACACGACCATAGACTCAGCTATGTATCTTTTTGACATAGACAAGATCCTGCGGAGAATCCCGCGTAGAGACAAATTTTCTTACAAATGTGGACATGACTATGTGAAGTTTATTGATAAATTGGTCTTATACATTTGTCTACAAATTTTCGGCTCTATTACATGTGTATTAAGGTTCAAAGCTGGTGGACCTTTTCCTTGGCTTACTGTGCCGACATGTTCTTGTAAGAATACAAAGTAACAAGCAATGAATGTCATTTCGACACATTATAGTTAAATTATTAACTTAATGGACAGAATTTAGACATATTATGAAAAAGTCGTGGGTTATGTTGTGTTAAATCATTATTTATACTACAGGTTCAAGGTCTTAGAATTCATTACCATCATTATTTCAAGCACTGAAACGTGATCGCTTACTACTATGGACCTCATATCATAAGAAGAATCAAAGTCACCCAAAGAGCAATGGAGAGGGCTCTGCTGGCAGTTACTCAGCATGATCGCATCAGAAATGAGGTCATCCGCAGCAGAACTAAAGTTACCGATATAGTGGGTGGGGCACATTGCACGTAGAGTCAATTGCTGGTCGGGCGGAAAGGTTCTCGAGTGACGAACACGTACCGGAACTTACCTAAGAACTAAAGAACTAACAGTACCCACAATGAAGTCAAGGTACTCACTTATCTTTTTATATTCAACAATTAGCTTAAACGTCGACTTAAGCACAACAATTACTCATTATTATAATAACGTGTATCATACTTGAAGAAAACCCTTCAAAACATTTAAAAAAAGAAAGACGCAGGAATGAGAATTTTAAACTCCAATATCACGTAACAATCAATTCCAATATTACAAGGGCTTATGAAGCTCCTAAATATGAATCCGCTTACATGAAACAAAACTTTATTTTTATAATAATAGAGTATTTTATCGATTGCATGTTCTCTTAATCACTAGGACAATTTCCGATGTATTATCGCATTGAATTAAAGTTTATATTGGCGTGTGGACCCAGAGTAATCGCCAGGACAACGATGCCTTATCACGTTGGCATAGGCTTGAGATTAGCACGTGGTGTCTGAGAGCAATGACACTGAACCTGATGGCGTGGGAGATGACTGTTTTTCTAGACTCGTTCCCGCGTATCCAGACATCGAGGATTTAGTTCCCTGGAAGATTATATACTGTGAAATTTCTGGGAACATTTTATTTGACAAAAAAATCATTAATGCTATAATATGTACCCATATACATTCAGAAATAATGTATAGTTTTTAATATAGACAAATTATGAATTTACAATATACATAGGTAATAAAAGTTATAAAAACTTTAATAAAAACTAAACTTAAAAATAATTATATATGAAATTTTTTCCCCAAATCGCCGCCTGAGAGCACCGTGCCTAGAAGAGTGGCAGCAAATACCTAAGTATTATTATCAGAAATTATTTGTATAAGAAAATGCCACTCGACATTTACAACATTACCTAATTGACAATATTTTATTTTATCATAGTGTCTTAAATCAAAAATCCATTTTGAGATATGTCTTACAGCCTTGCACCTTAAAAAGTATTATTTGAAAGAACCCATTTAATTGCTGAATTCCGCCATCTTTATTATATCACAGTCTGTCTCCACCTCCCCCTCCATTTCTTACCACAGAAACAAATGCCCTTACCGGGATTTGAACCCGGGACCTCTAGATTCGGAGGCAACCAACTAAGCTTAAAGGGCCGACATCGTCCAACAACTTTTCCCTTTGGTACCCTTTTGTAAGTCTTTGGCCATTTTTACTTTTATTTATTTATTTATTTATTTATTTATACATAAGGAGTACCAACAGCTGCAAAAACATGATAAAGTCTTGAATAGCAACACATAGCCAATTAAAGGAACTCACAGATAGAAATTAAATAAAATATATATTATTTTATTTCACCAAACCTATAGTTGTCTCTATAAGATGCTTTTTTAAAGCTCTGAATGGTTTCCTCGTTTGGAAAATATATAAATAATATGCCAAAAATATTTGACCCTTATGAAGTGACATGAAAATCAGTTTATAATGTAAAAATTCAAAATTTCTTTATCTGCCAGAATATGGTAACAGAGTAAGGATCTTAAAGCTGAATTCGTTCATGCATATTCAACCTGCATGCAGGTGTGCAAATTATTACAATGTCAAGTCTAAAATTTAAACAAAAATACTTGTACTACATGCATCTTACAGTCGATAACCTAAGTATAGTCAAACATTATCTCAGTCGTCAATTTATAACATGTCATTACATTATCATATAATTATATCATTCTTAGTTAATGCAAAGCTTATCCAGCAGTCATATCGCACATCTCAGTGATCTAATAAAGCACTGCAACCGCCCATGGCCGCGACTGCAATAGTTCGCCGGCGATATCGCATTTCTATGCTAATCCTGGCCATATGGCTCTGACGTGACTTCAATTAATAAGTACATCTTACAAGTTTCATAAATGGGAAAGAATTCATTTGCGTGGCGTTTGCTGGTAATTGTAAAAAAATGCATTGCTACGTTGTATTGTATGCTTAGAGGATTGTATGACCATGTTGTACACAACTATACATACGTATTTTTTTATTTAGTTTAAGAAGTACCAACAGCTACAGAAATATGATAGTGAGTAAGGTAATAACACAAAGCCAATTAAAGGAACTCAGAAACAGAGTAAGACATTTAACAAACTTTGCACGCACATTCACACTATACTATCACAATTTATATATATAAGTACCTTAATTATTAACAAAAAAACATGGAATACGATTCAAAGCTTAGCTAGGCTATGGAATTATCATCTGCAAAGGACTATAATAAATATGCATATTTATTTTAAAACATTAACACTCAGAAATAATCGCAACTTGTAAAATGACCACCTAAATAAGTTTCACCTCACTGAAGGAATCGAACTAATAAAATCTGATGTAAAACTTTAATTTATTATTTAACAGTAAAATAACATTAAATAAAATCAAGTAAATTTTTGGTCAAGTGTGAGTCGGATTTTAGTGTTTCCATATATTTTGAGACCCAGCACCTGATAAAGGCAACGAGCAATTTTTAAAAGTTTTTTTTAGATGGGAGTTCTCTCAAATATTTATTTTATTTTGTTTTTAGTATTTGCTATACCGGCAACAGAAATACATCATCTGTGAAAATTTAAACTGTCTAGCTATCAAAGTTCATGAGATACAATCTGGGGGCAGACGGACAGAGAGGCGGACGGATGGATAGCGGAATCTTAGTAATAGGGTCCCTTTGGGTACGGAACCCTAAAAAAACATTATGATCATTGAACATAACCTAGCGATCCCATCGATACTTCTACTATTCCATAGTCTATTAGACTTTCTATTTAATTAAGATCTTTAATGTTTGTACCTAATTTAGGTAAATTCATGATAGAAGGGAAAAGTCTTAAAGTTGCTGGTTCGTCTGTGTCTGACACCGGTTTGGCAACCAAGGATTTCAATGATCGTGTAGAGTGGAGAAGAAATGTATCAATTTATACCTTTCTATGATTCTATCCCCAAAAAATGTCGTAACTACGACTGCTAAAAAACCTCATAAATAATATGCGACAAAACATGATAAATAAACAATTAAATACCGCATAAACACATTTACCAGACAACTGCTGCAACGCAATCCTCGCAACACGACTCCTTGATCAGCAATAAACATTGTTTAACAGCAACGTGCTGTTCTCAGGGATCTCGGATTTTTTCCGTGAACTATTAATGTTTACCATTTTGGAATCAGAACAATAGTAATTTCTAGAGAAGCGGCTAGTTCTTTGATGTAGTTTTTAGTTTCTTGTCGCACAACTTGATTAAAGTCTTCCCAGAAGCTACACTATTATTCATTTAAACATTTTTGTCACAATGTATTAAGTTAGGTACTACGTAAGTATGACGTCAACAAGATCTTTATCATACAAGAGTATTAAAGTAAGTAAGTCTCCGTTATAATTTTCATTTTTGAGGCAAGCTTTATTGCCGAATGTACTCTCAGTCTCTGTCTGACTGGAATATCACTGAAAATAGGTGTTACTACCCTTACATGACGAGATTATCCTGTACAATTAATTGATGATGCCTACGGCCACTATTCGTTTACATCATCAGACACAGCTTAGTGGTGCCATAATATTGTCCCAAATATGACGCATTTACGTTGCCGAATTCTATTATCATTATACTAGAATTTGGCAACGTAAACAGCCACTGCTGCTGCAAAATTATTTAAAAACGAAATAGAATCATATAGTTGCGTTCTGCCTAAATTCGCGTCTGTCCCACGCTTCCTCCGTCTCGATTTCATGCCACACCGCAGCAGCCTTCCTGAGGATCCATCCTTGGATCGGGTTGCCGACATCCGATCCACCGCACATGATCTGGTGGTTTAGATGACGTAACTTGGGGGGTAAAGGTCTCGCTAATCTAGTGAAATGGCGGTCATTATCTTTGTCTACGTTAAATTATGTACTTTCAATAGATCAATTAAAATCATTTAGAGATGTAGTACTTATGCTAGGTAGTTTATTTTATAAGTGGAGCATATTTCTAACTTAAGCTTTTAAGTACAGGGGCGAAATCCGTTATGGATATATAGGTACCTCCGCGGAGGTTATGTCGGACTTGCACCGACTGAAAACCCCCGATGGTCGTCCTACGGAACGTACCAGTGCCACCCTAGAGCCGCAGAGTAGATAACCTAGACAACATAAATCTGAAAATTGTAATGTGATGTCATGTTAAAAGACGGTGAATTTACAATTCGAGAAGGTAGTCTGGGCACCAGTATTTTTGTAATAGAATATGCCAAAACTTTATCTGGTTAGATAACGATTTGACATATCATATCGTCCCGACAAGGCAGGAAATTGCCTTAATTTAAATAGGTATGAGAAAAGTAGAACTTAAAAGCAAAATCAGTCAGTCTACTTTGTCTTTGATTTGTAAAACAAAAGACAAATACTTATCATCGTAGATCGTAAGGGTACTTAATTGAATTTGTTACAAACTCACAATACTTATAATCGATCTACGGATCACCGAACACTAAGAATTTCTAGCAAGTTCTATGGGAACAATAATCAACAATACTTACTTTCATGAAAGTCCCTTCTTGCGAAACCTAACACAATGCTTAATTTAATACAAGTCACACATTGCTGTGGATTAGAGAATATGATATCAAATATGGGATCACATTGTTCGGTATACTTGGAAGAATCCCAGGAAATGATATAGGTTTTTTAAGATGTTGATAGTGATAAACATTTATACAGCTATTGTTTGGTTGTGTTCACGAAGCACGGTACAATGTGTATATACATACATGCATGATGATGTTTTTTTTGTATGTCAGTTTTGCTAGATGGTATAATTAAGCTTTTGAGTAGCATGTTTTCACAGTTATTATTTTTTGTCCTTATTTTAAACTTTTTCTTTACCTAATACTTCGTTGCGTTGTGATACTCGTAGTTAGTGAAACTAATGAAAGAGTTCCCGTAAAATATAAATAGTTTTGGTAACTTTTTTGCTTTCTTTATGTTAATGAACGCAAATAAGATACAACAAAAACGGGTATATTTCGCATAGGATTATATTATTTGCTCTCGAGTGTCTAATTTAACAACTTGTGTTTGCCGTGTGATGTTTTGCTAAGTAAATTATTTTTACCACTTTGAACAATTCGCCCATAACATTGAGCACTAGCGATTGATTCAGTTTTGGATGAAGCACGTTTCAAGTTATTTTCTGTAGTTTCATATCATATTTCCTACCTTTTTACAGATGACGAAGGCGGCCACATAAAACAGGGCTTCGAGTCGCGGCGACAGAATGACCTGTACATGCGTCTGGGCTTGTTGCTTGGCGAGCGACGCACGCGCAACAAAGCGCGCGACAGTTGCACCTCTCTCGCGTCGCTTGACGCACACTCGCTCTCGCACAACACCAGTCCGGTAACTATCCTTGTCCTACTCGCGTAGACTAGCTTGGTGCAAAAGAGACAGAATGACACGCACGCGTGACAACGTCAGTCCGGTATATATTTATAAAGCATGATAAACAAGGTTTATCGATTGGGAAAAAACCTAGATCAAACACCAAGATTTGCAATCTACATGGAATTCACAAAGACCGTAGTTCTACGAACATACACACCATGGGGCGCCGTCGATACTCTCGCACTACATATTGGCACGCTCTCACCGTGATAACTTTTGAACTATATGTCAATCCACGCTGAAAGGCTGTTTCAAATTTTTTGTAGGTTCATATCTGATGAAAAGCTATCAGAAGCTACCATTATTATCTACTGTATATTACTTTACAGTAAAGGCCATCAGTGCCACTATGTGTTTGCAGCAGCCATCCAAACTTTACAGTCTACCTTTTCTCTTTTAGGTATCAACTCTGACCGGTTCGTCGGAGGTGGAAGCGGCGACACCATTGGGACGAGATTCGCTTGGCTCCCTGGCTTCCATGTCATTGTCGGCTGCCAGCAACTGTTCCTCTTCTAGTCCAGGCAGCAGACGACACTCAGTTAACAGTAAGTGCATTATTTGGCCTGTTTTGGTGGGATCACTACCGTGGCCCCAGATATAGGAACTTCAAAATTGTATTCAACCTAGATATTTTAAATGTCTGCACTTAGTACTTGGGAAAATCCGGCCCCTATCAAAACTAAAAAGTCTAGAAAATCATACACTTGAAAGGTTAATAAGAAGTGGCCCGACTGTTTTCTACAAATAGTGGTGAAAAGCCAATCAACAATAGTCCGACAGTAGCAGCATCCTGATTAGTTAAATATGTGTTATTTTATTCCTTGGTCAATCATTTTATCACCGAATTCATGCGTGCATCAATGCACATTCGATTTTGTCCAGTGAATCGTCTGACCTATCCAGTTAGTGATTGACCCTAACACAATACAATAACAATTACAGTGTAAACATTTATTTTTACAGCATTACAAAACGGTAGCAGATCAGAAGAGCTGACGCGGATGTCCAGCGGGTTTTTCAAAAACAGAAAAACCGCTGCTCGACGTTCCGCCAGGGTCAGCAGTAAACAGTCCTCGACGTCTTCCGAGCTGAAGAAGGTGCACCCTTCGCCGCAGCTGACGTTACGACCCCTGTTCTTCGAGGTGCCCTCGACGGATAACCAGGGATGCTTCTCGGGGCGGCAGTGGTTGATGAAGGATATGGATAAAGCTTTGGAGTCCAGTTCGTCAGGTAAATATAAACCGGAATACGACGGGATTTTAGAGTGTCCTTTCGTTTATATATATTTTTTTAAACGCAGCGTTACTAAGATAATACATTTTCAATAATACCAATTAAAAGACTCAATAAAAAAGATTCCACAATAACGTCGACCTTCATTTTACTTTTGACCTGTTTTTGCCTTCAAACCTACAGGATTTCAATATAGTGAAAGTGGCGAGTTGCGTTTTTAAAAGGTCTGCTTCTTGCGTGCATGAAACAAAATGCTAGTGTAATATACCTTTGCCCCATATCTCATTTATCAATTTGAAATTCATTCAGGTATCCTCATCACCGGCAGCCCAGGCACCGGCAAAACTGCACTAATCCTCCAATTGGTGCAGTACTCCTGCTTCGGCAGAAAACGAAACTACGACTACGAAGAGTTGCGTGAACAGTCCGACATCAGAGAGATACTGCCAGAGGAATTAACTGCTGGAATGTGCACGCATCTCGCTTCACATGTCGTCGCTTACCATTTCTGTCAGGTAAGTGTTATCCGAATCCTAACGGGACCGGGCCAGTAGTACTTAACCAATGAGGATTTCCTCCACCCACGGAAAAAACCCGTACTCTCTCTTATTCTTCTAGCTTGCATTATCCCAAATTTGGCGAGGGTCCATTTTCCAACTTGCTTTACTCCACTTCGCATGATCCTGTGCGGCTTCTTTTAGGTGCTCGTTTTTATTCATGATGGTCATAGAAATTTGCTTTGCTAAAAATTCGTTTTATTTCGACAGGCTGACAACAATAGTACGTGCTTAGTCGGAGAGTTCGTCCACTCTCTAGCTGCGCAACTCTGCCAAGCCCCAAGACTCCAAGCTTACAGAGAATATCTCCTCAGCGAACCACACCTACTTGCCTGTCTATCACTAAAGGAGTGCATAGCAGACCCTGATCTCGCGTTCATGAGAGGCATCATAGAACCGCTTATAATACTGAGGAGGAATGGAAGCATAGACAGATCGAATAGTATAATACTCATCGATGGGCTTTGCGAAGCGGAGTACCATAGGCCAGACCATGGACACACTATCGCATCGTTTCTGGCTAAGCACTTGACAGAAATGCCTCAATGGCTTAAGGTTGTAGCGACAGTGAGAACCCAGTTCATAGAATTGACCAAACAACTGCCTTATACCAGACTAAGTTTGGACGATTCAGAAAACGTACATAAAGATTTATTGGAATATTTTAACATGAGAGTACAAAATGCACCAATAATAGAAACGAACATCAAATGCTCGACAGGAAAGATGGAAGGCGTTCATAACTCGGTGATGAAATTCGCGCAATACGTTCTACATTTATGCCAAGGATCATTTCTATTCCTAAAGTTAATACTAGACCTGCTCGAAAAAAGCCACATCGTCGTGAAATCTACGAATTACAAAGTGGTGCCAATATCTTTGGCTCAGATATTTTTGCTTCAGTTCAATTTAAGATTCCCGACAGTACAATCGTTCGAGAAGGTCACCCACATACTAAGTGTGTGCTTGGCTGCGTTATACCCACTGACATTAGTAGAGATATACTATTCAGTAAATTCGCTGCTGGTTGACCAATTCCTACCTTGGGACGAATTCTGTCATAGATTTGACAGTCTGGCAGACTTTTTAGTGAAGAGAATTGACAACACGTACATGTTCTTCCACCCATCCTTCAGGGAATGGTTGATGCGCCGGGATGACAACGAAAGCCCTAAATTCCTCTGTGATTTAAGAGCAGGTCACTGTGGAATCGCATTCCGATTGGCTAGAGTACAAGCGCCTTTAGACCCAGAGAAGTCGATGGAACTGGGACATCATATTCTGAAGGCCCATATGTATAGGAATTTGGGTCCTGCCCAGTTAGGATTATGTCCAAGAGATCTGCAAGCTAACTTAGTTGCAAGCAGCTCGTCTAATGTTGGGGAATCGATCGCGAATCTAAGGAACATTTACACACCGAATGTAAAAGTCTCACGATTGATGCTACTAGCTGGAGGTTCTCCCAACCAAGTCACGGATTGCCTCGGAAATGCTCCTTTATTGTGCATGTATTCTTACCAAGGGATCTTATCAATGGTAGGCCTTCTGCTAGAGTTTGGAGCTGATCTTGAGATGACGAATTCTCAGGGCTGTACGGCGCTTTCTTTGGCGTGCCAACGGGGTCATACTGATGTTGCTAGAAGGCTTATAGCAGCAGGTAAGACATATTTTTACAGTCATAGCTTCCATACTCAACAACAGAATGTTAACAACTACTTCTTTGATTTATAATACTTTAAATAGCGGGTTGAGTATTCTTGGATGCGTATTTTTTAGCTCATCACGAGGTTGTAAAATTCGAAGAAAATAGAAACAACTGGCTAAGAAACTTTTAAATTACAAGCTAAATCCAATAACTGTTGTAACTATTATACTTCCTAAACCAATATTCGTTTTCCAGGTGCATCACTAAGCCATACAGATACAGCCGAACAAACTCCCCTAGTACACGCAGCTAAGAATGGCCATAGAGACACAGTGATATATCTCCTCGGCTGTCAGACTGGGCGAGACGACCGAAACCCTCTGGATTTCGACGATGATAACATTGAGCAAGTAGTCCCGGGTTCGAGACACGCGTTGATTGGAGCGGCGCAGAACGGACATCTGGATATTGTGGAGTATCTACTTGATACCGCTGAATTAATCGTAAGTCTAAAAAATGCAATCATTATTTGTAAGTTACCTTGAGTTTTATTCGACACACAGTTACGCATTCTAATTTAGCGTACGCTGAAGTACCGTGCCAGAACGATCGCGTTCAACAATCAAATCAAGTTGGAATGCGTGAATCGATCCCTTTTTAAATTCTGACTGTTTCAGTAAACTGATTTTTGAGTACACTTATGGCAAACAAGCTCTGGGACATATGATTGAGGGTCACAGCTTATTTGATTCTTCTAGTTTTCCCTTTGCTTATCCACTTGCTTTTAGTCTTAGGCAATTTGGACCATGATATAACTAAGTAACAGTATCAAACTTAATTTAGAATGTGCCACTACTGTTTACTCCAGCTGAGTTAAAAGAAATAAGTCTTCATTAGAGTTATGAAAATGAAAAATGTTTATTGTATAAGGGCAACATTACAATATGAATCACGACCCTGTGTCCTGAGCTAGGAAACCCTGTGTTACTAGACCTAGTTTCGTCGCTCCAATTACTTAACCTAGTACTTCTATACAAGTGTGGGTATTTCATAAACAAATCAAGTATTTAAATTAATTATAAATTATAATTAATTTGTTATTTCATTAAATATTACATAGCAATAATTATGACACATAGTATGGGTATAGAGACAGCAAGATATGTAGAATATGGCTAGTTGTAAATGACGAAATGGTGTTTTTCTGTGTATGTGCATGTGAGTGCGTGTCCGCGTGTGTGATGTGACACACGCGAACCAAATCATCATCAAATTATCAAATTCATTAATTTATCATCAAAGTTACCATCAAAGTTATCATCAAAGTTATTATCAGAGTTATCATCACAGTTATCTTAAATGTATTTATCTTAAACAAACCCTTTTCTCTTTTCAGCCCGACGGTATTTGCCCAGTAACCGGTGAAACCGCTTTAACAGCCGCCTGCTCAACTGGCAACGCTGCCATCGCCGATGCTCTGCTCATCAGAGGCGCTACCCCTTACTCTTTGAACGCCCGTCAACTGTCCCCACTGGCACTAGCAGCCAAGAATGGGAGAACAGCTCTGGTCTTGCGGCTCTTGGATTCGGGGGCAGATGTTATGGGATCTGGAGGGAAGATCCCGCTGATATTGGCGGCAGCGGAAGGTCATGCTGATGTCGTTGAAATGCTGTTGGAGCATGGTTAGTCATTAACATTTTTTTAATAAACAATTGTCCGTGTCAGCCACTCAATAGTCTTTTAGATGTCTTTGTATTACTTATCATCATGTTTTTTTTTTATCACTCCTTTTCTCTAGTATGCAATTAGTTATCTTTTAGTGTAGCGACAAAAACTTTTAAAAAAGATACCTAAATATTGACTGCATCCAATGTATCATTATATTCATTATATCTCGCATCTTTGCTTTCTCTTGGCCTTATTCTACTTCAAATTATGCATTCTACTCATTTTCATGGTTGGTGTGATATTAATAATTATTTCAGGTGCTGACCCTGACGCAGTAGACGCTGACGGAATTTCTGCACTTGGCTGGTCTTGCCTACGTTCCAGAATACCGACTATGGTCACACTGATCGATAGAGGAGCTACTATAGGTAAACAAACATTTTCTTTGCTAACATTATCAGAATTGAGTAAAGTACAAAGAATCTGCAGTACTCAGTATATTCTCCTATATTTTCTTTTTCCATACGCCATGTCCTCGACCTCATATTAGAGGTATACTCTAACTAAAGGATATGATGAACTTTTTCAGATCAACCTGATGGCAGTGGCAGAACGCCTCTCGGCTTAGCGTGTGGAGGATCGGCTGAGCTGGTAGAAATACTTCTGGAGAAAGGAGCTTCTTTGGAGAGGGTGGACCACAGTGGACTGAGGCCTTTGGACCGGGCCATCGGACAACGGAATGTTCCTGTAAGCATATCATCTCTATTCTGGTCACAAGTAATACCGAACCGCATAAACTTGAAAGTAACCAAAGGTCACCAAGAAGTAATTTATTAACTGTTAATTGATTCTAACTTGCATTTCATTAAACAAGTCGGCCATCCTTGCTGACATCTGTATATTCTTCTTCACAGATTGTCAACTGTTTTCTGAGAAAAGGTGCAAAGCTCGGCCCCACAACGTGGGTGATGGCTTCAGGAAAACCTGAATTCATGTAAGTACTATTCCTCGAGTTTCATCAGTCAGGATGCAGCACTCGATCAAGTCAGTTATAACACAATGCACTGGCAAATTAGATATCGTTTTGTTAGCTGAATGGATATAACAATTCACGTTTTCATCCACAGGTTAATCCTCCTCAACAAACTCCTCGAAGATGGCAACATGCTGTACCGCAAGAACCGTCCCTCAGAAGCGGCCCACCGATATCAGTACGCATTGAAGAAAATCAACCCGCTCATCAGCGACGAAGGCTTAACCACACCCACAACGCCCGTCCCACACGAACATGTGTCGGCATTTGTCCAGTTGAAGACGAATCTGCTGCTCAATTTGTCAAGGTGCAAGAGGAAGCTAAATGTAAGTATAAACTGCAAAATGTAGAGTATATGAAGGAAGATATTGTTATTTCGAAATATTACCATTTTGAGATTTTTGAGTGTCAGCTAACCAAAATGCCTTCGTGACCGTACAATTTTCTGGAGTGTCTGTCTTACGATCAATAGTGGCGATTTAGTTCTCGAGGTCAGACAATACATGCTTATATGTTCATACAAAAGTGTAAAGACTGTATTTTAATAAAAGTAAGTCGAAATTTGGAACTCAGCAGACCCCGGGCTCCAAAACCACCGGGATCAACACATGTCATAAGAGATGAATGGAAATTAGCTGCTGCTGGGGCGGTTTCAAATATTCATTTCCATTTAGCGAATGTGAATTTATCTGTTTTGCCTTAACTGCCTGATCGGCTGATAAAGAATGCTTTATGGAATTAAATTCGCCTTTTGTACTATAAGGTTTTCTTTTGTGCAATAAAGATTAAGTAAATAAATGCTAAAAAGGCGTAGCGTGGTTAGGCCCCCCTCCACACGGTGGACTTGATAAGGGTCACGGGTGTCCGCTGGATGCGGGTGGCACAGGACCGGTCATTGTGGAAGTCTTTGAGGGAAGGCATATGTCTAGCAGTGGATGTCTTTCGGCTGACATGATGATGAAATACTTAAATGTTTAACAACATGTTCTCTTTTCTAGGAACCATCGGAAGCACTAGACCTCGCCGCCCGCGCTTCCGTACTCCGCCCCAACGCCTTCGAATGCGCCTACGCCATGGCTCGCGCCATCCTCGCACTTAACAAGCCGTCCGAAGCCCTCCCTCACGCCAGACGGGCCCTCCTGTTAGCCCCCTCTACAGACTTGCCTACTATAAGAACCCTAAAGGCATTACAGTCGGAGATTTTGTCTAGGATTAACGCTGGTACCCATAGTTTGAACGGTGACAACAGATCAATTAGGAATTTTGATACGATAAGCTTGAATATGCCTTAAATTCAATCCAGTGATAAAAATATTGTCTTTACTAATACAACAAAAGTTTAGAAAAATAGATCCAATTTTGTTTAGTTGCTACTCGAACGAAACAATTTAAAGTGATATTAAACTCGATTGAGAAGGATGCCTTTTAAAAGGCGGCTAGATGGCATTTTAGATTATTCATAAATAGCAGGTTCTATATTTATGGAAAATAAAAATCAAAGCAGTGCTTATATTTTTGACCCTTTATATAATGTTGTGTATGGAAGTGTTAAGGTCAGATTTCCTATGATAAAATAATATAGTTATGTCGCATAATTTTTATTTAATGCAAACTGTATTATAATAATTATCATGTTTATTATGCAAATTCATGTTAAGTGTGTATGTATATTAATCTGTCTAAGTTTAACAATCGGGTTATTTTTTATTTTTTAATGTACAATTAGTAATTATATTTTGGCATTTTGTAAATGTATGAAACTTCATCGTGTGTTATTCCTAGTGCCTAGATATTTTATGTGAATACATGACATACAATGTAAATACTTTTTTTCTAAAATAATTGAAACATTGGGTTTACATTATAAAGAAATGTTAGCTCGTAAATTATTACGTATGATGGCCGCTTGCCATTTCGTTACGACGCTTTAATTAATTTGCCTTATTATTATTTAAATATTTATAAAATACTTCATTAGTCCTAGTTTCAATTATTTCGGAAATCTATTTTAGTTTACTTTATCCCTTTCGCAAGGGACGTCCATTAATTACCTTGGGTTACTTTAGCATTTTGTGTACTAGGAACCCTCTCCTTCCTACCACATCACGTAATTAATTAACGCCCTATAGTAGTACATATACTCGTACAGACGTCCTTGCAATCTATTTTTATTTTAGTTCTTTGTTATTACTTTGTTAATAAAAATGAGTTAAACTCATTAGCCCATCTCTTGCTTTATTTTAATTTATTTATAAAATACTTTTTATTTTTTAAGAAAATTCATTAGACTTGTTACTGAAGGCAGGATAAGAGATTTTTCGTATTATTTACTTTTTCCTTATGTATAAATAAAAAAAAGTAAGTGTGATGTATTAGTATCCTTTATTGATAAGCTTATTTATGTGATGCATTCAAAATATTTAAACTATAACATGCATGTTCTAAATTAAATTTACTGGTCAAATTCGACATTATAGAAAAGACTGACATTGTTAATTGGTTCAACATTATCATACCTATATACTTGTAACTAAATATACATATAGATGATATTATAAGTACAATAGATACTGTGAGTATACATATATTATTAAATTTTTCATATTGCTTCACATTTGGCTTTTATTTTGAACCTAAGAAACCTAAAAAACCTAAGAAGAGATTTAAAAGGTCTGTACTACTAAGGACCAGAATCTGATCAATGTACATAAAAAAAGAAAAAAATAGATTTCTAAAAACTTTCTTCATGGTAACCAAGGCCCACCTCTCAAAACTCCATTCTTATGACCATTTATGGCCAAGGGCCCTAAGTTCCCATGCATCTGCTGATACACCGGCAGAAGTACTTTAATCGGCCGAGCCGTCGGATTTACATCTATAATCCTTACCGGGGGAACGTTACCAGAATCCAAAATACCAAAGTTGTACATATCTTTAGGGACTTTTTGGGTACGTACAACACTCTGCTGGGACTTTGGAGGGAGGAAAATGTACTGGAATTGGTTAAGAACCTGTTGCATTTGTTCTTTTGTCGAGTTTTGGTTCAGTATCGATGAGTGGGAGATTTCGTTCAGCATTTTGTTACATTTCGGTGATGATTTGCGGGCCGATAACGGGCAGGTCTGAAAATAGATGAATATTTTTAAATATCTTAGGACAACAGTGGGTTGTATATCGGGGATACAACCGTCAATTATATGTATTAAATTAAGTTAATACTTCTTACGTAGTGTAACGGAACGCAATAAAGCTATTAGACCACGTGATGTGAAGTTATTTTAAACATCGTGAATAGAAAGTAGTTTTCAAAGTACTAACGAATGTCAAACGTAAGAATTGAACAGAATCGCAGATATTCTTCCAAGGAACACAGCATTGACGAAAGGTCTAACAAACTTAGGATTAACATCAAAACTTACGAACTCTACCAGCAGAAGAGTTATGGAATCCTAGTACTTCAACGGATATAAAAGTCCATGGAGATCTTGTCGATGGTTACTACTTGTTAAAAATAACCAGATTTAAATTTCGAATTCCATCAGCTGAGAGTTATGGGTCCCTAGTACCTACCTAGTACTGCAATTGTTGGAAAAGTCTTCAATATGATCAAAATAGGTCATAGTTTAAATTTCGAAGTCCACTAGCTGAAAGTTATGGGACCCTAGTACTGCAATTGTTGGAAAAGTCTTCAATATAAATAATAAATAAATAAATATTACGGGACATTTTATACACAAATCGAACTAGTCCCACAGTAAGCTCAATAAGGCTTGTGTTATGGGTACCAGACGACGATATATTTAATAGATATATACATAAATACATAGAAAACATCCAACTCTCAGGAACAAATGTCTCTGCTCACCACAGAAACAAATGCCCTTTCCGGGAATCGAACCCGGGACCTCTAGCTTCGGAGGCAGTGACACTACCAACTAGGCTAAACAGGCCGACAATATGATTTATAGGTCAAGACAGAACCGTCCTAGTTCAAATTTCGAACGCCACTAGTTGAGAGTTATGGGATCCTAGTACTACAATTGTTGGAAAAGTCTTCAATATGATCAAAATAGGTCAAGACAGGACCCGGGTATGTCCTTAAACTACGACCAAGACCACCGGGGAATGGGCAGCAGCCTTCCTAGAGTGCGGTGGAGATACTGCGATCGCCAACCCGCATGCCAAGCGTGGCGATTATGGCATTTACCCCCGACGCCGATGTGTTTGCAGACAGTTGGTCGTCACTTAAACTAAACATTTTTCGTTTTGCAAATGCTCTCACCTATCTGTAGTATGTTGATATAGATAATATTCAAATAATAAATAAATATAATTATAAATGTAGTTGTATAATATCTGTCTTGTGGACGCTTTGGGCTACTGTAAGTCCACAAGAGAACAATTATAAATAAATAAAATAAATAAATAAATTAAAATAAATAAATAAATCCTCTTTCTAATCTCTGATTACGGAATAAATAAATAAATATTAGTACCTACTTTTATACTTTGTGATAAAAATTCTTAAAAACATAGAAAACATCAAAGATGCAGAATAAATGAATGCAGAATAAATAAATAAATAAATATTTGTATCTACTTTTATATAGATATAAATATACTTAAATACAAAGAAAACATCCAAGACTCAGGAACGAATATTCGTTTTCATCACACATAAATGTTCTGACCGCGATTCAAACCCAGGACTAACAGATTCTTAGGCAGGGTCTCTATTTGTTATTTCAAAATAAAACAAATATTAGATATTAGGGTATGTAAATTTCCCGGGAATTCCCGGAAAGGAATTCCATTATTAGATATTAACGACATACTCGTACGTACACACATGACACACACATATTAGTTCAAGTTTGGCTGTCCCGGCTCGTACCAATGGATTTTTCGGAACTTATGTACGAAATAAAATTTGATATTTACCGTTAGCTTCTTGATGAAGGAAAATATCGCGAGGAAGCCTGCGTACTCGTACCACCATGAAATGGGGGCTTGGGGCAGCGTGGCGACTAATGTCCGTTCCTTCTCGTTTGATGACCGTCAGTGGGCCGCAGGTAAATAGGCTGATGATGACGATGATGAGCTACTTAAGTACATATGGATAACTAACTAGGCTGGCACTACGACCCAACATGAGTCTTGGTCCCCGAGACAAGAACACGTCACTTTTCTCGGTCCTGCGCTATTTCTCGCCAGCTTGCACCGGCTCCAAGCTCACCGCAGTTCCGCGTCCACCCAATCTTTCCAGCGATACTTGGGGCGACCCACAGGACGCCATCCGGTCATTCGGCCCAAGTACCCCCCCCCCCCCCCCCTGCCCTTCACCTGTCGATCTGCCATCCTCTTGAGGCAAAAACTCTCTCTCTCTCTTCTCTGAAGCGTTTGGCATAGACTGGTAGGGTACGCAGACGACTTAGCTTTACTAGGCGAAAACCGTGAAGGGGTGGAAATTTCGGCGAGAATATTGGAACACGAAGCAGCAAAAGTGGGGCTCAGGATTAAATCATGGAAAGACGGAATGACTCTATATGAAGCGTTTCAGAAACAGTCGTGCCAAACGAGAAGACCCACTCGTAGGAGCAACCTCTTATATGGGAATTTCCAAAAAAAAAAACAAAAAATATGAAATACGTCGTATGCACTGTTGCTGATACGCGTGCTAAAGAGGATGAAATGAACACCCGTATCCAAAAGTATATATGAGCGATAATTTCACACAAAAATACGTACCATTAACATAGAGTCAAGCAAATTCAGCAGCTTCTTAGGCGAGCTGCAGTGGTCTCTGTACATCGGCATGCTCGTGAATGCGCTCAGATAAGCGTCATTTAAGGCCTGCCATTCAGTGTGCGTGGTCGCGAAGTCGCGTATGTTGGCCTTCATTTTGAAGTAGTCCATGAATTTGTACTTGTTCAATGCACCCATCTTGGAGAGGAGGCACGTTGTGGATTCAGTTAGTTTCTTGCACTAAAAAAAATAAAAACGTGTAGTATTTGAATTTAAAGTTCCAAGTTTGTTAAGGTGCAGCATAATATGTTTTTAGATCAAACAAATTACTTGAAGCAGCTAAGTTTACGTAATAGTAACATAATGATGTGTTCAATCAAACTCTTTGCGCTTCCATACTAGGTCGCAGGACACAGTAAGGCGACTTCCTGACTTGGCGGGGCGGGATCGTTATGTCATAGGTATTTTGCTCTTTGACGTGAGCTTACTGATGTGAGGTTTCCTCACTTGACGAAATACTGTCAGTAATACGTTTGCGCAGTAGTAATACCATGCGCAGAAGTGGGGCAGTACTATATTAGTATAGGTTGACACTGACAGCTGACAGTATTCGCATATTGTACCGCTTCCGCATCGACAAATCAGGAAGGCGCTACAGAATGGGATTCTTCAAGAAAGGAGTGTATAAATTCTTAAAGGGTCGGCAACGCGCATGTGATACCCCTAGGAGTTGCAGGCGTGCATAGGCTGCAGTGACCGCTTACCATCAGGCGGGCCGTACGCTTGTTTGCCACCGACGTGGTATTAAAAAAAGGCGCCTTTATCATCCTCAACATCAATTAGGCCATATTTTTCTTCATATCTTGTTATAATAGTAAACCTGGAGATATTACAGTATTAGATCCAACTTGTAGGTCTTAGGTACAAAGAGTCTATCACCAACAAAAGTAGATGAACATTTTAGTACCTTGTCACTTTCACTACTTTGACGCATCCCAACTGGCGCAGTATTGTTCCGTTAGTGCGACAAGTGTCCGCACAGAAACAAAGAATGTACAGAAAGAAAGAATAATGACATAGAGGAGTCACTATACGTACCATTGCAACTGGCTCGCGGTGTTTCACCACTGGTACCACATGTGTGGAATACTCCAGACGGCTGATGGAGCTCACTCCACACTCTCGCAGTACTGTGTCGTGTGTGATCAATCTGGGGATATCGCAGAACTGATGGCGATTTTTCTGAAAAGTTATTTTCATTACAAATACATACAAGCAAACTAAAAGACTATTTATTTATGTAATATGATGAAATATATAGAAGCTTAACTTACGGGCAATCCATTTGCTGAACTTATTTGGCAAACGATGTCATTAGTTGCGGTGCTGGAGTGCCTACAAAACAATTGTACATTACTGCAGAGGCATGGCAAATAACAATCCCTTTTCCGGTCAAGGTATGTATAGTGCTTTTCTTGAAAACTGCGAGGAAATTTGAAAATTAAATTAGTAGGGAAGTTCTAAGGATTGAGTTAAATACACGCGCGATTCAAGTGAAATTCTAAGGATTGAGTTAAATACACGCACTGCAGCAGGCGACGCCGCTCTGCTGAATACGCCGTAAATTTTATAAATATTAACATATACAAATCCCATTACCACTCAGTGACGACGCCCGCAACAATGGATTTTGCAGTCTATTATCGCGAACGTAAGGCTTACTTTTCTTAGCATGATTGAGAAAACTTTATTATAAGTTAACAAAAACATTCATAATGAAATATAGGTACTATATGTATACGCATCACAGAGTTAACTGACTACTCGTGATTGCAACTAGATACGGTCTACAAATGGTAGTAAAAGTTCTATTATGTTATTATAATTTATTGATTATCTTACTTGCAAGGATCGTTCTTCTTCACGGTGGGACAATTCTGTAAATAAATAAGTACCTCCATCAAATATTTAGAGCCGTCTATTCAAAGACCTATAAGGTTTGTTGTTGCATGCTCTCTTTGCCATTCAAAAGTTCAGATAATATATATACGTACACGTCCAAACGTACTTTGACGTGTAATGTATGTCTATTGCAAATAAATGAGTATGAGTATAATATAAAACGCTAAAATCTACATCAATTTTTAAAGACAAAATAATATAAAACTGAGCCTACCTCAGACATTACATCAAAGGTGCAAGCCAGCAGATTCACACAATCCGCCTCATGGGTAACGATTGGTCTAGTGAGGCATTTGGTGACAATGACAACTCTATGTATGTATGTAAGCACTTTATTGTACACAATTACAGGTTGAAACATAAAGAGGTCACAAAGCGTTAAAGTACAAAGACGAGCTTATCCCTATAAGGGATCTCTTCCAGCTAACCTTTGAGCAATTGAGTGGAAGGTAGGTAGAATAAGATAGACAAACTTAAACCATGTACAATACAAATAAAACAGATGCAATATATATATGAAAAATAAAACTTATAATATATGCATAAATGTAATCGGTAAATATATACATTATATAATATATATCCATACAAATGTCGTAAATATGAGTAGTACTCTAGCTTTGGCCTTGGACCACGAATGGTCGGCTTTTTTATTTAAATATGAGTTTCTACTTAGTTAAAAGCGGTATATCGTTATGTGTGAACTAAGTCGCAATAAAGGGATTAAGTATTACCTATAGGCCATAGGTACCTACTTACCTCAGACAAAACATCGAAGGTGCAAGCCAGCACTTTGTTAATCTCACAATCCGCTTCATAGTTAGTGATGGGTCTAGTCAGACACTTTGTGACAACCCTAGCTTTGGCCTTGGACCAAGAAGGGTGGTCTGTAGTGAGATTGTGGAGCATTTTTGCGAACGCATCCAAATTTACTCCAGATTCCGTGATGATGTTTAGTTTTTGGAACACGCATGTTTCTTGAGCGCACTGAAAAAAAATACGGAATAAGTTGTACTTTGTTACTCAGCTTCTATTTAGTTTTACCTGTCCAGCTAGCACGATAGCTTATACCGTAACGTTTTATGTGACGTTTTAGTACATTTTGGCCATATAACATGACGGTATAAGCGATCGTGCTTGATAGACAGGTGTCTGTACCTAATCAAATCTTGCAAGTTGAATTAGATCAACTTCCCAGTGTCCGATTGAGCTGAAATTTGGCATACTTATGTAATTTGGCAAACTAGTTCCTTTTTCGATACTGTACTCTTACCGCAACAAATAACTAGCTAAAAGTAAAAACCTAATATCGCCTGCGAGTTAGACACCTATTATTATATTTATTATGAATTTATGAGTCAATTATTGGACAAGTGTTGGCACAGTTTATTTTATGTTTGGATACTTTGGAAATCTCAGAGTAGGTAAGGATTTTAATAGAGATCCTATACTCGTTCCACCAAGCACGGAAAAGCTCTTATGCAGCTAAATCGCTTTAATGGTTTGCGGCAAAAAAAAATTGAAACTATTACAAGGACAACAAATGATACATCTGATGACGACCACTTTGGCTTAGTGATAGTGACCGTGCCTACGACGCCGAAGGTCCCAGGTTCAAATCCCGGTCAGGGCATTAATTATTAGGTTTATGTATGTTCCTGAGTATCCCCCCGTGAATTTGGGGGAGGCCTATGTCCAGCAGTGGACGTCTTTGGGCTGATATGGTGGTGGTGGTGGATGTTCCTGAGTCTTGGATGTTTTCTATGTATTCATCTATATAAGTATGTATATCGTCGTCTAGTACCCATAGTACAAGCTTTGCTTAGTTTAGGACTAGGTCGATTTGTGTAAGATTGTCCCCCAATATTTATTTATCTCTCTCCGTCGCTCAATATAAAATTTAGTGCCTATAGGACCGCTCGGTATGGTATTATTATATTTCTACTCCTCTATTGTACTCTGTAGTACTATGAGGTGTAACTGTTTTCATCTTTGTGGAAATGAATTGATAAATAAAAAGTAGAAGGGATTGGCTTATTATACTCACAGATAACGGCAGCACTTTCACATCCAGCCTCGGCTTAGCAGTCGTAGTCGTCGTGGGTACTGGTGTGGTGGTAACAGAGTTATCTATGGTCAGTCGGGCCTGGGGGTCCCATTTTAGCCGGAAGTCACACTCTGACCGCCATGATGGATTGATGAAGCCGGACATATCGCAGCAGTCGAGCGGGTCTTCGGACTGCAAACAATGTCAGCCTTCATATTATTTATTATTTTGACATAAAAAATATGTTAAAAACAAATCCTTTAGAACCCTTTTGAAATATAAAATATAAATACACGGGGCTAACACGTTATTTATTATCTAACCTTGTTTCCAACGTTACGACACAGATCAGACCGGTATAAAAATATTTTCAGAATTTACAACTTGATCACATAATTAATTATTGTTATTCTTATTATTGTATGTCTTTTCCGCTCACGGGGCAATGGTGTCCCGGACCTTTGGAAGGCGTGCACGGAGCCAAAGTACCAAACGAGTACCACATAGCCAACACGTAAAGGCCCTTTTGACAATTTAATGAAATGCGAGGGGTACACTCACAGACATCAGAGAAAAGCAGACTCGCAGTATTAAGCCAGATGATTTTCCATATAGTTGTCTCTTTAATCCTTATGGCGCACCAAAATGAGTTAGAATGCGACAGATAATACAATCATTTTCGGCTGTTAACAAGTTGTCTCGATTTGCGAGCACACCAGGATGTCAAATCCCATATAAACTTAACACACCATAACGTCAGTACAGTACAATTTTCAGTTATGAAGACGGAGACACTGACAGGTGAAGACGTGTCAGATGTCACTTGTCTGTCTCTCTCAAACTTTCTGATTTGTACATTAGTGAGAATAGATCAGACGTACAGAAATCGTTCAACTTAAATGAGCGGATCTGCTTTACTCTGATATCTGTGGGTACACTGAAATATTATCACATAATCCGATGTTGCCATTGAAAATAGTTTCTTGCAACAGTTGCAACGCTTCTCAATATCCCTGTTAAAATACTGAAGATCTCTCCTAATATTTGGTATTAATATTTGCGGGCCCGGTAGTGCCACCGCCGAGTCAAGGAAAATATTGTAAACCTACATTTTCTAAAAGTGTTGCGTCACATAGGCTTACATCTTCAACTTGAGGAGCAGGCGGTAAATCCACTACGTGAACTCGGAAGGGGTTATTAGAGCTCGCGGACTGCGTAGTTGTCTCAATGAGCTGTTTCTGAAAAGAGAGGTAGGTAGTTAGGTACAATAAGTATACGGATATTGAATGCTAGTGACGTTTTAGCTACCTATATTAACGATTACGTTAATATAATAACGTAATGTAACGATTACGTTAATTTCGGAAAACAATATTATATATTATTGTCATAATATTGAGTGAGAAAAGCTGACATATCAAAGCTTTCGCATTGTTAGATAAACATAATATTAGCGAAGTTTTTTTTCAATAGAAAGTGTATGTGAAGTACCGGAACCAGACTGAGCCTTCCAAGATCACTACCTATATACTACAGCCCATTCACTCTCATCAGAGGGATGTACTCAAGATATAGGTATGGTATGTTAAAGACTAACACTAGTATATAAGTTTGTAAACACATTATGGACTCTGTCCGAAATAAAATATTATTATTATGATAGTCACGGAGTGAAAAAACGTCATTTTTAGAGCTCCATCATCATCATCATATCAGCCGATGGACGTCCACTGCTGGACATAGGCCTGCCCCAAAGAGTGACACAATGACCGGTCCTGCGCCACCCGCATCCAGCGGACTCCCGCGACCTTTACCAGATCATCAGTCCACCTTATAGGGGCCTATTTTCGACCTGAACGGCATTAAAATTAGGTTAATAAGATGTGATGAACCTTTTCATACCGCGACTGAACAGGATGATAATAATGTTTTCTCAAAAATGCAATGAAATATTGATGTTATGTTCCTTATAATAGGCTGCGAAGTATGACGTTTCAGGTGCGGCTAGGACAAGAGGTCGTTAATGCAATTTCATACAAATGTTGCAGGCCTAGGCCGGCAAAGTCCTCTTGTTTTATTTCCATTCCACATAAATTTGTGGCACAGGCATCATGACATTCTGCCACTATGCGTATTAAAAATAAAACTTTGATTTTTTTGTTGTTTATTTCATTGCACGTTTGAGAAAAGCACTATACATACCTAGGCGGGAAATAAGGGGTTGCCCGCCTTAGACCTATCCGGCCTCGCTTCGCTCGGCCGTCTATATGTCTTCGGCCGGCAACCCCTTTCGTCCCGGCCTCTGTAGTAATGTACTATTGAATCGCAGTGTTAGTTAATTATATTTTGACTACACGATAGGCCCAGATATTTCGTACCCGAGTGTGTTGAGTGGCCGCATGAACGGGACTGTGTCTGTGGTAGTGCATGACATGTGTGAACCCACACTCGGCTAGCACCGAATCGTTGAACAACTCTGGCAGATCGCAGCATTTGGAGCCGAAGTACTGAAAGTATGAAACAAGTGAAGTTAAACGTCAGATTTGAAAACATATGTATACCCAAAATGGCAAACTTGCCTAAGTGAAAATTCACTATTACAGTTTAATATGGGATTATACTTATTGAGGAGCTTACAAAACGTAAATTCATGGTTTTACTTACGTATTTCATAAACCATGGTGGTCGCTGCTCGTAAACTAAATTGGATTCTAAGTTCTCATAAAGGCTGAAAAAATAATAGAAAAACATATATATATCATAATTGTATAAAATTATGTTACGTATAATATACAATGAGGGAAACCACTTGTAAGTTTTTTTTTTTTTTTAATACCACGTCGGTGGCAAACAAGCGTACAGCCCGCCTGATGGTAAGCGGTCACCGCAGCCTATGGACGCCTGCAACTCCAGGGGTGTCACATGCGCGTTGCCGACCCTTTAAAAATTTATACACTCTTTTCTTGAAGTATCCCATACTGTAGTTCCTCGGGAAAACCTCGGCAGGGAGCTCATTCCACAACCGGAGCGTTCGAGGGAGGAAGTTCCTCTGAAACCGTACCGTACGCGACCATTTAGGTTCTAAGGTGTGAGGATGAATGCCCTGCCGACGGCGAGCAGTGCGATGATAGAAAGCGGCCGTGGGCATCATATCGAATAGTTCTTCGGAACACAACCCATTGTACAAGCGATAGAACACGCACAAGGAGGCAAAGTTTCTCCTTAAAGGTTCAATATCGCTCGTGAGTTGTGAGTAAAGAAGTGAGTAAAGAATTAATGATTCAATTAAGCTGACAACTTACTCTACCACTTAAAAATATGACGAATTTGCATGGCTGACGATACCGTAAAAGGAAAATGGAGTGCGATGTCCAAGTTCAGAATATTGATGATATTTTACCCTTGTGAGAACATGTACTTGAAGCCAGCGAGCGACGATACGTGGGAGCAGGCGTCTTTTCTCCTCCAGTAAGCGTTTGGGCAGTTCTGTAAATTATATAGGTTGGTAACGAAAATAGTATCACTATCAAGGCGGTAGCGACACAGTAGTCGTAGTGTATTAGCTATTAACATGCATTTACAATGGATTACCGACACACACACACACACATAATTAGGATCCCATTTTCCATTACGAAGAGACGTGGCAAGATACTTTAGTTTATTTTGTAATACAATAAGTGCTTGTCTGCCGGTCTTAGCTATGTTGTCTCGTCACATACGTTTCGACAACATGAGAAGCGAACCATAATTTACCTGCTCACTACTACATTATAAAATCAAACAACAATACCTCAATCAACTTTTCCACAGTGCATTGCAACAGCGCCTGGCCGGGGCAGGTATTCGTGTAACGAAGAGTGCGATTAACGTAGCAGCCCTCCAGTGCTGGTTCCACGGCGCCATGCCAAGCTTGAGGCAATATTCCTTTTGGAAGAAATATTATTAACATCATACCTAAGTACATATGTATAATGTTATTAAAACACGTTTTATTTTGATTCTGAAGTCCACTCCAATCCTTACATTCTAGGAGATTTAAGACTGGTCTTTAGATAGCTGTCATGCTACAAGAAACGTCAAATATGACATAAAATTCACTGGGCTTTCATGACAACTGTCAAAAGAATAGTCTTAAATCCCGTAGACTGTAGGCCGCTTCTTGACTGAATCTTTATGTGGTAAGTATTTTTACTATTTTTACTTTATCGAGAGCTTAATGATGTCGCCTAGATTTCGTTATACTATCAGTATTATATTGGACCAGTACCTGATACGCATGCAGTACCGTAACTTACCACTCTGCTCCATCGCATCCCATACCTATCAGGAAGCAGTCTTTGAAATCTAGGCGCGCAGTAAATATCAATCCTGACGACTGTATAGATGAATTCCCCAAAAAATTTTTTTCCAAGTATTTTTAGTTCCATTCGCGTTTTTCCCCATTTTCTTTATTAACTATACATTATTTCTACCAACACATACTTTCGTCACACGCATTTTTTTCTAGGCGTTATTTTTGCTACACGCATCTTTACCGATGCAATTATTTTTCCAATCTGTTTTTTTTACATGCGTTTGGTTACCCGTAGAATATATTTCCACTAGTTTATTTTTGTCACACGGTTTAAAATCTAAATTTTTTTTTTTGCAAGACGCAACTTTACCATGTTTTAGCATAAACACTAAACGGGCGGGGCTTGAGCAAAAGATATTAGTTGTAATATTTGTAATTGATCCCATCAAACCATTTTCTTGTAAAATATTTCAAAAAGAGACCATTAGGCTAATATGAAAAAGTTATCAAATGTTTTGTAAAGATAAGCTTCTAATACACTAAAAGCCTTAAAACGTACACTTTAGTAAACTTTGCGACCCGTCTCGCTACCGTCACTTTTTTATTATACCGTAAGGACTATAATAAGGTATTTATATTTATAGTCCTTGACAGTAGTAACGAAACGACCACACTACATTAATCCCCTGCTTAATTTCAATTAGGTATTTATGTGTGGAAAGGAAAAGGCAATCAGTTAGTTTTATATTTATTATTAAAACACGGTTAACCATGTATACTTAGGACAAAATAAAACAAAAATTGTATTTTAGCTTAGGTACGTAAAAATAGGAACTTAAATATGCTATTGATATGATAGTGCAATTGAAATAGTGTTTATGCTAAAACATGGTAAAGTTGCGTCTTGCGAAAAAAAAGATTAGATATTAAATCGTGTGACAAAAATAAACTAGTGGAAATATATTCTACGGGTAACCAAACGCATGTGAAAAACAGATTGAAAAAAAAAATTGCATCGGTAAAGATGCGTGTAGCAAAAATAACGCCTAGAAAAAAATGCGTGTGATGAAATTGTCTATTGGTAGAAATAATGTATAGAGAATAAAGAAAATGGGGAAAAACGCGAATGGAACTAACAATTCTGGGAAAAAAAAATTTGGGGAATTCATCTATACAGTCAACCTGACTTGGTACAACTTAATGATAAATTGATAACGTACCGTACTGACATTGCATCGCCGAACGAGGAAATAGCCTGACCGTTATCCCGGTACCAGAAAAGATACAAATTCTTGCAGTTCATCTTTTCCCACTTTATTTTCCTATCGATGGTCTCACCTTTCAGAACTTGGCGGTATTGGTCCCGTGCGGGCAGGGCGTCGGTCAGGCCGAGTTTGTTGTTGATGCACGTCCATTCTCGACACTAGGAAAAAAACCATAACAGATCGGTTAGCGACAATCTAAAATACTGCACTGGTTTGACCACTTGGATGAGTTCCTGAACGGACATGATACCTCTATTACTCGATTTTTTTAATTTGACTACTAATTAAAATGATTAAAACCATTTTCAATTTAGGTGGTCGTAAAAAAGGCTGGTCGCGTTACCGGCGTAGCACCCTTAATTATTTCTGCCAGTTTCAAAGATTTCTGTTTTACTCGTTACTTATCAATCAGTTGAAACTAATTTAAATGGGAGCTATAACTATAAAAATATAGTCATATCGATTAAACAAATTTAATGATACTCAATACTTACCAGTCGACTATTTTTCATATAAGATGTCCCGAAGTCATCGCTGAAGGCCTTGAAATGTTAAATACATGTTTGTTAGTTTTAGGAAGCATAAACACATTCTAGAACATAATTACCCAATTCTAATTTTCTTTACGAAATAATTTCACATGCACTCCTAAGTACCTACGTAACTCAAAATTTGGAGCTGTTTTTTTTAGTTCCAATTTGCATTCAGCCAGTTATTTTAAAAATCAAAAATAATTACCGTGTGTATAATAAATAATAAGAATAGAATTTTCATATCCGTCACACTGTTCCAACGTTGAGGAATGAACTAAGATAATGCGGCCTCCGTCGTCTTGGGGTCATCAGTTCGCTGATAATTTTATTTTTTGCGTTACAATCATATTTAGTTCAACAAAGACTGTTAAGCTAGAATGAATGAACAAATATGGTTTTTGCGTATCAGAATATTATTGTTAGATACCTGGTAATGCGATGCAGATAAATAATGTGTCCGTTCAAGTCATTCATTGAATAAATAGGAGTGTTAACTATCACTTTATTATAATTTATAAACTTAGGACGTACACCACTCAAATCAGGCCGGCAAAGCCCTTGCCTTGGCGAAGTGGCAAAAACCCAAAACAATACAATATGAAAAAAGACTTAAAAGAACATGCTGTTGATCTTATTGCTAAAGAACGATACCATCCAAACAACCTTTAGATGGCGGTTAAGCTACAAAAAATCAATAAGCATTAGTTGGAAATTGTATGCAATTAAATCCTCACTTCACACTGTCTCGCCGATGGAAAAGATGCTCAAGCTACCTATTTGATCATCTGTGTCGTTAAAGCCCGTCACAGACGGAGTTCCAATATGAATAAACCAAAATATACAATACTGACTATACTGAGTATAGCGCTTTTAAGTCATATAGGTGAGAATTTTGACATACAAGACAACAATCTGTACAAAATAAACGCCAAGAGGGTGGGAGATAACAAATATGTTTTGTCTCTCGTTTCTGCACCATCTTATATTTTGAACTTTTGCTTTTTTGAAACTGAAAAGTATGAGTTGTTGTATGTTCAGTGTATTTGAAGATATTCCTAAAGTAGGCGTTCAAGGCTCATGCCATATAGATGATATAGATATATTTGACGACTAGCGTATTTCTTATGCGCCCAAATTGTATTATTAGCAAAGCAAACAAAATATATTAACTAAAAATGAAATAAAACATCACAAATATTCGTAACTTAATTTATTGGACATCTCCATAAATAAACTAATTTTACATTAGTACTACTTACACAAAACAAGCGAAAACCAAAATATCAGCGGCGCAAGAACACCCGGTACTGTGTATGAAACGGTCAATATAAAACGTATATAAATCGGTATGTCCACCGAATTGATACAATGGCAGTGGTTAATTTGATAAACCATGAAGAGTCGATGTCAAAGACATGTATATAATTTTCGCCGTGTTACAAAGCAATAAGGCGCACAAGTGTAAACATATATTTAACATAGACTGTGTATTTGGAAAATTGTATTATATTCATTTTGAACTCCGGAATTATAATCTGGCCAATTATTTGCATCAATAGCATGGTCTAAGGAAAAAGGGTCTGCTACTCCGGATCGTGACACAATCCTACGTCACTGTACAGCCTGTACACACACGAACTGACACTACGACCGCCAACCACCGATAGGCTCGATAAGCAGTGATGACGTAGGCTTGTGTCACTCGCACAACGAATTTTCACCGGGTGTCATACCTTGTATCGTTGTATCATGCATCAATAGAATGTAAACTGATTCTCTTTCTCTCTCCATCTCTCTCTCTCTCTCTCTCTCTCTCTCTCTCTCTGTAAGAACTGTTTCCCATAGAATAGATGAATGTATGTTTTGAGCTTTTTTACTAATGTCATGTTTATTGGCCAGATTATACGATTTTTTTTAGCCTGTACACCATGTAGATAATGCCTTTTGTGATATAACCTCTATAGGTATATAGATATAGTGACCGTGAGATCCCTATGAACTTTACAATTCAGTGTTTTCACAAAATTAAGTCAAAAATCACAGTTGTTACATCATTAGTAAGAAAATAAGGGTGGATGACATACTAGATAAATGCAGTATTGATTAATTAGTACAACTCATTTTCCTTACTTATTTCAATGACAAAGTATAGTAATACATTTATTTATCTCATAAAGCAATTAACAAATCAATTTAAATCATTAGTTTTTTTGCATGGAGTTTAATACATCCATAGTAACGAATTATTTTGATCAACATAATATTTAAAAAGACAAGCAACAGACTTGAGGGCTGCACAAGATATTAATACAAGTATGTTTTCTATTATTGACACATAATATAAAAAAGACTGGTCATCAATGATGATATGGTTGCATCCTGAAGGATGCCCGGGCACAGAATATACAATAGTACAAGTACAGAAATTTCACTTCCTAGCAAAAACGGCGTATAGGCATAAGAAACGTGCCTACTCTGTGCATCTGTCTATTGCATAACTTGTATTCATTCACACGCGGCACGTGTAGCGTTAGGGCTGTCACTCTAAGAGTACATTTAATACATTAACATTAATAAAGGCAAAAAATGTTCTAGCTGACCAGACAGCTCTAATGAACCGATATTAATTATTAAGGTACATACATATTACTTCACATGTATTATGAATAACACCACAAATAAAACTGATCTCATCATCATCATCATCATCATCCTAGCGTTATTCCCAGTACAGTACCATCCTGGAGGATGCCTGGGGTCCACTACCTAATCCCAAGAATTGGCGTAGGCACTAGTTTTTACGAAAGCGACTGCCATCTGACCTTCCAACCCAAGGGGGAAACTAGACCTTATTGGGATTAGGCTTGTCAAGTGAGTGAGCAACTTGACTGTTAAAAGTTCTCATGCCGCCCGAAATCCTCCAACTTGGCTCAACGACTGCTATCCTAGACAGCAGCCGGGATCAACGGCTAAACGTGCCTCCCAAAGCACGGGAGCGCTCAGTTAGTAACCACTCAAATCGGTCACCCATCCAAGGACTGACCCCGCCCGACTAAGCCTCGCATACCGCACGCGATACGCGGGCGCTGCTAGCCCACGAACGCTCCTACACTAATACACTCCGCAAATAAAACTGATCTCGTAAACGGATTTTCAATTTAACTCTTGTAATTTTAATTCGTAAGTAAGTTCACAAAGCATACGCACAGTTTATTATGCTTCGGGTATTCAAACAACCATACACAGAACATGTGTGACCGTTTCTCGGTTTCATCGTGGGTTTTAAAAAGCACAAGAATAAATGAAGTTATATATTACGCGCGGTTCGTCGCGGTCAAGTCGGCGGCGCGCGGCATCGGATCACAATACACGCGACAGCCCTCGACTGACAACTAGCTTCGGAGTAACGGAGCGATAGGTTTCGAACGCGACGCGCTCCACCTATTGCAAACCCCCTGGCCCGTGGTCCGCTGCCTAATTTCAAGAATTGGCGTAGGCAATAGTTTTTACGGCATCTGACCTCCCAACTCAAGGGGAAAACTAGACCTTACTGGGATTAGACTGGTCAAGTGAGTGGGCAACTCGACTGTTCTTTAGCCGCCCGAAGGCCTCTAACTTGACTTAACGACTACTGTCATAGACAGCAGCCGAAATGTACGGTTTAACGTGCCTTCCAAAGCACGGGAGCGCTCTGTAATCACTCAAAGCTGTCACCTATCCAAGAGTTGACCCCAGCCGACGTTGCTTGACATGGTAGGAGGAAATCTAAACTTGAACATTAACAACGGCCCATTTAGCCTAGTTGGTAGTGACACTGCCTCCGTAGCTAGAGGTCCCGGGTTCGAATCCCGGCCAGGGCATTATATGTGCATTTAGCACGAATTTTTGTTCCTGGGTCTTGGATGTTTTCTATGTATTTATCTATATAAGTATATATATATCGTCGTCTAGTACCCATAATGCAAGCTTTGCTTAGTTTGGGACTAGGTCGATTTGTGAAAGATTGTCCCCCAAATATTTATTTATAACGAATAACTGATAGACGACTATGCCGCACAAAAACATCTGACACAACACAACCCTATTTGTAGAGTAGTTAAGCTGTGTGAGATATTTTTGCTCATTCTATGATATTACTGTACACACTAATGGGCTATCCCCATAACCTTAACTACTCTGTCAAACTGAACAACCAAGAAGATTGGTCATTAATATGTTAGAATGACAACGGTTACAAGCGAACCTGAGGGCCAAAAGCCGAGCTTTCTAGTAAAGCTAAAGGCTCAAAGCATTCCAGCAACAATTTGCGAATGAATTTGTTGACAGTACCAGTAGTATGGTGACAGTAGTTAAACTTAACCTACATTAGAAGAGCAACCTAGACAGCCTAAGGTAGCACAGTGTCCAGTGAATAATGGATCAGTTACCTATTTATAATAAATAATGCTAGTCCTCAAGTTTGTTCCCTGCAAACAGCAGTTGATGCTAATTTATAATTTATGTATAATATAATAATTATGCTTGAAAAGTCACGATTTTACGCATACTAAGCGTTTTAATAATGCTCTGCATTCATCAACTGAAAACCCTTATTAAAATTGGACCTGAAACAAGAAAAAATAAATATTACATTTTGCACAGGCCAAAAAGAAATTTAAAAACTCATTGCAGAAAACCGTATTCAAATTGGTCAAGCCGTTTTTGAGATATTGAGGTGCACACACAAACAAACAAACAAACAAACAACCTTTCACCCTAAACGCATACGCATATACCTTCTCCGTTCCGTCGTGGGTAAAAATCCTAATAATAGGGAATATTGGTAATTGATAGAATCAGGCGTTATTTGCGGAAATCCATGACAAGTTTTTAGAATAACTTTTCTTTGCTATTCCGCTAAAGAACATGTAGATCTATAAGTAATAATGCAATGTATCCACTTGCGTATTTTTGGTACCAGGTTTTGCGTAAGTGTTTTAATGTATCCACTACAGCCACTCGTAAATAATTATGATTTTTAGGTTTCCGTACCCAAAGGGTAAAAACGGGACCCTATTACTAAGACTTCGCTGTCCGTCCGTCCGTCCGTCCGTCCGTCACCAGGCTGTATCTCAAGAACCGTAATAGTTAGACAGTTGAAATTTTCACAGATTGGGTATTTCTGTTGCCGCTATAACAACAAATACTAAAAACAAAATAATAATAATAATTAAGGGGGGCTCCCGTACAAAAAACGTGATTTTTAGCCCTTTTTCATGGCTACCACTCGCCGAGCTAGATCTCAAGAACCGTAATAGCTAGACAGTTGAAATTTGCACAGATTATGTATTTTTATTGTGGCTACAACAAATACTAAAATCAAAATAATAATAATAATAATTAAGGGGGGCTCCCAACAGGGTAGTTGTTGGCGTTTTTTTTCTGGTACGGAACCCGGAGTCCGACTCGCACTTGGCCGGTTTTTAAATTTTACGATAGATATTGAAAAAAGGAGGTCACGTTAACGCACCCTTAAATGTTACTATCGTAGGGTCTAACTTGCTTGGCGCTTCCTAAGTCACTGTGAAGAGTCGTCACACAAAATCACAAACGCATAGACTTGAGATTTAAGAACATAACATAGTTGTAAGGGTGCCTTTCCGCCAGAGATATGCTACAGTACGTTGCTATGGATGCGTTTGAATCTGATGGATACGTAAGCGTACTGACGTGTATTCGTAGGTCAACATGTCGGGTGATGTGCGTGAGCACACACACATATACAACAGAATCAACCAATCATATTCATTGGTCCACATATCATAGCACTAGTGGAAACTGGTTTTCGTAGCATAGCTTTTACATTCTCACAGCATAGGTGGAACGGCACCCTAATTCTTCTGGAGTCACAAGCGTCCACAGAGTACCACCGGCAGGGCGTAAGCCTGTTTGCCACCATCGTCGTACAAAAAAAACCTATTTCTAGTATGGAACATAGTATGGACATTCTAGTATGGAAGCCATTACTAGCTTCCTAAGCTACTTCAATAGCTTTTTTTTTACTTGTATTCTGTGTAGCCTAATTGGTAGTCAGGCTGCCTTCGAAGCTAGAGGTCCTGGGTTTGAATCCTGGTAAGGGCATTTGTTTCTGTGGTGAGCAGAAACATTTGCTCCTGAGACTTGGATGTTTTATATGTACAAGTATTTAAGTATATGATATATCTATTAAATATATTGTCGTCCAGTACCCATAACACAAGCCTTATTAAGCTTACAATGGGACTAGTTCGATCTGTGTAAAAAAAAAATCCCCTAATATTTATTTAAAAAAAAACTTCTATGCACAGAATGACGCAAAACCCGCGCTTACCGCTCTGGAAACAGTACCAAGACATGTTTCACAATTGCTTGTGTTATCCTGAAATTTATAAACTTACCTAATTTGCCTAAGAAGCCTTGTTGCGATCACAGGAATGCGCCAAAGCCGAAGGCACGCTTGATGCTCTCGAAATAGTAACGCTTCCAATTCTCGCGTGTCTGCTCCACCTCGGCCGCTGGTACCAGGTCCTGTTTCACTGTCACTAGTGTGTGATCGTCCTGGAATTACAAAAAACTACAGTTTATCTCTATCCACCCTTCTTCCAGTGACTGCATGAAATTAATGTCGGTTCCATAATAACTTGACAACCACTTTGGCTTAGTTGGTAGTGACCCTGCCTACGAAGCTGGAGGTCCCGGGGTGGAATCCCAGTCAGGGCATTAATTGTGTATTTATCGAGTATTGTTCCTGAGTCTTGGATGTTTCCTATGTATTTTTTTTTGGCCTTCAACACAAGAGCATGCCACTTTTATTGGTCGTGCACAATTTCTCGCCAGCTTGGCTCGAGCTCATGCAGGTCCACATCTACCAAACCCTCCAGAGATACTTGGGGTAACCCACAGGACACAGTTTTGGAATCATTATAATTACTGTCAGTTTCTTTTATTGTATAATTCATGTTTAGACTTGTAAGTGTCCTTGTGGCATATTTAGAATAAATTTTGATTTTGAGAATGCTGGCAACTCCCATCATATTTTTTTTACATTTATGTTGAATTTAAACAACACAATTGAACACAAAATAGTATAAATATTCACTATCCAAGTGGAAACCACAGATAAATAGGTTTGTGGTTTCATTTAAGTTAGATATGAATAAAAATAGCTGCAACATTTCATATGAACCTACTATAAAGCATTTTTTATAGAAAAAATAGGAAAAAACAGGGGGCCAATTCTCGGTCCAATCGAGATGCATGTCTATCCTGACATTGTATAGAATGGTAGAGTCACTTGTATGGAATCTCGAATAGAGATCATCTCGATCGAACCCGAGAATTGGCCCCCTGGAGAGAAGAAGCAATGGACAGACAGACATGGAAGAAAATGGAAAACAAGTATTTAAATAATGGCGATCCGGTAGAGGCCTAGGTCAAAAGACCTTACAAACATTAGTGTGTAACAAAATGATCATAAATATGTGAAACATTTGTTTGTGAAATAAAAGCTTAAATAAATAAATACTATAAAGCTATTAACCACCATAATCTGACATATCAGACAGTGACATGGTAAATGGCACCTTCTGTATTTATAACAGAGTTGAAAATAGCAAGTAACTTTTTTGACTTTAGGTGGTTAAAGACCATTTGAAACATTTCTGTACAAGAGTTTTATATGGTTTTCTAATATCTCACCTTCTCATCAATGTTGATAGCAACCTCCGAGAAGTGCTGATCCGGCCACTGCTTGTATCTCCAATACTGGGTAATCTTCTTCCCCGGCACCAACTCTCTAAATTCACCCGTAATGTTTCCCCCAAACAGGGCAAATTTACCCCCCTTCTCAACTTCCATCTTTACATGACCTTGTGTAAAAGCTGTGACCATCTCTATTCGAGTCAGAGCATCATAAAACTCCTGTCCTCTGCACTGGAATTTCTCTGAAAGTTCTAGACTTTTTGTGTCCAGTTTGCAGCCAATTTCTTTTTTCGGTGCTACAATTGGTTCCATGTTGATTTTCTTGTTGAATCCGCTGGTTATTGTTGAGACATTGTCAGGTTTGACAGAAGATTCTCCTTTCTTGGGCAAAATGAGGCCTTTAGAGAACTCCTCTTTGAGGCTCCGAATGTATTCTTCTAGCTGTTTCCGGATTTCCTTCTTGCCGATGTTATGCATGAATGCTTTTACTCGCTGGGCTTCCTCACCACTGCCTTTAATTGTGACTGTCATCTATAATTGATGAAACATGTATTTAAAATCAATGTTCTATGAACATGAATAAGTTTAACCCGGGTATGTCCTAAAACTACGGCCAAGACCACCAGGGGATGGGCAGCAGCATCCCTGAGGTGCGGTGGAGATACTGCGATCGCCAACTCGCATGCCAAGCGTAGCGATTATGGCATTTACCCCAGTGGACGTCTTTCGGTTGATATGGTGGAATAAGTTTAAAAGTGCATACAGATAGTCCTGTGGCTGTAAAAATTACATACTTGCTTAATTGCTTATGAAAATAATGAATCTCATTCATAAAGATTTAGTTGAGCAAATACTGTATTGATTAGCATCTTGAAAGTGAAGCTCAAAGCAAACTGAAGGTTAAATTAAGTATAACATTCTCGTAAATGACTTGCAATTCTAATCAATCAAATATCTGCAAATCTATGTCCTACTTTTCTAGGTTAGGTCACATTAAGGACATCAACACCCAAATGATCTACAGAATTTCAAATTCGAAATATGTACTCACATCAACCTCGCTAACGTCGTTTTCTTCTGAAAGGTTGGGAATATGCACTTCGCCTTTGGTGAGCTCAGTGCCACCCGAAACGCGGCCTTCCCACTTCAACTTGATGTCCCATTCGTAAAAGAATATCAGTTTTCCTTTTCTATTATTCGCCGACGCCTCTCCATCTATCTTCTCTAGCTCGGTGATCTGGCAGTCTACTCCGTTTTGGGCTATTTTTAAATTGTTCAGTAATTCTTTTAGGCGTTCCTTGGACCATGGTCCGGCGTTCTTCTCCGTCCAGTGCCAGTTGTTCACGTTTGTAGCGTCCGGCCGCTCCTCCACGATCCACCGAGGGTCTCCTTCGCCCCATTTAGCCATGATCGCTGACTTAACAAGCACGAAGTATTTTATTCACACGTTAAAAGTCCAACACTTCCCTTCACTGTCGTACTAAACGTCAGGCGAGCAGCTGATGTTTCCACAGCTTTATTCGATGCTAAGACACCACACGAGCGCACCACAATGTTAGAATCGGCAGTTCACAGTCAAAATTTACAATTTTAATTTGACTTGAGCGTCTCCTAACAGCGTTAGAATAGTAATCGTAAATTCATGAGCATGACATTTCGAGAAACGTCGTCCTCTCATGCGGCTTATAAACTGCTGACAGTTACGGTGTTGCTGCAACCGGATTTGATTTTTGCAGTAACTTACTACTACTGAACTGAGGTACTGAGGTCGAATATAATCGATGACTTTTTTAATATCCTAAGTTGAAAAACTACAATCGATTAATTAGAATGATTAGGGAAATTGGTAGCTTAAACATCAATTTTTACATTATAAATTATATAACCGGTATTATTCTGATATGCATATTTATTCATATGTATTGCACTGATAATCTGTAAAACATATATAAACATACTTGTTTTGTAAAACAAAACCATTAATTACTTTTTTGTTTTTCATTTGTAAACTATAACGTACCAAAAAAATACGAGGTTTTCAGAAAAAGTATATTGGCAACACTATCGTAATTTCTGCAAGTTTCTAGAAAGCAGTAGCACCAACCTTTTTAGTGTTATTCCGGATGTCAAGAGAAAAACGTTTTGTTACTGCATGCATGTAATAGCGTTCACAACCGTATTCTAAACGCATTTTAATTGATAAGCTTATGTTCTATTATTATATTTCGTTTTAATATAACTTTGCAAGCAAGCAAGGGTATACAGAAATGTTGTATTAATAAAAGAAATATGTATAGAATGGCACTAAAACATAAAGATGATCTAAGAAACTACAAGGCATATACGAGACTTTTAAAAAAATGCCTGTGTACGGCTAGACGAATATCAAACAGCCGATTCATTATAAATTCTAAAAATACTTGTCGAGCATCTTGGCAACTCATAAAAAATAACTGTGACAGTAAACTTAAAAACAATGACATTAGGGAAATTGCATCTGAGTCTAAAGTATTAACAAATCCTGAAATTATAGCTGAAAAATTTAATGATTTCTTTATTGACCCTACAAACGGAAAACATAAGCAAATAAAACAATGCTACACCATAGAGCAAAACAAAGATAGTATGTTTCTATTGGCTATGTGCACGTCTGAAACGTCAAACGTCAAAGGTCCCGTGTCCCGTGACAATGTCAAAATTTAGAGATGTCTAATAATGACATTAATGACACATGAATATTTTATTTACTTTAGTAAACGAGAAAGACCCCGTATTGGAAATTTTACTGAAATAAATAAATACATACAAACGAAACGAATCGTAGGAAACCGTTAAGAAACCAATAGAAAACGTGAAAGTAAATTTGACAGTGGTCCCCGGTAAGTACACATTTCTGCCATGGTGTGCGCTACGATCGCCTAGCTTACACCCACCACCTACTTCGCACATAGCCAATACCCAATTAGTCCAAGAGATGTCGCAGATGCGATAAAGGACTTAAAAAATACGAAAGCCACAGGTTACGATGGGATATCTACCAAAGTCCTTAAAAAATGCGCTAGCGAATTATCAGTGCCTCTTGGCCATATAATAAATTTATCTTTTCTGTAAGGTATTTTTCCGGAACAGTTAAAACTGGCTATTGTCAAACCGCTTCATAAAAAGGGGTCAACTACAGACTTGAATAACTATCGTCCTGTCACCTTGATACCGATTCTCTCTAAAGTTTTGGAGAAAATCATGTTCGATAGAATAACAAGTTTTGTAACGAAACATGAAATCTTAAACAACAATCAATTCGGTTTTAGAAAAAATTACTCAACGTCCTTAGCATGTTTTCATTTAGTTAAAACTGTTACTGAGAGCTTAGATAAAAAAGTACCTATAGTAGCTGTTTTATTAGATTTGAGTAAAGCTTTTGATTTTTTACATCATGACATATTATTAGGTAAATTAGATAGATATGGGCTAAGAGGTCCCGCCTTAGATTGGATTGCTAGTTATCTCAAAAACTGAAACAGTGCGTAGAGATTACAAGACTTGTTGGCCGGGAAAAACAGGTCTATAAATCCAGCTACAAGTTTAACCTATACGGAGTTCCACAAGGGAGTATTTTGGCCCCACTGCTGTTTCTGCTTTACATAAACGACTTACCCAAAGTTATCAGTCATAATTGTATCCTTTTTGCAGACGACACCACACTACTTATAAAAGGGGACGATGTTGAACCATTTGAACAGCGAATAAATAACGCCCTATTAGAAATAATTGATTGGCTTGACATTAATCATCTAAAAATAAATATTAGCAAAACAAAAATGGTCCAATTTCAGACATACAAAAGTAAACACATTGAGCTTAAAATTAAGTACCAAGACTCGCAGGTAGAGGAAGTAAAGTCAACCACATTCTTAGGGTTGACTATTGATTGTTTCTGCAATTGGAAAGCTCATATTGACATCTTACGTACTAAATTAAATCGTTTTGTGTATGGTTTGCACCGCATCAGGAATGTGGTGTCTGAAGAAGCGGCTATGACAGCATACCATGGATATGTTGCATCCCTTTTAAGATATTACATTGTGATTTGGGGTAACTCAGTGGACGCAAACGAAATTTTTAAGACCCAAAAGAAATGCATTCGGGCAGCATGTGGAGCTAATTATTTGGAACACTGTAGACCATTATTTAAAACCAAAAAAATATTAACATTACCGGCTATGTACATTTTCGAAATGTGCATGTTTATCAGAAAACACCCATTGAATTTCAAGACGATAACTACCACGTCAAAGCGAGGTAAATATAGAACACGGATCTATACCTTTAGGTAGGTAGGATATAGAAACAAACTTGTAATGCAAAGAACGAATCTTGCATTACTCAAAAACAATGTTCAAGGAATGGCAATACGAATATTCAACTGCCTAACTGATAATTTCAAGGACCTGCCACTAAATTTATTTAAGAGAAATTTGTATAATTATTTACTAGAAAATTGCTTTTACTCTGTTGATGAATTATTGACTAACTGTAATTTATAAGAATGATATGTGACTAATATGAAATTGAACAAATTATGAAGTAATTACTAGATATATGTCATTAATTATTTAAAAATATATATTATTATTATATTTTAGATATTTTACATTTTTGACCTGTATGTTTTTCTTTTATTATATAAATTTAAATTATTTTTATTAATGTTCAGTTGACTTTTAAATATTTTTACACCAGATAATGGTAAAATAAGGAAAGGACATGCTATAAAATTGTAACACCTAATTGTACCCTTATTTTATACAAATAAATTTTATGATGATGATTATTTGTTTTTCATAATTTTAATATAATAGGTATCAAAGTGTAATTCAAACCACAATCAATCGTATTTTTGTAAGGACTGTCAAGATTTCCTGATCAACGATTACTCGATAAATGTTCTATCCAATAAAAGGCGTTTTAAAATTATCACATCTATTACATCTCATCACACCCTGCTAGGCCAGGCTGTCCGTAATAATAATAAATCTATTTTAATTATGTCGTTTAAGGGGTACGGGCTCAACAGCTAAAAAACATGATAGTGACTTAGGTAATAAATAGAAACTACAAAGTTAATTAAATTAAAGAAACTCACAGATAGAAACAGAGTAAGGCATTTTAACAAACTTTGCGCCTATAAACACACTGTGCTATCCCATCCCAATTTAAACAACTAAAGGATATGTGAAGAATGATGAATATCTGCTGAGTAATAACAATAGCAAATATGCATGTTTATAAAAAAAATTAAACACTCGGAAAAACTCGCAACCTGTAAAGCCTAAAATTGGGTTCAAGGCGGATTGAAAAATAAAATCGCTAATATACGCCTCACTGAAAGAATCGCATTATTAAAAACATCAATATAAATCAATATTCAGATAGATAAATCTATCTATATGTGACCGAGAGAGCAAAGCGTCTACGTTTCAGCTTTCGACAAAAAATCTTTCGTATTTCTGTCTGTCTGTCCGGGAGTTCTCCTCTACAGGTCGCATTTGGGTCAGGCCGTAGATTTTGCCACAAAAGGTATAACCCAACTCTCCGCTCCTTTTTTTAAAACCTTTAATACGTAATATTAATTTCTCAACCACAGCATTGTATCCCCGAAGAAATGGTGAACCGCGGCCACTGAAGATAAATCTAAAATAAATCCATAAACTTGGGAAGCAATAATTTTTCACGAAAAGCGTCGAAAATTTCATAAAAAACGCGAATCCGCTTAGTAGTAGAGCACTTTACTCAATCAGAAAAAATAGAGAAAAAAAACTAATTTTGATAAACTTTTTGATTTGACGTTATGAAATAATAGTTACCTAGCCGCTTTTTAAATATCGTTTAGTGTTTTCTAAGACCGTACATTAATTTTCATAAAAAAAAAAACAAAACCATTATTCTGCGCTACTTTGACTGCGCAACTAACGTCTCCCCATTTTGTGGAGTTAAACATTAGTAGTATTTGTATTAGAGTAGTGGCAATACCGAAGCTACTTTATCTATGGTCAATGATGCGGTAGCGGCCATATTTTTGTTTTGTCAGTCGGCTGTCAACTTTAGTTCAAAGTGGAAGGTAACCATTGTCGCGGAGTGCAGTTTTCAAGATTTCAAGGTAAGTTTTGAATGAATAATTGTTATTGTGCCCTATTCAGTAAAGTGTGTGTATTGTTTCAAGGCTAAATAAACCTGGAAAAACAATGCATTAATTAATCGAGTTATGATTGATTCTATCTGCGTCACGTTACGCAGAATGCTAGTCTGCGCTACTTAGTAAAGGTGTATGCACAATTACTTGCTTACATTTGCGGGTTTTCGGGTGGCTTTTTTTGCTCTTGACTTAGTTTGCAAAGGACTATAATACTGATATATCTAAATACGAGAAGTTCTATGGACAGTTATACACAACAACCAGAACGCCACGTCGCGGATCTAGCCAAAGACCCTAGAGTTAGACTAACTCGACACTACACCGAGGATTACCCCGATCGTCAGCCTTTACGTGATTAGTATGGCTCTCAAACAGCTTAAAAATGGCAAAGCCCCAGGTGACGACGGAATTACAGCTAAACTACTGAAGGCGGGTGGTAAACCAGTCCTTAAGGCCCTTCAGACGCTGTTTAATTCCGTCATCAACGAAACGCCGCCAGCGTGAAACAGAGGTGTGGTGGTGCTCTTCTTTAAAAAAGGTGCGCACACACTTTTACACTTTACTGAAGAATTATAGACCCATCTCACTTCCGAGCCATGTTTACAGGCCGTTTTCGAGAGTCATCACGAACGAGACGGAGTCATCACGCAGGTTTGACGACATCCAGCCTCCCGAAAAAGGCGGCTTCCGAAAAGGCGGTTACCGTAGACCACATACATGCGTTGCGGTAGGTTATACAGAAGACTGAAGAGTATAACCTCCCGCTTTATCTTGCATTCGTGGACTACGAGAAAGCCTTCGATTCGATCGAGACTTGGGCTTTACTGCAGTCTCTCCAAAGGTGCCAAATCGACTACCTGTATATCGAAGTATTGAAGTGTTTGTACGAAAATGCCACCATGTCCGTTCGACTACAGGACCAGACCACGAAGCCCATTCCATTGCAGCGGGGAGACAGACGAGGAGATGTGATCTCTCCGAAGCTATTCACCGCTGCCTTGGAGGATGCCTTCAAGGTTCTGGACTGGAAAGGGCGAGGCATCAATGTCAATGGCGAGTACATCACTCACCTTTGATTTGCCGATGATATCTCGTACTCGTAGTCATGGCTGAGATAATGGGGGACCTCAGTGCGATGCTCGTTGATCTCAGCAGAATATCCGAACGAGTTTGTCTGAAAATGAACATGGACAAGACGAAAATCATGTCTAACGTTCATGTTGTGCCAACTCCCGTAGTAATCAGAAGCTCTGCGGTCGAGTGTTTGACGATTATGTATACTTGGGGCAAACAGTTCAGTTTAGGTAGGTCCAACTTCGAGAAAGAGGTCACTCGTTGAATCCGACTCGGCTGGGCAGCATTCGCGAAGCTTCGCAGCATCTTTTCGTCCAAATTATTAGTGTGTGTTGCCAGTGATGACATACGGATCTGAGAGGTGGACGCTAACGATGGGCTTCATAAGAACGCAAAGGCCACGCAAAGGCCAATGAAGAGAGCTATGCTCAGGGTTTCTCTGCGTGATATAATCAGAAATTATTATGAGCAGAGTTGAAGTGGCAGTGGGCGGGGCATATTGCTCGCAGAACCGACGACCGATGGGGCCAGAAGGTTCTAGAATGGCGTCCGTGTACCGGAAGACGAGCTGTTGGTAGGCCTCCAACAAGGTGGAGCGACGACCTAGTGAAGTTCGCCGGAATTCGGTGGAAGCGAGTGGCACAAGATCGGTTGAAGTGGCGAACCTTGGGGGAGGCCTATATCCAGCAGTGGATGTCTAACGGCTGGCAATGATGATGATAATGTATTTTAAATATATCTAAAGTAATTTATATGGACCCTATTACGTTTTATATACTTTTGTTTCTAATTTCTGTCAATAATTCCGAATCCTTAATGCGTTACATATGAACAACTACAAGTACAAGCTCTCAATACAAATATGAATAGATTTACTTGGCAATGTTTCCGTATTTTTTTATCCTTTGCATGTTAACATACGTTACTGTAAGCTACTATTACGATATTTCCTTTCAGATGCCTTTGACTCCGGCAGAGAAATCCAAGAAATATAGGGAAAAACTAAAAATAACGAATCCCGAAAAGTATATAGACTTGAAAAAGAAAAATAGAGCAAGAGCGGCCAAATCTTACCATAATAAAAAACACTCTTTAACTGATGCTCAAAAAGAAGAACACAGATTAAAATTGTTACAGAAAAAAAACAGTCTTCAGCAAACTGTGCGCACAATCCAGTCTACATCCAATGAACAATCTGATAATATGCCGCATCAGGATAATATAAAAACAGAAGACATGTCAGATGAAAACGACCAGGAAACCCAAAATAGTTTGGCTGTTAAAATTCCAGACAAGCCTGACCATAATGACACGGGGAGTAGAAGCAATGTGTATATAAATAGGAGAGAAATTAAACGTATTCAAAAAAATATGAGAAAAAAAATTCGACATGAATTAAATAAACTCCGTGAACACGTTCAAAAATTGATGAGAGGTTATAATTCTCTTCAAAGAGAAATGCGTAAATTGAAGAGTGACTACCGAGATTTAGCGAAGAAAGCTCAGGAGAAGGAAGCTGTAACTGATAAGTGATAACGGTGATATCGGACAAAACCAAGAATACACTCCGTATAAGAGAACAGTTAACTTTGTTAGTGAAAACCTAAATAATGTTGCAACACCAGAAAAACAGACTTGTAAAAAAAGATTTTAGAATAGAATGTTGAGAACAGACTACAAAGAGTCTTGGGCTCAAAAACATTTTAAAAAGACACATAAAAACAAAGAAAAAAACACATGGTCTAATAGAGACAATAAGGAGATTTTACGAACGAGACGACGTGAGCCGTGCGAGCGCAGGTAAGAAGGAATGCCGGACTACATAAAATATAAAATGCAACTACGTTATCTACTAGAAAAATTAGAAACCTTGCATAAAAAATACGTTTCTGAAGTTGGTTCAATAAGTTTCAGCACTTTTAAAAAGTATCGACCTTATTACGTTGTTTCGCTAGATTTTAAAGATTTAGAAACGTGCGGGTGCTTGAAGCATAGCCATATTCAGTTTATTGTAAATGCTTTAAAATCAGCAGGCATACTTGAGTCAAATAATGTTAAAACAATTTTGGCCAATCTCGCCTGTTACTCTGATTTTAAACAATGCATGTACGGCGAATGCAGTATTTGTAATTAGAACTAGAGGACTGGCTTTAATATCTTTAAGAGTAACAAGAGAAAGAGCAATATTGATAAGAGTAATAGTTAAAAGAGTAAGAGTAATATTTGAGACGTTAGGAGGCAATATTAGTTTGTTTTCGTTATCTTTGATAAAATAATTAAGAAAAGAAGATAAAGATTTATTTGAAGAGAATTGTGTGATTTCAGTCTTTGTGTAAAGTGATTATATTATTATCATACCATACCAAAATTCCTTTTTTTGTTACCTACCTATTACCTAACTATGATGAAAATCCTGAGGCTTAGTAGTACTGACAGGCTGACAGGTCATTTATACTATATATTTACGTACATGCATTTTTATTGGTATTAATGGAAATGCATTTCGTTAATAAAAAGCGGGTATAAACTTTTCTTGCTACTAGAGTGGATCTAGACACGCGGCAGCGTGTCCAGCTAAGTTCACCCCAGGAACTGGCGGACAGCAGCCGTGTGTTATAGTACACGAACAGTTTGAAGCCACTTTTGACCCCCCAATAACTCCAAATCTATCTAACATAAAACATGAAATTTGGTATATTAAGATCCGTTAGAACAACTAGAACCTCAAACTTCATAAATATAGGTTTAATAGTTATTGAGATAATAAATTCCAAAAAACGGCATTTTTACCACTGACTGACTGACTGACTAGTAATCAAAAACCTAACCCACTTCCAGATGACCTGAAAAGCTGAAATTTGGCATGCAGCTTGTTAATTATGTGTATACACCAAAAAAAAAATCAGATAACAGTGATTTTATAATTAGTTTTATTATTATTATTATTTATCGGCAGTTTTCTTAAAAGTCCAACAGCTTTTATGGTATTATAACATACTGACAAGTTAAGGCTCAAAATGCATTAAGTCGCAGTAAATTTGTTTTACTGTAAACAATCTAGTGCCAAACTTGGCAACTCTTCAGATAATCTACGGAACTTGGCGCCCATTTTGATCGTAATTCTTTTGTCGGTGAACTTGGCTGCCATTTTCACATTTATATTTTTGATGGGATACATTTTATCTCACCCAATATCGAATTTTCTGTGACTATGAGAACGATCTGAGAATCACAAATCATTCGATTTGAGTGCAAGATAACCAGTTGATGTAAAATGCGTTTTTTTAAATGCAAGTGACTATCCCTATTTATAATTATAATGATCCCTATTCTTATTATTTCCTAACATCGTGTCTGTTCTACCTTCGTCATATTCGAAATGAAACGTGTATAGTGTTTTACTCGTATGAAACAATCCATTCCAGCCACGACCTATTGCGCTCTCACTTCGTTCAAGTGTTTTTAATATCTCGGCCGTAATGAGTTTTTTCTTCCCTCGGTTGACAATCTACTATTATTATATATTCATTCCAAATATTTTATGAAAAAAATCACACATGTTGCGCGCACCTTAACTATTTTGCGTTTCCGTCGTACGTCACTCTGCGCACCTGCGTTATTGTTTTCCGTCACTCTGCGCATCCGATTCGTGGAAAATTCTGCGTCATCGCTGCGCTCTTTGTGGCAAAATCTACGGCCTGACCCATTTTTCAACCGATTCTCGTGAAATTTTGTGAGCAGGTTCGATAATTATATAGAATTCTTTTGTCGAGTCAGTTTTTGGTAATTTTGAAAATTGAAAAGAAAAACATTTTTTGCTAGGTCACAGAGCCACTAGTTTGTTATAGTGTTTAGATTAAGACACAAATAACAACTAACTATTTGACACGTTTGAGTGAAATGGAGGGGCAGTTACGTTTAGATCGACAGTTCTGGACAGTCAATATACCCGCCGGTGATGCTTAGAATACAGGCGATAACAGCAGTGTTTTTGTAATGGAATTTAAGATGGTGCTTCGATAACTGCCCGGCTAGTATGATAGCTTAAACCGTCACGTTATATGGCCAAAATGTACTGAAACGTCACATAAAACGTGACGGTATAAGCTATCATACTAGCCGGGCTGAAGGAATCATAATTTAAGTTCATAGCACAGATGTTTAAGGAACTTTTCTGAACTATTTCAATTTGGTGAATAGAAGTGTCAAGGGTTCCAAACTTAAATTGGGATGCATTCAAGTTGAGTTCTAACTATATAGTGAGCAGGAAAGAAACCTTGTGCGTCTTTAAGTACCTACTTGTAAAATATGCGGAGTTACGTAATTATATAAACCTTAAGGTTTTCAAGAACCTACTTATAATAGCGTCGAAATGCATATCAAAAAGAAGTTTAGCAACATGGAAGTACCCTCGAAGTACCACACCCAAATCTCTCATGATGTTAACTTTATTGAAAGTACTCGTAGTAGAATAAGTGGAAGATAATATCTGCTTGGGTTGACGTGAGAACGTGATTGAATAACATTTAGATGGATCCAGGTCTAATAATTCTGAAACCAGCTGTAACCAATGTAATTACCTAACAACAGAAAGGGTAGGCAGTGAGAGTACCTACCTAATGTAGTTAGATGACATTTGGTCATTAAATTATGAAAATATACATACTTAAACGTTTATTTTTTGTTCGTATGAAGCAATAAAGGGCATGCATGTGGCGTGATGAAGCGCAAATGTGATAGAGTACAAAGTATCCGTAATAACAAAGAGGTAATAAATAATAAATCTTCCTGTAACTGATCAGCGTAAAAAAATAATTTCGAGGAAACCTTATTTTAAACTTTTAATGAACTAACTACATGCACTCGAAAGATAAGACGTGTTGCACGAATATCACATTATTATAAAATGTTAAAATATATTGTTAAACACTTAATAGTTCAAAGAATGCTGTTCAAAGAATCCATCCATTATTAGGTAAATGGAAGATGAAACAATTATATATAGATCCTGCAATTTACGAAACTTAATTTATTTTTTAGAGCTTGATAACGTACTGGCACCAATTATCGACACTTTAAGGTAGTCATGCAGATTGATCAGAAATTAAAAATACATGTTTAATCATAGAACAATAACTACGAGTTAATACGTTTAAATATATCTTTAATAAATGATATATTAGCTTTTATTAGCCGTATGGACACAGATATACATAAAAAGTTGGAATATCTACAAATATTTGAAATCTCCAGTTATCGACATTGAAGCTCCGGTAATCGACATCCCCAATAATCAACACCCAATTATCGACACTATAAGTTAGTTCAAGGATTTGGGTAAGTAAAACAGGTACTTTATATTAAGGTGGTTACGCAATACTGCATTAAAAATGGCTTGCCCTACTAGGGTATTAAACCAACCTGATAGGATGGTTTCAATAATAATTCGTTCAATTCCAACAATATTTGAAGATTATTTATAGCAATCCATAAAATAAACTATAATTCAAATATATTTCATAGTAATAAAGTAATTGTTAAATTTTTACGGTCACTCTCTTAACGATTTCCTTAAGAATGCTTTATTATTCCCAAGAAGCACCTCATCATATTTATTTGGCTGGCTTTAAAGAAAACGCCTGATGCCTGTGATATTATACTGGATGAAAGTAGAATACACACTGTCTATCCAGTTGTTAGCAAATTTTAAATTTTGATCCTAGTCCTTATTTTCAACTATTACAGAAAAAAGTGTCGATTACTGGAGCGCGTCGATTATTACTCCCCATGAAATTGGGGGAGGCCTATGTCCAGCAGTGGACGTCCTAGGGCTGATATGGTGGTGGTGGTGGTCGATTATTGGTGTCATCACGCTAAGTTGATTCTGATAGACAGTGATATTGAAATAAAGTGACTTTAACAGTAATGTCTTTTGTTTATGACTAGGAAGTGAATGTATAAAGCTAGGAAAAATGTAGGGTACTTATTTGAAAGTATGCATACTTTCTCCAGGAAGAGAATCCACCAGGAATTCCCATATCTTAATAATCTATTCTTAGGTCTGGTCGGCCGGCAACAAGCCGAAATAACATTTTAATATTCCAAATCAAACAGCAATTGAACGAAACTCGTTATCTTGCGTGAGTGAGATAACATTAAAGCCAGCCTTCGACGAGAACGTAACCAGTCCTCATACCGGCTCGGTGCGACACGCGCGCAAATAGTAACAAATAGAGAACCATGTTCCCATTACGTCGAATTGTTGCCAATAAGGTGCGTTTAAAAAGTTTAATTTAAAAAATAAGTTGCGTGTAACTAACTGTTGCCCATGTTTTTGTGTTTCCTTTTTCGAATGTGTGTGTTGGTTGTGAAATGGCCAGTAATATTACTGAATCTTTTTTTCTGGTGCTTATTACATACCTACGATAATATAGAGGGTATTATGTGTTTAAGAATGAGGTTTTGAAAACAAAAAGTTGACTTGATCATGCTAAGTACCTAATTCATATCTGCTTGTACCTACTATTGTCTTGTGTTGAATGGATGAGATAAAAAAGTAGATAGGAAGGTGTGTCATGTTGATATTATGATTATCATTAATGTCATTACTTAAGTATAATAATTCTGGGCAGCTATGGTACGAATGATGACATTTGATGATTCTAGTAGATATTAGATTGGACTTTCAAGGTGAGTTGGAGTAAAACGGCCGTAATGGGATGGTGCGGAGAGTGCTAAGATTTAAGGACTAATAACAACTTCTAGTCTATCGAGATTCAAGAGTTCAAAGTCTATAAATATTAGTCTATTGTAGATAGGAGTTTCCCCTCTTGCCCTAACTCCTACCAAGAGTACGATGGAAGGTACCTATACGTATAGCAAACTAATTTCATGGACGACCTTCGAGTGCCGACGTGGCACCATTAGGATGATGATTATTGAGGACATAGTATCTAATAGTATGCTAAGCACGAGTTGCTTGTCAAACGACTCCGAACCGAACAATGTACCAAACACACAACCACTCAGACGTGGTCAGTGTCGATTACAATCCATAAAAAATCATTAGACAAGTCAGGCACTCGTAGGTTGTTTAAATTGATGTTATTGTTACTTAAGTATCTACCTATTAGGTATTTACTAATTAGAGCAAAGTAAATCCTTACTAAACTCCTCTCCAGCCAGTGTGTCCGCTCACAGAAACTCACAGATTAAAGTAGACGGGCTCATTTTATTGCGAAGATTGGTGTTACTATGCCTATATATGTTGAAAACTCCATCTCCAATCTTAGACGTATTATCAGGCATTTATCATATAAGTAACAAATAATATTATCTAACTATTTATCTGTGAGGCCCTGCATATCGCACAGAATTTAATAAGGTACATAATATTAATTTCAGACTAGCTATATACTTAACATCCATGATCCAAAACTTAGTTACTTATAAAGTAGACCCATCGCATTACAGACGTTACACGTGCGTTGTGTGTGTATACAGCTTTATTGTTTTATGGCATCTCGCCCAGGCCTAAAATTGACCATTAAACCAGTTCAGTAACTTTTTTTACAGATCCTGGAGCAATGGCGCGCTCCCATGGTCGCGGCAGCCAAAGCGCAAAGCTTCTCAGACGCCGCGCCTCAGAGGCCTCTATCCGTTCTGACAGAAGAGGAACTGACCATGAAAGAGACAAGTAATTTTCCATCGTGCCTAGAGCACCCAATTTGTGCCGGTTAACGACTGGTTACAGGACTGGTTGCACTAAAAAGCTATTTTCTCGTTTCTGGGAAAACAAGAACACATATTTCTAGACATACAAAATGTGTAAATCTTAAGCCGGGTCCGCAGCGCCATGTTTTTCATGTTTGCAAACATCTAACATGTTTTTCGAATACAAAACAGGCGTGGCCTCAATGTTAACGCGAGTCCGCTGCACCAAAAATCTAACAAAATATGTTAGATATTTGCAAACATGAAAAACATGGCGCTGCGGATCCAGCTTTATATGAGCAAACTTTAAATGGTAGTTAGTATAGGACCTAAAGAATATAATTAGTTAACTTGTAAATGTTGAAAATTGCAATTTAAAAAACAATTATAATTGTATATATATAATTGATGACCAGTTTAGCCTAGTTGGTAGTGACTCTGCCTCCGAAGCTAGAGGTCCCGGGTTCGAATCCCGGCCAGGGCATTTATTTGTGCATTTTTCACGGATATTTGTTCTTGGGTCTTGGATGTTTTCTATGTATTTAAGTATGTATTTATCTATATAAGTATGTATATCGTCGTCTAGTACCCATAGTACAAGCTTTGCTTAGTTTGGGACTAGGTCGATTTGTGTAAGATTGTCCCCCAATATTATTATATGTATTTTCCGCTCACGGGACAATGGTGTCCCGGACCTTTGGAAGGCGTGCGCGGAGCCGAAGTACCGAGGTACCGAAGTACCAACCGAGTACCACATAGCCAACACGTAGAGGCCCTTTTGACAATTTAATGAAATGCAAGGGGTACACCGAGCGGATGCTGTCCCTGCCCGTGTCATGGGACGCACACAGAGACAGCACCCGCCAGGGTGTACAGGAACTATTGCTGGTTGATGGAATCTAAATGAACCGGACTATTGGGTGAATATGATGGACTAATGGCTGGGCTATTGAATGAGACAACTGACGTCTACCTAATAAAACTGTCTCACATTTTTATCTCAGGCAGACGGTGACTCGCCCTCTGCTAGATGGGCCCTATAAATAGCGACATTAAAAATGGCCTAAGGGCAACACCGGTGCAGAGGGCTGGGGGTAGAGAGGTGGCACTGGACTTTAAACATATAGCCAACTCGCCACTTAGGTGACCACATCCACCCCCGAGCAACAGCTCTAGCGACTCCACTCTGGACAGCCGGTTAAGGCAAGCCAGAGGCGGGGGGCCTGTTCATACAACCAACCTACAGGACACCCCCAGGAGCACTCAGGTACATAGGGTCGCTGCTCCCTAACAGCTCGCCACAAGCTGCCCTATGTTGACTGACTGCACTGGAAATCCAGTGGGCGATGGGGTCGTCACATCCCTACGCCAATACAACGCGACGGAGGGAACTCTGTCAACATGAGCTCTCAGGGGGGGGAGGATGCCCCACTGGGGCCACTGGTTGGCTACGGTGCCTCCCCCGATTGGCGTCGGCTTCTGAGGGGCTTCTGTTTCGTGAAGTGCTGATAGGGTGATCTTGGGAGTCTGTTGTGATATTTATGTCGCGCATACTCTTAGGAAGGGGGGGTGGGTCGAGAGGGCGATCCATCTATCCCCGCCTCTCTACCTGGGGGGGGGTTAAACTTTCTGGCCCTTCGGGTAAGTCCAGTGAAGTAGGTAGAGGGGTCCGTGCTGCCTGCGGTAACATCCATATATAATAAATAACTCGGCCCGCAATATATCGCAAAACATGAACGTTAATGCTTGTTGACAAATCGGTTTATAAATACTTATACTATAAGTCTTATAGTTATCACTAAATGTTTAAGAATCGTCCTGAAACCTTAAAACGAAACGACCTGTTTCTGCAAACAGCGTTCATTTAATGATAGTTGAAGGATAGCGATAATAATAATAATCTATAGCAAAACAAATTTAAGTTAGGTATATTGTGTATTTTATTGTTTTTAGGGTATAAATACATGATTCTTGACGAAAGCTTCAAAATAAATAAAGATTTAAAAAAATGTGGGTACAGGAAGGTGATTATTCCGAATATATCTTCGCGAAATTTGTTTATTGGTACCTACCTACTAACCTACCGTATTCCTAGTACTTACACGTAATCGAATAGGTATTAATTTATTAGTATCAACTAGAAAGGTTTCCTCAATTTGTGAAATACTTAACCAGTATTCGCCGTTTACCACGACCACACCACGACGTCAGTTAATTACTTACGTACGAGAAGCATTGATTAGTTTATGTGTTTACCAAAGTAAATAAATACAATAAACAAAGGTCCCGGGTTCGAATCCCGGCCAGGGCATTTATATGTGCATTTTTCACGGTTATTTGTTCTTGGGTCTTGGATGTTTTCTATGTATTTAAGTATGTATTTATCTATATAAGTATGTATATCGTCGTCTAGTACCCATAGTACAAGCTTTGCTTAGTTTGGGACTAGGTTGATTGTGTAATATTGTCCCCCAATATTATTATTATTATTTGTATCTCCGTTTTTAAATTATTATTAATTTTTAAGAAAAAAAAACCGACTTCAATGGGGGAGGCCGGTGAAAGATTATTATACTTAGATGGTGCACTCTTAGATTCCATACAAACAAAATAATTTTTAAAAAAACCAAACCGACTTCAATGGGGGAGGCCGGTAAAAGACTATTATACTTAGATGGTGCACTCTTAGATAGATATACAATAAAATAAAAATGGCTATAAGTATGTTTATAATGGTAGAAGACTAAGTACCCTCAATTCCTCATGGAATCATGGAAAAAACTTGCTTGCTTGACAAACAAAACGAAGAGAACAAATCGCCAAACGTGAACTACGCGTCGTTGAAGAGTTCCGTTCTGATCATCATCAGCAGTTCCACTTCATCAAATGTCACTTTTATGAATGAAAATGCTTGATTAGTTCATGAAAATACTAAAATCACTATTTGTGTGCCTTTCACATTTGAGGAGTTCCCTCGATTCCTAATGGATCCCATCATCAGAACTCGAGCGTGACAAAATCAATCGTGAAAATAGAACTTGCTTAACAAACACAGCTAGGAGGACAAATCAACAAACGTGAACTTTTCGTTGTTGAAGAGTCCTGTTCTGATCATCATCAGCAGTTCTACTTCATCCAATGTCACATTTTTGGATGCAAATGCTTGACTTGTTGATAAAAACACAAAAATTACTATATGTTTGCCTTAAAGATTTGAGGAGTTCCCTCAATTCCTCATGGATCCCTTCATCAGAACTGCGTTTTGACAAAAACGGGACCAACTTGGATATATATACTTACAATCAAAAAAAGAATTTTCCAAATCGGTTAAGAAATGACAAAGTTATGGAGTAACAAACATTAAAAAAAACATACTAACGAATTGATAACCTCCTCTTTTGAAATCTTGAAGTCGGTTAAAAATTATCATATTTCGACGGCTCGTCTTGAGTACAGTAGGTACCTATTTAACTGACTTCCGCCAGATTTTAACCTATTACGTAAAAACCAGTAGAAGATATTTAAATATAAGTATATTTATATATAACTCATAATATTGTGATAATTTATGTTAATTAGATATAACACATACACACACACACACAGCGCACCCCCAAGTCAATAAAGGTCGGCAACGCACTAGTGATTCCTCTGGAGTCGCAAGTGTCCATAGGCTACGGTGTCTGCTTACCATGAGGCAGACCGTAAGCTTGTTTGTCACCATCTTAGTATAAAATAAATATTTATAAAAAAATATGTAAAAAACAAGGTAGGCTCGACTACCACGCCCAAAACTCAAGCGTCTTTAAAAATATACAATAGTACATTACTACAGAGGCCGGGACGAAAGGGGTTGCCGGCCGAAGACATATAGACGGCCCAGCGAAGCGAGGTCGGATAGGTCTCAGGCTGGCAACCCCATATTTCCCGCCGAGGTATGTATAGTGCTTTTCTCAAACATGCAATGAAATAAACAACAAAAAATCAAAGTTTTATTTTTAATACGCATAGTGGCAGAATGTCATGATGCCTGTGCCACAAATTTATGTGGAATGGAAATTAAAAAAGAGGACTTTGCCGGCCTAGGCGTGCAACATTTGTATGAAATTGCATTAACGACCTTTTGTCCTAGCCGCACCTGAAACGTCATACTTCGCAGCCTATTATAAGGAACATAACATCAATATTTCATTGCATGTTTGAGAAAAGTAGATTTATTTACTTCAAATCGCCTTATCTTTTTCGTTTCTTTTATAGTTCTGTCAGATACCATATCGTTAAAAAATATACAATAACATTCCACCTTAATCTTTAATGATATTGGTTACCAACTAAAAATTACTGAAAGACCTGACCACGGGGGGTCACGTTTCTCTGCAGCTGACTGCTGTACAGTCAAAAGCAAAAGTAGATGTTCATTTTAGTACCTTGTCACTTTCACTACGAGTACTTTGACGCATCTCAAAAGTTAGCTAACCTAACCGCAACCCTACCTAAGTTTAACCGAAATTGTTATGCTAAACTGATACATGTACCTACAAATCGTTGAATAAATGTCTTATTATTATTATTAAAGTACTATCATCTACATTTGCTGTTGACTGGACGTAAGTAACAAAATTATTTATTTCTTCTGGAGATCACGAACATTTAATTATGAATTATAAATTTATATTTTTTTATTCTACAAATACACTACCAGAGCTAGGTGTATCAGAGTAATATCAAGAAAGCGATAAGAGTTGGTGCTAAATGACACTGTGTTAGGTAACAAATACTTTAATAAAATGTGTTGCTTTGTTTTTTTAACCTATAATATGTTTTGTTTTAATGTTTATTTGGGCACAAACGGTACAATCGTTCTTAATTAAAGTATCAGTTACATATATCATAAACCAGCAAAGCTGCCACAACTTAATACTACATACAAGTTAAAAGAATACGGAATAGCAATACAGAAAAGAAGAAACATTTTTCGGCATTAAATAACATCTTAAATAAGTAATTATGCTGCGTTAGTAAACTAATAACAAATACAAGGTACATACATTACAGTGTATCATACATTCAAGGCGTTAAATATTTCATGCTTAAACTTATCCAATCTGAGGCTAAATATATCAACATGTGAGAAATTATTGTTATATGACTTACAAGTTCTAATAAAGAAGGAGTTTGATATATATTTCTTTCGAGTGAAGGGAATATGAAAGAGTTTGTTACTGCGTGTGTTCAATCGAGGAGTCTTATAATTAATTTTACTTGTTAAGTACGGAGAGTCAATTTCATTTCTTATAATTTTGTACAGAAAAATTTGATCTCTCAATGCGCGCCGGCCTTCGAGGGAAACCGTGTTCTCAATGTTAAACGTTAGGTTAGACCTGCAGGCTTTATATTTCAAGTGTAATATTTTTTCAATATTAAATTATTAGGGACACTTATCTATACTAATATTATAAAACAGAAGTGTTTGTTTGTTTGTTTGAACGCGAATCTCAGGAACTACTGGTTCGAATTGAAAAATAATTTTTGTGTTGGATAGTCCATTTATCGAGGACAGCTTTAGGCTATATAACATCACGCTGCGACCAATATGAGCGAAGACGCGGACGAAGTCGCGGGCAACAGCTAGTGTCTAATACAACGTTTCCCACAAAACTGTTATCACGTTTATAAACTACAATGATAATAGTACATTACGATACAAGTGCAGAGAACAGGAAATTCGCAACGAGAGGTGATAAATTGAAACACGACCTAAGGGAGTGTTTTAAAACGACACGAGTTGCGAATTACCTGTTCGCACGTGTATCGTACAACGTTATAAAGTACATATGGCTCTTTAAAGTTTCGACATATGCAAGTAATCTGCTGATTACCGCACTCGTGCGGTAATATAGCACCATATGTACTGTAAATGATACTGGGGAATGTCTGAATATTTTAAAAGTCCTTGATTATTTTTCTAATGGTAGGAATAACCCTCGCCATGAACAGAAAAAAGTTTCAGATTTTTCGGTTGCGCCATGTATTTTTTTTAAATATAAACATTCTATATACTCATAGTCTGCCCCGTATCAGACTACTACGACATTTCTAAGTCCGTTGAATATTAAAAAAAAAACGCCTGCTTGGATCTGTGGTACGCAATGACATTGACAGTTCAAGTCATACGACCAACCTATGATGAACTGTCAATGTCATTGCGTACCACAGATCCAAGCAGGTGTTTTTTTTTTTTATATTCGACGGACTTAGAAATGTATTAGTAGTCCGATACGGGGCAGACGCGAGGTGATATAAAATGTTTGTATTTTTATAAAATATATGGCGCAACCGAAAAATCTGAAACTTTTTTCTGTTAATGGCGACGGTTATTCCTCCCATTAGAAAAATAATCAAGGACTTTTAAAAATTTCAGACATTCCCCACGCAAAGGTACCCAGTGACTGAGCATTGAGCAATCATATGAAAACTTGCTCAAATTGACACGTACCAGCAGCAGCGTATTGATCACTTAACTACATATTGTATACCAAGTTAATTTACCACAATAGGTACACTATTTACTGAAAATGTTACCTTAAATGACTGTAGGTACCTACCTATCTTTACCTTTTATATATTCGACCCAACAAAATTTCTTTTTGGTGAAGTATATAGGTTAGGTTCTTAGAATATTATAGTGCGTGTGGCGTGAGTGCGTCGCGTCATAATAAAATCATCAAATAGATCAAATAAGGGTGGCGCTTATAAATGCCTTACATGCAAGAGGGGCACCTCTGTATCTTTAAAATATTGATGCTGACTGTACATATCTACTTACATAATAAAACTTGCTATTATCATGACAAATATATCTTGCTTCGTCACATTCTTGACATTCTTCATACTTATACGCTCGTTAATAACGGAAACATTTTAATCATTAAATAACGACACTCAAATAAATGGCTCCACCAAAAGTCGAATATAATATCGATGAAAGAGTCCCCACCTCATAATTACAATCAATCACGCGTATCATAATTCAATCGCGGCGAACCACTATTGTTGAAAACATGCATTGCGTCTTATCTTTAAAATAAAATAATACGCATGGATCAACACGTCAGAATGAAGCGATAACGCACGTTGCTCGCAGTGACAGTACGTAATATCATTTGATAATGACCTAAGAAAATAAGATAAAGTTCTTAAGTTTCTTTGTTTCATGAATGTACAATCGCCATGAGATATATCGAAGCAAACAAGGTCTTCGAAAATACCTGAACTAGACCCTATTATCTTGGCGTCAGAGTGCATGTCTGTCTTGAATTCATGCTTGACACTTTTAAACTTTGCAATGAACAAAACATTGATATATAGCCACTAACGAAGTTGTGTGAGATAAAATAAGATATCCAATCGATCTATAGCCGAAGGCAAACCTCTATGTCCTCTAATAGATCAGCCGAACCTTAGGTACCTACCATACCAAATAGCACACACTGAAAATTCACCAATCTTCTTACAGAAATACAGAGCGTAGCTAAAATAAAAACATACATTACCCATGCCTACTACGGTGCAAAACTTACTGTTATATCTCCAAATCCGGTTCGAAGGACCACATTTTTTTTACTTTATTTTTAATATCGCACCTGCGTTCTTAGTTTCTGACCATGGCCTTCAAAATATTGGGTTAAGCAAGAACCTTTTGTTTACAGTCAGAAAGCTGGCAACTGAACAAATAGCGCCGCTAGTCAAGAAGATGGAGGACGAACACAAAATCGACGATGGCGTCAGACAGCTATTGTTTGATAATGGGGTGAGTATCAAAGCATTTAAATTGCACAAGTAGGTCAAAATACCAATAAAACGATAATTGCTCTGCTGATGCGTTTTAGTCACACCAGCGAATAGTATCGCAAAAAAACGATAAATAAATAAATCTTAAGCTGGTAACACGATATTCAGAGCAACGTGATATTTAACATATAATTGACAGCTTACTTGATTAGTAATATTACTACCATGTAAAGAATTAGCAAAAGTTGCTAGTGACATATTGGCTGGGTCAACTGTAACCACTGTTCTCCAAAGTGGCGCTTCCATGAATAGGGTCATGTGTCATACAGTGGATCACTTTTTTTCCAAGACCCATAGCTTCGAAACAAATAATCATAGGATGTTGATATTAAGGGTGTACATAGTTAAATTTAATCTATTTCACATATTTGTTATTAGTTTTTTGATATAGGCTATGGGTATATTAATAAATGTGTTTTTTTTTTAAATCAGAAATGAGCCACTGTGTACGATGGGGTCGAAACACTGGCTCGGCCTAATTTATACAGTGGTTCGGGGTGGTACACAGTGGATAATTTCGGGTTACTAAACAGAAATAATACAATTGTATTCATAAATCAATCAGTCTCACTGTTTATTTATCATTATAATTCTTAACAACTAAAAACTTAACGACTTATTGTAGTCAGTCACAATATGGCAGGATATACAATTTAAAAAAATGATTAGGTACTTTCTTCTTCATAAATTCTTATAACAAAAATAAACAACAAAGAAAATAAAACCGTTACTTTTTGGTTTTGTCAATATAAAAAAGTAATTACTAATCAACTTAAAATCACAGCTTTGGTGAAAATAAACATTATTTTTAGGCACTTTAGAGATCAAAATAATTCAGCACATGTTCAACTGAGATAAATCAATGGGAAAGCAATAATAAGATTGCTGCCGTGTTGTACTGCCACCAATTGCAGGTTTAGGCAAAATCAACTTAATATCATCTTCATTCACATTTGCGAGATCTGGGACTGCAGGAATGTGATATTTATTACCATTTTTCTTCCTCAGGAAACTAATGTAACATTCTAAGTTCTTGTTTCTTTGTTCCAGAATCTTACCAATGTAATAAATCACCTTCTTTTTTGTCGCAAATCTGACTAACACGTATTCACCCTCCCTCGGCAATCTGGGTAATGGCTTCTTCAAGTCATTTTCAGTCACACCTATATTGTTATTTTCTATCACATCTTCTACTATCCACTCGTCTTCATCTGATTCTTGATATGGAACTTTAAAGTCTTGCTCTTCTTCATCTGAATCACTCTGAAGTACTCGCTTAACGGCTTTATTTTTCTTTGTAATTTTTTTATGTGTGTAATGTTTAAAGTAGTCCTTTAAAATTTCTTCCTGCTCCTCATTAAAAACTTTGTTTATTTCGTAATTGGGCACTAACCGTATGGTTTCCAAATCACGAGAAACCGCCGATTTTAAATTGTAGCGCCTAAGGGTTGTGAAGGGTATTCCTGACAATTTAGATGCTTGCCGCACGCTCATCCCTCTGCGAATTCTTTGCAGTGCCTCCTTCATATCTTCTTTAGTGTGGGCGCCAATAGAACGCGGCTTTGGCAGCCGAGGCATCCTAAAAAGAAATGCATGCTCATCACATAAATAACTATAGGTATACTCATATTCTAACAGTAAAATTCAGAAATACCAAGTATAACCCTGATTTTAATGTGTATTAAATTTTATTACACAGTGGATCATACAGTAGATTTAGTACAGTACACAGTGGTTCATTATCCACTGTGTACCCCTGCGAGTTGCTCCACTGTAGATTAACACCGCTATTTTGAAAACATTTACATGTTTCGAGAAATGTAGTACCTATTTTCAGTTGCAATTTACGCCTCTGCCTCCCCAGTTAAGCATATATTGCGAAAAAAAATACAATGGGTATGAATGGGGAACACTGCAGTTACAAAAAAACAAATAAAACTTACTTGAATCCAAAAATTTGGGCCCTTCAAACGAAAAATCCTCCTCTCACAACAACCTTGCAGCGCACACGCCACCAGACTGGTTCGTTCGTGCTCATGGACCGAGAGCTATCGTGAAGTGACGAAACGGATGAAATATAGCTATCCTTTTCTCGCAATTTATGTCTGCGCCACTGTTCCCGACCGCGCCACTGTATGACACATGACCCTACAATTATTCTTTATTATTTACATACAAAGTTAAATATATCATCTGTTATCAACTTATCACAAGGGCATATTTTCTATAAACTATAACCCTGTATTACTCCCAAGTACCTAAACACATTCAGTCAGACGTGATTAACTCTTTATTTTCCCCAGCTTATGGGCATCGAAACCCCAACGGAATACAGCGGCTCTGGCTGTGGATTCCTTACCATGATGCTGGTGGTGGAGGAGTTATCTCGAGTGGACCCAGCCGTGGCTGCATACGTGGATATCCACAACACGCTGGTCAACTCGCTCTTCATGAAGCTGGGCACTGAGGAACAGAAGCAGAAGTACCTCACCAAGCTGTGCACCGAATATGTAAGTTTAACATGGTTCTTTAGGAGTTACCAACGGTCTCATTATTACGAGATACCAAAGCATTTTGCATTCATTCCGTTTTGCATTCATAAAATCAAATGGCATAGGCAGAAACCCAAACTGACCATAACCGAAGACGAATAAATGACAATTAGGTACTCATATCTGCGCATGTGAATGTGCACCACATGTGCACAAATACATGCGGATCTCAAGAATCTGGGTGTTTAATGTGTTACTGTACCCAAAAGGCATGCCTACAGAAACTGCAACTGACCGCAAAAACGTTGTAGACTATTACTTATTCTGTGGTTGTTGTATAGTTAATAATTTTATAGTCTGGTGTGTTTAAATAAGATCGATGATAAAGTTATCCTGTAGCATGCTTATGAGCCTAGTCAACTACAGGAAAACAAGCCAAACTTACACGGTGACTGGTCAGTTGATGAGTTAATTCAATAATCCCTCCCAAGTCATTGCAGTTTTACGGGGAGATTTATTATGAAATATTGGGGTCATATTAGGTTTTGAGTATAACTCCGATAACTACTCACCGGCGTATCTCAAATAAAATAACGCAAGTCGATGATTTATATTTTCATTCACAGGCCGGCAGTTTCTGCTTAACAGAACCTACTTCGGGCTCTGACGCCTTCGCCCTGAAGACCGTGGCCAAGAAAGATGGCGACCACTACGTCATCAACGGCTCCAAGATGTGGATCTCCAACTCGGACGTTGCTGGCGTGTTCCTGGTTATGGCTAATGCAGATCCCTCCAAGGTAAACATTGAAAGGGTCAATCTGAATATTAATGGAGCCTAGAAAGCTAGCTATCTTAACTTCCACGATTTTTTTTGTGATATTTTCCGGTGCAGCAGTTCTTTGTCGTTTTGAATTGTTTATGGATTTTCATGATTTGCTCCACGAAACGACAGAATATTTTACATTTCTGGTAGGAATGCGGCACTTCTTCATGGATTAGACGATCTATAACTACACTAACATTCAATTTGAGATAATGTATGGCCAAGACTGGTCAAGTTTTGTTGACAGAGTACAAAGTTAATCCGATAGAATTCTAGGTAGGTACATACATAAGAGCAAAATGTTACATCACATGTTTTTAAACATTACTGTGATAATGTTGACTCGGTCAATAGAACTACGATAACGTGATACGTAATGAGACTGATAAGGAAGTCATTAACTTTAAAATGTACAAATAAGTTATACAAGATAGCGCATTTCAAAGGGCTTATTGGAAAAAGGTTCATAAGAAACATAATGTACTTTTGAATTCTAAAATTTGTATCAAATATATTATTAACTACATTTTAAAAAGGTGCAATATGAAATGATTTCTGATGGGATAGAGACAAAAGTAGGTATCTGACATTCTATAAAGGCTCTAGTGCCAGTAGCGTAACAACGCCGGCGCTTTCTCGTGGACGATCTAACATACCTGCTATCTTGAAATAACAAGAAGCTAAATTGCAACTTCCAGGGTTACAAAGGCATCACCTGCTTCATAGTAGAGCGCGACACACCGGGCCTATCAGTAGCGAAGCCTGAGAACAAGCTCGGTATCCGCGCGTCTGGCACTTGCATGGTCCACTTCGACAATGTCAGGGTGCCTGAGGGGAATATCCTGGGAGAATATGGACACGGGTAAGGATCATTAATTAGGTAATCTAAGTTAACGTTATGGGTAAGACATGAGAGTTGGATGAAGAGCAGCTACTAGGATAAATAAAGCCACGACCAGTAAGCTGAAATAGCTTAATGAACTTCGACATCCTGGATGAATTGGTTGGTGGTTAAGAACCAAAAAAATCAAAATCAAAATTTTTATTCTGCAAATAGGCCACAAGGGCACTTTTACAAGTCAACACGTGAATTATACAATTACATAAATTGTAAAATAATAATAATTATGTTTTCAAAACAGAATTGCAGAATTAAAAAAAGTAGACAATAATAATTTTTTTTTTTTTTTATTCTTTAATTTTTACCTGGGGGTTTTAGCAAATGCTACGCCACCCCCGTAATACAGGTTATCATATTATATACAAGCTACAATAATAATAATAATGATTTCAAAACTATACTGATTAACAAACTTACAATATTTAATTAAAATAAACTTACAATACATTATATATATATATATATAAAAAAGTGACGTATATATACGGTATCTGTCCGAATACACAATAGTACATTACTACAGAGGCCGGGACGAAAGGGGTTGCCGGCCGAAGACGCGAGGCCGGATAGGTCTAAGGCGGGCAACCCCTTATTTCCCGCCGAGGTATGTATAGTGCTTTTCTCAAACATGCAATGAAATAAACAACAAAAAAAAACAAAATTTTATTTTTAATACGCATAGTGGCAGAATGTCATGATGCCTGTGCCACAAATTTATGTGGAATGGAATTAAAAAAGAGGACTTTGCCGGGCTAGGCCTGCAAGATTTGTATGAAATTCCATTAACGACCTCTTGTCCTAGCCGCACCTGAAACGTCATACTTCGCAGCCTATTATAAGGAACATAACATCAATGTTTCATTGCATGTTTGAGAAAAAGTATATACCTACAATAAATTTAATATCTTAGAGATGTACTTATATATGATCTTTGAGCGTCCATTATTCCTAAGTCCTTAGAGATGTACATGGTCTCTAAGCGTCTAAATAAAAATAAGTAGTAAATGAAAATAGCACTTAAGTAATTTCCACCACCCCATTATTTCTCATGGTTACCCATGTAACCGTACGGTGCATTGGGAAATATTGTGATTCCTTTTACAATTTGTGTTAGAAGAATGGATGGGGTCATAGCATGTAGTCTCCCTTCCTAGTTTATTTTTAGGTTCTACTTGCTGCTCTGGAATCTAAACTCAACGTACTGAGTGCCCTCATGACTGCTGTGCTACCAAAATTAGTCTAGGTACAATCATAGAGAAAATAAGTAAGAATAGAGAGCTAACTCCATATGACTTCATACATCATTTTTTTTACTTATTATTTCGTAGTCGACATCTAGCGTCAAATAGCGGAATTATCAGTATTGCTATTCGGCAATAGATGCCGTGACGAACGAACAATCGAATGCTCAACCATTTTTAGCTAATATTAATACCGGATTAACCGGAACTCTGTTTTGAACTCATTCTGCTTTAAATATTAGTATTAAATTGTTGAGAAATACACTTTTCGTCAGTAGCGACATACGTGACATCTAGTATCTTTATAGCAGTACTGATAATTCCGCTATTTGACGCTAGATGTCGATTACGAAATAATAAGTAAAAAATGATGTATGGAGTTAGCTCTCTATGCTTACTTATTTTCTCTATGGTATGGTGGTATGGTGGCACATTTACAGTGAGGTGAAAGGCGATTGCTTTTTTTATGAAATAGGAAGCAAACGAGCAGACAAATCGTCTGATGGTAAGCGATTAGCGCCGCCCATGGACACCCGCAGGCCGCAACACCAGAGGGGTTGTAATGTAAGTGCATTGGCCGGCCTATAAGATGACAGCACGCTCTTTTCTTGAAGGTTGTTTGTATTTAATCTATTGCGGGTGTATCTAATCTATGAACTGGCAGGAGCTAGGAGGCCCCCATGGAGGTCACAATAGCCCTTGATCAGCCAATGCCATGGGACCAATAGGAAAGAAATAACCTGGACTTATTTGAACGTGTATTTTCTCTACTTCAGATACAAGTACGCCGCTGGTTTCCTGAACGAGGGTCGCATTGGCATCGCGTCGCAAATGATCGGGCTGTGCCAGGGCTGTATGGACGCCACTATCCCATACACTTTGGACAGGAAACAGTTCGGGAAACCAATCTATGCCTTCCAGGTGAGAGTAAGAGCCAGCTAACCATAAAGGGCATTAGCACACTGGCGATTTGCAAGCACGCAAACCATTGACATGGCGATAATGGCATTTACCCCCCCATGAAATAGAGGAAGGCCTATGTCCAGCAGTGGACGTCCTTCAGCTGATATGGTGGTGGTAGCGGAACGGAACCATTGAGTGTGCTCGCAGCGTTAATGCCACGGTTGCGTAGCAAGCTGCAGAAATTAAGGGCCGCTGATATGAAATACTTCTGTGCCTCACTGACCACTATGACATTCGAAAGAAAATCTCGGGATACAACAAAATAGGCTCCATCTTGACAAATAAATTTTAATAATACGGTATTATTTTAATTTTCAGGGTATTAGCTACCAAATAGCACATTTGCAAACCCAATTGGAGGCCGCTCGCCTTCTGACCTACAACGCTGCAAGGCTAAAGGAGAACAACTTACCGTTCGTTAAGGAGGCTGCTATGGCCAAATATTACGCTTCAGGTACTTAACTACTTACCTATTGCCAAAAAATATAACCACCGAAGTCTAATGTGAAAAACCCTTCATGATGCCTGCGTTTTCATAACAGCTTAGAAGGGCACCTAAGTACTTACTATCAGTCGCATCAGTGCAGATAGGCGAGGACCAAATTTTTGGACCTTCGTTAATGCATTTAATTCGACTAAAATTTTATTGTTTCCACTGTGACACGAAAATTAGTCATACAATTTTATATGGGTAAATTTAGGATTGCAAATTGCAACAGAATCAAATAAATTGTAGACGGATCAAATACCTAAGTAAACGATATGGTTCAAAAATTTGGTCCTCACCCAGATGTCTTCCCTGCTCATAAAACGAAGTAGATATCAGTAGAATACATTACACAGATCCATATATTATCCCAGAATATATATTGACCGAGTGAGCGAAGCGTCTCCGCTTCAGCTACGGCAAAAATGCTTTCGTATGTCTGGCTATCTTTTGCAGGTGGCATTTTTCAACCAATTCTCGTGAAATTTTGTGAACAGGTCAGGTTCGATACGTAAATGGATTTTTTCAAACGAAGAATAGAGTCTAGACCTTCGTTTGTCGATTCGGTTCTAGAGTTCACAGAACTACTAGTTTAAAAAAATCTAAACCATTCAACAAAAGTCATCAACTCAAATGCATCAACTGAACGTTCAATTCCAGAAATCGCCCAAACCCTAACCTCCAAGTGCATAGACTTCATGGGCGGCGTCGGCTTCACGCGGGACTTCCCTCAGGAGAAGTTCTTCCGCGACGCCAAGATCGGCACCATCTACGAGGGCACCAGCAACATGCAGCTGCAGACCATTGCCAAGCTCATCGAGAAGGAATACACACAATAAATATACAATAAACAGTAGAAACGCCCTTTCAACTTGAATTACCTGTATTTCCCTCTTAAATAGTGCGCTAGGCCCCGTGTCCGGTGATTGCAATACAGCCATGGCTAAAATGTATTTGAAGAAAGAAAGAAAATACATTTATTAAACCTTTGAACATCAAGAACATATAAAGTGGCCGTGTGTCGTCGTGCCCACCACGCCAACAACCACTAAAAAGGTCGGAGTGAAGGTGTACTTTGATCATGAAAAAAATCTATTATTCATTGTTTTTATTGGTTTAAACGTTACACATCAATTTTTGATAACTTGGCGTCTGAGTGATCACTTCATTCAAATATGAAAGCGTTCAAAGGGTTAACGTCTTCGTTATCAGACGACGCTAATAAAGGCGCCACTCAGCATAATAGAACGGAAAACCGCGACGCTGGTTTTCAGTGGGGTCCTGGCTTAAATCTATCGAATGATGACACAGACACAAACAACATAAAAGAAAGAGAAAAAAAATCTATTAGGGTCAGGTTGTCAGTCCTGTCAACTGTAAAGAAATTCAAAGAAAAACTTAGCGAAATGGGCGGAGAATTCATTTCCTTGACTGTACATAGAAAACATCTGTGACTCAGAAACAAAAAGGTTTTCATGCTCATCCAAGAAATATTTGCTCTGACCGGGATTCGAACCCAGGACCTTCAGCTTCACAGGCAGAGTCACTAACCACTAGGCTAAATCGGTAGGACAGATTATGTAATTGATATATTATTAAATAAAAGTGTTTTAAGTATTCAGTACTTGAAAATAAGAATTGTAACAAAAACTATTTACTATTATTACATTGAGTGATGAAAGTTCTTACTTTTCTTCTTCACTGTTGATGGATAAAATTAAAACACATTATATGGTAACTATAATTTATTTACAGTTAAGTATACATGATTAATCTTGCAATGCTGACTAACAATAAATAACAAAAATTTACTAAAGAAGCCAAGAATGACATTGGTTTCTCATAATAATCTATGTCTATTTCTAAACTTCACTTCGACTCGAATAAGTTCTTAGTTCATGGCAGTTAGGGTTTTGGGTCATGTGGAAGTTTGAAGCCAACCATTCTAGCTGTCTCCTCAACACTTCTTTCACCCTTTCCCTTGAATTCTGTATTGATTTCCTTGTATCTCCTTGAGTGGTGAAGATAGTCATAATAACTTCTCGCTTTGAAATGCATCTCATCAATAGCTTTACAAAGCTGCTGGTCGGTCACCTGGTGTTTACGGTACTGGCTCAAAATATACTGAGCCATTTGATTGTCCGTTAACTTTTTTGTCGAGCTCTGCTTACGGATTTCAGACAACAATTGCCGTAGTGTCACAAGAACGGGCTTTGATGTTATAGATGCCATGGTCACACCTTCAAACAAATTAAATGTTTAACTTTTTGACCATAAGAGAGGTTATGAATTCTTCTGTATTTTCATAATCTGGTTTGTCACCTCTTGTCCAATCTATATCCAATTTTTTTAAATTTGGAAAATGATGAATAGAAGTATCATTGAAAATATCAGTATAAATAAAATTGTTCTCTAAAGTTATTTCTGATACATAAGGGATTATTTGCTCAATGAAGGGAAGAGTTTGTTTTAAAATTCTGTTTGGTTGATTTTCTACCAGTGAGGCAAAACTATTGCAAATTAAAATGCAGTTTTCTAATTCAGGGCCCCAGTTAGTCCAGAGAAAATTATTAGTTAGTTGTTTAGGACAATGTGGTAAGTACAAAAGAGTAAAGTCCTGTTTTGATATTACATAACCTCCCTCTGTATTCTCCGGTATAATTTGTAGCCCTAACTGACTTAATATGTCACATTCACTTTTAAAAAATACGGGATCATGTACCAGGAGCTCAGAACAGTTGAAGAAGTCTTTGAGACACAGTAACAACGCGAGTTGGTATCTTGAAATGTTACAATCTCCAATGTGGCCTAGCCCGAAACAAACAATCCTTTCTAGTTTTCTGCTACTCAATACTGTACTCACAGATTCAATAACGTGTTTCCAATAATCAGAGGCTCTCAAATCATCCGCTGCTGATTGTATTCGTCTGAAAATAAATATAATACACGTAAGTACATAACATTGAAACCTAACCTCAAACATCTCACTTTCATTCAATACATTACTTGATAGCTTTGTCGACGTCGATGATAATTTCCTTTTCTTGAGATGTTGAGTCTTTCGGAGGTATTTTTGTTTGTTTATTTTTGGAAAAACGTTTGGAAGAAACTATTTGAAAACCATCGCTGTCAACTTGACGTCTTGACATTTTAAAAGGGTTGAGGCGTTTTTCCGGTTTTAACTTCTGTTGCGAATCAATCTAACATGCTTTAGTTCAAGTTCAAGATAAATTAGCTGTTCAACTTTGATATTATGATAAATATAACTGTCATGTCGTATTTTAATTACAAGGGTACTTCGCGTTTTAGGAATTGCATTGTTTCTGGTCTTTAATGTTATCCAACACAAGATATTTGCTTCATACAAGTATGTGTTTGATACTTGAAATACGCCTCATTCTCCATCGTTCCTTTTCCTGCCTTTCTGAAATAAAACTTTAAAACTTTTGCTGCAGCCAAACATTAAAATATGAAACTATCCATTAGTTCTGGATCTGACCACAGGGTATGGAGCTTTTTAGGGTTCCGTAGTCAACTAGGAACCCTTATAGTTTCGCCATGTCTGTCCGTCCGTCTGTCCGTCCGTCCGCGGATAATCTCAGTGACCGTTAGCACTAGAAAGCTGAAATTTGGTACTAATATGTATATCAATTACGCCGACAAAGTGGTAAAATAAAAAGTGGAAAATAATATTTTATTAGGGTACCTCCCCTATACGTAAAGTGGGGAGTGATTTTTTTTTTCATTTTAACCCTAACGTGTGATATATTGTTAGATAGGTATTTAAAAATAAATAGGGGTTTACTAAAATCATTTTTTGATAATGTTAATATTTTCGGAAATAATCGCTTCAGAAGTAAAAAAAAATGTGTCCCCCCCCTCTAACTTTTGAACCATAAGTTTTAAAAATATGAAAAAAATCTCAAAAGTAGAACTTTATAAAAACTTTGTAGGAAAATTATTTTGAACTTGATAGGTTGAATAGTTTTTGAAAAAATTACAAAAATAATTTCTGAACTAAGTTTGTAATTTAACCGTATAAACAGGTGTTTATTGTACCTGTCATTTCTACAAAATCACAATGAAATGACGTGCTTTCAAAGGTTTTGTGTTTCTGTACTTAATATGTCAACTTAATGTGACGGACGGAAAACTACGGAACCCTACACTGAGCGTGGCCCGACACGCTCTTGGCCGGTTTTATTTAGGGTAGTTTAGTAGGAGTTTTTAAAGTTTTTTTTTTAATCTGATTAGTGAGATTAGTAAGTATTTTTAGTTTTGGGTGAATATCCCCGACACCTCACCTCGTACATTTTCCAGCTGTAAAGTCATACATTGGAGTTTGGAGTCCATACTTTCAGAAGGATATTAATATGCTTGAAAAGGTGCAACGTAGGGCAACCAAGATGGTGTATGGAATACGTAATATGTCATATGCAGAAAGGCTTACCAATCTTGGTTTGACTACCCTGGAGCGGAGAAGACAGCGTGGTGACCTCATAGAAACTATAAGATCTTGCATGATTATTATAAATAAATAAAAATAAATAAATATTGGAGGACAATCTTACACAAATCGACCTAGTCCCAAACTAAGCAAAGCTTGTATGTACTATGGGTACTAGGTGACGATATACATACTTAGATAGATAAATACATACTTAAATACATAGAGAACATCCTAGACCCAAGAACAAAATCCGTGCTAAATGCACAAATAATGCTCGGCCGGGATTCGAACCCGAGACCTCTAGCTTCGGAGGCAGTGTCACTACCAACTAGGCTAAACCGGTCGTCACAGATTATGACCTATCTAACTTAAAGACTGTTTGCAATGAGTAAGAATCATCGTCTAAGAGGCCATAGCTTAAAGATTACTCGGGGATTCAGTACAAGCAATGGAAGCACGTCGGACATTGCATTTTGCCTCACTTCTTTTCGGAATAATTAAATCGAAAAAACCCTCTTACCTTTATGAAAAACTAGAATTTTCAAAAATGCACGTCAGACTGGCTCCCCGCCTTATCTGTCCCAGACACGGAACGGCTTCATTTCGTGGCAGTTTCAAGTATACTGCCACGAAATGCTGGAATAACATTCCACCGCCGATTAGAAATATTACCACGCGTTCTAAATTTAAAATTGAATTTAAAAACATTTATTGTATATTCAAAATCCAATTTAGCCTTCTCGTGTTTATTAAGTTTATTAATTATCCTACCTTTCTAATTCGACTGTTGTTTATTTTTGTCAAAAAATTATTATGTTAATGTAATTTTAGTGTTAATGTAAATGCATTGTTTGCGCAGTTGTGTGGATCGGTCGCGCAACTCATTTTTTTGTCGGGACCCACAGAAAACCAGCGTCGGGACACCTTTTGTGACCCGACACATGCTGAGTGGGCACCATTTTCGCAACTTTAGCATTAAGTTATTTTAAATTGTATATTATAATTTTTAGCAGGGTTGTCGAAATATAGTTATTTGTTATACAAGGGTGCAAAGTTGTATTTTACCCGCGAGTGTGGAATTGAAACACGAGCCAGCGAATGGATTCTATAGTTGAACCACGAGCGGAGCGAGTGGTTCTAAAATAGAATCCTGAGCGTAGCGAGTGTTTCAGCACACGAGAAGTAAAATACAACTTTGCACCAGTGTGTAACACAAAACTTTTCTCCTCACTATAGCGAGGAAAGTGCAACATGCAAAAAAAAACACAGTTCCACAGGCATGATTTTCATCACTGGAATCACAGATTTTTTTACGATATTATAACAGAAAACTCTGAAAGTTGTGTATAATATTTACGCGAGTCGGAGTCGGTGACAAGTTATATTGTATATTTTAGTTGACATTGACAATGATGACATTTCTGACGATGCGTTTCGAAATTGCATCGACTCAACTTGTGCGTTTACAATTATACTCAAAGTCATTATAAAAAAAATGTTACTTATAGAATTTGGTATTTTTTATTAAATTCTCAAACCATTTATTTAATCACAATTCATATCAAACGAACCATTAATATGAGCGTTTTACGTTTTGTTATCTGTCAAAAGCTACTCAAACACGCTCCAAGGTCAAATTACTTTCCCCACTTGTGGATAAAATGCGTTTTTACCCGCTTATTTCAAAGGATAAAAGACGGCTTTCCGAGCTAGTGAGGGGAAAAATATATTACACCATTGCGTTGCGTTGCAACCAGTGGTTTTGTAAATATTAAACAGCTTTTTCAAATCACACTAAGTTTGGCCCTATCCAGGAAACAGCTGAATTAATCCTTCTAAAAGTGTCTCGTCTTCGGGCGGGACCTATTCTACGGAAATACACGAAAGACGCAGAGCAAAGCTCGGTCGCTCAAGAATAGTATTTCCTCTGCATGAAGCCTTCGATGACTGGGTTTTTATTATAGGATCATACCAGTTGTAACGAAAATGGCGTGGATCCGTTAAAGTCGTTAATTGGTATCGCACCCTGACTAGAAATATGTCGGTCTTTTTTTTGATATAACACTTTTCTATTGTCTGAGAAGTTGGCTAATTTTTTACGAAGTTTCGCATACAATATTTTTTATTACTTAATTTTTACACCTATGTGTTTCTAGTGAGAATGCGATATCAATCAATGCCATTTCTGTTACATAAAATAGATCAATGTTTATTGTTGAACTGGAAGATGTTATAAAAGATATTATACATATATTTAGTTTAGTATTACACCCTGCATTTACTTTGTACCTAGCGAAAGACAATCTTCTTCAAATTAAGTAAAAACGCATCGAAATATACGAGAAACGATCGTTCCAATCCAAATCTCAGAACAAAAAAAAAACTAATAATCCGAATTCGATAAAACAGCTAAAATATTGATGGCAAACTTTCGTAAAGTAAAACGCTTGTAAAATGCGATATTGGCTAGTGATTGCGCAAGTGGGGTATGAGGTGATCGGTTGGTTCGTGAGAGCAATGCGAAGTTCGGCCTGGTTGGTATTTATTTGTGCCACGTAAGGCATGTACTGTACGGTACCTGTGCCTTTGTTTTCTCCCGGTCTAAAATCCGTCCCGTCCTTTATGTCGGACTTGCACCGACTAATAACCGAGTCCCCCGATGAACCTCCTCAACTCATTTCGGACAGCTCTGGGATTTCCTCCGGAACGCACCAGTGCCGCCTTAGAGTCATACCTCTGTGGGTCCCACTATCTGTTGTCATGGACGATCGCAGCCCCCAACTGCGACCATCTTCTACCACAAGGGCCCCCTTTTAGTCACCTTGCACGCCAGGCAGGGGATACCGTAGCCGTATTCTATGCCCATGCTACAGGACGCACGGTACCTATGTGCCCTAAAGTAAAAAGGAGCTTTTGGAAACTCCGGATTTCTTACAAAAAAATATTTTTTGATAAAAGCATATTGACAACTTTTGGCGCTGCCATTTTTTTTACTACGCAGGGTGCAAACACCTACAGCCGGCCTGATGGCAAGCAGATACTGTCGCTTATGGACATGCGACTCCAGAAGAATCACAAGCGCGTTGCTGACCTTTTATTGACAGGTTCCTCACTTACAACCAACTTTCAACATAGCGCGTCCTCGGGACTCTCGAGAGCATTGGCGACTTACTCACCACCAGGAACCCAAGAAATTCTAAATTTGCCATACCTACATATAACTGGGTTATATTCTTTAACGAAATTTAAATAAACCTAACGCAATATGCGCCCTTCTCTGTCTTCTTAACATTATTACCCGTTTCAAGTCTCGTAACCCTCATCGAAACTATTTCAATTACAAATTTATAAAAATAACACCTCCTGTAGACTTCGGCGTCAAAATGCTTGAATTTCGTATTTGTGATGGTGATGAAGCTCGGATGTTGAAGAATAACAGTAGTATGTTAACTTTGAATATTTTTTAATGCAGAAAACGTTACAATGAGATATAACTAGGCTATGACTACACCACTTGAACACTGATTTTGCAACTTTAAAAGAGCGTAAGTCTATGTGCGCCCGGTAACAGCGAACGGCGAAGAGTGACATGCAAAATTGATGCAGCTGCGTCCCGCGCGCGGCGCCTCACCCCTCGGAGGTCCCGTAGTAGCTTATTTCTTAACACCTCCTTCTATACAAGTACCCGTTACAAGAATGTGTCGATTGTATAACGAAACTGCTGCCGAGAATCCATCATTAGACATTTTTAACAACAGCCTACCCTCTTTCAAAAATAAAATTCAGAATGTTATATGTAAGCTTAAGTAACTGTTCGTATCCCCCTTAACGTTTTATTGATCTAAGTACAATGTACAATCATCCGCCGGTCTCTGGCTACAGTCAACGTGCCAGCTCTTCTTGAGCCTACTGGCATATCTAGAGACGACGGCAAGAGACCGGACGGAATGTCCCTGATTCCGTGGAGACTAGGTAAGGTGCTAGTTTGGGATGCTACTTGTGTAGACACTTTGGCACCTACCCATCTCCACGGAACCAGCAACCAACCTGGTGCGGCGGCCGAAGCGGCCGAAAAGTTAAAAAAACATAAATATAGGGGTCTCGGCACCGAATACAGTTTTGTTCCGTTCGGTGTAGAGACCCTTGGCCCGTGGGGTCCCAGTGCACGTCAGCTCCACAAGGAGGTTTCCAAAAGGCTCGTAGACGCCACAGGGGACCGAAGAGCTGGCAGCTTCCTCGCTCAACGCATTAGCGTTGCGATTCAGCGAGGAAATGCTGCCAGCATCTTAGGAACCATGCCTAGGGGGCCCAATTTTTTAAACATATTTTAAGTTTAGATGATATAGTTTTATTTGATTTGTTTAAATAAATATATTGATATTTATAGTACAATGTAATTATTTTAAATTTAGTTGAACTACATTAAGTTGTCATGTCTTTGTTGTGTTTAACGACTCATTGCTATACTGTTTAACTACATCATACATACATACATACATACCAGCAGATCATTCTGTGCACACATAGCTAGAGTTATGGTCCGGTTCAAATTGTTAATCCTTAGCTTATAAGTCCATAAATGGCTGTAACTTGTTTTGTGAGCCTAATAAATAAAATAAAATAAATAAATATAATGCAAATTAACGTATTTACAGTATTTACACTAAAAGGACGCATTAAGAAAATTCGCAAAAATCACCTCGCGTAAATAATGGACGACTAAGTACCAAAAGCATAAATGAAAAATAAAAAAATAACCTAATAATTGAGTCTTAACTGATTTATTATGAGTAGGATTTGACAACATTTCATTTTTTTAAGCAGGCTTTTTTCCAATGAAATCAAATAGAGGATAAAAAGTTAAGGAAAACCACATTTTTAAATTCTCGATTATATCCCAATTTCATATAAATAAATCAATTTCAAAAGTTCCTCATTCTAAAAGAGAGTAAGTGACAAGTAAGGCGTCACAGCGTAACAAATCATACAGAAGCACTGTTACTAAGACACTAAAGAAAGTGAACTGCTGTTCTTTTTGTGCGCTGTGACTGTCACAATTTCGTAGTAATGACGTCATTACTACGATATGGGCTTTCTTCACATTTTCGTGAATATTTAGAAAACTAATAGCTATAAAAATATAAAAAAAAATTTTTTTAGGGTTTCTTGTTACCAAATTAACGAAATGAGTTAAGACTTCATACTACTATAAATTTGAAATGCTGTCAATTGAGCATATTGGTGCAATACATACAAAATATAAGTATTGCTACCGATACCTATCCGCCATAACTATACTTATATAACTACAGTAACAAACCTTCGTAACTTTACAATGATCTAATTTCAAAATCTAATAGGTAGGGTGGTAGGGTCAACCGATTTGATTCATGGGCCACTTTGTACCTTGTCACAGTGAAAATTAACCTGAAAGCTGCTAGAGATCTCATATCATTGTCACTGTGACAAGGTACGAAGTGGCCCAGAAATCAAATGTGTCCATAATTTTAATATTTTCATAAAATAATACTTAATCCAGATACATCGATCACATGTTTAAAACCATTATAAAGATTTAACATCAATTATTAACTGTGTTATTTCCTCTTCATCTAACTAACGAACGAGTTCATTTCGTCATTTCGGATGCATACTGCAAATTAAACGTCGCAAATGCTCACCATTATTTTCCCGACGACCTGTAACCGACTTTATTCAGTGGTGGTAAAGTTCAAGTTGCAAGTGGTTGGAAAAGTGTAATACGAGGTTGCTAAATTTATTCTTCGGCATATCATTAGTCTGAATTCTCGATTGGATCCGGTGTTACGGACAAGAGTGATGGTGCTCGTCAAAAATGTATTTATCTTTGTAGAAAACAATTCAAAATGTAATTCAGGTGAGATCATAAGTAGGTATGCGAGAGGAAATCTAGATTGGTCAGAAGAGTCCGACAACGTAATGAGTTTCGATACTGCTTATTTGTGTAGTCGCCATGCCCCGCCCGAGTATAGAATACGGCTAATAGACGGCTACGGGGGCTTCGGGGTCGAAGACAGTCGCAGTTGCTCTTCGATCGTCCATGGAAACAGATGGTGGGACCCACAGAGGTATAACTGGTGCGATCTGTAGGAGATAACAGAGCCGTCTGAAATGAGTTAATTGAGGGGAGGACCATCGAGGCGTTTTCAGTCGGTGCATAACCTCCGCGCTGCTCCCGCGGTGCGGACGTATATCCAACGGATTTTCTTGAGAACTTCTAACAGTCAACTTTCCCGCTCACTTGACAAATGCCAATAAGTTATAGTTCCACCCTTGGGTTGGAAGGTCAGATGGCAGTCGCTTGCGTAAGAACTAGTAAGTACCTTCGCCAGTTCTTGGGGTTAGGTAGAGGACCCCGGGCATCCTTCAGGATGCAAGTGTACTGGGATAACGCTAGGATGACAATGATGAGGAGACAAATATTTGATGGGAACTGGACCTCGTCGTGAAATAAGATTTCAATAAGATTTAGTGGCTAATTTTGTGTTTTTTTAGATGCAGTTTTTGGCAAATTGCCAAAACCCGAATCGACAAAATAAAATCCATATTAATGTGCCTTCCAAAGCACGGACCGCTCAGTTAGTAACCATTAAAAGCGGTCACCCATTTGGATCCTTATGGTTTTTTTTTTTTTGGTCCTTGGGGACTGACCCGATCCCACGTTGTTTAACCTCGCATACCGCACGCGCAGTACGCGGGTTTCGCTGGGCCACGAGCGTTCATGAGAGATGAGATGGTTTACTGCTAACAAAATTTCACTACAATCGGTTCAGAAATGCGACCTGCAGAAGAACACTTCCGAAAATCCGCCGAACATACCTACGCAAGCGTTTTTGTCCAAGCTGAAACAGAGACGCGCTTCGCTGGTCAGTCAATAATTAATCTTTTGACCGCCACAGTCATCGTGACAGCCAATAAAAAGCCTCACACCTCATCAATACATGACGATTATGTACTAGATTGTCAGTGCCGTGGCGTAAATATCATGTCACTTCATTTGTAGTGTGGCGGTCAAGAGGTTAGTTCAAATAACGCCTCATATCCTTCTCATATCACAGTTCCTGTTCTGAGATTTTCTGACGGTAAACGCACTATTGACAACCGACCAAGTGGTTTTTGCCAGAAAACGACGCCTATATATGCATATGATGGTGTTCTATTCACGGCTTCTATTCTTAGCAATACGTTAGAGATCTGGTGGACATCGTTAAGGAAATCATTCAAGCGCCACAACACAACGGATGTTAGCCTATTCAATATTTCATTGTGTTCTTAAAATTGTTGAAAGCAGACTCATCCATTAGTATAATATAGTTAAGGCATCGTGCACACAAGTTAGTTTAAATGTAAAAAAATACTACTAATTCCTACTATACCAACTATTTCACTTTACTTTGAAAGGTCGATTTCAGTAGTTCCCACCCTAAATAAACACGACGGCCGTCCTTGTACAAACTATTCAGGTTAGGAAAATTACCTACTAACACACAGTAACATTTAGGACGCGCCCGCGTCGCATATCGAGTAGTAGCTTCGAACCCATTGTCCGAGTTGTATCGTACTTACTGACAATCAAAAAATATGTGTACAGCATACGAATCGCGCATGTATTCGTTCCATCGTACCGTAAACGAATAAGGCGACAATAATGTACTGAACATTACTAACAGACCCAGTGTAGTCCTGACTGCGTTTCGGACCACAACAAACGCGGGAAAATATATTTTTCTTTTTTACCTTGGCGGCCAGTGATTGCGAAAATTCGCATAAAAAGTTTTCGCTTTCGGCCTGAAAAAATATTGAGGCGTTTTTCGGCGCTCTACTATTTAGAACACACTTTCTAATGTTGCTAAAACTAAAACGAGATGCGTAATGACTATAGTGGGTAATATATTCAGAGAGGAGCAATTAATTCGGTTCGCGTCTTTAGTTTTTATATAACTTATCTTATGCGGTAGTAGGTTTTTCTATGCATTTAGTTTAAGCACGTCCGCTGAGTGCAGATATCGTGTCGTAGGTGTGAGTGGATGGACGCAGTGCATTGAAGGTTTAGTTAGAGTGAAATATGGATCGATACACTGTGAACCGGCGTTCGAAACGCAAGAACGAAGGGTTTTTGACAAAGTGGAAAGCCAAATATGTTGGGAGTATTTTGCATAAGCGTTCCTGGATGAGAACGGGATTTGATTTAAACGTAAGTACCTACTCATACATTAAAATACTTTATGCAAATCAAAAATACATAATCATTGCTTTCTAAATAAAGTGTTCAATAAATAATAGACTTAAATATAAGTGAGTTATGTTACGGAAAATTTACAGGTATCGAAAAAGTTAAAATCCATAGTGCATCTTGATTAGTGGATTACCTAATCAGTGAATCACCTATTTCAAATACTTAGGTATGTGTATCTATTGACCTTATCATACGTATACTATTAGATAGTATTAGTTTACTTAACTTCATACCTACTAACTAATCATTGCCAATAATTTGCAAATACTTATTCAAGTTGTTGACAATAATTTGAATATTTGCAAAAGAGTAGGTACCTATTCTGCATATTCGAATGTAACGGAAAAGCAGTTAACCACAACCTAGACAACATCTTCTCGTTCTCATAAATAAAAAATAAAAGCTATAAGAGGTAATATGTATACACCAATACACCTATGAAGCTAAAGTGGTTTGATAATCTAATCGCCAAACCTCATATGACTAACCAATGCCTAACTATACAAATCAATATTACTATGCACAAAACGTAGTCACTTTCCACTGGACGTTATATAAAATATATCAATCCACTCACAATAGGTTCGTGCTTCCTTATTTGTCGTTCGAGAAATGCTATTGTGGACATTAGGTACTCGTGGTATATTGAATAGGCATGTAATGACCGTAGTTTGCGTCTCGCTTGTCGTATTTTAGATAAAGATGGCCGTTTGTGGATGGCATCGGTGATTGCGTAAGGTCTTTCTTATGGAAGAATGTTGCACGTAACTTTTCTTGGAAGGAAAATTACTTAATAGGCAGGTGTATCGATATATATTGTATTATCATAATAGCTGAAGAGTGCCACAATGACCGGTCGTGCGCCACCCGTATCCAGCGGACTCTCGCGACCTCAGATCATAGAAAGAATTTCTTTCTATGATCTGAGCTCGCGACCTTTACCAGGTCATCTGTCGACCTTATGGTCTGTCCACACTGCGCCTTCGTGGTCGCAACTCGTAAAAATTCCGCCTCAACGGCCATCCATATTATGACCAATATACTATATGACCAAAAAAAACCTTACCTTTTAAGTCACATGATACCGGTATGTCCCTCATAATAATCATCTTGATCGCATACACCATGCCACGCTTCACATGCATATGCTACTTTTGATTTTAACTGTACCGACAGTTTTACTATGAATGCATGTCTAACTACAACCGTGATTAAACCTTTCTAAAGAAATGAATGGTCTCTGAAATGAATTGGTTGGTAACCTTATGTCGTTATCCTTACCGTTTCTGGCTAAAAAACAACAGCAAGTTCCTAATACCTACTCTTCACACAAATACTTCACAATTTGCATTCCAATATTTCCAATTAGTTAGGCAGTCACGTACTTGAATAGGTGCACGTCATATTTCGCTCGCCATAACCACTACTATTATACAGGCGACACCCCGGTATATAAATGGACAGTTACTGGACTTCAAACATAGTATCTGCCTGGAATCAAGCAAGTGGCTCAGCTTTGTTCCTGTATTATCCGTAATACAGGAACAAAGCTGAGCCACTTGCTTGATTCCAGGAAAACGAGTTCTTCCGGGTATAACACCTAACTAGATCGAATTTTCATCTCCATCAACCACGATCCCCATCATTCATCCCCATCAGCAGACGATAGGAGAGGAATAATGAGTGGTCATCGACTGAGAGATGATATTTTCCTTAAAAACATTATAGAAGGGACGATTGAAGGCAAGAAGAAAAGAGGAAAGCCTAAAAGAAACTACTACTTGAACAAACTAAAGAAAAGGTTAAGGTCGTGTCTTATCAGAAATTGAAGGAGATAGCAGAGGACTGGTCGTGTCATCAGCATGGCTTGCACAAGATGGCGTGACATAGTCTATCCGTCTATTTCTGTGTGTACCTATTAGATAGAGACGGATATACGAGTAGATATCGCGCGTAAGATAGCTCGCGCGCGGGCGCCGTCATGTGCTCGCCATGTAGAGAGACCAGAGAGTGAAGAAGAGGACTAATCGTGTCTTATCAGAAAGTGAAGGATATAAAAGAGGACTGGTGGTGTCTTTTTTTTTGTTTTATGATAGACTGACCAGCGATTGGCCTTAGTCTCACCTGATGGAAAGCGATGACAAGGCCTAAAATGTTGCTCACTGGTTCTGTAATAACCTAAAATGAAAGATATTGCAGACGGTAAAAAAGGCTGGCTATTGCTCCACCGTCCAGATTTAAGAAGAACACCTATATATTATAAACGTCATTAAAATCATTGGAGCCGTTTTCGAGAACTCGATTAGTAATATATAAATATTGTTCGTTATGTACTATAGGATTTTGGTGTGTATACAAGGTGTAATTTGTTTGGTTTTGTATGGGGACCTTCATCAAAATTTGCCAATTCCCCGTTCAAAACAAAAAAAAATCTACTATTTCTAGTCAGAATACGATAGTTAATTGGTAACGCATTGAAAAGATCCACGACATTTTTGTTTCACCCTGTTTATACAGGGTCGCATGGGAACCGGACACACCTAGTAGTAACTTAATCACCATCAGGCTCCTGTATGTCCCACTGCTGGGCACGCGCCTCTCATGGATGTAATCTAAGGTACACAGGTTCCCTGTTACTAATACCTAGTAATCCCCACGCTAGCCTAATACGAAATAGAGACTTCCTCACGATTTTTATACCTTTTACCTTCACCAAAAAGCTAACGATTCCTTACACGAGTTTCCAAAAACTTATTGGCTGTCGTAACTTCTATTTAACTTATACATAGTCCCTTTTAGAGATGTATTGAATGTAATGCTTTCCCATCGGCACTTACTTTTTCCAGTGATTGTAAAGAGAGTAAAGTTAAGATACTTACATAAATAAAATGTCCATTTCAGGAATCATCGGTATCGATGTACCTATCTAGAATAGACGATAAATGCCAAAACATAAAAGGGTGAGGACCAAATTTTTGGACCATCGTTAAAGCATTTAATTCGCCTACAATTTAATTGATTCCGTTGTGGCACGAAAGTTACCCATATAAATTGTATGACAAATTTTCGTGTCACAACGGAAATAATCAAATTGTAGGCAAATTAAATGCCTTAATGATGGTCCAAAAATTTGATCCTCAACCAAAAACACGAGTTGTGTATGCGTTTAACATAAAAACTGCTGCAGTGGAAGTGTGTCGGGGCCCATAACCTATTGGAATTGCGATACTTATTAAATTAATTGACTTTCGATTTATTTTTCTTTTGTATTGAAAATATATAATAAAACTATCGATTTTATACAAATCGGAATAGATATATTGTTGAAATATGAGAAAAGATATTTTTCAACACACCAAAGTATGATGTAATTTTATTAAAATTTCTAACTAACTTCATTACAAGCTTTTATTCAGTTTCATTTGTCTTGTTAAAATAGATGTGAATATGAAAAAAAATATCAATGTAGTTCGAGGTGAAATCAATCGAAAGCTTCAATGTTGAAACGCACAACATTTTCACAAGTAGGGGGAATGACGTCCTACTTTGAATAGGCTTGATTAAAAATACATGTTTTTTTAGTTTTGAAAATATGTGTGCGGGATAAAACCCCTCTAATTGAGATTTAGATGTTCAGACCGCAGTTCAGAGCTCTGGTTCCGTAATTACGCATTCCACTGTAATTCGAGCAGTAAAACCAATAATAGGCATGTAATTGGACCCGCGCGTTCTCACGAATGCAACTGCGGTCCAAGCCTCCCAATTTGGTTTAGTTTATTATATCAGCTACCTTATCCTCTTGGGAACACGATAAGTATGTATGTATGTAAGAACTTTATTGTACACAATAACAGTAAACATATACATGTCACGCAAGATCAGAGTACGAAGGCGAACTTATCTCTATGAGGGATCTCTTCTAGCTAACCTTTGAGGGATTGAGAGGATAAGTTAAAAGTAGTAGTGTAAATATACCTTATGGCGTTATGTTGGCCATTTGTATACATACTTATATATTGCTGGAGGACCACACCCGTATTTGGTTAGCGATTCCACTAGAATTAGCCATGTAGCGTAACTTTACTGTAACTGGCCCATTACTGGCAATGGCTAGCTATGGGGGGTTTTTTTCCCAACTGCCAAGTTTTCGTAGTGTCAAACATATGAACATCTTCGGCCTGTGATTCGCACTATGATAGACATTCACCTTCTTACCCCCACACTTCGTAAATCAGAATTAACGCTGGTAAAGTTAAGGCGCACTTGTACATGTTCTTATATAGCTATTAAACTAATATTATATACTTCTAAGTAGAGTAAAAACATAATATTTATTCACGTGCTATCACAACCGAGCGTGACGGGTAAATACGCGATCGGTAAATTACACTTTTATTCACTCACTTTCATTTACATAATGCTATCTAGGCCAGTATGTTACATTGTTGGTAGACTGTTATTAAAGTCATAGTATATGTCATGTATATAATACATTAATAATACGCTACGCCACTGCCTACGAAGCTGGAGGGTTCGAATCCCGGTAAGGGCATTTGTTTATGTTGTGAGCAATAACATTTGTAGCTGAGATTTGGATATTTTCTATGTATTTAAGTATATATGTAATATATGTATCTATGAATATATCGTCGTCTAATACCCATAACACAAGCCTTTTTGGACTTACTACGAGTATGAGACTAGCTCGATTTGTGTAAATAATAGCCCTAGCAGGCTAGCAAAGAAAAGGATACAATGTGCATGAATTTATTAGTTTTATATTGATGATGCACCCGGGTATGTCCTAAAACTACGACCAAAACCACCGGGGGATGGGCAGCAGCATCCCTGGAGTGCGGTGGAGATACTGCGATCGCCAACCCGCATGCCAAGCGTGGCGATTATGGCATATACCCCCCGTGAATATGGGGGAGGCCTATGTCCAGCAGTGGACGTTCTTTGGCTGATAAGGTGGTGGTGGTGGATATTACTGATACAACTACTGACCAATATTGTAACATTCGTAACCTATGACGGGACAATGGGGTGGAGTTCTTCAAAAAGGAGTGTATTCATTTTTAAAGCGTTGGCAACGCGCATGTGTCTTCCCTAGAGTTGCAGGCATCCATAGGCTGCGGTAACCGCTGACCATCAGGCGGGCCATACGCTCTTGTTTGCCACCGACGTGGTATTAAATAATTTTTAAGAAAAAAAAAACCGACTTCAAAGGGGGAGGCCGGTAAAAGATTATTATACTTAGATGTTGCACTCTTAGATAGATATACAATAAAATAAAAATGGCTATAATGTATATTTATAATGGTAGAAGACTAAGTACCCTCAATTCCTCATGAAATCATGAAAAAACCTTGCTTGCTTGACAAACAAAACGAAGAGAACAAATCGCCAAACGTGAACTACGCGTCGTTGAAGAGTTCCGTTCTGATCATCATCAGCAGTTCCACTTCATCAAATGTCACTTTTATGAATGAAAATGCTTGATTAGTTCATGAAAATACTAAAATCACTATTTGTGTGCCTTTCACATTTGAGGAGTTCCCTCGATTCCTAATGGATCCCATCATCAGAACTCGAGCATGACAAAAATCAATCGTGAAAATAGAACTTGCTTAACAAACACAGCTAGGAAGACAAATCGCCAAACGTGAACTTTTCGTCGTTGAAGTTCTGTTCTGATCATCATCAGCAGTTCCACTTCATCAAATGTCACATTTTTGTGTTTTTGTCACGGTTAAAAAGACGTTATTTTAATGCCAAAGCATGAGACAATATTACAGTACCTAAAAGTAACTATTACAGTAACATTAAATTAATAATTACCTTATTTTATTATATGTGACTATCGCGCACTTTCATTATTATCCTGATTTCATAGTGATTTTCGATACCAATTCAACACCAAGGATTTTATAATATTTTATAAGGCTATTCGTTTGGAAATAAATCGGTCTACGATAATTACCATTACAAATTACTTAGTTATACACGGTCGATCATAAAATACCTAATCAAAACTGACAATAAACTGTTGTCAGTTACTTGAAACCATACTTAATTACTTTCTGTGCAAATTATGACAGCATATTTCCTAATGAGCTAATTGTATATACCAAGTATATGATAAAAAAACGCAAAGGTATCCGTATCATAGATCTCGCCTAGGTGTATTGCACTGAAGATAATACAAACTTACAATCTGCAGTTAAATTGCGCACGTATTATTCGATTTTGCTTCGTAATGCCCACGTAATAAAATTGTTGCTCACGCGAATTTATTGAATTCGGCTGCACGCTGACGGTATTGCGACAGACAAGTCCTACAGCGAAGTCAACGTTTCATACTTATAAACATTATGGTTTGTATGTTGCTTAGTTGCCACAGAGTGTTAGAAGGGAAAGGTCCGTGTTTAAAAAAAAAAAACGCCTACATAAACTGAAGTGTTTTGTTTCAGTGCGTTTGTTTACAAACAATATTAAAAACGCGCCAAAAGTTTAAAAAGTTTAGTGACATTGAAACCATAAACAAAATAAAAGATTCACAAGTTTGATTTCGGAACCGTTCAACATTGACTTTAGTGTTTTTTTTTTATATGAAAAGGTCGAAGGTGTAGTGTCATTATGCCCCAGATTTTCTTTAAAAAAGTGATGGTGGTTCGGGAACGAGGTGATCTCGAGGTGAGTTACTTTCACTTTTCGCGCTACCTCGCCGGTCTATCGGTGGCCACCTGATTTATTTGATAAATGTCGGTTTATCAGTAAAATCAATAGTTAATAAATTTATATTATCCGTGGGTTACGGTAGTACAGAGATGTACGAGATAAAATCGGAAGTTAACAGCTGGAAAACTGGCCGAAGCGGTTCTGATGCTTTCACTGCAATCTTGCGATAAAATAGACATGTACTATTTAGGTAAATGCTTCCCTATAACGATTACTCAGCAGTGATTTTCACAGACTCATAATTAAATTATGCACTGGTAATTAACGTCAAATATACAATTTATCTTTGAAAATGTTATCTGAAACGTCAACTCTTACAGTACCTACAGCAAAATATGTATTTTATGAAATTGAATTGTTTTGGCACCCATAGCTAATAGCATATATGGAATATCTTTTTTTTATATTAAAAATGGGATTGCTCTTGGCCAGCATCCAGCGAGGGGGCAAAGATGAGGACGACGATGAAGCGGGCTCACCCATAACCCCAGAAGATGACTATTCACTCGCACTCAGGTCTAGGTTATATGAACTCGGAAATAAAAACGCCGATAGAGAATTTCAATCCTTAGAATTATGAAGTAAAGCGCTTGGTTCCAATTAGAGGAATCCAATTGGAATATCATAAGAAAAGTCAAGTTAAAGTACAGTTGGCTGTATTAATATTTGTAAGGAGGAGGCGCTCATTAATATCGGACTTAATTCAATTTGTAAAGCTGTTTGAGACCGTCAAACACTGTCAAACGCTTGGTCCATTCAGAAATTGTTCAATGTGACTGTAGTACAAACATTAATTTGGTACTGGATAGGTTAATGTCAGCAAAATAATGCCTTCTATCGCCTTCAGCTATTATTTACCTTTACCATGCCCGTTTTGTACTGCAACCACTTATGGAGCTCAAATCGACCATAAGTCATATCATAATCAAACGATCACCTTGGTAGAGTCGTCTTGGTAGAGACCTTTGTTTATAAAATGAATGAAGTAAATTCTACGCATGTACAGTGCGCTCCATCCAAATATATCTGATGGCGGTCAAATATATCGATGCGAAAAAGGCGCTCACAAAAATCTGAACGGCATTAGAGTGCATGTTCAGGTATTTTTGAGTAGATTGAAGAGGAGGTACAGATATAATTGGATGGCGATTGTACTTATAGTTCTACATCCGCCGAGCCTGCACGATAGCTTATACAGTGACGTTCTATGTGATGTTTTAGTACATTTCAGCCATAAAACGTGACGGTATAAGCTGTCTTTCTAGCTAAGAAGGATATAATTTATTTTATTTTAATTTTTATTAATGCAATGCAATGTTTGTGTGTCTAATAAGTACCATTCACTCATGTTTACAAAATGAATTGTTAAGGAATTTAATATTTCTAAGGTACCTCCTATACCTGTTCATTGTTAGTATCCGACGTCCGACGTATGACGACCCCTAAGGCCATCTTAATAGGGAATGTCTGAAAATTTTGAACGTCCTTGATTATTTTTGTAATGGTAGGAATAACCGTCGCCATTAACGGAAAAAGTTTCAGATTTTTCGGTTGCGCCATATATTTTATAAAAATATAAACATTTTATATCACCTCGCGTCTGCCCCGTATTAGAATACTAAGACATTTCTAAGTCCGTCAAATATAAAAAAAAAACGCCATCTTGAATCTGTGGTACGCAATGACATTGACAGTTTATCATAGGTTGGTCGTATGACTTAAACTGTCAATGTCATTGCGTACCACAAATTTATCCACATGTTCATTTTGTAATTTTTTGACATTATACTTTAATTATTATTATTATGATAAATACTGTATATCCAGCTAATTTGACATAAAAAAAAACTGACGATAACAATATAAATTCCTTTCATTTTTTTTATACCACGTCGGTGGCAAACAAGCGTACGGCCCGCCTGATGGTAAGCGGTCACCGCAGCCTATGGACGCCTGCAACTCAATTGACTATGTGTAATTTTAAGTGACACTGTATATCGTGAAATAAATAAATCTTATCTATCATTCGTTCATTTCACAACCACCATAAAATGAATTTTCTCAAACATGCAATGAAATATTGATGTTATGTTCCTTATAATAGGCTGCGAAGTATGACGTTTCAGGTGCGGCTTAGTACGGAAATTTCATACAAATCTTGCAGGCCTAGGCCAGCAAAGTCCTCTTTTTTAATTTCCATTCCACATAAATTTGTGGCACAGGCATCATGATATTCTGCCACTATGCGTATAAAAAATAAAACATTGATTTTTTTGTTGTTTATTTCATTGCATGTTTGAGAAAAGCACTATATAAGTACATACCTCGGCGGGAAATAAAGGGTTGCCAGCCTGAGAGCTATCCGACCTCGCTTCGCTCGGCCGTCTATATGTCTTCGGCCGGCAACCCCTTTCGTCCCGGCCTCTGTAGTAATGTACTATAACGGCACTGCACGTCTAGTTCGTTAATTTAAATCAATTATTTACCAGGCGTACAGCGTTAATTTTTCACCTCTAACAAGCTTGCTAATAAATTATTCATGCCAGATTACTCTCGGATATCAAATGGGATCAATTGAAAACTAGTAGTGAATAGGTGCAGCCGTCGACTTTAGATAAATGTTAATAACATTTGATTGCAACCAGCCGACCTTGCGATTAAACCATAGGTCGTAATGTAATGAGAAACTATAACTATATTGTAACCATTCACTATTTGAACAAATGAACATTACCTACTATGTATTTACAATCAGTGGAAATTGTAGGTTATGATTTTAAAGTTAAATTGGGTAACCCTTTTGTAGTAAGTTTCCACGTAATTGTTATACCTGTTGGCGAAATATAACCTTTGTGATATTTTGTTATAAATTACTATAATTTGCCGGTATTACCAAATCCTTATATGCTCTTATATTAATTATCGCGGATGGAATCGCGGCCCAATGGCCCAATTCTAGATATGTCACAAGGATATCACTACTTCCATGTCTGTCTTTAAAAATTAGAATAATTCAAGGAAATGACAATTTGCGCCTTAGGGATAAGACCTGTGGATAAGACTTAATATTGTAGCTTTACAAATCGACAACTCTAAAATACTCTAAATCTAGATCAATTAGTCTTTAGGACTTTCCAAAATATTTATGGGTAACATGTTTTAATTCGTCTTTGACAGCAAAGGCAGGTAAAACACAAGAGCATACCACCAGTACCAGTGTATGGTTGCTGATACTGTTTCGTAATATGTAAGCATATACATAGGTAGTAATGTTTCTCTAATTTCTAAACAGGTTTTTGAATGACCCGTTACAAGTAGTGTTTAATTAAGATGACAGGTGAATTGGGGGTTTTGAAATAACCTGTCAATCTGAATCAGAGAAGTATGACTTGTAGTATTATATAGGTATGTGGTTATGGACGTTACAGCATGTGACCACGATATATCTACATGTATCATTTATCTTCAAAAAAACCAAATGGGAGTTGTCAAGAAACTAGTTCATGTGAAGAAAATATCGAATTAATGACTGCATGCACTAATTACTTCGTATTACATCTCTCTGAATAGAGCTAAATTGCTATTTTTAAATGGTGATTCAACAAAAACCATTTGTTTTGGTAAAAAAATAAAAATACACGTTAATATTCATTATATTTCAAAGGGTGCGGATGATTCCAAAACACGATTTAAAAACCGGCCCGATCGAAAAAAACGCAAAGCTACGTCTTAAAATCATTTTAAAATAATCATACTCGTAATGTCTTTTTTTTCAACTGAAACATGTATAATTAATAACACAGTTCCAACATACTTTTATATTACACATGTGGTTGAGGTGGTGAATATATTTAATTTTGTGATCAAATTTCTGATTATCTGCTTGTATAGCAGGTATATAGTTTCTCTTTCACTTCGGCGCAATTAGACGCAGACAGACATAACCAAGGTCATTGGCGCTTGTCAGCCTCTTAAGCTTTAAACGTACAGAGCGCGGCGCAGCTTCGTTGCGGGGCGGAGGCGGTTTTGCGGTAAAGCGAACGCGGTCCGGGGCAGGTCACACCAAAAAACCGCGCGGTATTTTGTAGCGTCAACAGTTTCGGAAACATGAAAAATGCAAAACCGCTTCCGCCCCGTACGCGCCGCGCCCGCTCTGTGCGTTTCAAACTTTACACTTTTTTTTCTAATTTAATTAGTCATCTAAATAAACGAATTATTACTAATTTATCATGTCAGCCGAAGGATGTCATCTGCTTGACAGGCCTTCCCCAAGGAGTTCCACAATGACCGGTCCTGCGCCACCCGCATCCAGCGGATACCTGCGACCCTTACCAGCGGGCGTATGATGGTTACCGTTTTATCACTTATCGTCGTGGATAAGACGCCCGTCACTCTCGCACTCGTATACTTATCAGAACATGACAAGTGTCCACGACGATAAGTGACAAAATGGCAACCATCATAGGCCCGCAGGTCATCAGTCCACCTATAACTTATTAATAGAAATTAGACTTGCCAAGGAATGAAGGAGAGAAGTTCCAATTTGTAACATGATGCATCTAACTACACCACTGAGTATGATGTTATTGTACCTAGTGTAGTGTAACGTATGAGGAAATAAGGAGTGGTCAGGGGAGCGCCTGAAGGCGTACCGCGAACTTCAAAAAAACGAACTTCGTGTCGTGCCGTCCCTTTCACTCTCGTGTTATACACTATATGACAGAAAGGGACGGTACGATGCAAAGTTCGATTTTCGAAGTTCGCGGTACGCCCTCTGATGCTTACAAAGTGGACATCATAGATCTCCAACACATTAGCGGAATATAAACCACGTTAATGTATCACGAGCATCGACACTAAAGGATGATTCACAGTAGACCGTTCCGTCTCCGGGCCGGCCCGTTTTCTATGACAACAAACGCAACGGCCGGCGTATTTCTCTAGAAGAAAACAGGCCGGCCCGGGCACGGAACGGCCTACTGTGAATCATCAGTTACATTTTGTTGCAGCGCATAACATTTCCAGCGAAGACAAAATTCGTAAAACATTTAGTGTAGCGTTACGTCATTTTTGGAATTGTGTCATTATTGCATTCGGTGCTTGTTGCATGTATACTTTTGTAATCATGCGCAAAATCTGACATTATTATGCTGATATGATATAGATATCAGTAAAAAGAATTTGCAATAAAGAGTCCCTATATAAAATAGTTTGGTGTGGTTAGTTGTAAATATCATTATAAAAAAACCTTCCGATACTTACATATCTTTGCACCTAAGTATATCAATTGATAATTGACCGAGCGAGCGAAGCGTCTCCGTTTCAGCTTTCGACAAAAATTCTTTCGTATGTCTGTCCGGATGTTCTCCTTCTACAGGTCGCATTTCTCAACCGATTCTCGTGAAATTTTGTGAGCATGTTCGATAATTATATAGTTTTTTTTTTTTACTATCTTACACAAATCGACCTAGTCCCAAACTAAGCAAAGCTTGTACTATGGGTACTAGACGACGATATACATATTTATATAGATAAATACATAGAAAACATCCAAGACCCAAGAACAAATATCCGTGATAAATGCACAAATAAATGCCCTGGCCGAGATTCGAACCCGGGACCTCTAGCTTCGGAGGCAGAGTCACTACCAACTAGGCTAAACAGGCCGTCCTAATTAGAAAAAAAAAGTTTGCTAGGTCTAGAGGTCACAGAGACACTAGTAATAATAATAATATATATCAGACATAATACTGTAAAACAATTTAATATTCTTAGTGAGAGTTGTACCTAGTATATGTGATATGGGTGTACTTTAAAAAATAAATAAAATAATTATAAATATGGTTTGTTGCACCACAAAAAAGAAAACCTGTTTTAGTACATTACTACAGAGGCCGGGACAAAAGGGGTTGCCGGCCGAATACATATAGACGGCTGAGCGAAGCGAGGCCGGATAGGTCTAAGGCCGGCAGCCCCATATTTCCCGCCGAGGTATGTATAGTGCTTTTCTCAAACATGCAATGAAATAAACAACAAAAAAATCAAAGTTTTATTTGTAATACGCATAGTGGCAGAATGTCCTTTGCCACAAATTTATGTGGAATAGAAATTTAAAAAGAGGACTTTGCCGGCCTAGGTCTGCAACATTTGTATGAAACTTGTCCTAGCCGCACCTGAAACGTCACACTTCGCAGCCTATTATAAGGAACATAACATCAATATTTCATTGCATGTTTGAGAAAAGTACATTTTTTTTTACATACCTAGGTATTAGTCCATAATTTTAGCAAAAGGTGATATTATCGCATTAAAGCGATCTCTTCCAGACAACCTTTGGGTAGCAGGAAAAGTTGATTTGAAACGCCTCCGATTAAAACATAGCTTAAGCGTCAAGTCACTTTTTCAACAGTGCAGACGTTTGAGACCATCAAAACTGGTTCCACATCTCATTACAGACTGACAAATGACCAAGAAAAAGCTTGGCAGCCATTTTAATGGTCTCGTCGCGTTTGACATTCCTAGAAAGGAGTCCGTGTGGAATAGAGCTGGCTTTCTTAACATGTATTATGGTTTTACGGGTTCTAGTAGTTAGACTCAAAGCCATAAGAAGAAATAAAGAGTACGCTGATTTAGCTTTTCAAACATAATTAGGGAAACGTCCCAGCAGTGCTTGTCACTCACTCAATACTTGTACATACGGTCGCGCTCTAACTGGGGACCCATTACGCAAGCTCTTTCTTTTGTTTTTCTATACACTTTGACTGTGGTTTGACGGTACCGTAAAATGGGGTGAGTAGGATCAAAACTGAAATACAAACCTCGATAGCATTTTATTTTTACATATGAAAAATGAATGGTGCTTATAATAAGTGTTCAGGGCGTTTGTATTTTATTTTGGGTAGTTCCATTTCATAACTTTGACAATAAAGGAGGATTCACAGTAGACCGTTCCGTGTCCGGGCCGGCCCGTTTTCTTCTAGAGAAATACGCCGGCCGTTGGGTTAGCTGTCATAGAAAACGGGCCGGCCCGGACACGGAACGGTCTACTGTGAATCACCCTTAAAGAGGAAAACCCACCTCACCCCGTAGTGCCTCGTATTTGGGGTGAGAGGGGTTTTTATACAAAGGTGATTTTGGAAGATTGTTGGATCGATTCTTTTTTATTATGCGTTTTACTATAGCTCCATTTTAAATTGGAATACATTATTTTTGTAGCAGTAGCCTTAAAATCCCTTCTAACCCCCCTTTCAAACCTTCTCTCCCCATTCATAACCCACCTCTCCCCGCGAAACCTACTCACCCCGTTCTACGGTAACCTTAAAGCTTGAAAGCAAGCTGCGTCGTTGCGGGGCGAAGGCGGCTTTGGGGTAAAGCGAACGCGGTCCGAGGCACGTCGCACCAAAAACCGCGCGGTATTCGGTAGCGGAGTAGAACGGAAGCGGCGTGTGGGGCATATGAAGCTATAATTGATGCGTAATAAAATGCCTGAACCTCCATTTCTGAATATCTTTCCTCTTTCCCTTGGTTAGTATACTCTCAAAACCTAGGCTTTGCCTGCACCGTGTTTGATACAATGACAGTCACACGCCATCGCGTGTCGAATCAGAGCGGAGAAGCCCGTTGCGTAACGATCTTGAGGACGGCGGGGTAGCCACGTAAGTCTTCTAACGTATAGGTAGATTTAACTGTAATTTTAACTATGGAAAATGACATTAAGATCTACCTGACTGTAAACGTTGCATAATTACCCTGCTGTCCTAACATATTGAAATAACGTATTATCGCCAACACAGTTAACTGCCATTATATGCTGCACTTTATTCTCATTATGATAAGGGTCACGAATTGGCCAGGTATAGTTGGCGTTTGTAAGTACTAACGTTATGTTACTGCCACTGCCTCGTCTATTATATAATCATCGTTTTATTTATAGCATGAGATGAATATGTAGAAAAAGAGTTACTTTTAAATATTTTAAGTATGGTTATTTATTATAGGTAAGCTATATGTTTTTATTTTCACTGGGTATTTCGGCATATTAATTGCTTTCTACATTAATTCACAGCAATGATATATATACATAGCACGATTGGTGTTTGAAAATAAGTAGCTTAATAATTAGATTTATTTGACAAAAAATATTTAACAATTGCATCAGTGCATAAACCATCATAATTAGCGCAGCTAAACAATTGACACACCCGACGTATCTATAATAATTTGACATTAAAGGACAAGTTGCACCTAAAAGTTAAACCTAGCTTAACACGGCAGATTCTCAAGATCGGTCAATTCGATACGAGTATTAAAAATAAGTTTAAGTTCTTAGTTCAACTTGCTGACAAATTTTTAATCTGATTGAACTTTATATTAAGGCGCAGGGTAGAGCAAGCCATTCTCCATACAAAGGTTGCGCAAGTTTTTTGTGATAGTTTTGGCATTACAGCATTTCATTTTATTTTTTGTTGCTACATAATGGATATACGCAGAACTTGATGTTGAAATTTTGCATTATTAAAAAAAAAATACGAAAAATAAATAAAATTAAAAAAGAAAAACATCAAGACATAGCTAACAAAAAAATAAGCATATGGACCAAAAATAGTAATTGGAATGCAAACACAAACGAAGAAAAACTTGCACAAAGTTTGTATGAAAAGAGCTTGCCCGCCCCTTCGCCTTAAATGATGGCTAGGTGCTGGCCAAGAATAATCCCATTTTTAATTTAAAAAATCCAGAACCTGATAATTCTATCTGCCTAATTCAGTTTTTAATTTAGAGACTTCAAACATCAGGATACGTAAATCGTGAACTCCATGAAAAGAATGAGTAAATATAACAACAATAAAGATTGACGGCCATAATGATGCATGTTAAATGCTTCAAATGGTTTTCCATCGCATTCAATTTGTTTAAACGATTATTAGCTCCTTGAATTTGAGATGAAACAAATTGTATCATTTGGATAAGTATTTACTCTTACTTAAACCGATATCATGAGTTTTAGTAATTCAAATTCTTAGGCTAATTAAATATATATCTTTTATTAACTGGTATAATATGGTATAAGTACCTTAGTTTCTTTCGCAGTCGTTTCAACGGGCCAGTATTCTTTCACGGCTGTTTTTCCTTCCACTTCCACAGCCCTTTCTTAACAAACTAACTACTCGTTATACTGTAATAAAACAAGTGCATTTAGGGGGTTACACCAAACCGTCTGTAATCAATCGTTAGCGGTTTTTGTGAAATTGATGTGGAAAGTTTAACAAGTTTGGGATGTCAGCCGTCGGCGCCATATTTAACTTTGATCGGTTTAATAATTTCAAAAACGAAAATTAAAAATTGAAAAAAAAAGAGTTTAAATGAAAAATTGAGTTGATCGGTTTGTAATCGTAATTTGGTTCCACCCGTCCTTAGCACTGTTAAATTTATATCAATTTGTCAATTGGTAAAGAATTGAGGCAAGTGCAGGGCACATGGCGTGGCCCTTGGCCAACCGATACGCAACTGTGGCCAATGGAATGTTGGTCAAAGTCGGTCAATCTCGGACCTTGTGTGATTATGGAGCGGTCAAGCGTGACACTGCAAGTGGTGACAATCACGTGACAATTCATTGAAAGAATTGAATAGAAGTAGGTGGTACTTTTTTTTTGTATGGGTACAGTAAAAAAGGAAAAAAAGTTATTGTTTAACAAGAGAGCAAAGTAGATTTTTGCTGCGAGTGTTGGTGTTGAGTCCCGAGCAAGCGAAAGATTCTGTAATTGAATCACGAGAGTAGCGAGTGATTCAAAATTAGAATCTTGAGCGTAGCGAGGGAATCAAAGACACGAGGTGCAAATATCTTTGCTCTCGTGTGATACATACAACTTTTCACCTCAGCGGCGAGAACATATAACGCAAAGTAATAGTGATAGAGAGAATTAAGTTACTTAAACTAACCTACGATATGAAAAATTAAAAAGTTAGTTTTTTTCACGCTCGCAGCAAAATTGCATTTTGCTCACTGGTTTCAAGCTGGAAAAGTCGTTTTTACGCTCGCAGCAAAATTGCATTTTGCTCACAGTATCTAATGGACAATGAACTTGAAACTAACACCAGAACGTTGTCGTTATTCTCAGACTATCAAGGAGAAACAAAACTTACACTTGATATACTGCGCCTGTCGCAAAAAAAAACTGCATTCGAGGCCGCACTCACAATCACTCTTATCACCATGAAAACAAGGTTCAAAATTGGTGTAGTATATTTTATGACGTCATCTGGCGCTAACAGATGGCGCTAGTAGGTGCGCGTGCGTCACTTGATCGATCGCTTGGCATTTGTTTAACCTTTTTTGTAATGCCAGTAACAGTCAGATACTTATTGTCCTTACTAATGGAATTACTAAGATAAAGCGCATCTAAAAGATTCCTCTTTAACCTTGTTCTTAATCCGCAGCAGTTTGCGATTCACAACCTGTCTTAACTTTCCTAACCAGTAATCCCTTGTATATTTTGAAGCTGATATTCTTAAAAACTACGCGAAGTCAGAGGTCAACCTTATTCTCGTTCACATCATACCTATGTGCATTCGGTAAGTTTTGTGGTATATACCTATAGGTAGAGTAAAGGGTATATAGGTAAATATAACAGTTAGTAGAGAGAACACGAGAAAATCTCTAAATCACCGCTAAGGCTCCCCTTAGCGTTGATTTAGAGATTTTCTCGTGCACGGCAGATCGAGAACAAACATATGGAGGGACACCTTATATTCTGTTGAGTACTTTAAGGCCTTTGTAAGGCCTCTATACAAGATCGCGCGTCTAATGCATTTATATAAAATCACCACGAGCTTGCGTCACGCCCAAATCGTCAGATTGAACGGTTTTACGGATTGGACGGGAGCTTTTTCGGGTCTATTTGAAGTCCCCTGTGAATCCCGGCAGAGCTCAAAGGACCATGTTCAGTATACCCGAGCCGATGAAAATCAATGTTAATAATTTAAAAAAAAAATAGACTTCAATGGGGTGGCCGGTGAGAGATTATTATACTTAAATGGTGCACTCTTAGATTCCATACAATGAAATAAAAATGGCTATAAGTATGTTTATAATGGTAGAAGACTAAGTACCCTCAATTCCTCATGGAAACCTCCATCAGAACTCAAGCTTGACAAAAATGTGTCTTGAAAACCTAGCTTGCTTGACAAACAAAACGAAGAGAACAAATCGCCAAACGTGAATTACGTGTCGTTAAAGAGTTCCGTTGTGATCATCATCAGCAGTTTCACTTCATCAAATGTCACTTTTTTGAATGAAAATACTAAAATCACCATTTGTCTGCCTTTCACATTTGAGGAGTTCCCTCGATTCCTAATGGATCCCATCATCAGAACTCGAGCATGATAAAAAATAATCGTGAAAACAGAACTTGCTTAACAAACACAGCTAGGAGGACAAATCGCCAAACGTGAACTTTTTGTCGTTGAAGAGTTCTGTTCTGATCATCATCAGCAGTTTCACTTCATCAAATGTCACATTTTTGTATGAAAATTCTGTATTTGTTGATAAAAACACAAAAATCACTATATGTTTGGCTTTAAGATTTGAGGAGTGCTCTCAATTCCTCATGAATCCCATCATCAGAACTGCGTTTTGACAAAAACGGGACCAACTTGGATATATATACTTACAATCTAAAAAAGGATTTTCAAAATCGGTTATGAAATAACGGAGTTATGGAGTAACAAATATTTAAAAAAAACCGAATTGATAACCTCCTCTTTTGAAATCTTGAAGTCGGTAAAAAGTAGGTATTGGCCGGCAAGAAACGTACGATAAGAAGAATCGCAGTGACATACGTCAGTGTCACAAATATATTTTCACGCAAACAGCTTTTCAAATACACAATTTACTTTAAAATACGCTTTCCGTTATTTCTACATAAAAACAAAGTCGTGTTAGTTACTCAAGAACGTCTGGACCGATTATTATGATCTTAGATTTTTTTGGATTTGTCTTTTATTTTCTGATACTTATTGTACGGAATGTGTCAGAGGCGGTGCGATGTTCACCGGGACTGTATTTAATAAAGAGAACCATCGGAGCTGAATGGACACGCTCCTCAACGCTGCGGCGACCAGCAGCTGGTAAATCGCGGTCTTTTCACTTTCTTGACTAGTGAAGTTCCTCGGTGGAACTCGGAAAAACATTGTCAACATTGAGCAACAGTATTGCATACAGTCTGTTTTCCTCTGGTTTTACGCCACATGGTTATATATTTGGGTGCACTAGAGCAATTAACCATCTAAGCTAAAAATATACGTTTTTAGAGAATCATCATCATCATGTCAGCCGAAAGACGTCGACGACATAGGCCTCCTCCAAAGACTTCCACAATGACCGGTCCTGCGCCACCCGCATCCAGCGGACACCGGCGACCTTTACCAGGTCATCGGTCCACCGTGTGGGGGGCCTGCCCACACTACGCCTTCCGGTACGTGGTCGCCGGCCGGTCGTGGCCGATCGGTTCTACGTGCAATGTAGAGAATATCTAAATAATATACGGGAGTCTACTCTCTAAACGTACTTCATTGGATTCAAATTGCTGTTTGTCGACTCGTTACAGATCGTATACGTTGGTTGGGGCGTCGAAGCGAGCACACGCGGCAAAAATATCGAAAAATCGGTTCCAACTCAATTCATTTAATCCCAATAGACCTCCATAAATCCGTCAGTATAAGGCACTTTGGGTATGTTCTGATATTAAATCATTATTATGTCATAACAGATGCAATCAACGCTCTTCGGGGACCACCATAAAAGTTAATTAAATTCAAAAATAAAATTAATCATACTCTCTTCCACTCCTACACATTTACTTTGCTTATTATTATTCCACATAGGCGTAAGTGCTGCTGCTATATCAGTATATTTAAGCTATTCTACATATATACATTACAATAGCTTAATAATCGTTCAATGCGTAAAATTGGTTCCACTTATAACTCCAACTTCGATAACACTTAATTTTTATTACACATTTCTGACATAACTTTGGGCTCGCCGACAACCTGTTAAAAGAAAGTTTTGCATAAAATTTCCTTGTATTTGCGTGTTGAAAATGCCAGGGGATTTAGAACCTTATTGTTACATGTGGATGGTGATAGATGTACGGTCAAAGTCGTGTGGTTGTTGAGGCTTGGATGACAGGTTCGTAAGGTTATGGGAAAGGTGACTTATGTAAGAATATGAGTGGTGCAAGTGAGCGGCGAATTGAGGTATGTGTGGTAAAAAAGGAACGTACGTAGCAATTTATCCCTACAACTGACAGAGACGTAGCTATAGTCCGAATGAGACCTAAATGCATTCCTTTAAATCTAACTATATTGATTTAGTTGGTTGGTATCATGACTTGCTACGTTTGTAAAGCTTTTACGCTGTGCAATTGAGTTGATTGAGTTTTGGGGCGTGCGCGAGATTCTATCTAGACTAAAAATGACGCCCATGACAAGAGGCCTTCGGGTGGCTTGGGAACTTCTAACAGTCAATCTGTCCACTCACTTGACAAGGGGGGGTCGAAATTGCACCACGTCCATAAGGAGTACCCACCGTTATCTTACAAGTGACCTCTGGTGTGGTGCTAAAAGTGCAACAAACTGGCAACCGTACTTTCTTCTCGAAGATCTCACGGTTTGAAAATAAAACGCCATAAATCCGCTGCTTCTTTATCTTTAGACCTACATTTAAACGTCAAAATACCATCACGTCCATCGCGATTACGACTTGCCGACAGAGATTTCTTGAGATTATGTCGACAATTGAAATGAGCGATATTCATGTAAGCACCCATTTTTTTAGAAATAATTTCTAGAAATATAGTTTGATTCGGGAAAACACGAAAGACGACAAGTAAATGAAGTAAATGTTCTGCCTCCGGGCACAGAATATTATCAAACATTAATGTGCATCTTAAAAATATGACTGGTGTGAAGGTCATTTAATTAAAAGGTCAAGACACCCACCTTTACCACATCCTACTTGTTTTCTTTGTTGAATCAATGGTTTGCTAAATTTGTCCATCTTCAGACATCAGGCGTGGGTGTCAAGTTGATAAGCTGACATTTTAAAGATATTTACACTCGAAACGATCGTTTTATTGTTTAAAATTGCTGAAATTCGACAGCAAAATAACTTGCACTGTAAAATCCAAAGTTTTCAGCCAAGCCTTTGAGCCTATGAAATATTTTTTAAGTAAGGTAAGCGCCCCAATAGTTAATTGTCACCTGTTCTCCTACTAAACTGTTGATACTAAAGTGTTATGTGTTGGGTCAGTAAGTGGGACGTTTCGGTACCTAATGCAATTCAGTTGAAAATATACTTACTTTCACAAGTTTCTAAAATAAATAAACAAAATCAGCGCTAAAATTAAAAATGGCATTTATAGGACATGCTTTTATTGCCGACTGTACTTTTTTCCACAATCATTGACTACTTGTTAGGACGGTTTCCACCCGGACCACCCTCCACCTGCCTTGCCTCGTTGAAAAGCAATGCTGATCCTCTGTACCAGATATCATCAGGTCTACCTCTCCTTTACCAGGTCAGACGTCTCCTTTACCAGGCGTTTGGAGCATTCTTTATAATATACACATACACTATGGGCTCTTTCCTCCCACGGTCCCTGACTCTCAAGCCCAAACTTCTTACACAAAGTATATTTTCATACTACCATTATACGATGTTAAACACGCAAAGCCCATTTCGCAACGCTTTTTTGACAAATTAAAACCAAATGGGTATCGCATCGGAATAACACTACACATTCCTATTCCATCAAAATGGTTCTAATTACTTACTTCATAGTACCACTACGTTTATTGGATTAGCAATTAATTAGAGTATTGTCTCGCTAATTACAGTGAAGGTGTGGTTGATTGTACACCAATTGCAGTCTAAAGTTATAAACATAAGTAGATATTTCAGATTAATTAAGCTCTTTGTTGGTAATCTTATGGCTAGCACATAAGTAAAGAATACAGTGAGTAACGTATCGAATAACAAATGTCTTAGCCCTTACATTCCCCCTCTTACCCCCCCCCCTGCCCCCTCCTTTCCCTCTTTCTTTTTTTCTTTCTTTAATTTTTTTCCTTTCTTTTTCTTTCCTTTTTTTCTTCCTTTTTTTTTGCTTGCCCTTATTGTGTAAAAATGTCCCCTAATATTTATTTATTTATTTATTTACATTGTATTTTATTGGAGTTAGCTATCCTATCATTGTAGCAAGTTTACGAAGGCAGCAAATATGGCGGCCTGATTGTAAGCAGATACCATAATACACGGACGCTTGCAGATTCAGAAGAGTCACAAGGGCGTGCATAAGTCGGTAAACCATTTATTGATTTGAGGATTCGTTGTGTTGACAGCTATACCCCGTTTTATTTAAGATTAGAAAAATCGTGCGTTATCCGTCATACGATTTCAAGGAAACCAATCTTGAAACGGGAACATATGTGGTGTGTTATCTTTGAAACGTAATAAGTTATCGAAATAAGTGAAATTAATACAATATTATCCTCTGATATCCCAGGGAAACGAAGAAACGTGGGTGAAACTGGCCGTTAAAAATGTTAAAATTCTAATCTTAAAAAAAACGGGGTATAGAAACAAATTCAGGTTCCTACTTCCAAGAAAGCGCACCCCTGGGAGCTCTGGCGGCTTTACTTGCTATCGGGAAAACAGCACCACTTATCTACAGAGCCGGACATGTACGGGCAACCAATTTAATTTCTAGGCCACTTCGTACCTTGTCACAATGAATTCAATATGAAAACTGCTAGAGATCTCATATTATTATTACAATTTCAATAAAAAAATATTTAATGAAACACCGAAAACACTCAAAATAACATTGCAATAAAAAAACTTCTAACTATACATAAATAAAAGAATCCTCTAAATCAGTCCGTAGTGTGGCCAGAAGGCTGGCCGCATTGCCACGCTATATAGCGACACTTATACGTTGTACAAAGTATTGGCCAGCCCTCTGGTCACCTGAGGGGCTAGTATGATCGCTTATATGTCGGACATATAGCATTCGTCCCGTACTGTCAAGTATGTAAGTGCGAGAGGGACGAATGCTATATGTCCGACATATAAGCTATCATACTAGCCGGGCTGTGGTTTCGATTAGGCGCTCCGCTGATTCTTTGTCACATTATTGCCTCTGTGACAAGGTACGAAGCGTCCCAGAAATGAAATTGGTTAATTGTACCAAGGCACAAGTAGACAAATAAAAGTAGTTTTCTTTCTTGAAAGTTGATGTAAGTAAAAGGTTCTCAAATTATCACGTCGAAGTTTAATGTCTATTGTTTTTTCGTATTCCGGTCAATTTTCGGTTCCCATTGTTAAATGACTGTCTAAAACAAATAGAACGGATCGACAGCTCTACTTACCTCAAATGGCGGTGAATTAACATTAAACATCACTATTTTTATATCATCATCATCATCATCATCATCATTCAGCCGAATGACGTCCACTGCTGGACATAGGCCTCCCCCAAAGACTTCCACAATTATTTTTATATGTTTAGTCATAATTAATCAAATAAAATAATGTATGTATTTACAAGGCCCAAGTTTTTTAAGGGCAGGGTTTTAGGCAGATATTTCGTTTTCGTGAGTTTTTAGTTCTTATTGCGTTTGGTTTCGGTAGAAACAATGACCGTCGATTTTTTTACATCGTTGATACCAACAAGTTGTTATAGGTTGAAAACAAAACTAACGATAATCAAATAAAATAATGTATGTATTTACAAGGCCCAAGTTTTTTAAGGGCAGGGTTTTAGGCAGATATTTCGTTTTCGGTTCGCGGCAGCGCCCCTGCTCAGTTGACCTCTACACAAATTATCGTTTAAGTATGTTAACTGTTGAGGAACGTGCTAAAAGCTCGTTAAGCTCTAGACCAGTACTTTACATTGTTTACGGATAAGCAGAATCTTTTTTTTATGATAGACTGACCAGCGATTGGCCTTAGCCTCACCTGATGGAAAGCGATGACAAGGCCTAAGATGTTGCTCGCTGATTCAGTAATAGCCTATTCACTCACCTTCAAAACAGAGGTACAGTTGGCATCATATAAGTAGTGACAGCCAAAATAGACAAGTGTAATATAACCGTATAATTGTGTATTTCCTGAGCGTCTGGTGAGCGATGGGCATCTCTTGTTGTGTGCCTTTGATTTTTAATTTTAAGGCGCAGGGTAGGGCAAGCCATTCTCCATACAAAGGTTGCACAAGTTTTTTGCGTTAGTTTTGGCACTATAGCATTTAATTTTATTTTTTGTTGGTAGATATTGGATATACGCAGAACTTGATGTTGAAATTTTACGTTATATCAAAAAAAAAAATTAAAAAAATATATTAAAAATTAAAAACATCAAGACATAGCTAAGAAAAAAATAAGCATATGGACCAAAAATAGTAACTGGAGTGCAAACACAAACGAAGAAAAACTTGCACAAAGTTTGTATGGAAAGAGCTTGCCCACCCCTTCGCCTTAAGATACCTACTGTAACATAGTCGGCCTCTTTAGCCTAGTTGGTAGTGTCATTGCCTCCGAAGCTAGAGGTCCCGGGTTCGATTCCCGGTAAGGGCATTTGTTTCTGTGGTGAGCAGAGACATTTGTTCCTGAGACTTGGATGTTTTCTATGTATTTAAGTATATATCTATTAAATATATCGTCGTCTAGTACCCATAATACAAGCCTTATTGAGCTTACTGTGGGACTAGTTCGATTTGTGTAAAAAATGTCCCATAATATTTATTTATTTACTTATTTATAGTTTGTAACCTTAGTTCATATCTTGTTTCTATTGGTGAGTTTCTGTAATAGGCTCCATATCTCTATTTAAAATGTCAACATGTTTATATAGCTGTTGAAACTCCTATAATTCATAAATAAATAAATAATACATGTATATATCAAATAGGAAGTTTCTTTCAATAATCGCCACTTACGTCTGTAAAAAAAAGTAGTTTTTGAAATAATATTTAGTGTTAGCGGGTTTGAAATAATAGGGTTATTCGGATTACGCTACACAAAAGCGTTTTGTTTTATGTAAAAAAGCAGCGGTTTGTATCGCAGATACAACCGTAAATTAAATTAAGTGGATACCTCTTACGTTACCTACCTATTTAATTTCGTCACTAAATAGATAACTATCCCACCACCACCATATCAGCCCTAGGACGTCCACTGCTGGATATAGGCCTCCCCCAATTTCATGGGGGGTAAATGCCATAAACGCTTGGCATGCGGGTTGGCGCTCCACCGCACTCTATTAGGAATGCTGCTGCCCATTCCCCGGTGGTCTTGGTCATACCCTGGTCCAGATAACTATCAATGTACATAAAATAAACCCAAACCAAACAAATTCAATAGTATTATGCTTTAGTCATCATCATCCTAGCGCCCAGTACAGTGAAGGATGCCTGGGGTCCGCTACCTAATCCCAAGAATTGGCATAGGCACTAGTTTTTTACGGAAGCGACTGCCATCTGACCTTGCAAACCTAAAGGGAAACTATGCCTTATTGGGATTAGGCTTGTCAAGTGAGTGGGCAACTTGACAGTTAGAAGTTCTCAAGCCGCCCGAAGGCCTCTAACTTGGTTTACCTTCTGCTATCATAAACAGCAGCGGGGATCAATGGCCTAGCATGCCTTCCAAAGCACGGGAGCGCTCAGTTAGTAACCCCTCAAAGCAGTTACCCATCCAAGGACTGACCCCGCCCGACATTGCTTAACCTCGCATACCGCACGCGGTACGCGGGCGCATCTGGCCCACGAGCGCTCATATATTTAGTATTATGCTTTAGCATCATTTTTATTTAAGCGCCATCTAGTGTTAGTAGCGGAACTAAAATCATTAACGTTGAGTGAAGGGCAGCTGCCAACAAAAAAAACTTCTTCAAAAGAAATGTAAACTGTGAATAACTACAACTTAGAAAAGTTGAAAAACCCCCGACATTTTCATTTCAAATCTCAATACTTGTATCTCAAAAACGGCTGTAATGCCTAAAGGCATGAAACATGGCTAAGAACACTCGGGATAAAATTATCTATGACACAAAAAAACTAAACGAAAATCGGTTCATCCGTTTGGGAGCTACGATACCACAGACATATACGCAGATACACAGACACACAGATACACAGACGGACACGTTAAACTTATAACTTATAACACCCCTCTTTTTGCGTCGGGGGTTAAAAAACAATAGTGTTAAACTTCTTTAGTAAGAAATGAGCAATAATAAATCCACACCACCACACACCACATCATCCCTCGGACGTCCACTGCTGGACATAGGCCTCCCCCAATTTCATGGGGGGTAAATGCCATAATCGCCACGCTTGGCATGCGGGTTGGCGATCGCAGTATCTCCACCGCACTCTAGGAATGCTGCTGCCCATTCCCCGGTGGTCTTGGTCGTAGTTTAAGGACATACCCGGGTCCAATAATAATAAATCACGTGCAACTAATATTGGCTATGTGCGAAGTAGGTGGTGGGGGTAAGCTAGGCGATCGTAGCGCACACCATAGCAGAAATGTGTACTTACCGGGGACCACTGTCAAATTTACTTTCACGTTTTCTATTGGTTTCTTAACGGTTTCCTACGATTCGTTTCGTCTGTATGTATTTATTTATTCTCTTATTTATTTCAGTAAAATTTCCAATACGGGGTCTTTCTCGTTTACTAAAGTAAATAAAATATTCATGTGTCATTATTTGACATCTCTGAGTTTTGACATTGTCTCGGGACCTTTCACGTTTGACGTTTCAGACGTGCACATAGCCAATAGTAACTCTCCGAAATTTTCGCTCATGAGTATTCGCTCAGTTAGTAATTTCAGTCAGTACGTTTTAGATTTTTGTAGCTTAGGTTAGGTTATTTTATGTTGGGAGCTTTTATTACTACTACCAATAAGAAATTGCTTTTGTGAAAAATTTAATTAGAAGAAACGATTATGTGTAATTCAACGATTCTCTGCATGCTCATTTGTTATTTGACATGCCTCATTATCAAAACCAATGTTACGATTACGAAAAGATAATCATCATCATCATCATCATCATGTCAGCCGAAAGACGTCCACTGCTGGACATAGGCCTCCCCCAAAGACTTCCACAATGACCGGTCCTGCGCCACCCGCATCCAGCGGACACCCGCGACCTTCACCAGGTCATCGGTCCACCGTGTGGGGGGCCTGCCCACGCTACGCCTTCCGGTACGTGGTCGCCACTCGAGAACCTTTCCGCCCCAACGGCCATCGGTTCTACGTGCTATGTGCCCCGCCCACTGCCACTTAAGTTTAGCAATTCGGAGGGCTATATCGGTCACTTTGGTTCTGCTGCGGATGGCCTCATTCCTGATGCGATCACGCAGAGAAACTCCAAACATAGCTCTCTCCATTGCTCTTTGGGTGACTTTGAGCCTTCTTATGAGGCCCATAGTAAGCGACCACGTTTCAGTACCATATGTCATCACTGGCAACACACACTGGAAAACGAATGCACGCTGGAAAAGATAATAAGCATATGAAATGCAATGTTTGAACGAGCAAGTGTCCCAAATCAACTTGCAATAAGGATGTAATTATGCAAGTATCAAAGTGAATGTAGCATATTGAGTTGTCACAGACTATGCACTTATCAGACTGTAAGCTGATGTAGATGTTTATATTTCAGGCCCAAAAATGATTTTACAAATGCTTTTATAGATATGAGCGATTTCAGTTCAGCCACTTTACCTGTACTTTTTAGGGTTACGTCGCGGAAATTAAAACCTATGTTAATCGATTTTTCGTACATGTAAACCCCTGTTTTGTAAATCACAAAGAAAGAATAGTTATTTGTTCAACAAGAGAGCAAAATAGATTTTTGCTGCGAGTGTTGATGTTAAGTCCCGAGCAAGCGAAAGATTCTACAAAAACGAAAAACTAAAAACGCGAAAGCGAAACGCGAAAGATTAAAATTAGAATCTTGAGCATAGCGAGGGACTCAAAGACACGAGATGCAAATATCTTTGCTCTCGTGTAATACTTACAACTTTTCACCTCAGCGGCGAGAACATATATCGCAAAGGAATAGTGATAGAGCCTACGATATAAAAAATTAAAAAGTTAGTTTTTTTCACGCTCGCAGCAAAATTGCATTTTGCTCGCTGGTTTCAAGCTGGTAAAGTCGTTTTCACGCTCGCAGCAAAATTAAATTTTGCTCACTGGTTTCAAGCAACAAAACCGTCATTTTCGAGCCGCTGAGGTGAAAAATTAATGTTGCACATTTAATCTTCATCATAATCAGCATATATAGATACGTCCCACTGCTAGGCACAGGACTCTCATAGATAGGAAATTTTACTATCTGGGGCAAATCGAATCTGTGTACACTCCATGCCGACTTCGGTGCGTTCGCCGGTCGCCGACAGACCTTGGTGTATGTTTCCTACAAATAGGGTTGCCAGATGTCCGGCTAATAGCCGGAAATGTCCGGCTTTTTACGGTTCCGTCCAGCCAAATTTTTACGCGTCCGGGTTGTCCGGCTTTTGCAAGTTAGCCATCGACTAAGCTAACTACTATAATACCTACAATACAAACAACAAAACAATAACAAAAATAACGTCAAGATCGTCAAGAGCGCCTGGTGAAAATGGTATGTCCCGCTTTTTGGCCGCTATGTCCGGCCTTTTTAAACGCCATATCCGGCTTTTGAAGTTTAGGGGTCTGGCAACCCTACTACAACAAAACCTTTTTGCCTCTTTGTTCGCCGTGTGGTGGGTCTATGGCAATGGGTGCTTAAAATGCCTTTTATTTCAATGGTGTAAGTGATAGCGTGAAAAAAGAAGTGCTTTAAGTTTACGTGCAGTTCTCAGGTCCGTATAAGGACATAAGAGCTGGTCAAAGACTAAAGACTTATGAGAACTCCTAAGCGAGAAAGTAAATGAAATAAAAGTGTAGATAAAACAATTACGAAGCAAAGGAAGTTGCTTAAGCCATCATAAGGAATATGATGTAGATCAAGTCCTTGCCACTTATTTGGGACTAGGTCGATTTGAGTAAGATTGTCCCCCAATATTCATTTACTTATTATTGTGTATATAAACTGTCAATACACGTACAGTACAGGGTATATAATTATAGTAAAAAAAAGATAAAAAAATGAACTTCTTTAATACTACTTATAGTTACCACTATCAATAATTTTCATATAAAAATTATGACTTTTCCTAAAAACCCATGAACACTCGTTTACTGCTTTTGAAATCATATAAAACTTTCTGCATACTAAAACCAGTTTTTTGGAACCGAAGTTTTTCATCACACCAATTTTCTTTTGGCACACCTACTAGAACCTTTTCGTAAGCCGGCTAGATTCCATTCTTCCTAGGATGCACCCTCAGGGGTTATAAGGCGTAGGAGACAATGACCCTAGCTGCACCTATCTGCATGCGATCTCCGGCCAACCTCCAGTCCTCAGTAGTCAGTACAAATCCGCGCGCCGCCGCGACGACCGTTTCGAACGCGACGTTCAACTGTTTTCAGAATTTGAAAATCGAAGCCGTTTTAAAACGATATTTGTTGAAGTGTATTTTAAATAGTAACTGGCAGTTTTCGCTTCTTTTGTTTGAATTTGGAACTGTGAGGTTTTAGTGGCATGTGTTTGTGATACCCGCTTTTGCAAGGATTATTGTTTTTTTCTTTTGGAATAGGTGAGTTTTTAGTTCTTATTGCGTTTTGTTTCGGTAGAAACAATGACCGTTGATTTTTTTACTTTGTTGGTACGAACAAGTTGTTATAGGTTGAAAACAAAACTAACAAACAAGTTGTTATGGTATTTTGTTGTGAAACTGCAAAACAAATTGAGAAGTAATCAAATCATAGCAAGCCTATTGCGTTTATGCTGCAAGACTGAATCGGTAATATCTTGCTTCAGTGCATCAATAACTTTAAAACCAAATAACGCTAATTGAACTTTCCCTTTTCTTTCATTTTTGAGCCTAAAAATGGTGGTTTTACGAGAATCCAATTTTAAACTAAATCAGCTCACACGCATCAGGAAGCTGTAAATGGAAGAATTTTATTGTGAGTTTGATTAACGATAACATTTACGAAAGAGCCTACGTATGTAATACGTGTATACGAATACATATAGTCGCCGTAAAAGCCAGAATTGTTAATTGTGTAACCGCTAATTTATGGTCCTGCAGGCTGTATAGCAGAGGTCGGGTATGTAAGTTACTGTAAGTAAGTACCTACCAGTACCTACTTGACTCGACTTTTTATATATACAAAAACAGATCGGAACACTTAGTAAAGAGTTTCATTATCCATACTCATATTATAAACGCGAAAGTGTGTCTGTCTGTTACCTCTGAACCGATTTAGATGAAATTTGGTATAGAGATAGTTTGAGTCCCAGGAAACGGCATGGGATAGATTTTATCCGGGAAATCATCCTTTAAGGGGGTGATAGTTTGCGTGGAGATACGTTGTAAACGAAGTCGTGAACAAAAACTAGTGGTTTTATAGTTGCACAACCCTGCAAACCAACACCTGTCATCTGGTCCAGGATAGAAACCTCCGAAGTTGGAACCGAGAAACTTATTCCCAAGATGACCAAGGCTGGCCCTGATTTGAGTTGATTATTCAGGTCCCATAGATACTTCTATTCCGGATATTCCTCAAATGATACGATATCCATCAAGTGATTGTACTCGTAGAGGACAAAACTATGTCTGAATCAGTCATTCAAAGGTCATCATCATCATCATCATCATATGCTCCTATAAGCTTTTAGAACACAATACCATTTGACTATGGAATACCCCGAAAGGTTGGCGCTGAGAAGAATGTCAACATCCCGCTGACAACGACACACTAATATTCATAACTTACCAGTCTTACCACTTGTCATGTACCATAGTTGTCGTGTAAGAGTGTACGATTGAAAACAAGAATATAGGAACCTGTGGTCATCACAACGGACACCATGGTAGCTGCTGTTTCAGCCACCATTGTTTACCTCTACACATATCATGCATTGTTGTACACAATGGAATTTTGAGTTGCGCCAGTAAAATCTGCATGTGTTCGCCACACTACGCAACGCGTTGCGAAATAGTCTGATATGCCATTTTACATTACTAGGTTAAGAATTTTACTTGAATCAGCTATACGCAAGTTTATCATATGGTGAAGTCAAAGTGTTTGTGTATTCTGTAAATATTATGTTCTGATTTGTTTAAATGCTGAATTTGTTCAGTACTTAAAGTATTATTTATTTTCTTACCTACCTAGTCGATTCAGAGAGAATACAGCATCTACCTACGTTATAAATGTTTTTCTACTACGTTATAAATATTTTTCTACAACTAGAAGAGACTGGTGATTTATCCAATTATGGAATAATGACGTTTACAAGCCTGAAGTGATACAAATAGCACATCATCTACACTTAAAATCACATCAAAATATTAAAGTGAGTAATTTTGAGCATTCAATTATGTTACACATATCCTACAATTCTCGGCCTAAGGCGGAAACATCACGAACATTTATTGAAATTATGTAACAGATACAATAAAGGAAGGAACAAGTATTATTACTCAGTAGATTAGGTGTCGGGTAACCAAATAACTTTAAGAATCATGCGATGATATTATATATCTAGTCCAATAGGGCCATTTAAATCCATATTGACTGGGCTGTTATCGTATTAACTTAATTAACAATAAGTTAATGTTATTTATACAATACAACTTATTGTCCTGCGATTTGTTGACAAATTGACAGTACTGCTTGAAATACAATAGCTATTTAGAACGTAGTATCTTAGCTTCCGCCATGACCAAACTTAAATTCACCATTAAGCGATCTTAATGCCTTACGAGTCTTACGACAGACGAATATAATTCTTACATCAATACTGAAATATAGCAAAAATTCTCAGCAAACGATTATATAATTATTAACAATCTTACACAAACCGAACTAGCCCCATAATAAACTCAATAAGGCTTGCGTTATTTATGGGAGCTAGACGACGATATATTGAATAGATATAAAAACTTAAATACGAAGAAAATCTCCAAGATTATTCCATACTTATCAGTTACACACATCTCCATCTCTTAATGGAAATCAAGTTCTAAACCGTTGGCTTCTGTTTTTCAACTACGCTTCCTACTAGTAAATTATATTAAAGGTTTAATTATAGACTTGACTATATAAATAAACAGTTAAAGCTGGATTTAAGACGTCGATTTGCAATACGAAGATACAGTTGTAAGCCAAGAAAGTAGTGTATCACTTTTCGACTCTATGATATGTATATTAAGGTTGAAAACTGTTTAACCATTTTATCGACTAACTATTAACGACGGGTTGGTTGTGTGACACCAATGCGGTGAACTAGCGGCACTATTATGTTATGCCTATTTGTAACCGTGTTGCCGTGTCACAATTTTACAGTGCATTACTCGCATTGTACACTAACGACCGAATAAAACTTAATAATGTTATAAATGCGAAAGTGTTCTTTGGTTTGTCTTTTCATTTGTTTCTGTGATGAGCAGAGACATTTTGTTCCTGAGACTTGGATGTATTCTATGTATTTAAGTATATATCTATTAAATATATCGTCGTCTAGTACCCATAACACAAGCCTTATTGAGCTTACTATGTTACTAGTTCGATTTGTGTTAAAAATTGTCCCCTGATATTTATTTATTTATTTATGTGGAAACGGAACGAAGAATCCAGTGACCATAATTTATACGAAACATAATTTCATCAGCAATCTAAGCAGGGATTAAACTAGTATCTACTCCCTTTAAAGGGCTGTGCCCAGCAGTGGGGTAAGGATAACAGTGCAAGGGGGATATAATTAGACTAGGCTACTTTTCACTAATCCAAATGCCCCAAGGAGGGAGTGATCCACAAGGAATATGGTGGTGGTAAATGCTCTTGCCAAGTGAGTGCACTTTTATACAAAGTTGAACTGAATTAACATTCAAAGCTAAGTTAAAAGTTAATTATTATTATTATTATATATAGAATAGTAACGCTTATTTCCACCGCATATCATTAAAAATTGTAGCTAAGATTAATAACTCAAAATAAACTAAGGATAATAAGGTGAAGGATAAGTTAAGAACTGAAGTAAAAGATGTAACTACGATCACATACGTACAAGCAAAAATCTTAGACAGGCTTTTATTAATGTGTATTGAAGATTGGAAGCTGTTCTATATTACGGAGCTAAGATCATATTTCATTTAATGGTATACTATACTTTCTCCAAAAACAAACGCTTACCTATTCTAAAGCCGAGCTTGTTCATTACCCCAAAACTTTAATTAAATATCATAAACCCAGTAAAACAATAAATACAAAGCAATCTGTACCACATACCACCGGAATATGTTCGATCTATAAACTAGACATAATTACTAGTAGCCGGTGAAAGGCAACCCACTGGCCCGCTTCTGCTATATTATAAACATCTTGTATGTGAATAAGGTACTTGAAGAATGCTGTAAAATACTGAGAACGCCCTTAGCAACACCTTTTCTTGAAAGAAAGAGGATTATATTTTATGATATTACTTAAGATCCGTTAAGTATCGGCGTCTATGTAACGGGTTTCTTTATACGCTGCTAGTATAACGATAGAATGCAGTCTTAAGTTGATGAAGACTATCCGAATATAAACTATACGTACTATTTTGGTTGATTTATTATTGGGAATTTTTGGGATTTTGAAGGAAAACCTCGTGAGGAAACTATTCCAACCCCAACAAGGTCTAGTTTCTCATTGGGCCTGAAGGTCAGATGGCAGTTGCTTTCGTAAAACGAATGCTTACGCCAAATTTTAGGATAACGTGCCAAAGCGGGCCCAAACGAGAAAACGCTATGATGATAATAACTGAAAATCAAAGTTAACTTTTGTATAATGTTTTTGAAGCCCATGTTATCAGGTAGATATACCGTCCTGTAAAGACCTTTCCCTCTCTGAAGAGAAGGTACCTACAAGTGTAAATCAAATTTTGTGATTTAACTTTTGGAAAAGGTTTTTGAAGCCATTATATCAGGGAGATGCCTAGTATACCATCCTGGTAAGATGACGTTTCATTAGCTTTTCATCGCTGAAGAGAAGGTACCTATTAGGTACCAGTGTAAATCAAAGTTTTGAGTTGGCAATCAATTCAGTGTGCAATATACTCTTTATTATGAAATTTTCATACGTGAAACACTACATTGGAATATAGGTATCTTGTACAGGGACGTACTCGTAGTACCTATATGCTATTGATGAAACATAACATATACTGATGGGATTTGGCTGCGCTTTCAAGGCAATGGACTCGGTAAGCACATCTACCTACTCATCATCGATGGGCATTAAGTGAACAGCCTCTTAAACGTAGGTTTAGCTTAAGAGGTTAATCACAAAGCGTGGGCTGAAGCCGCGGATGTGCATCCTTAAGTTAACCTTACACTTGATCTGTTCCGAGCATACATAATGCGGAGGTATGTAGGGCACCGATTAGTACGAGGAAGTGGTTCAGTGTATTGTACAGACAAAAAGATCACCAAAATGCGCATCCTCTAGGCCAATGATCGTTGTTACATGTGAAGGCCAATCCCACTTACATTTTTGGTGACTTCCCTATGTAATGTAGGTCTAAGTGAAAACTACGGGATAATTCTGCGAGCGCACGTTAAGTCAATGTAATTTTCCATAGTAAAAATGGAACCTATCGTACGGTCCAAAAAGTTATGTGATTATACTTAAAATTATTTAAGTTGACCGAGTTGTATCAAAACTGGATCAAGTTAGAATATTCAAATTCAAACACAATTTTTTTTAAAAGTTGAAACTTTTAAATTATTTTTAACGGTATTAGAATACCCTTGTGGTCCCTTGTGGTTAAATTAGGATTTAAAAACTAACAGGTGATGCTTATTTTTGTGTAAGTTCTTATACTATTTATACTATGGGTATTTTAACTATTATAAGTACCTATATGTATGACTTGATTTGAGTGCTATTGATAAACAATTGTGAGTTAAATAAAGTATATATAATTGTATAAGAAATAAAATTAAGTATACAGGTGTTTAATTACAATAGGTAATCCACAACGCAGGCTTCGTCAAATATTATATATATATAGAAAAAAAAAATACACAACAGCAACTAGCTTCGTCACATACACAAAATAACTTTACTTATAGACAAAAAACCCCTTCCAAATCGCTGCCTGTGGGCAGAGTGCCCAAAAGGCTGGCCGCATTGCCACGTTGTATGGCAATGCTTACCCTCTGCGCGAAGTATTGGCCAGCCCTTTGATCACCTGTAACATCTATTAAACGGGCCGATAAATCCTTATAAATGCGGCGTGCACTCGGCCCCCATGGACCCAGCGTTTCGACCCCAAACGCCTCAAACATGTAGCTACTGCCAAGAGTAGCATATTTACGACGCTTGAGATCCTCAGCTGATGACGCCGCATGACCGGCATTCACGCTGGTGCCCGGAAGGTGAGACGCCGCGAAAGTATCTACGCACGTAGCATCCCAAACTAAGGGCCGCCCCATCCTCCAAGGCACCAGCGTCATGCCATCAGGCCTCTTTCCATCGTCCCTCGCCAGCCCAACCGGCTCCAAGATAGCCGGCACTTTCACGCTGACAAGAGCCCTACGGAGCACATCATTTATACTAGCGTGGCGAGGTATACGCCCTGCGCTCCTGCTGCAAGAGAGACCATGGTGCCCCAAGCTATCTACCATAGTGCCACACTGGCAGCGATGCGGAACGTTTGTCACTGCCCCCACACGCAGACTAGCGGCTAGTCGGAAGGTCACGTTATCTAAAAGCGTCATTGTGAGTTGGCATTTTTATCCTCGTAAGTGATATTTTGTTTTCATTAGCATCCCCCCGTATTTAGTTAACGATATCCAATGACGATGCTAGTAATGTGCACGCGATCTTCCCCTCACAAACATTACCTCGTAAACATGTGGTCATTCATCTCGATACCCTCATCAGTATCGATAAATACAAATCGATACACTTATTTTGTGAGTGATTCTGCGTTGTGGCAACGTGGAGTTACTTTCTGCCTGTGATTAAACGATCAATATTCGATTTAGACTAGTATTGTTTTTTTTTCGTATATCAGACTTTTCACTACATCCAGTTTTTAATTAGACTCGAGCGCTTCTGACTTACGGGAACAGAAGTGATTTTTCCTCAGTAACAAACTATAAAAATAATCCTAACTCAACTTTTCACTTTCTAATACACTTACTTTTCTTAAAGAGTGCGGGTTCAGACTCTCACCACCACATCCACATCACCAAGGACGTACACTGCTGGACATACGCCTCCGCCAAATTCATGGGGGGTAAATGCCATGCGGGTTGGCGATCGCAGTATCTCCATCGCACTTCAGGGATGCTGCTGCCCATCCCACGGTGATCTTGGTCGTCGTTTTAGGACATACCCGGGTCCAGACTCTCAGTTTACCCTCTAATTTGGAAAATATCCGTATTTCTACCACGAGTATTGAATGCAATGTTGTATTGTACGTCCAACACCATTCATTGCTACAGCAACTATAACTTATTCTGTGGCTACAGGCCGGCAATAAAATGGCGGAGATGGAAATTTATTGACGGATGCATCTAATAACAATAAAGAACGTCTAGTCGGGCCAGATTGATGAACCAATTGCTAGTTCAGCACATTGTTGGCCATGTCTGGGACTCTGGGAGAGTAATACAGTTTTTATAGTGTTTTGTTTTTATTCTGGTTTACGTCGTGATAAATTATAACTGGGATGTTTGCAAGCAGGTGGGATGGAGTAGGTATCGGTAATTTAGGTGATAAGAAGAGTATGTAGAAGACTTCAAGTTTTAAGTGTATTTACCTACCCCTCCTACGAGAAGGGAGAGAAAGAGAGGTCTAGGAGAACATATATGGACCAAATCAATGAAAAGTAAACGTCGTGTAGTATCAGGCTGTCGAAGAAAAAGCTCAAGAAACAGATGCATAGTATTAGATAGCTCCAGCTCAGAGTGCTCCACTGACAACTTGACAAGAGCCTGGCTCTTAAAATAATAATGATAAGGTTGAGGCTGATGACATTGATGACCCCTCCTGCCTGCCTGCAATAATAAATACTGGAGCACAAATAATAAGTACCATTTATTTTTAAGTAGGTAGGCACCTACGTAAGTAGGTACTTTCGTTTTCGATATCATTTCGGAATGTTGACATTTCGTCGATTGCGGAGAAAGCTGTCCAGTGACAATAGTAGTTGAGTAGTGTAAAGTGTAATTTGTAGACTGAAAAGTGTAATTAGTGTAGTTAGGTGTAGTAAGTGAGTTGACGAAATCACATTTTATTGTTTATTATTAAAAATGGGATTTCTCTCGGCCAGCATCTAGCCAGGGGGCAAACATGAGGCCGACGATGAAGCGAGCTCACCCAGAAGATGCCTTTTCCCTCGTGCCTTAAAAAGGTCCAGGTTATATGAACTCGGAAATACACACGCCGGCAGAGAATATTATCATAGTTTACCTACCACTCGCGAACCAAACAACTTACTCGTAAGGTAGGCTACCTGGCACCTGCACGAAGCCCGTTGGCATCCACCCGCACAAATTCGTTCTCGAATCTCTTTTTTTTTACTGGCCAAAATCTAGAAGTACAAAAATGGTAGATTGTTTTACCAGCGCAAAACTTAGGAGTTTAAATATTCCTGGTTAGCTGATTTTGGAGGATTATAATGATACTACAATGTATTCAACTCGATTTTTAATTTAATTGGTTTAAAATCTCAACCAGTCGTCGTTCTTTCTACATATTTATGAGTCGAGTACTTGCACTTGGCTAGATCTTCAATGTAACTGTCAAGGCTTCCATAAAATTGTACACTTACAAGATATATTCGATTTATTGTTGCTATTATGTAGCTCGGTATAATGTGTGTTACGTGAGAACGGGTGTTTTATAATTCATAGCTAAACGATAAGACGGTAGATTGCTTTTCAGTGCCGTGGGAGATGCGGCGGTGCGTGTTACGAGCTCTAGACGATTTTTTGTAAGGTCGTTTACTGTCCTTATTTCCTAGAATACTTCTACTGGCTTTCCTTAAGTTTCTGGGAACGGTACCTACCTACCACGGTAACTTATCTATAAGGCGAGATAAGTATGTCCAACGCGATTTGTGGTAATTGCGTATTGAACTTGTCGGGGTCCACTCGGTCTGTCAGTGCTACGCTAGGGAGTTTCCAACCCGCACTAGGTCGTAGCGTAGACCACTACCCGCTCCCTATAAGTTCTCAATTCCATGAATGAGAAGATGCATGTGATGTGCCCAGCAGTGGGACGTATGGATGATGATGAAAACTACAAAATGATCAGGTGCGTGATATTAAAAGTTCGCTAGATAGAGAATGGAATCGCAAATACCTACCACAAATCGGACTTGCCATATATATTATTTAATTTACTACACGGAACACCAACAGGGTACATAAGGTAAGATTACATTTGTTTTTGGCATAAAGTGTGTGGGGGCATATGTACCCCAATTACAGGTGAACATATCTCGCCTGAAGTGCGAATAACCAATAATTTTATTCCTCCCTGGAGATTCAAGACATGCAAGAAAACATATCATTCTCTTGTTAAAAAACTAAGTAATTTTTTTTTATATGTTGCCCTCTCCTATATTTATGCTGTCCGTATGTTGGCAGGCAGGACAAACACTGCACTGCTATGGGAGCAAAATACTTGCATATTATTATCATATATCTTTCGCTGCATCCTATGCCATGCGGCTGCTAACATACAGCATCATACTCGGCATAAATTTCTAATCTTATCAATAGCTATCAGCCATCGGCTGTCAGTCCCCCATCCAAACGAACTCCATTAGCCCCACACGCCATTATATTGTTAATTTCCTGGCACTTATGTTCTAAAATGGCGCAAACTTTCTCGTGAACTTGAGACAATCTGACTCTGGGGTTCGAAGGTGTGTGAAACAGCCCATTCCCATGTCTTGCGTGCTCCATATAAATACAAAGTTATATCTTCCGATACTAACTGTAGATTCCTGTGTATTTGTCGTTTGTCCAGGTGATTTAATATCTTTGTTTTGGTTTTGTGGTTGTTTACATTGTTTATTGATACGTATTCGCTATTAGAGAACTCAAAGACTTGTCGTAGTCGTATGAGTAGGTGCAAGTGTATTGCACAATGCACATACCTATTAATTTGGCTGGATCACTAGCTGGCTTTAGTTTCGACGACAGGCTGTGTTTATTCTGCTACCTTAACACACGTTTTCTCTGCAGTAGGTAATATGTTGTGCTTGATATTTGTTAAATAATGTGTCATGCTTTTAAATTTTAAATCATAAGTAACACCTTTATGGTACAGTAAACCAAAATATATTTCAATGTATCAACGAAGAACACTAAATATTATCAATTTTCTTTATGGAAGAAAGGCGCTTCAAATCAAAGAAGTAGATAAAATGTGTTATCAAATCAGTAAACAGTTTAAACACTGAAACAGCAAACATCCCATTTACCAGCACAGATAACACAACGGTAGTTGTAATAGACGGCATTACAGTTGATATTACTCGTAAAGATGGCCGACATAAATAGGCCTCCCAATTAAAAAGATCAATGAAATAGATAGACATTCCTCCTGATCGATTTACGATGGGCAACAGTAGGAGGTTAAGAACAGTGATCTAACTTTATTTCGACAAGTTTAATTCCAAGCACGGTAATTATAAGAACGAGGAATATTTTCCTTTCGGCCTTTTATTCTCGAAAGGCAGGCCGCTGTTTAAGCTATAAAAGGCCAACTTAAAAAAACATAAATACAGTTATAACGAGCTATTATTCTAGATCATAAATTTATGCCACCTGTTACTCACTCACTTATCCTTTAACTCGCTTTTTTTTATAATACTCAAACGAGTATGACATTGCCTGTCACATTGTAAGTTTTAGCACAGCGCATATCGTTTCCGTAATATCAATCCGACGTGTATAGGTCACATGAAATATGATAACTTGACTTGATAACATATTTTTTAATTGTCACTCAAAATTAGGTAGTATGTTAATTAATTTTAAGAACTATTATATTTTATTTTTAATATAAATTGAACTACCGAGCACTCGACTGAGTTTAGAGTAAAACGACAGGCGAATGGACATTGAACACCTTTTAGATATTATACTTATATTATACATATTTTACAGGTTTATACATAAGTGCCAACTCTCTAACTCAACTGTATTCATAACACTGTATACATAAGTGCAAACTTGTGATAAAAGATAACTAACCTACAACCAAATTGTGATTCCGACCGAAAATATTTTGAGATCCTCATTTTAACCACACTACTGTAAATGTAGGTACCCACTTGAGGTTCCCATCAATCAAATGAACTAGTTTAACAACCATTCAGCACGCAACTCAAGTGCTACTAGAATCACCTAAATCGCAATTGCGTGCATCACAGCGGGAGTTGCGTGTCTTACTGTTACGGATTAGTTTACTGTAACATTGGTAAATAAATAGACCGCGTATACGGCAGTACACGCACATCCATCGCCAGTCCAAATTAGACATTAAGAAACACGTGAAGAGAAGTTTTTCTAAACTTATGAAGCACAATTATTATTCCGTGAGTGCGGCGCGCGGGGTGTTGATTAGATTCACAAAAACTCTCCTTGAGATTTTATAAGTGATTGACTTGGATTTGGATTTGGATAGGAAGAAAAACCTTGTATAAAAAGACTATCAAATCAACACAACATCAGAATCCTAGCGTTAGGGTGCCTTTCCACGAAAGATGTGCTGGCAGCATCAGCATGCGCATGTAAGTACCTCAGATACGGTATTATCCACAGACCTTAAATTAACGCATCCATAGCAACGTAGCACCTCTGGTGGAAACCTCTTACCCCAGTTGCATACTGAATGATACCCGGCGTTCGCTACCTAAGCCCGAGAATTGGCGTAGACACTAGTTTTTACGGAAACGACTGCCATCTAACCTTCCAACCCAAGGGGGGGACTAAACCTTATTGGGATTAGGCTTGTCTAGTGAGTGGGAAACTTGACTGTTAGACGCTCTCAAGCGGCCCGAAGGCCTCTAACATGGCTTATCGACTACTGTCATAGACAGCCACCACCACCACCATATCAGCCCTAGGACTTCCACTGCTGGACATAGGCCTCACCCAATTTCATGGGGGGTAAATGCCATAATCGCCACGCTTGGCATGCGGGTTGGCGATCACAGTATCTCCACCGCATTCTAGGAATGCTGCTGCCCATTCCCCGGTGGTCTTGGTCGTAGTTTAAGGACATACCCGGGTCATAGACAGCAACCGGGTTCAATAGCTTAACGTGCCTTCTACAGGGTACACTCAGGTAGTAACCATTCTCAGCGGTCATCCATCCAAGAGTTGACTCCGGCCAACGTTGCTTAACCTCGCATACTTACCGCACACTGGCTCGATGACCCGAAGAGGATCTTGGCCTCCGACACTAGTTAATGGAAGTTAATTGGTGCCTAGATTTTTAAACAACGACGGTGGCAAACTGGCTTATGGCGTGCCTGATGAAGAAGAAGAAAAACCATTTATTCCATAATGCACACAGAACTGCTTACACAGGGGTGGACGACACTGGCCCTGTAATGAGATACAATTTGTCGATAGTTATAAGTACCTAGGATTAACTGTGGATTGTCACCTATCTTGGAAAGTACATATTACTAATGTATGTTGTAAGTTGAGGTCGGCCCTAGGAAAATTTTACCACTTACGTAATGTAGTAAGTAGATCAGTTATGTATACTTTATATCATGCCCTTGTTGATTCGATATTGTCCTACGGTTTGAGCAGCTATGGCCGTACTCTCCCTACCTACACTGACCAAATTAAAAACATACAGATTAGATTCCTAAAATATTTAATAAATAAAAACATCAAACAACGATGCAGTCAAAATTACGATAAACTGTTCTCGGTTTGTAATATACTTCCAGTACAGGAAAAGTGCTCGCTACTGATGGCCCTAGAACAGTTTAGACGTAGTGATTATAAAAAACCACCGAGTCACGCTTGCCGTACGAGAAACGTTACCAAGGAGGTATCTCTAAGAAAGCTGCTAGTACCAAGGGTATGTAACTATTATGGAAAACGTACCAGAAGATACTTAATACCTACTATTTTAAATAGTGTTCCAGACCTAATAAGATCCTGCCAGGATGTGTCAAAAGTTGTGTACAAAAAAAAGGTTAAAAAAGCGATGCTGAATAGATTCGAACAGAAAACCTGATCGAAACTGTTCAGCAAACGGTAGTACTAAGTAGGTACAATTTAAATTGCTTTATAACAATGAACCTTCGTTAAAACATAAGATAGAATACTATGTACATGTGTGTGTATGTATATATGTATATACATATACATACACATATTATGTATATACGAAAGGTCAACGAAATATCTCCTTGGGAGCTTAGGTTACAACTCTCTGGAGGTGAGACGTAACCTTGCCTTACTTTCATTTGGGTGTCGGACCCTGCGCGGTTACTCGGACTGTCCGGAGCTGGTGAGTCGACTTGTGCGACTGCATGTTCCGGACGTCCCCAGGATCGCCCTCAGACCGCGGCGACGCGATTTGTTGGCGGTGCCGGCCGTGCGCACTGTGTCGCACATGAACTCTCCGCTGCTTCGTGCCCTCGCACTGATGAATGCGCTCTTGGCGTCAGCACCAGAGTGTGACCTGTTTGCGTGGCGATGGGCGGCTGTGAGAAGTGAATGCCTGAAGCTCTGCGAGATGATGGATGCTAGGCCTACTACTGTAAGCATGTAATTAGTGTTTAAGTAATTTTAATTATACATTATTATTATTGTTTAATGATTTTTACATAAATGTAGTGTACTAAATTTAAGTTTCATGACGCATTGGAATTGTCTGTAAAGTCATGTAAACATTGTTGGCTTAAATAAATAAAATAAAAATAAAATAAAATATATATGCATTTTGTGTCGGTGTAGTGATTTAGACTTCGCGTTGCTTAATTACCTACACTAGTAAGTAGTAACTATAATTATCATTAGTGATTAGTGTTGGAGGGTAACTGGGTCTTCTGCCGACAAACTGCTGTGCAGTTTGGCAGATATTTTAAACGCTTAAGATGATAATATTTTTGTTGAAATAAATAAATAAAAAAATAATAAAAAACAGGACTTAAGAGGGCGCAATACGTTTGGTTCTCCATACAAAAGTATTTATGCTCTCATTTTAAAACGCCATGCTAGAATAACATGAAACTTTGTATACACAATGGAATCCAGCTTGTCTAGAGCGGAAATTAGTTTCTGTTGCTTGAAATTATAATGGCGAAAAAATACAGCGATTATTAATGTTTTCATACAAGCCGTAAAAAACTCAAAAAATACGCTGTATTTTTTTTCTTTTTCAATTTCTAGCAACAGAAACTACATTCCGACCTAGGTACGCCGGATCCCATTGTGTATACAAAGTTTTATGTTATTCTAGCATGGCGTTTTATAATGAGAGCCTAAATACGTTTGTATGGAGAACCGATCCACACCGATCGTACTGCGCCGTCTTAAAGATAAATAAAAAATAAAAGAAAAACGTTAACATGAAGACACAGAGGTGTGCACAATGGGTCCAGCAATGTGTGCGATAAAGAAAAGGCTGAGACTGAGCATGTGTTGCTATTCGCAGGTCATGCGAACTGCAACGCTGTTATCCTGCCACAGCCTATGAGTCTAAATCGAAGTCGAGTCAGTTGTCATAGCGCCATGCAATTAATGTTGTTGACATTTTTGAAAATACCAGTGTATACCTGTTTCTAAAGTTTCCGAAAGGATTAAATAGAATTTTAATAATGTCAGTCGGAGAATAATGAAATATAAATGTATGTAAATAAATATATGAATGATAGTAAGCATACACTCAGGTGCGCGAGGGGCATATTTACCCTAGGGCCAAAGGGGGGCACGGCCTGGGAAGGCAGCCTCGAGGCCATACATGCCCAATGCGACCCATTGCTGATTTTATTTCTAAAATATTTTTTTATTGTCACTAAACACACCTTTGCATAATCCAGTCTTGCAATCTGATTGAACTTTGCAAACGGTAGCATACCGTCAAATTCAGCAAACTTTACCAATAAAGCCTAATTTTGCCTACTCTCAAAAACTGTAAATTTTCGAAACGGTTGTATTTTTTCATAAAGTATTCAAGAAACCTTGCAATGCAAATTTTGCGTACTTATGATTATGATAGCTGTACGGAGATAACAATCTTGATAAGATGCGCTTGTGCTCATAAAGGATATTCCTTGTTGAGGATGACATCAGATCATCATCATTTAATAGTATGTTATGTATGCAGATTAGGATTTGCATTTGGCTTGTATTGTATGGAAAACAGTTAAGCGGACTAGCCAATCGCGAAAGCAACAGACCGTATACACCCCACAGCTGGGCAAAGGCCACGTGGATGAGAGGGGATAGGCAGAAGTCCCCACGGTGGAACAGTCCGGGTTGGTCAGCAGTTTGCCGTGTTCAATCAATAAGAAAAGTTTTCAAGTTTCAAAGCTATGATTATTTTCTTATATGTTCAGGCCAGATTGGATCAAACAATAATCGCTACTATTTCGACGTTAAAACTCACGATTACAATCCTGTACCTATATAATTAGGTCGATGATCGACCATATTCGTTTCGTAAGAAAGGAATGTGATAAGTTTAAGAAAAAAATAAGGTTTATTAATATATGTTAACTAGACCTCCTTAAAAAGTGTTATGACTTATTCCATTTCCTATAATTTCCATGAATTTGTTAAATGAGGAAATAAAGTACAAACTTAAAATTAGGATAAAACTCAGACTCAAACTACTTCATTTCATTAAGTAAATAAATGAAAATATAGAATCTGTTTACTAAGAGAACTGCATCCATTAGTATAAGGTCTGCCTGTTATAAATGTCAGTTAAAATAGGAATTCTCGTAACTCTATTTTCACTGAGAGTCGAATCTGACGACACTAAAACCGATCTTCCAACAGTCAATGCGTTAATTAAAGAACTTAGCATCCAAAATTAGAGCCATACGCGTCTGAACCAAAAAAACCTATCTACATACAAAACAACAATGACTGTACGTCGTTCTGAGCGGTAATGTAGCTTATGGCCGTGAATTCCAGCAGTGAACCAAAACGGATTGTTTGTATGTGTGCTTAGATGTTGAGTATGAACCAAAACAGACCAACAAAGGGCATGGAAGTGGAAGTGGGTAATTAACTCACTTAAGATCAATGGCGCCGGTAAAAATAAACTATGCGTCCAGCCAGAAACACAGTGAAAATAATTTAAACACTTCTGTAACTTTCATTGTACAGTGAGAGTTATAAAAATCCCATGATAAAGATGTAAAAAGGCAACTTTTGCGTGAACTTGTGCGGTCTTGTTAGGCTAATTATCGACATTATTTACAGTAGCCTCAAAATTTTACTAAAGGCAGTTTATTTTAATTCCTTAACAGGTCTAAACTCATATAGAAATATCATTAGTGTCTCTCTGGTCCCACATTATAGTTAAAAAAAACCTGTAATTCACTCTAGCTATGTATGACAGGTTTTAGATTCTGGGGTGACCGATTTTTTCCCTTAAATAACATTTAAGGAACACGAAAAAGGGGAGATAGTCTGGACAAGTGATTGATGAAAAACTATTCGCAGATATTCTGAAATCAGTGTACATTCAAAACAAAGTTAATATTACATTGTACAGTCGCGGAATGAAAAGGTTTGTCACATTTCAATTCTATTTTAATGCTGTTAAAGTCGAAAAATCACGAACCATTTCAGTCCACTACTATACACACAGACTATTACAGACGTTTGACTTACACAGTGATGTCAAATCAAAAGACTGTCGATAATATTTTGACCCCACTAAAGTAAGAGTGAGGGTGTAGGGAGAAAATAGATTAACAATCAATCCTTATTGCGGGGGAGTTGAGGGATCACAACTGGTAGGAATGCACTTTTGGGGATTTAAGTGGTGTCAGAAACTGATATTTTACATTGATCTATGTAACAGATAGAATCAGTTCAGTTAAAAGCTGTTTTTAACTTCTAGGTAAACTTTGTTCTTGTATGTTTTGGCAGCTGAACGAGAATCATGGTAAGTATAAAAAATTAAGTCCAAAATGATGATTCATCAACCTTGTTTCAATATGCATCAACAAAGTTACAACAAGTCAGTATGTTTATGTCAATGCTTAGATTGAAGTACTTAAAGCGCCGAAAAAACTGAAGGAATTTTAAGAGCCAATGCTACCTACTCCTTTATTTGACTATTTAAGTAAACACCTACTGAAGTTATGATCATGAGTGAAATACTTATAAAATGTTAACTGAATTTTAACTTTTGTGGGACATTTTTTTATTTTATTTAATCATGCTATAATTAGATACAATTTTAGAATTTTAACCTTTGTGGGACATTTTTTATTTTATTTAATCATGCGATAATTAGATATTTTTTATATAATAAAGTACACCACGAAACCGTGTATACACGTGTATATAAAAAAATTGTAACCTACGAGTATAGGTTTGTCTTGATTACGAGAGAGTACGTACAGATTCCACCGCAACATATCGTAATACGTACCGGGGTATGTCCTAAAACTACGACCAAGACCACCGGAGGAGGGGCAGCAGCATCTCTGGAGTGCGGTGAAGATCTATGCATGCCAAACGTGGCGATTATGGCATATACCCCCCATGAAATTGGGGGGGACCTTTGTCCAGCAGTGGACGTCTTAGGGCTGATATGGTGGTGGAGGGATATCGTAATGTTCATACGTGTATTCATAATAAATTAAGATTAAGAGCAGGTACTAGGTACCTAAAGACATACTAAGTACTAGTAGATATTAAAAAAAGTGTTTGATTCGATTACTTATAATTATCTATCAGTGAATTTCATGACATGCTATTTAAGTTAAAAAGAACACTTGAAGAATTCGAAACATGTCGCAATAAATACGTAGATATATTATTATTATTAGCAGTAAATAGGTATAATATTATGAAGTGTTGTCGGAAGACTCTGGAGGATCGCGAGGAACGTCTACAAGTGATGCCTTTTAAAATAGTGGTTAAAAAGTTTCTTCACCACGGCATCTGAGTTTAAAAAATCTCACAAAAACGCGTTAAGGGCTAAAGTTACACTTCTTACGCTTCCTTTCTTTATGGAAATTCCTGGTAGCGCGGCCAGCCATGACGTCCCACCACGGTCAATGAAGGGTGCACTTTCTTATACAAAAGGTCTTAAGTGACACCGTATCTGTATTACAAAACGTCTTTTAGTTCTGCATCGAAACATAGGAACACAGCTTTTTTGTGAATAAGGTCGCAACCGCCGTAATATTGATATTGAGGATTGTCTTTTAATTTTTGAGGGGAAGGGAACAGGAGCAAAGGAATTCTTGCTCATTGAGCATGACGGGCTTGACTCTTGACCTCGAACATGAGAGCTCAAATGAGTGGTAAAGAGTAAGATATGTTCACAAAATTATATTATACTTACCACAAACATTCACATATAAACTTGAGCTCCTTTAGCTAGATATCTTAATAAGATCACACCTACCCTTATGGTAGGTATACGGCCAAAGTTGAAACATTTGTGTATTTATTTGTTTGTTTCGGAAACTGTTTCCCTTGGAGTAAAATTATAATTAATAGTTGACGGCATCGAAAAAACTATCTAACTTCTCTCTTCGTCCAGAAATGTATGTTAAAGTACTAAACGTCGATATATTTTATAGATAAATTGAAAACAGCTAAGTCTTAGGAACAAATTTTTTTGCTCAACACAGAAACAAATGCCCTTTATCAGGATAAAAACCTGAGGGTTCCTCTTGTAACTTTTTTTTATTATATAGAGCATCGTAGTTCGCGTCCGTGGAAATCCTGAATCTACACGTGCTCTCTGGGTGTTTCCAAATGAACTACAACCTCGGCTGCCGAACGTCCTCAAGAATTGTGACCTCTCGGCTATCTGTACCTTCTTAATACGAAACCCTAAAGGATGATATCTGTAACGAGGGTTAGGATTTGTTTTGTATTAAGTTCAAGCATTCATTTTACGCGTTGAGATTGTTGACAATTGACAACTTTTCCTAATTAAACCCACAATTTCAAGCAAAATTCCTTAATACAGTTAAATAATGCATTAATATCAGCTATTAATGGAGTACCACGCAATAGCATCAAGTAACGAACAAATTATCCAAAGACAATAGACTTTCTTTATACCCATTATGTGTCTTCACAGAAACCACTGTTTACAAAATAGATGAATTCCCAACCTTGTTACAATGTGGTATGGCTCAATATTATTGGGATAGTTGTATTGTGTAACAGTACAATAATTTCTCATGGGGATGGTTATGTATTAATTTTGCAGTTATCATAACTGTTACGATTGTGTTCTTGTTATTGTATGGTTCTCAAAGGTCTCAAAACACTTTATGTCTCATACCAATACCATGTTCATGATTCATCTTACTGGTGATGTGAACTATGTGAGCAACATAATGCAGAGCAAGCCGCTTTGTATTTCTATTACAAATTAAAAATAGACAGGCTAAGTCGCACCATAAGAGTTAATTTTTTAACAGATTTTTCGTACAGAACCCTAAATATATATATCGACACTAAGAAATGTAAGTTGATGGTAAGTTGTGATCAAAATATACAATCCATTTTTTTCAGCCACTTGCTGGTATTCGATTGAGCTGAAATTTGGCATAGTGGCTCCGATACGTAGTCAGCTCCGATGTAGAATAAAGTTGCCCCGGAACCTCCGAAACACGACACCCTTCGGCTAGAAGTCAGCACTAGCGAACACACGGAACACACAATACCAGGAGCGCTCGTGGGCCCAGGTCAGTTCTTGGATGGGTGACCGCTTTGAGTGGTTACTAACTGAGCGCTCCCGTGCTTTGGAAGGCACGTTAAGCCGTTGATCCCGGCTGCTGTCTACGACAGCAGACGTTAAGCCAAGTTAGAGGCCTTCGGGCGGCTTGAGAACTTCTAACAGTCAAGTTGCCCACTCACTTGACAAAGGGGGGTCGAAGTTGCACCACGTCCGTAGGGAGTACCCACCGTTAGCCTACACGTGCACCCTAGGTGGTGCTAAAAGTGCAACAAACTGGCAACCGTACTTGTCTTCTCAAAGATCTCACGGTTCGAAAATAAACGCCATTCGATTATTATTATTATTATTATAAACAACACCACAACTTGCTCTTTAAGGCTGGGTTGCACCAAACCGTCTATAATCGTAAGCTGTGTTCGTTAGAATTTGAATGTATGGAAAGTTTGACAAGTTTCTATGGCATGACAGCTGCCGCCGCCATTTTTAACGTTGATCGGTCTGTGATCATAAGTCTGTGCAACCCCGCCTAAGTCTGTGGTGTTGTGTTCCTGATGGTGAGTAAGGTGTGGAGAGCCCCCGAAGATGCCGTGTGCTCAGAGCGGGGACCTGCATGTCTCTAGCTGTCAACACAACGTATCCTCAAGTCAATAAAGGGTGTGCTTCTTCTGGAGTCACAAGCGGCAATATGCCATGTTCTAAGGAAACGTCTGCTACTCCGGATCGTGACACAATCCTACGTCACTGTACAGCCTGTACACACACGAACTCACACTACGACCGACAACCACCGATAGGCTCGATAGCAGGGATGACGTAGGCTTGTGTCACTCACACAACGGATTTTCCCCGGAGTGTCATACCTTGTAATTGTATCATGCCAATATGCGACGTTGTCTGCTTAGGTACCACCAGGCTGTAAGATTGTGTGCCACTGCTGGTGTATGAAAAAATGTGCACAGGTGTGTAACAACCTTTATAGAATCATCAAGTCGTGAATTGAGACTTAAGCAACAGTGAGAGAGTGGTCGTAATTAAAAAATATTTAAGCAGATTATCGCTATGGGACCCGGAACTGGCGGTGAATGTGTATTCCGTCGGCTTTGGGAACTTAATTGTAATTCACTGTATTCACAACTGCTGTACTGTAAAGAGACCAATATAATACTGACCTTTCATCCCGAAAACCGGTTATGAATGTTGGGGTCAGGTAATATAGGGATGGAATGGATGGTAAACACCGCTCGCAACTTTCCATCTAGAGGTCGTAGGTTCGAACTCCAGCACATACAAGAGGGTTAAAAAAAACGTACGTCCCATACGTAAATGTAAAAATTATGTAATTTATATGAAAAAACAAAATTAACATCTCAATTTCATAATTTCCGTAAATTGAAAATTCTATATAATGATGAAATCTGTTGACAAAATTTCACGAGAATCTATTGAGAAAGGTGACCTGTAGAGGAACAGCTGGAAATCCGCCGGACATATGAAAGCATTTTGGAAAAAAATTGGAACAGAGACCTTCATTTCACTCGGCCAATTATTACTATTGACAATAGGCGGCGCGCGCCAGCGCGCTGGTTTGACACTGCCCGGTTTATAAACTGGAGTGGCACGAAATAGTACATTACTGCAGAGGCCGTGAAGTAAGGGATTGATGGACGAGTTTGGGATAAAACCTGCAATCCCTGTTCCGGCCGAGGATTGTATAGTACTTTTATCAAACATGTTAGAAAAAAAAAACTACAAAAAAACTACAATGTAAAAAAAACTAAAAAATACAAAACGTCCAAAAATAGCATAGCATCACGACAAATAACGGAAATTAAATAAAAACACGAAAAATGTTACAAAATACAAGCACCATTTAAAAAACAGGACAGAACTATAACATACCTAAAAACACGTAAAAAAACTAAAAAAAATACCAAAAAACATGGAAAAACAAAACAAAATCCAAACGTATAAAAAAAGTACGAAACATCTTTTAAAAAGTCCAAATATATCAATGAAACAAAAAACGCTACAAAATAACACGAAAAACTAAAAAAAAACACATAAATAATCGAAAAATTCGAAAGAAAAAACAACAAAATACAAGAACGATAAAAAAACCGGAAAAACCTAAAAAATACCAATTTACATAACAAATTAAAAAACAAAATTGTGGCGGTTGGCTCTATGTAATATTTCCTTTATCAGTTGATTTTAGTAAGCAAAGGGTCTAGCAGGCTAAGCTAACAAGAGTGGCCCCCGCAACTCTCGCTTGCTTGGTTTAGCTAAAATAACAGTTTAAAAATTACCTTGATTTTTTGACATTTTCGTGAATAAGTCTGAAACAAAAGAAGATCGAAGGCTGATATTACGCATACAGTGTTCTTAGGTCCTGCCACTACTGCACCTCAAATTACAGCCAAATCCCTTGGGGGCCATTCTTGTTAGCTTAGCCTGCTAGACCCTTTAAAAAGTTAGAGCAGCGGACAATAATGTTAGTTTCATACATTCTGCCGGCCAAGAAGTAATGTAGGGAGCCATAAACAGGTAACTTCATGTCCTCTTTTCGTGACATTAATGCATACATTTAGGCGCATGTTTGAGAAATAGTACATTACTACAGAGGCCAGGACGAAAGGGGTTGCCAGCCGAAGACATATACATAGACTAGGTCATATATAGGATAGGTCTGCGGCGGGCAACCCCATTTTTCCCGCCGAGCTATGTATATTGCTTTTCTCAAACATGCAATGAAATAAACAACAAAAACTCAAAGTTTTATTTTTAATACGCATAGTGGCAGAATGTCATGATGCCTGTGTCACAAATTTATGTGGGATGAAAAAAAAACAAAAGAGGACTTTGCCGGCCTATAGGCCTGCAAGATACCTATGTATGAAATTCCATTAACGGCCTTTTGTCCTAGCCGCACCTGTAACGTCATACTTCGCAGCGATAAGGAACATAACATCAATATTTCATTGCATGTTTGAGAAAATAAATTTACATGTCGTACTCTGCCAGCGCTGGCGCCAGCAACTGGATTCGTCTATATGCGCTATACTGTGTGTTTATATACTCTACCCGCCCCCGCGGCATGTTATATATAGTCCTCCTCATCGGTTTCGATGAGGGCGACCCCAACAAATCATGGATTTGCCCTACCATGAGCTGTTATGTGGCTGGGCATGTCCATCGTATGGCATGTTATATAACTTGCTCCTAATTCTTACTTATTGTCTTACGAAACCCATGTGTCCCATTGAGACAAGTTCACTGCCGTTTGGCCAGGTCGTCGGCCTATCTTCCTCGCCGCTCTAATGATATTGTTTCGCTCTTTTAATAACTTGTTTAATGCAATCCCGGATGTAAAAAAGTGATAGAACTGGACTGGTAACTTGGTTTTGTTGTCTATGGGAGAGGTGTGTGCGTCTTGTATGTCAAAAATTGTAGCAACTCGCCTATTCCTAGGCTATGTAAAATATTGAATACCTGCAGTAAAGAAACGGATATACACTTTGATTCATTAAATGTATTTAAAAAAAAAGTGCTCCAAAATATTTTTAGTTTAAGAACTAAATAATTAAGGTGAGGTGAGGTGGGTAATTGAGGTGGCCTTTAATTGAGGTGTGCAATAAAGAGTATTGTATTGTATTGTATTGTAAAAATATTGAAAATTTTATTTGCAGAAATATTTACTTATAAAATGTTTAATGCATGCTGTGTTTACCTATAAGTAATTGTTACACTTAATTTATAACCATTGTTGCATGTAACGTAGTGTAAACAATTGTTGGTAAACCAAATAAATAAATAAATAAATTCATAGATACTAGTGGTTCTGTGATATGTAGACATCGCTATTTTCTTCAAACCAAACACTGACACTGAAAAATGTAATCGTTTGGGAAGTGCGACCTGTAGAGGAGAATAGCCGGATAGAAATCCGGAAATCCGCCTGACGTATATAAAAGTATTTTTGCCGAAGCTGAAACAGAGCCCTTCGTTCGCTTCGCTCGGTCAATTATAAACTCAAGAAAAAAAACCATCTATAGTTATTATTCTCTTGTACCGATAGTTTCTATCTATTTTCGTAAGCCCACCCTAAGTTTCATTTTTTTTCGTAATTTAAAAAGTTAATTTGTATCACTTAATTAACTCAACTTTATATTTATATTAGTAATGGCAAATATAGACTTGTTCTGAAATAAATTATTTTCATTTCATTTCATTAATTTTCATGAATCACTACGACCATAAAAAAACAACTATTAACATATTAAAATATTAATGACCATATTGTGAACTCTGTGCACTCCATACCGACATGAAAGCCTGGCTTTTCCTTTTTTCCATCTATTTGACAATTATATGGTACGGAACCCTCAGGCAGAACGTTTTTTGCTGCTTATCCTCTCTTCAAATTATCCGGTTCGGGGGACCTATAAATAACTGGCGAGAACAAACTTAACCTATTATTTTCTCTTACACGCCGTACTTCTGAAATCATATCCTGTTTTACCTCTCCTCATCCCCTCCGTTTTCTCTTTCTCTATAAGTGCCAATAATAACAATAAAGGCAAACAACCTAGCTCTGAACATGAAATATTGCCAACCAAACACCTGTTAGGTGCAGCCTAACAAACCTGAACAATTCAATTGCCAGAACGACGTAACCGACAAAGAGCTGCTGCTAACTTAAGCTGTTTTCGAAATGTCCTATTTTAATAAGCGATTACAAAATCATTCATTATTTACGCGAACATTACTGTCCCGTTACCGTTTAGCGTTACCGGTCAGTCACGATTTCCTATTGACAGACTATGACATGCCATTCAAAAATCGATTTTATGCCAATGGTATAGAAACCAAAATTGTGTAGATGTTGCCTAACGGGTTGATATCTGGTGTTTGTACTTTGTACGAGCTTGTTTGTATGTATGTAATGTATATGAACCGAACCATATGGTATGAATCAAGAACTGTGTTTTGAATGATCATGATCATGATGTGTCACGTCATACGAAAATACAGGCAGCTAGCGTAAAATGAAAATGAGTCTATGATTTTGTCAGGATTTTCAATTATTTTTTATTACTACAGAAATATGTTACATTTTGTAACGTAATTAATTAGGTACGATATTATTTCGCATATTTTGTAACATGATTGCGAGAACATTTCTAATGCTTAAACATTTTTTTCTTCCAGGTAAGTTCCGGAGCCACTAAGCTTAAAAGCGAAAGCTAACGCACAATAGAAGATACATCTCACGGCCTAATAAATAAAAGCCCACCGTACTATCAATTAAAAGCTTAGGCGGAGCTTTCTAGTGGTAAGTTTTGTCAACCGGTTACTTTGTAGAACGAGTACGAGATACTGCCAGATGAATGATAATCAATGTGGCTACAGCTACTCGTACCATCGAAAAATTAAACGAGTATTCTGAATATGTGAATCAAGTGTAACAAAAATGGTATGGGAAGAATTTAAGGCAATCATCGATATCGAATTGCGATATCGAAAATCACTTTCAAATCTCAAATCACTACAGGCTTTAAGCTGCATAGGCGACTCCCTGGCTTGGCGGGGCGGGTGCGATATGTGATCTTTGAAGGTATTTGGTTCTTTGACGTGAGTTTACAGATGTGTCCTCATTTGACTAAATACTGTCAGTATTACGTTTGCGCAGTAGTGAGTTGTGCGCAGAAGCGGAGCAGTACTGCATTCGTATCGTTTGACACTGACAGCTGACAGTTTTCTCATATCGTACCTCCTCCGCATCGATAAATCAGTAAGGCGCGCCTTAACACATTCGGCGCCGACAAGGCAATTATACATACAAAAATGACACGGTTTCGTGTCACCGGCACCGAATGTGTTAACTTGGCAGGGCGGAATCTGTATGTGGTATTTTCTACTTTATACTAAAATATTACTGATGTCGTCGTGATGCGCAGTAGTAATATCATGCACGGAGGCAGAGCAGCAGCTATGCTACATTCAGTACAATACAAATGCACTCTTTATTAAAATAACTTGGCACAGAACATACCACTGTCACAATCGCAATAATTAGAGGCATACAACAGGCGATCTTATTGCTAAAGTGCGATCCTGGGTATTTTCATACAAACCGGTACCGGAACTGCAAGCCCTTTAGGTGAGGTAGGGCCTACCTGGTAGGCATTCGTATCAACCCCGCACTGTGGAAAGCGTAACCACGAGTAACTAAAGGGTCGGCAACGCGATTGGGATTCTTTTGGACTCACAATCGTCCTTAGGGTACAGTGTCTGCTTACCATTAGGCCGGCTGGGGGATTGTTTGCCACCGTCGTTGTATAAAATAATTTTTAAGAAAAAAAAACCGACTTCAATGGGGGAGTCCGGTGAAAGATTATTAATCTTAGATGGTGCACTCTTAGATTCCATACAATAAAATACATAAATGGCTATAAGTATGTTTATAATGGTAGAAGACTAAGTACCCTCAATTCCTCATGAAATCATGGAAAAACCTTGCTTGCTTGACAAACAAAACGAAGAGAACAAATCGCCAAACGTGAACTACGCGTCGTTGAAGAGTTCCGTTCTGATCATCATTAGCAGTTCTACTTCATCAAATGTCACTTTTATGAATGAAAATGCTTGATTAGTTCATGAAAATACTAAAATCACTATTTGTGTGCCTTTCACATTTGAGGAGTTTCCTCGATTCCTAATGGATCCCATCATCAGAACTCGAGCATGACAAAAATCAATCGTGAAAATAGAACTTGCTTAACAAACACAGCTAGAAGGACAAATCGCCAAACGTGAACTTTTCGTCGTTGAAGAGTTCTGTTCTGATCATCATCAGCAGTTCCACTTCATCAAATGTCACATTTTTGTATGATAATGCTCGATTTGTTGATAAAAACACAAAAATCACTATATGTTTGCCTTTAAGATTTGAGGAGTTCCCTCAATTCCTCATGGATCCCATCATCAGAACTAGAGCATGACAAAAATTAATCGTGAAAATAGAACTTGCTTAACAAACACAGCTAGGAGGACAAATCGCCAAACGTGAACTTTTCGTCGTTGAAGAGTTCTGTTCTGATCATCATCAGCAGTTCCACTTCATCCAATGTCACATTTTTGAATGCAAATGCTTGACTTGTTGATAAAAACACAAAAATCTCTATATGTTTGCCTTAAAGATTTGAGGAGTTCCTTCAATACCTCATGGATCCCATCATCAGAACTGCCTTTTGACAAAAACGGGACCAACTTGGATATATATACATACAATCAAAAAAAGATTTTTTCAAATCGGTTAAGAAATGACGGAGTTATGGAGTAACAAACATTAAAAAAAAAACATACAACCGAATTGATAACCTCCTGTTTTGAAATCTTGAAGTCGGTTAAAAAATAGCATTAACTGACAATAATATGCGCTATTTATGGCCATAAATATTTTTGACGCTCACATCGACTGGTCGATAATCAAAAAGCTTTTGAATGTAAATATGATGTAGATACTCCCGCCGACAAATAAATCGACCTACATACAGTTATTTACAGATGGGGAATTATATAAACGTACATACATACATATAAATGCCACTACAGCACTGCATGTAGTATTCTAGAAGTTAGAACTCAGGGGTCTATTTGACTAAAAGTATTTAATTGGAATCCGGTTTTGTATTTGTCTTCCAATAAGAAGCCCGATTCTGATAACAGCTCACTGGAAGGGTCCACGGAAAGAACATGTCTAGTCCTTTGAAATTTCAATTTTCAATAGGCAATTTGCATCTTATGTCTTTATCAGTTAGGTTGCTTTTTGTGATGAAATTTAAGTGGTCTGGATATATTTTTCTCCGTGGACCCTTCACTTGCTCCCTTGATTTCGGATTTTAAAAAGTGTTCACACATTTTAATAACCGGCTATTAACAACGACAGTTGCCGCAATCAACTTGGGGGTGTGCTAATCTGGCAACTCTGGTTACCAAAAGCAAAGCAAGTACCTAAGCGGATATGTTTGAATGAACACGGATGCATTAATGTATGCAAACATATGCACATTTAATGGTCTGTTAACAGATTTATATCAAACAATGATTACATAACACTTGCATAATGTAGGAAATTCAAAGAGTGTAAATCAAGTGATCGGAAATTAGGTTAAATAGGAACTGATCATTCAATATTTTTGTCAGATTTCGTGGTCAGTAGAATAGACCAAAGATGTACCTACTTGTACCTATAGGTATAATCATTTTTTCATTTTTGGCAACTTCTATTGGCGCTTCCTTTCTGTTTTCGAACAGTTTACAGTTTAAAATTCAGTGTAGTACCTCACTTCACTAAAGTGACATAACCCAATTTTTATTTAATCGGGGTAGTGTACCTCTGAAACAAAAAAACATTGTTATGTGGTCACGTTTGGTTAAAAAAGGGGTCAGTTCTAGTTCCATAATAAATATGACCTGCCAACGACCTACCGTCACACATATCACATACTAATAATATGGCCAGCATTATATAAGTAACGTATCATAATAATGGATTGATTAGCGAATTAAATTACATAAGGTCTTTTGGGATTTACGCAAATTAAATTATCATAGCGTTCATAACAAACTTGCAATCGTTTGTAAGTACGAGTACCTAATTAATATGTACAATTAGTCTAACTATAGTCAGCTTCGTATATAGTAACAGTCAAAATAGGTATGTATAGTTAAATAAATCGTAGCACATACTTATACTTCTGCAGGAACCTCTTTACCTTTACCTTCCTAAGGTCCTTTTAATGGTTTTGTCTCGAACTATTAGATGCTGAATGTTTACACAAATGTTTTCATTACCAAAAACATATTTCTATCCCTAGTTTTTTTTTATTTATTTCAATATCAATTAGACTTTGTGAATCAGATACACAATCACAATCTCACATCACAAGATGTGTGTGCTCGAGAGCTCAGACTCTTATAAAAAGGATAAAGGAGACAATTTATGTTTTCAAGGATTCCTCCATGTCGAGCATCAGCATGTCTCCTAAAACTTAGTATTTATACCTACAATTAAATTTCAAATTAAAGGGAAATATTCAGGGCTCCGAGCAGGATTAGAACCCGCGACATCCTGGCATACGCGGCCAATCGCTCTAGCCAACTTTTTTTATTTTATCGTATGGCATTTATTTACGAACCGTGAGATCTTCAAGAAGACAAGTACGGTTGCCTGTTTTTGTTGCACTTTTAGCACCACCCAGGGTCACGTGTAGGGTAACGGTGGGTACTCCCTACGGACGTGGTGCAACTTCGACCCCCCTTTATCAAGTGAGTGGGCAACTTAGTATTTATACCTACAATTAAATTTCAAATTAAAGGGAAATATTCAGGGCTCCGAGCAGGATTAGAACCCGCGACATCCTGGCATACGCGGCCAATCGCTCTAGCCAACTTTTATTTTATTTTATCGTATGGCATTTATTTACGAACCGTGAGATCTTCAAGAAGACAAGTACGGTTGCCAGTTTTTGTTGCACTACCCAGGGGTCACGTGTAGGGTAACGGTGGGTACTCCCTACGGACGTGGTGCAACTTCGACCCCCCTTTATCAAGTGAGTGGGCAACTGTTAGAAGTTCTCAAGCCGCCCGAAGGCCTCTAACTTGGCTTAACGACTGCTGTCGTAGACAGCAGCCGGGATCAACGGGATTAACGTGCCTTCCAAAGCACGAGAGCGCTCAGTTAGTAACCACTCAAAGCGGTCACCCATCCAAGAACTGACCTGCGCCCACATTGCTTAACCTCGCATATCGCACGCGGTACGCCAACTGAGCTACCAGAACAATCATGTTCATCCACTAAATCTTTCATTAGTTCCCTCTTACAAGTCCTTAGGGAGGCGTACAGCGACATCTACTAAAACACGCAGGCTTTTTAATGGTACCAACGTCTGAACTTACTCGTACATTGAGAAATCGTCAACTTACCGTTGCGCCATCCCTCCTCTCAATTTTTTCGCTAAATTCCATTGAACATACTGAATTGGATCTGTATTTGTATTTAATCAAGCGCTTGCTCGTACTTGTTCTGAAACTTCAGGCTTGATAGTGCGCGTGGAAGCGAGAGTGTGCGATGAAACACAAAACCGATTTCAATTAAATATACACATTAGAATAGACCTCTTGACGTGTGAATCAATTATATAATATAACAACTTTGTTCCGTCATTTAGTGTGTCGTGTCAGGCCATGGTTTAAATGGTGAAAGTTGTAAAATATCAGCAAAAAACCGAGGCTTATTGTGTTGTGTCATCGCAAAGAAGGTATGCGAAAATGTAATGTCAACAAGGATGTACGCCTCTCCTGCGGTTTCACTTTTATTTAATCAAAAAATGTAGGTTCTAGTGGTGTGCTATGGGTGGCACCAAAGTGGAAAGCATGTGGGTAAATGGTGGTCACCTTGATGGCTCCTGGCCTCCTCATGTTCAGAAGGGTGTCAGTCCCACTGGCGCAATCCTCTCCCCACTAGTGCGTCATTGGATTCCATTCAGTGATATTGTAAACTAAATAATAGGGCTTACGTAAATTAAAGCATATCCCAATTTGATACATATCTGGTGCGAATGTATGAGAACAAATGACGTAAGCAGCTACGACCATATTTGACTCAGAATTCCAAAAGCAAACAATTCTAGAAGAAAAAAAAGTGTACCCAAATATCATAGAGGAGCCAGGAGGCTCATTGGTGGCAGTACGGTAGTGGGAAATAAGCTGCAGAGCTTAGCACATAGACGCAAAGTAGCATGTCTGTGCGTCTTCTACAAATTGTACTTCGGTGAGTATGCTCAGCAGCTCCATGAGCTCTTACCGCCTTCCCCTTCTTCCATCGGACATCCAGACGTACGGCTGGCTACCATCCTTACTTGGTCGAAATTCCTCTAATTCGAACCAAGCGCTTTGCATCTTCTTTCATAATGCGCACTTCTAAGGTTTGGAATTCTCTGCCGGCGTCTGAATTCCCGAGTTCATATAACCTGGACCTTTTTAAGGCACGAGTGAATAGGCATCTTCTGGGTGAGCTCGCTTCATCGTCGGCCCCATCTTTGCCCCCCGGCTAGATGCTGGCCAAGAGCAATCCCATTATTAATAAAAAAATAAAAAATATTTTTTTATGTACATTATCAATTTTGATGTCGGTTTTGTTATCGCTAATATCGCTATTCATAAATGTATATCAAGTAACAAAACTGTTCTTGGGACACTTCGTTTCTTCTTCTAGAAACAATAGCGTTATTGATTCAGACTCAATAGAGCCCAAAAAGTCCATATTCTGAAAAAATGTGCCATTTTTTTTATTCCCCAGCTTCCTATGGTTTGACAAATCAACCATGGCCAGTTATAACTGTGTCAACAATAATAATTAATTTGACTTCACATCTTGATCAGCATAACTATGAGGATTTGAAAGCGAATATAGGTATTCCAAGAAACGTTGATCAATAATTGATACATTGATCACATGACGAATACCTGTACGTAATCTTAAATTATTTCTAATTAAAACACAACGTCAGCCAATTAACTACCTTTCTGACATCAAATAAATTATCAATCAATTTCTCCATGTAAACAACTCTTTATTTACCGTCCTACCTTCATAACATACTATACTACAATAAGCGATAATTGATAAACTCTCCTATTTAGCATTTTTTTCAATTAAATGTGAACTCTTTCCGTTTAAGGATACAGTTCTTTTTGATACTCAGTTGAGGGAGATATACAACTTCGCGAAAATTATTTACCTAATCAGAATGACCAGTGTGTAAGTTATAAAATTATACATTACCAAATTTAGACTTTTGGTCATTGATTTAAGCTTAATTTTCCTGCGACATTATTAATTTAGATACGGCCTTATGAAACCAACCCGTCTACTGTAAAGTAAAGTTCACAACCTCCTATTAAATACAGACAGCCGACGCAAAATATACCTTACTGATTACAAATTAAGATTCCTTTCCTAATAAAGTATTTGTGTTCGATATGACAACAGAGGCGTATTGTTAAACCAGTAAGTAAGCGGATCACAACAAGCGATTTGGCGCACCAATCATTCTTAATGCCGTAAGTACACTTTCTCTGAACTACATTGAGTATGGCTGTCATTAAATAGAAGTAGCGTTGTGATGATGTCATAATTTTGTGTGAAATACATATTGTTATGATGACTTTACAGAACTCGCATATAAGTCACATTTTAACAGTTGAAATGCGATTGGAACTGGATAGAGGTGAACTGAATTGAGGCTCAGCCCGTTGTTGTGTGTGTTAGATTAGATCACAAATAATTAATTCATCATCATCATCCTATAGCGTTATTCCTAGTACAGTTGCATCCTGAAGGATGCCCGGGGTCCGCTACCTAATCCCAAGATTTGGCGTAGGCACCCAAGTTTAGTTTTTACCCAAGCGACTGCCATCTGATCTGACCTTCCAACCCAAGGGGGAAACTAGACCTTCTTGGGATTAGGCTTGTCAAGTGAGTGGGCAACACTAATTATTAATTAGCAGTTGATATTAACGATTAAATCGATTAATATACCTATACACTAAATAAAATTTAAAAGATTATCAAGGAACGACTCAAATAAATCAGAGGTTAAATTTGAAATAATTTTTTCAATTAGAATTAAAAGCGTAAAGGAAACTTCGAATTATACCCAAATTAATGTGTTACTGCTTCCTTCGAGTTTCCATTGCGAAAACGACAAGGTTCTAAGCAATCTTCACAGATTAGCAGTTTTATGGGTGCTTATTATAAGTAGTTATCGTACACTACGCATCGATGACGATGAGATTAGTAATCACTTGCGTACGAGTTGAATCATTTGAAAACGTGCCAATGGTTGCAGACGTCTGGTTACTCACGGTGGTAGTTAACCGGGACAAAAAAACTGAAAATGTTGTCGATGTCTGCTTACTCAGTTTTACACAGTGGTCGTCAAACCAAACAAAGGGAAATAAAAACGTCTCGTAAATAAATATGCAGGGTATATAGTAAATTTTCTTTTTTGTTAAGTTTCGTTTTCAGTAGAAATTGTATGACTTCATATTATTTATTATAACCACCGATTCGCGTATTTTGTTGTGACTCTACTCTCTCTAGGGTAGTAATAAAAGCTCTGAACATAAAGTAACCTAACCTAACCTACAAAAAACTAAAACGTACTAACTGAAATACTAACTGTGCGAATACGAGTACTTCATGAGCGAATAATTCGGAGAGCTAGTATTTTAGTCGCACGTTCAGTTTTTCTGTGTACTGGTTTATAATACGGAGGACTAATCACCGAACTAGACTGAAGGTATAGAAAATAGCTTCGCTCTATTACGTCGGGCACACCCTGCTTACGCCTACCTAGGTAATTATAGTAATATACAGAACGTTTTCTGTCCAACAAGTCCGATGTTTGACAGCAAATAATGGCATGCAGCCTGGACGCGCCGCAGCATAGCCCGTGCTCTTTCGTTCGTAGCGCGATTATGTACCTATATCGATACCACGGAGATGTGCTAGACCCGAGTTTACCCGAAGCGACCAGAGATGAGGAACAGGGTTTACCCTGCAACAGGGCTGTCCAAGTGATGAAATCCCAAGTCAGTGAAAAATTACTTAAATCATCATCATCATCCTAGCGTTATTCCCAGTACAGTTGCAACCTGAAGGATACCTGGGGTCCGCTACCTAATCCAAGAATTGGCGTAGGCTAGTTTTTACGGAAGCGACTGTCATCTGACCTTCCAACCCAAGGGGGAAACTAGACCTTATTGGGAATTGGCTATTCAAAAAATAGAGTCATTGAAGCGTTACAGATTTTGTTACCTCACTTATGTTACCGTTAGTTACACAACGAAAGTAAAACCTTTAAAACTTTTTGCGAGAAAACCAATGCCCTTTCACGATGCTTTTATGTTTTCTCGGAATTTGTCGACAAAAACCGTTGTTACATTATATTATGTCGAGTTTACAGCCTTTTACGAACAAAATGTGCGCAATAATGCAGTATTTAACATAACATATTGACCGCGTCATAATAAATGTTACGACATCGGATGAGCTACAAAATCAAAAATACGTGATTATAATTTCTAAACTACAGATTAACACAACTAAGGCTGGGTTGCACCGACTTACGATCACAGACTGATCAACGTTAAATATGGCGCCGGCAGCTGTCATCCCATAAAAACTTGTCAAACTTTCCATACATTCAAATTTTAACGAACACAGCTTACGATTACAGACAGTTTGGTGACACCAACCCAAATGTCACTAAGCAAAAACAAAATAACAATATTAGAGGTAGGCTCATATTATGATCCATTACATCACAAGTTAAGGCCTTTTTAAGGCACGAGTGAATAGGCATCTTCTGGGTGAGCTCGCTTCATCGTCGGCCTCATCTTTGCCCCCTGGCTAGATGCTGGCCAAGAGCAATACCATTTAAAAAAAAAAAAAAAGTTAGAGAGTACGGATGGAAGTAAGAGATACATCTACATCTCTGACTTCCATCCGTACTAGTACATATACGGTGCTGATAGACTTAACAAAGAATATTATTGACGACCTGTTTAGCCTAGTTGATAGTGACTCTGCCTCCGAAGCTAGAGGTCCCGGGTTCGAATCCCGGCCAGGGCATTTATTTGTGCATTTTTCACGGATATTTGTTCTTGGATCTTGGATGTTTTCTATGTATTTAAGTATGTATTTATCTATATAAGTATGTATATCGTCGTCTAGTACCCATAGTACAAGCTTTGCTTAGTTTGGGACTAGGTCGATTTGTGTAAGATTGTCCCCCAATATTATTATTATTTTTATAATATAATATGATAATAATTGAGCATAAATTATAAGTGCTAATTTATCAAAACGCAAAATTTATCATTAGAGTCTGGTCTTTAAATCCTTATAACCGAATAAAAAGTAAAAAAAGTAAAAGTAGTTTATTCTTCAAATTAGGCATATTACATGCACCTATGAACGTCAATAAACTACCACCGGTTCGGAAAAATAAACCTCTGCCACGAGAAGAACCGGCGTAAGAAACTCGGCGAGGTGTCATTTTTTCAAAACAATATACATTGTATAGTTAAATATAAAATTACAGTCTCAGTTACTACAAAAATAACAAGCTACAGTAGAAAACCTATTTTCGCGATAGATTAGCCGTGCAGGACACTCACTGCCAAACATCCCTGTCCATGATGTAATCGTTTACCTTATAATATGCTTTTGAAATAAGTGTTTGTTTTACTACAGATTTGAATTTAGAATTGCTAAGTTCAGTAACGTGTTTTGGAATTTTATTGTAGAATTTAATACAATTTCCCAAGAACGACTTTTTCGCCTTTACTAGTCTATAGAAGGTTATTTTCAGTTTCCCAGTGTTTCTGGTGGCTATTGGTTTATCAGCGTTCGTTGGGAAATTGCACAAATTCTTCCTAACATACATTATTATTTCAAATACGTATAAGGACGGCATGGTTAGAATATCTATTTCTTTGAAAAATTCTCTTAATGAGTCACGCGACCCCAAGTTATAAATTGCCCGGATAGCCCTTTTTTGCAAAATAAAAACAGTTTGAATATCTGCAGCTGATCCCCACAAGATAAGACCATAAGTAATTATACTATTAAAATAAGCAAAGTAAACTAACCGTGCCGTTGCCAAATTATTAAATTAAATTACAACCGAAAACTGTGAACCGAGGACTGAAATTTACTGCCGCCGTCTGTATTTCCTGATACATACAATCTGGGTCTCTTCAAGACAATAGTAAATAGGCCATTACTGAATCAGTGAGCAACATCTTAGGCCTTGTCATCGCTTTCCATCGGGTGAGACTAAGGCCAATCGCTGGTCAGTCTATCATAAAAAAAAAAAAAAACAAAAAGGAATTGCTATCAGAACCAATACATTTTTCGTTTCATGCATTATAGAAAAGGGAAGCACCCATTTGGACCGCACCTCTGTGCAGGCAACTCACGAAGTTTGCTCGACTATTCGCTGTTACACCAGTATAAATCTGGCCTACGTTTACGCTTATTTATCACGAAACTAGAGATCAACTTATATACCAAGCTCCTTACACATATAAAACGTTTTGTCAACATTACGCATCCGGCTTTCCTGTTAGACCGACTAAACACTAAATATATCTCGGGTGTTGAACTCGCGACCGATATTCCTACTCCATTATATTCAGTCTGTAAATGTTTATGGGTAGAGTCGACCTTGATGTTTAACTAAATGACGTGATTTCTATGATTCCTGCACATTCAAGTGGTAAAACATCACGATTCTTCAGACCTACTTATTTGACGACCATTTTTGCCTAGTTGGTAGTGACCCGACACCCATGGACCCGGGTATGTCCTAAAACTACGACCAAGACCACCGGGGAATGGGCAGCAGCATTCCTAGAGTGCGGTGGAGATACTGCGATCGCCAACCCGCATGCCAGGCGTGGCGATTATGGCATTTACCCCCATGAAATTGGTGGAGGCCTATGTCCAGCAGTGGACGTTCTAGGGCTGATATGGTAGTAGTGACTTGTCTGATTCTTAATAAATCCTAATCGTATTTAGTCACGGTCTTCCTAGGACTCATTCTTCATTCTTTATATTCAAATTTGGTCTCATTCAATTATTCTTCTAATTTTTTTATTAGGAACATTAAGACATAGCGAACAAGACGAATAAAGAATGTGTGACGAATTCAGAATGACATGACACACGAATTGAACGAAAAACGAATGGGACGAATAACGCTGATACCGATCAAATATTTAGTTGGTTTCTATTTAAACTTGCGAAATTCACAAAGAAGGCATTGGTTAATGGAATAACCACTCGTCGTTTTTAAAACAAGGTGCAATGGACGAACTTCCCGCCAATGTCGGCTAAGATCGTTTTTTTCGGCGACGTGGTATGCTTCCAATTCTAGTTGGAAACCGAACTAAACTTGAAAGGCCGGTTTCTCTCTTTATGCGAGACGTAGCGTCATCTGTGTAAATTTATAAGAACTAAAACGGTTTTATCATTCCGTAAATTTTATTGTGCTACTATCCTCGTAGCTGAGCTGAATTTACTGTACGATCTTTGCCGACAGACGGTCTTCGCCGAGTTGACCTTATTACTGTTTTTTTTTTTTTTGTATTACTTTATTGTACATAAAACACGACAAAACGATAAACAAACAAAAAGTAGACGTACAAAGGCGAGCTTATCCCTTCAAGGGATCTCTTCCAGCTAACCTTTGAGCAAATGAGTTTATTAAAAACAAATGGAGGATGACGATAAACAACCTGTGAATTATGCACCGAACCAAAGTTAAAACAAAACAAATTAATTTTGAATACTCATAATTTATAATTGAATACAGAAAATACGATTAAATATCCTATTATTACTTACAGCTCAAGATATAAATGTGTGTGTGAGAGAAAATAATCTTTTCAATGTAGCTTTGAAGGACGCTACAGATTGGGATTGCCTCACAGACACCGGTAACTCGTTCCACAACTTAACGGCCCGAACCGTGAACGATCTCTTATACGCACGTGACCTATTGAACGGAACGCTCAGAGAGATATTGGCGTTAGAATTTGAACGAAGGCGGTAACCGCTGTTAGATGTCAGAAATCGGAATCTCTCAGTGAGGTAAGGAGGAGAAGCAGGATTGAACAATGCATTGAAAAGCAATGACAGGACGTGCACATCTCTGCGACGACGAATCGGAAGCCAGCCGAGTTGTGAACGAAAGTTGGATACATGATCAAACTTTCGCAGACCAAATATATATCGAATGCAGATGTTTTGCAAGCGATCCAGCTTGTCCAGCAGCTCCTCTCTAAGGTCGACAAATGCAATGTCACCGTAATCAAGAAGTGGCAAAAGAAGAGATTGGGCGAGAGTAATTTTGGTTTGAAGAGGAAGGAAATTTTGCAGACGCTTCAAAGAGTGCAACGAAGCAAAAAGCTTCCTACTTATTTCCGATACATGAGGTGACCAGGATAGCGTTTGGTCAATCACTACACCCAGGTTTTTAACAGAAGATGATAAAGGAATGGCCACGTTGTTAAACATAATATCGGGAATCACCAGCTCGGACAGTTTAGACACAAAATGAGGGCTGCCAATAACAATCGCCTGCGACTTCTTGGCATTCACACTCAAACCATACCGCATCGCCCAGGAGCGAATCGACTCAAGATCACAATTCACTGTGTTAATCAGGGAAGGGAAATCATTCAAGCCAGCCGCCGCATAGATCTGTAAATCATCCGCATAAAGATGGTAGTTAGAATTTAAACCCTCCGTAATACCATTAATAAAAATGGAAAACAGAAGTGGAGAAAGAATTCCCCCCTGAGGTACCCCAGCAGAAAGATTACACCACTCAGAGACCCCCCCGTCAACCCTAACGCGCTGCCGCCTGCCAAAAAGATAGTCACGAAACCAGGACAACGCAGTTTGAGACATATTGAGGCCACGGAGGACTCCAAGGAGGATATCGAAATCCACCGTATTGAAGGCGCTACTGAAGTCCAATAATACAAGAGCAGTCAGTTTCTTATGTTCAATATTAAAACGAATGTCGTCGGTGATCTTGACTAAAGCAGTGACAGTGCTATGCCCGGGACGGAAGCCAGATTGGAAGGGATTGAACAAATTGTGCCTGTTGAGGTGGGAAAGGAGGCGACGATTAACAAAGTGTTCAATAATTTTCGACAGGACTGGGAGGATGGAGATAGGACGATACTGTGAGAAGGAAGTGGGATTGGGATTTTTGGGAAGCGGGATGACATGGGCACATTTCCATGCAGATGGAAATGTCCCTAAACAATTTATTCAAGTTAGGAATGGGAAGTCCGTTTTTTTTTATCATTTGCTACCCGAAGACCTTCTGTTTAGTTCCTTCATCAGAATCGGTTTAAGGAAATGTGTCATTACTTTATTGTATCAGTTTTTTGTTACTAGTGTTTTTTCTGCCGCAGTAAATACTTCCGTGAATATTGTATCAAGTGAAGACAGATTTATGACAAAAAGGAATCATTGCAACGTTTATCGGTATATTAAAATATATCTACAGACAGGAATACAAATTGATACATCTCCAGAAACTAGACAAAAACATGGCATGAGAAAACTGAAACTCACTTTAATTATATGCGAAATTGTAATATAAATTGTAAGGTTTTAAAAAATTGTTAATTAACATACCTACGCAGCAATATCGTGACACGTTAATGAGATATTAAAAAACGCATTGTTCAATATGACGTGGTAATTACTTGTCAACGGCTCAACGGGCATAACATAAGGTGCAATATCATGACATGGTAATGATATTACGAGTAATATCCTCCATTAGGTGCCAATATAACGCGGTAAATGGTAATGACATTTCATCACCATTGCACTATTTCACGGTCACGGTAATGACGGCCCTAAATGACCTACTCAGTTAGTGAGCTCGCTAAAAAGTGACGAAAGCGAAACCACATTAGCGAGATGCGAAATGCAACCGGCTTAACGGTACGTGAATCAAAACTGACACACTTTTCGACAGGTCGATACCTTAGTCTGAAACGGACGTGTTTGACGTCTATAAATTACTATGTGTGTTACTTAAGTGTATATACCGTATATCAACGTTTTTGATTTTTTAATGATTAATTTGTAATTTCGTATCAGTAAGTTTGAGTTGAAGTAGTTTGATGAACTTTATAAATATTCCAAGGTTCTTGCAATACACTCTTATAGGCTAAAACACTAAAAAATTGTTATAAATAAATTAAAGTACATCCACATACGTGATTAGGAAAGGAGTGAACGATGGTACCTATTTAGAATTGTCTCCCGAAAGCGTTACTAAGTATAGAGAGGCAAAAGTTGCGTTTCAAACCCTTACGCTTTCGTAAACTTTCTATGATTTAGGCTGGGTTGCACCAAACCGTCTGTAATCGTAGGCTGTGTTCGTTAAAATTTCAATGTATGGAAAGCTTGACAAGTTTCTATGGGATGACAGCTGCCGGCGCCATATTTAACGTTGATCAGTGTGTGATCGTAAGTCGGTGCAACCCAGCCTTAGTCTGGGTTGCACCGACTTACGATCACAGACTGATCAACGTTAAATATGGCGCCGGCAGCTGTCATCCCATAGAAACTTGTCAAACTTTCCATACATTCAAACACGCTTACGATTACAGACGGTTTGGTGCAACCCAGCCTTAATCAAATAAAAATAAAAAGCGAACGTATTATTATCCCCCGAAAGCATTAATAGTAAGAGAGGGATTGAGAGGCATAAGTTTAATTTCAAATGTGTCTAAAGAGAATTAACGCTTTTTCGTAAACCCTACTTATATGATGTAATTAATTATATCTACGAAATTAAAATAGAAAAGTTATTGCAATACTCGGCAAACAGCAGGCTGCTCCCAGCATTTTTCTCGAGCAATAAAATTTCACAGTTGATTCATATTGCTTCTGAGTTCTGAATCATCTTCACAAATATTAAGACCGGTAAACGGAAGCTTATCATGTTTCAGCACTTTAACTAACTATGTATATTGCGACATAACAGAATTGGCTCATCTTACAATCTTGTATTTTCTGGAGAAGTCAATATAGTTTCGATTTTTTTTATTAAAAATGGGATTGCTTGGTGGGACACACATGAAATCTTTTTTTTCTCGATTTTTAAGGAAATTGTGACATGAAAATGTTCTCAAATAAAAACGTGCTTATCTATGAACAATTTTCTATGAACAAGTATATATTTATTACAACTTGTCTAGCAATAATACTATTATTATAACTATTATTATACTACTATTATTATATTATTAACAATTTTCTATGAACAAGTATATATTTATTACAACTTGTCTAGCAATAATACTATTATTATTGCTAGACAAGTTGTAATAAATATATACTTGTTCATAGAAAATTGTGATAAGCACGTTTTTATTTGAGAACATTTTCATGTCACAATTTCCTTGAAAATCGAGAAAAAAAAGATTTCATGTGTGTCCCACCAAGCAATCCCATTTTTAATAAAAAAAATCGAAACTATATTGACTTCTCCAGAAAAAAAAATACTAACCAACGTTAACAGCAGATTAACTTAGAAGCTTTCTAAGAACGCAAGAGGGCATTCACTCGAGACAATTGAATAATTCGTAGTTACGAAGGGACCCGCAGCGAGGCAAATTGGGGGTCAACCCTCGACACGTTAATTGATACTTTTGTCCGAATAAAATGGATGAACTATGTAATTTATACGTTTGCTTGATTCTTCGATCTAATGCAAGATACAACCAAGGCCCTCACCAATTGGTATCATACAATTGGAGAGGGCCTTGGCCTTAAAGTCTTAAAAAATTATAATAATTGTAGTTATCATACATACATGGGTAAACTCAAGTTTTACATCCGAAACAATTTTGTCCGGTAACGCGAGAATAAAAACACTCATGAATGTTTGATAGAGAAAATTGCAACACAGTCAAGGTACAATTAAATGAGTAACTTAGTGTACTCGTATAAATAACTTAATAAATAATTAATTTACCTAGATATCTAGTTAAAATAATTATGTGAGGTACTTACTTCACCACCAAAAAAGGTAACATTGCATATTTGTTTCAGCTCTGAACATGTTGATTTTCGTCTCATTAACACAAACAAGGTGATAAATAATACGTTTTTCTGAATTTGTGTAAATTCAAAAAACGTTAAGCAATTGCTTCGAAACATTTTCCCACAGTTTCGCTTCGATCAAAGAAATATTGCCACCAATTAAATCCAATTGGTAACGATGTCAGTTGCCATTGGTGATTATTAATATATGTACTCGTAAAATGGTTGGTAAATTCGCCGTTACGTTTTCATATGGATGAATAGGTATATTCATAGGTCATTATAACTATAACTTACATAGGTATGTGACTTGTATCAGTTTGTTATCAGAGTTGTCGATTGCAGTTAGAATTTGTCAAGCATAAATGATACTGCCTAAGTCGCACTAATTATGTCAACACTCGTATGTGTTAGGAAAAGCACGCTGCATGAAAACCGGGATTACACGTACTATATTTTTGTTACACCTTCGAGTAAGACATAGTGGTACTAAGCTGCATTTCATAACATCTGTATAACCTAGCAAACAAAAAATATTTGTGTTGTCTATACTGCAATACTCGACTTTGACTCGGGTATGTCCTAAAACTACGACCAAGACCACCGGGGAATGGGCAGCAGCATTCCTTGAGTGCGGTGGAGATACTGCGATCGCCAACCCGCATGCCAAGCGTGGCGATTATGGTATTTACCCCCATGAAATTGGGGGAGGCCTATGTCCAGCAGTGGACGTCCTAGGGCTGATATGGTGGTGATGGATACTGCAATAATTTGTTGGTCGACAGCCCTAAACACGGACAAGCTCGTTTTCACATACATTGTAGACAGTTTTTAGTGTACTTACTTAGATTTTTTTATGATTAACTTACCAGCAATTCCCGTCCAAATTCTCGTCGATTTTGACTAGCGTGTACCGTGAATAGGTAATGTAGGGAAGGTAAAAGATGCTCAGAGACCTCAGGGTACCCGAGAGAAGACGTCAAATAATAATACCGCTACCGAGTGAGATGGTCATGTACTAAACTGAATAAGAGCGACAGGGATTTAGTTGTCCTTTTGTCATTCGTTGTCCTTGTCAAAAAGAAATGATATATCCCTATAAACTATGGTTCCGCTTTTCTTTATTTGCTTCAATGTCATGTCCACATCATGTGTAATAGTTTTAGGCAAATAAACGATTACCCGTCCGAATTATAAGAGGTTGTTTATGGTAGGCCGCCAGACGTTTAAGACCTGTTCTCAATTTAGCTGCGAGCTTTTCTGTGCCTCTTAGTGTAACTCATCTATTAATCATAGATATCCTATTTCTGAGTCGAAGAGGGCTCCGAACCATTTCTGGGGCAAAGGTTGTCCAATTGGTCCGTGGCTATCGAACGTGGAAATGCCGCCAACATTATAAGCCATATGCATACTTAAAAACTACTACTTGCGAAAATGTAAAACTTTGACGTGTAATGCATGTCCATTGCAAATAAATGAGTATGAGTATGAGTAAAGGCAAGATAAATTAATACTTAAATACATAGAAAACTTCCAAGACTCAGAAACGAATATATTCGTACTCACCACGAATTTGATTTGAGCCCTGACCGGAATTCGAACCCGGGATCTCGGGCTTCGTAGGCGGGGTCACTACCATCTACCAACGAAGCCAGAGTGCCTACCGCGAACTTCGAAAATCGAACTTCGTATCGTACCGTCCCTTTCCGTCATAAAGTGTATAACACGAGAGTGAAAGGGACGGCACGAGACGAAGTTCGATTTTCGAAGTTCGCGGTAGGCACTCAGAGTGGTTGTCGAAGTATTTATTCATTGTCAGTTGTTGTACATTGTGCAGTAAATAGGTAGGTACTGTATAACGTTTGAATAACGTGGCTCTTCCATAACTACTCTTAACAAATTTTTTTTAGATATGATGTGAATGCCTGCATTATGTTGCCTCATTCATGTCTGCCGCATAATCTATGTAAGCAAAGTATTTTGTAGTAAACGGTATCGGTTATCGGTACGAAGCAGGTCAAATATCAGAATACCACATGTTTTGACACATGGTAACGTATGGTACTGAGTCAGCTCTGAGTATTATCCTGAAGCGTAATTTGCTACCTGTCAATGAGGGTTACCGTTTTGTTTTATATAGAAAACTCCCGTGAGTTTGAGACATACTAAATATAATGTTTGCCCACTCTATTGTACACTAAGATCTAGTTTTTAAAATGATTTATATATTATGTACACCCTCAGTGTAACAATTATAGGTACTGGTAGTTAGGTAGTAGGATAGTACATTGTTTAACGAGTAAGTCGAAAATTGCGAACGAGAGTTATCTTTTGTTTGTATGAGAGGTATCTTTTTTGTTTTGTTTTTGTGTTTGTTTGTGTTGTTGTTGTTGTGTTGTTTTTTGTTGTTTGTTTTGGCTCCTTTTTTGAGGTCTTCTGATGAGATATGATACTATCTAATGCGCTGTGTATACACATAAATATATGAAGTAAAATTTTGTGTAAAAATTTAAATTGTAGCGCAGATTTATGAAGGTTTCTTCATGATGTTTTCCTTCACCGAAAAGCAAGACGGTAAATATCTAATGATATTGCGTACATAAAATACATAATTTCGATAAACTCATTGGTATTAAAACCAACGACCACCACTTGCCAGCCGCATGCTTGAACCACTACCGTACGACTCTACTTGATATGTAAATGAAATAAATGATTTTTTTCTGCAAGTATGCCGCTGTAGCACTTCTACATGTCAAAATCTACTAGCTAGCACAAAATAGATAGGTAGCTAGCGTTTCGGGGAACCAGGAATGCACGACCAAATAATGTCCGGCCCGAGAATGCGCATTCACTTTTTGGGACGCCGATTCTCGGGCCGAGCATTATCAACCCGAACAAAAGTGGCTTCCGATTGTTGCCCCGGACCAAGATTACTCGGACCTATAATGCACGGCACAGTAATGTCCGGCCCAGTAATCGGCGTCCACTGCTCTGGACGCGGATTCTCGGGCCAAGCATTATCGGCCCGAGCAAAACTGGCTTCCGATTGCTGCCCCGGACCAAGATTGCTCAGACCTATAATGCACGGACAGTAATGTCCGGCCCTGTAATTGGCGTCCACTTTCCACAGATAACAAATAGTTTAGGATGAATCTAACACTAAGTCAAAAAGTAGGTAGGTCAGGTCCGTTAGTTTCAGATGCCCGAAGGGCAAACCGTCCAGAAATAGGGGCGCTGCGAAGCGGGGCTCCGTCGTCTCGCTTAGTTTCTAACTGCCCATTAATGTTTATATTGTCTGTGGATGGACGCGGATTACAGGGTCGGGCATTGTCGGTTCGATCAAAACTGGCTTCTAATTCTTGTCCCGGACCAAATTTGTTCGGAATGATATTGTGCGGCCCAGGAATGTACAGCCCAGAAATTGGCGTCCACTTTTTTGGACGTGGATTGCTGGGCCGCGCATTATCGGCCCGAACAAAAGTGGCTTCCAAATATTGCCCCGGACCAAGTTTGCTCAGAGCGATAATGCTCGGCCAAATAATGCACGGCCCAGTAATCCATGTACATTGGACGCGTATTACTGGGCCGGACATTCTTGTGGCCGGGCATTATCATGGCCGTACAATATAGGGACTCGCGTTTCTGAAAAAGAAGACCACTGCCAAGAAGAAACTCGACAGTCAGTAGTTTTTTCCCAAAAATTATTACAATGATAATTATTTTCCTACTTACGCTAGGTTACCTTACCTAAATTCCCTACAGTCTTTAAGTAGTGCCTTTAAGTAAGCTACTTACAAGTTCTGCGTAATAGGTGAGTGTGCGAATGTGTTCGGAGCAAATCAAAACATTCAATCTGACAGGCAATTAAACTCACGTTCGACTGAAGGACGGCGAACAATGATGGGGAGACCGGGGATAGATGTATCAGCGCGTTTATGCCAAATTAACATAAGTAGATGTGCCCGATCTTATACGCTCACGCTCTTTTCTTTTATCCTACAGTTAGACCGAACTGTCATCCTAAAGAGGGTCTCAAATTAAAGTTTGTTACTGTATTCATCATGTTAGCCAAAAGAAAAGACGTCCACTGCTGGACATAGGCCTCCCCTAAACAGAGAAAAGCAGACTCGCAGTATTAAGCCAGATGATTTTTCATATGGCTGATGAGATATCACCAAAATGAGTAAGAATGCAACAGACAGACGGAAACACTGACAGGTGAAGACGTCAGATGTCACTTGTCTGTCTCTCTCAAAATTTCTGATTTGTGCGTCTGTGAGAATAGATCAGATATACGGTACAGAAATCGTTCAACTTAAATGAGCGGATCTACTTTACTCTGATATCTGTGGCAAAGATCCATTAATTGAATGTAATACCAGCAGCTCCACCATACCCCTCTTTCCCCTACAATAAGCGAACACTGCCTTATTTAGCTCCATTGTAATGTCCACCTATATCTTTGCTTCGTAGAAATTGAAACTACAAGCAGGTAGACAGGTAGGTATCCCAAAAATGGTTGTGCCTACCGAATAAAAATTTTCACTACCTAAAAAACTAGTATAGTATCCATTTACGAAATACTTATGTATCTCGTTCTGTGGTTTAAAACAAATGATATCCAATCACAATGTCAATCTACAACTTCGGTTAAATTCAATGGTTTTGATCAATGACTTTTCGAGTAATGCAATCGCTACGCACGTCCGAAGTCGTAACGTAACAGATTATATTACAATCGCAGATAATATAATATTAAGAGGAGGAACTTTTATTTATTTATGTACTGTATACTTTATTGCATGAGTAAAATAAGTACAAATGATGGCCATAATAAATAATTAATACGGTACAAATTACACTAATTGAATTAGTCCTATAAGCTCAATAAGGCATGTGTTATGGGTGGGTACGAGTACAAGACGACGATGTATTTAATAGAAACAAATATTCATGCTATATTCGTTTTTACTTTATTTCGACACAACGAATTAAATAGAGATGATCGTTAATGTCGCTTAATCTGTCTGCTAACTAAATATTTTTAAGTAACTATTATTTAACTCAACCAAATCATTGTATCTTGAAAATCTCATCTTTAGTTTTCTTTATAAAAACCATAAACAAATAACCTTTTTCTATACCACCCTTCCATCTTTTATAGAGACGTAGACGTTTGTGTCCGTTACTACCGTTGGTCGTTGCGTCAACAAGCCATCATTTCTAAAGCAAAGTGATAAATAACTGTACTTTTATTGACAGCACGAGATTCGTGTATTGTCACTTCCGCTTTGTGATCTTTGTCAGTTTTTGCTGCTTTATCATCATCATCGTCGAAAATAAAATTATTTTTTCTCGATTGAGTTAGGACTTCCTTGTTGACTAAATTTGATGCAGTATTGCAATGCCATCTGCTTTAAAAATATATATTATGGTTTCATCTTTTGATCCAAGAATTTTAATTAATGTCTAGGGAACTATTCGGTTTTTTCTTATGGAGAAATAATAAACCAGGTGACAGAAATACTGACCGTGCGGCTAAAATACTAACTCTCCGAATTATTCGCTCATGAGTAATTCGCACAGTTAGTATTTCAGTCAGTACGTTTTAGTTTTTTGTAGATTAGGGTAGCTATTCGATTTTATTTATTCAAGGGTATAGATACTCTTAAGTCTTAACCCGAAGTAGGTATGCTCTTCGTTAGGTCTTGATTAGTTTCACATGTAATTTGAACGTAGTTCAATAGGTAGGTACTTGAGCATACCATACCTATACAGGGTGTTTTTATTGATTATCGTTCCTTCTAGCATATAGCCGTGTATAGCCATAGAAACGACGTAGCATATTTAGTTTTTCAAAATTCAAGAAAGAAATATTTTTTCATCTTCATACGAAATAATTAATTATTTCACCAAGGGGAATGAAAACCGGCCTTAAGAGTTAACGTGGAGTTAAGCAAAAGTTAATGTCAAGTATGACAATTCGAAATTCGAATGACACGCAGGATATTTTATATATACTAGGGGTGTTAATTTAACGAAAATGAATTCTTGAATATCTTCGAAATGGTTCGAATTGGGATACTAGTGTCATAAAGAAGATTACTTTATTTCATCTCAGGATTGTGCCCTCGCAATTAATAACGGAATTCAATAAAAATACCCTGTATAGGTAGACATAGACAACATAGATTTATGGTAAATGTAGGTTGTAGGTCAGACATGCGTAGTGTATAATTAATGACCTCAAATGGATTGTCCATGTTCTTCAGGTGGTAATTTCAATTTGGGTTATTAACAATAACCACGAAAAATTTAATGAAGAACATATGTTTTGGTTATTAAGGATAATTTTTCTTTAACTTCAATTAATTGTCTTATCTTATTGTTCATTGTATTCAAGTCCAAGACTGTAAACATCTGTTCAATTATAAGGATCTCCAGCGGAAACCAAGTCATCCTCAACTTCGTTCGTATTGTTGCTTGTAAGTCTGACATTATCTGTGAACCTTATCATACCGAGATAAAGTCTATTATGGTGAGTTATATATTCGTTTGTACCACGGCCACATGAATGCAACATCCTCACACATGTCATAGATTACCATCAGTTCTACTTCAGAATCTAAAGGTCTCATATGCCGGTTCGCTGTATAGAAGTTACGACCTTTATACCTTGGCTTCATTATTATCACTAATCGACGTATGTCTCAATTGCTAATTGCTATAGGTATCAGTTCTTGAACGTGACTTGACTTTCTTGAAGATGCTTTGTTACCTTGATATTGCGTCTCAACCATTATTTTGGTAACTACACTAACTGCCTTGCAAAACTTAGACATCAGCTTTAATTGTTGTTTATCTTACTTTAATATTTAAATTTAGCAATAACGGAAATTTTAATGGTAATTAAATTACTGTTTTGGAATGTTAAATCGTTTAAATCATATTTAGTCGTTACTTTCCAGTCTTGTCAACACAGTGCAAGCGGTAAACCCAAGGGACCGAATAGCAAAAAACGCAGAAAAAACCAAGTTATTGGGCACAACTGCATAGCATTCACGGGAGAGTAAAGGAGACGCAGCGTTCGGAGAAACCGTAGCGTGTTCGAGAGAGCGAGGGAGATTGCATTCCGATTGCCGCTCACTGATGCATGCGCGCCGCCGCCGACCGGTCGCGCCGACTCCCGCGCATTATTTACTTATCGTGACCAACAACAGAATTTCGTAACAAAATTGTGATGGTGCAGTGCTGTGTTGTGCCTGTGAAGTGCGAACTGTAAAGAAACCCGAGAATACTTTCACTGGACTGAAAGTTAACTCTTACGGACTTCTTTCAAAAGGACTCCGAAATTGCGGTGTCGAAGAGGTAAATAGAAACAAAATATCCAAAATAAATAACGATTGTAATTTTAATGGTGATGTATATTACAATTGGAATGCAAAAACAGAAGGCTAATAACGAGTGCAATTAATGAATGGTATCAACGTTGGTACAAGTGAAATAAAAAACTTATTACTAAAAGAAAACGGTGTGATCGTCACGTGAAAATGTTTTCGCTGTCAGCGGCTCGAGCATACAATAATGACATTATCATTACCGCGCAAGGCGATCTTTGCTTAGAGAAATTCAAGATAAAGGAGATCTCATAATACTATTAAATTACAGTTACCACGCTTTTGAAATTACTAAACAGTCCGTACCTTAAAGTACCGTCATCTTAAGTCATTTATATTTTTAAAACTCGAGCTTTATCGCTTTGACATCATTCACGTACTATCGCGTAGGTAATTAAACTTTTGTTAATTGTTTTTTTTCTAAGGCGGGAATTTTCTTTCGCTATGAAAGTTGGTTCATGCATAGTCTTAGATTTTGTTTGCCTTTCCTAAATTCCAGACAGTGAAAGATTTGAGTTTAGTGCATTATTCATCGACTGTTTTGGTCTAAGGCGAAACTATGTGCGTGTTCTCCAAATAATCACCATCATTTCGGGGATTTTATTACATGTACAGTTATTTTTTATTTTTCCTTTCGTAGTTATTCACTTTTTAAGAATTTCTGGAAAAAATTATCACCATTATGATGCCAAAAATACTACGTCCCTTGGGCAAGTTTCATATTTCCTAGATATTACGATCTAGATAGATAATACAATAAAGATTAACGTCTTGAATACCACAAATGTATTCTTAAATAGTGTAAAGAATCAGAGCATGGAGTTAGGTATCTGCTCTCTCCTCGTTACTTAAATATTTCTCCCAAATGGTCTCCGCAATTGCAGGTGCAGGTACTTTAGAGTAAACGATTTTCCGAATAATGAGAAATCTAGTTGGATAATAATCGAATGCTTCTTCAAACGTTTGGAAATAATATCACGAGTTTGTTTTTAATTGATATGGACTATCCAAGATATATAATTTTTGACCAGATCTTATTTACCGATATTGTGCCGTTATCATATCAACTAAACATCTTGATTAATTTACTACTTATTCGTGACTCACGATTCTGTCACAGTCCTTAACAGGAATTGCGTTGATATTTACCTGTAATGTTCTTAAATTCACCGTCATTAAGTTTGCGGTCTTCCGTCCCAACCGCAGGCTGTGTTTAAAAAAGTATTACATAGTTTCACTAAAACTTATTGATTACAAAATCATACAAATGTCTTCTTTCTTCGTAGCTTTCAGCTTCACTGTTTTAATATCGACTATTTTAATATCTGTTAAGATTTTATGCCCAGACAATAACCCCATACAAAACTTTAAGCCTACATAATTATTTAATAATAGCCAGATTGTTTTACTTAAGTATAGTATCAGCTTCCTGTCTATTGAAGATTACGCAGATAATTATCATAGATCTCGGAAGTATTAGGTGCAACGGCAGTGTATAATCTTACATGTGCCATAATTATGTGTAACACTATTATTAACTTTCATTGTAACCAGTATTGTTTTAGAGGCATATTTTGGCCTGGTTTCCTTCCTTTTAAAACTGTTTTAGTAGGAAGGAAATCAAAAAGCGTTATTCCCTGATGTTAGCTATATATATTAAGTCAATGTGAAATGTCAAATGACGATCGTATGCAAATACCCAATTAATTAAATATCTTGCTTAATCTTGTATAATTATTAGCAAACCCTTGCATAATTAGTTACATTATGGGTTACGACACCGGAAACGAGTGCATCGACGCATGCGCCGGTCACTTCGCAAACATGATCTATTAACACCGATCGATAGGTTATCAATCGTTTCGAAACTCGATGAAATGGGGATAACGGTATTGAAGCATGTCTATGGGAAAAAGATAACGCCAAACTTATAGCTCAAGTAATCGAAGTCAAATATGTACACACTTTTTTCGTTATTGTAATGGAATAAGGTGCAAACTGCAAAAACATAAACATTTCTTTGCCGTCGACCGGAAAACACTCAAGTCGTATGAAATAATTGAAGCGTACAGAATATTTATTGATGATTGATTTAAATAAAATCTTTATGCTAATGTCTTGTAATTTAGTCAAGTAAAGTAGACTTATACATTTTCTGCTGCAAAAGCATACTCGGGTATCATCAAAAAAAATTAAATTGCCAAATGCGGTACATTAAATACGATTTAAGAGAAAAATTGACATTAACAGACATGAACTTGTCAATCATTTAATACTATAATTGGGAAGCATTATTCAGTACCTTTGTACCATGTAGTATATACGTGGACACATCTCCAAAAAACAAATACTTAAGCTGGAATGTACTACATCGGCAGCCTTATTGAACATTAGGAAAGCGTTTGGCCTTATCTTAGGGTGGTATTCCACTCGTCCAATATCTTTATCAAATCTTTGATCAAAGTTCTTGGACAGAGGCCCATTCCACTCATCCAATATCTTTGTCCAAGTTTTATTAATTTTCATATTGATTTAACTGTCATCGGAATCTTTGATCAAATGTCGGGGTCCCATCTAAGTTGGATGAAATCTTCCAATTTCTTTGATTAAATGTATATTGGACAAAGATATTGGATGAGTGGAATACCTCCCTTACACATTGATATTTGTGCTTGTGAGAAAGGGTCAAAATACATAAGTTAAGAGGGTATCAAATTTTGACACACTAACAGCCCCCTAGATAAAAGATCCCCATTAACGGCAATTAAGTGTACGCGAACGCAAAAACTTTTCTATACAGTATATTGCTATTAAAATCAAGAAATATCACAGTGGAATTTTGTTGTACCGCTGACATTGCAGACTATAGAAGCTAAATTGCCGGTGGCAGTATTCCTAGGAATAGGAAATTTAAGAACGAAATTAGTTTAGCTCCCAGAATTTTTAACCATGGGGAACATAGTTTTTCTGCCAGCTAAGATCTCAATTCTCAGGTTAAAAGTCTAGTGGTTCAAAGCTTCCCTTACAACCGTACCCAACCATAAAAAGTATTCTAAAAATAATGCGCTGGGAACATCCGGACCCGTCAATCTACGAGTTAAACTCAGTGCGTATATCCTTCATCGGCTCAGTTATTCACACGTTTCACTTCATCTCACTGCTCACCCCTAACAGTTTATCTTGACGCCGGGATTCATAATCGCAGGTTTACACTGGTTCTCTTGAAGTGAGGTGAGGTGAGGTGTGGTTAATGATAGCTCAAGTCCCAAATCCGTCAGTCTGGTTTGTAATCTTCAATTTATGCTCGTTAATCTCGTTGTTATCGAAGTTTAAACGTTTGGTATACACGTTTAGAGGGCCTGCCGCGAACCTAAAACGAAGTTGGTTCACGAAACGTATCAACCTCTCTATCGTACTTGAAAATTCGAGCGACAAAGAGATAGATTAGTTATTTGTAATCAGGGTAATACGATTGATTTTGATATGAACTGTCTACGAACCGTTTTGCTGTTTGACAGCAAAACGTTTAATTAGTTTATCATCACAATCGACACATTCCCGTTTCAACTCAACATTAGTGTTAATGCCACACACTCTGTGCTTGCTCAAGCAAGTTCGCATGATCCGAGATAATTCACTTACGATATTTTGGAATTGTTTTCTTGAACTCGACGTACGTGACCAATCATCGGTTATCCATGTATTGTAGTAGTAAAATATTCGCATTGATCGATTCCCCATAAAAATAAACCCAAACATTCCTCCGTGCTTCTAACAATGAAACTAATGCCATTCATTTCAGTTCAATGGCGTTCCTTTTGTTTGGCAAAACATTGGCTACAGCCATCGTGAGCTAAATGTAATCTAAAACATGTAATCGCTCTAGTTCTTATGTCTTTAGGAATAGAATTGAAAGTTCTGTAATTTTGTATGGATGTGACCGTACGTGCTTTTTCCAGTTCGTCAATTACCAGTAAAGATAATGCGATTTATCAGCCAAGTTCAAGACACAATGACGATTGCACTGACAACCATAACACAATAAACTGACCATTTGTGAATCTTACTGCCACGGAATAAGATCTACTTGTGAACACTGCAGGGTATCTTCGTTTGTCAATGCGCATTGTAAGTATAATCTGAAAACTTTGAAGATAATTTGTTATTGTTATTTGATTTTGAGCTCTCTGAGAGGCAACCTCAGTTACTGTTTGCGTGACATTGGAAACAATTGAATCTTCAGGCTTTGCGAATAAGATGAAGTAACGAGTACTTGACTTGATATCTTCTTATGTACCTTCCTTTTTCCCGGACATAGAAATTGGATAACTGGTTAATTGGAATATCAACCTCAGCATCTACAGTTGTAAATTGTAGTATGTCTTCGTTAAGCCATAATCATAAGTTTACGTGTATCGTAACAAATAGAATATTAATTGAAATGGAAATAGAGGTAGGTATTGAAACATGCTGGTTATTAAAAAACGTTTTAAAAAATATTTACGTTATCGGTAAGTAAAATCTGACAGGATGAGGACTACGTTTACCAAACTTAATCGTTGAGCAACGAATGATTTACTACTAAATAAACGGTAACCGGTAAGCGGGAAGGTATGCTGTAGGTACAGAAACCTAAATATCATCGCATTAATGTCGGTCGTACAGAATTTGCACTTACATATTTGCTAGAGAAGCATGCTATACATTTGACAAACGTGACATGCTAGTTAATAGGTGTAGGAGTTCAGAAACCATCCTAGTGTTATTCCAGAACTTGTTGCATACCTACCCTGAAGGATGTCCGGGATACCAATACCATCTGACCTCCAATCCAAGGGGGAAACTATAGACTATTGGGAAAGCTTATCAATTGAGTGGGCAACTTGACTGTTAGAAGTTTTCAAGCCGCCCGAAGACATCTAACTTGGTTTAACGACTCATAGATAGCAGCCGGGATCAACGGAGTGCCTTGCCTTCCAAATCACAAGAGTTCTGAAACCTATTATGAAATACTATTACCAACTATCATATGACTGATTTGCATAGAAAAGTATCTCCTCTAGTATCATTGTGGGTGGCTTCTTAACAAGTCAAATATGATTATGCAATCACAAGTATTGTATACCGGATGTTTTATGGACAATTTATTTTCAACTTCAAAGTTAACGGTCAATTATTTTGTAACAAAAAGGCGTTTCTATTCAGTTTCTTTACTGCTAATTTGAGACGATGGCATTCAGAGTCGTCTGTGCATGTCGAGTTGCATAAAAACATTATTTGGACGTTTTTCTAACCGATGGTCAGTTATAAAAGACATCCGATAAACTGTTTGAATATTTTATTATGTTTTTCACGAATACAATTATTTTGTGGTTGTTCGTTTTATAACGAGGAAAACTAAGCTAAATACAATGTCAGATTAGTAGACAGAGACATAAAGTGACATGAGTTTTAGTACTATTGTAACTTATACAATTTATGAGTCGGCCTGTTAAGCCTATAGTTGGTAGTGACACTGCCTCCGAAGCTAGAGGTCTCGGGATCGAATACCAGTAAGGGCATTTGTTTCTGTGGTGAGCAGAAACATTTTGTTCCGGAGACTGGGATGTTTTCTATGTATTTAAGTATATACCTATTAAATATATCTTCCTTAAATATCCATAACACAAGCCTTATTGACCTTATTAGGGGTCACTAGTCGATTTGTGTAAAAATAATGTCCCCTAATATTTTATTATTTATGTTGGTGGGTCAGGTCTAATTTTAGTACTTTGTCGCACTAACATAACAATACTGCGACGATTGGGATGCGTCAAAGTTGTGAAAGTGACAAGGTACTAAAATGACGTAAAATAGAAAAATAAAAGACATCTAGTTTTGCTGTGTACTATACCAAAAATGAACCCTTATGACGCCACTAATGTCTGTTACATGCCCATGGCGATCAATTTCTACATCGCGCTGTTAACATTTTTCTTGAGTTAATGAGGTCGGGACGGGTAGGCATGATCGTAGTACGGAACCCTCTGTGTGCGAGTTGGGTTTTGCACTTAACCGGATTTTTTCATGGTGGGGCTAGGCCATTTTTTTATTGTGTATTTTAAATAAGTTATCTATTAGCGTTTTTTTTTCTAAATAGATATAAACATCCACGGCTATGACAGTGTTGACAGTGTGCACAAAATGAGAATGGCCCATCTGAGAAACTTTAATAATATAACCAACGGCGGAAGTCCATTGGCTCCGTGCTGGTAGCCTGACCAAACCCACGACACATCAAATTTGTGCAAGTTTAGAACTTCAAAAGACATTTCGCTTAGAAGATTTTAGTTCCCTTAGCATGACAAGATTCTTTGAAGTCAGGAAGAGCCATCCTCGTTTCCCAACAGACCGCAATGCATTAGATTTCAGTCGAAAAGTTCAAAAGGAACTTCTACATTGCGTTCTATCGTTTACTGTGAACTTGAGGTTTAGACATTCTTGGAGAGAATTAAGAAAAGTATTCTATTCCAAGAGGGAAATAAGGTAAATGTCCCAATCTGTGACACCTTTTTGTCCTCACTCTTGGTATTTTCTATTTTGTCTCTAATACCTAGTTCACATTTCACCTATTGTTCATATCTATGAAACAAAATAGAAAATACCAAGTATTGAAGTGTCAAGCGCTAGGACTTACCTTAATGGAATCTTAATAAATTCTTGCTTACTGGGTGACCGACTTTCGACCGCTTATCAACACGTGCAGCTCAAGCTTTGAGGGTCATTGTAGAACCTTGTCACATCACACGAATAGCGATTTCTCTTCAATCACACAATACGAGACTCGACAATATGAGAGGGTTCCAAAATGGTTTACTATTGAAATAGGTACGACTCCTGACACGTGTGCCATTGGTAGACAACATTTGGCACTAGCCAAAATGCCCTAAATAGTCTATAATTAGTGTCACACTATTGTTAAAACTATTCAAAACGAACTCATTGACCCTTATGTTACTAAATATAGATGTACGAGGGGATGTGAACTTTATGACTAGTATACATAAAACACAAAATCGAGATCAATGCATGTACATGCAGTGAAATGCATGATGTACTTGCAATGCGACGGAAATGTAAATCACGGATCACATACAATACAATTTCACTACAATGCAATACAGATTATATACGATTTAGATGCGACTTCAAACTTATCATTATAATTAAAATACGAGTAGTTCACTTGTTAAGACACTGAATAGAGCTAAATTGCCATTTTTAAACGGTGATTCAACAAAAACCATTTGTTTTAATAAATAAAAAAGTTAATATTCATTATAATTTCAAAGGGTGTGGACGATTCCAAAACACGATTTAAGAAAATCAGCTCGATCGATAAAAATCGCAAATCTACGTCTTAAAATCATCTTAAACAACATGTATAATTAAAAACACAGTTCCAACATACTCAAACCTAAAGCATAGACGACTTATACATGTGGTGAATATATTTTATGTCATGATTAAATTTCTGATTATCTACTTGTATAGCAGGTATATGTATAGTTTATCTTTCACTCCGGCGCAATTACACGCAGACAGACAAGGTCATTGGCGCTTGTCTGGCTCTTAATAGACCAGAGGCCTACTCCGAACTTCGAAAATCGAACTTCGTATCATGCCGTCCTTTTCTGGCATATAGTGTGTAACACGAGAGTGAAAGGGACGGCACGACACGAAGTTCGATTTTCGAAGTTCAGAATAGGCCCTCAGAGTGCCTACCGCAAACCGACACGAAGTATCTCCCCGCACTTGTATATTCGAGCGACAGAGAGCCAGATATTTCGTTTTCAGTTCGCGGTAGCGCCTCGTGTAGATACAGTAAAACCAATTTTAAACGGAACAGATTTTTAAAAAGTGTGTAAAGGGCGGTATAAAAAAGATTATGAGCTTTGGACAAAGTAAAATATCGTAGTAAACGTTTCAACCAATCAAAAAATAGTATACTAAACTTTTTGAATAGCATGAATAGCACTAGGAAGCCATTACTGTAGTCGGACACCTGACACAGAGTGAGCAGCTTTAAAGAAGATAGTAAGAACGTCAAGGTAAATGTGGTATGTCTCTTAATATGATAGAATAACTTTTTCATTAAGTACAAATTATATTTAAAAAAAATATTACAAATTCTATAATCCAAAAGTATAATCGGCATAGGTCACTGTAACCGCTTACCAGTATCTTCCCAACTAGCACGACATGTGTTATGGAATTATGGTCATATTTTACGTGTCGTTCTGGGCGATTTCGGCCGTAAAACTTGTCCATCATAAAGAAAAACCTATCGTGCTAGCTTGGGCTGTAAGTGCATGGTACCGGATCGGACATAGGATTAAAAATTAATGAAAGATGACAATGTCGGTTTTCTTATTGTTATGCCTTATCTACTTAGTAGTTGATCTACCGTCGCAGGAGCGGTCGTTTAACCCTAGCTAATAATAGTTATTATCACAATGCGCGGGCGCGTAAATAGCTTTTAGCTTTAAGGCGCTTTTAGATGAATCCAGTCGCTGTCGTCAATAGGCGGCGTGTGCCAGCGCTGGCAGTGTACTGATAACTGCCCGTAGAGTACTGGTAACTGCTGGCAGGGTACTGGTAACTATTGGTAGGGCACTGGTAACCAACACCCACTGGCGCCATATAATAGTACATTACGATACAAGTGCAGAGAACAGGAAATTCGCAACGAGTTGTGATAAAAACACGACCGAAGGGAGTGTTTTAAATCGACACGAGTTGCGAATTACCTATTCACACGTGTTCGTACAACGTTTTACAGTACATATGGCTCTTTAAAGTTTCGACATATGCACGTAATCTGCTGATTACCGTACTCGTGCGGTAAAGTAGCACTATATGTACTGTAATAGCTATTTACGATACAAGGGTTGTAAAACAAAGAAAGGCCGATATCGCAGATGTTTGAGGCCCGAGCCGCAGGCGAGGGTCATAAATATGCGAGAGAGGGCTTTCTGTTTTACCACCCGTGTTTTGTACACAATTTTATGTCACCACTTGGCAAAAATGTGGGTTTTTCCGGACGCGCAGCGTGCGGAAAAAAGCGCTTTTTGGCAAGGTGCTGTGTATATTTACAGTTTGAGAAAAGCACTATACATACCTCGGCGGGAAATATGGGGTTGCCCGCCTCAGACCTATCCGACCTCACTTCGCTCGGCCGTCTATATATGTCTTCGGCCGGCAACCCCTTACGTCCCGGCCTCTTTAGTAATGTACTATTACAGTACATATGCTGCTATATTACCGCACGAATGCGGTAATCAGTAGATTACGTGCATATGTCGAAACTTTAAAGAGCCATATGTACTGTAAAACGTTGTACGATACACGTGGTAACTCGCAACTCGTGTCGTTTTAAAACACTCCCTTCGGTCGATTTCAATTTATCACCACTCTTTGCGAATTTCCTGTTCTCTGCACTTGTATCGTAATGTACTATTTCATGACTGTCCAACGCGCCTAGATCCATAGTATACATCTCCCCCTGTATTTATTTATTACGCGCGCTGCTGGCGTCGCTTCCAATTTGGAGGACGCAAAGTTCCAAATCTCTTGAAAATCCCATTTTATTATGTTTGATTTGACGATTCATTCTTTTGACAAATCCCTTGCTCTCAGCCAAAGAGGATTGATTACACTCTCAACTAAGAGCATCCTCGGGGGCTCTGGCGACCTTAGGCACTCACCACCAAGAACACAACACCACATAACTAAAGAGCAAGGGTGTTATTAGGGTATTATTTGCCTTTCCACCAGAGATGTGCTGCGGTCTTCTGTAAGGTTCCCCAGTTGAGCTGGTTGAAATATGAGCGAGATGACTTTCGCTGCGCCCTACCTCTCCTTTAGGCGTATTACTACGTATCTACGTAAACTTCGTAAGTAAGTACGTATATTCTGTGCCCTGGTAGTAGTATTAATTTTCCATAGGATTTCTTCTTAGTGTGGTAAGGCCCACAAACGGTACAGTTGCTAATGGCACCAGCTTAAGAGGGCGCAGTACTCGCCCAGTCCTCATCTCCTTAGGCTCCGACCCCATGGCCCCCCGACCAACCAGACTCATTACAAACTGGACTGACATTGACAAAACCCTAAACAATCCAACCAACTTCACAATCCCCCCCTTGAATAACATCACACAAGTCACCGATAACTCAATTGAGGGCACAGATGCGGCGATCGACTGCCTCACCAGCGCTCTACAAACCCTAATCGGTAACTGCTCGAAGCGGGTTCCAGCAGTACGCTCGATTCTCCATACAAGCGTATTTATACTCTCATTATAAAACGCCATGCTAGAATAACATAAAACTTTGTATATACACAATGAGATCCGGCATATCTAGGTCGGAAATTAGTTTCTGTTGCTAGAAAATGTAAAAGAAAAAAAATACAGCGGTTTTTTCAGTTTTTTACGGCTTGTATGAAAACCTTAATAATCGTTGTATTTTTTCTCCATTATAATTTCAAGCAACAGAAACTAATTTCCGACCTAGATATGCCGGATCCCATTGTGTATACAAAGTTTCATGTTATTCTAGCACGGCGTTTTGAAATGAGAGCGTAAATACGTTTGTATGGAGAACCAAACGTACTGCACACTCTTAAAGTCTGTGGCGCCAGCGACTGGAGTCATCTAAAAGCGCCGTTATAGTTATACACACGTAGATACATTAGCAACCCTAGCCAAGATCAAACCGTGAATAAACAAACGATGGTCCTTTAATTAGCTCTCGAAGTTTAAATAAAACTTAAAATAATGTGCTTGTTTTTGTGTAAAATATTTTAGGAACACTGCTTGAAGTTGATGTGTTAACATTTGTGATATTATTAGAATCAAAATCATAAATCGTGTCGAACTCCGATTAAATTTTTGTATCGATTATGCGTTTGACGTAAACCACAGAATGGTATTAGTATTACATACTTAAATTACTTAAACATTGTTCAATTTCTCTTACAAAATGAATCAAAATCGACTTTCTTTCAGCGTTTTACAGTTACAGCGTTTATTGGAATAATTTTTTTTTGTGTAAAAAATCATTCCATTCTAAATCAAACCTTCAAGGTTTTGATTTAATTTAAACAGCACTTCCCAATCACATGCAAAGAAGCTCTCAATTAAAAAACAAGCCCTCGATCAACGTAATACGGTTGTATTTGTAATGCCGCGAATTGCGGTTAATCAATGCAGCTATCTTGAACTTTGACACAACGAGCTAGGGTTCATATTTGACTGGCAGCACTGATTAGTATCAGACAAAACAGGCTGTACGGGTCTACGGGTAACCTGTTTAGGTTAGATCGCAGAGCTGTGATAGAACGGGTGTAAGTACATGGTTTTACCATGGCGCTTGCGTCGTTTCTCGACTAGTTAGATAAAGTTAGCGCATCCGTGGAACGGCAGTATAGAGTTACAGAAACGTCATGGTCTCACGTTCTGGACAGGTTTTGTTAGCCTTCCCCTTCACTAAAATATCAGATTTGAGCAAATGACATCCACACGTAGTTAATTGACAACATTTCATTTTTTAAAGCAGGCTTTTTTCCAATGAAATCAAATAGAGGATAAAAACTTAAGTAAAACCACATTTTTAAATTCTCGATTATATCCCAATTTCATATAAATAAATCAATTTCAAAAGTTCCTCATTCCTAAAGAGCGTAAGTGACAAGTAAGGCGTCACAGCGTAACAAATCATACAGAAGCACTGTTACTATAACAAATTTACTAAAGAAAGTGAACTGCTGTTATTTTTGTGCGCTGTGACTGTCACAATTTCATAGTAGTCACGTCATTACTACGATATAGGCTTTCTTCACATTTTCGTGAATATTTAGAAAACTAATAGCTATAAAATTAGAAAATATATATTTTGGGGTTTCTTGTTACCAAATTAACGATATGAGTTAAGATTTCATACTACTTAAAAATTTGAAATGTTGTCAATTATGTAATTACTGTAAACGAGCAATTTTTGTATGTATATTTATTTATTTTGGGGATCTCGGAAACGGCTTTAACGATTTCTGTGAAATACAATTCAGAGGTTTACAGAGAAAATTGATCTAGCTAAGTCTCATCCTCGGGAAAACTCGTATTCTCCGGGATAATACGAAAGACGCCGAGCAAACCTCGGTCGCCCAGGTACCTAATAATATGTTTATTAAATTAAATTAAAATAATTGTCAGTATTATACTGATGTACCCTGATAATTAATGTTCTCTTAATTTTCTCTCCCCGACGTGTTTGGGGAATATTCCCGACCTGGAAAATGCTAGGAGAGTATTCCCCATACTGGTCATGAAAATTCCATTTAACGGCACGTCACTCACTATAGACATCAAGTTTTGAGCTGCGAGTTATATAACTTAATATATTGTTTTAAACCAGATGAGCAAATGCAAATGTGGACTTCTAAATGGTATTTCAACGACAGACAAAAGACTTGGTGAGGAAAATCCTTGAAAATTAAAAAAAAAAGATTTTTAATTTTTATAAAAAGTTGGTGAACCTCGTCGTTATTTAAAGGTTTCTTGATGATCGGACCAGTTTTTAACTATCTATAAAACATGTAGTCATTATTAAGATTAGCATACGTCGATGACCATCTCCGACCGACGCCAGCGAATGAAGTTAACTGTTAACAGTTATTATTTACGAATAGGCCGAAAATAAGTATCTATCTATACATTTAGTTCGTATTGAAGAGCTCAATCGAAAACCCATCTCTCCGCTATAAGTCTCGGAATTTGCACTTTCTTCGGGAATTTGGCCCGGCGTGAGCCAAAATTAGGGACAACATAAGCAGATGCAGTCGAGGAGCTACGCACTTAAAACTCCAAGGCTCTGAGGAAGGCAGAAAATTGGTCTGTTTAGAGAGCAATTGCAGATTAAAGCAACTAATGTTGGTGGTACCGGTGATCACAACCACGTCTTCAAACCTTCAACACACCGCCTGGAACAAAGAATCAAAAATTCAAGGCAAGGAAAAAAAATGAAACTTTACATTTAATTCTTCGTATTGGCTAAGGGCTGCATAGCCGGTCGATTGTGGCTACCTCTTGCTCGCTTGCGGCTGGTCGGTCGTCCCTTCCCATCCCAGAGCGTGGCCCTCCTTACAAATTTGTGCCCCCTGGTATATCCGGCTCGTCCGGGTCAGGCTTGCTTCCTGGCTGGGTGTGGTACCTATGTTAATGTTCATGTTCAACTTTACATTTAATTCTTCCTTTGATTTGGTTACCACTAATACCTATAATGCAATGCACCTTGCAGTTATAACTAAACTAAACTCATAATTTCAGCTTCCATTGAGGACTACATTTGATAACCTGCCAATTTGCATTTATGGCACCTCACTGACATTCACGATTATTCTGAAATCAACCTTATTCATAAAGATGGAATTTACGGTGAATTAAGCCAATTTGCAAAGTGGCTCTTCATGTGTTTGTTCCACGAAATTGCGCATTGTCAACCTCGAGCAATTACTTAAATACACATAATGTCCACTGTGGCCTCTACTTCACTTGTCTATTTATAGGTACAAAACTGCAAGTTACCGAATAGGTACGAGTATATTAAACTTATGTATAACTTAAATGTCTTTTGAATTCTCGTTTCATATTATATTCTACTCAATTACTTGCATTGCACCTCAAGTCGCTTATAAATGTCAACATTGTCAACCTCGGGTGCAACTCAAATAAACTTTTAACCATTCACAAAAAAATCCTCTGTGCTACAAGACACAGACCAGCTTAACTCTTTGCCTTTTTACTTATAGTTGTTATGTATCTTGGGGTCAAATTATACTAGCAGTAAGCCAGGACCACTGGACATCAGGTTTATGAATGCAGAATGTCCACTCACTGTGGCCTTTGGTTCGCTTGTCTACAAAAACGACGACCTTGCGCGGCAGATTGCTCTCCTTAAATCGCGCGTTGATGTCTGTGATGTTTCGTTACACTAAGAATGGAGAGTTTACTTGTTTGTATTTCGCACGTTAGTCATTAGCTTGTTGTGCGGCTATTGTTAGTTTATTTAGTACGCCATGGAACACAAAATTTACCAAGCAGAAACGTCTGCAGACTAAATTATAATTCCAAATTAAAGGGAAAAATTGAAAAATTTAATGTTCCGAGCAGGATTCGAACCTGCGACATCTGGCATACGCGGCCTATCGCTCTAGCCTCTCTGAGATATCGGAACAACCAAGCTCGTCCACGAAATCCTTCTATAGTTCCCTCTTACAACGCCTTAGGGAGGCGTACAGCGACATCTACCGTAGAAGACTTAGGCTTCTATTAACGATATCAACGTCTCAAATTACATTGAGAAATCGTCAGTAACGATGCGCCATCCCATACTAAATTAATTTTGTACTAACGAAAGTACGCTGCTAACGAAAATTTCAAATTAAATGGAAATAAAATTAATTTTAAATTTTAAAATAAATTTTCGTTTTAAAGTAAATTTTCGTAAAGTAGCACCATATGTAATGTAATAATAGTACATTACGATACAAGTGCAGAGAACTCGCAACTCGTGTCGATTTAAAACACTCCCTTCGGTCGTGTTTCAATTTATCACCACTCGTTGCGAATTTCCTGTTCGCAAGTGTATCGTATTACGTTTTACAGTACATATGGCTCTTTAAAGTTTCGACATATGCACGCATTCTGCTGATTACCGCACTCGTGCGGCAAAGTAGCACCATATGTACTATAAAGATTATTTACCTATATAACATGTAACGGGTCACCAAATAAAGATGTCTGAGCCTCTTAATAAAGGCTATATAAAAACGTGACAAAACATATAGACAAAAGCAGTCAAACAGGTGTCTGACGCCATGTTAGCGATCTTTAGATGCAAACCGCGGATCAGATTCAAGTCACGAACTCTCAAGATTATAAAACACTTCTTTATTAGACAGCCCACAAAGGTGACTGGTCGCACCAAAAATAATACCCACGCTTTCCTAAATCGCCTGCTGAAGGAATTTCAACTTAGAAACTAGATGCATCAAGGTCGATTAGGATTCGCATTTATTTCGGTTGGTGACATTTGAGTTCCGCATTTTAATATTTCAAACTGATTAGTGATTACTGATTATAAATAAATTGTTTACATGATTCCAAAAGTCTACTCTTTTGCTAGTTTTTAGGTAGGTAAAATTCGAATGACTTGACGACTATAATGTTTGCTATAGCCGTGATGTAGTCTGAAAAATAATACAACGGTGGGTAATCTTATACTACCCTCATTGAACATGTATTAACTGCTAATATATTGGTTAAGTTGCTAGGACAAAGCCCTCTAAAATATCTGTCACGACTAAATTAAACGCCCCAGTGTTCACACCAGCCCAATTTATGACACCTAATAAACCTTCAACCTCAATTCATTGCATCGAATGAACGAATGTGAATAACAGGTTATCAAGTATTAAAATTAAGTTTTCAATGATTCAGTTTACCACATTCCCAAATAGGCAAAGCCGTTAAATCGTGTCATACATTGCAGGTGACTAGTACATCTCAACGAACTGTTCTCTAGTAAAATCTCAATTCATTGCAAAGAATGTCTACAGCAGGTTACCAAGTATTAAAATTAAGTCTCCAAACATTGAGCTTACCTCATTAGCCGTTAGATCGTGTTTCGTGTTAGACATTGCAGGTGACTAGTACATCCCACGAACATGTTACCTAGTAACTACTAAGTGTAAATATGCTTTAATAAAGGTTATCAGCACTGTTAGCCCGCTGCATACAATTTAGTGACATTTACGGGTTATTTATATCTAGTAGCAGCTGGCCCTTTATGTAGCTAGAAACATTTCGCGAGAACTGGAACTTGCTATTTACGTTCTTCCGCGATAGGATCCCTGTGGCTTGTGTACCAGAAGCAATGTTAGCATCTGGATTTCGTTAACCCTTTACCAAGCTCATATATCAGTAAAATGCGCCAGTCAAATTGTACCTTAATTCGTACGTATAAGACTGCCAGTCGATTGTCATTTACGAAACGATCTGAGTGATCTGACTGCCTGTTAAAGGTTAATAAAGTTAATGTTTTGTGTATCCTGTTCAGGATATTTTATTTATTTATTTGGCTCACACAACAAATTACAGTCATTTAGACCATTATATAAATGGCTTAAAATCTAGATCTGCACTATAATACTATAATTCTTATACATGTGTGCATCAGACTGATAAATAACAGATATTACAAATTAATCACTACACTAAGATGGTTGTTGATTATTGGTGAACATACAATAGTGGACCCGGGTATACAATACAATACAATACAATACTCTTTATTGCACACCTCAATTAAAGGACACAGTACAGTACGTAATAACAATAAGTATGTCCTAAAACTACGGCCAAGACCACCGGGGGATGGGCAGCAGCATCCCTGGGGTGCGGTGGAGATGCTGCGATCGCCAACCCGCATGCCAAGCGTGGCGATTATGGCATTTACCCCCCATGGAATTGGGGGAGGCCTATGTCCAGCAGTGGACGTCTTTCGGCTGATATGGTGGTGGTGGTGGTGGATACAATAGTAGCGCAAACACGTGATGTTTTTAATTTATATTTTGAAGTGATAGTATTTTACCTGAATAATAGTTAATTTTACTGGATGTGCAATGATCGGGTTGGTTTGGTACATAACCGTCTGTAGGTAATTATTAAGCGTTGTTCGTTGAAATCTGATTGTAGGTATGGAAAGTTTAAGGCGAAGGGGTGGGCAAGCTCTTTCCATACAAACTTTGTGCAAGTTTTTCTTCGTTTGTGTTTGCACTCCGCAGTTACTATTTTTGGTCAATATGCTTATTTTTATGTTAACTATGTCTTGATGTTTTTCTTTTTTAATTTTAATTATTTTTCGTATTATTTTATTCAAATAATGCAAAATTTCAACATCAAGTTCTGCGTAAATCCAATATGTACAAACAAAAATAAAATTAAATGCTGTAGTGCCAAAACTAACGCAAAAAACTTGCACAACCTTTGTATCGAGAATGGCTTGCCCTACCTTGCGACTTAACAAGTTTGTATAGGATGTCAGTTAACGGCGCAATATTTAACGTTGATCTGTAATGGTAAGTAACCTGTACTTAATATGATATATACTTTCTACTAATTAATCATTATGAAAGTGAGTTTGGTAGTTTACTTTCCGATACATTTTACTCGTATTCATGGTGATTGCAAACGAAATCACGAACAGAATAAATCTACGTCCAAAACCTAAATATTATGAATCTATACTAATATTATAAAGCTGAAGAGTTTGTTTGTTTGAACGCGCTAATCTCAGGAACTCCTGGTTCGAATTGAAAAATTATTTTTGTGTTGGATAGTCCATTTATCGAGGAAGGCTTTAGGTTATGCTTTTATTACGCTGCTACCAATAGGAGCGAAGACGCGGATGAAGTCGCTACTTCTATATTAATAATTTCGTGCAGGGGTACGGTAGACCCGAACGAGACCTGTCTCAAATTGAAGAACGTATAAAAATAACGATTTTTGAGTTGAACATATGTATCCGCAAAATTCGGATTGTCGCGTATTTTGCATTAAAAAGTGTTAATTTTATGACGAAAGGTCGGCCATATTAAATTCGTTGGTTGACAGCACAGACTACTAAGAAGATACTGTTGACAGCGTCGGGTTGGGTACGTTCGGAAATTGTAAACTATGTTTGCGTCCGGTGTGTTGGCCAGGTTGCTGGGCGTGGATTCGGCTAGCCGCGTCTGTAGCGTTTTGTTTTTGTAGTTTTCAAGCGTTCTATATACCTATCAGCCTAGCTAGCACGATAACTTATACCGTCACGTTATATGGGCGAAATGTATTAAAACGTCACATAAAACGTAACGGTATAATCTATCGTGCTAGCTAGGCTGATTGTCACAACAACCACCTTCAAAGCGAATGTATGAGGCCTGTTACATGGTTATTATTATCACGTGATACATTCATATCACGATAAGTATCACGTGAATATTGAAGCAGAATCCATACAAATTTGAAAACTGCGATAATATTGACACACCAGTATTGTGATAATATTAATCGTGTAAAGGACACCACTTGAATGTTTGCTGAGTCTGTCCGCCATCTTAAAGCTGCGTCTCTATTTTGTTGTGACAAACTACTAGGTGACTTATGGCTTTTAAACGTCTAGCAAAATTCTATCCCTATCTCGCTCTATCTTATAACTTAGTGGTACTGGGGGTCTACTCCGAAATTCGAAATCCGAACTTCGTATGGTGCCGTCCCTTTCAATCATATAGTCTATGATAGGAGAGTGAAAGGGACGGCACCATACGAAGTTAGGATTTTGAATTTCGGAGTAGACCCCCAGCTCATGCCGTTCGCCGCGCTCGGACGTTAGAGGCGCTACCGCGAACCGAAAACGAAGTATCTGCCTCTCTCTCGCACATGTATATTAGAACGACAGAGAGGAAGATAGTTCGTTTTTGGTTCGCGGTAGGCCCTCAGGCGTCAACTTTAAAACGAATAGGGTATTTTACTATATGAGAAATAAAATTCAAAATGTAAGAAAAACCGGCCAAGTGCGTCGGACTCGCGCACTGAGGGTTCCGTACAACTAAAAAATAAATGTGATTTATCAATATATTGATATTTTTGGTAAAATATACTTCATAATAAACATTATCACCTAATTTCAAGTTCATAGGTCGAAGGGAAGTTTAAAAATTATATGTGTGACAGACAACACACGGAATGTTCTTTGACTTTCTTCGACCGTCCACCGCGCTCGGACTAAAGTGCTACCAACCGAAAACTAAATATATATGCCTCTCTGTCGCACTTGCATATTCGAGCGTGGAGAGGGAAATACTTTGTTTTCAGATCGCGGTAGGCCCTTTGATCTGACGGCTCCTATTCCTGGATAGTGCGCGTATCGGAATGTGAAATACCTGTGGCAAAACGGAACAAGTTGTTAAATAGCTTCCATTAATTGGAGAAAATATTACCAACTGTTATTATTATCACGTGAAACACTGAATATTGAAGCAACATCCATAGGGGCCTGTTACACGGTTATTATTATCACGTGATATACTCATATCACGATCCGTATCACTTACTGTTTAATGAATATTGAAGAAAAATCCATACGATTTTGAAAACCACGATAATATTGACACATTTTGACAATATTAAGCGTGTAACAGACCCCATACAATTTTGAAAATCGCGATAATATTGACACATAATATTGAGTGTAAAGGGCCCCACTGAATAGAATTTGGCGGAGAATAGAGAGCTGCTACCGCGAAACGAAAACGAACGAACATCGTGTATTTCCCTCTGTGTCGCTCGAATTTGCAAGTGCGACAGAGAGGGAGATACACGAACTTCATTGGTTTTCGATCGCGTTAGCAGCTCTGACTTCGCACCAAAAATACTGACAGGCACATCAATATTTAACAATTGCACATCTGAACTGAATTTTAATGAACGATTAGTATTTTAGCTATACAAATCAGTACTGATTACGGTGTCAAATTTATTATGTGCCTTTAAATACTACCCTTATAAAAATGCTTAGGATTAACTTGCAAAGATACTAGCCTTTGCCCGTGATGTCGTCAGCGTAATCATTTACTCCCAATTCCATATGTTAATCCAGACTACAGACTATATTTCTATACGAAGTTTCATCATAATCCGTTGTTGTAATGTTTTTATTTTATACATTTTTGTACACTGTTTCTTTCGTCGTTTGCATAAGATAACTGTCACAAATAAATGTTTACTTTATTTCTTTCTTATTTATTTCACCCGAGCGAAGCCGGGTTTTCATCTAGTATAATATAATTTTCTCAAACATGCAATGAAATGTTGATGTTATGTTCCTTATAATAGGCTGCGAAGTATGACGTTTCAGGTGCGGCTAGGACAAGAGGTCGTTAATGGAATTTCATACAAATCTTGCAGGCCTAGGCCGGCAAAGTCCTCCTTTTTAATTTCCATTCCACATAAATTTGGGACACAGGCATCATGACTTTCTGCCACTATGCGTATTAAAAATAAAACTTTGATTTTTTTGTCGTTTATTTCATTGCATGTTTGAGAAAAGCAATATACATACCTCAGCGGGAAATATGGGGTTGCCCGCCTCAGACCTATCCGGCCGAGCGCACGGCCGGCAACCCCTTTCGTCCCGGCCTCTGTAGTAATGTACTATTAATTGCAAGTATAACTACGATATCTGGTGCATATTGTATGCCAATGTAATAAATGATGTTTACCGTTTAACACCTTTACGGCTGCTGGACGGATTTCTCGACTCCGTAAACCGTTTTCGAGAATTGATTTAAAATCAAAGAAATAAGAATATACAAAGTGTTACCCTTTGATAATACACGATACGTGCATTATATTTTATATCATAGTACTTCGAAAGTTGGTAATATATGCTAATCACTTTTGCATTGTATTGTTCGCATTTATAATGAAGTTGTATCCGTTTAGTATATTACTTAGTTATACTTTGGTAGTAAAAGTACCAGGCTAGCATACTGGTAACACTAGTAGCACTAGTTAGTAGCACACAGAAGGCTGTTTGTATACAAGGAGTATTGTTGTAAGTCGGCTGTTAACAATGGACCCGTAGGTGACAGGGTAACTGACAATACTCGTACTTCGCATGTTAATAATAGTGATGACTAATTAGTTTTTAACCGTTTGCCTACTTTGGAGAGACAGTTGAGTATTTGCCACAGTAAAATTTATAGCATGGTGTCACTCTGTGGATAAAATATCACAGAAACTTGTAAATTGAGAAATTTTACCTTCCAAAAGTCAAGTACCCACCGTTACCCTACACGTGACCCCTGGGTGGTGCTACAAGTGCAACAAACTGGCAACCGTGTTTATCATCTCGATGTTCACGGTTCGAAATTATTGCTATACGATAAATCTCTAATGTTATGTGTTAATGTGTGTGTATGTGTTATGTGTGTTGTTGTAATCTCTGGTGTTGCGAGTGTCCATGGGCGGCGCTAATCGCTTACCATCAGGCGATTCGTCTGCTCGTTTGCCACCTATGTCATAAAAAAATAATATGTATAGTAATTTAATTTAAATTTGTATTTATTTAATTCTTTCAATTTGATAATAATTATAGTAATGGCAAATATGGACTTGTTCTAGAATAAATTTAATTTCATTTTAAATTAATAATGTCAATTAATATAGAGATGTAACTACAATTGGATATTAAGGTCTCAAACATTAGGACTTTTACCCTACTACTTTTATTTATTTATGTCAAAGAAGACGTAACCTATAACAGTGACACGGATTCGAGGAAATGAAAGTCGAAAACAATCGCTAAGTATAGATCTAGTATATGTTATGTGAAACACGTAGATAACGCGTGCTGCCATTGTTATAAACATGGGAAACTAGACGACGTAAGTAACAGGTGCTTGTCTAATATAATAACATATCACTTAAATCTAACTGTAAATATTTTTACAGTACATATGATGCTACTTTACCGCACGAGTGCGGTAATCAGCAGAATACGTGCATATGTCGAAACTTTAAAGAGCCATAATTATGTACTGTAAAACGTTGTACGATACACGTGCGAACAGGTAAAACGCAACTCGTGTCGGTTTAAAACACTCCCTTCGGTCGTGTTTTAATTTATCACCACTCGTTGCCAATGTCCTGTTCTCTGCACTTGTATCGTAATGTACTATTTTCTACTCTAGCATTATAATCTGTCAATTAAATGACGGACAGCAGTATTAAAAGTTAAAACAAACTTTTTTATAAATGCAAGTCTATACCATAGACATTATAGACAATTCACTATATGACTGGTGGGAGGGGAGTTCACTAAATGATTTCCATACATTATTACAGAACTGGTTTTTTTTTTCGATTTTTCAAAGAAGCACGCCCGTACTCTGCTGTCATATCGATTTTTAATTTATATCAAATTATTTTGCTGTCGTAGAAAAATTATTATATGCAAGTTTACTTAATTACTTGAGGTCTTAAAATTGTACTACTACTGTAACAAACAATTTCATTTTCATTTCAACAAAACGAGCGTAGCGAGTTTCTTTTTCTTTGAATTTCTATATAGTTTGACAGGACTGTCAACCTTAAGGGGGTCATAAATTAAATTCGTTGTCCGTACCTGTTATATGTATCTAAGTAATTGAATTTGTAGAGCATTACATTGCTGCTTACACTAACTATACAGCATTTTTGTTACACCCTGTATATAGTTAACAAATTGCTCTTCTAAATACATTTAAAAGTGCAATTTGTTCTGTAAGTGGCTTTCTCCAAGCTGCAGGTGTTCTATCTCTGCTGCCCACTTGCACTTAAACAAATGCACTTGCTCATCGTAGATCCTAATATTATCAAATAAGCAACTTGTGTATTTATATGCATATGCTAAAAATCCTCCTATAATTTACCGAAACCTTTGAGTAAGTTCTATGCACCCATATTTTTCGATTTGACTGGAAATACGTTCACGAAATACGCTTGATAAGGAGGGGGCGAAAAGTCGATCGGGGTAGGATTCCGGGAAAATTCTGCTTCCCTTGTTTTCACAGAGCAAAGCTTTGGTGTTTATTATAGGCGCACTCACCGCTTTTCGTATATTTATACGAAAATCTATAAAATTAAAACACTTACGTAACGTTTTCACACTTAACACAATGATATCGGTAGGTACGAGTTTCACTTACTTTTATTGCTACATTATTAACAATTATCCAATTGTACTGAACTGAAGCTTGATGTATGAATTATTGGATGAAAATGAAATCTTCTTCCTCGGTCCCTCATTACTGAGGATCGCGACCACGTCTGCTCTGTCTCCATACAGTGCGGTCATAAGCCATGTGGGTCGCACTCTGCATACTGCCGCCAACCACCTCCTTCACAGCATCAGACCATCTCGTGGATGCTCTACCTTGAGCACGCCTGGTGTACATTTGACCTAGGATCATCAGCTTCTCTAGAAAAAATGAAATCTACAGCAGTTAAATAATGCACCAAATAGAAACTAATTGATAGAATCGGCGTTACTTTGGGGAAATCCATGATAAGCTTCTTGAACAAAAAAAATTTTGGTATTCCGCTAAAGAAGAATAGCGGAATAGACCGGTCGAATTTAATTTGTGCCGTATGGTCTCGAGTTAGAATAGACTCTTTCTCCATCTTTTTTTAACTCCGCCCGGACGCAAAAGAGAGGTGTGTCTGTCTGTGGCATCGTAACTCTTAAAACGGTGAACCGATTTGGCTGCTGTTTTTTTTTATATTTGAATGCAGGTTTTCCAGCTATGGTTCTTAGACATGTTTTATCAAAATTGGTTCAGCAACTTTTGAGATATTGAACTTTGAAATGAAAATGTAGGAGGTTTTTCAACTTTTCTAAGTTATTAGTTATTACGATAGATGTGATTTGTGTATTTTTTTAAGTTGAAGTATTTCATAGGCTGAGGTGACCGCTTACCATCAGGCGAGCCGCTTGTTTGCCACCGACGTGCTATATTAAAAATTAAGTCAGTAGACAAATCACATACTGTGTGACCTTTATTCCTAAAAATTACTCACTGTTGCAGGCAGTCGTATTGCCTATGTGCGAAGTAGGTGGTGGGGGTAAGCTAGGCGATCGTAGCGCACACCATGGCAGAAATGTGTACTTACCGGGGACCACTGTCAAATTTACTTTCACGTTTTCTATTGGTTTCTTAACGGTTTCCTACGATTCGTTTCGTTTGTATGTATTTATTTATTCCCTTATTTATTTCAGTAAAATTTCCAATACGGGGTCTTTCTCGTTTACTAAAGTAAATAAAATATTCATGTGTCATTATTTGACATCTCTGAGTTTTGACATTGTCTCGGGACCTTTGACGATTGACGTTTCAGACGTGCACATAGCCAATACAATCATTATTCGAATGACATGAGATCATCTGACAATAATTAAATCTCCAGAGCCACCGGAAACGTTACTAGACTCCTTTATGACCGTTATATGACCAAGCAGTGTGCCCGTTACTGTTATAAAACAGGTTCATTTAAAAGGAATAGCCACTTATCTCGGATCTTGAAACGTTTGTGCATCAATAGACTTGTTGACTTTTTCGTGTTTACAAAAATACGCTTCCTAAGGAAAATTATCGCAATAGAAACTTGTTTTAATTTAAGTATTTTTAAAACACTCAATAGGAGGTTGAGAGGTGATAATAATATTTACTTTAACTCTTTGAAAACAACATACCCGATGTTAAGAGAAAATATTGATTGCTACACTTTAGAAGGTGTATTTAATTTTAAAATGCTGCAACAACTTACATTTAATTTTAAATTGGCTTTCTTTACTTGTAACCGGAAAATCTTATTTATTATTCGGGGCCAAGTGATTTTTATTGTTTTAGGAACCTTAATGAGGCTCATGTTTTTTTATGTAATTAAAACTTTCGATATTGGCCCTACATCGATATTAATATAACCCGGAATACCTACATCTCGACGCCACTCGCATTTATTTATTTATTTTATTTGATGGAGATAAAACACAAACAATCATACAAAGTGAGTACATTGACAAATATATAGTAGATAATAGATACAGATGTTTCCTTGGATATATCTCACTAAGAACATATAATATGAAATGTAAAGTTCCATTTACATGTTGCAAGAACTTGCATAATACGATTTTCATCATGTGAATGGGCCTTTACTCGTTGGTTTTATATAATACATATATATATATATATATATATATATATACCACGTAAGCGGTCACCGCATCGACGCCTGCACCTCCAGGGGTGCCACATGCCCGTTCCGAACCTTTAAAAATTATATTGAATTCAATTCCGACACTTAGCTATACTTTACAAAATTGTCATTATTTATAATACCTAAATATACCTACAAAAAAGTCTATGTTCTCATTACGTGTCATTTAAATTAAAAGTCATTCGTGGTTAAATGGTATCACAAATATGATGGCAAATTCCCGACGATTACCTCGATTTTGCAATTTGTCTGCCAATTTGACGTTACGTAATGACTACGAGTATTAGTCATTGTGTTACTTTGCTACAGTGATGACTGATGATTCATAGATTGTTTTCATGGACAGACGGTAAAATATTGGACTTATCTTATGTGTAAATAAATCACTATACGTATGCCATATGCACACATAAAATAAGTCACTGTATCCTGGACTGATGACCTGGACTGATGACTTGGTATGGGTCGCGGGAGTCTGCTGGATGCGGGTGGTGCAGAATCGGTCATTGTGGCACTCTTTGAGGGAGGCCTATGTTCAGCAGTGGACGTCCCCGGCTGATAGATAGATAGATAGATAGATAGATATTTTTATTTCTTTCAAGAAATTACATAGTATTTTACATTTGTAAAATAAAATTAATTCAGTAAAAGATCGTCATTAATTACAATAATTTGAGAACATATGTAACAATATTAGAAATCAAAAATGACACATGTAAAATAAAAAATAAAAATGTTAATGTTGTATACAATACACGTCTAGGATATCCTAGGTGATTATCAAAAGTCAAAAATAACAATATCAATTAAATGTCATAGTAAGTAATATTTTGTAAATTTCAATGTCATAGTATAAAACATAATAACAATTTAAAAATAATCAATAGTTATTATTGACCGGCTGTTCATTGTATTCCTTTACGGAATACAGTGTTTTAAGCAATAAAAAATCTTTTAGTCGGCGCTCAAATATGTTATTTGAGGTTTCATTTTTTATTGTTGCGGGTAGATGCTCGTACATTGACGGGCCTATTACACGTGGATTCATGTCGAGCAGCGCGAGTCGCCGCGGCACAGGCAGTAATCGGCCCGTCTGACGGGTGATTCTGCCAAGCATATTCGCTCGTTTAAATAAGTCAATGTTTCGACGCGTGAACATCAATACTTCAAAAACATAAAGTGAATAGTGCGTCATTATTTTTAGCTGTTTGAAAAGCTCTCTACACGAGTGCCTCGGATTTACTCCTGCCAATATACGTATGGCTTGTTTTTGTAGTTTAAATACCCTTTCAGAGTTCGTTGAATTTCCGTATAAAACAATACCATACGACATTAGCGAGAAGAAATACGCATAATAGATCTGAAGCAGTGCATCACTGGAGACAATTGGCTTCAGTTTGCGCAGTGCAAATACAGCACTGCCCAACCTTTCACACAAATTGTCTACGTGTTCTTTCCACTTCAGTCTGGCGTCAATAGTAAATCCGAGGAACTTGCAAGAGTCACAGCGGGGTATCGGACCCTGTACCAGTGGTATGTGTGTAGTGTTTCCTGTTGTGAACAAAATAAAATTGGATTTCAAGATATTAAGGATGAGGCCATTTGCCGTGAACCACTCGCGAAGGTGACTGCACGCATTTGACACTTTTTGCTCCAGTTGTGAGTACGTGTCAGCAGTTACTACTACTGTAGTGTCATCAGCAAACAACACCACAGTACTTCCAGCTACAGAAGAAGGGAGGTCATTCACAAACAATAAAAATAGGGTATTCCCAAGCGAAGAGCCCTGTGGTATTCCATGTCTGAGTAACACACCTGCTTCAGATTTAACGGTTTTGCCCTCTATTTTGACCTCTACCGTCTGCCGTCTGTTTTCAAGGAACGATGTAAGTAATTTTTGAGTTTGTTCCTGTATTCCATAATGCCCTATTTTGGTTAATAGCAACTCGTGATTAATCACATCGAACGCTTTCGACAAGTCGCAGAATACCCCTGCAGCCTTGTCTTTCGTATCCAAAGCCGTTGTTAAGCAATCGTATATTTGATATGCAGCGGTTGTGGTACATCTATTTTTTCTATATGCAAATTGTCTGTCTGTCAGTAAGTTATTTGTCTCAAGATGGTGCATTAAGGAGTTTGACACAATAGATTCTATAATTTTTGAGATATTTGGCACGATAGTGATTGGTCTGTAATTATCAACAGAATTTTTTTCACCCTTGCCCTTATATACTGGACACACTCGAGTGCTTTTCAGTACATCGGGATACACACCGCAGGCGAACATAGTGTTTATGAGATGTACGAGTAATCCTGCGACAACCGGCCAGATACATTCAAGTATGTTAAGTGATATATCGTAAATATCTAGGGTACCGCGTGTTTTTGTCATAGACCTCAACGTACGATTGAGGTCTGTGAGTGTAACTGTGGGCAGAACATGTTTTGGTATGTTAATGTGGTTGGCGTGTACGTGACGTGTGAGGTACTGTACAGCGTCCGATTTGTTTATATTTAAATTACAGCCTGAGGCTACTGTGAGAAAGTGTTGGTTTAAGTGTTCCGGCACTTTGCGAGGGGGTACGTCCTTTCCACTTTCATCCTTAAGCGAGATGGTATTATGCATCAACACTTTGGTGGACACTTCGCTGTTGACTACGCGCCACATCTCCTTAGAAGGGTTTTTACTATTGACAATACGATATGATGAACTCTGCGGTAAGGCACGCGGCTTTCTATCAGGAGATCGGCCCGGCTTGTACCGCTGGGTTTTAGAAAAACCTTATGTAATATCATTTGCTATTTAAACTGAAGCTTTTTGATGAAGGAAAACATCGGCAGGAAACATCGTGGGCTTAATCCGAACCAAGTCTAGTTTTCTCTATCTGTTTGTAAGCCAGGCCAGATGCCAAAGCCAAGAACTGTCTTTAAAACACCTAAATAGAGGCCCAGATTTGTGAATGACTTCAATTACTTAAAACACTCCAGCAACCATGGATAAGCCATAGGTGACAATAATTACAGGTATTATGAATAATTTGCTTCCAACATACAGTTATATTTCAAAATACATGGCCGACAAATATGTACTTAACATGTACATACTAAACAGGCATTTTCTCCTAGCTGTGCGCGAAAGTAACAAGTGAAAATTTAAGAGCAAAGTTTCTACACACTAGACCGCGTTCTTAGCCATAATCCTACGTAGATAAATGTTTGTTGAAGAAAATCTAGTTCTTGTAGATCTAGCATCTAACCCAGGGGTTCCCAAAGTGGTCCAGGTGGACCCCCAGGGGTCCACAGGAGACTCGACGGGGGTCTACGTTGGCGTGTCAAAAAAAATTGGGGCTTTGGGAATATGGTAGAAATGTGGTGTAGGGGGTCTACCGGAACCAGTAAACGTTTGAAAGGGGTCTATAAGTAAAAAAGTTTGGGAACCCCTGATCTAACCAGTTAGGTAATGTGAAACTTGGACGTGTATGATATAGTATTCATAGTGTTAGAGTGTGCAAACGCCAGAAGTATAGTCGATAACAGCACTACCTGCTTTGTACGTAGTGTACAGTCGAGGATTTAATTTTTGGGCCACTTCGTGCTTTGTCACAGTAAAAATCAGTATGAAACCTGCTAGAGATTTATATTCCTGTCACTGTGACAAGGTACGAAGTGGCTCAGAAATCAAATTCCTGGACTGTACATAGATATACATACATATGAGGCATATAGAAGTAAGAAGGCCCTTATGGTGCTCCCTCACTGGCTGCTCTAAATGTTATGTAACATAGTGTAACACAGATAGGGCCATGTGACACAGACAAGGCCATGTTGAAGAAAGATAGTTCCTGTTATATAACATTTATAACAGTCAGTGTGAGAGCACCATTATTCGCAAACCGATTCGTCCTCACCTCTCACCTCACCCGTTTGGTTAGGCGAGGGGAGAGGACGAATCGGTTTGTGAATAACACCCTTAGGCCTCAGCCTGCACCAACTTACGATCACAGACCGATCAATGTTAAATATGGCGCCGGCAGCTGTCATCCCATAGAAACTTGTCAAAGTCCATACATTCAGTTTTTTACGAACACAGCTTACGATTACAGACGGTTTGGTGCAACCCAACCTTAGTGTCGGGTTCCTGCGGACGTATGATGGTTGCCATTTTATCACTTATCGTTGTGGATAAAACACCCGTCACTCTCGCACTCACATACATACTTCACAGAACGTGACGAATGTCTTATCCACGAAGATATGTTGATAAAATGTGCAACCAACATACTCCTATCGCGACACGAAAATCAGCACTGGGCTGATGCAAATAGAAGTAGATTGTCATATGTTTTTGATTTGACAATTAGTTGTAATCAACCCACACAATTGTATTGGCCAGTTTTGAAAGGGTTAGGCTTCTGGTGTTATATAAGGTCGCCAGACAGAACTCCCGAGGGACCGGTGTGTTTAGGGTAGGGGATGTACGTTTATAAGTTTGAGTAGCTGTCGATACAACGAATACCGATACCATGTGTACTAAATTATAAATAATCGCTTATCGGTAGATTACAACTTAGTCATCTTAGCGTTGTTGTTAACGAGTATCAATTAGGTGAGTAATGTTCAGTTCCTACGATCTAGTCAATCTCGAGTGACACGTGCTGCTCTTTTGTTTTAATTTCTGCTACGCCTGGGATAAAGTAATCCAATGTATACCTGACAAATTTAAAAGTTGAAAAACGCCCCACGTTTTCATTTCATAATTCAAGATGTCAAAAACGGCTGAAACTATTTTGAAAATACATGTCTACGAACCATCGCTGGTTTGCAGGCTTGCAAGCATTTGGTTTGCTTTCAAAGAAAAAAATCGCATTCTTCTAATCACTTCACCTATTTAAGAGCTGCGATGCCACAGACAGACACATTTTAAACTTATAACACCATTCTTTTGCGTACCGCGTCGGTAATTAACAAAGGTATCTATGACAAATATTATAGTAATAGTCCACCACCATATCAGCCAAAAGACGTCCACTGCTGGACATGGGCCTCCCCCAAATTCACAGGGGGTATATGCCATAATCGCCACGCATGGCATGCGGGTTGGCGATCGCAGTATCTCCACCGCACTCCAGGGATGCTGCTGCCCATCCCCCTCGTGGTCTTGGTCGTAGTTTTAGGACATACCCGGGTCCCGGGTATAGTAATAGTCATTCTCGGTAAATTCATGTATTCTTCAACGTTTTAGTGAACAATGAAGTAAGTAGGTACAAGTGGTACAACTATTTACAATGTAAAGACATTATACATGTACTAGCTTATACTATCCGTTTTCGCACGTTCTTGACATCACCATAGACAACATGACGTCACCTTCACCACAAGACCACAACTAAATAGGATTACGCTGCAACTCGTCTGTAGGTGCGGCTTCGCAAATGGAAAATCTAGACATTTTAGGCGAGAAAAGATTAGAAAACAGATATCCGAGCTGCCGATGCAGTTGACAACTTACTTATCGGGCATGGTCTTTCTTATTGGGATTTTTAATAGTATCTAGTTGTTTACGATGTTCTATAGATGGCTCCCCCTACTTTCGACTTCGATTGTTATTTTTAATTTATACACACAGTGAATTTCAGTAACCCGACAGATTTTAACCATCGCTTCTAAAGCCTAATTGGAGTAAAAAAGTGGCACAACTAATAGTCCAAAACGGCTTAATTTTCGAGGCATTCATTACTTTTAAGAAATTTACAAGTTAAAAAATCTCAAGATAACACACCCTAAGGACGTGGCGTAGTATCCACCTGATATTTGTGACAAGAGTGAACTTCTCTCTTTCATTCCTTTGACTAAGGATTTGTTCACACGAAAGTAATATCGTTACTTGATTTTTTTGTGCCAGAAATTAATTAAGTTAATATGACAGTATTTGACCTATGTTGATATAACATTATTTACTTGTAATATCATCAAAAATTCATGGTTAAAATCTGTCGGGTTACTGATATTTATCGTGTATAACGTTTTGAGCTACAATTATATTAGAATTTAGAGTGCGAAACAACAACTGCAAATGTAATTAGGTATTTTATGGCATTTCTAAGTGCCTTCATAATAACAAAAATGCTTCCAGTGCATTGCCACTACGCTAATAAAAGAACAAACAATAGTTATGAAGGGTAAAATTCTCAGAATGAAACGGAAGAAAGTGGCTATTATTATATTCGGTTCGTATTATACTACGTCTCATCATCATTTATAATAATTACGACCGCTAAACTGCCAACTGCCGTGCAAATTTAATATGGTTTTTAAACTAATATGAAACATTTTCTCGCTTACGTATGTGGTCTGCAGTTTTATGGCTTTTATTAATGTACTAGCTAAGCAAGTCAATAAACGGCAGTTTTCTTGAAAGTGGAATTTTCTCAAGACGAGTTCCGAGGTGCGGTCGGACCGAATAAGTTTGCCATCAAAAAGAAAGCGATGATATATTGACGTCCGGGCACTTGTATATTGGTTTACGCAATATTACATTGTTACTTTTACTTATGCAATAAATAAGTAAATATTCTTGTTTGTCCTCTTTACTGGCTCTCTCCTTTTTATTAATCGCATGTAGATTAACTTAATTATGGAAGTATTTTTATGCCATCTGCAAATGTTAGTGGCTACATGAGCAACATTAAGGTACCTAGAGTAAGACAACCTTTATATTCACCAAAAAAAAACACATTATTAAATTATTGAAGTGAACAAGAGTAAGATACCTACACATGTGGCACCCATGGAGTAGCAGGAATCGACAGGCTGCAGTGACCGCTTACCACCACCGACGACTGTTGAGGTATAAAAAAAATACGTTATCAAAGCAGTAAAAGTTGTTCTAGAATGTATTCATGCCTTGATATAATACAGTCACCAGCATAATACCTGCCAAAACAAAGCCGGAAAAATTTCACTGAAACTTCCCAACGACCCTAAAAATAGGTAGTGTCAGATATTTATAGCAGATATAAATCCAGGTGACTGCGTCTTAATAAATTGTGGTTGTTAAGGGCGTGCCTATAATGTCCATTCGAATTCGAACCCAGTGGCTGTCATAATTGCCCCCTTCCGTCTTTAAAAGATCACTGAGTAAATCCACTGTTATATACATAGGTGTACTTAGGTACTCATCATCATCATCATCATGTCAGTGCTCGTGCTTTGGAAGGCACGTTAAGCCGTTGATCCCGGCTGCTGTCTACGACAGCAGTAGTTAAGCCAAGTTAACTTCTAACAGTCAAGTTGCCCACTCACTTGACAAAGTGGGGTCAAAGTTGCATTACGTCCGTAGGGAGTACCCACCGTTACCCTACACGTGACCCTGATGGGTGGTGCTAAAAGTGCAACAAAAACTGGCAACCGTACTTGTCTTCTCGAAGATCTCACGGTTCGTAAATAAATGCCATACGATTAAATAAATAAATCATGTCAGCCGAAAGACATCCACTGCTGGACATACATAGGCCTCCCCCAAAGAATTCCACAAGTTACTCATAATGGTCATAATAATAATCGTTACGCCAAGAGATTATCTTAACAAACCTGATGTGAAATTGTTTTTATCAGTATGAATAAGCATTAACTTCTCGGAAATATAATACAGAAAGTGAATGGCTCGGTGCGATAATTGTACTGTAAATAACGACTTTGTTTTTAATTTAACGCGAATACTGGGACTCATTTTACTTTACTGTATAGTACATACATAAAAAAATACTTGATTTTATCTTTCTGTATTTCGTGTTATTGAATTTACTGGTCAAAAATAAGTACACAAGGTTCGGTCAGGGTCTTACTAGGCGCGATCCGAAGTCTGTGGTCTTACTTATTCATTAATGAAGTTGACGGAAATTAATGAAATACTATAAAAGGAATGTTGGACTGTTGATTGATATGATGGTGAAACTAGCAACCTTTAATGAAACTTCAAAAACAGGGAAATTTGAACAAGTGATGCGACGCCTTTTCTATGGTCAAACCGCTTCCATTTTTCTATCTGTCTGTGTTTTGAAATCTAGTATCTAACTAATAACTATACTCGTAAGCGTGATATTTTCCAAGTATTTCCGTGGGTCCATTTGTATGTAATGTAAGACTACCTAATTAATAAGGTCAGATGGCACTGATGGCAGTCGCTTCCGTAAAACCTAGAACCTATGCTAATTCTTAAGATTAGGTAGCAGACCCTAGGCATCCTTCAGGGTGCAGTTGTACTGGGAATAACGCTAGGATGATGATGTAAGACTACCTAATTTATTTTTATTGTTTTCACATCGACTGTTTAGACCAGTTAATGTGCCTAGTCAATATAACAGCGATGTCATAGCGGTGTTAAAATAATCTGGTGAAATAGCTACTCACGAAGACGATTCTTTGTATGACCCAGATCATAAAGACATAAAGTGAAGTATCATGAGAAAAAAACACAAGCATTTTCATTAAAACATGTTGAATTTTCAACACTATTTGCTGCACTGTTAAACGATGATGTTTCAAAACATGCCGATCGACTGCCGGGTAATAAAACAATTGAACATCGTAAAGTGGCACGTGAAATCAATATCCACGCATTTAAAAGTTTTGAGCGTGACCAACAAAAAGTTGACTTCTTGATTCATAAAGAGAAGATGAAAATATATAGTCGTTCTCAAGATAAGTAATATTTAAACTTAGGTAGGTAGATGAATAATGCACCAGTTTTTTTGCACCTGACATAGTTCATCACTCCAAAAAGTCGTAATTGTCTAAATCCATATTTTTTCGTACCTAAGTATGTACCTCTACAACTTAAAATCATCTGCGGCCAAATTTTAGTTTGGCGGAAAATGACTTGCGGCAAATGAGTTTTCGCATTTTTTTGTGTGTTCGCTAATACATTACCGGCCCGCCAACTCAAGCCAAACTACATTTATGAATTAGACACGGTTTGACAAGAATCGAAAAAAATTATCCGAAGTTTACATCTACAACCAATATCCGAGTATGAAGAAACCGAAGACAAAATATTCAAAGTATAACAAACGTGTTACACAAACAGGCATTTACAAACCTGAACTCGTAAATTTAAGTAAATGGAAGGGCGGTAATTACCCTACGCGGGTAAATTTACCCCGGGCGGTAATCTGGTCCTAATCGTTTCGAATTATAGGGCCCATCCGGCTCGGTTAGAAAGCTGGTCATTAACATGCCTAGAAGCTTATACCACGCAACAGAGACTGTTTGACAAAAAACGTCTATGAATTTTGTTTGCAAACATTGTTGCGTGATGTCCCATTCATTTATGAAAGAAAACTGTCCATTGGATTGATATGACCAATTAAGTTGTCTGCATTACCATTCTCGTACCACCACCACCACCATATCAGCCCAAGAACGTCCACTGCTGGACATAGGCCTCCCCCAATTTCATGGGGGGTAAATGCCATAATCGCCACGCTTGGCATGCGGGTTGGCGATCGCAGTATATAACAACAAATTCTCCTTACCATAATTGGGTAAAATATCAGATAATTTTCACCGTTATTTGATACATTCACACATAGATACATCCACAAACAAAAAAATCTAAAAAATGTTGCTCCTATTCCCGAATTTTATCATCATGAAAAACTCCAAAACGTAACTATATGCAATACCAAATAATTGATATTGATTTATGGAAACAAGTGTTTTTGTTCGTAGCCGATTTAGGTTAGGACTAATCAGTCAGAAATAAATTTATACTTATACTTGCTCTCTCGAGGTTTGGGACACCATCAACCAAATCTGTCTTCCAAATTTGCAATTGTGATTATCTGAGATATCAAGTTCTTGTTCTTTATCTGATAATTTATTTGATACATCTCTAAAGGTAAGGTAAGTAGGTAGGTAGGTAGGTAGGGTAGGTAGGAGGTTGATTGCACTGGTTTGTAAGAAGAACTATATCTATAAGTATTAGTTTATCGACCGTCTTTATTTAAATAGTAGGTACCTCTACAATTACTTTATGGTTACCGGAAGCGGCTGGCGATGATAAATGTTATTAGTTTTCTCTTATATCTCTCTTATAAACCAGTTCCGATTTTTATTCTGGTTTGTTTATTCACAGAAGTTACAATTACAACATAGATGAACAATTTGCGATTATTTTGATACAACCCGGAGCGAAGGATCACATAGTTAACCTTAAAAACCATTTCTGGGAAAAAGAAGCGTCGGTCGTCTGCCAGCTCGATGGGTAGATGACATTAAGAAGTTCTCGGGTCACTGTGATAATGATAATATTATCTCAGAACCAGGACGAATGACGTACTCGAAGACAGGCCTATGCTCAGCAGTGGGGGATTATGAACTGAAAATGTCGATGAAGATGTTGAAAAGCCGTAAACGAACTTATTATTTGGATGGCAAACTGTCAATAAATCTAGTGATCGACGGCTCATATCGACATGCGACAAACACAACACAAATCCTTATTTATATCGTTTTAGAAAATAGACCCCTGAACTACGTTTTAAAATTTGTTATCTTTCCAGTATAGTATTTCGTTTTTGTTTTCACTAAACATTAGCTTTTACCCGCTGCTTCTTATGTGTGGTACTAGTTTAGCATATCGTACCTCCACACAAACTTCCGTCCCCCATTTAATCCCTTTAGGGTTAGATTTCCGCGATAAAAACTATTCCATGTCCTTCCTCGGGATACAAACTCTCCACGCCAATTTATCTTAATAATAAATAAATATGGGGGGACAATCTTACACAAATCGGTCCCAAACTAAGTAAAGCTTTTGCTATGGGTACTAGACTATGATATACACACTTATACAGATAAATACATACTTATATACATAGAAAATAACAAAGACAGGAACAAATATTCGTGTTAATTACACAAATAATGCCCTCCGTCCTCCGGGTCCGAAGACAGGGTCACTACCAACTAAGCTAAAGCGGTCGTCAATCTTAATCGCTTCACGTAACAGAGACAGACTTGAGTTCAATCATTATACGATAATTCATAGGCATTCGGGTCTACTTGTATTCCGAGTTCGCCCGATAGAAAAGCATTATTTATTCACTACATCTGTACTAGTATTGGGTCACTGTCAAATATTGACATGCCAATGAAATAAAAGCTGTACAAACACGCCCTAATGGGGTCGGTTTGCATCCACCATCATGTAACTGTTTTCACTACATATTGCACCTTATTCCTTTGTAATTAAGGCGAGAAGTGAATAATATTTTTGACGTCGGTTGGACCAGCTGTTGGAACCGGAATGTGTCGAGGAGAGATGCTCCAAACAAGCACTCGGCCCACTTAGCCCGCTTGACATGCGCGGGTGGTTCGTGAAAATTGAAATATGTACTTTCTACAGCCAATTTCATATTGGTGGCCTGTCGGTCAATGTGCCGGAGGACATATATATATTTTTTTTATATATTCTTATATGTTTTATTATTATATATGTTTCATTTATTTATATATACAATATGGTTGATTATATATACGTCACACGTCGTAGTAGGTAACGTGCACATTATTTTCAATACGATTTGCGACTACAGGGTGTCTGAAACAGAGTCCCTTATACTACCTATTTTTTTCACGTGACAAATTCAAACGATAACTGAAAGGGAAAGTTATATCGTTTAATCGCTGTTTAAAACCTTACCGTTTTTTGTCTTTTTATGCGAGGGCGAGAGAGACGCATGTTTATGCCATTTATAACAGCGATAAGCAACAAAAATAGCACCGGCATAAAGCTCTCTGATAGTGCTTTAAGTATTCTGATACTTAGTTTAAGTATTATTCATCTTGTCTTGTGTAACCTTGGCTTCACAAGCCTTTCCAACTTCTTACGTTCAGTAAAAAATGTTTTATACGATATCCGGTAGCATTAACATTAATACTTTTAATACCCAGTTCCCTTTCATTACCTTGAGGACAATTAGTTAGGTGACATAAAACACTGGCGCGAATAATTGAAATAAAAGTTAAACAGTGTCGATGGTCATGAGATCGTCTAGCAACAGTGGCAACAGTAGTAGGTAAAGGGTTAGAACGTAAATGAATACTAAATTGTTTAAAATACGTAAACTCGCGTGCCGGCAAATGTGCGCAGAGTTTGGACAGGATCAATGGCCAGAAGTACCAAGTACCTATTAACTTATCATGTGATGAACAAAATTAAGCATATGGTAATTTAGCAATATGGTGTCAGATGGCGCCCAGTGCAGCCAAAAGTGGGTGGATCATGTTTATAATATTATAGGTTAACTTTTTCTAACAAATTGTGTTTTTTTTAGATCACATATTTGACACTACATATTTCATTTATTGATATTTGTAGTGATGAGGCTAAGACATAATTGTTTGTCAAATCAAGCGAATATGAATTATATAAGAACCATCTCGATTGACAAGAAATGTACCGCCCCTCGTGTGCAGCGGGGATTATGAAGAGACGAGATCGTTACGTGTAGTATTAGAAGGTATATTTTATTGTTTGTTATGGAAACACACACACACACACATCACACATGTGGTCAGATTGTGACCTACTTAAAGCATCTCTGACATTATAATCATCAAGGATGCGGTCTGAATAGACTGTGTATACATATTTAGTTTACTTATAGTTGCCCAGCACAGCCTTGCGTGCATTGCGAAAGTAACGATATAATTGACATCAAGTATGTATGTAAATAAAATACTTAATATTTCAGATATAGTCGAGTAGTCGACTACATCTTATTGGATTGTTCTAAGGTCTCAAAGTGTACAAGTGTGTGTAAAATACATCTCTTTCTCATCCACATTACCAGCTGACTCTTAATAATTTAAATTACTCTGATTATCTGGAAATGGAATGGAACTTACGAGTGACGAGCACATTCAGCAAATCATTTAAACGTTGTATAATACAGCTGTATCTAGAAAACATTCTCAAAGATCATAACCTACCACTCAGTTATCTTCAATATAATTTACTAATAATTCGACCAGAAACCTCGATACATTGTTGTGAAGCTTACATAATAGTTATTTCGGTTACAATTATCTTATGCTACAATAAAACTGTAACCAATTCGTTGTGCAACAACCATTGACATGACCGCCAAAATTAAATGACTGCGCGATGATTCGACATTTTGTAACACTATGCGGAGTTCGATTAGTAGAACAGCACAGTTGCCTACTATCTTTTTATTTTATTTTCATCATGTCATGCACCTTTAAATATGTGTAATTTTCAAGGAAAAGGTTCTTTGCCGGTGTCATCTTAGATTATTAGCAGAGAAAGGCACGGATTTCAACAGTATTTTCTGTATTTTACTACTTTACCTATATCTAAATCGGGACTTTAGTTCCAGTTACTCCTGCTCCAAATCATAAATATTATCTAACGATCACATTATTGGAAGAAAACATGCTATCGTGCAAATCAGAACACGGAAAATAACCTGAAAGATATACATTTCCAAAACGGCAAAACAATGATCCAACGAAAGCATCTGATTACGAACCCGTACTAGTATCGTGACCGAATGTTAACAATGCATTACAATTCATGTATTGTTTACAACCTGTTTCATTCAGCGTACTGTTTTCATATTCTCTACGTAGGATTTTAAACTAAGGCCGCATTTGTCGCCTAGAAAATGGTCTACCGCTTTTCGATTCAAAGGCCGTTCCTTGGAATACCGACATGTTAGGAAGTCGCCTTAGTGGCCTGCCCCCTTTTTCACAGACCGTCTCGTCCTCACCTGTTTTTATATGGTAACTGTCAAATTTGACAAATGACATTTGACAGTTCCCATATGGAAACGGGTGAGGTGAGAGATGAGGATGTCGGTTTGTGAATAACACCGCTGGTCGATATTAGTGCGGCGTATTACCAGAACTTGTACGCATTCAACAGTTTTTTTTGTTATACGTATCAAGACATTCACGGCGTCAAAAAAGCCGAACTTATAAATTTTTTTATGCCTTAAAATTTTTTTTTCCTTATTTTTTTTTTTACGCACCTGACATCCACTCTATCGCACTTGCATATACGAGCGACAGAGAGGCAGATATTCGAGCTTCGTTAGATTTTATTTCGCGGTAGCAGTCATGTATACCCAATAAAGGCTCTAGCAGTGGAAAAGTGGTCACACTTCCGAAAAGTGTGAAGTTGCTTTTACATACTTTAATTCATTAATTCGATTCTAAACTACAGATAAAAAAAGAGATTGATTTATGTTTCCTTCAGAGGAAGGTTATAATGAAAAATACATTTCCAAAAAACTTATAAGGATTTGATGATACAAACCAGTTTAAAATTGCCATAATGTGATTCAATACCTGTCCCGTATGAAGGTTACAATAAAGGCTACATTTCCAAAAACTTATAAGGATGTGTTGATACGAACCAGTTTTATATTGACATAATATGATTCAAAACCTGTCCCGTATCAAATCAGACAAGAAATATCTATCTTAGTTTATTCTATATACTTATCTAGTTGTATCTATTCTAATTAAAAGTCATTGCGCAAGGCCAATGACATAACTGCGTGTAAAATAACTTGATTGAACTGAGCAACAAAGTTAAAATTGCAATCGTAAATCTAATCAGTGGGAAAAGTAATCAATAATTCCCATTTGACGCCCGTATTTAGAAAGGACCACATAATTCAATGTTTTGCGGGTAGGACACAGCGGGATGTCATATTGAACGTCATTGGAGAAGCCCAAATTATACTACGCCGGCGGGAAGTGGCAAACAAGCATACGGCCTGCTTGGTAAGCACACACCGTAGTCTGTAGATGCTGTGAAATGATAACACTCGAATCCGTAAATCAACGCTTAATGACATTTCATATACCAGTTCAGTCGTACAGTCAACAACAAAAGTAGATGATCATTTTAGTACCTTGTCACTTTCACTACTTTGACGCATCCCAACTGTCGCAGTATTGTTACGTTAGTGCGACAAAGTACTCAAATGATCATCTACTTTTGCTGTTGACTGTACTGCATTGTCAAAAACAATTAAGCTGTATTGATGCCAGGCTAAGGTAGATGAAACCTATTGATTACCTCTGTCATCGTGACATAAGATTGAAAGTGCCATGTATGCTGCTTATGCTAACTTGTACAAAATCAAAATCAAACATTTATTCTGCAAATAGGCCACAAGGGCACTTTTAGGTGTTAAAACGTAATTAGAGGTATATAATTTAATACTTACCCTAATAGGCTTCATAATAACACTAGTATGAACAGACCGGACTCCACAAACAACTTATATTGTATCTTGGGTGTAGGATACTTAGCGCTATATCACTATCATGTCGAGTATGTATAATGTGACGTTAATTTCATTCTGAAATGACTGAAATTCCGTTACCATTTTTCACGTATGTAACCAATACGGTTGCAAGAATACATTGACCCGATCCAAAGGGGAGCGCAGTGAAATTTTTATTACGCACAAGGCCAAGCCATTCCTCAAAGGCCAACAATTCCTCGTCCATGCATATTTGATGAGCGTTCGTTTGAGGAGAAAGCTGAACAAATAAACGTTTGCCGATGACACGTAACTATCGAGGCTACTGCATTAGCAGTGCACTAGACAAACAACTCTTGAAGAAAATGTTCCCGATCTCGGAGACAATGTTGCGGTCGGCAGGGCATTCATCCTCACATCTTATAACCTAAATAGTTGCGTACGGTACGGTTTCAGAGGAATTTCCTCCCTCGGACGCTCCGGTTGTAGAATGAGCTTGGAGATTTTACCTTTTTTTCTTATTTTCAAAATTCCAACAAGTTTTCCTACTTTATGACATAAATCAAATGCAGGATGGACCTATATTGGCAAACCTAGTCGAGTTGCTTTAGACGCTTCAAAATTTTAAGAAGTGTGTTTAATGTCCACTTGACTGATAAAGAGGTGGACGAAAACACGCTATCACCGATAAAATATGAGAGTGACGACATAAATGCGACAACTAACTACGAAAATTCATCCACAGGTTTAGGTTTGTGTCCTTTCTAAGGCCCATATTTACAGTTCAGGTGATTTTTGGTTGTGATCCGCATAATTAAAACATAACGTAGGTGCAGGTACATGCCCAATAAGCCTTTGTTTATTGACCCAAGGATTGATGACTTTTGTTTTTTTTTTCAACTGTGTATATGACCTAAATATATTTTTTTTTCTCAAACATGCAATGAAATTTCGTCATTACGTGCGTTGTAACAGGTTTGAAAGTATCACGTTGCAGGCGGAACAACTCGGGAAAACTGTAAAGGAATTTAATACAAAATTGAAGGCCTTTTTTTTAACGTTGGGGAAATGCGTTTACGCGTCCCGTCCTGTCGGGGAGGACGGTTATGACGGACTAACCGCGGCTAGATAGCCTTGGACTACCGTCTAAAACCACCAACGAAGTCCAGCTCCGCCTTGTATTGGGGCGCCGCAGGATCGCTCTTGGCATTCAACCGCGGCCTAGAAGTAGACCGGGAAGTATTTTATTTTAATGTCAATATATGGCGTCTGTTAATAGTACATTACTACAGAGGCCGGGACAAAAGGGGTTGCCGGCCGAAGACATATAGACGGCTGAGCGAAGCGAGGCCGGATAGGTCTAAGGCCGGCAACCCCATATTTCCCGCCGAGGTATGTATAGTGCTTTTCTCAAACATGCAATGAAATAAACAACAAAAACATCAAAGTTTTATTTCTAATACGCATAATGGCAGAATGTCATGATGCCTGTGCCACAAATTTATGTGGAATGGAAATTAAACAAGAAGACTTTGCAGGCCTAGGCCCGCAAGATTTGTATGAAATGCCATTAACTACCTCTTGTCCTAGCCGCACCTGAAACGTCATACTTCGCAGCCTATTATAAGGAACATGACATCAATATTTCATGAAGATAATCATTTATTTATGTACAACGAAAATATATCCAAGAATACTTAACCAAAATAATATAAAGAAAATTAAAACTAACTTAAATCTAAAACGGGCCCTTGATGCATTGTACCGAGGATGCTGGCGGCATTTCCTCGCTGTATCGCAATGCTGATACGTTGAGCGAGGAAACCGCCAGCTCTTCGGTCACCAGTTACGTCAACCAGACGCTTCGCAATTTCTGCAAATTTGAGAAAAATATGTTTTTGGAGTGGTGTATTTTTTTTATTTCATTGCATATGTTTGAGAATAGCACCATACAAATCTCGGCGAGAAACGTTGGGCTGCAGGCCGCGTATCCCTATCCATGTCTATATCTACTTGTCCTGCTACCCTTCCTTTCCCAGCCTCTATAGTAATGTACTATTAATTGGTTACATAAATATTACTACTAAAGGAGTAAGTTATCCAAGCACTACAGAACTATACCATCATTTCCAACAGATAATAAAAAGATGATATTTTGAAACCAGACGTAGTTAATGTCTAAGGCACGGATCAGGAATGCGTATAACGGTATAGGTAATTTCGCTGCAAAATCATAATAAGCAAACATCTTCAACGGAACGAGTTTTTGCGCAATGGCATTGCATGTGCCGCGGTTCGATAGATGTTTATCCATAATCACAAGTATGAATGTATAAATCAAATTAACACTTATTTATGTTATTATGGCATACGTCTTCATAAAATTAACGCTTAATATTTGAGTTTGTGTGCCACAACCACAACCCTCTTTTTCACTCAGTGCTCTATTTAAATTCAAATGTAACCTTTTACGCCTATTAGTCTTGAGTCATGGTGTTTTCGAATTAATTCTGAACTCTGATACTGTATCCATCATCACAAGTAAGTTTGGCTGACAAAATGAGGTGGGCTTTTCCTTACATAGATACAGTACAGTTAGAGAGGCAGTAAATAAAATGTCTGATGGCATGATTCAGTAAATATTTCAAGCAAAACTAACGTATTGAATACGTTTTTGTTTCCTACGTAAGGCTAATGTAACATGAGGATCTTTCCAAACGATCGCAGAATTAAATTTTACTTCTTTATAAGTAAGGTTTACTTTCGCTGAAATGAAACAGAAATGAACACTTTAAGTCATTTCTAAGTTGAAGACCGTAAAATCGGCGCACGCAACTAATTGGCCGATTTAATCACTTATAAACAATGAATATTTTCATGTTTACGGCGAAGTTGCCCTGATTACCATTACTAATCGGTTCGATTCCGTTAAATGCCATTTTGTCATGTAGGTAACAATTACTTTGTATAGCACATTAGTTTGTGTTAGTTACCAACTACAAAGGTAATTTGCGAGTTGCTAGGTTTGTTACCTAGGTACATACGAGTATGAGTACGATTTTAGAATTCATCCTGAAATAGTAGTATATTAGTTATCTTATACTTTCTTAGGATAAGTAGTATTTCCAATGTTAAAATATTTTTACCACCCCTACACGGAGAAAATAATTGTTCGCCAGCCATGCAATTTTTCTATATCAGGAAACAATAAAATTATTACGTTAAGATATAAAATGTCTCAAAGCTTATTATGTAAGCTAAATTAAATTGAATACTTAATCCAAGGTCTAAAAAATATATTTTTTATAAAGCTTGATAATCTGACCGAGCGCGTCCTTGCAAAAGATTTTATTGATTATAGGTAGAATGGATTATGTTTCCCGTAGCTCTGACTTAAGTAATATTATAGTTGTATTCACGTTTTATTTTCTTTATTTTCAGAATGCCAGTTACGTGATAAACCGGCGTTATTCGCGCGGCAACATGTCGCCGGTCTGCCACAACTTCGTGCAGAACGCCTGGAAGAAGGACTTCTGCTCCAACTGCTTCAAATCGCGAGAGGACCACCTCAAGCAGGACCGAACCACCGAAGGCAGCAAGTACCTTAACACTCCCTTCCAGAACAGAAGCACCTTCTTCAAGAAAACTCCACCGAGCATACTCAAAATACACCCCAAGAAGAAAAACAAACGAAATGTCAGATTCCCAGAGGAAGTGAGCAGTGTCATTGGTTTTGGTGGAGATGACTGGTCTGATGGAGAGGAATTCGAAATTTCAGAAGAAACTGATGATGACGTCTTTCCTGATACAGAGGAAGAAAGGGAACTTCATAAAATCACCAAATCGAACACAGATTTTAACACAGTTAAAGCCAATCTGTTGGGTGAAACGGGAAGTAAATCATACACTTCATTGCTGTTAGGGAAAATGCAAACAGATTCTGATGGAAAGAAGAAAACTTTGTTAGTATCTGTAACGCCGTTTGGGCAAGAGAATAAGAGCCCAAATGTTAAGTCACATGGTCGAAAACCCGCCGTTATACACGTCACAGACGCATCCACCGAAGAAACCAATAATTATAAAACGAATATCATTCTTTCAACGTACGTTAAAGAATCAGAAACTATAATACAAGCAGACAGTACAACAGAAAGCATATGTACTGAAAAATCGCTACTTGAAGAAATATCCGAAACATTAGAACAGAATAGAATCACAAATGTAACTGATCTTGGCTTTACACAAAAAGATTGCAACAAACCCACCGTAGTAGAAGGGAAGATGAAGGAAAGTATGCAAGATGACTTCGACAAAAAAGAAATGAGCGAAACTAAAAAGAATGGGATCGTAAGGAAGTCACCACTACCTAAAACACAGGAGAGGCCTAAAGTGAATCTTAGCCGATCTGAGTTTAAATTCTGCAAGATCAATGTAGAAAGTAGTAGTGTAGATTCAGCTGTGAGCACTCTAAATTCAACAGCCAATAATTCTCTAACATCGGACGACGAAAGCTTTAGCGGTCGCACGGACTCCGATAACGACGATAGCGGCCATTTCTCCGAAACTAAATGTGAAGAGACAGTCAAGATAAAAGTGTTCAATGAGGCTGATAAGAACATCAAGATGTCCCCGATAGGACTACTCAGAAAGATAGACAGGCAGGCCACTAACGGTTACTCGACGTTCCAAAGTCCGATTATAGATATGCCGCCGATCGTACCGAAGCCTCATGAAAACATGTTCTCTGCTGAAGCCAGCAGGGAATTAGCTGGCGAGCCGGATGGCAGAGCAGACCCTGACGATACCACTGAAGCCCCTGCGTTACCTAAGAGCCCGATGCCTACTATGGATCCCCGCCCATCATTCCTTCACGGAATGATTTCTGACATAATGTCCTCGAAACCTGCCGTACCTGAAAAACCGAAGTTGCCAGTCAAGCCGGTTATAAAACAAACCACTAAGAAAACCGTCGTAACGCAGCAAATGGTTATGCATTCACAAACTAAAGTAGAAGATGATCGTTCAGTGAGAGCTATCAGTGAAGAGAAAAATAATGAAATAACAGAGGTGCACGAAGATAAACCTGAGCCGATTTACTATGCGAAACCTGTTCTTACAAAGCAGGACAGTGACACGTCATTGAATAGTATTACTAAATCTAAAGCACCCTCGCCTCCCTCATCTCCTTCAAGCGACGAGTATCCGAATTTGTATCAAAGAAATACAAATGGATTTACAAAGTCAGACTCTCCAGTGGTAAGAGAATTGGAAAAGCGGGAGAGAGCGACCATGACTTCCGCGGCACCTAAACTAAAAACGGCCGACACTGTTGAAGTCAAGAAAGTTGATGTTATACCTGAACCTGCTCCTAGAAGAAATATTTCGCTATCACACGATAATTTACTGTTAGATGAAAAACGTAAAGGCAAACTAAAATTCTCCATCAAAAAACTACTACGCATAGGCTCATCAAAAGACTTGGACAAAAAGGAGCTCAGCGTACCAACAGTAACGAAAGTAGCTCACAAACCCGAAGAAATATTTGACTTAACACCGAAACCGAAGCCACGTCTGGTAATCATACATCCGTTGGACATAAACGGGTCGAATGTTGAAGTCGTGAAACCGAATGAGATATCCGAGATTCGCCGGCTGAGTCATGACGACGTGTCGTCGATATATAGTGGGAGTAGTTCGGCCACTGAAGCTGAGACGCCGAAGGTCGTTAACAAGCCCCCACCTCCACCGCGGCATTCCAGTGAAGAGCAAAAGGTGGCCACAGTTCACAAGCCGGCCAGGCCGCCGCCGCCGAAGTCGGCTGCGCTGCAAAAGAAGCAAAAACAACAAGCGTGGGTGCCGCCGAATAAAAGCGACAATATTTATGCGAATCTAGGTAAGTTCATTAGCATAGGAATGCCGTATTAAAGTGCGAGCATACAAAAAACTATAAGTATGACAGAATTTAGAAAGGCGATATTGCGTGCAACATTTGTTTTATAAAATCTGCGTATTTTATAATTTCTAAAGTAACTATCTAAGAATGGGACAAGTTTGTTCAAAATTTTGAACTCCTTATTACATACCTCATCCTCATCCTCATCATCCTCATTCCTCATATCCTTGCATGAATAAGGTTTCGAATACCGAACTCCAAAGATAGTGTGAGCCTTGTAAATAAAATTTTAAACACTTTTTCAGGTGAGATCCGATCTGCCCTAGCACCTCGGAAACCCGAACGCACAGCGAGCATGCGCGAGCGAGAAGCTCACCTAGAGCTGCCCAAGCGCAGAACACCCATAGACGACGAGAAAGACGACCTTGACGGCCCGCAAGAACTTGTCCAAGCCACCAACGAAGCCGTCATCCACAACTACGACGACGTATACAACTCCAATAAATATGAAGAGGAAACTTGTGATTCAGCTAAAAATAGCGACAGTGATTACGAATACGTAAACCACGCTAGGTCAAGCTCCCCTGAATGCGATTCGGCCATCAAGCCTAGAGAAAACAGCGTCGAAACTCGCAAAGACGACAACACCGAATACCCCAAATACAACGGCTTCAGATCATCCCTCCCTTACTGCGGAAGCGAGACCGAATCAGAAATCTATTCCCCCTACAGCTTCTACAGTTCCAATGATAATATGGATAGTCCTGGGAATGAGGATTATCAGAACGAGATGACGCCTAAAACGACTACGAACAAGTTGCGGGTGCGAAAGGGACGGAGCGTGGTGCACAGGAATCTGGAGGATAATTATGGGGCCGTCGTTATTGCTAACCATGAGGCGTTGGCGCAGGTTTTAGAACAGGTAATTTATTTTATTTTACAGTTTTAAACATTCTTTAGAGCACTTAACCCCTCGACCCCATCTCGCCGTACCAAAAAGGTTAACTTGTTAACTTGTTACCTACTTGAATGATTTATTTTGGTACGCACAAAGAAATTAAACTCTGCTTAGAGATTTCTTAATTAACAAACGTATCAATTATAAAAATAAGTACTAACTTCTTCTATACTGTTTCACGCAACCTTCTTTGAATACTAAACTGAATAGGGATACCTACCAAAATTACTATTTAACTCTAGGCCCTCCTACCTTTTATCCGCCCTAGTCTGATATATAAGACATTTTTAAAATATCCAGCTCATTTCGCCGCAGTCTGATAAAGTCAAATGTCTGGTATGTTATTTACAGGATATTAATCTCTCTCAAGGATTCTAATTTGATTAATTTATAATTAAAAAATTGTGTAACTTCGTACCGGCGGCGATCCGGATATGTCCGATGAAAAATTATCGGTGGTTTAACCGGTTAATAAAAAATAAAAGTTTACTAAAACAAACAATTTATATACATGAATTGTTCAACAAGTATGATTCATAACGTGATTGTCATTAAAAATCAAGGTCTTTAGTCAGATTGAGGTCTGTAACTTCCTTGTTCGAACAAAAAGAGATTTTTGGGCGCTAAGTTTTTATCACACTTTCCAAGGAACCCAGTTGGAATATTTTATATGCATGTGTAAATAAATTTAAAAAATGATTTAACTGGTTTTGAGAAAAAGCATTGTCATTTCTTATACTTGGACACTTATCATTAACATATTTCTTTGAAAATTAATTTATAATACTTTCCCAACATATCATGACGTTTTGCCCCTTTTAGGATTGATCGAAGAACAAACAAAATACTCTGTCTTATCTCGTTGTAATTAATACTCAAACGTATTACGGAGGCTTAAAGATAATTAAATCATAATTCTCATTCGTTTGACCTTATCCCTCACAGTCATGAAGGATAAGTTAACAATTTCAAGTTAAGGACTGGCGACGTTACAATCTTCATAACGACCTAATTATTATTAGGCCTAGGGTCAAGGGAACTAACTTTTCAATGATTTTCTCTTGCCGACTATACTTGACCCATGTCCCACAGTATTGAATGAATTACCGTTATTCAGGTGCAACAAAGCGCCGCAATGCAGCCGTCGCTCCGGGGTCTAAAGGCCTGCACAAACCTACGATGGAGCGACTTCTGCGTGCAGTCCTCTAAGACAGTGCGCGCGGGAAAGCGTCTCTTCTATCCGGCTGTCTGGAACTCAAGCCAAGGTACAGACATATTTTTGATTAGTAGTAGGCAAACAACCAGGTCAGATGGCAGTCGCTTCCGTAAAAACTAGTGCCTACGCCAATTCTTAGGATTAGGTAGCGGACCCCAGGCATCCTTCAGGATGCAACTGTACTGGGAATAGCGCTAGGGAGGATGATGAGTACACAAACAACCACACATGGTAACGGTAGATGGGCTCTAATATTAAATTTCTTCTTAGGATATCTTCTACTTAAAGCATGTGGGCCACCTGAATATTATCTTTTTTTTTCTCAATTATTTCATTGACTAAAGCGAGCGAGGCATCTCTGTTTCAGTTTGAGAATAATTTTTAAGAAAAAAAAACCGACTTCAATGGGGGAGGCCGGTAAAAGATTATTATACTTAGATGGTGCACTCTTAGATAGATATACAATAAAATAAAAATGGCTATAATATATGTTTATAATGGTAGAAGACTAAGTACCCTCAATTCCTCATGGAATCATGAAAAAACCTTGCTTGCTTGACAAACAAAACGAAGAGAACAAATTGCCAATCGTGAACTACGCGTCGTTGAAGAGTTCCGTTTTGATCACCATCAGCAGTTCCTCTTCATCAAATGTCTCTCTTATGAATGAAAATGCTTGATTAGTTCATGAAAATACTAAAATCACTATTTGTGTGCCTTTCACATTTGAGGAGTTCCCTCGATTCCTAATGGATCCCGTCATCAGAACTCGAGCATGACAAAAATCAATCGTGAAAATAGAACTTGCTTAACAAACACAGCTAGAAGGACAAATCGCCAAACGTGAACTTTTCGTCGTTGAAGAGTTCTGTTCTGATCATCATCAGCAGTTCCACTTCATCAAATGTCACATTTTTGTATGATAATGCTCGATTTGTTGATAAAAACACAAAAATCACTATATGTTTGCCTTTAAGATTTGAGGAGTTCCCTCAATTCCTCAAGGATCCCATCATCAGAAATCAAGCATGACAAAAATTAATTGTGAAAATAGAAATTGCTTAACAAACACAGCTAGGAGGACAAATCGCCAAACGTGAACTTTTCGTCGTTGAAGAGTTCTGTTCTGATCATCATGAGCAGTTCCACTTCATCCAATGTCACATTTTTGGATGAAAATGCTTGACTTGTTGATAAAAACACAAAAATCACTATATGTTTGCCTTAAAGATTTGAGGAGTTCCCTCAATTCCTCATGGATCCCATCATCAGAACTGTGTTTTGACAAAAACGGGACCAACTTGGATATATATACTTACAATCAAAAAAAGAATTTTCCAAATCGGTTAAGAAATGACGGAGTTATGGACTAACAAACATTTAAAAAAAATACAAAAAAAAAAACATACAACCGAATTGATAACCTCCTCTTTTGAAATTTTGAAGTCGGTTAAAAAATGCATTCGTATGTATGATTTCCGAAGTCCGGCTGTTCTCTTCTATATGTCGTATTTCTCAACAGATTCTTGTGAAAATTTGTGAGCAGGTTCGATAGTTGAATTTTATTTTGTCGATTCGGTTTTTGGAATTTATTCAAAATTGCCGAGACAATCGAGTCATGGGGTATAAAACGTAAAAACTTACAAACAACTTACAGAGCCACAACTAGTGGCCCACTAGTTTAGTTTTGTACCACGAAGGAAACCAGGCTGAGTGAGTAATCACTAATGAAAAGTGAGTACTCAGCCTGCTATTCTTTCTCGCTTCATGAAAAGTTTTCTTATGCACCTCTTCGACAATTATCTGGATCTCATATGTGTCCGTACTTAACTAAGGAGAAAATAAACACATTATTTTCCGTCTGTTTGAAGGCCTCATAGGTAATGGTTACCTTGATAGGCAGAGATAAAATAACCGTAAAGGTTCCAAAGCTATTAGCTATCCAGCAGTAATAAAATGCCCCACCACTGACTAAGAACACCAAGTAAAGCCCACATAATGTCACCTTAGAATAAATGGAGCAACATTCATTCATGACGTCATCATATCAGCCGAAGGACGTCCACTGCCGGACATAGGCCTCCCCCAAAGAATGCCACAATGACCGGTCCTGCGCCACCCGCATCCAGCGGACTCATGCTTTATCAGGTCACCTTGTGGGGAACCAACCCAGGCTGCGCCTCCCGGTACCTGGTCGCCACTCGAGAACCTTTCCGCTCCAACGGCCATCGGTTCTACGTGCAATGTGTACGTCATGAATACATTGCACGTATTCATGACGTAAACAAACATAAATCAAACACTGAACTCCCCTTATGCTCTTTCCAGGCCCAGTGAACGTAACGCTGATGTTGCACAAGGAGCAGATGGCCTCCCAGATGGTGTGCCAGCAGTCAATGCAACCGCAGACGCTCAGTCTGAACGCCATCACAGAGTTCTGCGACCTGGTGCCGCTGCAGCAGTTTGGAGAGGAGGGCGATGACCTTGTACAAGGTGAGTCCACCGCGTCACTTTAAGTGGTCAGCGGGCGTATGGTGGTTGCCATTTTAACACTTATCGTCGTGGAGACGCACGTCACTTTTGCACTCGCATACTTGTCAGAACGTGACGAATATCTTATCCACGACGATAAGTGATAAAATGGCAACCATCTTACGCCTCCTGGTCAGACACTTCACTTTTGGCAATAAGTCTCTTTTAAAGAAAATTTAGAATACAGTGTTAGATTAAGCGAGATTATTCGAATTTTAATTATAAAATTGAAAAAGTAACTCAGTTCATTCGGAGTTAAATTATCTTTCATATTATATAATAAAATATATATAAATAGTGTCTGTTTAGGAGATATCACATCACAAAGTTAATTAAGTTATATAAATACATGTAGTACTAGATAGTCCACGTAAAGTGAGGTGGAATAAAAGATGAAAAAGGTTTAGGTTAGTGGTATCCCGAAGTCTTCGTCTTTCTAGGCAACGAGATAAATATACTAAAGGCCTTTGGATTCCTCTGCTTAGGGGCAGTGCAGCAGCAGTCATAGCGACTTTTTCATTTATAATAGTCTCCTTCCATAATTCAAACACAATGTAGAAAAAAACATGAATTAACTGTTGCATCCTGAATGAATCCAGGGAACCCTGTTAGGCGTTTTCTATTGTTTATGACAAGTTATTAACTCAACTCCCATTTTTTGCTTGTTAACGTGTCTGATTCATAACACAACGCCGATGAAGTTTTTGAGAGAGGCGTTAGGTTCGTTCGTCACTGGAAATATAATGTTAGGGCTATTAAGTATGACTGGAACTTATTTATTTATTTATTTATTTATATAAGGAGAACCAACAGCTATAATTACAATATTGCAGCTAAAATAGTCATACAGACCCAATTACAGGAACTCACGTTTAGATATTACATAAGAAAAAAAACATACGCTTAGGCAATACACATGTAGCGCCCTCTACACCCAGTCGTGTGTGAAACACTTACCTGAATTCGATTGGGTATAGATCCGCTTGGAGCTACAAAATGTGAATTACGTCTACACAACACTTAGCCACATGAGTGTAGAAGGAAGGGATCACCTCCTGCTTCGCCAACAGGGTGTACTCTTACACCATATTTTACCGTACTTGTCTACATGTATTTTAGAGGGTCTGGTCTACTGGCCGATCCAGAGTGACCCATCGTACAGTCGATTACGCCTCCAGCATAGATACTGCCTCTCAGTACCCTGGTGCTCAACGCACGAGCTGGACATGGGGGCGGTGCCCCCACGAGGTCCTCCATAAGCATTCCCCCTAGACCTGGCCCTTATACTCCATCTCATAATCGACCGTACTACATGTCTTGCTAGTGTGATTCCAATACACACTCCTGGGAAGCACCGGGCATTCCCTGTCCTAATCCCTTGCCTTTCAGAGGTACCAGTACCTCGGGATTGGACCATGTGAAACTACGGCAACCAGCGACCGTTGGTTAATCCCCTGTTTCACACCCATGTAGCTTAGAATGTCGATTATAAAGTATAAATAACATGCATGAGCACTTACCAGGATCCTCTCTAGTAAACCGCGTGGAGACAGGCAGTCCAGATCTGCCCTCTCGTCTCCAACGCCCATGCTCGTGCAAGATGTACCGTTCAAGTCGGCGCCGCCGTCAGAATGTGGCACATAACCTCCGCCTCTTCTCGCGCCAACCGAACTGTCATCCTAGACGTCAGTGTTGCCACTTGACAATATAGACAGTTACCTGATTTTCACCGGTCCGAATCGCGCTCGGCGCGACAACACACAACGAAAATGATGATGATGTTAGTATGAAAAAACGATATACTTATAACATGTTTTCTTCATCCTTTACAGCAACCATAGCCGTCTTAGCCCAAGCGCAAGTCGACACCCTCCAAACCTACGGAGAATCCCTCCGCTCCGCGGCAATCTCCACTAAAGAGTACCAGCTAGTCCAAACCGAGCAGATCCACGAAGCAATATTCATGATGCTGCAACTCATCAACGGTCTCAAGTGCCTCCAAGCCAGAGGTGTGGAGGAGATTTCTGAGAGTTTGGCGTCTTTTATCGCCTTGAGGGAGCAGGCTTGCGGGGCCAGCGGGATGAGCTCGCCGACTCCTGATGATAGGCTGAATTCTTTGTCGGCTCCGAAGACGAATTGCTATGGGAGATTGTGTATTTTGCAAGGGTAAGTTTAACAGTGTATTGTTCGCTATGAATCCGTTGGTACTGAAGTACCTTCACTACCTACATCTTATTCTTCAAATTATAGATTTTGTAAATTCGATGCTTTGAATTTTGAATCCATAGACTCAAATCAGTTGTGCTGCGTAACGTTATAAACTATAAACACTCATTATGTATGTACATTACTTACCTAGGGCGGTAAAATAAAGAATGCCTCAGATCGCAGGTATTTGACGCCCACGCCAAAGGCAAGGGCGATAAACACGCGATCTGAGGCATTCTTTATTACCGACCGTAGTAAGTACAAAGTTTTACGTCTCCCCCTGGCCAGGAAGTGGGGTTTTCCGCGCGCGTAGCGGACGGTAATTTTCACTTTATGGCCAGATGAGACGTAAAAATTAATTAAAGAGTCATTACTTGCAGATTTATGTTCTTGTCTTCCCTGATGAACATTGCTAATGTTATCGGCTTTAAAGCCAAATTTTTGTTGTTTTATAATGTGCATAAACCGTGTCTCCGTTACTATAAATCTATGAAAACATGCACACAAGACATTGTAAACTATTCACTACCCGAGAATGTTTTTGCAACTGTATGTATATAACCCGGAAGGTTTCATACGCTGGTGCCTGTCTGAGTTGTACACTAATTAGCAGTACGTATAGCATTGCAAATTTTTAATTTAGTGGATCAAATTGTTATATCATCTGGGTCGTTTTAAGGTCCGGCCACACTGGTACTCAAAATATGGTCACGCAACAGAATCGCAGTGAACGAGGAGGCGAAACTTAGGTATAAATTAATAAACGTCACGCATGAGGTGCGTCAATGCGTTTTGAGCAGCGGTGTGACCTGACCTTTATATGATATTTTATGTCTAAAAATAAATTTCATTACCTTCCACAACTTCTTTGCCCTAAGATTATTAGCAACACTCCAATGAACCATATATTTGTGTATTCCAGGCTAAGCGACGACATGAACAAATCAACCCCTGACGCCCACCTCAACTCCCTCTGCAAATGCGCCATCAAAGCCCTGGAAATCATCCTACCAAGCGAGAAACTCACTCCCCTCCTCAAGGAAGTCCTTCAAGAAGAACGAGCCGTATCGTTGAACCAAGCTAAATCAGTCTTGGAGTTCGTGCTATGGGGACCCCTGGATGTCGTACAAGGGGTTCCAGTGGATGACAGGGAATTGTCCCTACAAAGATGGTTGGATTTAGAAAGGGCGACGGTTCTTCACGGTTTGGTGAGGACTAGAGTTCAATTGAATGTATTCGAGCAGCTGCATTTGATGTTCTTGGTTCGGTCGACGGCTAAAGCTATGTGCGATGCGTCGGTATTACTGGAGAAGGCGAATGTGTATTGATGTATATTTTTTAGCATTATGGGTACGCATCTGGATTTCTGTTGGGTATACTGACTTCCATATCATACTTATTGCATGATGCTGGCACCTGGAGTAAACGTCAGTCAGTTAAGTGTCATTTAATTTCGATAAAATAGTCCAAAATAGACAGCAGAGAATTGCCATAAAGTGTCTTGTTGCCAGTCATATTATATCGTTTTCTGGTGGATAAAACTAAGTATCCATGCGCCTCAAGGAGTATGAAAACCTCATTACCATCCGGTGTAGGTCGCGGCGACTTCTAGCCAAAAAATCACAAGAATGAGATATTAGCAAACATCTCGGCACTAATTTCTGTAACTGAAGACTGTAAACTAGCCACATACATAATTAGAGATCCTCTGATAACATTGTAATATAATTATTTCAATTGACAGTTAAGTTTGGGAAGGGGTAATGAAATGGATTTGCAAAGTGCGTGTTAATTCGAATTTACATGAACTTGTACTTGTAAAAAACCAAACAATCCAAAATCAGCAAAAATGTACAGCCAGCAAAATGGACCACAAAATACTCAAGCTTCATTTTGGACAGATGCGTACTTACTTTAATCTTACTTTAAGTATAATTCTTAGTTTAGTAGGCACCTGAAAGACTTTGTTATTAATTTTAATTTTTTGAAAATGTTTTTGACCCCCAGATAGTCAAATTTTATTGTTAATTATAAAAAAAACATACAGTAGTCGTAACAGATCGTTAAATTTTACAATCGAACAGAATTTCCATAAATTTTACTCTACTGACTCTGAAATTAAGTTTAAAAGATATGTGCTCATTTATGTTTAGAAGATTGGTGGATTTAAATTGGTTGAAATCCACACTTGTGTATGAAAGTTATAGCATTTTATGGACAGTAAAAAGATTATAACTTTACAAATATGGATGTATACAGTGCGACACAAAAGCGTAGAAATTAAAAAGTGGCAACACTGTAGTGTCATCCCTTTTTTCCTAGATTGATTTGAATGGGATGACACGACAGTGTTGCTACTTTTTAATTTCTACTTTTTTGTGTCGCACTGTAATTATAGACTGCGAATGAAGCCAAAAGGGGGTTAAAATATAAAACATAATTTTAAAAGTTTTGACTTAATTTAGGTGCCAATGAAGACAGTACTGAAATTCTATATACTCGTTGTATCTAATCTGGTGCCTTATTTACTTTTAGCGTAAGCGTTGTGTACATTTGCATGTATTTATATATTTCACGAGCTTAGTGGGAAGTTCAAAGTTTATATCTCGTGTTAAGATGTCGAATATAAATCTAAATATTTTATATGTTGTTTTATTTCCTTACACAACAGTAGCGTGGCGCCTGGCATCAATACAACTTGATTGTTTCTGACAATGTAGTACAGTCAACTGCAGAAGTAGATGATCATTTTAGTACTTTGTCGCTCTAACGTAACAATACTGCAACAGTTGGGATGCGCCAAAGTAGTGAAATTGACAAGGTACTAAAATTATCATATACTTTTTCTGTTTACAATCTGAACTGCTTATACCTCGTTTAGGTTACATTGTACTACAGCTAATAAATTAACAATAACAAATTCCTGTCAAAAAAGTGGTACAGTCTGTTGAGTTCAAAAGTTAATTGTAAAATTTAAGGCAGATTCGCATTAATATTTACATTTGAGGGTGGGTTTTATTAATATGCGTGCTCACTCTTGCGCATATAATTTTGTGAGCCGAATTCTTCAAATTTGGCCAGATTCTTCATTGATTTCGGACCGAACGCATGCCCGTTGCATGGTCCTGATGGCGATAATACTAAACGCCGCGTGTTACATATAATCTTTAATTTGAAAATGTGGTGTACACAAGTCTGGGCGCGCCCGTGGGTTTTGTGAGCTTCGAGTGGGACAGAGACTCCGCAGCTGGTGAAAGGACTCCCCAAAATTGAAAGGTTAGTGCACGTGTTCCTTTTCCACTCCGTAGCCTCTAAACTATTAGGTTAAATGCAAGTGTCGCGCAAAGACTTTATTCAAAACCAAAAATACAGTCCACTAAAATTTATTAAATAATTACCTAGGATGCTAAGATTAATGTCGAAGGCCTACATCTCTCATTAATTTTTCCGCTAACCAAAAATATGGATTAAGCATCACCACAGAGTAGATGATCATTTTAGTACCTTGTCACTGTTACAACTTTTGACGTATGCCAACTGTCGCAGTATTGTTACGTTAGTGCGACAAAGTACTAAAATCTACTCTTGCTGTTGACTGTACAAGCTATAGTATATAGCCAAGCTATAGTAAACTGTACTTTTTTTCCCACAGTCAACCACTACTCGTGGACGCGGGTATGTCCTAAAACTACGACCAAGACCACCGTGGGATGGGCAGCAGCATCCCTGGAGTGCGGTGGATACTGCGATCGCCAACCCGCATGCCAAGCGTGGCGATTATGGCATTCACCCCCCATGAAATTGGGGGAGGCCTATGTCCAGCAGTGGACGTTCTTGGGCTGATATGGTGGTGGTACCACTACTCGTTGGAGGGTTTATCTTGTGTAGCTTAGGAGTTGCTATGGTCACGTGTCTCCATCATCACATCAGCTTGGGGAGAGCATAATATTGAATTGTCACCGAATCAATCGGTTGCGGATCTAAAATTCAGTTGCAATATTTGACCCGAACATACATGCATTGCAAGTTAAAAAAAACTTATAAAAAATGCTAATCGCGCTCCGCATTGATACTATGCTGCACTGCGGTGGAGATACTGCGATCGCCAACCCGCATGCCAAGCGTGGCGATTATGGCATTTACCGCCCATGGAATTGGGAGAGGCCTATGTGCAGCAGTGGACGTCTTTCGGCTGATATGGAGTATGAGTATGATCAAAGGACTGTTATAATAACGACAACGAAAAATGTGTCATAAATGTTATAACATAATATAGATAAAAAACTTAAGAGAATGACCGTGTTCGAATTCGAATAGAAATTACATAAGTATTTAAAATGTGCAACACAAACAAAACAAACGCCTATTCGAACACGTCACAACTACATACAACAGGTCATTTTCTTAAGTTTTTCACCTATAATAGTTGGAGCATCAATTGATGAGTTCTGCTATAGATGGTGCTCCACCATCTGTTAGATTTGAGCTACATAAATTTATAAATCTATGAGTTATAATGACTTACTTGATGTAAATCAGGTGTTATAGCCACCCACCATTTGCAAAATACCATACATGAAAACTTGGCAATAAAATTTTAATCTATAGGAAATATTGGTTCGTTGTTATAAAATCGAACGAAACAAAACAGATTCAACTCTATTCCAATTTCGAAAGATATAATTTCCCTTGAAGAGGATGACACCTTTTAGTAGGCCGTTGGGAGGCTAGAGGATAGGCATAAAATGCAGAGTTTTACGACAGACTGATACTATACCTAAGGGAAGTATTCCACTCATCCAATATCTTTGATCAAAGAAATTGGATGATTTCATCAAACTTGGATGGGACCCCGACATTTGATCAAAGATTCCGATGACAGTTAAATCAATATGGCTACGCATGAAAAAAAATTAAACTTGGACAAAGATATTGGATGAGTGTAATGGGCCTACGTCAAAGAACTTTGATCAAAGATTTGACAAAGATATTGGACGAGTGGAATACCACCCTTAGTCTGTGTCACGTAGGCACAAAGGAGGGGACAATTGCACAAACGCATTGGCATTGCGTTGGGTTGTAATTGTATCCGAAAGGGCCTTCAACCTAATAAGACAAAAACTTAAAAAAGTTTCAAAACCCCCGACATTTTCATTTCAAAGCTCAATGTCTTAAAAACGGCTGAACAGATTTTAATGAAACATGGCTAAGAACACTCGGGATAAAATTATCTATGACACAAAAAAAAACTAAACGAAAATCGGTTCATCCGTTTGGGAGCTACGATACCACAGACATACACAGATACACGGACAGACACGTTAAACTTATAACACCCCTCTCTTTTTGCGTCGGGTGTTAAAAAGGGAGTCATCCATACACATAAATAAAAACAAAAAATCTCTATACATATTTTATTGTCTTAGCCTTGCCAGTGTTCTAATAAAATTGCAATTTAAAAGGTGAGCTTAATGAAAATATTAGTTAAGTCTGATTTACACAATTCCAATTATATCACAAATCAAAGTTTGTATGGCACGATACTAGGGAAATATTACGTTAGCAAATTTTAAGCAAAAAGAAATGGACTAGAAATGATTACTGAAAAGAATGAGCGTCGTCTAATCAAGGCTGTCAACAAATCAACATACCTTCTATGAATTCTATAATAACGCTATTAATTATCAAACTTATCATATTTTAATACATATTTTTAAACAATTTATAAACATATTCATCTTAAAGACGTCGCTACAGATCTCACTAACCTACACGTATTAACGACAGAAATCTCAATGCCAGTCTAGGAGTGACTGAGACATTCGTCGACTTGAGTAGGTACTCGGTAGCTTAGTTGGCGAAAGCTGTAGATGAGAATCTTGCCATAGACGATAAATGTTTTTTCTTTCATGTAAGACTAATCAATAAGATCTCTAATTATTTCATGGCATTCATGTATTTACTGGTGAATCCTTAGTGCATTTTAACATTAACTCCAAATGCAAATAAACGCACAGATTAACTTAAGTAATACCAATCGGAATGTAATGTTTTCAATATAGAGAAAAAAATAAAGCATAAACATTCCATAAACTAAATATTACAATTTTAAAACGTATATTTAATAATATTTGTGTAAAAAGTAATAAAGATATAAGTTATAACACAATGACTTTTGGATAGCAAGAAAATATTTTTAAAAGCATTGATTTAAAACAATACTGATTTCCAATAACACTTACAAATAAGCTTAGTCACTAAAAAATACGGTAAAAAATAATATTTGAGAAAAAATATAAGTACGCTTAAGCTCTGACAATGTCATTTAAAAACAAATTAAAGGTATAGAGTACACAAAAAAATTACTGATTTTATATGAGATGTATGCGTCAACTAAAACTATTTAAATACTACCGCGGTATTAATTTTTAAAATACCTAACAACAAATAAATCAAAATATCAAAATCGCGCAAGTAAGATACGCTAAGAGACCAGGTTTTTTAAAGATGCGTTAAACCAGATGTCAGATCAAATTTTGGTACATTTTTTGACATAAGTAACCTACCGGAATATGGTTCATAGGATCTTTATAAAAGCCTTATTCATTTCCTCTTTCATTTTCTTATAACTAGATACCTACTTATCTATCTAACATTATTTACCTCGACACTGGATATGGCAACACCGGTCACCCATAATATTGCAACACTGATATTAAAACTTGTCTATGAACACTGTAGTAAACAAACTGGCTGATTGTGCGTGATATAATTTCTTTTTTTGTGATTAGAAAAATGAGCGACCAAATATTAGGTTTCTCCTTGCATATAATGGCACAGTTCATGCCCTTATTCATAAACTTTCAATACTTTCAAACCCGCTTTTAGCTGAAGTCACCTTGATTTAGTTCGTCTTTGTCGGTCAATAAGATAGTGTGCTTGCGTACAACAAACAAAACTTTACAAATTTGCAGAGACAGCTGCTACCGCGAAACAATAACGATCGAAGTACGAATATCTCTTCTGTCGCACTTGCATATCCGAGCGACGGAGAGGGAGATATTCAAACTTGGTTCATTTTCGTTCGCGGTAGCAGCTCAGGTCATTGCGAATAAGGGGGTGAACATAACGTTTCTCGCGAAGACTTCGATACGTTCTGAATTCAAACGTTGAAATCTTTCTTTAACAACGCGTTAATAGCGCATTCTAAATTCAAATATTTAAAACTATTCTTACGCCCATAGACAAGTTTCTCTGTCTTTTACGAAATAACAACTACTTACTAGCAACAGCTTACAGACCCTTATTGAAGTATACGTATTGAGGAGGTTTGCCGTCGGTGTTCTTCAATATTTCTTCATAATTTTCCGGTTCAAAACGTTTGATCGTATCTGTTGAGATTTTACTGGAACAAAAAATCTCTATTATATTATAGAATTATCTATAGAACCAATTATCAATGAAAATATCATCATCGTCAGACCACGTTTCCAATTTCTGGGCACAAGCCCCTTCTGATAGATGAGAGGGATAAGGGAGGGAATAGGCAGTAATATCAATATGATTTGACCGAGCGAGCGAAGCGTTTCCGTTTCAGCATGAGTAAAAATGCTTTCGTATGTCCGGATTTCCGGCTGAGGGGCTACTCTGAACATCGAAAATCGAACTTCGTATCGTGCCGTCCCTTTCCGTCATATAGTGTATACGAGAATGAAAGGCCCTCTGTTTTCATGTAGAGGTCGCATTTCTCACCCGATTCTCGTGAAATTTTGTGAGCAGGTTCGATAAATGAATGGATTTTTTAGAGTCAGTTTATACAAATTTTTGAGGTCTAAAACTCACAGAGCCAATTACTTATTTAATTTAAAGTAGTCGTCACTCGCACAATTTATATCGAGGGCTAGGCGACCAATGTGATAAATCTTGGCAAGTAATGGTTTTTTAAATGGACTATGCGTAACAGATATTGAGTTCTGATTTCAAAGAATAATTATCTAGTTATCAGGTTTTGTCACAACCCTCGATATGTTAGAAAGAGACGGATGTCATCGAGATAAACGACCACGCAACACGCGGAAATACTCTGTTTTTTTTTTAAGTATAAAGTACTGCCCATAGTAAAATGTACGGAACGCTCATTTATTTCGTACATAGAACTTGTATGGCATAGTATCTTATAGTAAAAAAAACAGTATAGAGTTATGCAGTTCCAATAATTTAATTAAAACATTTAATTTACTTACCACCTCTGCGGGAACAGAGCACACGCGGTAGGCACCATGAATGTTAAGCTGAAAAAAAAATTATAATTACAGCTATATTACAGCCCACGTTAGAACATAACGCGACGCGATAGGAACTTGTAATGTGTTTTGTCTACTCGTCGATTTTAATGTTTAAACGAATACTTCGTAGACCAAATTATAATCACATACTTTTTCTCCTTGGAACTCATAATTCATAAAAACAACACATTAGTCGAAAATTGAACAATCACGTGTCACCATGGTACGTGCGCGCTCGCGCGGTTGGCGCATAAAATAGTACATTGTTTAACGAGGGGCGTAAGTGGGAAATTGCGAACGAGAGTCTATCAGAAGCCCGACGCCAAAGGCGGACTCGAGTTTTCAATTTTCTTACGTCCCGAGGTAATCACAATGTTTCCATCACATTTGCGAGGAACTCCAAAACTAATCAAAATGGAAGAAATCGACCACTTCATCTCCAGTATCAATGCATGGATGCCGAGAGGGCGCTGTGCGCGCACCTTTAATATTGCGGCCAATCAAGAAGAAGAAGAAGAAAAATATTTAAAAAGAAAAATATTTATTCGTGACCAAAAATAATTAGTACCTATACATTAAAAAACAATCAGAGAGCAGTATTCTTGTGGAGCGCGGCCAACTAGATTTTTTAAACCAATCAGATAACAGAGAAACTCATAACTCTCTAGGGAGTTAAGAAAATCCATAACTCCCGCGGAAACTAAATCGGCTATAACCTCTATACGCCTGCGTACAATAAGACCCTTTACGAGCAAGTGTGATGAAAATATATTAACGAACAGGTTTCCGTAGGACTAGTTTGTTCCCGAGTCTTAGATGTTTTCTATGTATTTAAGTATGTATTTGTAATAGTTTATATGAGTATGTATAATTGTATATCGTCGTTTATTACCCATAGTACAAGATTTGCTTAGTTTGGGACTAGGTCGATTTGTGTAAGATTGTCCCCCAATATTTATTTATTTTGATTTATTTAATATGGGTAAGAGGATAAACTTACATAAATCGAGCTAGTTTCAAATTAAGCTAAGCTTGTACTATGGGTACTAGAAGACAATATAGATAAACAAATACTCAATAACATAGAAAATTTGTGTTCATCAGTTCATCACACAAATAAATGCCCTTAGCGGGGTGCGAACCCAGGACCACCGGCTTCGTAGGCCAAATAGGCTAAAATGGTCGTCAATAATTAATTATCATTACCACTCACAACGATCGTGATGGTAATAGTGACGGTAATTTGAACAATAGTAATGATGGCGATAATAATCGTGATAATAATGACGTGATCACTCACAACATGCCCACGACAGCCGTCTGGATGCCGACGTGCGCCCAGCGGATGCGCTGCATCCACGGCCGGTGCTCGATGCGCTCCATAATGACCGGCAGCAGCAACATGCCCGGCGCACACATTACGATCCTATGTAAATGGTACATATTATTTTACTCCATATACAACATCTTGTGTAGAGATTGCAAATCCGTTAACTTTTTAGAAATCCGGATTTTCGGATTATTTTTCAGAAAATTTTATTTTCGGATAAAATCCGGATTTTGACAAATGACCTTGATAAATAAAAGCGCCATTAAATCGCTTTTTTTGAGTCAGTTAAGTATAGAAGAGTGGCACGACTCCTGGATGGTCATTTAAGGCTCATACCACTCTTACGATGCTAAACAATACAATAGAAGTATTTCAACTCTTTATTGCTTCCATAAAATTGTCATCTAAGATTATTATTATAATGTCCTCTTCTTATAATCATCATCTTATTCGATGGCACAGAATAATGAAATATTTATGTATTTATGATTTTAATTTGATTTGTTTTACTATTAGATTAGTTTTGTGTTTGCCTAAGATACAGGGATATAAATATAACCCTAGTTTAGGCGCATGTAACCATTTGTAACTTGTAAGTAGGTTCAAGCACAATGTAACATTAGCTATAAGGATTTTTTCAATAAATCATTATTATTATTATTATCTATATTTTTCTTATAACTTAAGTTAGGTTTTTTACAAAACATTTATAAAAGTAAAATATAATAATACACTTACAAAATATAAAAGCATTATAAAAAACCTAACCTAGAGTGCCGCCGGTAGCGAGGCGGGGCCTAAGCTACCGGTGGTTAGGGCGACAGAGAGAGGAACCTCCGGACTATCCGCGCCGTGTCCAGGAGTACCGCATTCTGTATCTGACCCTTGACCCAACCATCTAGCGAGAGTCTCTTGAGATGTTGGTCGAGACTCTTCGCAATTAGACCGTTCGTTTATTAATATTATTATTATAATGAACTATATCAGTCTTCTCTGATAAAATAGGGTTTTAGTTTATATTAAATAAGGTGGGTATTATGTAAATATGACTTAATAGCTTATTTGCATTAGTCAGGATTGCTGCAAGAACATGTAATTTAGATTTTAATTTCATAACAAACAAATCCGTAAATCCGGATTTTTTACTTATAAAATCCGGATTAGAATCCGCGCGTAAAATGGCACCGAAATCCGGATTTTCGGACTTCGGATTATCCGGATTGCAATCGCTAATCTTGTGATAAAATTCAGTAGTAAAAAAAAAAACTAATACCTACATATTAATCAAAAAAATCTAATCTAATAAGCCGCTGCCAGTGGGTAACGTCCCCAAAATGCTGGCTGCATTGCCACGTTGAATGGCAATGCTCAATCTTTGTTCTACCTAGTTGGTTACTAAGTTATGTTACTGTAATAATCCTTATCTACATAAAATATACTAACGAAAGTTAAATAAATTATATATTAAAATGAAGTACACACAATCAGGATTTACATTTGTCAATTTCATTCAAAATGGCCTCCTTGGGCCTGAACACAGGCCTTCAGACGACGAAGCCAGTCATCAATAGCGGCACGCACGGTTGTCATATCTAATTCCGTCACTATCTTGACTATGGCCCGCTTGAGGGAGTCAAGATTTGTGTGGAGTTTAGCACAGGCTTTCTCCTCAATAACCTGCCATATAGCATAATCCAGGGGGTTGAGGTCCGGGCTGGAGGAGGGCCAGTCTTCGTGGGCAATGAAGTCAATTTTGTTGCTTCGAAACCAGGCTTGAGTTGTTTTTGCCTTATGTGCAGGGGCTGAGTCTTGTTGAAAGACCCAGGGCTGGTTTTGAAATAGAGAGTGGCTTAAAGGCTTCACTATTGGTTCCAGAACGGTTTCCTGGTAAACTTTAGCCCCAGTTTTGACACCTTTTTCACAGAAATGGACCTGTGTTAACCCTGAGTATGACACACCTAACCAAATCATGACATAAGAGGGATGATGGCCTCGTTGCACTCTCGGAACAGCTACACTCGCTTCTTGACTGTTTTTTGCATACACTCTGTCATTCTGGCGGTTACAACATTCTTCAATGGTAAAAATTTTTTCGTCTGTAAATAGTATATTTCAGTGGCCATTTTGTGCGTACCGGTTCAGTAGCACGCGACTTCTATTCAGCCTCATAGTCTTCAATCGTCCATTAAGCAAATGACCTTTCCGTCTACGATAACCGTGTAGTCTAAGATCTTGATTGATAACTTTTTTAAGGGAGCTTCTCTTCACAGACATCTGAATTGCCAACAACTTTTGCTTCCGAACGGGGTTTCCTGCGATTCTCGCCTTCACTGCCTTTATTAGAGCTGGGGTCCGAACGGTGCGTGGTCTTCCAGACCTCTTGCGGTCATCAAAGCTCAGGGTACTATTGTACCTATTAATGGTACGATAAACGAATTGTTTGTTGATTTTCAGATTTTGAAGCAACTTCAAAATCACGTTTGGCGGATGCCCGCATTTGTGCAACGCAATTACAGCGACACGATTTTCTTTTAGACCCCAATCCATTATAAATATGACGAGATAAGTGTTGTGTGTGCTATAAAATTATAACTGACAACCCGCCATTATATGTCATTTTTTATTTTTTCGGTAGCATTTGTTTTAACGCAAGAAAAGAGTTTGCAAATCGAGTAACAGAACTTAGTAACCAACTAGGTAAATACAGTCTAGTATTTTGGTCACGTGTTGCGTCGGCCTGACGCCTAGACAAATCTTCGTATATTTTATGGGCTCCCGGTCCCAACGGCCCCAGTTTTACGACCCCAAAAGGCTCAAATATGTACCCGCTATCGAGGGTACTATATTTGCGCCTTTTGAGGATATAATAATGCATAATTTTATCATAAAACGGTAAAACACAATGATGTTTGTAACTAGGCTTTGAGTGAACGAAATACAGAGTTACCGGTAACTCGACGCATTGCTGACAGGGGGCGACAGAGTAAGAGGAGTTATAATGCAACGAATGTGACCCCTTATATTTATGGGCGAAAATCAATAGTTCTAAAGATTGTTTGAGATCAAGTTTTTTTGGTTTTCACCCAGAATTCAACCTTTAAACACTCCTCGTCGCTTCGTTAGATTCGACTTAAAATTGTACGCTGACCGTTAATAAAATCCTACCGACCAAATAATTCCGCTACAATTTTTAACTTCTAACTGCCTACATTAGTAGAAATAGTGCAACAAAAACTGGCAACCGTATTTGTCTTCTCGAAGCTCTCACGGTTCGTAAATAAATGCCATACGATAAAAAAAAGTAATTCATTAACAAGTATAAAATATCTAAAACTGTTAACATAATAGACTACCAATTGACCCAATGAAAAAATAAACGTACGACTTCTATTTATTTTAAATTCTTTCTCTGGATTTTTATTTTGCGGCTAAATTCGCAATTAGCTTTTTAAAAAGGAATATAATTTAAGGCTATTTAGAAAGGATGAGAATTAAACTGAAACTACATATCGTCGGTAGTTGTTGCAGTGATACTGTATCTTACCTAGAAGTAACTACTTGTGATATTCCCTTGGCCGGAGCCAGCTGCGATTTGCCAATGATCTTCCCGTTATCATCCGTCACTTCCAGACCTGAAACATGACGTCATCGTCATCAGGTTATTATACCAGGATGGTGGTAAACAAGCATACAACCTGCCTGGAAGTAGTCAGAGCAAGTGTAACCAATGGACGCTTGTGACACAAGAAACGATTGATTTCACGATTCAATGTTACAGCTCGAGATAAACGTATGTAAGTCCCTGACTCTCGTCACAGCGCATCTTGGGAGCTCTTCAAAAGGGTTGCAAAAGAATAATTCAACATATTAGCAATTCAAATACATATACTGAATGGTTTGAAGACATTTTCATCTTGTCCATTGCGATGCTTGTTTGAAATGGTTGCTAAACTCTTTGAAAATGAAATTTATTTGGTTAACAGTTACAGTGTAGAAACATTGTGTATGGGACCTCCTAGTAAGTGTATTATACCAGTAATAATGGTTCCAAGTTCAACCTATTTGTACTAAATCTAAGCAATTAAAAATGATAAACTAAGCTTACATTAGGAATTATAATGTGAGTATACACAATAAGTGTGTGTGTGTTTGATTTAGGAGATTTGGTTTACCTTTTATAATCTCGTTCTGCCGCATTAAAGGAATGTTCACCCAGTTAGCGGCGGCCACCGCCACGAAAGGCACGAATCTCTGAAAACAAACGATTGGAATGTTAAATATTGCTTTCTTTATAATGCCGTCCCAATCCTATCTGTGTAGCAGCGGATGGAAACTTTGTTCCTGAGACTTAGATGTTTTCTATGTATTTAAGTATATATCTATTAAATATATCGTCGTCTAGTACCCATAACACAAGCCTTTATTGAGCTTACTATGGGACTACTAGTTCGATTTGTGTAAAAAATGTCCCAATATTTATTATTTATTTATTATGTCATTCAACTAAAGATGACAGTGATGATAAAGTAAATGGTAAAATGATGGTGTTGGTAATTATAATGATGGAAATTATGATGTCCACGGTAATGATAGCGGTGTGGATTACAATCTTTGTCATTGTCATCACCTTTCACCATTATGACTACGACCATTTCATATGACCATTAGGTTATGATGGTAATTATATGTCGTGAATGTAATTAATAACTTACTGCCAAAATAGGGTTCTTAGCGCGTTTCTGCACGACGAACTTAAACGTCAACGCCGTGGCCATAGCGGCAGACGTGGCGGAAACGTAAGCAACGCCCATTTGCGTCGTCGTGAGCGGTGAGTTGGCGTTGCGATTCGTGTAGTTGACGAGCGCGTTGAACGACTGGTTCACCCACTGCCAGAACACTATAGCTGTGCCTGTTCTAAAAAAGGGTTTAGCCTTAGTCACGGTAATGAAGCTTTAACCCATTCAAGGGCAATTATGAGTACTTTAGTTTTGTTATTGCTAATAACGGTATCAAGTGGAAACAACGCCAGATAATTTTGAATTCACTATACGGACGGTTTGGTGTCAGCCGTAGAAATGTTTCGAATAAATGCGATAAAATTTTGATTATATTGATTTCACTCAAAAGTAATATTATTTACACCACACCTCGCCAAAAAGCGCGCTTTTCCGCACGCCTCGCGTCCGGAAAAATCCCACTTTTTGGCCGAGTGGTGACGTAAAATTGTGTACAAAACACGGGTCGTAAAACAGAAAGCCCTCTCTCGCACATTTATGACCCTCGCCTGCGGCTCGGGCCTCAAACATCTGCGATAGAGGCCTTTCTTTGTTTTACAACCCTTGTATCGTAATGAACTATTCCATAACGATTAATTAATAAGTAATAAAGTGAAAAATAGTGCTTACATTACCAAATAAATGTGCCAATCTAAAGATTAGATGAATTGTACGTTTTTGGAAAGAGTACCTTTTTGGAGTTGTCAATAAGGCGCTATTTCCGAAACGACGCAATTATAATTAGTCCTTATTGGCATCGACTAAGAGGGCCATTTTGCATGACAGTGACCCCAATAAATATAACCAGTTGGTAGTTTTGTAGTTAAGAGCTTCAACTAGCGAAACTAACCGGTATAGTTTCCACAAATCGTTAAAATGAAGCGGGGCAAATTGTAACTGACTGATAATGTTTTTGTATGTCCGGAATCCGGCGGATTTCGAATGTTCTCCACTACCTACAGAACTATTTATTCATCATATCATTATCTTGAAATTTTGTGAGCAGGTTTGATAACCTACCTATATGAAATAAGGTATTTTGACGATTCAGTTTTTGGAAATTATTGAAAATGGCTGAGTCATGGGGGTTAAAACGTAAAAAAATATCACTCATGGGGTCTACAGCTAACCGAGCCACAGTTTATTTATTAATCACGCACTATGTATGTAAAACTATGCATGTTTACCTTTAATAAAAATATCGCATCAGAGCCAACAAATCTTTTATTACAGTATATCTATCTAATCTAAGCTATATATCTATATGTATGTATTAGCTACGTCAAATTAAACAACTCTTTTTTCAAAACTACAAAATTGTAGGACAATCAACTTGCACAGATGGCAAGAGGCCAGATGGCCTAACACTGGTTCCGTGGCAGAAGGGTCGGTGTCTCTTGTGGGACGCTACGTGTGTCAGTACGTTTGCACCGTCCCACCTGAACAATACGATCAGGGCTGCTAGGTCGGCCACTGAACATTTTTTTTATTTTTATTTATTTATCATAAAAGAGAAAAATACAAAAAGTGATCTCGTAACAGCGGCCAAAGCCATGCAGGTTTAACTGCCGCTGTATTCGCTCGTAAACTGTATAGGATACATTTCATTATTTGATGAACTTATAATAGCTAAAGTTCTATCCCTATGAACTCACTACTCACACATTTATGTTAGTAAATTAATTTTTTTTTTTATGATTATCATACATGCGGCTAGGCTTAAACATTCGAAGTACAGTGCCCTGGAACCATTGTAAGATTTCGTGCCGATTGCGGTGGAGACTGCGGGTCCTTGGGGGATGGAGGCTAAAACCTTTATCAAGGATTTGGGTCGCCGGCTTGGGGAGAGGGGCTGTGACCCGCGCTCCGGATCGTATCTGGTTCAACAGATTTCGTTGGCTGTACAGCGCGGTAATGCTGCTAACATAATGGGTACTTTTGAGTCGGCTACGGTTCGGGGTGGTCCTATTTAGTTGATAAGTTCAGGTTAATTGACGAAACCTGTTGCGAATTGCTTTATTGTGTGTGTGACGACGCCTGTTGCTGATTTATAGTTGTACCCACCTGACGAAGTCTGCGTTGCGGATTAAAATTACATGATAAAAATTTGTACTGAATTAACGAAATTTGATATTGTAATATTAAATTGAATGTAATTATTACATACAATAAAATATATCAACTTCCTCGCAAGTGGGTACAAATTAACAAAAGACCTTGAAATAATAGGCACGTGACGAACGTTGCAAAAGGCCACGGATTATTGTAACTATTTTAAAAATATCTGCGACATTTTAGCATTCCCAGTAAGAGAACACCTGGCAACAGTTTCTACTACGTTTGCCAAGGGTCTTTGTACTGGTTAACTATTACGCGAAAAGGATTTGAATTGGTTTTATAAAAAAGATATTTGACCTTGGCCATATTGGAATACAGGTATTTATTTCACTTGCATGGTTCGCAAGTAAATCCTTCAAAATTTTTAGCCACTTGCCGGTATCAGCTTGAGCTGAAATTTGACATACATATTTTGCCAAAAAGGCATTTTTTTTAAACTACGTCTGTGGCAAACGAGCACATGGCCTGCATTGTGGTAAACAGACACCGTGGCCTATGAAGGCTGCAAAAAAATCACGAGCGCGCAACCGACCTTTGTTTGATATGAAGATTCCAGCTCGAGGCACATTTCATTCACTGCCGCAACGGAGATGTTCGTCATCATACAATTTTATTCTTATACTGTCTGTTAGTATCTATGCGTTCAGTTTTATTTGAGTTGAAATCACGGTTAAGATACCTGAGCTGCTCCCGCGAAATGAAAACGAACAAAGTTCATGTATCTCCCTCTTCTTCGCTCGAATGGGCAAGTGCGACAGAGAGGAAGATAAACGAACTTCGATCGTCTTCGTTTCGCGGCAGCAGCTCTGCATACGGTTATGAACTTTAAACCAATGAAATACGGCAAACTACCTATTGAATTACAACTCGAGTAAACAAATGAAATGATGTTTACAGAAACAACAGAGCTGTCCAAGCAGACAGGTACACCCTGCAGTTCATAATTATGTTCAACTGCGAGTGTAACACTTTCATCGAATGTACACCCGCCAGATATATCGGAGCGAACAAGCTGCTCGCAAATATCTGAACAAGAAAGACTCTATTGTCAAAACCTTAGCATTCTAAGAGCGTTTTAACCGCCCTCATTACCATGACCCCGAGAGGGTCACTACCAACTAAGAAAGTGGTTGTCAAGCGATTGTATGAACTACAGTTTCAATTATTTTAAATTACATAACCTAAATGGTCGGTTGTCCCGTAATAATAAACCAAATTATCTAGAGATAAGAGGACTGGTCCCATAAACCAGACACAGGAATTTAAGTAACTCATCATCCTCCTAGCGTTATTCCCAGTACAGATGCATCCTGAAGGATGCCTGGAGTCCGCTACCTAATCCCAAGAATTGGAGTAGGCACTAGTTTTTACGGAAGCGACTGCCATCTGACCTTCCACCCCAAGGGGGAAACTAGACCTTATTGTGAATTTAAATAACTATTAGAAAATTGTTTTTATAGCGTTAAGGAATTCATAGAATATAATAAGTACGTATAGAATGGACATTTCCAGAAAAATATTGTATAGTATAAATATTTTATAGTTTAGTTAGTATAATGTATTATTTGCATGTAGTTTAATAACGATAGAGTACTGTACTAAATTTAACAATAACATCCTAGTTACAAGAAATAAGTATTCTTGCAAATAAATAAACATTATTATTATTAAAATAGTACACGTAGGCTATATTTACCGATTAACAAATCAAACGAAAATACCTAGAAAAAATCAAACTGCAGATTATTTAAGCAATTCTATAGTTTTTTAAATTGTGTTATTTCCTTAGGCACTATTCCCTACAAACTTCATAGTATGTTTTTGACGTTTCGTAAAAAGTTGCTGAATTATATATCAGTGAAACCCGTATTATTAATGCAACGGGCATATATTCTACGACCTTTGTACAGAAGATAGGACAAAAGTCGTGTTTGTATCGATAAGGAGTTTTATGGAAACTGGTAGATCAAAGCACAAAATGAATGATCTTAAACTAAAAATTGATGGCATAATTATAGATTCAAGTTTAGAAGTAGCAACAGAATTTGAAAAATTTTTCACTGAGATACCAGTATCCACAACAAAGACATTAAATTCTTCACCTTCGTCTGCCGTTACATTGTTAAAAGATAACGCCTCAGAATGTAGTGGAAATCTTCATTTTGAGTATGTTAGTACCCCAGATGTAATAAAGGCGTTTAAATCAATTAATGTCAAAAAAACTGGTGATCTCTGGGGAGTCTCTGTCCATGCTGTCAAATCTCTAATAGAAGTCATAGCGCCTGACTTGGTAGTTGTATTTAATAACAGTATTGACTGCGGTGAGTTTCCTGATCTAATGAAACATAGTAAAATAACTCCTTTATTTAAATCAGGTAGCACTTCTGACCCCACTAATTTTAGACCAATATCTGTGCTGCCAACATTTAGTAAAATTTTTGAAAAATTAGTTTTGTCCCAATTAATAAGACATTTTAATGCAAACAATTTAATGCATAATAAGCAATTTGGTTTTACGCGGGGTCGCTCGACAACCGACGCGGCTGTTGAGCTAACTAAACATATATTCGATGCCTGGGAAGAGTCACAGGATGCCTTAGGTATTTTTTGCGATTTGTCCAAGGCCTTCGACTGCGTATGTCATGAAACATTAATCAGGAAACTGCACTACTATGGAGTTAGAGGATCGGCACTGAATTTGCTAAAATCTTATCTATATGGTAGAATACAAAGGGTCGATGTGAATGGACAGCGATCTCCAGGATCAGTGGTCTCGATGGGTGTACCGCAGGGATCAATATTGGGACCTTTCCTATTCCTTATCTACATAAATGACTTGCCATACCTCGTAAAGACCCACCATGATATAGTATTGTTTGCAGACGATACCTCTCTTATATTCAAAGTCAAACGACAGCAACAAGCTAATATAGATATAAACAATGCTATTTCTAAAGTAGTTAATTGGTTCAATGTCAACAATTTATTGTTAAATGAGAAAAAGACCAAATGTATCAAGTTTGTCACGACTAACGTTAAGCACAATCAAACAAGTGTCATTGTGAAAGATGAGGAATTGGAACTAGTGGATAGTACAGTTTTTCTTGGATTAACATTAGATTCCAAACTCCAATGGGGTCCCCATATTGCTAATCTCTCGAATAGACTGAGTTCTGCAGCTTTTGCCGTGAGCAAGATCCGCCAACTGACAGACGTGAAGACAGCTCGATTAGTATATTTTAGTTACTTCCACAGTATTATGTCGTATGGTATTTTACTATGGGGCAGTGCTTCAGATATTAATACCATTTTTGTTCTGCAGAAGAGGGCTATTCGAGCAATATATAAAATGAACCATAGAGACTCACTTAGAGATAAGTTCAAGAACATTAATGTAATGACATTGCATTGTCAATACATCTATGATAATATTGTGTATGTACATAAAAACATTGTAAATTTCAGGAAGAACTGTGACATACATAATATTAATACTCGAAATAAACACAAACTCGCGGTGCCCACCACTCGCCTACAGAAAATTAGAAAATCATTCATGGGTAATGGTGTGAAGTTTTATAATAAGCTTCCAAGAAATGTAACTGAATTATCTATTAATAAATTTAAAAATTATGTAAAGCGTCAACTCATATCGAAAGCATATTATAGCACACATGACTACATGAATGATAAAACACCGTGGGATTAATTGTGACTGAAATATTAATGAATTAATCATTATGGCGTTAGATATTAATATGATCTTTTTTTTTGATATTTTGATTTTATTCTAGAAACTGTCTAGATTTCTATTTTTTATATATTTTTCTATTATTATTATTATTTATTTTTTGACGATCCTATTGTGAATTTTACTACAATATAATTTCTTACTTTGACATGTCTACAACAACAATATTTATTTTGAAGAATAATAATAGCATCAATAAATTGCTCTAAATAATTAATTAATATATATGTTAATACATGTTATAACTGACGATTCGAAAGTGCTTGTTGCTAGGCCTATTTGAATAAAGAATATTTTGACTTTGACTTTGACTTTGACTTTATAGATCAGTTTTATCTTAGTTAACTCACGAATACAACTGTTTCTCTATCTTGTTGTCATGACTCATGACACGCAATAAAACATTGAACTGAATTGAATTGTTAACCATTGTAAGTCATCTGCCCTTTAAATATAATTGAGTAACATGACTTGGTAGTGGATTAATTGAGTAGGTAGGTATGTATCGATAGATAATTAATGTTGATATCATTTACAAGCTATATATTGCCCAATACTTCAACGATCTGATTAGATAATATCATTGTCTTCAACATCCAACTAACAACATCTAATTCCTAGCTACGATGCGGTTTTTTAAATAATTATTATTATTTATTGCAACCATGGTAAAATACACTTGTTAGGATTACAGTAACTTGCATCTCATGGACCTGGAAGGTTCTTTAATTTGAATTTGGACCTTGTTCAGCCGCGTTGTCATATAAAACGTTAGTAAAAATATTGGTCAAATTAGCTGTTGGATACCACTGTATCCTCTGCGACGCTTCCTGAATCGCGCTATCAAGATGTTTCCAGCAAAAATGACCTCCGGCCCGTTTTGCCCTGCTGGCCAGAACCAGAAAGATCCAAAGGAGACGGAAGCTCCTTTTTAAATGACCAACACTGCACTCCACCGAGATCTGAAACTAGATACGATCGACGATTTTGTCGCTCTCCTCGCGCGGGCCTTATTCGTGAGACACCTAGGACCACGCCCACTTCCAGGACATCACCCCTCTACATATACGCCCTCCAAAGGACAGGCCCTAAGCGAGGGAACTCATCGCCCCGGCCTCCACCTCCAGAGGCACTACAGCGAGCCCCTGACCAGGACGTGAGCGAGTGCCCCCGCAGCCGAGTTGATCGCAGGCCGGTCCGTCTCCTCCCGGAGGCACCCGGCTAGCGGGACCTCAGGCGCGACCGCGCCCGCCCACACCACCGCAAGTCACCTTCCCCCATAGTATCAGTCGTTCTTGGGAAATTGTATCAAGTTCTACAGTAAAATTCCTAAACACATTACTGAACTTAGCAATTCAAAATTCAAATCTGTAGTAAAACGAACACTTATTACAAAAGCATATAAGGTTAACGATTACATCATGGATAGGGATGTTTGGCAGTGATAGCGTGTCCTGCACAGATAATCTATCACGAAAATGGGTTTTGTACTGTAGCATTGTAGTTTTCTACTGTAGCTGACACTGTAATTTTATATTTTATATTTAACTATAAAATGTTTTTTTTTTTAAATGACACCTCGCCGAGTTTCGTACGCCGGTTCTTCTCGTGGCAGAGGTTTAGTTTTCCGAACCGGTGGTAGTTTATTGACGTTCATAGGGCATGTAATTATGCCTAATTTGAAGAATAAATTACTTTTACTTTACTTTTGCTTTTACTTTTACCCACGACCGGGCCGTCTCAACGGTCTGCACGGATTAACCCAGATCATGGGCCACGGGCCCGTTATCGGTTACCCCCGTCACAGGCATTTTACTCAAAAACTATAAGGTGTATTAAAATAAAATATTGAAACATAGGGTGTATTGTATCGGCCGCTACATTATGTTTTATCGCCCGCTACACTATACATTGTATATGTATGTTACATTTTTTTACGTAATTCAATATATGGCACGCCAATCGATTTATGTAATGTTTCTCAGAAAGAAATTTGATTAAGCAAATATATTCGGAGATAATCGCTTACAATAATTGAAAAATATCGCATACTTTCAACGAAAAAATAAGTGCCGCCAGTTTCATGAAGATACCTCTATCCTTTTTATTCACAGCATAGTGGTTTTAAATTAGGACTATGTACGGAACCATTCATTGTGCGTGATCCGACACGCACTTGGCCGCTTTTCCGTTTCTGCCCACTGCTTACTACAGGCCTCTTCTACTCTCAAATATGCAAATCGAATTCAAGTTTGTGCATTGGCACAATGCAATGATGAATTACAGTCAATAAAAAACTTATATCCATGACCTGTTTAATTTATTGAATTAAACAATTCATAGCCTATTGTCAGACAGATTTATGTTCAATCCATTGTGTGCAAAATCATGGAAGTATAGTTTCCATCAAATTTATCTGTACTCTTCAGGATTCTCTAATTATCTAAACATGGACTCTAACGCCTTAACAATAGAGTTGTGTTTCAGATCAACGGAATATCACTAACACAAGACCTATCTTCAAGTCTTCTAATTAGGATATTTACAAAAAAGATGGTTAATTTATTTTATCTCGCACACAGTCTTGCCCGGTGTACCATGAGACTAACATATACTCAGGCTATTCTGCTCTTTAGTTGAAGGCGGGATGGGTGTCAGCAAGGGCGTCGCCAGCCGGTCTCCAGTCGATGGCCTGGGGGGGGGCAGTTGATAAAATTAGGGTGAGGAAAGTATGAATTGTGAGTACAGTCTAGAGCATTTTTAGTCTCTATGGGGGAAAGGGGGGGGGAGGGTGCCCCCCTCTACCCCCCTTGGCGACGCCCATGTGTCAGCTCTTTCTCGGTGGTGATTTCCGCGCGCGTAGCTGGCGAAGTGGCGGAATACATGCTAAATGGGGTGGGTTATTGACATAGGTTATTTTTAATCATAAGCATTCATACCTGTACCACTGCAACATAGCTCCAGTAACGAGACAGCCTCCGGGCATCTGGAAGGACATGCGGCCGAACACATTCTGAAGCTCCCCACTGTCCGGGTGGAATGCTGACTCATACAGCTGTTTCGCTCGGATCACCTTCTCCATTGGTGTGTTGGCGGGTTCTTTCCCTTCTCTGCATATGGAGAACTGGGTTCATTGTTTGTAATATAAATAGTACTTATCATTTGCCATTAAGCTACATCTTTCACAGAAAATATAGTATTATTTATTTATTTAACTTTATTGCACAAAAAAATCAGTACAAATAGCGGACTTAATGCTTCAAGGCATCTGTATCCCAAGGGTTGATCTAAGAAATCATAAGTCCTTTAATCAATTTGCTAACTTTACATCTGCGTCCCAAGGGTTAATCTAAGAAATCATAAGTCCTTTGACCAATTTGCTAACTTTACATCTGCGTCCCAAGGGTTAATCTAAGAAATCATAAGTCCTTTGATCAATTTGCTAACTTTACAAGTCTATATATAATATTTAAATCCAATTTTATAAACATGAGTATTACTTTACTTACTTGTACTTAAAATACAACTCCTTAGCTTCATGTAGTTCTGATTCTGGCACCAGAGACAAGAGAGGATTAGAGATGAATGCAAAATGCTGGAATCTCCCCACAAAGGTGCTCTGGTCCCAAAGGGGCTTGGTGATGTCTATTCTCTTTTCAGATGCCATTTTCTAAAAAATAAAGAGATGAAGAAATATGCAATGTTGTCAGAAATAATTTTAGCAAAAAAAACATAACTGGGGGGAACGACAGTGGTTTTTGTTAACATTAAACTATCGTTTTTTATAATTATAAACAGGTGTAAGTTTTCACTTACCCATTAATAAGTAATTAGTTGGTGTGACAGAACTAATTAATAGATAAAAAACCAGAGAAAAGAGAACTTTTTATGGCCTCTAGCTTTCTAGCACAAATATATGAATTACATGACTAAGATTTATAGTACATTACAATACAAGTGCAGAGAACAGGAAATTCACACCGAATATAAAATAATGCTAATATCGAAGAAAATTATGTGTCGTGCAGGTATGTGGCAGTTTCATAATAGTACATTACGATACAAGTGCAGAAAACAGGAAATTCGCAACAAGTGGTGATAAATTAAAACACGACGAAAGGCAGTGTTTTAAATCGACACGAGTTGCGAATTACCTGTTTTTACGTGTGTCATGCAACGTTTTACAGTACATATGGCTCTTTAAAGTTTCGACATATGCACGTATTCTTTTGATTACCGCACTCGTGTACCACATGTACTGTAATAGCTATTTACGATACAAGGGTTGTAAAACAAAGAAAGGCCGAAATCGCAGATGCTTGAGGCCCGAGCCGCAGGCGAGGGTAATAAATATGCGAGAGGGGGTTTCTGTTTTACGACCCGTGTTTTGTACACCATTTTACGTCACCACTTGGCCAAAACCGTGCGGAAAAACCTATGGGAAAAACGCGCTTTTTGGCAAGGTGGTGTAATTATTTTTTTTACTTTTTTGCAATTTAGATATTTTTGCCCATTCATACGTGGTAAGTGTAGTCTCAGTAACTGTAGTCCTATTTCTACGGTTGTTTTATGATTTTACACAAAACCAGTGATGTAATTTACATTCATAGGCCTTGAATATTGTTAAGCATGTGCAAAAAACATACCTGTTAGAAAATATGAAGGCTCGTAAACAAATTGGCGATTATGTAAGTTTAACGAAACTCAGACAAAGCAGATAAAGGGACCTATTAATTTAACATTAATGCTTACCATAAATATTATTACTCAGAATGAAACAAATGTTTAATCCGATAATTAACTTAAATAATAAAATACGCGATAATTTCGTCGCAACTCAACTCAGCCGGAACCCGAACCGAACCGCCAACTGTCAAAGTCAAACGACAGAAAGGAGGGACAGTAAAACATTATCGATAAAAATTAGAGCTGCGCTAATTTTTGGAAGCGGTAAAAGGGGCCCTTTATACGATTCATATTATCACTGGGGTGTCAATATTATCGCGGTGTTAAAAATTGGATTTTGCGTTAATATTCATCACTGTTCACGTGATACGGATCGTCATATGAGTGTATCGCGTGATAATAATATCCGTGTTTACCGTGTATAAGACCCCAACATGAAGACTCCTCTAAGGCCATGTAACATTTGCAACAAAGTTTGCAGATGCAAATGTTTGCAATTTTCATTACATTGCAGGCTTTGATCGTAATAATCAATATTTTTGTCGCGACTTGGCGGTCCTACTGAACCCTTACTAGTCTGTGATTTGCAATAAGCGCTCACATGGTGTACAACAGTGGTGTCAGACTCTCAATGCCATGATGAATGAAATGAAAACGAACGAAATTCGTGTATCTCCCTCTCTGTCGAACTTGCAAATTCGAGCGACAGAGAAGGAGACTTAGTTCGTTTTCGTTTCATGATAGCTGAGGGACTACGCCGTCCCTTTTCGTCATATAGTGTGAATAGCACGACACGAAGTTCAATTTTCGAAGTTCGGAGTAAGCCCTATGTATGATTGACAACAGGGGTGCTACCGCGAACTTCGAAAATCGAACTTCGTATCATACCGTCCCTTTCCGTCATATAGAATATAACACGAGAGTGAAAGGGACGGCACGACATGAAGTTCGATTTATGAAGTTCGCGGTAGCACAGCAGAGCTCTTCCACAAAGTTTGTAGTTTACAACAGTGGAGACAGTGGACCCGATTCTACGGTGGCCGCTAAATCTCCTAATTTTATTTAGGCGTCGCTAAACCACTTTGCTATTCTATGAGCAGCTGTCATAATCAAATGACAACACCAATTTGAATCTGACGTTTCTTAATTTAGGCGGTCTATTCAATTTAGGTTTAGCTGCTTAAACGCTATTCAGTACATGCCTTATTTAAGCAAAAACATAGAAACGTCAAGCTTAATTGTCTAATTTTAGCGGCGAATAAAATAGTCCCGTTTAAAATACGATAACACAAAAAACTCAAGTTGTGCAGAATCAATCTCTTTCGAAATGGATGAAGAATATGTCATAGCTGCTGTGGTGGCAGAAGAGAGGGAATATGGTGAGGGTGAGGGTGAAAAAATTTATCTGAAGAGGTTGCGAGACGAATCTAACCCATTTGACCGGTCCGAGCGGAACTTCCGTAAATTGTTTAGGCTGTCGCGGGCCATGGGCCGGCACGTAGTGGACACTTTGTGTGAAGGCGATGCACTACGAGCGGGGACGGTTCCCCCACGTTTAAAGGTTCTAAGTGCACTGAACTTTTTTGCCCATGGCAGCTACCAGACTGCTGTGGGAGAAATTAATATTCTGGCTCAAAGTCAACCAACAATAAACCGCAGTCTGGCAACCGTGTGTCCTGTTATTATAAAAAGATTGACCCCACATTGGATCAAATTCCCAGTGACCAGACTGGAGAAAGAGGGCAATGCAGGAGTTCCAGGAAAATTTTGGAATGCCATATACATTGGGTGCGGTAGATGGGAGTCACATCCCTATACACAAACCCCCAAATAACCACCCAATAGCCCCGGGTAATATTTTCTACAACTCTTAAAATGTGTGAATAAAATTCTGCTTGGCTTTCATTACTTTTATTATATTACGAAATACATTTTATTCCTTGCTTCGTTAGCCATTATTTTTGTAAGATAAGTCATAGACGATAAAAACAATAGAACAGCACAGCCAATGTTGCCAATACAAATGTACAATATACCAACACGCCTCCTTACATTTATATTGCAACACTTAAGTAACATTAACAAAAAAAACTTAGCACAAATCAGTTTAAGCAAAAAAAAAATAACCATTCTCATTATTGAACTATCTAAGTAATAATTTCAATTTCTATACATTGTGACTATGGCAATATACTTAAAATCTCTCTAAATTTGACAAATTTAATATTTCCCAAAGCTTTAGTTAAAATATCTGCAATATTATTTTCTGATTCTATTTTAACAATTTCAATTACTCTCTTCTTGACATACTCATGAATATAATGGTAATGTACCTCAATATGTTTAGAGTTCTTGGTAAAATTTCCATATTTAGCTATTGCTACTGCACCTGAGTTATCTTCATATATTTTGACTGGTTCACAAATCTTTACAAACACATCACATATTAAACATAACAAAAAATTTACTTCAGTAACTGCTTCAGACAGAGCAATATATTCGGCAAATGTAGACGACTTTGTCAGACTCTTTTGTTTTTTTGATTTCCACATGATAACATTTCCAAACAATCTAATTACATATCCTGTGGTTGACTTTCTATCAATTACATCTCCTGCCCAATCTGAATCCACAAAGCAATCTAGTATATCAACATCATCATTTTTATAGTATCTTAGTTTGAAGTCTTTTGTCAAAAATAAATACTTCAGCACTCTCAAGGCATACCTAAAATGTGTCTCATTACAGCAATTCTGAAAACGACTCAGATAATTAACACAATAGGAAATATCTGGCCTTGTGCCAGAGCTTATATATAACAGAGCTCCAATTAGATTTCTATACTTAACATCTTCATTTAACTCAGATTGTTCCAGTTTTAAGTTAATTTCCATGGGTGTTTTATATAATTTTGCATTTTCAATATTATACCGTTTCGCTAACGACTCAATGTAATGTTTCTGACTCAGAGTTAAAACATTGTTCTGTTCATAGTTATATTTAATATGTATACCAATGTAATTCTCAACTTTGTCTAAATCTTTCATATTAAATTTACCACATAATTTATTTTTTATATCAATAATCACTTTTTTGTCTCTACAACAAATCAAAAGATCATCAACAAATAACAAAATGTAAACGACCAAGTCATTTTCTTTTTTGAAATATAAACAATAATCATACTTACATCTTTGAAAATCTATGGCAGTCAGAAATTCGTTCATACATTCATACCAAGCGCGTGGACTTTCTTTTAAACCATATAATGATTTATTCAACAAATAAACCTTATCAGTTTCTACTTCATAGCCCATTGGCTGCTTTACATAAACTTCAGATAAAACCTTACCATTGAGAAAAGCTGTCTCTACATCCATTTGATGAATTTCCATAGAATTTTGACAACAATATGACAATAACAACTTTAATGTTGGCATTTTTGCTACTGGAGAATAAGTATCATCAACACAATCAGTTTGTTGAAAACCCCTGACCACTAACCTGGCTTTATATTCACTTTCACTCTTCTTTTTGTATACCCACTTCACATCAATCACCTTTTTATCCTTGGAAGGCTTATCAACAAGTGTCCACGTTTTGTTTTTTACTAAGCTGTCCATCTCGCGATCCATAGCAGCCTTCCATTGACTTGAATCCTCACATGTCATCGCCTCCTGAAAATTTAAAGGGGTCATAGCATCACAGTAGTTTACACTAATACAATAATAGCTGTATTCTTCATCAAAACGTTGTGGTCGCTTAATATTTCTTCTTGGTCTCTCTTCTACTTTGTGTTCATCGACTCTTATGTCCTCATTATTACTTAATTTATATGTCTTATCTTCCTCTAGATATTCTGTAGTATCACTTTCCTTCTCTTTTCCATCATTTGTATTTTCATCTTCTTCATCTTCAAATCCACATAATATTACATCTTCTTCTACAATATCACAGTGTCTAGCTACAATTACTTTGTTGTTGATCAGTACTCTATATCCAGTGTCACTATAACCAAGCAAGATTCCCATTTCCGCCTTCTTGTCCCATTTTGACTTTCTCTTCTCTTCTGGTACTCGTACGAATACTTTGCTGCCATATATTTTAAGATATTTCGTTGTTGGCTTCCTTCCAAAAAATATTTCATATGGAGTTTTCTTTTCAAAAGTATTAGTCAGGGTTCTATTTTTAAGAAAAGCAGCTGTTTTGACAGCTTCTGGCCAATATTTTCTGTCTACTTTTGTTTCTGACAGTAGACATCTTCCCATATCCATCAGAGAACGGTGATATCTCTCAGCAGTCCCGTTAAGCTGGTGCACATAAGCTGGACAGGGCTTTATTACTATTCCCTTCTCTCTTGCAAACTGGAAAACTCTTGCATTCATATACTCTTTACCATTGTCACAACGCAATTCCTTTATCATCTTGTTAGTGAGATTTTGTACTTCATTTACATACTGCACAAAGCAATCATATACTTCATCTTTTGTCCGGATACAATAGACCTTGACCAGTTTGCTGTAATCATCTATGAAACTCAGAAAATATTTTTCGCCATGATCTCCTGTAGTTTGGTGTGGACCATTTAAATCTGTATGAACAATCTCTAGTATATCCTCTGCTCTTCTTCTGTTGTTATGAAAAGGTATGTTATGCATTTTGTTCTCAATACATGTTACACACTTCATATATTCTGATTCAATTTCTTTAGGCAGTCCATCCAAAGATTCATTTTTGCACATTATCTCCAAATTATTAAAATTGATATGTCCCAAAATACGGTGTAACTTTTCTTTTGTAGTCATATTGCCTTTACATTTACTCACATTTGCTTCCAATATTTCTTCATTGACATAACTTTTCATCTTGTATAATCTTTCATCTTTAACTGCAATAGCTATAACCTTTCCACAAGGATTATATATTTTTGACAATCTCCCTCTGGACACAACCGAGTTATTATCAGTAATTCTTGAATAACTCAACAAGTTTGCCTTCATTTCCTTGACATAAAATACATTTGTCAACTTTACCTCTGATTTTTCACCATAAACTAGAAAATAAGCTTTAATATTACCGACTTTGGTAGCTTCCAATATTCTGCCATCACCAATTTTAACTTTCACAGTCTTTTTCAATGTCTCACATGTTTCAAAATACGCATCTGTATTAATTATATGATCTGTGCATCCACTGTCGAGTAACCAATCTATTTGACCTTTCTCGGTGTTCTCTTTCTCACTTGTAGTAATATTATTCGCTATAGTTATATGAAAACTATTTCCAAATGGCTCATGATTCCTTTGATAACTTCTAGGATTGTATGATGATCCTTGTCGTCCTCTATTACTAAAATATCCACGACCTCTGCTTCCTGAATGACCTCGACCTCTTCTTCCAGAATGTCTACGACCTCTGCTTATATAATCAGTTCGGGAACGACAGTCTCTCTGTAGGTGACCAGGCTTTCCACAATTGTAGCAGTTAAAATTGTGTGATGACGACCGAGTTTCAGCTCTGAAGGCATTTGAGCTGTCATTAATTTCCTCATTTGATTTTTCTTCTGCATTTTTTAATTTAATTTTGCTTTTTAAGTAATCAACAGTTCTTTCACGTTCTGGTAAAACATCCATCAAGTCACCAATATGACTATAGTTCGGTGGCAGGGCTTTCAACATATAGTTCAGCTTTTCTTGTTCCGTAATCATTGCACCTGCTTGCTTTAATTCATTTACAGCTCGTTCAAAATCATCGAAAAATAGAGAAACTTCAGTGTAATTTTTCAGTTTGACATTTTCGAGGTTATGTCGACACACAATTTGTAAAGCCGTCGACTTTTTTAGGTACATCTCATCAAATTTTTTCATGATCTCGTAAGCCGTATCTAAATCACTGATATATTCCAGTTGTTTATTTGTAATTGCACTATAAATATAGTTTGTCGCCTGAACATCGCGTTCGACCCATTTTTCATCGTCGGCAGCTGTTTTAGCTTTCATTACCACATCTTTACACTTTTTGTATTGTAAAAATTTCAGTATACGTATTTTCCAATTACTATAATCCGCTCCATCGAATATCGGAATACTTATATCACCATTTTTCGCCGCCATTGTTTCGTTGTTTTTTGTTCTCGACTTCAAACACAAATTACGTTTTCACTTTTTCTCTCTTCAAATAACTCTTTTTAAACCACGCTCTGCTACCATCTTAAAATGTGTGAATAAAATTCTGCTTGGCTTTCATTACTTTTATTATATTACGAAATACATTTTATTCCTTGCTTCGTTAGCCATTATTTTTGTAAGATAAGTCATAGACGATAAAAACAATAGAACAGCACAGCCAATGTTGCCAATACAAATGTACAATATACCAACAACAACAGAAAAGGGTTTTATAGTATAAATTGTCAAGTGGTGTGCGATGCCACAGGTCGGATCACTAGCGTGAACCCTTACTTTCCGGGCTCAACCCATGATGCTGCTGTTTCGAGGAGCAGCAATGTGCACCAGCACCTCGAAGGGCAGTATCTTCAGAACCAAGCGATGGAGTGGCTTCTTGGGGACAAAGGCTACCCACTTCTCCCCTGGCTGATGACCCCTCATCCTGACCCAGTTGCAGAGTCACCAGAGGCAACAAAACAATTGGAAAACAAACTTCTTCGTACTTGACAGCAGTTTTTTTTTTAATGTTGCCTATTCAAATTTAATTAATTATTCCTAATTACATAATAAAAAAAGTTACTTTTTAGTGGTCTAAGATGTGTGAAATAGTATGAAATACAAGTAATGGATAAAATGTATTAAATTATCATATTCAACCTTAAAGAAAATACGATTTACAGTTTTTATACAGATTTCATTCATTCATTCGTTCACTTATTTTTTTAAAGTAGCAACACACTCAATTCTAGTTTCTTTTCTTTCAGTTTTTATCCGTATTCTAAAATTTCTAAGTTGAATTGAGTGTGTTGCTACTTTAAAAAAATAAGTGAACGAATGAATGAATGAAGTCTGTATAAAAACTGTAAATCGTATTTTCTTTTAGGTTGAATATGATAATTCAATAAATTTTATCCATTACTATATTATTATTATTTTATATTTCATACTATTTTTATGGTATCGATATAACTTAATTCCATTTTTTTTTCATTATTCTCTCACTACAACCACAGACAATGTCCTGAAACCCTGAAACTCTATATTGTCCATGAAACATTTTTAACAAAATATGGCGGCTGTCGCTGCAACAGCCGATATGACGATTCAAAAGAATTCACAAATATTAGTGCATGTTGAGGAAGCTTTGGCTGATTTAATAGTGGTTTCTTACATTGCAGAAAACAAGAAATTCCAAGGTGTACTGTTGGACTCGAACAAAGGGTTGGTATAGTGATTTTAACGTCATATTTGTGTATCGATTATTGTTAAATAAAAAGAAATATTTTGCTTATTTACTCATTATATTACAGTAATTTGCCTTTTGGAGTATACAGTCTGAACCCAGCGTTTTCCAAATCTACAAATTCCACCGATGATAAGCTACATTCCGCTAGTCAAAGATACACATACCAAGAGCCTCAGTATGCGACCGAAACCTCACCTAAGCCTAAAAAGAATGGGCCCAAGGGCAAACCGCAGCAAAAGCAAAAGATGACGGTGCGGTTGAGGCCCCGGAAGGTCTTGTGCTCCAATTGCAAGGGTATTTGTAATGAGAACAGTGAAAACGTGGACGTGTCGAAGAAACGGAAGCTCGACTCCGATGACGACATTATCCGCGATAACTTCGAGCCGTCAAATTCTAGGAAAAAGTACCTAGAAACTAACTCCCTCATACCAAGAATATCACGCCTACAACCGAGCGAGATAACAAGTGCTATGAAAGGATCCAAAAACTCTAATAAGACTAGCGAAAAAACGAATGTCAAGGTCGACAGTTCAACCTATAGTCCTACGAAGGAAATGGCTTTTGTTAGTGTCTCAAGTGACACTGAGAAAGATCCCAAGGATGATCCTTCGTTTACATCCATGTTTCAGAGTGCAAGAACACTCAAAATATGCTTTGGTGAGGGTGAAGGTACTGTGGTCAAAATACCACCAATTACAGGTGACTACAATGAGGATTCCGGGGTGTCATGTGACATGGCTAAACCTTCAAAACCGGACTTAAAAGCTGCCAAAAAAGCACTGAAGAAAGCTAAAAAACAAGCCAAGAAACATATAATAATCAAGCCAGTAGTGAGACATTCCCCTAAACATATCGGGGCACTGTCACCACGTAACAATGTGTCCAATAGTCCCCATCCTGCTGTGGACCCGCTAGAAAAGAAACAAAAGCACAAGGCAAAACATAAAAAGAAACACAAGTTCCCAAAGACCAGAGATGAAAATGTAACAGAAAGTGATTCTATCAATTATTTTAGCGATATAAAAGAGCACTGCCTAAAACAGAAGTTATCAATAAGTCTGAGACGGTTGAGTAGTAATTCTTATGAGAGACGGAATGAGCAGGATATTGCCGAGAGTGGTTCAGATGAATGGGAGAGTGATTTGGTGCCGAATTTTCCTGCCACAGAGATGGAAGGGGCTGGGGCGAGATTGGTGGGCATAGCGCCTGGTGACATTGTTTGGGGTAAAGTTGTAGGCTTTCCTTGGTGGCCTGGTAGAGTGCTGAGTGTGACGCCAACATCTAGAGCCCATGTTGCATGGTTCGCTTCTACAACATCATCTTTAATGCCATGTGACAGTCTAAGTCCATTTTTGGAGGATTTCAAGGTATATTTGTTCATTCACTTTAACAACGCAAACACATTACGCTTAACAAACTCCTACTCTTTCTTCTCATTCTAGTTAATAGCTTTCTTATATACCACCACCACCACCACCACATCAGCCAAAGGACGTCCACTGCTGGACATAGGCCTCCCCCAAATTCACAGGGGGTATATGCCATAATTGCCACGCTTGGCATGTGGGTTGGCAATCACAGTGTCTCCACCGCACTCCAGGGATGCTGCTGCCCATCCCCCGGTGGTCTTGGTCGTAGTTTAAGGACATACCCGGGTTCTTATATACAGCCGCCTTATATTCATTGGCCATTTGTGCTTTTAACGTATGCATTACAATTTGTTTGTTCTATTAAATGGTTATGCCTAAACCTATTATGATTCATCCAATTATGCAATATGCAATTATTACTCACCAGTAGTAATAGCATACCCAGAGTTTGTTGTAAGCATTCCATTGTAGTTACAAGTAACTTGAGATTATTTTTTATTTATTTATTTGATAAGGAGAACTGAGATCCAATTAGTATTATTTATTTAGGTATACAATTGAAAATAGAGATTTGGTCCTCTCACCAGGGTAAATAGGGTAGGGACAGTGCGGCCGTTAGGAGCAGTTGTGACGTCATCGGTAATAAGTAGTCGTTCGGACGCAGGGTTGTACAAAACGTCTTTCTTTGTTTTGACATGTGATTAGCATCATTCCTATATTATTCGTTTGAATAGATAGATAAAAATGCGTGTCTAAGTAAATTAATGAAAAAAAACCGGCAAAGTGCGAGTCGGTCTCGCGCACCGAGTGTTCCGTACAAGTAAAAAAAAACTGATTTATTAATGTACTGGTATTTTCTGGTCAAATATACGTAATTATAAACAAATCACTAAATTTCTAGTTGATATGTCAACGGGAATTCAAAAAAATCTTCGGAAAAAAATGTTTGACAGACGGACACGCAAGTGACAGCAATAGGGCTCCAATTCCTCCACATCCCAAACATTCATGATCTAAGTAAGTACATATATTCTATTCAAGAAAGAGTTGTTTAATTTTCTAGTTAAGAAATCATATTATTCCATAAAATAGTATTTAAATGATTACGACATAAAATAATGAACTACTTTATTACGAACTTCATTATTAAGTATATATTTTTCATTATGAAAAATATTATTATCATTTATTTCTCTTTTAAAAATAAGTACTAAGTGTTTTAGGTATTCAAGGTACAACGTGCTCTTACTTGATCCGTTCCTATGTAATTCATACCTAATATTACACACTATTATAAATAGACTCAAGTGGTCGGCAATATTTATGAATTGAAACATCCATAAACATAACAATGACGGTCGTAACTTGACTTAATTTGTCGCGCGAAGTAATTGCCGGCCTGACTTTACGTTAAACGTGTTGCCGCGACGGCGAGGCGGCCCCGACTTAGAACGGCGGAGACCGGCCGACACGTCAATCATTTAGCGCGTAGCACAAGCGGCCGCGCACACATCGCCGCGTCTATGTGTGCGTGAGCCGCGGATGTACCTTTTGTATGGAGTGTCCTTACCCGGTATACCCTGCTCTCACTGAGATTCCACATCAGAGGACAATCTATTTACTATCATATTTAGGATTTTATCATAAAACCTGTTTGTTCATTGTTTTCCTCCATTTGTGTTAGGGATGATATGTTGTTCTCAATCCTTTAATCACCATCGGCTGATTTATCAGACACTGTGTCAATGCAAATTACACCTTGATTTAATGACAAAAGCTTAAAATTACAGGATACATTTTGGAAATTTGGTGGTTAAAGTTTTAATAATATAGACAACATTTAGTTGAAGATAACTTAACTGAGACATAGAAAATCTTTTTCTTTGCATTATTGAGCCTTATCCTTGTTACACTATGTTATATAACATTTATAACAGCCTGGAAAATTTTCCTAAGAAACACAGTCACTGTTTTTATTCAACAACAGGAATAAATTGATAACTCAGATAATAGACTTAACCACAAATTACGCATAAACATATGTTGTTTGGTAGATATGTAATGTTTGCGACCAGAGGCAGCGTTAAGCGTGGACATCGTGGACCGCCGCCTACGGCCTCACGGTCCAGAGGGCCTACTACAAACTTCGAAAATCGAACTTCATTTCGTGCTGTCCGTTTCATTCTCGTGTTATACATTATATGACGGAAAGAGACAGAAAGCCTCGCGCCTCTTAGGTTTAGACACTAGTTAAAAACCGTGAACACTCTGAAAAATTTGAAGTGAGAAGAGGGCCTACCAAAATGTTTCTTGCCCACATAATTATTATTATATATATTTTTTTAAATATTGGGGACAATCTTACACAAATCGACCTAGTCCCAAACTAAGCAAAGCTTGTACCATGGGTACTAGACGATGATATACTTATATAGATAAATATATAGAGAACATCCAAGACCCAAGAACAAAATCCGTACTAAATGCACAAATAATGCCCTGGCCGGGATTCGAACCCGGGACCTCTAGCTTCGGAGGCAGTGTCACACCAACTAGGCTAAACAGGTCGTCAAAAAATGTAGGTCTTGCTCCGCCACTGTTTGCGCCTTGTCTTATGTCATTGCAATAATTATAGGATGTGACATTCACTGTCAAATAAATTCTTTTCAGATGCGCTTCAACAAAAAGAAGAGGGGCGCATACAAGGAGGCTGTGAAAATGGCTACAATAGAAGCAAAAATGAATGAATCTCTCACACAAGACCCATTAGCGAGCCCTACGCAGTCCAACCTAGTCCAGTCACCACGGCCTATAGATGTTTTCTCATAATTGTGATGGTATGTACTGCCAAAATTCATTGTATGTGATATTTTTATTGTACTGCACAAAGATCGGTTTACAGTGGAATTGTAATTACTATTCATTGATTATGAAGCTTTATAAGGTTTGTTTTTTTTAATTTTTGGTTCTATTCTTCTAAACGGTAAATGGTATTCGTTTGTGTATTTCCCGCTCTGTCACGCTTACAAAATCGAGCGACAGAGAGCGAGATACACAAACGAACTTTGATTTGGGTTTGCGGTAGGCCCTCTGCGCAATATAGTACATTTTCGGGTGTAATCTGAGGTGAGAGAGTGGGACGAGCGTATCCATGGTAACGGGGTGTGTGAGGCGCATGCTATCTGACCATGCCTCGTGAACCTGTTCGATTGACGCCATGTTGGTTCTACTTTCGTTCTATTTTACTGAAGAATCTGGAAAAAGAGCTAGCTTATTTCTTTCAATGTTACATTACCTATCGTGCAATACCTACTGTGCTTCTCAATGGGAGGAGGAAAATAACATTATACCATTTATACCCATTGACGAGCTCCACAGTTATTTCGTCCCCAATAGTTACCTATTCATGTTTAGCTATTGCTTCGGTTTACCACAAATGTATATTTAACATTGTTTCTCATGTGACATACTTTCAAGTTTGCTAGAATTTGATTGACCTGAAATATTTAGCAGTAATATTTGTTAGTCAGACTCAATACTGTAATTTTAAAATGTTTATTTTATCTGAGTATCATTGACATTGTATTCATACAATGGTACTGTGGGAGAAATGAAACCTAACCTAAATACACAGATTATGCTAATTCATTGCGTTTTTTGAAATTATGTGTTATCAGTGTAATCATGTAAGAACACAAAGTACAGAATCACGATTTATAAGCAACAAATTTTATGAAAATTAATGACTGGGCAGTAAAAGTCACACCAGGATAAACCCCAACTTTGAGAAAATTTGAGGTTATAATGAGCATTTACAACTGTCTCTTGGTTATATCTTTATTATTTTTACATTATCATTGTTTAAAAATGTCTTATTATTGTTTATCATTGGTTTATGTTACAAATAGTTGAAAAGCCAAGAGATCTCACAAGTTAAAAGCAATCTTAATTGTTATTTAATTATTAGTCAACAAATTTTTATAGGTCTTCATAGTTATCTATTGTTTTACATTTATGATGCTTACTGGAACTTTATTACTTGTTTATTCCATTTTAACCTTTTTATTTGTAGAATAAACTTTAATTTAATTAGGTTTTAAGTAGTGATGTATTGCTGTAAAGGCTCTTTACTTTTAGACTGTAATTTTGTGTCGTTCAGTTCATTGTAGGTGTTAGGTAAACACTGAAATATTGTGCATAATTTTAACCTTTTGACCATTTTTTTATATTAATCTTAGTTAGACTGTTATGTGTTACTACCTGTATTTAGTATTAAGGAAGTAAATTAGCCAAGTAATTAAGATGCTGGCGTTTATCACGTTTATTTTCTTGCTCTTGCAGAAAGATAGATTCTTTATCTAGGGCAATAAACAAGACCATCACACTTGTACAGGTTAAAAGGTTAAATTTATGATATTCATCACAAATTCCAATTTACAAGGGTGTGTGCATTTAGGTACGAATTGAAGGCACTGTGATTCATCTTTAAATAAGTAATAAATGTGTAACTATTTTACTAAATAACATAGTATTTTTGTTTAAACTTTAACATAAGCAAATTCTAACTTGTATGAAAAGGAAATTCAGCCAAAGAATGTTGAAAGGTCACGGACGTCTTTTTAAATAAGTGTAATGCTTATTTGTGCAAATCTTATGTAAATTCTCTATATTTTAACAATAGGTATGCAGTTTCTACATTAGACTACTCCAGACAATGTGTTTTCGCTTTCTATACTCAATTCGCAGTTAAGAATTGTCAAAAATGCAGAGTGGTTAAATAAACTAAAATATACAAGTCAGTGAAATCTGTGCATCACAATTTGTCTTCACTTTCCAAGTTTTCACACACGCGAGTAGAGATTTTGGGGCAGCACAACTGCCAAGTCTGCTAAGGGTGGTATTCCACATATCCAATATCTTGGACCAATGTGCATTTGATCGAAGGATTGGGCTAAGTGGAATGGGCCTCCGTCAAGGAAATTAATTAAACAATGGTGATCGCGATTGGTTCCCGTTTTGAAATGAATCACTAAAGCGTAACTGTTTTGAATATGTATTTTGTTCATTATTTTTGATAAACGCGACTTAATCGCGTACGACTGGAATTTATTCACATTTTTTAGGTTAGCCCGACGTTTTGAATGTATTACAATATCCATGGTCACGAGCAGACAGTGTGAGCGGGTATCAATATCTACCCGCACGGGTTTTTCGAACACCTCAAAGAAACGAGCGAACATAGGGTAAACCTAAAAAATGGTGAATAAATTTCGGATGTACTTATTTTGTTTTTTGTAAAGCCTCTAGATTGGTGGGGCCTGGAAAAGGGTTGGAAAGGGCGTCGCCAGCTGGTCGCCAGCTTATGACCTGGGGGAGCAGCATTTTGAGATTTTGGAGTCTAGTGAGGGGCAGCTGCCACCCTCTAGTACAGGAACTTGAGTAAATAAATACATATTATACTGCCAATTTATATAGATTATGGGCATTATGGCGTACCTTTAAAATAATAAGCCTGCTGTGATAACCATGGAGAGGTCTCTGAACTCTGGGGCCTCTTTGTCGCACTTGCATATTCGAGCGGCAAAGAAGGAGATATTCGAACTTCATTTGTTTATGTTTCGCGGTAGCAGCTCTGAGAGCCTACCGCGAACCGAAAGCGAAATATCTCCCTCTCTGTGAGTCGAATACGCAAGTGCAACCGAGAGGCAGGTATTTCGTTTTCGGTTCGCGGCAGGCCCTCTGATCCCTTTATATCGTATGACACAAAACTGCTTAATATATCGGCGCCATCTATTAGGAGCTTTTTTTGTGTTCATTGTGCTACAAAGGACCTTTCCTGTGAAACTAGCTACAGCAGGCTCATTATTTTAGGTACGCCACAATTTATAGACATTGGTAGTCTATATAATTTATTAGTCTCTGGTTAAAAGTCACCGAGGTTCTGGAAGTTTCTCTGCTAGTGTAGATCCTGCTTTAGTCAGTTAAGATGTATCAATTTTACAGGAATTTTTAATGTTAATGCTGGGTTTTCTGTTGAAATACAAAATGTGTTCATATAGGAAGGACTTAGTATAAGATGTAGATAGTTTTATATGGTTGATGCGTTCGCGGTTTTGTAGAATCACTTTAATATATGTAGCATCATTAGCATTAAATATAGGGCGAACAGCTCAAAAAGATTAAAACACCACTGAAAGATACGAACAAGTGTAGTGTATGTGATTTCGATCATGTTACTGTAAAGGACACAAGCGCGTTGCTGACTCTTTATTGATTTGAAGAAGATGTGTGAATGTGATGATATACATGTTGGAGATAAATGCAGGTACCTTGCTCTCACAATTGCATTGTCGACCCTTTTAATGTATATGAGGACTCTTTTTGAGAAAAATGCATGGGTACATACAGTTTGAGTTGTGAGTTGATATGTGCGTAAATTAAACTTGATGAAGCATACCAGTTTTACTTAAAAACTACCTACCATATTATGTGAGTGCATTGATCTTTTTGCGTTCTTCGTTTCCATATTTATATTTGCTGCTTAAAACCACATTTTGATATCTACAAAATGAACTTAAGGCGTGGTAGGCCCTGGTCGATTATTGTTTTTTTTATTATTATTCCATTTCCTATAGAGAACTTCAACTAGCATCACAGTAGTTTACAAACTGTTTGAGCGTTTCCAAAGGTTCAAAACTATTTGAGCAACCTCATACCCTTAACAACAAAGGAGGTTCACATATTTACGGGGGGTTACTTTTTTTTTAATGTTCGCTATTGTGTTGGTTTTTAACTTGTAGCAATAAAACATTTTTTTTTTATATTTTTGATCACCTTGTCCGTGCACATATTTTGGAATGCTATTGTACAGTCAACCAATTTGGTTTCAGGGCCACTACGTACCTTGTCACAGTGACAATAATAAGAGTTCTCTAGCAGTGACAAGGTACGAAGTGGCCCAGAAATCACATTCGTAGACCGTGCATAAAATTAGCGCCATAGAAAATCTAATTTAAAAATCCACAAATCGGCCTGGCCCTATCTATCGCCTTAGGAATCTTATTATTAACAATGTATGTAAGTAGTCTTGATATACAGTTTGTAACAAAAATGCCGTGGATCCGTTAAAGGCGTTAATTGATATTGCATTCTGAAAAAATATAAACATTTTGACAAAAAAAAACCTAATATCTAGTCAGAATGCGATACCAATTAACGAGTTAAGGATGATTCACTGTAGACCGTTCCGTGTCCGGGCCGGCCCGTTTTCTATGACAGCAAACGCAACGGCCGGCGTATTTCTCTAGAAGAAAACGGGCCGGGCCGGACATGCATCTTTGTCACACCCTGTATTGGTGTCAATTGCAAGGAAAAAGAGAAATTTGTGACCCACTTAAGGTTGACAGGCCTGTCATACTGTATTGACATTGCGAAATAGGCAATTGGGTCACAAATAAAAGAGCACGATCGTACCTTTTGTTTGAAAATGATATACATTGGCAACTCATTTGTATTTAAATATTTTTACTACAAATTTCCTACACAATACAGGGTGAAATGCAATTCGTAATACAGAATAAAATATCCGCCTGACGCCTGGGTATCAAAATGATCTTCAATTGGCGGACCTAACTGTATGAAATAGGTAGCTGTGTTTATTTTTGACACGGATGCAGTTGGTCCCATCCCATAGGGAGTTAAGAATAATCGGTAAATTAAACCTAATTTTATTGTGTCACGAATCGGATTTCACCTGTACTTTTGGTGCATACCTACAGTAAAACCACAAAGAATTCAGTAAATTAGGCAGTGTAAGCTTAGACCTATTCAATAATTGTTTTGAAACTGTAAGATATTTTTATGCGTAGGTACATCATACAGTGTCGGTGTTCATTCACTCATTTAAGATATTCCAAACTAATTGAAAAATAAATAATTCTCGTATAACGATGAGTGTTTTTATTTATATATTTTTTTAGTTCAGTACCTAAATAGGGAAAAACGGAAACCGTGTGTCACAGGATCACCCGTGTGTCTGTCTGACACTGACCCGAGTTGCATGCGCATTGTCGTCGCGATTTTGAGGCAGACACATTTTTGGGAGCTTTTTTTTTTTTTTTTTTTTATTGTAATGGGAAACAAACAGCATACATTACACAAATGTATAGGAAAACAACTTAGTTTATACATAGGCCAAAACAGTTTCCACCAAGAGTTATAACATTTTTGCTCTGAGTACAAACGATGCAGCAAACACAAATAACAAAACCTTTGACATTTTGTTAAAATCGAAAAAGAATTAAAAAATAAATATATATATATATATATATATATATATAATGTGGAGAAAAGAAAAAAGAACAAAAGTTAATTACAATTACTTAGAGTACACTAGCGCATTTTCCAGTTTAAATATTTTACAAACATTTAATATGAGTAGACTTATGTTTTAATTAACAATTACTTTCATTTCAGAAACAAACTTGTTATGGTTTAATTGGAACATATCTAAATGTGAATACTTTTTATTATAAATATTGCATGCTCTTGCTAAATATTTATTCTTAACGTATCTTTTACGACTAAATGGAATGGAAAATAAATCAGTAGAACGAGTCCGGAAGCTAGGACAACGGAACGACACTTTATCTACAAGATATTGGGAATCGACTAAATTATTTACCAATTTGAATAAAAACGTAACATCCCTTTTTTCTCTTCGCACCTGAAGACTTTCGATATTGTCACAGACAAAGGAATTGAATTTATATTTAAGGTGTTTAAGGAACTTTTTTTGTATACGCTCTAATGAATTTACATGTACTGAATAAAGTGGACTCCATACAGTGGATGCATATTCTAAATGTGACCTAACAAATGCATTATAAAGAAGCAACAATGTGTTGGGATTTTTTAAATCTTTACTTTGACGAAGAATAAATCCAAGCATTCTATAAGCTTTAGATGTAATTTTATCAATGTGAGATGTTAACTGAATTTCACTATCAATATATACTCCTAGATCCTTAACCTCATATACTCTCTTAAGGGTTTGGCTACCTAATATGTAATTAAAATATATAGGTTGTTGTTTCCGCGTGAAGGTGATTACGGAACATTTTTCTGTATTCAAGTAAAGTTTATTATTAAGACAATAGGTATCTAGCCTATTCAGATCCTCCTGTAATTTGATACAGTCGCCTTCAGATTTAACAACAGTAAAAATCTTAGTATCATCCGCGTATAGCAGGATGTTAGAGTGTGAAAAACAGGTGATGACATCATTAATATACATATTGAACAATAATGGCCCCAAATGAGAACCCTGGGGGACCCCTGACGTGATCGGGACGAAAGAAGATGTAAAACCTTTAACTGTCACAGCTTGAGTCCTATCCCGTAAATAAGAAGTAAGCCAGCGTAGCAGATCGCCGTGAATGCCAAGATGTTCTACCTTTTTCAGCAACATGGAGTGAGAGATTTTGTCAAACGCCTTAGAATAATCAGTATAAATGGCATCAACTTGACAGTTTCCGTCCATTGCGCTCACGATACAATCAATAAATTCGCACAAGTTTGACTCAGTAGACCGCTTATTAATAAAACCATGCTGCTGAGTTAATAAAATTGGTCTAACTATTGGGAATAAAGTATCATAAATAATCTTTTCAAGTAATTTGGGAAGTACCGATATTTTTGATATGCCACGATAATTTTCAATATCTTGTTTTTTGCCTTTTTTAAATATAGGTACTACAATTGATTGTTTCCAAACTTTGGGAAGCAATCCTGATTTTAAAGAACAGTTAAATAATAGAAATACCGGCAATGCTAAGGTACTACTGCAACGCTTTAGGAATATAGGATGTATGCCATCAGGGCCACTCCCTTTCGATTCGTTTCGGGAACCTGTAGAGAAGCGAATCTGTAGAAAGCCAATCTCAAACGAATGTGCTAGAAATGGTTCGTATGAAAGCCGCTTAATAATGGTTGTTTTTTTAACTGGCATAAATGTTGCCATACCGAAAATATTACATCCTCTTATTGGTCGATAACTTAAAACGTTAATTCATTTTTAAATTCATCTGACAGTTGGTCTGGTCTATGTCTGACAGCTTTGACGTAAGGCATTTGTTATTATTTCCATTTAAGTGTTATTTATGCTGTTTCAATGTTAAGGGCGGTATAACGTGTAATATTTGCAATGGTTTAAGTGTATTCCGACATGAGACGCACTTATAGATCAAAGAAAGATACAGGGGGTGGTTTAGATCACAAAGATGTGTTACTTACACTCGACGAGAGAAGTTCGACTTTTGATGGATTTTACATTCAGAAATTGAAGCAAACTAAGCGGGAACTGTCTTGTATGGGTGCCTCCAGCCAGTATGTCACGGCCCCTAATAAAGTACGTAAGAAAAAGTTTGTAAAAAGGATAGTAAAAGAGGTTGAAAATGTTCCTCGTGAGTCAATTTCCCAATCTACGTATTTGACGCCGGATAAGTCTATAAGAGTGAATAAGGGTCAAGATTTGTTCGATCAGCTGCTAAATAAGTCTTCGCCTCGGCAACTTGAGCCTAAGTTAAAAGAGGAAGATCTGTTTGACAAAGTACGGACTGTGAGGTAGGCAAAGCATCATTACTCATTATTTTTTATTTTAAAAGATTTCTTGGAATATCGCATGTATATTTAATATGTGGTTTTACATAATAAATCCTTTTTAAAGTAAAATTATAAAGGCATTTAGTAAATTTGTAACATTCAGTTATAAAAACTTGCACAGTAAACTTAATTTTCAGTATGAAATTGCCTGTTTGTGGTTATAATGTATGTAAATGACTGTTATCAACTGAAATAATATTGAAATTGGTTCCCAGACTGTTCAATCCAGTTAAAATTATCATAAAAAATATACTCTGGGTGTTTTGATAGTTAATCTTTGTACTTACATAATTGGTTGCAATGAAGTTGTATTTCCATATTTTAGACCAGCTAAAACTTATGGCACAAGGAAGTCTCGAAAAGTGAAGAAATATAACTATTCCAGTAGTGAAAGTGGTAAGCTATATTCAAGTATTTCATTCTCAAAAAAAAGTATATTGGTATTATCTGAAAAATCGCAGACTCTCCTGTAATTATTATTTACACACACATCCAAAGACTAAAAGTGATGAACATAGAACTAAATGTCTTGTTCATTGTTATTATTTAATAATTTTGGGGGGCAAATCTTACACAAATCAACCTAGTCCCAAACTAAGCAAAGCTTGTTCTATGGGTACCAGACAATGATATACTTATACCTCTATAGATAAATATTTACTTAAATACATAGAAAATATCCAAGACTCTGGAACAAATATTCGTGGTCACCACACAAATCGGGGGTTGCATGGTCAAACCCGATAAGTTGCGTAAAATATTTTTTGAAAATAGAACTATATGTTAGGGATATAGAGTTTTTATTTCAAAAAGCAATTATTTCGATTTATGGGGTTTGACCACGCAACCCTCGAAATAATGCCCTCACCAGGATTCGAACCCAGGACCTCTGGCTTCATAGGCAGGGTCGCTACCAACTAAGCCAAAGTGGTCATCAATTATAGCTGTTGCTTGTGGAAAATTGTGTGTGTATGTAATAAAGTGCATAATAAATAAATATTTAATCAAAAAACTGAGAGTTACAGTTAATGTAATATAGCTAGCTGAAAAAAATTTTTTTTTCAGAGAGTGATAAAGAAAATGAAACCAGTAATATATCAACAAATGATACTGATATTCGGGCACACAAATTAATAGTGGAAAAGGATGGGCCTAGAAGCCCTAAATATCAAGATGAGTCTATTAACAAAATAGTCCAAAACTTATCTATATTTAATAATATCAATAACTCGAATGACAGCTCTGGCAGTCCAGTGATTTCATTCAGTAAAAATATAAATAGGAAAAGAACTAAGACAGCTGCTCAGCAGTTACAGTCAACAGTCTTAGAAAAGTCTGTGCTATGTAGTACACCATTTAAAAATATTAGAACAGCCACATCAATTTACAAGTTATCACCAATTTCTAGAATTAATGGTGATGCTAGTCCAAATTATGTGACTATTGTTGAGGAAAATGAAAAGGGTATTATAGATGATCTAAAGTCACCTTTACTTAAGAAACTCACACACAATGTATTTAATGTAGATAAAAGTGATATATCAGATATAAGTGTAATAGAAAACAACAAGACTGAACCAGAACATAATGATTCAAAAGAACTAAATGTAAAATATGGTGAATGCGGGAATGGATCTAGGGAAGCTGAGAACTTAGATTGTGTATCTGTTCTTAGTGATAGTTTTAGTAAATCTGATATACATATTTCTTTAGGAGGCTCAAAACCCAGTGAAGTATTTTTAGGATTTACTGCTTTAGATAATGTTGATGATGAAATAAAACAAATTTGTGAGATAATTGATGTTAGCAGAATAGATAATAATGAGTCCATGAATGTTGAACCAAGTAATTCTTTGAATTGTTCAGAATTGGAGTTATCACTAGGAGGATCAAAGCCTAGTGAACCATCTTTTGCCTTTGCTGTTGAAGATGAACAAAATGACGATCAAGCTAATTACAGCCACACGTCACAAAAATCAATGGAAACAGATAAAAGTAAATGTGATACATCTCTAGATTCTCAAAATGGAGCATCTTTCTATGATACCTGTAGTAGTGTAAATGACGATTCGAAGTTGTCATATGAACTAGTCAAAGAACCTGTTATTGATATAACAAGAATGGATGATGTAGTTTTCAATGAGTATTATAACAAAATAACTTCAAATGCATCAGAGCACTCCAGTGATGAAGAGAATGATGAACATAGTCAATCTAGTAGTAGTCAGGAAAATAATTTATCAAATAGTCAGCATGATGATCTGCACTTACACTCAAATTATGAAGTTGATTCAGATGACCTTTCCAATCCTGATCAACATTTGGGAACAAACCCTGATAAATCGAAATCCGAGGTTGATGATGTCAGTGTTTCACCACAAGAAAGTGAATGTGAATCAGATATGTCTATGCTTGATGATTTAGAATCTACTAGCAATGATGATGAAGTAAGATGCTTTGTTAGTACTAGAAGAAAAGTAACATTTAAAAGTAATTCAAACAAATCAAGCTCAATTGATTCTAATAGCATTAGTAGTGAATGTAATATGACTGTGCTTAGTAATAAAGTAATTGAAAATAGCCCCAACAATTATACAAAGGCTGATAACAATAAGCTAATACCATCAACTGAAGAATGTATTCATAAAGGAGTTAATGATGATCAAAATAACTTGCATGAAAATGAAATTGATTTATTTTCTGAAGAAATAGAAGAAATTAAAAATTTGAACACTAGAGATTCTTTTGTCACTACCAGAAAGTCTTCAAGGAAATGGAGTATCAAACCCAACAGTCCAGACCCTTCTATGGAAAAGCCAGCCATAGTTCTACAACCTGGCAAAAAATGGGAAAGATCTCTAAGCATTTACAGGAGAATGACTATGATGAACGATCATTTTGATAAATCAGTCTTAGATGATGAACCACTTAATTGCAAAGGACGAAAATACAGGCAGAGTGTTATTAGTACGATGGAAATGCAAGAAGGTAATGACTGTTATATTTTTTATTTTTAAAATGCCAACTGACATATTAAACAAAAAAGTTCTTCATTCAATATCATCTTGACACATCCAACCAAAGTTTCAGTGTAATGTCAGGTTGGTATTTTTATGAGATTTAGATATGTAATTAAATTGGTTTTTATTGGCTTTATTTTTTAGGTTCCCTACACAATGAATCAATCAGTAGTCGCCGAAGTACTTTTGTGGCAAAGCCTTGCAGATCTACCATAGTGATTATAAAAGTAAGTCATTATTGTTTCAAAACTTAGAATTAATGTATTATGAGAGCCTAATTGCACGAGTCACTGAGACTTCTTTTTATTATTCATACATAAATGTAGTTTCTCCAGATATTCACAGCTTATTTAAGGCATCAAGTGTACCAAATTTGGGTGGGGACCTTTTGGACGATTGTTAAGGTATTTAATTCGTCTATAATTGAATTGATTCCGTTGTGACATGAAAGTTACCCTTACAAATTGTATCAAATTGTCGTGTCACAAAGGAAACAATCAAATTGTAATTAAAACGAATAAAATTAAATAAATATTGGGAGACAATCTTACACAAATCGGCTTAGTCCCAAACTAAGCAAAGCTATGGGTACTAGACGACGATATACATACTTATATCGATAAATACATAGACAACATCCAAGACCCAAGAACAAAATCCGTGCTAAATGCACAAATAATGCCCTGGCCAGGAACCTTCGATTTGAACCCAGAACCTGTAGCTTCGGAGGCAGTGTCACTACCAACTAGGCTAAACAGACCGACTAATTGAATTATATTTATATTTTATTAATAAATATTTGAATTAAATGCCTTTACGATGGTGGGAATTTGGTCCTCGCCCATATTTTTGTTAAAGATGACTAGACACTTATTTGTAAACCTAAAGGTTCAACATACATCATCTTCTGCATTATTGTTTCAGGAACCAAACAATTCCCGCACAAGTGTATGTAACAATACAGTATATGATGACCTGAGAGGTAATTTTATATTTCCTACTCAAATTAAAAACATAGTAAAACACCAAACGTGAAAAATAGATTTATAGCTATCGGTACAAACGCCTTGATTTTTAATATTTTAGTATGGCAATATTGGCGCGGCGCCATTGGCCCGCATCACCCGTCCCGCTTCCGCTCCCTTTCCCAACCGCCTTGGTCCCCCCGAGCCCCCGGCCGAGCCTTCACTGTTCACTTCGCTTCACCTCACAAAACGGCATCGTCGCGGACGGAAGACGCTAGTCTTTGTCCACACGTTTTCAGTTTTTTTTATTTTAACTTGCGCAATTTCTACGTTTTGTAGTGCGATAATCTCTATTCTCGTAATAGTGATTAATAAACTTTGACAAGTGCAAATCGTGGTTGTTGTACATAACCAATTGACTTTGACTGCCATTCATTATCCCTAACGGGATAAAAGCTTGGTTCTGCGCCTTTGTTCGCTAAAAAGTGTCTAAAGCCAAGTGCATGCATCTTTACCTGCAAGACTCAGGTTGGTATTATGATATACAATAAGAGAAAATAAAATGTTGCTCAGTGGCGTGTTCTGGTTTCTACGTAATACGATTACGCATAGGGAAAGTCCGTCTTACGTACTTCCTTGTGTGTCACGCGTGCGACCTTAAACAAATGCCCATGTTTTTAGGTTTCCTCAGCGACGATTGTGATGATACCATTGTCGAGCTCTCGAAACTGTCGATCGTCGACTCTGAGCTCGAAGTCACTGTGGTAGATAAGCTACATGAAGATCGCTCGACAACAGCGAGGGATTACGTTCTGAGGCGCTGCAACCAAACGGAGGCGATTCTGTTTGATGAATGCTATCCAGATACGTAAGTACTGTTCTAATTTCAAACTAAACACCGTTATTTACGTGTTTTCATTTCTTTTACCTATATTGTAAATTCGCAGTGTGTGTTACTTTCTCCTTTTCACTTGGCCGTGTAATGATGGTTGATTATTTTGCGATATGACGTTATAAAGATCTGTGTGGTGTAAACATACTTTCATAAAATCTTGAGGTTATTGGACAACCTTAACTGACCTTTATACGCAAGTATAATGTGGCTGCCTGGCCCACTTGGTGATAGGAAATTATTGATATAATTCTGTTGCTACTATACTACAAATCACATTAATCTTCCGTCTCTGTTAAATTCAATACCTCTGACACACAGGCATGTTTACGAGTTTCAAGCATACACAGATTTGGGTTAGTAAATATACATAGTACCTTATATAAATAATATCTTCTAAGCTGAAGTTTTCCTTAAGCAAATTAATGATGTATTAAATTCCAAAACATATTTTTTCCTGTGAACAACAAGGCTCCGGACTCTAAATAAATTGCTTTCACCACCACCACCATATCTGGCCAAGTATGTCCACTGCTGGGCATATGCCTCCCCCATTTCCATGGGGGGTAAATGCCATTATCACCACTCTTGGCATGCAGGTTGGGGATCGTAGTATCTCCACTGCACACCGCAATTGGTTCCATTGTCATCAATATAAGCCTTATACATAAACCTATTTTAATAATTTAAATATCCTTAATTTCCTTTGGTTGGTAGGAGGTGCCAATAAAAATTAAACTGCAAGCTTTCAAAACTTAGCTCGTAATTGTTTCCCTAGAAAGATTAAGCATCAAAACACTCATTGTGACGGAATTGAAACAATGAATTACACACTCACTGACATAACTGGTTGCTAATTTATGTATTTGGTTCAAACCAGACTGTTAATTGCTTGAACTCATTAGCTAATTACGTTTAGGCTCGCTATTGCAAAATTAGGTTGTAATGTTCCCACAGGACTATTAAGTAAACCAGTATGTTATAATGTGAGATTAATATGACATTAACATGTTCATTGTTCTCATACAAAATGTTTGGAGTTAACTGATAGTTCAGAATAGAATTGTAATGGCTAGTTTACACTTGGTTGTTAGACTAATTCAATCACAGACAGCTTACTTTGGTAGGGTAGTGTCAACCACTGAAATTATTGAATGTGATATACTTGTATAGTTGAATGTCCGAATTGAATCAGAGTAGTCTGTTCAAAAAGCGACTTTACTGTCCAAGCAAGAAGGTACAAACTTTAATGCCCTTTTAATTCATTTGAACTGTGTCTTTAGATCCAGATTACCTTCTTTTATAGAAGGTCGTATCTGACGTGATGTAGTGATACCTTTTTCCTACCACAATTGAAGTCCTTTACAAAGACGCCACATTGTTTATGTTAGATTGAGAGGGGGGGGATTTGACCATGACATTCCTAAACATTATTATTTCTGTTTCTCTAGTCCCTAATCAGGGTTAAGGGAAGTTTTCTTCGGTGCCCTTCGGCTGACAATAATTATAATCGTATGGCATTTATTCGAACCGTGAGATCTTCGAGAAGACAGTAGGTTTGCCAGTTTTGTTCCACTTTAAGCACCACCCAGGGTCAGGGTCACGGCCAGGGTAACGGTGGGTAACACCTACGGATGTGGTGCAACTTCGACCCCCCTTGTCAAGTGAGTGGGCAACTTGACTGTTAGAAGTTCTCAAGCCGCCCAAAGGCCTCTAACTTTTCTTAACGACTACTGTCACAGAAATCAACGGTTTAACGTGCCTTCCAAAGCACGGGAGCGCTCAGTTAGTAACCACTCAAAGTGGTCATCCATCCAAGAACTGACCCGGGCCCACTTCGCTCCTCTGCTGGCTGACACTTAAACATTCACATTCTGCATTTTGGCACCCCTAGGTAGCTGACGCCTAGCCGGCCACTTCTCACTTTACCCTAGAGTAGTGCCTCTGCCTAACTGGTATCTGGTATTCGCCGTAGGGCTGGCCCTGGTTAACTTATTTATTACTTCATCATCAAAAAAAAATTATAAAAGCATTAAAAATGTATTATTTGTCTTATTTTAATGTCTTGTGAGTGCTTGGTTACGGATATGAATTTTTCAATACACTAACCTAGTTTATTCAGCCTTGTATTGGATGACAATAAAAATGTTTGCATCTAAGTAGGTCAAAGTTGGCACTTATAATGGTTGCTTTGTGTTTCGTCTTTAATTGTGTTTTGTACACCCAAAAGGTACTTTTGGTGTATGGGGACCCTTTTATTAGTGTCTAACTAACAACACATATTAAGATACGGGGTAATATTTTGGGGAAGCTGCACAGATCGGGAAAATGTTTTAATAGGCCAAAAACGATGCATACGGGCTATGTTTGGCCTGAAACCATTAGATAGCAGTAAGCCATATTTCATAAAATATAAAATATTGACATTCCCTTCTATTTACATTTTTGAAGTAGCAGTATTTGTCCGCAGCAATCCTGATTTATTTGAACGGGCAAATAGCAAAAATAGTTCTTTAAGACCACGCGACAACAATAAATTAAGATACGGACTTACCAACACTGCCTTACTAAGGAAAAGTGCATTCGGTGTAGCTCCGAAAATTTATAATAAGATACCAAAAGCTATTAGAGACAGCACAATCAGAATCTTTAAGCGTGAATTGGTAACCTTGTTAGTAAGTAAATGTTATTACAGCTTAAATGAATTTTTAAATGATAGTAATTTATAAAACAGTTAATTAATTTAATATATTTATTATGACATGGATACCAATTATAGATTATTATTATTTTCAGAATGCGATATGAATGTAGATTTTATTAATTTTAGATTAGTACTTATATCTTTTATTATCAATTTATACATATTTTGACCCTTTGTTATAAATTTAATGTCGCATATATAAATCGAAATTTGTACGCCGAATGGCAAAACATGAAGGACTTATTTTATCAATGACAGCTTTATGTACTTTTACTCATGTTTTTACAAATAAATTATCTTTATCTAACACAGACTTGTATTTTCTGTGAAATGATTTATCTAGTTTTATTTAGGGTGATTGGCTTTTTTGTCTCTCGTCTCCTCAGTGACTTTAAATATTAGGTATAATTCCACTAACAATCCCTTTTTGCCATGTAATTCAGATTCTGATTGAGTTTTTCTAAGAATGTAAGAAGTGAGCAAATTAGCCTTTGTCTCCTCGCTTACGGGAGAACAAAAATAAAAAATACTACACATTAACTAGTTACATTCTTGCAGTTCTATACTTACAAATTGGTAATTGAGTTTACAAGTATATTGATTGTAGGTAATTCATGGCACCACGCCAGAGTAAGGTGAAAAAACTGAACAAACAGATATGAGTCAAAAACCTTCACAGTATCATCAGATACTTTGTTGTCTCTTTACTATATTTATTTAACATGTTTGCAATCATTAATGATGCTTACTGGGTTTTTACACAAGTTTTGCGTGTCACAAGATTTTCTTGTTATTATTCAGATTCATAAACCAGGGGACAAGAGTGACACAGTTTCTTAGAAAACTTGTTGCTAAGGAATGGATTTATAAATACTACGGGAAATTGGTGGTGCCTGAATTTAAACTCTATTAATTCCATTACTATAAATAGTGACTCAAGAGATTTGTCTGATAGTAACGCCATGTCAAATAGTGAAAAACAACAACAATAAACAATCTATTCCGGAGTATAACACATTTTATTTGATCATAAATCATTATGCATTATCATTTACATTTATACTTATACACTTATCTTCGATCTCATTGATTTGAAACGTCCATCCAAGCATAGCGAAATACCATCGCTTTGATTTATAGTGTGTTGAAAAATTATGCAAAGTGTTCGTTACTCGTTACGTTATCACCTGTTCCCGTTACCATTTTGAGGGGGCAGCCAACCATAGAGCACTTTTATTTCCATTGCACATCTCCACGCTTTTTGCCCCTGAACCGGAAGAGGGCGTATTATTTAAATGTGAATGGGTAATGCTAATGTCAGTTACAATGAAAAGAAATAAAAAAAATATGTAGGTATAGTATAAAAGTACTAGATATGAATGTTAGTAGTTATAGACTACTAACATTCATATTACCTACTAAACAAGCATGAAAGAGCACAAGTTTAAAAAAACGGCCAAGTGCGAGTCGGACTCGCGCACCGAGGGTTCCGTACAACTAAATGATCATAGGTCAGTGGGAAGTAAAAAAACTCTTCGGAACAAAATGTGTTACAGACGATAAACAGACCCGCGAGTGACAGTAATAGGGCTCCGTTTGGACCCTTCGGGTACGGAACCCTATTTTATAACCAAATGCAGTCCCAATATAACCCCATTTGCCTTTAAGTACTCTGAAGAATTACTGCCTCATTCTTCTCCTCTGCAGCCCTGAAATTGTTCTGGGTTGTTTGTATTTGAAGTTCTAAAGATTTCTGGTAGTTCTGTAAACCTAAACAACTGTACAACACATAAAGCATAATTTCCCTTCCAGGGCCCTTAAGAATTGCCACAAAATCGGCGAGGGTGTCTACGGCGAGGTTTTCCTGTGGCGAGCTCGCGATGGCCGGGCGCGTGTTATGAAGATAGTACCTGTAGCAGGCACGATTAAGGTCAATGGGGAAGACCAGAAGGACTTCCAGGAGATTATATCCGAGATTGTGATTGCTATGTAAGTATTTTGTATTTGTAAATCAGTTTCAATCCTGGACCATTCGTTATATCCAAGTTTTGTGATGCTACACCTGCCTGCTTACAGGGTTTCGCTGTTTCGCAGGAGTTTAATTTTTTTTTTTTTTAAATACGACTTGCACAACAAACTGGACTTAGATTAAACTTTAGTATGTGACCACCATATTAGCCTAGGGACGTCCACTGCTGGACATAGGCCTCCCCCAATTTCATGGGGGGTAAATGCCATAATCGCCACGCTTGGCATGAGCGTTGGCGATCGCAGTATCTCCACCGCACTCCAAGGATGCTGCTGCCCATCCTCCGGTGGTCTTAGTCGTAGTTTTAGGACATACCCGGATCCTTAAGTATCATCTTAACTTTGTGAAAATAAATAAAAAAACATGTTCAATGCTTCTGGGTTAGCCTTCTTTATAACTTATTCCAAATTTTTAATTGGTAGCATAAGTAGTTATCGACATATTTAGCAACGTGACAGGCAGACAAAGCAACACCTTAAGGATTCCTTTTTTACAATTTGGTATGGAACCCTAAAAAATATATATATTTTTTATCTTATGAACTTTGCTTTTGTTATTATAACTGAGTGAGATGTCTGGAGCGTTTTACTAGGGTACCATAACTGAAAGTAGGTTCTCATTTCTGAGTGATAAATATCGGCAAACAACGCAATATTTCGGCGTCCACGCGTTTCAAACGATTGCGTCAAAAGCGAAACTAAACGGTAGTGTACTCTCGACTAAGTATGCTTATGCCTTAAGCAACTTTAGTTTATAATAAAAGCCTTGGAAAATCGTATAACATCTAATTCAGATTACGTCTATTTTGGACCTTAAACTCCGTTAACTAGTTATTAACCCTTTGATACCCAAGGCCAGCTTTTTTGAGGGGATGACAAATGTGGCGGGCGGCGCCAGTTTGGGCGGAGATCTCCGGGCTTGGGTATCAAAGGGTTCAAATATCTTGGATCAAGTCTTATAAAAATCTGAAAAAATATTCTGTATTCTGATATTCTAAACAGTCTTCCAAACCAAGCGTTCCTCCATAAACCGAAGTCTAAATTCGTATTTCGTAGAATAAATGCCGAACGTGTCTTTCCAAGACCGGTGCTTATTCACTCGGCACGCGATCGAAATGACTCACGATGACAATGACGTTAGACCGACATGGCAGGTAAGGCACGGAGCATGTGATGTAATACAACAAATAAATAAGCTCCGAACATTATTTACGCCTGGTGTTGCTTGAAGCTATCCTTTCACTTGCAACTCTACACTTTGTAACATTGTATCAATTCGAACGATGCCCTTACTAGTCCAGTGGTTAGATCGGGCTTAAGTCGACGGTTCTTCTGTATTATTACTTTTCGCTTTTTTTCTCCGAATTGTCATTCATATTGGTATTGGTAGCTATCTATTTGTAAGCCAGAGTAAAATTAGCTTACTTTTTCATTAAGAGGGCGCAGTACGCTCGGTTCACCATACAAACGTATTTACCCTCTCATTTTAAAACGCCATGCTAGAATAACATGAAACTTTGTATACACAATGGGATCCGGCATATCTAGGTCGGGAATTAGTTTCTGTTGCTAGAAATTGTAAAAGAATAAAAATACAGTGGTTTTTTGAGCTTTTTATGGCTTGTATGAAAATCTTAATAATCGCTGTATTTTTTCTCCATTATAATTTCAAGCAACAGAAACTAATTTCCGACCTAGATATGCCGGATCCCATTGTGTATACAAAGTTTCATGTTATTCTAGCATGGCGTTTTAAAATGAGAGCGTAAATACGTTTGTATGGAGAACCGAGCGTACTGCGCACTCTTAAAAAGCTGCATGGCACTGAAAAGGGCCACAAAAGGCAGTTTTCGCTTATGTTCCAAAGCATTTTTGCTGCACTATTATGTGACGAATTTACGAATATAAAGTATCACCAACTCGAAACAAAATATGCCGTCGTCGAAAATCTTGTAAATCGATTTTCATTATATCTCCCATTAATACGTTACCTACATGGAAGTTTGTCGCCTTTATCTACTTCTTTTAAAAGTCGTTTTAAAGCTGCCGACAAAGTAACATTTTACATTAACGTTGTACATTTTTTTAAAGTCAAACTATTCACGTAAACGTAATAATACCCTAGATTTTTTACCACAAATAGATCTTGATACATTTCGGTTGCGTAACCAAGCGCTCAGAAATGTGCTTCGTAACCGTAATACACGCTTTGTCAGCTAGAACAAATCCGTGAAAGGGAGGAAGTGGAAGCTTCGCTGGCTAGCGTCAGACATTTGTTTCCACTCGGACCGCTGTCCATCCACTGTGTAATTTGTAGTTCGATTTCTATTCTGCATATTTTAGTCCGGTTCACAGGGAATCCTACTTATAGCTTGGTTCGCTTTCCTTTTGTGTACATAAACGATACATAAACCACGTACATACATTTTTGTCCGTTTTCATCTATTTTCGAGTTACATTTCGTGAACATAAAAGTAAAACTTTTTAGAGACTTTCTGAATTTAAGCGTTGTACAATCAGCATAGGTGCATGTAATATGCCTAATTTGAAGAATAAACTACTTTTACTTTTTTTTTAAATTTACAGCATCATTATAAGTAGCTACGCATTTGAAAAGTTCAAAGTCTTTATTATAAGGGAATTAGAGCTATTGATACCTTTTTGATGCTGACTGTACCTTTTTTATTTTGAGAAATTGGCATTGGGTAGATTTACTTTTTTCTTGTTATCATATGGCGTCAGCAAGAAGAACAGTTTTTTTTAAGTTGTTATAATATAAACTCTGTGAGAATAACTCGACAACTACTTTAATATATCACTTAATGATAGCAAAAACTTATATTTTGACCGAGGAGACACATCCATATAAATGACTAGAAAAGTTAATTGAACAAATGTGCGTTGTAAATAACTTATTATGTGGTCTCCAGTGTATAAACGAGCAGTACTATAAATGCATGTTTCTTTTGTTTAGGGAATTGAGTGCTCTACGCACTCCTATAGCAGAATTGGAACGACAATTTGATGAAGGGAAGAAGGACATTGACACTCTTGACTTGCACGCGATACAAAATGCTACAGATATTTTTAATGAGGTAAGAATTTACATTTCTTTTTCATTTTAGTAGCCATCAAATTAGTGACATACCGCCAGGCAGTTGCGTTTGATTTTGTTGCGGTAAAAAAGCATTTCTACTAATAATGTGATGATATTAGTTGTGGGAAATTAAGATTGGTGTCCCAGAAAGTGTGTAATGATTTCCAAGTGTATTTATGTCTTAATTCTTTGGCACACTTTGTATCCTCAATAAACGGTTTAGTGATCTGGTGTCACGTTATTTATTAGAGTGACTGATTTTAAACTAACTATATTATATTAACTTGCGTCTTACTTATTGGGATCGTCACTAAGACATTCAGTTATAAATAGTAAAATGATGATCATTTCTGATTCAGCAGCCATAGAACTTTTTTACCCGCCACACTCATAAGTGAACAAGGTTCAATTATTTCAGTACCACTGGACATCAGCCAACTAAAACAGGTGTATTTCCTACAATGGTTCGTCTCTTCCCAAAACTTTTGAGTGCTTTTACAATACTATTCACGCTGCGTTATTTTACCTGCCGTCCCTTTTTTTTTCTAATCTACCTGAGTTTTTTGTGGAAAGTTAATACCTACGCAGGTACCCGTACCCTTTCTAATTTTCGAGGGCAGTTATAATTTTTAAAGTGAGGTTTCATTTTCGTGGCAAGCGACTATACTTCTTTTGTGACTTGGTACAAAGTTTAGTATCAATAGCTTTGTATTCTACGGAGTATAATGTGCTCAGTCACGAACCCTCAAGAATAAATTAAGCAATAAATATATACATGGTTTTAAAATGGTTTTGCATGTTAATTGTTGGAATACTTCATTAACCTAATGGTTTGGATTGTAAGATTTGTAAGAGTCAGTTTCGACATTTTTATTAAGTAATGATCAGTGAAAATTTTACGTATTTACAGTACAGTATCATGTATGGCGTGTACAGACGCAATATGTAACTGCTAGGTTGACAGATAATCTTGTTAATTCTAAATAAAACAATCTATGGAACAACAAACATAGCTAAAAACCGTCTCGACAGACAAAACTTTCGATTAAATAAAACCGCATTCAAATCGGTATATCCGTTTGCGAGCCAACTTATAATATAACACCTCTCGTTTGCGACAGGGTTTAAAAACGTCGATCACTAAATATGTAGACATGAAATTTATTATGGGAGTAGGCCGCAAAGGCAGTTTTTCCCAAATGATTCTACCTTTATTCGTTATGTGGTATTTTATCCACTAAAAACTCCACGCCGATCGCCATCTGCGCTCTAATGCTCCAGGACTCCAAAATCTCAATACTGAATGGACTGGAACCCCATCGCGCTTTATTCCTTTTAGCTTATCATAACGTCACCTTTCTTTGGGGCGGTGCATTCGCAACCCGTAGCCCGTAGACCTATTCTTACCCAAGTCTACACGGTTGAAAATGATGGTGATGAATGATTGATCATTCTACCTGCACTTTCCAAAGTCTCTTTTCGCGAATTATAATCTCCAACATGTTAAATAAAGAAAGGGTGAAATAGGTAGCTAGCATTGCGCAATTATCGTAGTGAGACTGGTCGGTTGTTAGTTTCGTGACGACATACATCGGCCGATCAAATGATCAATAAGGTCATCCATACGCCCAAGGAACGTGTGTCGTAGTGGAAACTTCTTTTACGTCACTAGGCCTTAGTGGCAAATTATCGTCCAATATGTTCGCAGAAAATGGCATAACGTAAAACTTTGGATACACCTCGGGCGGTCATAAAGATTATATCATATAATCTTCATAAACTTTGACTTGGTCGACAAATACCTGTAAAACTCACTCATTTAGGCTCGGACCCCAAAATATCTAAGCGCCAATTCCTTTGGTAATTATTTGGTAACCTTTGCTATATATTATTTTTCATCAGCCCATGTTGTGTGTTGTGTTATATAAAGGATAACTAGGAATCGACAAGAAAGTAATGGAAATATCAACAACTAAACGGTAAAATAATGTTAGCAATGCTTCGTTTAGATATACAGTGCTTCTATTTTCGCAATGTCACTCGTTACCGTCTGCTGCAAGAGTGAGTGCGATAGCGATAGAAAGACGAGTACTATTAAGACGCTGGTTTTACTGTAGTCATATTTCTTGCCCTTTGCCCGCATTTTGTACGTAAATATTCAAAGCATTTCTTAAATGAATCACCTCATTCAGTAGATAGCGTTGTGTATTGGCAATTGGTAGCGAACTGGGGCAGGCTTATCAACACGAGACTGCTATCTCTGTTCCAACTCCTTATGATTTATGTCCTAAGGACTGCTCATTGGCCTACAAATTTTATTTAAATTTAAATTTTACAAAAAAACTAACCTTTAACTAAAATGCATCTCCGGTGTGTAATCGTAAACAGTGTTCGATAAAATATGAATGTATGGAAAATTTTACAAGTTGCTATGGGATGACAGCTGCCGGCGCCATATTTAAAGTTGATCGGTCTGTGATTGTATGTTGGTGTAACCCAGCCTTAGTCCGTGAAAGTCGTGACTACTGTGGGTGACGTGAATGTCAGCTAGTGATATAGCCAGAGCCTTATTGTGTGAAAGTCGGACTACTATGGGTGACTTGAATGTCAGCTAGTGATCTACCCAGAGCTTTATTCCGTGAAAGTCTGACTACTGTGGGTGACGTGAATGCCAGCTAGAGATCTAGCCACTCTAAATCCGACCAGAAGCGTGAGACCCTCTTATGCACCGCAGGCTTTGCGGAGTCACCTCGGTTCATTGAGGAAAACTATAAGTTTCCTTCCGTTATTAGGCGTGATTTACAGAAATTCGCATATTGAAACAATTTCTAAGAGAGGCAGTGTCTATTCTATAGGCAGACTATCAGCTCGTTAGTCCGATATTTGGCAAATTTGGGAAATCGCGAAGACTAGCACAGAATAGCGATGTGGTGAGGAGATCAAAAGTCCTTTGTTCAAAAGTCGCTCAGATTGATTCTTCTAATATTTTTCAGAATTATTCGTGTATAAAATGAAATGCTTCTATGAAATCAATTTGGTTCAAGTTCAATTTTGTTTCGTGCATGACAGCAATTAAGATGCTTAAGGCCGTGGTCTCCGTTGACGGCTCACATCTGCACTTGTCGGTATTTCGATCTATAGAAATGTAGCAGTACCTACTGACACAACTTGATGCTGTAAGTAGGCGTACGGTATCAACGGGAGACCTAAGACTAAGTCTTCATACCTATCGGTCCAATCATTTCCCCGTTATGCTTTTTGGCCGCCCATCTCCCTGTATCCGCGTCGGCAATGAGTAACGTATACTTATCGCAAGCGGATATAAATGATAAATACATATACCTTATTATACTTTATCATCAAAATGCCAACGCTAACAAAGCGTTTTCAAGTACGCGGTGATTAATCCGCCGTTACCGTGAACAGCTGTCGACGTCGTTTCGCGGAAAAACTGTTTCCGCATTAAACGACACCTTACCCAGCAAGTGCAACGACTTCACCGTATGGGGCCATCCATAATTAGTATTAGCATGTTGGAAACCTGTATAACAAGGTTTAGTTCGTCCTTAGCTAAAAAGCCGTGTGTGTTGAGATACTAGGTACTAATAGTATAAATGTACAGATGAAAAATCCATAAACTTGTATTTTATTTATTTACACAGCATTACAGTTGTAACTTAATTGTATATATATTTATGTTGATTGTATGAATTTCATTATGATTTGCATGCATTGTATTCTTCGTTACGATATTCCACGACCATGACTTAATAACCTGACCGACAGTTTAAAATATCATTACATTGTTGATATGACGGTTCGTACAATAATCCGAAAATAAGTGTTCTTTTCTATTACTCTTTCACCTCAGCTCTTCTGTACTCAATCGTATCGTAGATATCTATTCACGAGTCAATAATGTTATACGAACTCCTTTTGGCATTGCACGTTAGCCGAGATAAGATAAGATAAGATACTCAGACGGCCCTGATACGGGCTGTAACCCCGATTGCCATCTGCTGTTATCATCACGCGCTAACTAAATAGTTTGTATAAGATAACGTCTTCAATTAAAGACAAATTTTAGATAAGTTAATGCAACGAACATTGCGTCAATTACAGATAAAGAGAGAAAAGGGTTTTCCTGTCGAAATCTATAAAAATCAATCTCACGTGCCTTACTGACGTAATTATAAGAAGAAAAATCCGTTAGAACTAGAAGCCACCAATTTTGTGTCGAATTGCGTGAAGACGCTCTTGTAGTCTGCTCTGCATCTAGTTATTTTAATTTAATTGCAGAAAAAGCAACATCTGCTTTGTGCATATTTTTGCGAAGTGGCCTGTTATTTGAGGGTGACCAGCAATGGGCAATGAAATGTGGTGCTGGAGGACAATGTTAGGAATTCACTGGACTGAGCACCGGACCAACGAATCCATACTGGCTGAACTCAAAGGGGCGATGAGACTCACCACCATACGGAGAAGTTTCGAGTGCTTTGGTCACATTGCTGGAAGGAGAAGCTGCTACTGACTGGCAAAGTGTACGGCAAACGTCCCCGTGCCGTGGTAGGAGCCCAACACGTTGGTCTGACCAGATCCGTTCGACATTAAACACCACAGTCTGTGATGCCATTCATGCTGCCGAAGACAGGGCAAAGTGGCACGATATAGTCCGCGAGAAGATTGTTCGGCGAGGTCACGACCCTCAGCATTGAGGAAATACGACGCAAAGAGAGAGCAATAGGCAATTTACCCAAACAGTCACGTGTTTCTATTTTTGTATTAGGCAAGTTTGCTAACGAAAATTCCAAATTAAAGGAAAAAACTGGACAATGTTGTGCTCCGAGCAGAATTCGAACCTGCGACATTTTGGCATTGGCGGCCAATGGCTCTAGCCAACAGAGCTATCGGAACGATCAAGCTCGGGCACGAAATTCTTCACTAGTTTCCTCTTACTACACCTTGGAGGAAAATTTTCAACTATCGCTTTTAATATGAAACTATTAACGTATTTCACCCATTATTTTTACTAATCGGGTGTAATCCTACTACGTGACAGAATATGGTACAAATGTAAGGATCTGATAGATATGTTTACATCCTACTCCCTTGTGCATGAAACCGTCATTGTCTTGTAAAGTATTAGTAATGTCTAAATTCACGGTGGTATATAATTTCTTATTCTCAGTTCGTGAACTTGCCCAAGCAAATGACTGGTCATTAGAAGCGCTAGCTCGGCTCGCGATTTCCCTCGTTCCGCGGTTTTTCATCAGTCTCTTGCGGTGTATTACGTGGAAAGGGTAGGGTGATGTTTATTTATGTATTTATTTATAATATTAAGCAACTATTACAGGTTGACCCTAATGCAATAGTGCCTTAAATAAGATTTACTTAACCTAAATAGAGTAACTGAACACTACACTACGTACCTAAAATCGGACATTGAATAATAAAACAGATCAGTTTGACCAGAGACTATATTCAGTATGTGCACGGTATTTTGGTCGTAACGGTGTAAATTTTCGAGTTTAAAGGCTTGTAATCCCTTGTGGCTCGTTTACATAGGGTTGGATAGTCCTACGTGCTATCTTTTATTTTGGACAATGTGATGTCACATGCGCGCAGCCGATATCTATTAATCAACCTTACTTAACCTTTCAATCAATGACCTTTCTTTAGGACGAATTTATCTTGTCTATTGTCGCAGACATCACACAAATCAATAAGTTTGTCTGCCAGAGATATTATGCCCAAGGTAAGTGTCATACACCTTACTCAGTAAAGCTTACTGGATACAATTAAGGCCATATTTAAATTTTCCGGGTGAAAATAAACAATTTAATCAAGTAATTGCACAACGTTAAAAGGTTATTTTTGTTTCCTTTATGAGCCTTTATCATGTGGGAAAACTTTATCCAAAATACATATGCAGCCATTGTTTTTCCTCCAGTTTGTTTACATATTTAATTATATACCGGCTGTGAAATATATTTGACAGTGTCTAATAGATGTCTGGGTTATTTACAACGCGTAGCGACTACTCACCTCAGACTAACCAGTATGTTTGAACCCCTATTACTGTAATTGTCACGCAACGCTAGGTCAGGATATCCTGGGAACAACAATAATACGAGTGGAATTATTTAAATTCAATGTATGCCGTTGGTTCGAAGAACTAGCCTACCTTCGTATTGTTATTATGAAAATTTTTCAATAACATTTAGTCAGCGATAACCTTAGTCGCGAATTGAGTCATACAATAATAAAAACATCATCCTCCTAGCGTTATTCCCAGTACAGTTGCATCCTGAAGGATGCCTGGGGTCCGCTACCTAATCCCAAAGGTTGGCGTAGGCACTAATTTTTACGGAAGCGACTGTCATCTGACCTTCCAACCCGAGGAGGAAACTAGACCTTATTGGGATTGGGCTTGTCAAGTGAGTGGGCGGGCAACTTGACTGTTAGAAGTTCTCAAGCCGCCCGGAGGCCTCTAACTTGGCTTAACGACTGCTATCATAGACAGCAACCGGGATCAACGGCTTAACGTGCCTTCCAAAGCACGGGAGCGCTCAGTTAGTAACCACTCAAAGCGGTCAACCATCCAAGGACTGACCTCGCCCGACATTGCTTAACCTCGCATACCGCACGAGGTACGCGGGCGCAGCTGGACCACGAACGCTCCCTTACAATACAATAATAAAAACATTAAAAACTAATATAACGATGAAACAACTGGATTTAGATTGACTTTATAATTTACATATTATTATAGTTTATGTACAGGGTGTTTTTATTGATTTTCGTTCCGTCAAGCATATAGCCGTGTATAGCCATAGAATATTTAGTTTTTCAAAATTCATGATATAATTTTTTTTCAATTTTGTTCAAAATAATTAATTATATCACCAAGGGTCAATGAAAAACATCCTTAGGAGTTAGTGGAGTTAAGCAGAAGTTAATGTCAAGAATGACAATTCGGAATTAGTATGTCACGCACGTCAACATTGTTTAATTGTTAAGGAATTTAAGGATATATTATACTACGGGTGTTAATTAACGAAAATGAATTCTAGAATATCTTCGAAATGGTACGAATTGGGGTACTAGTGTCTTAGAGAAGATTACTTTATTTCATCTCAGGATTGTACCCTCGCCATTAACGAAATTCAATAAAGACGTCCTGTATAAATATTTTCTATTGTGAATGATTTATTAGCGTAGAAGAAAAGTGCAACAATAAAAAGATTCTTGCACTTTTCTTCTACGCTAAATAATCATTCACAATAGAAAATATTAATATAAAGACGAATTTATAAAAAAACATTTACATGCATAACCTTAACATGTATCATATCTTATTTGAACTTGCCCCTTAGGAGCAAAATGCACAAAACGCAAAATGTACACTACACGCAAAATGTAACTAATAGCAAAATGTACAATTCGCACAATGTACCCCAAGCATATTGTGAAATACGCGGAACGTCCACGAAGCAAAAAGTACATTCGCAAAATGCACATATCGGAAAATGTACACTACTCGCAAAATGCACATTACGCGAAACGTGCAGTACGCAATTAGCCGCACACGCAAAATGTATAAAAAGCGAGGATTGCGTGAAATATTTTCCATTAGTTAAATCCAAATAATGACTCATTCTTATTAAGGACTCGTTCCTTGTCTAAGTATATGAATCCTTTTTCCTAAACTAAGTACATCAATAGAAAACGCCACACTTGAATAGCAGGCTTTTCAGTTTTTGTACATTTTGCGTGTGCGGCTAATTGCGTACTGCACGTTTCGCGTAATGTGCATTTTACGAGTAGTGTACATTTTCCGATATGTGCATTTTGCGAATGTACTTTTTGCTTCGTGGACGTTCCGCGTATTTCACAATATGCTTGGGGTACATTGTGCGAATTGTACATTTTGCTATTAGTTACATTTTGCGTGTAGTGTACATTTTGCGTTTTGTGCATTTTGCTCCTAAGGGGAACTTGCCACTATTCTTTCGTGCAAATGTAAATGTCAAAGTCGCATAAATTAACTTTTTTTTATTAATTTATTAGATCTGCGAAATCTGCGAAAAACGGTTGGCGTCTTTTTCATGCAGATAAGGCATTCAAGTTACACAGAAATACTGCAAAAAATACTAATGCTTTATACATCAAATTCATAGTTACATTTTTAGAATTCAAATTCGTTAATGTTGAAGAAATTTTATTAAGGATTTATTGAAAATACTTCCTCCGAACTAAATATAGGTAAACGAAATGTTTTCTTATTTTAAAAATAACCTAACTTTTTGTGTAGAGATAGTTTATGAACCGAAGATTGACATAGGCAAAGTTTGCTTGTCACGTGGCGGTTGCCAGAAATCAGAGCTAGCATATAAATTATAAGTATTATAACATTCAATGCTCTCGAGTGGTTTCTAATTATTTATCGCTTCAATGTGTAACTCATAGAAATGTCAACGACAAACGCCCGGGAACCTGTTTTGCAACATCTGTCGTTGCCAGTTCTAATTGTCCGTTCTTAGAATCGGACCTTTTGCTCGAACGTAAGGCAGATGACAAAAAGATAATTAGCGGCGGTACCAAACGTGTTGTTGCTTATCCTATAGCTCTGCTAGACTGGTACCTAATAGGAGTGACTTGAAAATTATAGATAAACGAATGCTTTTTTGATACAAATGTAATAGTGTAGCAATTGTAATTGACCTGCGTGCTGTAAAACGTACATTATGTATTTCATTCATGCATTTAAATTCTGCCCTCGGCGTATGAGTAGATATAAAAGAACCTTTAAGAGATATTTACGGAATATTTTACTGTCAAGAATAGGATAGAAACAATTATGTAGATTGATTCTTGCCAAATGCCAAATATATTTTTACCTGTAAGTTCGCTGGCTTCCTTTTCGAAGAACTTTGAGACAGGTAAAAAGGGGTTTCTAAAAATATTTTTTTATCAAGAGTTTTGTAGAAGCCATGTAAGTTGGATACTTATTGTTACTTTATTTTCAGTAAATTGAAATGCAAGATTTATATGTATAACCAACACGTGCGTTTAACTTTTATTTATTTCTAACATTGTTAAGGGCTCTTCAAACAGGTTACACGAAGCCCACGCCAAGACAAACGTTATTTTATAACGCCTAGCAACAGGCAGACATTTTTAATATCCACCAGTCCATTCACTTGACATGACAGGGGGTGGGACGCATACCAATTTGTGAACCAGTTCTATTCTCAGAACTGGATGAATGCAGTTAATTATCTCGTCCGACACTGGCCCCGGCCTTTATTGAAATAAACGTGACGGAGCACATTCGGAGAAATCTTAAGTACGAGACAGATTCGACCGTGACTCTCCCGAACACTCGTGAAAGCTAAGACTGTAATCGCCACAGTAATTTAACACTCGACTGCCTCACACAGCCCTTCCAGTATCTAAAAGTTCGTTGATACACAGCCACGAAACCACAACTAATTTCATCGCGTTTAGATACGCATTGAGAAGCGTACCGCGTGCCCATCGACCGTTGAATTCTTTTGTGTAAATGACCCCACTTGCAAACACGGAACGCCTTAAACACCATTGAAAAACAAAGGATTTTGTGTCTTAGGTATTAGCAGTAAGGTGCGTTTACGGCAGCTATACCTCCCGGCTCCTCGATCTGTGGGAACTGTATGACGAATGCAAGGGCTCTGAGAACGACAACCCGGCCATTCTGCCGTCGGATCAGCAGTACATTGTGTTGGAACTGGCCAACGCCGGACAGGACCTGGAGAGCTATCAGTTCAACAGCGCCGAGCAAGCGCACGCGCTTTTCTTGCAGGTAATTTGAATTTGGAATTACGGTGTACTTCTGTTTTTTATTAGTAAAGTGTAGGAATAAGAATTTTCGTTTTGAACTTGGGCCGTAAACAATGTTGTATCGATGTATTTTTGTCTTTACATCAATAGATATGTTTTCAATTTAGTCCTATACCCTAATTTTATATTGTTCATGTTTTATGTAGTTTTGTATCTGCAGAATCACGTCATGTCATGACATGACCATGACTTCTGTAATAAATGGATGCATAACATTCAATCTTTTCTAGCTTATCTTTCAAAGACCCTTTGTATACATTAATATTTACTATTGTTGCATTGTTGACTAAATGTGAATTCACGTCACGTCCGTACGCAGTGTTTTGCGGAATTGATTGCGACTATTTTGCTTATTATCATTCCATTTCAACGGGAAACTGTGTGGGAAAACGTTGCCTTCCTGCACCGCGTCCGATGCACAATAGGTGGTTTTTTTTTAAATTTTAATGCGTTTTGTTGTTTTCGAGTTTATCGCATAACAAATTAAAAGAGTTGGTTCTGGCAAGTTGTTTTCTAAATGTAAATTAACCCTTTTTTTTGAGTGAGCTAGCTCACATACCCTGGACTTTGACCACCTTAATTCAAGAGTATTGTTTTTTATATTGACATATTTATATGGCATTTTAGCCGGCTTCTAATGAATGGAAGAAGTTGATAATTTTACTGCATAATATTGAACTTCAGAACTCCGTCATTTATTATTATTTATTAGATTAAAAATATTATTTTATTTGCGTCCCTCATTTGCCTTCTGAATGAACCCTATTTTGTCAGAACTTGAGGGTAATGGGGGTTATGAGGAATTGATGGAACGCAACAAATAATATGCATGTTACAACATTTTGGATTCTTTGGGCAAAGTTCAAGGGCCTCAAGGACTTCATTTCCACTCGGACTCCATACATTGTTATGGTGCTCTATACTGGCTGTTATAAACGTTACATAACAGCAACTATCTTTCTTCAACATCATAGTGTGACTTAGCCTTATCCTTGTTACACTATGTTGTATAACATCTATAACAGCGAGTGTAACAGCACCATTCAATTAAAATTTACTAATTAGTTATCTGTGTTTCTAAACATTTGATCTAATATCTGTATTTAGCTCCACCGCCCGTTATCTCTTGTCGTTGGGGGTAATTCAAATTTAAATAATCCGGGAAAAGATATGTCGGGCTAAAGTTCAAATCGACGGAGATAACGGGACGTGGGGATGTGTGTATTTTTTTGTTTAGTATCTGTGGCTTGAGTTTTCGTATAAAACTTTGTAATACTTTTTAAGCATTTTTGTTTCATGTGTAATCGTGGTATTTCACGTTGGATGATGTAGTTAGCTCTATTGTGTTGTTTCATACGGAAATTCAAGTTTTTTTGTTTTAATTCTATTTTGTCGGCTTTAACCATCCCATGAGGGACTATAGCCGTTTTTTTTCAGCGTTTTGAGCATGGCACGTGAGACCTTTGCGTATGATGAGTGATTTTCTAGGTCGAGTTTCCACCATCTTGACTAGATTTTCACTTATCCTTCGCGGTGGTCATTTCTGCTTTCTATGTTGACAGTGTGTTTTACTAATTATGTTGTGCATTTTATTTTTGTCTGTGAATAATGGCTGGGTTCGATTACGACTGTTTTAAATTAATTTTCATAGAGTATTAAATAAAAAAAATTTGCTAAGCCTTCTTCATTATGGTTTTTATCTGAAATTTTACGTAAATGGATATTTAAAAAAAATCTAGCATGGTTTAAGTCTAACCCAGTCTACTTTTAAAACTTTTATTGTGTAAATATTGTGTTTGTCATAGTTGTTCGTACAACCAATTTGCTCGGTAACAATAAGCGTTAACGGTGCTGTTCCAGGTGGCTTTCGGCCTGGCCGTGGGCGAAGAAGCCTTCCAGTTCGAGCATCGTGATTTGCACTGGGGGAACGTACTGATTGCCCCTACTGAACAAAAGGTAACTACTCAAATACACATCCCCACTACACTGATTATTAAATCATCATCATCCTAGCATTATCCTAGTACAGATGCATCTTGAAGGATGCCCGGGTGCGCTTCCTAATCCAAAGATATGCACTAAGCAAGTTTAGGCACTCGTTTTTACGGAAGCGACTGCCATCTGACCTTCCAAACCACGGGAGAAACTAGACCTGTTAGAAGTTGTCAAGCCGCCTGAAGGCCTCTAACTTGGCTTAACGACTGCTTTCATAGGCAGTAGCTGATTATTATAAATAATTTACCTTTGTACTTCACCATACCACATACATAATGATACACATTCCCCACTATTTTTATATATGATACTTAGCTATGCCACATTCACAGATACTAATATTTATAATTTATACCAAAAGAAACCGTACGTTTTCACATATCCTATCCATTTCTCCAGTTTCGTCAAATGAACTGCTTTCTGATAGGAGATGCGATGGTTATTACAGAATATATCAAAATCTGCTCATGCGTGCCCATCAAATTCGAGGAGTTATCTTGATTCCTCCTGGATCCCGTCATAAGAACTTCACCAAATTTATATGGGTCTGTCTCGGAGGTACCTTCTTTCGAAAAGAATTATCAGAACCGGTTAACGTGGTACAGAATTGTCGCTGAACTTAAATAAAAAAAATATGAAGACGAACTGAGAACCTTTTTCCTTTTATTGAAGTTGGTTCAAAAGTGTAAGTTGGTATGTTAGAGGTCTCCAGAATAACTGATACTGTCAGGTTTCAGTAAGGTGAAAATAGTGTAAAAATAGATATTATTATTGGCTTCTGTCAACAAATACTGAAGTTCTCTTTGGAAACGCTTCAGTTAAATTGCAGACGAAACTTGGTATTGATGGCTTTGAGGGTGATTAAATCAACAATGTAGCTTTAATTTTTCAATCTACTTACGAACAAAAAACGTGCCTACTGACTGTCAGGTTTCAGTAAGGTGAAAATAGTGTAAAAATAGTTGTGTCAAGGCAATTTATCAGGGAGAAGATATTATTATTGGCAAATACTGAAGTTCTCTTTGGAAACGCTTCAGTTAAATTGCGGACGAAACTTGGTATTGATGGCTTTGAGGGTGATTAAATCAACAATGTAGCTTTAATTTTTCAATCTACTTACGAACAAAAAACGTGCCTACTGACTGTCAGGTTTTAGTAAGGTGAAAATAGTGTAAAAATAGTTGTGTCAAGGCAATTTATCAGGGAGAAGATATTATTATTGGCTTCTGTCAACAAATACTGAAGTTCTCTTTGGAAACGCTTCAGTTAAATTGCGGACGAAACTTGGTATTGATGGCTTTGAGGGTGATTAAATCAACAATGTAGCTTTAATTTTTCAATCTACTTACGAACAAAAAACGTGCCTACTGAAGCGGCAAAGTGCGGTTAAGATGGCGTCGAGTGGCACTAACAAAAATGTTGCCGCGGTAAAAAACGTAGCATCTAAACACAACCTTATTATCATTTTATTTATTTCTTAAGAAGGTACACTTTACAGACATGATACAGTTCATCCTCACGTATACAGTAGCCTATAGACTAGCATGATATCTTTTAGTTAGTTTTAGATTGATCAGTTAGTTTGTTAGTTTTTAGGGTTCCAAACCAAAATGGTAAAAAAGGAACCCTTATGGTGCCACTTTGTCTGTCTGTTAAATTGCTAAATATCTCCAAAACTATAAGAACACTATCAACAGTTTTTTTTTCCAGTGGATAAATTTCAATTTATGATTATGAAGGAAAATGTAAAATAAAATACCAAATCTTAGTTCTACGACTTAAGTTTCAATTAAGATCACATTTTCATAAAAAGTTACTTTTCTTGAAATGAATCACCAAACGTAACTATTTTGTTCATATATTTAGTTACTAAACTCGGAACTCTAATTCAAGACCAAAAATACTACTAATCTATAGAAGGTTATTTGGAGTTTCCCAGTGTTTCTGCATTGCATTCATGTTTTTGGTATACAGCAGGTTTATCAACGTTCGTATACAGCAGGTTTAGCAACGTTGGGAAATAGCACAAATTCTTCCTAACATACATTATTATTTCAAATACGTATAAGGACGGCAGGGTTAGAATATCTATTTCCTTGAAAAATTCTCTTAATGACTGAAAGTAAAGGAAGGGTTAAAATAAACGTACTTACGAATATAATTTTTTTCATTGTCAACAAAATCATTATCACCATCAAGCTACACACATTAGTAACAAAAACTTATTATTTCAATCATAAGCTTAAGAATTATGATAAATAAGTTATATCAGTGCAGTGTTTTCATGATTTAAAACATACCACTTCAATTATTTTTTCTGTGGCAACCCCCATTGGTCTTGAATAAGACTTCCGAGTTTAGTGGCTCTAATGTGGTGGCCACTAGTGGCTCAATGTGCGCCTGTGCGGTCGCTCTAAGCTTTGTATATTGTTCCAGTTCGCGACGTTCGTTCTGCGCGGGCGCTCGCACCGCGTGGCTCGTTGCGGGGTGGCGGCGACCATCATCGACTACTCGCTGTCGCGGCTGTCGCTGCCGCTGGCGGCCGAGTCGGCGGCGCTCTACAACGACCTCGCGCGCGACGACGGCCTGTTCGATGCCGTCGGCGACTACCAGTTCGAGGTGTACCGCCTCATGAGGGATAAGCTCGGGTGAGTGCCCTATCACCGCTACGTTTCCTCTATTATGAAATACGGTTTGCTACATTGGGGAAACTCTTGTAATAAAGAAAATGTGTTCGTTCAACACGCACACACAAATAGTAATCATTAATAAAATATGTACCAAACTATTAATTTATCCTATATCATGTTATCGTGTACCTAAGACAAATTTGCAATAATCAACTTGCGCAAGAGCGGTGTTCTCTTAGAACAAGTGTCTTGAACGCTTAAAAAGAAGCACCAGCACACTTATTTATTTATTATTTATAATTGCAAGAGCAAAACATACAGACAGTTGTAGACCTCTTTTAAATATATAATAACAAAAAACTAACATGAATTAATCAGAACAAATATGATATTTTACCAAAGAACCCGGTTAATATTGCTAATTGTAATAAAAGTATGTATATATTAGCTGCAAAAATATTTAATAAATTTCCAGATACCACGATCAAAGCTCTGACGTTCATTGCCCGTGTTATTATTTTTTTTTACTAAAAATGGGATTTCTCTTGGCCAGCATCTAGCCAGGGGGCAAAGATGAGGCCGTAGATGAAGCGATATTCACATATTAATTTACCAAATTAGCGTTAAAAAGGTTAATCAACGTCAAAATCAAATCAACGGAAATTTAAGAAAAAAATTACTATTTTCGTGTTTTTGTTTTGTGAAAACGTATGTCATTGATAAAAATATACTATAGATAAGTTTTCATAGAAATTGAATGCTTAATAAAATAACCGTCACAAAACTGACATGAATTAACTTTATTCAACCACCACCACCAACAACATCAGCCCTAGGACGTCCACTGCTGGACATAGGCCTCCCCCAATTTCATGGGGGGTAAATGCCATAATCGCCACGCTTGGCATGCGGGATGGCGCGCAGTATCTCCACCGCACTCTAGGAATGCTGCTGCCCATTTCCCGGTGGTCTTGGTCGTAGTTTAAGGACATACCCGGGTCCACTTTATTCAACAACTCACGCTAATTCGACGGTCTGTTTAGCCTAGTTGGTAGTGCCACTGCCTCCGAAGCTAGAGGTCCCGGGTTTGAATCCCGGCCAGGGCATTATTTGCGCATTTAGCACGGATATTGTTCCTGGGTCTTGGATGTTTTCTACGTATTTAAGTATGTATTTATCTATATAAGTATGTATATCGTCGTCTAGTACCCATAGTACAAGCTTTGCTTAGTTTGGGACTAGGTCGATTTGTGTTAGATTGTCCCCTAATATTTATTTATTTAATTAGGTACACTTATATCTAAAAATGGCCATTATTGTGGTAGTCCACTCGTCCAATATCTTTGTCCAATTTCTTTGTCAAATCATTGATCAAAGTTCTTTGACGGAGGCCCATTCCACTTATCCAATATCTTTGTCCAAGTTTTATTCTTTTTCATGCGTAGCCATATTGATTTGACTGTGATCAGAATCTTTGATCAAATGTCGGGGTCCCATCCAAGTTGGATGAAATCATCCAATTTCTTTGAACAAATGTATATTGGACAAAGATATTAGATGAGTGGAATACCTCCCTTAACCGTATATATCTCCCATAATTTATCTCAGGTATCGCTTGCAAAATATTCACCACATTATTCTAATTAAGAATAAACCAGCGCGCGCTGCCCACCCACAAATAGTGACATTTGACATTTCGGAGACCTCTCGCTCCACTAACGCGTCTAGCGGCGAATCCCATATATCCGCGATAGCCCTCATTGTATATTGATTTAAACCCCCTCATTGTTCCGAAGGTGATTAAAGTCTCTCACAAATAAAATTACGTTACTGACAGCTACCATTTTTAACCCCCTACGCAAAGAGAGGGGTGTTGTAAGTTTAACGTGTGTGTCTGTGTTATCGTAGCTCCCAAACGGATGAATCGATTTTCGTTTAGTTTTTTTTGTGTCAAATTTTATCCCGAGTTTTCTTAGCCATGTTTCATGAAAATCTGTTCAGCCGTTTTTGAGATATTGAGCTTTGAAATGAAAATGTCGGGGGTTTTTCAACTTTTGTAAGTTGTAGTTATTTCTTGTTTGAGGACCGTTAGTATTAACGAATCAAGTATTAAGAACCGAAAAAAATCTAAATAAAATGCTACACTTTGAAAACACTCCGGAACACTACAGTGAATGAAACTGTAACAATACACTTAATACAAAAACAAGATTTGCGATCTTTATAGTAGCCCACACTTACATTGACAAAATTAAAATTAATTCCAATGATAAAGTAATCACGATTAACCGTAATAACAGATTGATACAATTCCCTCACACTTAAAACAAACGCCATTACTGTTAGACATGCGGTTATCAATGCCCCCCTTATTTATAGATAACACTCGTAAAAATCGCAATTCTCTTCACAAAACACGACTTAAAATCCGCATTGCCTTATCCAAAATATTTTTATCACATTCAATATTGTAAAGTTGATTAAGATACACAGTCTGGCGATATTATGATGTCTGTACTAAACAAATAAACATAAGTACAGGAATTATCTACATAGATAAGATCTTGCGTCATTTCGATGGTATATTGTCGTTGACTGAGGTATCTTCAAGACACGTAGATTTGCAGTAGCGTGAATGAAATCAAAAAAAGATGAGATTGTTTGAGGTATGACAAAACTTATGCGAAGTATCAATATACAATTCCATGTATGCTAATAGTACATTACGATACAAGGGTTGTAGAACAAAGAAAGGTCGATATCGCAGATGTTTGAGGCCCGAGCCGCAGGCGAGGGTCATAAATATGCGAGAGAGGGCTTTCTGTTTTACGACCCGTGTTTTGTACACAATTTTACGTCACCACTTGGCCAAAAAGTGGATTTATAATGTGGATAAAACGCTCTTTTTGGCAAGGTGTGGTGTAAAACTTATTAACGTTGAAGAAACAACTGTCAATGTCGAATGATGTTTATTTTTAAAACCTCTTACTATATTACTTGTAGCATAGAGCCTCTGTACACACAAACCAGACTCGCAGGCGAGTTTCATTATGTTGCGGGTTGCCGTGCTATGATGAGTTCAATCGAACTGAACTCGCATACGAGTCTCGTACGTGTGTAATAAGGCTTTAATCATGACGAGTGCAGAAATATGAATAGCTCTTATGGCGGCGAACTAAGGTTGTAAATAATATATATTTTATACTCTACTGGATAGTATAACCAGCTTCTTCATTGTAATCGACTTTCTGTCGCTATCACTCTCGCCATTGAACCCCTTGAACCCTTTGAACGCCAAGAACCTATAAAGTGGTCGCGTGTCGTCGTGCCCACCTCGCCAACAACCACTAAAAAGGTCGGAGTGAAGGTGTACTTTGGTCATGAAAAAAATCTATTATGAATCGTTTTCTTTTGTTTTTATTGGTTTAAACGTTACAATTTTTGATACCTAGGCGTCTGAGTGATCACTTCATTCAAATATGAAAGTGTTCAAAGGTACGATATACGAGACGGTAAATGTTGATAATAACTATTTTAATAAAATTATTTTTGTCCACAGCAACGACTGGAAGAATTTCGAGCCATACACAAACATACTCTGGCTGCACTACACTGTAGATAAAATGATAACGGCGCTCCGCTACAAGAGGACCAACACAAAGATTCACAAGCACTATATCTCCAAGCTCAAGGCTATCAAGAACAGAATCCTCACCTACGGAAGTGCCGTACAATTCGTACTCACTGACATCGAATTTTAAATGAACAAATGTAATATTAACATTAATCATTAATGCCCAAATTTATTCTCATTAGTAATATTTCAATATGGATATATTTAGCACTTGCCCCACGTGTGAATCGGACCTGCATTGCATAAAATTATATAATGTACATAGAGTTTGCTTTGGTAACGTAATAGACGCCAAAAGAATTATTTACGAGATTTTAGTAACATTAGAACAGCGAAAAGGTGCCTTCTTAGCTAAGGTAGCGCCCTTGTTCAAATTAAACTCATACATTGTGTTCAAAAACTGTATTTTATTTACCCTGTCCATTTCTTACATACATACATACATAAAGTTACACCTATATTCCCAAAAGGGTAGGCAGAGCATGACATTTAAAATCAGTGCCACTTTTAGCAATTGTAGGTTTATTAATGGAGAAAATGTAATATTGCAATGACAGGTTGCTAGCCCATCGCCTACAACACACTTTAACATGGTTCCCGTAGAAGATTTACGACTAGAGATGCACCGAATATTCGGTTCCTATCCGGTATAAAATAAGGGCTGGGTAGAACTTATTATCCGGCCGGATACTAACTTAATATTTTTTATAATAAAACAATTTTAAGTAAGCTTGGTGATCAGTAAAAAAAAAACCGGCCAAGTGCGTTTCGGGTCACACACGGAAGGGTTCCGTACCGACACCTAATCTACATTTAAAACCATACAATACAGTAAATCGAAAAAGGCCGTATCTTCACAGGGAAGTCACGGCACTTAAGCCCTTTTGTTTGGGCAAGACAGTTTTTCAGCTATAACTCAAAAACCGTTAGATCTATCTTGTTCAAACCAAAAATCGTTGAAAGTATTTATAATTGTACATCTTGTTTTTTTTATAGAATTTTAAACTTCATAGTATGGAAATTAGAGGGGGGGGGGGGGACACTTTTTACGACTTTGACAGGTAATATCTCACCAACGATAGACTTAAATGGAGAAGTTTCTTAGAAACCTCTACATGACATTTTTGAAGACCTATCCATTGATATCCCACACGCCTATGTGCATTGAAAAAAAGTTTTGACTCCCCAGTTACATGTATGGGGTACACCCCAGTTTAATATTTTTTTCGTAATTTCACATCATATTTCTATAGCGGTTCATAGCATACACCTTTCTACTAAATTTCATAATTGTAGTGCTCATAGTCTCCGAGTAAATCGGCTGTAACATACGGACGGACAGACACGACGAATCTATAAGGGTTCCGTTTTAGCCATTTTGGCTACGGAACCCTAAAAAGCGAGTTATTTGTATTTAGTTTTGGAAATACACTAAATACGAAGCAGGTCAAAATCTGCACGACGCGCATCTGCAAAACTCAAGATTTAGTAGGAATACTCTTAGTTCCGCCGGCCGAATATTCGGTATCCGGCTGCCGGATATCCGGCCAAACAACTATCCGTTGCATCTCTACTTACGACACCCAAAAGGAGAATGGGGATGGTTCTATTCTGATCCGGCACCAGCACTACACGGGGTCTATAATATTTAACACGGCTGTATATAGCAGCACTCGAGTCATCTTTTTGTCCTTATACACTTAAAAGGGGAATTCCTATGAGATCCCGCGGAATAGTCTCACATTTTATTTCCGGAAGACGGTGACTCGCTCCCAGCTAGATGGGCCGCTATTAATACCACCACCACCAGCACATCAGCCCTACGACGTCCACTGCTGGACATAGGCCTCCCCCAATTTCATGGGGGGTAAATGCCATAATCGCCACGCTTGGCATGCGGGTTGGCGATCGCAGTATCTCCACCGCACTCTAGGAATGCTGCTGCCCATTCCCCGGTGGTCTTGGTCGTAGTTTAAGGACATACCCGGGTCCCCTATTAATAGCGACATAACAATGGCCGGTCAGAGAGCTGGAGGGGTAGAGAGGGCACTGGATTTTCAACATATAGCCAACTCGCCACTTAGGTAACCACATCTACCCTCGAGCAACAGCTCTTGCGTTGCGACTCCACTCTGGACGGCCGGTTATTATTATTAGTTAACTCTCATACGTCAGATATATGATTTGATTACCATTTCTTTAACCGCTAGCTAGGCATGACAATAATTGCAATATAACTACACAGACAACTAAAACGTCTACCTCCAACCTTCGCAATACCTAGGAAGTAGGTCATAGCATAAGCCATCTGATCTACGCAACACAAGGCTGCGTTGAATCAATTGTCTACGCGTTACGTTCCTTCCATCGGTTGTTACGCAAGGTACGCATTATTCATACCTTATATTCAGTTTAATTGCGATAATGCTAGGTGTTCTAGATGGTATTTAGTAAAACTGATGGACATGTGTCGTTCCTGAAAATGTTTTCAAAGGATCCCGATTAGTACATTTTTTTTACAGATCCTGATTTTAATGAGTTCTAGAAGGATTTTTTCCTAGATATTCTAGCCCTCAGAAAAAGATAAGGAAATGGAACGAAAAAGATTGTGACTATTGACGCTACATTTTCGGAATAGTAAAACGAAGGTTCCACCGAGATTTGAACTCGGATCGCTGGATTCAAAGTCCAGAGTGCTAACAATTACACCATGGAACCGGATGTAAACCTTTTCATAATTCGTGTATCGGATTAATTTCACGACCAAAAAAGTAAAGAACACTTGAACAAACATTGAATTGTGTAAATTGTATATCAATGACAGTGGTTAATGTTTCACAGCAGTAAATATTGAAATTAGTTCCATTATTTGATAACTAATTACACGGTTCCATGGTGTAATGGTTAGCACTCTGGACTCTGAATCCAGCGATCCGAGTTCAAATCTCGGTGGAACCTGGTTTTTGTTCCACCGAAAATTTGAGTAATTTTAGTTTTAAATATGCAAATATATATTTTTCTTTTTAGTGTTTATTTTCACTGAATGACATCTGTTTGCAACGACGTGCTTTTGTAATAATAAAATAACTTCTAGTTTTTAATTAATAACAACGTGTAAAGTCGCCTTAACATGACGTAAATAAGCCAATACGCCCAATGATGGAAAGAACGGGCAGTTCAAAGAGTACATTATATGGACGTTTCCGAACGAAATCGCTGCTGTCAGAGTTATGTCAATCGTTACGTTATCAGTCAGTTAATAATTTTTAATGATTTCAATAAGATTACAGAGATCTATTATATTTTTTTAGTAGATAATCATATAAATTAAAGTATAAAGATATACACTAGTAGTCGTTTTATCATTAAGTAAGCGTCAAATTAGTGTCGAATGTTAGACGTGAATTCAGTGTTTGTTCAAATATTCATAATGGTAAAAAACCATTGATGGGTATTATTGTTTACGAATTTCGAGGAATTGGAGATATCACCGACTGCCTTTAGGATATATTAGGTGTTAGAATGGAAGGGAGTAACGATTCGTTGTCAAGTAAGTAGAAATTTATGAACAGATTCAGATTATTAGGGTGTTGCATTGGAGACTGCAATTGATATTTTTGGTTGTTCTAGTTTTGACTGCGCCCATGAGCGGCTCTGCGGCGGTTCTGTTGACCCCGGGCCGGACTAGGAACATCGCGCAGGACATGGAGGCTCTGAGATTGTCGCGGCAGGATAACCCATTTTTACAAGTAGGCCAAATAATATATCCCATGGTTTTGTGTTTTTGCGGGGCCTAAGTATACTTGAGATTTATTTAGTAGACATCAAATGGTGATTGGTAATTTAATACAACATTTAATAAATGAAGAGTAAAAACGTTATTTCTTAATTTTTTTACAGTCTTTCAAAAACCTCTTTGTGATAATCCCACTGGTAGTTTTGTACCTACTAAATAATCAAAAAATTGTATATAATTCATTCAAAAATTATTTAAAAAAAAATAGTTAAAATTATAATAAAGTGTTTATGTTAAACTGAAACAATAGAATCCCAAAAATCACTTTATATTGACATGGTGGATGTTGACTTGAAAAAAAGCCCAGTTTAACCTTTAACTGATGGTGTGTTTAGAGCACTGTCAAAGTAACACTTTATGTCACGGTGACAAAGTTCAAAATATAGACATGACGTCTGTGGGACGTATACCACGTCAGTTAAAGGTTAACTAACAGCCTAAATAAATGACAGTCTCAGTCAGTCACATCTTTAATTTTAGATACAATAGCCTTTATTTGCTGAATTATTATAAATTATTATCCATTAGTTCTCTCTGCAGCTGTAATATTTAAATTCTGTTTTTATAATTTTATCTTGCTTGCCCTGCCATTTACCACTCAAAAATTGTGTTTAAAAGTAGATACTCTCTCCTTGCTTTGGGAGATGACAAGGTAAAATATTTATTTATTTATTATTTAATTTATTTAAACGAACAATGTTTACATGACTTTACAGACAATTCCAATGCGTCATGAAACTTAAATTTAGTACACTACATTTATGTGCAAATCATTAAATAATAATAACAATGTAAATTAAAATTACTTAAACACTAATTACATTTTTACAGTAGTAGGCCTAGCATCCATCATCTCGCAGAGCTTCAGGCATTCACTTCTCACATATTATCATCATATCATATGACTAATGTTATCTTAATAACCACATTACCATAATTTGAACAAGTTTTATCAATATGAATCACCTATAATCTGCTAAAACACAAGATTTTCTTAAACCATACTTTTTGCAAGTAATCACCAAACGAGATTACACTTAATCCTATTACTAGTGATAATGCCCAATGGTAAAACTCAATATATTGGTTCACAGATTATACTAACACTTGTAAAGAATGTCACTGCAATTTAAACCAACTGGCTTTAATATTAGAGTGGATTTTCAAGGGTTAATTTTTTCTATATGTATTCCATGTCTAATTAAGATTCTGTAGGTAGCTCAGTTCTCCGTACAAACCTAGTTTCACTCTCATTTCAAAACACCATGCCGGAATAACATGAAACTTTGTATACACAATGGAATCCGGCATATCTAGGTCGGAAATTAGTTACTGTTGCTTGAAATTATAATGGAGATAAAATACAGTGATTATTAAGGTTTTCATACAAGCAGTAAAAAACTCAAATACTCACTGTATTTTTTTTTCTATTATAATTTCTAGCAACAGAATCTAATTTCCGAGTTTTTATGGCGGCTCCTATTGTGTATACAAAACCTAAAGATTCAATTATACTGGTTTTTTTAATTATACTGGTTTCTGTTGCTTTTCAGCAAGTCATCAAGGCGAGTCGGGAGAGTCTAATAGAGAGCCATATTGACGAGTGTGAATCTGATGACACCATTTTAATGTCGCAGGTAGGATTGTTTATGAATATATCTTTACATGCTTATCACAAGATGACTTGTGCAAATCGTAAAAAAACACATTATTAGATTAGGATATGTATAAGATGACTCACTTTCTTACATGTTTGCGCTTCGGTCAGAATTAGTACTCTAAATATTTACAAGTATTGGCCATTTTAGCCAACATGCTATTCATATACATGGTTTTAATTATTTAGTTTGTTAGAGATGGATATTAAGTTTAGTTTAAGTACTGATGCGTTTCGGGCGCTGCTGCTGCTGCCCCGCTACTGCAGCGCATCGGGTATGTTCTGTCAGGCGCGCATGGACGGTTTTCACGCCATCATGCGTAAGCGCACCGCGTCCATGGCGTGCAGAGCGCGGGACAGCGGCAACAGCCTCCTGGCAGTGGTCGGGAACAGGATTGATGGTCCTTTTGTGAGGCACTGGTTGTCGCTTCATGCACCAGTGCTGCATATACGTAATGGGGAATCTAAATAATTATAAATAATGTATTAATAATTTAAATAAGTTTGACAATTTTTAATTAATTTGATTTTATTTATGTGATTATTGATAGTTTTTGTTTTTTTAATACTCCATTTTAAGTATAATATTGTGAAATTTCTAACATAAAGTAAGCCTTTACTAACAAGAAGTGGATTACAGTTGTCTGAAAATAAATATATGAATTACTGAGCCCGAAAATCCTAAATAAAATTATATTGTTTTACTTTTATCAATTTCCTAATAACAATGCAATTTTCAAATGAGAAAACTATGAATTTAGTGCATACGGATGACACTGGTTCCGAATATATGTATTATTCTCATAGTGTCTTGTTTCTTTTCACTTGAGGTATTTAAAAAGTAAACTTAACGTTACTTTTCGGCCACATTTTTCTATAATCCTTTTTTTATTGTTTCAGGACTTTGGCAGTACAGCGCTAGACTTTGTGGAAGAGGACCCGTTAACCTTGAAAGAGGTTCATGAGCATATGATCAGGTCTCCGCCTCCGACAAGCTGCTGGTCCAATGGTATGTAACACATTACTAGGAATCATATATTATCTTTTCAACTTGTATGGTTTGGAGTTAGATGTAGTCTACATTCCAGTGTCTAATATTTTTATCTATACTGACCTACTTTTTTTCACAAAACTGAAAATGAAAACATACATGGATCCAGCGTTGTATTGATTTGTCAAGATTTTAACTCATTAATTTTAAATATGTAAATAAAATTAGTACCACAATAAACGTACGTGATTAAGTCTCCTTTAAATAGTAAAGACAGTGTTGTTTTTATATGAAAATACCTAAAATTTAAACTTGTTAATTAAAAAGATTGAAAGTAGGTAGATTATACAACCAAGGCAAACGAATTAGAAACGCCTTAGTTGTATAATCACTTACTTTTTTCCAGAAGTTTATCTTATACTCGCCTTTCTTTCTTTTTTTAACGTTGGGGAAATGCGTTTACGCATCCCGTACTGTCGGGGAGGACGGGTATGAAGGACTAGCCGCGGCTAGAGAGCCTTTGACTACCGTCTAAAACCACCAACGAAGTCCAGCTCCGCCTTGTATTGGGGCGCCGCAGGATCGCTCTTGGCATTCAACCGCGTATCTTATACTCGCCTGCGGCTCGGGTGGATATTTGTGTCCAGGGTTAAATGGGTCTTATTATCAAGTAATACACTCTTCTAATTTATTATTAAGCAGTAACGCTGCTAACGAATATTCTATTTCAAATTAAAGAGAAAAATTTAAAAATTTAGCGCTTCCTAAGGCGTTGTAAGAGGGAGTGAAGGATTTTGTGCCCGACCTTGATTGCTCCGATAGTTCAGTGGCTAGAGCGATTATCCGCGTATGCCAGATGTCGCAGGTTCGAATCCTGCTCGGAGCGCTATATTTTTCCCTTTAATTTAATACACTCTTCTATAAAGGCGATCTTTACGAGCATGAGAAGTGGAAAAAAATGCTTATTACCGTTTATAATCAATGTACTCGACTGGTCTGGATATTTTCGTTCGTCTCTTCGTACCCTATTCGCATTCCATTGTTTTTCGTTTTTCTTTGTGATAATGATAACAAGCTTGTGGTCTTCAAATGTGAATATGATGAAGTCTAAAATCAAATTCATAGGTGCATATAGAGTAACAGCACCAGTACGAGTAATGGACAAGGATCAATGATGCACATTAACTTTTATTTTAAAGAAATTAAGAGTATTTTTTAAAACACTCAATATAAAACAGTATGATGTCTTGACAGCTTAAAGAGTCCAACACTGCCGCTACCCTTATATGCCTTTTTATTATAATATACATTAATTTTTGACTGAGCATTTTATCAACCTAATGTAATGGACTAATGGCATTCAATAACACAGATAAAACAAATTTTTAATTAGTCCATATTCATTATCATAACTGTTTGACTGCACGTATATCTTCGTATGCCTACGGTTCGACATAGTGAAACAATACTGATTTTACCACCATCTGCAATATTTTGTTCTGTGTAACCTATGATCGACGAATAAATTCTGTATTGTATTTGTATTGTAAATTGAAGAAGCCTAAAGATTGACTTTGAAACCAAACCATCGCAAACGACATGATATCGATGATATCATTCAACACAACAGTTTGACAACTCTGTTGGGTAATAAACCCAGGTTTAATTTTCAATATTCATGGAGCAAATCGATTCAATATGAACACGCAATAATGTTAGCTAATATGAATCATTAATCCATGCCTTATAGAGCGCATTATTCGATATGGAGACTTTCTAATGATAGTAATGATGTGCATATAGTTTGTTTTTCTGTAATAATTGGTTTTTCTATAAAAAAAACTATAAAGAAAAACTTAGCATTACGGTATATTCTGTAATCACACGCAACAGTCAGGTATTATTAATAGTGAAAACTAGGATATCCCTACGTGTTAAATTCATATGTACTAACATCATCGTGAAAATCCACAGAAATTGAGGCCTCGATAGTTGGGCTGAAGAGATAATTACGAATAATTATATAATTAATGGTTTGGGACTTAGTTCTTTTAATCATAATTAATACTACTCGTCTAATGTACAGTACAGTAAATATGAAACTTAAATAAATTAACATATCAACAAGTTTACATGAAATAAACTTATTTTATTTAGGCTGTTGATTTTCATAGCCATTCCAAATTGTCCTATGGTTATTTATTCTGTGGCGCAAAATAGGATTTATATTTTTAAAAGGGCTTTAACTAGCGCCGCTCGTAAATAATTGTGATTATTTTAATTTAACGATAGATATTTAAAACAGAAGAAGAAAATTTATTTTGCAAAAGGGATTGCTATGTATTGTATTTTGTATTTAAGTACCTTTTGAATACGTCAAACTAGTTATTATGTTGCTAGATTCGTCGATTATTGATTTCAAAAATAAAACGGCCGTTTTTACTTTGGACGCATAGATTGACGACTCCCACCCAATACAGGCCAATAATTTGAAGTTGAATTTATGGTATTTACCCCCTCATCTACCGAGCCCGGATATTCGCAACGACACATCTATTCATAAAACTTAAAACCTACTACTTACCTCCTACTTATAAAAACTTACTTTTAATTCCATGCTTTAAAAGAAATGGATGAGTCTAGCGAAAAGGGTTCATACAATACAACTTAATATTTTAAATTGGAATCTTATAAGATTCCAATTTAAAATATTATGTAGCATAAGTTATTAAGTAGTAATTAAGTGCTTTTAAATGAAAATTAAAATAATAACTATGTATAAAGTGCAATTTAAATATGACCCGTTTCCGATAAACTCCATTGCCCGCCACTGCTTGTACTAACCCTAACGATGTTCTATATAATTTGGGCGCCACTGCAACTGCTCGAACTAACCCTAACGATGTTCTATATAATTTGGGCGCCACTGCAACTGCTCGAACTAACCCTAACGATGTTCTATATAATTTGGGCGCCACTGCAACTGCTCGAACTAACCCTAACGATGTTCTATATAATTTGGGCGCCACTGCAACTGCTCGAACTAACCCTAAAGATGTTTATATAATTTGGGCGCCACTGCAACTGCTCGAACTAACCCTAAAGATGTTTATATAATTTGGGCGCCACTGCAACTGCTCGAACTAACCCTAAAGATGTTTATATAATTTGGGCGCCACTGCAACTGCTCGAACTAACCCTAACGATGTTTATATAATTTGGGCGCCACTGCAACAGCTTGTACTAACGCTAACGATGTTCTAGAGTCGCTCTCGTACCGAGCGGCGTCGGCGTTCGAGTTCGGCGCCGACAGCCCGGTCTCCTTTAGCGCGTACTCCGTCGCGCACGAGAAGGTCACTAACTTTAGTATTATTGTGTCGTCCTCGCTCAGTTGCATAAACGCTCCATAGCTATAAACACTTGCTGATGAATTCTGATTCTGAAAATAATGTTTATAAGGTGCTTCCAAATTAGATGGGTACTTTAAGAGATGTTAACTTACATCAAACTAATTTACTTTAAATAGGAATAAATAAAACTTTTCATATGAAATGTTAGTTTTCATTTTCCGAACAATATAATTAAATTAAAATTCTAACCAGTCATAATCACCTGTGCATTTAACTGACAAGGTGGTTATCACTTTCTGTCAAGTGAGCTACACATTGAATGCTAATTGAAGTGGCCAGTTAAGTGACAGTAAAGAGGTTTCATACGGTAATCAAAGAAGTCTTAATCATCGAAAACTGATTATCTCATTTACAGGATGTTATTACGTAACACAGTTGTTTTGTTTTCCTAATTTTCTCCAATAACTAACCACCACCACCACCATATCAGCCCTAGGACGTCCACTGCTGGACATAGGCCTCCCCCAATTTCATGGGGGGTAAATGCCATAATCGCCACGCTTGGCATGCGGGTTGGCGATCGCAGTATCTCCACCGCACTCTAGGAATGCTGCTGCCCATTCCCCGGTGGTCTTGGTCGTAGTTTAAGGACATACCCGGGTCAATAACTAACATAAACTTTAAATTAGTTTTATACTTAAGTCAACTTCTAAGGACGAGTACTATCAGCTCTGAAAGTATTGGCATCTAATTTGGAAGCACCTTATACACAGGATGTGTCCTGTAACAGGAGTTGTCCTGTAACAGGAGTTGTCCTGTAACAGGAGTAAAAAATTAAACGGTACACTATTGAGCTCTCCGGCAATTATTTCCAAGTGGTTTCAGTTGAAAAAGAAATGTTTATCCTTCATTTTTTTAATCAAATATGCGATTGTGCAACTTAGCATTTGTGTTCTCAACGGATGACGAGGGACTGAAGCGTTTCTGATTTTTTAAAATATTAAATCGTGTTTACAGAAATCCGATATTTACACAAATATCATTAATATTCTGTTTTTTAACCTGAAAATTCCTACGTCATTCGTAATTTGTCCCTCTTGAATAAGTATTTATAAGAATGTAAATCCACTTTGTTTATTAACAAATAATTTACGTTGGAAGAAGGTACGATAAATACCTTGTATGTCTTCTTAAACGCTAATATTGTAAGTATAGTAGGTACGAAACTGTAAGAATACATTCTTTCAAGAAACGAAATAAAAAACGACCTTATGTTTAGGTCATAATTTTGTCGTTTTTTTGCTTGCGTTTGACTTATCTAGACACTATACTATAATTTACACTTAGAGCTTTGGTCCTACTTTGCTTTCATAATATTTTCTCTATCTAGTTTTTCGCTCTTGTATATAAATTATGATTAATCCGTACTCAATGTCTTTAAAGAAAATATGTTACGTAATAAGTTTTCCATAGGACTGTAGATACGGGACACTAAAAATGCTTTTAGCTCAGTTATGACTTGTTTCATTTCTATGTTTACAGGAATGTGTGGGCTCGCGCTCACCGCGACGCTCCCGCGCATCGCGTTCCGCTTCCCCTCGCTCACACGACCTTGCCTTATGCGGGAGACCACTATCCTTACCAGGTGAGCTACAATACCAATACAAGTATTCACATATTGTTTATTTTTTTTAATATATATAAAATATATTAACGGCCTGTTTAGCCTAGTTGGTAGTGACACTGCCTCCGAAACAAGAGGTCCCGGGTTCGAATCCCGGCTAGGGCATTATTTGTGCATTTAGTACGGATATTTGTTCCTGGGTCTTGGATATTTTCTATGTAATTAAGTATGGATTTATCTATATCGATGGATGGATGGATCGCCAACCCGCATGCCAAGCGTGGCGATTATGGCATTTACCCCCCATGAAATTGGGGGAGGCCTATGTCCAGCAGTGGACGTCCTAGGGCTGATATGGTGGTGGTTATCTATATAAGTATGTATATCGTCGTCTAGTACTCATAGTACAATCTTTGCTTGGTTTGGGACTAAGGTCGATTTGTGTAAAATTGTCCCTAAATATTTATTTATTTATTTATATGTATTTTAATAAATAAATAAGCTATAATAATACATTTTTCTGGCTCACTAAACATGTGAAATGGTAGACAACAGGCGGTCTTATCGCTAATCCGCTGTTCACTAATGTTACAGGTGAGAGCCACCTCCGCAATGCCCTCAGCAAAAAAGTTCAGCCCGAGCGCTTTACGCTCCTCCAACACCCTCGCCCATTGCGTCGCCCAACGCGACGCTCAGAAGATAGCGTTCAACTAGTACCGGATGACAAGTAAGGAAGCTTACGGATTTACTGGGAAATATATGTATGTTGGCAACGCTGTAAGGCGACAACCCTGGGTATGACAACCAAAATGTAAGGAAATGTACTGATTTACTGCGAAACATATGTGTTGGCAACCCTGCGAGGCGACAACCCTGGTTACAATAAATAATTGAGGTCAGTAACCTTAATGTTGCGAGTAGGTGACAACCAATGTCGATGTTGCTAACGTTAATGTTGGGTGACAACCTTGTGTACAGAAATAATTGAGGTCGATAATTTATTGATAAAAAATTATTAATCTAGAAGTGATCACTCTAACAAGCGCGAGGAAGTGTAATGTAATAATTGTTAGGTCTGTCGTAAATTGTGAGTTATGAAATTGTGACAACCCTAATAGTTATTAGCAACCCGATCTCACTATAATGAAATTGTTTTTTTTGGTATAGATTTTATAAATCGAATGATTACTTAATTTTTGGATACGACAAAATTGTCAATGACTGATGAAAATATAAATGTCATTGTCTCAAATAGGACAAAAATTGAGGTAAAAATAGGCTAAGATCTACAATCCTAAAATCGTTCTATATTGTGTAAGGTCTAGTAAGCATAGGGTACACTGAGTGTAACATATAAGGTACAAGTTGCGGCCTGTCTCCGCTGTAAAGAAAATGGACCCTTATTGTACTATGCTTAAGGATTATAATGGAATGTTGTCTGTACGGAATGGGTGTCTATATTGGGTGTTTGTAAGAGAGGTATCGATATAGTCTTCTAAAGTATATTATAAGGAGATCTTCCTTCTTTGTTTTTAGGAATAACTGTTTGATGTAGTTGGGTTTTGAGCAGATATCTTAAATAACCTACATTAATTGAACTTTATCGCCAAATATCAACACTTACTAGTTAGTAAGTGCACATAGTACTGAATTTCAAAATTCCTAGTTGGTAATAAAAATACCTAATCAGAGATATTTTGCTACTGGCAGTGAAGTAAGTACTTAAAGTGACCGTATTATAGGTTCGTTATTGCTTAAGCTTTGTTAAACTTCATCGATAAAATCATTTAGGATGGAATATGATTAGAATAAGAAAATTCGAATATATACGTCATTTTTTATTTCTTATTCAATATGCATTATGACGATTCGAATAGTCTTTGAAACATAATTTCTTAAAATTACTTAAGAATAGTAAATGCTACATGGTTTTGCTAAAACTTAAGATTATTTGTGGATTTGTATGTTTGAGTGTACTATATATCCTAAAATCGTATTGTAGTTTGAAATTATCCTGATTTTATTATTTATATACATGTTACGTATTTGACAACCCTATGTTACAGGGTTGCAAAAAAGTCTACTCAATTAGCTACCATCACAATATCTGTTAACGAAATAAGTAAATTATTATGTTTAATTATTTGCTAAGTATTACGAAAATGTATGTTAGATATCATTCGAATACAGTTTGAAATTAGAATGTCTAGTCGAGTGTTGCGAATATTGTTACCATTTTTTTTATTGTATTTTGTTGTTTGTTACGTTTATTTTAGGATAATTTACTTTTTGTTTGGTAGTTTCTGAGTTTATGAATTTTTACGCTATGGTTATTATGCACTAATTGTTATATATTCTAGAAGATAGATTGTTTTGCTTTTTTAAGTTGCGGACCAGTACTTTTTTCTTTTATTATTTGTTTATTTCGTATTATTATAGATATGTAAATGAAATGCAAGGTATATAGAAATTGATGCTCATTGCGACTCCAATCGAATGTAAAGTATTAGTAGTCCACCGATAATATAGGGTTAGTATTAGTAGAAATATGAATATTACTGTTATCGAATAGCTATCATAGAATAATATATGAAATAGTTTTTGTGCTAAAGGATATACCAGCTCTTAGGCGTGATCGTGCATTGGCTATGTCTTTATGACATTGAGATTTAAGTTCAATTTCGTCTGGCAAGCGGAAAAGGTAATAGTATTGTCATTTTATAATAAATCGTTTTTTGTTTCACGTTGCTAGTTTATACCAACCAAACGTATGGTTTGTGGTAGAGTAAACTTTAGTCGTAGTACTTAGTATTTACTATGAGCATGGTCTAAGGAAACAAGTTCTGCTATTCCGGATTGTGACACAAGCCCACCTCACTGTCGAGTTGCCATTATAGTTACAAAACTATTAATGAAGCAAAGTTTTCTGCCGTAATCATGCAAAATATATTATTTTCACATTACAATTGCCATTTGTTTGACTAAGCAAACAAAATTGGTCAAGGTATAAATGAATTAACTGAATTACATACTCGCTGCTATACATGAGAGTCGGGGATTGTCATAATTCATAATTTCATAATACAACACTGGTAATACAGCAACTCACACATACGCCCGCAGAACAATCGATACAATTGATGACGTAGGTTTGTGTCACCCACACTACTGAATTTCTCCGGAGTGTCATAACCTTGTATTATTGTATCATGAATATGAGTTAATAACGGATGTAACTAATGTGAAGTTACGTCTAACTGATCCTTTAGTACACCGCCTTAATAGTAGTGTTAAATAAATTAGGCATGGCTTTGTATTCAATTTGAATTTAATATTAGAATCCGAGCTCTATTAGGTTAGGTAGCACCACAGATCTAATATATAAGGTGTTAATTTATTCGTTGCAGATGTTTTTACAGCTGATAGTACTCGGTCCCTGGAGTATATTTAAGTATGAAACATTATAGCTTTTACGATGTTTTTTTGGAGAAAACTGAAAAACAAATTTGTTACGTAAAACACCCTGTTAATGTGATTATTAAATGAGTACTCATTGAACAGATTCTACTACCTCTTTTACGTACCACTTAAGACTGCGCAGTACGTTCGGTTCTCCATACAAACGTATTTATGCTCTCATTTTAAAACGCCATGCTAGAATAACATGAAAATTTGTATACACATTGGGATCCGGCATATCTAGGTCGGATCATAGTTTGTGTTGCTTGAAATTATAATGGAGAAAAAATACAGCGATTATTAAGGTTTTCATACAAGCCGTAAAAAACTCAAAAAGCCGCTGTATTTTTTTTTCTTTTACAATTTCTTGCAACAGAATCTATGATACGACCTAGATATGCCGGATCCCATTGTGTATACAAATTTTCATGTTATTCTACCATGGCGTTTTAAAATGAGAGCATAAATACGTTTGTATGGAGAACCGATCCACACCGATCGTACTGCGCCCTCTTAACTGTAACTGGCCACTTCACGTCGATAAATCAAATACTAGATTGTTAATGTCATGTTATTTTCTGTCTAATTGTGTCGTTTGCAAATCAATTTTACTTATTTTGAAATGCCTTCTTTTCTTCATGCTTGCTTTTAAAATTACTTTTAACTCACTTATCAAAGGCTAGTATTAGTTAATGGGTGGATTTTCTTGACTAGTTTTAACACGACAGCCCCAATTTCCATCCTACCTTACATCCTACATTTGTAGTTTTTCCGCCGAACCATAATGACATTTAAAACAAACAATTGTTGACATGAGAGATAGTGTTAAACGTCTTATCAGGCACATGGTGATTATTTTTAGACGAAATTACAAATTAATTTTTTGTTCGGTTTACCGTTTTTTTTTCGTTATCATTTATGAAACCAAAAAAAATATATGAAAAGGTTTCTTAATTTCTATTTAAAGTGAATTGTTTTAAAGTAAAGTATCATCTGTTAAAATATCTGCAACTAATAAATAACATGACATTATATCTTTCGCAGCGATGTAGTTTAAACCTTATATACACTAGAGAACTTAAACACCTCAATCTGTATGAAAACCAACCGTGTCACTTTTTTTCTACGTACTGTTATTTCACAAGGGCGAATTAGTGATGTGAATTCCCCGTTGTCCGAGCAAAATCGATTCAAAGGCGACGCCGCCGCCACACGCGCCGTTCGGCTCGAGTCGATTCAGCCTGTCAATCATTCTCAATGTGTTTTAGTATATTAATAGTGGGGTACGCCGTTTTTTTCAACAATCTCAACTTCTTCCCTTCAATGAAACTGCTATTTTCAAATTGTTTGGAACAAATAGTGCTATGCTTAGTCGGGAACCAGTCTTTCCGTCCCGTGGCTGCAATCCATTTTTCTTTTGTGGTGATGTGGGAAACTAAAAAAAGTAAATGCTTCTTAAGCACAATAGAAATTTAGAAAGGTATTAAACGTTCAAATTTATATATGTGCGTTCAAAGGATAAACATGAACACATCACATACATTAACTCTCTACCCGAAGATCAAGGTACCCTCCATTTTGAAAGCTGTCGTGTAAAATTAGGACTTATTATGAGCTTGTTTTTTATTAAATTGGCGTTTTTAAAATGGTAAATATCATTCGTCTGTCCGATATCGATTAAAATCGATCGGTTATAGAAGGAACAACACTAGTTGCTAGATTTGACAGACGAATGATAAGATCTCTTGTACCACGAACTCGAAGCGATGCGCGACAGTATCGCTTGTTCTGATATTCATCGTCTCGCAACACACAACGTCAGATTAAATGCTCAAAGCAAACGCGGCGATGTAATGAATGAATGAACATTTTATTTCAGACCGAAGGCCATATCGGTTAGTAACAATTCTCTTAACCTAGTGTTAATAAATTACACATTACAATGTCATATTATTTTTACTAAACATAATTAACACTTTCACACACATATACCCCAGAAACAAATGTAGCGACCTACCTGACCTGGCCTGGCCTTAATGTGGACATAGTTTACTTACCGATAATCTATAGTTACTTAGGTACAGTTTTGGAATCACACCCCGGAATACTTAAAAAATAGATTCAAAATGAATTTACACATAATATAATTTGAAAATAGCTTACATGAGATAGGAAGCATGTCCTTGCGTTTGGGTGCTCACAATTTTTTGGGCTATTGCACTTTAGTACCATGCAATAAGGCATTTTCTTAATATTCACGGACAACCGGCTACCACAACAGACGCGCGCGGAATGTCAGTAGCGACGGCCAACTCGGAGACCTACTCCGAGTTCGGACACGCAAAGTAGATGCATTTGCGTGATCTAGTGTATATATTAGATCTGTGGGTAGTACACTAACGAGTGCGTGTAACAAAGTCATATTATTTTTACTAAACATAATTATCACTCACTGCCAGACTCAAATCCCATACCCCAGAAACCAATGTAGCGACTTATCTGACCTGGCCTGGCCATAATTGTGAGAACTGAGAAGACTCAACACATGTAGCGACTTATCTGACCTGTCATGGCCTTAATTGTGAGAAGACACAACACATGTAGCGACTTATCTGACCTGGCCTGGCCTTAATTGTGAGAAGACTCAACACATGTTGCGACTTATCTGACCTGGCCTGGCCTTAATTGTAAGAAAACTCAACACATGTAGAGACTTATCTGAACTGGCCTGGCCTTAATTGTGAGAAGACTCAACACATGTAGCGACCTGGCCTGGCCTGGCCTTAATTGTGAGAAGACTCAACACATGTAGCGACTTATCTGACCTTGCCTGGCCTTAATTGTGAGAAGACTCAACACATGTAGCGACTTATCTGACCTGGCCTGGCCTTAATTGTGAGAATACTCAACACATGTAGCGACTTAAGTGACCTGGCCTGGCCTTAATTGTGAGAAGACTCAACACTCTAGCTTCACTCGGAATTGGCCGATTATATGCGTTTAATTTCGTTTAAGTTCCGTAAGTAAAAATCATGTTTGAATATAGTGAATGTTTAAATCAATGAAATGATAAAAAATGGATCACAGTATCCACTCACGACCAAATCTGTGGATCATCGTTAAGGGTTTTAATTCGTCTACAATTTAATTAATTCCGTTATGACACGAAAGTTACGCATAACAATTGTATGGAGAATTTTCTTGCCACAAGTAAATCAAAAAAAATGGTTCTTTCCCAAATACGTTATGTCAGATAGAGCTATCGGTAATTGATATTATAATAGATGTGAAATTTGTTAACATAGTGATGTTAGTATTGTTTAGATATTTAGACGTTTGAGAAACCCCATTTTAAATTACCTAGGTAAAAGCATGTTAATGCTTTTGAAATTTGTTTAGTTAGGTGTTTAAATTAGAAGTCACTTTGAAATAAGAATAATTAATAGCGTTTCAATCTAATCTAGGAATATAGATCATTTATTATATTATACTAGAAAATTTATGAGTACATAACATAACTTAAAACATAAAATGTCAAAAGACTAAAAAACTAAAAATAAACCTAAAATTAAACTAAACTATGTCTAAAAAGGGCCCCCGTGGCATCGTACCAAAGACGCTTTCAGCTCCTCGCTGTACGGCTATACTTATATTATTGATATTATGTGGAAGGTCGCAATAAAGTCAAGTTTCCCCTGTTGGTTTTAAGGTGAATCGCAGGCGCTTCCAAGTAATAAAACAATCCTCGTGGGATTGGCACTAGTTTTTGGGGTAAGCAGGCTTCTGGCTTTTTTGGCTAGATTTTAATATAAAAATGGAAACATTATTTAATATTAAAATGTACTTAACATAAAGTTCATACTGTACCTAAAGGAAATTTATTAATTTAAAATGAAAACTGTTTTTTGTTCTATTTGCTTATTGTAAGGTTGCAACAAAAACTGGCAACCGTACTTGTCTTCTCGAAATAAATGCCATACGATTAAATAAATTGTAAGGTTGGGACTTTCCAGTAATTATTATATGCCTGTGACAGGAAGTCGCAATAAACGTGTATTGATTGTGCTCTTTTCTGGTTTCTTACGTGTCTCAAACAATTAAAACGAATTGTAACTTTCACATTTACCTACTTTGATGTGTATTTCAGATTAAGTAATCACTTTTCACTTGTTTATGCATATCAGTATTGTTAATTATTATTGTTTCATTGCGCTTGATGCGTAATAAAATAATAATAACAATTGTCACCAGAGAATAGGAGATATAATAGTAAACTCTTACAAAACGTTGTGCCGTAAATGATCAAGCAATAAAATAAACGGGTACAGTTTTATAAACAATTTAGAGTACATATGGTGCTATATTACCGCACGAGTGCGGTAATCAGCAGATTACGTCCATATGTCGAAACTTTAAAGAGCATATGTACTGTAAAACGTTGTACGATACACGTGCGAACAGGTAATTCGCAACTCGTGTCGATTTAAAACACTCCCTTCGGTCGTGTTTCAATTTATCACCACTCGTTGCGAATTTCCTGTTTTCTGCACTTGTATCGTAATGTACTATTATGAAACTGCCACGTACCTACACGACACATAATTTTCTTCGATATCAGCATTATTTTATAACTACTTTATTTATAACGCATATTCTCTTCCATTCCAATGTATTCTGTAATGGGCTCAAATATCTATGAATCGATATTAAAATGCCTGAATGTTGGAAATGGAAATTGGTGTTTTCCTAAACAAAACTAGCCATTACGATGCATGGAAGATTTATTTCATCCATATTTTGTAATAACTTTAAAAATTCTTACTTTTTCACCTTCGATCCAGCTTCACGTTAACAAATTATTAATATTTATCATATTCTAGCTAAGCGTCACCGTTACGCCACATTTTATTATAATGATTTTAAATCATTTTCGTAGATGTGTTTTATTGTTAAACTTAAAACCATTATCGGCCCATTGCCTTAAATTTAGTATTACGAAAAGTTTCATTACAAGTACTTATTATTAATACGAATAATTTGAAAAAAATAGTACTATTTATGCCATCACTTGGCGAACTGCGAGATATACATTAAAATGAATAAGGGTGCGTTCAGAAACTAATAAATAGCGTGGATAGCGCTTAGCTCTTTATATAAGTAGAGAAGCTTGGCGTTGTGCGATGTGCATGGGGCGTTAAGGTGCTTCCCCACGGGAGTACATGGCAGTCCGCCATGCAGTCTGCTGCGTGATGCCGGCTCTTCTGGACAGTTGCAGGCTGCAGGGCGTCCGGTAAATCAAGGTCATGCAGGGCGGATCGTAAACTCCAAACTTCGACCTTCCACGGCAGTCCGTTATGCTCTCCCGTGGCGATGCGCCTTATACGCACACACGATGATGTATAGGAGCGCTTATGTACACAAGCCTTATACATATTATTTATACACTAATATACGTCGCTATATGGTTTTTGTTATGTTTGTGCGTTTGGCCGCGCAACGCCACACTCGCTTGTCCTTAAACGTTGCCGAAACGTTCAAAAACAGGCAAAACGATAAATATAAGATGAATTGGTAAATATGATTCATGTTTCTCTTTTTTATTTATCTACATATTTTGTTAACATTTTGCTTAAAAATGAACCTCCAGGTCATTATTGTATCTGTTAGGTGTATTTGTATGTAATTTGCCTATGCGATTGATTGTGTTCTGAATTAAAAAAAAATGTTAAGAAATCTGAACGTAGGGAGATTAAACGTTAAAATGCACCATAGCAATAAAGACTATTTTAGCGTAGACCACTTGTATATTATTCGTGTGGAGGCTATCCTAGTGTAAATATTAAATAACCGAGTAGGTGCCATGCTGACCAAAGTACTGTCAACAGAATACTGATTTGTGCTATTTATGTATGGTATAGATAGGTAATAAATAATAGTAAGCGTATAGCAGTGACATTCTCAGATTAATCGTTCGGCAACCGAGTGAAATCCACCCGTATTCTCGACATCATCGCTATTGATGATAATAGGGAATTTCGCAGTAGGGAATTTTCGATACGCTTCGCGAAAATTCCGATCTATGTATGGCAATAAATAAATGCCATGATGAGGTTATTAAAAAGGAATAATTCCTGCTAAATATTTAAACTTGAAACGCACAGAACGCGGCGCAGCGTCGTTTCGGGGTGGAGGCGGTTTTTTAACAGACTTCAAAAAAAGGAGGAGGTTCTCAATTCGTCGGTTATTTTTAATGTAAAGTGTGGACACGAAAAAATCTGGTCATGCATGATATGGCAAATCTTTAAAATTAATGTGGATTTTCAGGCACCGCTTTTTTAAAATAATTTGTGGTTTTGTGGATATTTGTGGAAATAATTTGTGGATATAATTTGTGGATATAATTTGTGGTAATAATTTGTGGATATAATTTGTGGTAATAATTTGTGGGTATTTTTATTATGTAGTTTGATAACTACAAATTATTTAAAAAAGTGCTGCTTGAAAATCCACATTCATTGACAAGATTTACCATATCATACATGACCAGATTTTTTCGTGTCCACGCTTTATGTTCACCGATTACTCGGAGACTTGTGGACCGATTTCAATAATTCTTTTTTTGTTTTAAAGGGTGTGTTTTCTAGTTGGTTCCATTGTCACCAAGTCTGGATCTGATGACGGGATCTTGGAAAAATCGAAGGAACTCCTCAAATTATAAACCAAGAGGATGGGGTAAGGCAAAAAATAAGGAACTCCTCAAATCATATACCAAGAGGATGGGGTCTGGCAAAGTTTGGAGTCGGTGTTTGTTTGTTAAAAAAATTCTTGTTGGTAAAGCCAACGCGGCCCTGGGGACGTCGCACCAAAAAACTGTGCGGGATAACGGAGCGGAGGTATCGTGTGTGACATATGACGACAATCGATAGTTTCGGCAAGATCAAACATGAAAACCGCCTCCGGGCGGCGCAGTGCCCGCTCTGTGTGTTTCGAGCTTATAAGCGCTTATATTATTTATTACGTGTAATAAACTAATAAAACCTAACCTATAGGATAAATAATTATAGTTTATTGAGTAGGCTAATGTTCATGTTTCTTGTTTGAAATGTTTTTGTCTTATCTGGTCATTCGCTGGTCGATAAATCCAGAATGTGTGTCGGAATAAAGTTTCATTCTGATTTGATCTTTTTATTTAATCTCTTAGGGCCCCGACGCACTAGCGGTTAACCTCGGGGGCGGCTACCCGCGCGGCCAGCCGCTTTTCCAGTTTAATATGCAACCGCTTGTGATCGTACGCACTTGACCGCCACAAAATTTCAATCGCGGCGGTTCAATGAAGAACTGCGGTCCGCTTCGCGGCTGGCCGCCAACTTGTTTATACGCACCGGCGATTCAGTGTGCGGCGAGCCGCCCGTATTTTTTTTATAGAAAAGCAAAAAAAATACTGTTATTGTTTCGTAAGTCGGACCCGATTGTCTTAACCAGCTGCACTATGTTTATTGCAGAAGCTGCTACAGCTATGGTCGACTATTGTTTAAGTTGTAACTCAATCGGTCCAGTGGTCTCTGAGCAAATTGACTGTCACAGACAGATAGACAGACGCACGAGTGAGAGCTATAAGGGTTCCGTTTTTTCCTTTTGAGATACGGAACCCTAAATACCAAACTCAATATTACGGGTTATGTATGTATTAAGACTTCCAGCAGAGTTTGGCCATAAACAGCTGTCCATATTTCGACAGGTGTTTTAATTAATAGTGTCATAATTTATTGTCAATTTGAGACATTCATTTCCAAAATGACGAATGTGCTCTATCAACGATTTCCGAATTACAATTTTATTGTTAAAATAAAATAAACAATCTTGAATATTTCTCCTGAACACTTCCTTCTAAGTATTTCAATGCGGATACAAGTTTAGGACAGCTGTTGTAGACGTTGCAGTCTCGTATAAGATACTTTGAATATCGGACGATTCTAATGTAAACTGACCATATAATAATTACTTTTGTAATGGCGCAGCCTCTTTTGAATAAGTTAGATTTGGACGATATTTTAGGCAAGTTTAAAGTGTATGGCCGCTATCATGCAGTCTCGTGTGTCTATCTGCTCATGGGAATGATTTTTAACGCTATATGGTACATGAATTTCGTTTTTGTAACTGAAAAAGTTGGATACAGGTGAGTACGTACATTAAAATGTCCCGGATGTGAGGTAACGACCGATATTATAGCCTATTGGTTAGCGATCCAGCCTATACGAAGCTGATGGTGCTGAGTTCAAATCCTGATCGGGGCAAATATGTGACGTTCCACGGACAAAGGTAGCGGTAATCCACCTTGTGGCTTTCGCCTTAAGGTCCCTTATCGCTACCGCCATAAGGTACCTTTGGTCGCGGAACTTCACATATTTAATGTGATGGGTATGAATTTCATATTTCTTTCTGAGTCGTGGATGTCGTCAATGTAGTACAGTATTTACACGTGGGATGGGTAGTTCTCGATGGTTGTGTAAGGGCTGTTAGATGATGAATAAGGAACGTTTGAATGTAGTTTGAATTGCTTTGGAACAATGACTAAGGAAAATCTGTGGACCCGAAGTGTCAACATTACGAGCGTGTCCATTTTGCGGCCATATTGGAACTAAACATGGCGGATATAGTGCTGTCCCGCTAATCAACATTTTTATCGATATTATAGACAGATCTTAAACGTATTGGTTTCCTAGGATGTTATTAGATATTCTATGATACATACATGACAATGATACATGTGCCTTGTTCTCGACAATGTTCAAATCATCCAATATTTCAATAGAAAAACATTACAAAGCTATGCTACGATAAACTTTTCTGTTTCTGGCTTTGTTTTAAGCCACGTCCTCTTATGCTACACTTAGGCATGATCGCAGCATTTAACTTCGCATTCCTTTAAAGTCTTGTGCGGTTTTTATTTTAATATCACTGTTTATTTTATAACTTTTCAATTTTTATTCCACTCACTGACAAGTCGTGTACTGCTCAATTGACGTATGATTGACGTACCGGGGAACATAATATGGCGATTTTGAGCCTCAGTAGCTTTGGTACAAATACAACAATACGTTTGAAATAAAATAAAAATAAAAAATAAAATACGCCCGGTCGACAGATTTTCCTTTGTCATTGCTTTGGAATGGTGAACGAGTAGACGGATGCCGCAGTGTGAATAAAGAGCTGGTTGAGTGAAGACAATATTGTATTTCATGTAAATAAAGAAGACAATTTTATTAGATAAGGGTAAAAGTGTCTTCTTTATTTCAACTTCTTTATCTAATAAATATATTTTCGTTTAGTACCCGTAACACAAGCCTTATTGAGCTTACTATGGGATTAGTTCGATTTGTGTAAGATTGTTCCCGTGATATTTATTTGATGCAAGAACCCCTTCAACAAAAGCAATATAGATCATTGCATATTTTCTTAATTATTATTGTCGTTATTATATTTCGTAGTTAGGGTCTACAGTAAGTAAGGCAAATAGAAATACAAATTATTTTATTTGTTAAACATAGGTATGTACATCGGTGTTTCTGTTTATACTTGACTAAATATAAAATTGTTAATTATGGTACTAATATTCTTGTATGGAATAGTATGCTTTGGTAGCTAGAAATTTAAACAATGCTTTTTTAAATAAATGAGGGTCATGGAGTTTTAAGATGGCTGTTGGCAATTTGTTAAAAATTCTAGGTGCCATTCCAAATATGCTTTTCGAAAGTAGGGTAGTTTTGTATGGTACATAGTTTATCTTACCCTGCATACGAACACTATTAAAGCTCGAGAACTGGTTACGTTGTATTTAACATACATTGCTGTTTCAAAAATATAAAGTGATGGAAATGTCCAGATATTTAATTTCATAAAATAGGGTTTACATGATTCGTAGGGGTTTAGGCCGCAAACGGTCTCTATCTGTAGAGTTGCTCCAAAATATTATTCCGTATCTTAGTGTAGATGTGGCATAGGCATGATAAGATGTCAATACTGCAGATTGGTTTACTTTTTTACTAAGATGATACAGAGCATATGAATATTTATTTAATTTCTTATAGGTCGATTCACAAGGGCTGGCGCGGAAAATGTATGAAACTGTCATTAATTTCATAGACATTCCGCGCCAGCTCTTGTGAATCGACCTATACATAAAGTGTCTGTGCAAGATAGCACATCCTTTTTTATAATTAATGTTTTTTGTCTATGATTTTTATACCTTTTTATGATGTTTTTGTCCTTTCACTCTGACATTGATTATTATATTTTTGTTGTTCATCAGAAACCAGTGCCTTTTACTTTTAGTTCGTAATATAGTGGTCCTTGCAGTACGCCTTTTGATCACCAAATACCACCAGAAGGCTGCCCATAGAAACTCGGGATTAGTAATGAACGAGCTGCAGCAAAAATACTGGATAATAGGCCTTAGAAATACTGTGCGATCTGTGGCCCATAACTGTCAGCTTTGTAAGCTTAACCGAGCCAGAACCTTTCAACCGCCCATGGGAGATCTGCCCGAGGCCCGCTTGGAGCACCACCGAAGACCATTTTCATTCGTTGGGCTTGACTATTTTGGACCCCTACACGTGTCAATTGGCCGAAGACGAGAGAAACGCTACGTGGCCTTATTTACCTGCCTGGTCGTTCGTGCCGTACACCTTGAGGTGGTGCACAGTTTATCGACGGATGCGGCCATTATGGGCTTACGGCGCTTCATCGCACGTCGGGGGACGCCTGTTGAAATCTGGTCGGATAATGGGACTGCTTTTGTTGGAGCCAGCAGAGAATTGAAAGCCCTCTACGGTGATGCTGTGGAGAATTGCGCTGCCAACGAATCTATTAACTGGCGCTTCATACCCCCTTCAGCACCGTTCATGGGAGGCGCTTGGGAAAGACTTGTGCGAAGCATCAAAGAAGCGTTGAAAGTGACTCTCCATGAACGAGCTCCCTCGGATGAGGTTTTGAGCACTTTGCTAGCGGAGGCCGAGGCTTTAGTGAATTCGCGTCCCCTCACGCATGTTTCACTAGATTCAGACACTGACCAGGCCTTGACACCATCCCACTTTCTTTTCGGGGCATCGTCCGGACGTCCTATTCCTGCTTCTCTTAATGATTCCGACCTTCTGAGCAGAAGCAAGTGGCGACGAGCAGTGAGACTGGCGGACCATTTCTGGCAACGTTGGATTACAGAATACCTACCTATTTTAGCACCCAGAAGGGGAGAAGGCTCTGTACCAATCATTGCCGAAGGAGACGTGGTCTTCGTCTGTGACTCAAATTTACCACGAGGCACATGGCCCAGAGGCCGTATCACTGCGCTGTATCCCGGCAGAGATGGGATTGTCCGAGTAGCTGATGTTGAAACTGCTGCTGGCACCTTGCGACGACCACTCAAAAAGCTGGCTAAGATTGCCGTTCAATAAAAAAGGGGAGAATGTGCAAGATAGCACATCCTTTTTTATAATTAATGTTTTTTGTCTATGATTTTTATACCTTTTTATGATGTTTTTGTCCTTTCACTCTGACATTGATTATTATATTTTTGTTGTTCATCAGAAACCAGTGCCTTTTACTTTTAGTTCGTAATAGTGTCAATTTGATTTTCCCAGGTTAATTTATTATCTAATCTAAGCTTAAATCTAAAAAATTTGATATGTTTGTTTCATTAATCCTATGGCCCTTATAAGTTAGGTACATTTAAATTCGTGATTCTGTCAATTCTTTGTTTAAAATTCATAAAATTTTTTATTAAATTAATGCGGAGAATGTTCCTGTTTAGCCATTCAATAAGTGATTGCAAAGATCTATTGACTTTTTCCTCTTAGTGGTGTAGGTCTTCTCCTGTGAATATTACAGTGCTATCGTCAGCAAATAGAACCATAGATTCTTGGCAATAGGTTTAATTTTCCTTTAATTCAAATTGATACCATATCAGTACCTTCACAAGATTAAGTACATTTGAAAGAGACGTGTAATATGACTTTATTAACAAGTACATTATTTACACAGTAGAAATATAGATTATATATTTAAAAAAAACTAAAGCAAATCTATGCAATTGACTAAATTGACGCACCCAGCACCCACACAGATCCACGTCATTATATTACAGTATACTTAAGGTCATCTTCATCGCATATAAGAGTGTTTCAGTCATATCGCGTAGAAGTAGAAATAGTAATACTTAGTTCAAGATCCCGGACACAACCTACCTATTTGATATACAATATACAAGGCGCAACGATGCAAAGTTGTATTTTAACCGCGAGTGTGAAATTGATGCACGAGCTAGCGAATGGATTCTAGGGTTGAACTACGAGCTAGCGAGTGGAATCCGTGGTTGAACTCGAGTGAAGCGAGTTATTAGAAAAAAGAATCCTGAGTGAAGCGAGTGGTTCAAAAACAGAATCAATACACGTGGCTGCAAATTTATTTTACATCTCGTGTGTTGCAACACTCGCTACTCTAAGCATTCTATTTTTGAACCCCCTGCTGAAGCATAAATGTAAGAATTTTTGTATATTGTATTATTAGTAAAAAGTATTCATGGGGCCCTATTTTATACCAAACTTATTAGACTGATAATATTAGTCCAGGAACATTTTATACCAAACTTATTAGACTGATAATATTAGTCCAGGAACATTTTATACCAAACTTATTAGACTGATAATATTAGTCCAGGAACATTTTTTTTTCAAGTTTACTAGTGTGCTTTTCTCGAACTTACGATGGTAAAATATAAGTTATTTGTACGGTAGTAATTTATTCGGTAAGTATAATATATTTGGCCGCAAACCGAGCCAGTAGCAGAGGAGCTGAACCATTGTTTTGGGTAAGATAAAGTCTTTAGCCACTCTTCACAGATGATTGGCCAGCCAAACGATAGTAGGTTGCCAAAAAAGAGTAGGTAACATTTTTTACAGTACATATGGTGCTACTTTACCGCACGTGCATATGTCGAAACTTTAAAGAGCCATATGTACTGTAAAACGCTGTACGATACACGTGCGAACAGGTAATTTACAACTCGTGTCGATTTAAAACACTGCCTTCGGTCGTGTTTCAATTTATCACCACTCGTTGCGAATTTCATGTTCTCTGCACTTGTATCGTAATGTTTTATTTAAGGGTGATTGATGGTAAGTAACCATTTGCTTCAGATCGTCCGACACCTGGCCGATTTTTGCTTCAGATCGTCGGAACCGATCTGATCGCATTTAGACAATACACATCCGATTCTTGCATCAACCGTTTTTTTTAAATTCGTTATCTCTATCGCTTAGCATTTGCGCGCAATTAGATATGGTATTTATTGACAAAGTTGGAAGACGATATCGGGCGTGTAAAATAGGTCGTCGAGTATGAGTATCGGGTGTGGTATAGATAATCAGATCGGCTTGTTCGGGAGGCTGGAAGTCATCTAATAGCCTGCGTGCGAGAAGGTTCGTAATGACTCTTGAAAACAGCTTATAGACATGGCTCAGAAGTGAGATGTAGCGGTAGTTCTTCAGTAATGTAAGGCGTTGTCACCCTTTTTGAAGAACAGCACCACCACACCTCTGTTCCATGCCTTTGGAGTTTTACCTTCCAGTAAGACGGAGTCGAACAACTTCTGAAGGGCCCTAAGGACCGGTTTTCCACCCGCCTTCAGGAGTTCAGCTGTAATTCCGTCTTCACCGGGTGCCTTGTTGTTCTTTAGCTGTTTAAGAGCCATTCTAATCTCGTACAGGCTGATGTCCGGGATATCTTCGGTTTTTGTATGTACTTATATACTACTCTAACTTTATTATTTATTTATTTTTATTTTGTTTAGGTTCACCGACCGACAATTATCTTAGGAGTAGGATCCGAAGCAAATCAATGTTTTAGTAAATATAAAAAAAAACTTGCAATGCGCATGTGCACCCCTAGACTTGCAGGCTTCCATAGGCTGCGGTAACCGTGCATTTACCTTCAGGCGGGCCGTACGCTTGTTTGCCCCCGACGTTGTATAAAATTGAAAGAAGCTCCAACGGAGCGCAAGTCCAAAAAGGCCTTAATAGACTACGAGTATTTAGTTGAGATACTGCCTTCATAGGTACGAGTATAGTTGGAATTATTTAAAATGATGGACTTTTTAAAAAAACTGCCATTAGAATTTGAACCTTTAATTTGGATAATAAGGTTGCTTTTTGAACAGACTAATTTGGTACAATTTGGTCTTATTAAACAATTTCAACTATATCTACTGTGTTAATTGCCTTTGTAAAAGACTGAGGACCTACCGCGAACTTCGAAAATCGAACTTCGTGTCGTGCCGTCCCTTTCACTCTCGTGTTATACTCTATATGACGGAAAGGGACGGTACGATACGAAGTTCGATTTTCGAAGTTCGCGGTAGCACAGCTGGTTATATTATAATTTTAATATTAGATTGCCCATATCAGACCCAGTGGGGGTCAGCATTAATGTAAGAGAACATATTTTTTACTGTCTCTCATATAAGTACACTCATCGAGTCATATAAGTACCACAATTACGAGACATAATATACAGACGGCAGAATCATGGTGCAGAAATCCTGACTTGTGTGTTGAGTGGGTTTACGATAATCCAGACAGTTTTGTGGCCGAGGTAAATACAATATGAAAAAATGTGGTAAATACATTCACTACATTAAAAACCGGCGAAGTGCGAGTCGGACTCGTGCACCGAGGGTTCCGTTAAAAATATATTTATTAAATGATGTATCTAAAAATTTACGGTTTTCGCAATTTTTCCTTTTTAGTATTTGTGCTATAAGACGTTGCTTCGTACCAAATTTGAAGATTCTGAGTGGACGGAAAGTACCCTGTAGGTTTTGATTCCCTTGCAAGTGTCGAAAATTTGCGGCATAAACGGCTTGCGCGTTGGCTTAGAAGTTTGATTTTATCACAGCTTCAAGGGACAGTAGACTAAGTATTTTATATAAATTCCAGCTTGGTACCTCCACGCGTTTCTGAGAAAAAGGGTCAGACAGACGGACGGACAACAAAGTGATTTTTTTATTTTTTATTTTTGGCAACAAAACAGTCATTACATGAGTGTTACAATAATTCTTACTTATACTATTTAATAGACCAGACAGTGCCGAAACAGATGTGAAGTAATTCACTTAAATAGAAATACAAAAATGTGAGCTTACATAGCTGCATAGAAGTCGCGGAAATTACAATTAAATTCTTTAGTAATTCTATACAAAGAAAAACAGTTTCTAAGGCTACTTAAAAAGTAAAAGTTGTTACTACAAAAAAAAAAGAACGTGAATTATTTATATCAAAATCCTTTCACAGGTTAGTTTGAAACCATCAAAGGTTATTTAATCATCAAAGGTTATTTAATTAAATTATTCAATTAAATTATGCTTAAGTGTCATCAGACTTTTTAAACATACATTGCGTGATTTTATTTTTGAAATTATTCAGTGACAGATGGAATGGATCTATATGTGCGAAACATTTGTTATATAATTCTGGGGCACGGGAAAAGAAGCAATTTCGAGTGTAATTTTTTTTTCGGTTATAAAGAGATTTTTGGTTTGAGAGGAGCGTACGGGCAATTTTTTACGACTAATAAAATTTAATTTTGAAACAAGAGTGATCCTATAAGGGTTCCGTTTTTGCCTTACGTTCGAGGTACGAAACCCATTCAATTGTTTGATCAAATCTTGTTTTATTATTCAATAGTTTCAACTAGCATGCCAAGACTGGAAGAGAACTTTAGTCGGAGGAGTACATACTTTTCGATACATGGCGGGTCTTCTTATTGTTGGACCGTCAGCGGACAGCTAAACTAAAATATAGGTAATATATTTTTTGAAGTGAATAGTTGGCAGCTTATATGAGTTCTAAAAACTTTCTCAATAGAAAACAACAAAGTTGAGTCTTAGTTTTCTTTTTTACTCACTCTAGTACAGTATTAAACAACACCATTAAGGCGAACGGTAAGGCAAGCTCTTTCCACACAAACTTTGTGCATGTTTTTCTTCGTTTGTGTTTGCGCTACTGTTATTATCTTTTCTCAAACATGCACTGAATAATTTATGTTATGTTCCTTATAATAGGCTGCGGAGTATGACGTTTCAGGTGCGTTTAGGACTAGAGGTCGTTAATGGAATTTCATACACATCTTGCAGGCCTAGGCCGGCAAAGTCCTCTTTTTTAATTTCTATTCGACATAAATTTGTGGCACAGGCATCATAACATTCTGCCACTATGCGTATTAAAAATAAAAAAACTTTGATTTTTTTGTTGTTTATTTCATTGCATGTTTGAGAAAAGCACTATATAAGTACATACCTACCTTGGCGGGAAATCTCGCTGCGCTCGGCCGTCTTTATTTCTTCGGCCGGCAACCCCTTTCGTCCCGGCCTCTGTAGTAATGTACTATTGGTGAATATGCTTATTTTTCTAATAGCTATGACTTGATTTTTTTTTCTTTTTAATAAAGCGAAATATCAACATCAAGTTCTTAGATTTTAGATTATAGTTATAGGTAGGTAGGTATGTTTAATTTTTATTTAATTTTATTAGTTATTTGTTATCAATGTGATTAAATAAAGCAAGTTTTAATTTTATAGTTCTGCGTAGGTAAATCCAATATGTACGAGCAAAAAAAAAAAATTAAATGCTGTAGTGCCAAAACTAACTAATAAAACTTGCACAATGTTTGCATAGAGAATTCCTTGCCCTCCTACCCTTCGCCTTGAGTTAAAATGATAATATTTTACCTCATCTAAACTGTCACAAGAGGAAATATGAATACAACTTCACAAAGCTAGATAGTTATCGAAATTTGTCAAACAAAAGCCATCTGCAAAGAGTGTTGCATATCTTTTTCTCGTGCGTGGAAGACATAAGCGTGTGTCTTACACGAGGGGCGTGGCTTACAGAATCGAGGCATCCCCTTAATAGTACATGCGTCGCACCGCATGATCCGCTACGTTATTTGATACTAAGATGAGCGCCATGGCACATGTTCATAAAGGGAGGCAACAGGCGATCCTCGTGGCAGTTTTCTCGCACAAAGAATCGCTATTGCAATTCAGCGCGGGAATAAGGGGCCAAATTTAGATTTTTTATAGGTTATTTTTAATTATTTTTAAGTTAGAGTAATTTCTTTTTTGTTAATTCACGTTTTTCTGAATAACCATGTGGTTCCGGTTTTTTTAATAATGTTGCATGGATCAGTTAGAATACTGTCAATTCAAATATGCAACATCGAAAAACTTGAACTCGCTAATTTTGCTACCTACGCACCACGCGATAATTTCGAAAATTTGGGATTCTCTTCACTTATTGTCCCAAAACTCATACTATGCGTTTTTCTACAGCTAAATGTGGAATGTTATTAAAGTTAACTAAATTTGCAACAATTTCATTCCAACCGCAGCAGCTATATACAGGATGATCAATCCAAATGGGTCAGTATGGACACGTCAGAAACTATGAGAGATATCGAAATCTGTTCTTAGGAACTATGGCGTCAATTTGAGTGGCAAGAAAATCTGCATTCATAGATTTTAAAAAAGAACTCGTACTACTCAGTTTAGGATTAAAACTCGGTCTTATTGAAGAAATAAAACTTACAGTATGTCTCTTTCGATTTTGCATTTTATTCATTTTAAGTATCCTAGTTTCCTAGTAACATTAAGTATGTATTAATCTATATAAGTATGTATATCGTCGTCTAGTACGCATGGTACAAGCTTTGCTTAATTTGGGACTAGGTCGATTTGTGTAAGATTGTCCCCAATATTTATTTATTATTTACTGCGTATGATCTGCACAATATCGAATTAGAAATATAGTATTTTTTTTTCGATTCCCGAATTGAGTACAAGTTTTTTATTTTATTTATTAATGCAGTTTTTCTTGTCGCTATAATCGACGCCATGGTTCCTAACAGATTTCTCTATCTCTTATAGTTTCTGACTTCTCCCTACTGACCCATTTGGATTGATCACCCGGTATACGCTCGAAGGACCAAGCCATGCCCCCCCCCCCCCCCCCCCGAAGAGCTCATACTCTCAGAATAAATTAATTAAAGCTCAAAACGCACAGAGCAGGCGCGGCGCGGTGCGGGGCGAAGGCGGTTTTGCATATTAGATCTTTCCGAAACTGTCGACTGTCGATTACTGCTTCATATGTCACACACGCCGCTTCCGCTCTGCCGCGCTACCGAACACCGCGCGGTTTTTTGGTGCGACCTGCCACGGACCGCGTTTGCTTTACCGAAAAACCGCCTCCGCACACCGCAACGACGCTGCGCAGCGCTCTGTGTGTTTCAAGCTTTAAGAGGGCGCAGTACGCTCGGTTCTCCATACAAACGTATTTACGCTCCCATTTTAAAACGCCATGCTAGAATAACATGAAACTTTGTATACACAATGGGATCCGGCATATCTAGGTCGGAAATTAGTTTCTGTTGCTAGAAATTGTAAAAGAAAAAAAATACAGCGGTTTTTTTAAGTTTTTACGGCTTGTATGAAAACCTTAATAATCGCTGTATTTTTTCTCCATTATAATTTCAAGCAACAGAAACTAATTTCCGACCTAGATATGCTGGATCCCATTGTGTATACAAAGTTTCATACTATTTCAGGTTGGCGTTTTAAAATGAGGGACTTTGGGGGTGACACGTTGGAGAAGGAAAGCCACAAATAGATCGGACTAGAATAGAAAAATACAGCGCGTTTTTGACTTAATGTCAAAAACGCGGTATTGTATGAAAACTTTTACAATCATATAGGTACCTATCTTTATATTCATAATCACATCGTAACACATAACCGGGAAAACGATATATCGTCGTCCTTTTGAACAGTTTTACGTTGGTTTTACAATTATTATTACAGCTTTCGTAGTATATTTTACAAAATGGGAACTGGCATGGGTATCTATCGAACACAAACTACGCACTACGATTACTTACACTCTAATATATTTGTTGTTCAGACTAGGGTTTTTACGCGTTTTCAGATGAATTTTTGATTAGCCGAACACTTTTTCGTTGATATATTTTCACGTACCATGGCGACATGTGTTACTCCCCAGACCGCAAAAGTTAACGTTATTTTAACTTTCCACATTATTGTGGCGATAAAGCACAATTTTAATTTATGATTGTGTCAATTTCCCAAGCAATAAATATTTATGGTAAGATTGAAAACGCAGGTTCACAACTATGCCGATCCACGGTTACTCTATATCTCTAGGCCCGGGGTCGGCTATGCCTTTCAGGATAACGCGCGGAGTCTCTTGAGGGGTACCCCCCTCCAGTTACACACCACTACTCTCTCCGTAATCCGACACACGGCGAATGGATTACGGAAAACGTCACTCGTATTGGACAGAGAGGAGAACAAATTACTTATACAAGTACTTCATGTATACCAACCAACTCATCTAAGGGGTTTCTCGTGACAAGACCTAACAGTCGCTCAGTAACTATGATTCTCAGGTAATGGTAGAAAGCTAAACTATGTAATGAGTTAATGTAACATAATTATGTAACCGAGCGACTCGAAGCGCATCTCTCTTAAATCAAATACTGTAATGGCACACATTACACATCGGGCACAGACTCAAGAAATATTACTAATATGAAACGTCTAAATAAGCAAAAGAGAGAACACATTTCGCAATGACTATTTAACCGTATAACGCTTATAGCCACCACGAACTAATGTACTTAGCTTTCATAGACCAGCTGCGTAGTTCCAGAACTCCTCAACTTAAATAAAAATACTTTAGACTTCTTGATCACTCTTTAACGGTAGAAGTAAATAAGGCCTTTTCAAGGGAATATTAACGCTGTACACCAAAGACTACAATTCTCAGTCTACCCTCCGTCATAAATATCACAACCATACCAGAGTGCAGAGTAAAGAATCTTTAAAGTCGGTACGATACGACCCGACAGCAATTTATACATCGCGATATCTTGAATGTCATGATTCGCGACACATGGGTGTTACGAACGAGCTCTCGATTTTTTTCCAAAGGCTATTAGTAAATATTAAACTCGTTATATCTAGCTAAAATGAAATTATGTTACATACATACGTATAATAATTATGTTTTATATAGATTTGTTACCATTTTCGGCGTTACTTCGGGTACTTATCAAACAGCCCTCGTATGATGAACATTAAAGTGAAAAAATACCCAATTTTTTTTAGCTTCTCGTTGTTTCGCAGCGAGCTCAAGCGTTTCAATGTCGCAAATCTGGATGAAACTACATATAACTGTTCTATGCAAAATGTTAAAAACCATAACTACAACGTGCTTTGCGATTTTGGTATCGATTTCCTCTGGGATTTATCAGTAGAGATAATTTTCAGGTTCGGTAGAAAGCCTTTGATAGTAATAACAGGCGTGGCAGCCGGGGTGCTGGGCCTGGCAAAGAGCTTCGTTCCCTCGTACTGGCTGTACATAATTCTTGAGTTCCTCGAAGCTGCTATAGGGGACTCGGTTTCACTATTCACACTAGGTATTAATTAACATTGAACAGGTACTACTACTACTACTAGATACCTACTAGGTTTAAAATTTGAACAGATAGATAGATAAATCATTTATTTGTTCGCCACATACACATAAGTTACAAGAAAGAAAATAATAACACAACAAACTCAAAACTTAAAATAACTCCCAAATAAAAATATAAATAAATATATTTATAAACAGCTAATTTTTAGATAGATAGATAGATAGATACATTTATTGTCAAAACTGTGTACATAAGATCTTATGTCATACATTGAAAGGTATGTAAGTATCAACAGTTTGCCCATTTCGGATTATTGAACTTAAAATTAGACTTAATCAATGGTAGACCTATACGAAATATTCATTTAGATTGTAAAACATTTTTTTGCCAGCCATTCTTTTAGTTCCTTTTTGAACTTAGTACCTTCGAGTGACTTAATACATTAAAGATCTAAGTTATTAAAGATCTTTATTCCAGTTGCATAGGTACTCTTGGCAATTATGTAACTCGAAGGCCTAACTGTACACATATCATTTTTATATTGGGATCTTAAATTACTTTTCGAGTCACTTTTCTTATTAAAAATATCATGTCGTTCCTTAATAAATAAACAAATTTCTAGTATATAGATACACGTCAGAGTTAAAATTTTGTTACTTCTAAAGATGTCTCTTAAGGATTCCCCATTTTTAAGATTGAATATTATTCGTAGGCTTTTCTTCTGAAGAATAAATACAGACTGAACATTTACTGAATTGCCCCAGAAAATTATGCCGTATTTGAGAATAGGATAAACATTTCCATAATAAGCCTGTTTAGAAACTTCTAGTGTGGTTATTTTAGTTAATATGGATAAGGCATAACAACTTTTGGCTAGTCTGTTGTTTATTTTATTGGTATGAGACTTCCAGTTAAGATTGCTGTCTATTGTAACTCCTAAGAAATTTGTACTTTTAACTTGTTCAATTTCTCTTCCCTCAATTTTTATGCTTAAACTCTGCGGTACCTGCTTACAATTAGTAAATTGTACAATTTTTGTTTTGTCTAAATTAACACATAACTTTAAGGATAACAAACAATCAGTAACAGTTTTTAAGGTGGTATATAAAACATTAGTAATATCAATGTAATTGTCCTCACTTACAAATATAGTGGCATCGTCTGCGAGCATCACACACAGGTGGTTGATCACTAAAGGAAACTCGTTTACGTAGACCAGAAACAGCAATGGTCCCAGCACACTGCCTTGGGGTACGCCTTGAGGATTATTCTCATAGCTTGACTGTATATTAGTTACTGTTTTTGTAATCCTATCATACGAGGCTAGTGTTGTATTGGATTCTATTTGAATTGGATTCATTTGTATTGGATTCATTTAGTGTTGGATTCTATTTGAAAGATAGGATTCGATCAATTTCAGGGGAATACCACGAATTCCGACATGCTCAAGCTTTTTTAAAAGCAATTTGTGAGAAACACAGTCGAATGCTTTCGATAAATCTATGAACAATCCCACGGTTAACTTTTTTTATGTGAATTTTTCCATATTTTACTATATTTCTGTTTGGTGATATCGTTGTTTGTTTTAAGAGTTTGGAGATATAATTGCTTTTTACGTTTGCTTGCAGTTTGGAGATATAATTGCTTTTTACGTTTGCTTGATCACAATCCCTTTTGTTTTCCAATTTGGTTTTGTTTGTAGGTTACTTTAATTCTTTTTTTTGGTACACAAAGGTCGTAAACAAGTTCATAGTTATCAATGAAGGCTTTATAAGCTTCATTAGGGTCTTTTATGGAGTAGAGTTCTGAGAAACTAAGTTGTGAAATGTATTTTAAGAATATTTCGATGTAGCGATCTGGACTTTTACAGTACCTACACATACCAGTAATGTTCTTTGAAACCTAATTCAGTTTGAACCGTAATGACCTGACAGGCATGGTCTGACAATCCGAGGTTTAATACTTCCACTCGATATTGTCTTATATTTGTGAAAATATTATCTATACAAGTTTGGGAATGTAGGGTTATCCTCGTAGGTATTGTGATTGTATGGTAAAGTTTATAAGACGTAAACGTGTTGAGGAAAAGTTCACTTTTGCAGTTCTTATCGAGAATATTTACATTAAAATCGCCCAGGACAAATATTTTTTTAAGACTATTCCTGGTCCTTGCTAAGTAAAAAATCCAAATTAACGAAGAATACGTCCAGATTACTGGTCGGAGTTCTATATATACATATGACTACATAATCAAGTCCACTTATTGGAACACCACAGCATTCAAAGTGACATTCCACTGCCATTTTTGATACCCATTCCAATTCACGACAGTCTACTGCGTGTTTTGCATAGATTGCAACACCGCCACGTTTTTTATGTTTGCGGCAAAAATGTGCAATTTATTTGTATCCTTCTAGTTGTAATACTTCTACTTCGTCGTCTTTTAAGAAAGTCTCACTTAAACAACAAACATCTATACTTTTTTCATGCAATAACAATTCCAACTGTTCTTGTTTTGACTTGATACTTTGTGTATTTAAATGCATGATGACAAGGTTATTGTTTGATTTATCATTCACACTGCCGTTGTTAGTCACGAAAAAAATCTGATGGGTTACATTGCGTTTCAGCCGTAGATGTGATAGCTTCTGTGGTGGTTACCGTCTTAGATTTTTTTAGTTTAATTTGTTCGAATAAGTATGGGACAGTATACTGGATTTTACGTGTTATGTCCTTATTTTGTTTTTTGATGATGGGCACATTTTTTTTGTAATGATATTCTGTAAAATGTTTTTGACCTGTATACATCTTTTGATTACCCGACGTTTGTTTATTAGACTGTTGATACGCTATACTGTTGTTTCTATAGGTAATACGCAATATTTAAAATGTACGAATGTAAAATAATTGTGTGCATTGCAGCAAAACAAAAAGGTTCCAACTCAGTGCGAAGCTTTGTTCGCAACCGAGCAAAACACTCAGTCAGAACCCAAAAACATACGTGTAGAATGAATACAGGATACACATACATAAATAAAAAGAACGAACATATCCGAAATAGTGTGTAAAAATGTAACGTGTTGCTTAAAAAAAAATGGCTACTTAAAAAATAACCAGATTAACTTTTAAGTTAACTGTGACTGTGACTTGTTAATTTTGTATCCGAATCAGGAGACTAAATACTTGCATATATACGGTACACACAGTAGCCGAATGGTTCATGCGTACGAGTCGTACGACTCTCAAATATAAGGACATGGTTTTATTTATTTATTAAGAATGGGATTGCTCTTGGCCAGCATCTAGCCGGGGGGCAAAGATGAGGCCGACGATGAAGCGAGCTCACCCAGAAGATGCCTATCCACTCGTGCCTTAAAAAGGTCTAGGTTATATGAACTCGGAAATACAGCCGCCGGCAGAGAATTCCAAACCTTAGGTGCGCATTATAATTCGAACCAAGCGCTTTGCATCTTCTTTTATAAAAGAAGATGCAAAGCGCTTGGTTCGAATTAGAGGAATTTCGACCAGGTAAGGATGGTAGCCAGCCGTACGTCTGGATGCCCGATGGAAGAAGGGGGAAGGCGGTATGAGCTCATGGAGCTCCTGAGCACACTCACCGAAGTACAATTTGGATTTTGGTCAGTTAGCCAACGAGTTATCCTGAACTTCTGTACGGTACATCATTTGATGTTGACTAACTGCTAAACTGGGATAGTCGTTAAGTTGACGAAGGCTTATAGACGAATATGGCAATCTGGTTATAAATATTCCTTCCACAACCCCACCACAACCTATACCAATATTTATTATAAGTAAATTAGTAACACAAAGGCGTGTAAAATACAATTTCAATAACGAGTAAACGGATTTACGATTAACGTTAACTTGTCTGTTGTGTCATTTTTTGTTTTTGTATATTTTTTGTTTACTGTGTGTTTGTCCTTGTAGCAAGCAAATAAATGTCTTATCTATCTATCTACCAGTAATAATGCTTTAAACACCTTTTTTCATGCCGAATCTTGCAAGTTTCCGTGCGCGGGTGACGAATACAGCATATCAAGCGAGACTAAATTTATGTTCTCGCCTAAATTAAAGCTAACGTCTAGTTTGTAAAGCCAGTTAATGGTGCTTTATACGTATGTAACAACTTTTTATTGCAGCTATAGAAATGGTGTCCACCAAGTCGCGAGTCACTTACACAACAATTTGCAACGCAGGTCTTGGTGGAGGTGCGCTGCTTGCCCTCATGGCTTGGCTCATCCCTTACTGGCGGACCCTATTGAGAGCACTGTACGCACCCGGTCTTCTCTCCATATTACTAGTTTACCTGCTGGACGAAAGCCCCAGGTGGCTCCTATCCAAAGGGAGAAAGAAAGAAGCCATGGAGATAATTCGCAACGCTGCCAAGCAAAACAAAATTAAGATTGAGGAGAACTTAGATATCATGTCGTATGAAAAGGACGAAGGGTCAAGCTTTATATCGGCGATACGGGACACACTAACGTCTAGGCGTTTATTAAAACGTTTTACCTCTTGTACTATTTGGTGGACTGTCAGCACTTTTGTGGGTAATGGAATACTGATAAACTCAGTGTCATTGGCAGGCAATAAATACGTAAATTACGCACTATCTGTTGGCACGAAATTCCCGAGCAGTTTTTTGTCGGCCTACATTGTTTCTAAGTTAAATCGAAGAGGTCTTTGATATTGTTCTTTGTGGTTTGTGCTGGCCTTTGTGTTGGACAACCGTTCATACCAAAAGGTAAGTAATTACGAACTTGTATAAATAATATCAAGAATCGAGATAGTATGTCTTATCTACTTTTAAACTTTATGTCAAGTTTAACTACTGACGAACTGAGATTAATTAATCAACAATTTCAACAATTTTCAGGTTTTCCATGGGTCTCGGTTATAACGTATCTTGCGGGCCAGTTTAGCATCAGGCATGTGCGTAAACGTAATCTACGTTTTCACTTTGGAACTATTTCCCTCGCACACCAGGAACTCTATGCATGCTCTATGCTCGTCTGTTGGCAGGCTTGGTTCTATAATGAGAGAACATTTCATGTTCTATACTTTGTTGGTATACTTTGGTGTTTGTTGGTTTGTTGGATATCTCGACAATAGACGCCGTGACGAACGAACAATCGAATGCTCAACCATTTTTAGCTAATATTATAACCGGAACTCTGTTTTGAACTCATTCTGCTTTAAATATTAGAAATAAATTGTTGAGAAATACACTTTTCGTCAGTAGCGACATACGTGACATCTAGTATCTTTATAGCAGTACTGATAATTCCGCTATTTGACGCTAGATGTCGACTACGAAATAATAAGTAAAAAATGATGTATGGAGTTAGCTCTCTATTCTTACTTATTTTCTTTAATTTACGGATCAACTTCTTCGAACAACTTCCATCAACTATTAAAGAGCGAGTTACAAAGAGTTTAAAAACACCTTAGTCGTATTTTCGCATTACTAGCAACACTGGCTGGTTGGGAAGTAATATTATTATAATTAGTAATATTATTAAAACTGGCAACCGTACTTGTCTTCTCGAAGATCTCACGGTTCGTAAATAAATGCCATACGATTAAACTAAACTAATTATAATTAGTATTATTAAGGCATGAACCACCCCTCTTCCGGTCACTCCACAATGTAGGTATGTACCTAATACGAGGCCCCCTTACGTACGCCATTTTGGTAAAGTTTTTAAATGGGGAATATTGTACACATTACTCAAAAACCTGTCATTTTATATTTTTTTATGAGTATAATAAATACAATACAAAATAACAGCCAACCCATACAAATCTATAGTTTTAATTAAAATCGTAAAATGTAAGATGTATTAATTTATTTCGGTATAGTAATTACATGCCTGTGTTGTTATGATAATATTGATAATACATAGTTACAGATATATTTCAAAATATAGACTTTAACTCCGTAAAAAACAGAATAAAATTCAATTTTCCACCTGCACCTGCACTTGGAAATCCTGTCTGTTAAGAGTCCGCAGTAAGCTCGGTTCTCCATACAAACGTAGTTACAGTACATGAAACTTTGTATACACAATTGGATCTGGAATATTTAGGTCAGAAATTAGTTTCTGTTGCTTGAAATTATAATGGAGAAAAAATATAGCGATTATTAAGGTTATCATACAAAACGTAAAAAACTCAAAAACTTTTTCTATTAAAATTTCTAGCAACATAAACTAATTTCCGACTTAGACATGGCGGCTCCCATTGTGTATACATAGTTCTATATTATTTCAGCAAGGCGTTTTAAAATGAGAACGAAACTACGTTTGTATAATCCAGTTCAGCCGAGCGTACTGGGGACTCTTAAGTAGGCCCCCCGCGGGCTACCACACACGGGGGGTAGCTGTCATTTTATTATTTTGCCAGCTTAAGGGTTACAACTTGCGCCCTGTAGCCGGGGTATAGAATACGGCTACGGTATCCTCTACCTGCCCGGCTAGTATGATAGCTTATACCGTCACGTTTTATGTGACGTTTAAGTACATTTTGGCCATATAACGTGACGGTATAAGTTATCATACTAGCCGGGCTGTCGTAGAAGGCGACTAAAAGGGGGTTTGGGGTCAAAGACGGTCACAGTTGGGGGCTGTGATCGCCTTTGAAAGCAGATGGTGGAACCCACAGACTCTAGGGCGGCACTGGTGCGTTCCGAAGGAGATCCCAGAGCCGCCCGATATGAGAATCTGTGGATTGAAGAGGTTAACGTAACCGTATACAGTTTCCGGTATACGGTAGTTATCCTATGGCAGTGTGGCGTACATCATGACAAGGATGAGGTGCTACATAATTTTAATTGCTAATTGGCAAGTCAGTGTATTTAGAGTTGTATGGATGCACACCAAACGAAATAAAACAAAGAAATTATTTATTTATAATTTTATTAAATTAGTTCTATAACTTTTTTTACATATAGTAAATTATATGTGCCACGTTCGTACATTGAATAATGCTGCCATGTCACATCAGCAGTTGTCGCGGTACCTAATGGTTGCCTCTACTCACACAGAACCGTCTGCCGTACTCTGATGGTTTTTGAACGAAATGTTTAAAAAGTTATAGTGTCATTCCGACGGACGATTTCGCGGGTTTTCGCGTTCTCCTTGACTAGAGATCCAATTCCTACCACGGGGTTACATGTCACAATTTTAAGTCAAAACTATCAACACAATTTGCCTAATGCGGGTGGCCTTTATGACCAGTGATGCCTTAGACTTACAAACTGTAACTTGTAGTCTTTTAGTGTAGCAAATGGGCTCCAATTTTATGAGTTGACACCAAAATGCGAAGTAAAAATTACGTCCGTGAGAATGAGGTTTTAGCCACCACACCTAGGCGGTTCGATATTGCGCTATATCATCCCCTGTTACATTTTGCTACCCATAAAATCTTATGAAGATAAAATAATAGAACGAGATGATATTACGCAATATACTAAATCGTTTTCACTGTCTTCTCCAATAGCCGTTAATATTTTGAATACCCCAGGTTTTCGAGCCGACGTTGCCGTGAAATGAACAATACCAAAACAGCGTAGCAAGATTTCTGAGGCATTCAAAGGGCCCATCAGCAACCGTGATAATTTAATGCATCGTATGATCTTAACATCCATTATTGCTTAAGATTGCAGTTTAATTTTGTTACACATGCATCATAAGTATGCAATAATTGCACGATGATTTCATAAGGCTTGATTTGATCAAACTGGAATAAGGACTTCAAGTTAACCTCAGGAGGTTAAACGTCAAAATTGTATGAACTAGTCGCACATGAAACTGTATTGCTGTTTGGTCGAATCCACGCTATCAGTTATTCTAATTTTGAGAGTCCTACGTAAGATAGGAAAGTCAAAATTAGTATGACGTTGACTATTGAAAGAGACAGAATAGGTATGCTAGTGATCCTCGTGATACTACTCAAACGTAGCCTTTATTCGGATTGGCTGTCAGAATTGGGGTTTGGATCTGATTGGCGGATTTACGAGATACGTTTAAGTAGCACCATTTTCGAGTTTAACTTTCGTTCAGAAACGACACGAGTTTCTGACGGCACTTTTCCGGCGAACCCCGACGCCACACCGAAACTCACCGGACATAATATTTATGAAATAATTGGTATAAAAATTTTGGCTCCAATATTTACAACCGTACTGATATTTTTTTACAACGCCGGACTAAAATTTTCCATTTACAGAGGCGTTTTCGAGTAGGGTTGTCGAGGCTCGTCGGCGAGGACAATTTATTGCAATTTCAATTCTAATAACACATTTCTTATCTAGTAAAGAGTGCGCGCGTACAGTGCACGCACGTACAAATACCCTATCGTTACAGTGACACTGTCCGATAACAGAGCCATCGCCCTAAACTACGTGCGACAGAATACAGTAGGAAATAGCAACTCAAACTCACTGTAGCGATAGGATAGACAATTTATTTAAGAAAGAGACAACACCGAAGGCAGATGACTGGATCCATTGCCACTACTGTCGCCCGCGCGCTAAAATACACTAATTTTCGTACATCGTTCACCGATACCGTCTCCCTGTTTCGTGTTTTTATAAATTAATATTTAGAATTAACACTCAAGTAGGGGCTTATACAGAATTTGTACTCTTAAAGCGTTCCGTCGCCACTTGCACCCATACACTCGGCAATCGCAAATGAAACATGAGTTCTACACGATAACCTAGCGTCTGAACTCAAACTGAGCAGACTAATGACTTCAAATTCTAACGGATTCTGACAGCAAGGTTACTAAAGTCCTCATTTCCTTGAACGCATTTCGAGTTCTATTCGCTTGACCATTTGCAATCATAATTTCACTGATCAACGCAAAACGCGGAAAATGCGATCGGGAAAATAAAGCTTTATTTACAAAAACTCTTACAGTTTTGGAAAAATAACGCGCCATTTATTATGGAAAGCGCGAGTTTGCGTGCTTCTATTTCTAGCTTTAAAATGAGATATATTTATATCGTAGACAAGGCTATTCTTGATTATCGAGTGAATTAGGCTATTAAAATAGTAGGTCGTCACACTCAATCTAGATAGCAAATATAATTCAGGCATTCGCACAAGTTCTTCATGAAGTATCGCAACACATTGGTACAGTTTTCATAATAAAAAGATCGACAAAGCACTGTTCTAAAATAAATAAAATAAAATATATATATTTGTGATAGTTATATAATTTGAAACTGATAGTTTGTTGATATCTTTGAGGCAGGATAGACAGAGGCACACAGGTCTAAGGCGTCGCAAGTTAGAGGTGTCGGGCACCACAACTGGTTGCTACCGCGGGTAAACCAGACCAGTCCTGTAAAAGGCGTTGCGGGTTTTTATCATTTATTTTACCGCATTTTACTCGCTGTCAAATGTTTATTATCCACAAGTTTGAGATCTAAGTAAAAATGTTGCCGAGATTCAGCTTAAGCGTAGCGAGCATTGATAAAGTCTATATAAGTATTGCTGACAAATAATTTTGTACACAATATTGGACAAGGACAAGTAATCCCTTCGTAACACTCGGGTCAGCACATCTTTAAACAGTTTAAACTTGGGAAATGTTCGTATAAGAGACGTTGGTGCATTACAAGACATCCCTGGGAGATATGTCGAAGTTCTTAATAATATTTGTGTTATGTCAGGCTGGCCCGCGGTAACACGCCGGGATGAGAGCCCGACTGGCACGCCCCACCACACGCATAATTACCTTAAGAGATCAGACTGTCATTTCTAAAATAAATGTTATACTTACAAATGATAATACGTTACAACTATCCTTACATAAAACATTCATACCTAAAACAATTTACAATAAGTTTAATGCAACTCTTGTAATTACGTGCGGCCGGAGCGAGTGAGGGTGGCCCCGGCCGACACGCCACCAAAATTGTTGAACATACAATATACAAGGTCACTCGCTCTTCACTAAATGAATCAACAATTTATACAAGGTAAAATAGTTTAACAAAATATGTGTACTCATATAGTTGTTTTCCCCTTGCAAGATTTTGTATCGACACATTTCCATATTGTCCATTTCTTTACAGTGTATATAATAAGTATTTATTTTTGGTATGTGAATGTCCACATAAATTAAATACCACTAAAGTAATTTTGTCATTCGACTTGTCAATATATTAAAAATAATAATAATTATAAATTTATATTAATTCGCAATAATATATTATATTATAGTTATTTCACTCTATCTAAAATAAATAATATTGTTGATCTCAGGTTGATTTATACACAACAATGACCACTCCCATATTGCGACTTCGAGCCGAATAAAATAAATAATTTAATAAACAAGTCTCAATAATGACAAATTACTCAGATGGGTGTGTGACAATGAAGTGAGATCATAGAATATTCAATATCAATACTTAAGAATACGATGTTAGTCTGTGGGGTGTCTGTCAACGAGAGTTGCGTAGACGATGATAATAAATAAAAATTTTATGAAATTCTTTTCACAAGCTAGGCGTCCGTGCGCGTGAGTTGATATCGAGCAACGGTCGGTACAGGCCGCGCGGGAACCACGCCGCGGTGAGAAAAACGCGATCTGGAAACGCCGTGTGGCCACGAAACACCGGCTCATAGACGCTGCTCGGCAAAGCAAGGGGACCCTTAGCTATTTCTTGCTAATGTAAATTGTCTTCTTTTTTAAAGTACCCATTTTGTGGGAAGTTATTATACAAATGATGTGTAAATAATAGGATATAACTAAAAAAAATACTTTTAGGTATAAATTAATGGTCTCGACCAATTTCTCTGTCTGATCGCGACCACGACAAACTTAGAAACAAATGAACCGGTTTTTATGGTCTTTAACGTTGATATTGCTATTTACTTCATGTCCGTAATGCATAAGAAATAGAGGACGGAAGAGAGGAGTTCGTTAGGGCTAGGTATGCTAAAGAACACTTCAACGACAATGGCCCTGGGTCACCTTATTGCAAACGGTGGCAATGAGACTGTGATGTAGCCCCAAAAAATAAAGCTGTAAGGGCTTAATGTTGCAATTTATAACCATATCCGTCAGAGACAGCAGCATATATTTCATTCGAACTATATCTGGGTCTCAGTCGGTTCATTTGTCAAATTGCAATGAATGTAAAGCGAGTTAGAAGAACTTGTTTTTATGGTTTCGCACCCGATCTAATTTCGCACAGCGAGGTGGTTTGCAATTCGCTTGCCTGTACAGAGCGTTTCCGAACGAGCCGAAATTATCTGGTTAGTACGCGTGAACTAAATGGAATCCTTTCTATAATTATTTTTGGTGGGCATGAACCCAATAAAAGATTTTGCAGACGTCCACTTAAAATTCACAGATCTAATTCTATTTGATTGATTTTTTACAAGAAAAATAATTATATACAAATATAAAATTGATATTTATCTATACAACATTTTGCTAAATCAGCAACGTTTGTGAAAATAACGATAAGTACCCTAGAGAGTTAAACGATCCACTAGACCGTTTCAATATGACCGATAGAAAATTCAATAACGTATAGTAAAATAACATGATTATTACCACAATATCAATGATGATGAAAATACAGGGCGTCCGTTAGCCCAATATGTATTTTTTTGTACGAAGAGTTATGAAGTATTGAAAAACTAGATTTAAAATCTTTTTCTGTTTATGAATTTACCCCATCGCTGAACTAAGACTAATTACAAAGACCGAATGTAAGTTGAAAATCAAGAGGAAACAATATGCGCCCGAGTCGATTACTATTGTAAGGAATGTATAAGTTTAGAAGGCAGCATACGAGTAAGCAACTGCTACAAACCGAAGTGCAAATCCCTGCCTGTCAGTAGACTTTATTCAGTTGTAGTAAGGTTTAAAATGGTCAGCTACTTGCGTCGTTGGTACACATATTTTAATCTCTCGGTACCCGCTGGCACCCCAGGGGAGCCACTATTAAATAGGTACTGAAACTAAACTGAATTTTGCATAGTAAGTTTCAAAACCCGCTGACTCTCCAGAGAGCCAGTACTCGAGAGGTTAAACTTCAACATATCCTTCTGGTAATCTACGCGAGCGCGCATTGCAACCCGAAACAATAAAAATGGAATCCACACCGATTATGCGATATTGCAGAAGTTGAAATAAACGGGTTTTTGGCAATTTTGTACTCGGTGATAATTTGCAGAGGTGTTCTTTAGACCGGCGCGTGGCAGCCGGAGCTCGGTGCGACTAGATGGCGCCAGCGTGTCGCCGGCATGTCGCCAGCGTGTCGCCGGCATGTTGCCAGCGTGTCGCTGGCGTGTCGCCGGCATTACGCCCGGTGTCGGCGTCAGTCGCGGCGCGGGCACTCGTCACGTTCACAGAAACAACAGTCGCCTTAGTACATGTATCAACAAAATGTTCTACGATTGTTTACGTTACAAAGTTATGACATCACGGGAGGGCTGAAGCCGCCCAGTGCTCGCGCCGCCCACTCGAAACCTGGAACAAACGACGTAACTTAACTTTCAACCCTTTTCAGACACAACCCAACTCTATGGCTCTGTGAGTTATCAAATATAAATGAATGTATTCATAGTAGGGGAGTGAAATTTTACATAAAACTTAAATACCTATTTAAGCCGAAACGTACAGGTTAGGTTAACTGAGCCATCTCAACATGACTGGTTTCGGCACAGGAAGGAGGCGTCAAAGTTAATGTCAGAACTGATGATTGACTTTCAGTAATCATCAGTCGTTGCGCCACTCAACTGCGACTCACATTTTAAGCTGATCTTTCGAATTCATGCTATTGCATCTTATGACACATAATGATCTTAATAACGGGAAGTGTTGCTCGTGACACCGCTTTCATAAAAAAAAAATGTCCGACTGTTAGCCAAGAGTCTCCCCTATTGATTTCTACTCCCTGTCACTGTTGCAGTCACGGACTTTAATTTTTTTTTTACGGACGTACTTTAATTGTTGAGCCATTTACAGCTCACTTTACTATGAACACCTCATAGTTAAGCTATGCTATGAAGCTAGGAGTAGGTACTCTAGGTTAAAGTCAACTCTAAATAGCTAAACAATGACATTTATTTAATTACACAGCATTAAGGGAAAACCAAAGCACTGTAAAACTACAATATAAAAAAAGACGATAAGCAAAAAACATATTAAAATCAAAGCAAAGACCTATAAATCAGACTGACGAGACACGTACATCCATCTTCTCGCAGAACCTCAGACATTCATCACGCACTACTGCCCATCTGCTAGCAAACACTCAGGTGCTGATGCAAGGTGAAGGTCTAGGAGGTGTAAAGCGCGGACCAAGGGGGATTGTTTGCGTGACACAGTTCGTGACGTCAGTCTCGCTAGCAGACATCGATCACGGGGCCGGAACTCGAATTTCGTCAGTGATGGTACCACAGTCACACCAATAGCTCCACTAATTCTACACAGTCCGACATGACACAAGATGACACACACAGACCTAGACCCTCGTGTTACGGGGCGCGCGGCGCGCGGTGCGCGGCGAGCGCCGTCCCCGCCGCGCGCGCTCACACACGCCGCTGTCGCCGCTCCCGCTGCGGCCCGACACGAGCGACTCGCTGTCGCTCTGGTTGGACGTGTAGCCGATCACGTCCACTTCATCTGGAATGGAATAAATAGTTCATCAAACAATGCGCAATGGCGGTACCTAAGTACGAGAACTAATACGAGAATATTTATATTTTAAGTCATGAAGGTGACAATGCAAGAGGCCCTAAAATAGTCGAAAAATAACGATTGTAATATGTAAAAAATGTATGTAATTAATAAAACAGGGGTTGACTTAAATCTCCAGTGAAAGTGTTCAAAATCACAGGTTAAAAGTAAGAGTAAGATTTTATTACTGTGCCTATTATACATATAACGTCACTCAAGACAAGTTCTTAATAAATTTTTCATAGAAAGAAGTTCAGGGTTCGGTAAAGGAAAATTATCAATACATGATCTTCTTACACCTTTTAACCGCTGATTCTCATAAAAGTTACTCAACTCTGTCAATTTAAGAAGGGATCAATTAGACACTGTCACTATACTTGATATTCTATATTAACTATATGTGATCTCAACACGGGGAACCCTAGATGAGGGCAATGTACCAGCAATCTTTGATGTATGATGAGTTTTGTCAATGAATATTTAGATTGCATTTTTAATAAAATAACACTTTTAAAGGGTTAAAATACAAAGCTTTCAAAACTTTGACTAGTCATGTGGCACATATCGGGAATATATAAACAGAAGACAGATCCTAGCGTGGATTGAAAACGTGATTCATTCGATTGGCAATCGTCACGTGATGGCGGCGTGACGCGCGCGTCACAAACGACACATTACCGGTGGATCCGAGATTGATACCTGCGCCGTGTTCCGGTTCATTCAGGATTTCAAAATGGCGGAGTTCGGGTAGGTTTGCAGTGTTTCCAGGAACACGTTTTATTAGAACCGAATGTAATGTGCGTTCGTTCTGTGTATGACTGTTAAATTTGTAAATACATCCTGATTACCTACTTGGGTCTAATTTCGGTATGTGCTACGGACATATATACAGAGTGTTTTTGTTGAATTCCGTTAATTGCGAGAGTTCAATCCTGAGATGAAGTAAAGCAATCTTCTCTAAGACACAAGTATCCCAATTCGTACCATTTCGAAGTTATTCAATAATTCATTTTCGTTAATGAACACCCCTAGTAAAGTATAAAAGATCCCTAACAATTAAACAATGTTGACGTGCGTGTCATTCGAATTCCGAATTGTCATACTTGATATTAACTTTTGCTTAACTTCACGTTAACTCTTAAGGCCGTTTTTCATTCACCCTTGATGATAACATTAATTATTTTGTATGAAAACGAACGAAAATAATTACGTGACTGACAAGAAGGCGATAGTGCTCGCACGTATTGAGATCCCAATGTATTTTTACTTTAAGATTCCAGGACAAAGCGCTGAAAATATCTTACACAACCCTATTTGTAGACTGTACTGCTCACTATCAAACTCACGCCGTGTCAGATTATCAGTAATTCTAGAACTCAACATTTTATATAAAAATACACCATTAAAATGTTGATTACATTGTCGCTCAAACAAAACCTTTACAAAAACAATTACGAATCGAACAAAAATACTTGCGACCTAAATCGGAATTAGCCGGAGTTTTTCCAAGGCTAATGCTGGATTTAAACCAACAAGGGTTCCGTAACAAAGTGCTTTCGGACCCGGGTTCCGTGGTTTGGACCAGGATCCGGAACGCTAAGTGACGGTCGCTTGACCTATTTCCAATGGAGATTGGGGTTTTAAGCGTCCTCATTTACAAATAATTTACAATTCGTTTTGTTTACGAATTGGCACGTTTTATATTTTCAACCAATTTGTATTATGAGCTACACAAAGGTTTTGTTCAGTCATTTCACAATCAGTTAACACAAATATTAAATTAACAAATGGTCGGTTCTGTTAGCGTTTCAACCGCTTAGTTTCCGGGTCGCGACCCGGAATCTATCTGTAATGCTAGTAGAACTACTCAAATATTTTCCATCTATCTTTCAAATGTCCTTCGCCGTAAATCACAACTTTCAAATTGTTCGCAAAGTGCGGTATAAAAAATAAAGTAAGACACACAATTTTGACGATTTGGCAACGTACGTTGAATCTTATACAAATATTTGTAACATAAAACTGTAAACCATAAAGTGGCGAGTGAGGATTGCAGTGCGCGCCAATTTCCTGCAATCCATGTTAAATGGGGATCAATCGCACAGGGTTGTCGACCGGCTCAAAGCGGATATGTCGAGAGTCTGTGAACTGAATGTCTCAGTAGAAAGCCGTTAGAGCGCTCGTGGCCCAGCGGCACCCGCCTACCGCGTGCGGTATGCGAGGTTAAGCAATGTGGGCGCAGGTCAGTTCTTGGATGGGTGACCGCTTTGAGAGGTTACTAACTGAGCGCTCCCGTGCTTTGGAAGGCACGTTAAGCCGTTGATCCCGGCTGATGTCTACGACAGCAGTCGTTAAGCCAAGTTAGAGGCCTTCGGGCGGCTTGAGAACTTCTAACAGTCAAGTTGCCCACTCACTTGACAAAGGGGGGTCGAAGTTGCACCACGTCCGTAGGGAGTACCCACCGTTACCCTACACGTGACCCCTGGGTGGTGCTAAAAGTGCAACAAAAACTGGCAACCGTACTTTACTTCTCGAAGATCTCACGGTTCGTAAATAAATGCCATACGATTAAACTAAGTAGATAGCCGATGTCAAAGATTTGTTACTCGATACTTGAACTTTCAAGTTACTTTGAAGTACTTAAACCTAAGTTTCAAACCGGTCCGGACGGATCCGGAACAAGACATGCGTTACAAGCGGATCCGGATCCGGCTTCAACGCACAGAATACGCAACTCATTTTGGCGTTAAGTGATAGCTATGTTTAGGCCAAAAGAAGTAGGCAGAATACCCACTTGTTGGTTTGATGCAATTGGAAGTTACGCATTTGAAACACCAAGGTTCTAAAGAAAAAAAAATTGTCTATTTGGACGACACAGCACACTAAAGCAACGTATAGTGGTCACGACCCTCAGTGAGGTTTCGACGAAGAAGAGATAACCAAATGCGATACATTATCCATATGTCAGCGAAACTTGTAACAACAAATCTACAATCATCGTAACGTATGGATTGTCAGTAACATAAAACTGTCTGGAAGATCATTTCCATGAAGTGGATGGATAAATAGCCATAAAAACTATTTCGATATGTATCTCGCAACAAAAGGCCTAGAAGAAGACCCATGAAGCGATGGAAGGATTGTGTAGAAGAAATTTTATTGTTTAAAAAGGGCACCTAGGACATACTATTACTTCAGGGGGGACATTTGTCGTTCGTAATCCCCCTTGTACCGGACACATAAAAAGTAAAACAAAGTGCTCAGATCTAAATAAGTCAGTACTCAAAATACGAGTATTAAAGATAAAATACATCTTCAGTCACTGAGGAAACCCTCGCGCAACCCTCGTTCGTTTCCGGACGCCGGTTAAAAGTTGGCGGAAAGTGAAATGATGCAAAAGGCCGGAATGTCCGCGCTCCAAGGGAACAGTCCTGAATATTTCCAATAAAATGCAACTGCAAAGTAAAGAAAAGTGATAGACTATCCATATATTGATTTACTTGCACGATTTTCACAATTTAGCTAGGATGACAAGTATGACACATCCGAAACCTCGGCTGACCTCAAAAATGTGAATAATTTTAGTTGTACGCTACTCAGTCCTGTTTACTGCTCGTAAATATTGCAGACCGATATTGAGCAATCCATGTAGACTCCCCAAAGAGTTTTGATGATTATCGGTTGCAGCACATCACTCTTTAAGATGTAAACATTTTCATCTATTGAATAAATAAACAAACAACAGAGAGTATATATACCTTCGTGATAAACATATTCTAATATCCTCGTGAATTCTTTATTTTTTCAACTGTAATAGTAGTCCTAACTACCCAGTGTACTACACCAAGCACAAACTAAGAGTAGTGCTTGAGACACAGACGTTACTTTTTCGATTTTATATAAATTCTTACCACTTGTTTTATTGCGTATGTCTATAGGTTTTAGCGCATCCTTAATTTGTACTTGGTGAAGTACATTAGGCAGTTATTTATGCTATGCAGTTAAAATGTCAGGTCTGAAGTACTATCGTTAATTTGTACTTGTATAGGTACACGGGGACTTAGAAGGCTATATTTTGTTCCACGGCTCCATCTAAATTGCTTTTGAGCCCTTAGGGCTATATGCGATAAATGGGCGACCCCCTCTGGTAGCTGGTTGCCTATCCTGTTTTAGCCCAAAATGTGCAAAGATCGAATTCCTACATACATAGATTTAAAAGAAATCTATGCAAATTCGTGCTCCATTTCGCAACATCAGCTTGTGTAAGATGGCGCGTTTCCGAATCGAATGCAGTGACACAACTCGAAGAAAGTGTGCTAACGCATTAAATTTCCAAAGTAGAGCGTCGTGGGGAAAACATTTCAATAAATACGATGGAGCAAAACGGGGGCAAGATTTGCTTGAAAGCTTTGACATTTTCGATATGAAAGAAAAGAGGAGGCATTTATTCACAGACACGGAAGACACATATATGGCAAAACTGATAACGGAAGAGAAACATACACACAAAACATAAAGTGTGGATGAAATGGACACTGGGCCAGCATTATACTAAAGTGTCCGACGCCAACAGCGCTGATTTTCAGCTGGTAACCGTCGATGACTCACGGATAGGTATAGAATAAAACAACTTAATACTCCTCATCTAATTATTGGCGAGACAAAAGCACACAGACTTTGCTGGTTCGGTCATCTACTGAGAATGGGTGAGGATCGAGCCGTCAAGAGAGCATACTTGAGCCGACCGAATGGTATCGCCCAGTCGGTCGGCCCAGGTATCGCTGGGAAGGCAGCGTGGAGGCAGATCTGCGGCAGCTTCAGGTCGACAACTGGCACGAAGAGCTGCAGGATCGGGAATCGGGATACATGGCGCGCTTTCATTTCGGAGGCCAAGATTCTCTTTGGATCACTGCGCCGAAATAATCAGTTGATTCTCTTGTGATTTTATGATGGTTGGTTCCGCAGTACTTGTTTTTCATATCTTGTACCCTATTTACATTCAACTCACTTTCACGCCACGGCAGTGAGCTGAGAAGTAGGCGGGCTAGTGGGCAGGATGAGTATGTTGGCATCATTCTCATGCTCTGTCAATACCACTCGCGCTGACCGACGCTCCCCAAATGAGCGGTATTTCGTTGCATGTGGCAGTCAAAGGACGAGCAGCGCAAGCGGCACAGCGCGTTTTTTACATTCAGCCCCGTCTTCACTTCTCTCGTGGCGACCACGTGCTACTGGAAGGCGCAGCGTGGGGAGGCCCCCCACAAGTTGGACTGATGACCTGATAAGGGCCGCGGGAGTCCGCTGGTTGTGGGTGGCGCAGAACCGGTCATTGTGGCACTCTTTAGGGGAGGCCTATGTCTAGCAGTGGACGTTCTTCGGCGTATATGATGTTCACTTCTCACCTAGACACAAAGCTGTAAGTAGGGCAGTTATGAAAATACTCAAAACCTAATATATTTACGCGCCATACCCAGACACACACACATTGATTCTAGGAGAAGGGGATTTTAAAACTCGCTTTACTCTATTTATGTATAGCACTGACAAATCTTGTTTCAGCTTATTTAAGCCTTAGGTAAGTCAATGCCCCCGGGCACTGACCCTCCGCTAAGGATCCAATTCGTTCATGGAATTGAATCACGGCGCGTCAAATGTCTTATGAAATCCTAATTTTAGGCAAAATAGGTTTCTGTCGCCCCTCAGCCGAAGAAATACGATGCCGGCTGTAGAGGGACCATGAGAAACGATTTAAGTAATATGAATTTTAAATATCCGGATAAGTTTAAGTTTGCTATAAAATAAAGGTGTGTATGAAGTCCCCAACCCACACCGGCCAGCGTGAGGACTACTGCGTGTTCCCTCTCATGTATAATAAAGAGTTCTGTACCCAGCAGTTGTACGTATACAGGGCGTCCCACAGCTATGCCACATGGAGGGAAAGTACCTTGAACATTGTAGATGGAACATTTTGCTGAAAGAAGATATTATTTTAATTTAAAAAACAATTAAAACTACATTAATAGATTTTTAAATAAGTACATAGTTGAACCAGGAATCTAACCCGATACACGAGAAAAAAAAATTACCCTGTAGTTTTATCATGCCGATCGAAATACTTCATCATAAGCATTATTTTTTTCTTAATGACATAGTGTCGGAAATAAAAGGAAGACCATGAATTTTAACATTTTTAATTCAAAATTAATCAATTTAATTTATCAAATGCCGAAAATGAGTCCCATTCTGTTGAATACAAAGTCGCACTCTTTTGATTATTTTGCTCCCTGTCGATTTTTTGATCATGTTGTGTTGGATATTTAGAATAACACGTCTAAGTTCTGCTTGTAGCTCGTGGACACTTTCATACTAATTCTTGTAAACAATTTTTTTACATATCCTCATAAAAAATCTCATACGGTTTCATTTCAGTTGTATGTCCTTGTTGTTGTACGTTATCATTTTTCTGAACAAAATTTCACATCAAAAGTTAAAATTCATGGTCTTCCTTTTATTTCCGACACTATGTTATTTAGCAAAAAATAATCCTCATGATGAAGCCTTTCGATCGGCATGATAAAGCTACAGGGTATTTTTTTTCTCGTGTAGCGGGTTCGATTCCCGTTTCAAGTATGTAATTATTTAAAAATCTATGAATGCAGTTTAAATCGTTTTTTTTAAATTAAAATAATGTCTTCTTTCAGTAAATTGTTCCATCTACAATATTCAAGGTACTTTCCCTCCATGTGGCATAGCCGTGGGACGCCCTGTATAGTCTAATAATGATGATAAATACTCAGAACGCAGCTAGAGGAACAAAGGAATAGGGATTCAAGAGTCGTTAATGACAGTCTCTGACATCTCGATAATATCTCTCAGGGGACCGAATCCCATCGTTATCGTATCAAACAAACTGGTAATTTTGTTAATAAGTTTAAAAACGTTACGTAATCACCATGGGGCTTGACGATGCTTACAAATACTGAGCGATGATACTGAATAAAAGCAAAGATTCACATCGTAATAACAGAGTAAATGCCAAACACGCTATTATAACTAAATATACACCACGATACCAGTGGTCGATAACAATCCTTGTCAGCATTGTACCCATAGTTTACCGTCCCGAATTTGTTCAGCTATCTTTAATTCAATCAATTGGACTTGAAACCCGGACGCACCCGGTTTAACCCAGATGAATCCGTGTACCGTCGGTCCACTGGTATCCCTGCACCCGGGCGAAATGATGTACTTACTACTCAATTACCCGAGCGCCCTTAAAAAGGACTACATTCTCTTAAAAAAGAGCGTATCTCCATGGTACCTATCGTCGCTTCGAACGTTTTTTAATAAGATGCATACTCCTCGATTATCCCTTCAAGAGAACTCGAAATATCGAAAAGGAATCTTTTTAGTATTCCGTAAAGAGGATGGGTGAAACGGAAAGCTTATCGCAGATACGATCGAAAGGAATCAATGGACTCGTACAACAAGTATGTGCCAGGGAAATCATAGTTTAGTTTCTCTATTTTATCTTGATATAGCAGAACGCTTGCTTGCAATTGAGATTTTACACAGTCATTATTATCATGCGATGCATGCTGTATTGAAGAAGTATCATAAAATACAACCAAGATCGTAAATAGACATGATTTTCGGAAAATTATATATTTTCACGTTATTGCTGACGTAATTTCTATCAATGAGTTTCTTTATTTGGTGTATACCGTACTACCTAAGACAATATCATGTTTTTGCAACTCTTTACTACATATTTACACTTAAGTATAAATAATAAATAAATAACGTTATCGCTGCAGTACGGTATTAAGGAACCAACTTTAATTTTAAGAACCATGCAAGTGGAGCTTGCTTCCCAGTTAAACAATTTCAAAAGAACGTCTCCCGTATAATAAGCGGGTGATTTCCATACTTACCTTTTATTTTGCTTTAGAATTCTAGGTCTTCTCAATATGCTAATTCGGTAAAATAGAGATTACCCGGCGAATACCAAGTTGTGATTTTAAAATACCCGCTTGGAATCAACTTGGTATGCGTATTGTACGTACAGTCGCCCTCATTTTTACATAAAATGACTTGAGTGAAACCATTATTATTGTATTACACATTTTTCAATATATTTGAACATAAATGAGTAGTTATTCGTATGTACACCGATATAATAATAATATCAATTAATAATTAATTTACAATAATTGCTATTCATTATAAACTAGCTGTTGCCCGCGACTTCGTCCGCGTCTTCGCTCCTATTGTTCGCAGCGTGGTGTTATATAGCCTAAAGCCTTCCTCGATAAAAGGCCTATCCAACACAGAAAGAATTTTTAATTCGAATCAGTAGTTCCTGAGATTAGCGCGTTCAAACAAACAAACTCTTCAGCTTTATAATATTAGTATAATATTAATTTATAATAATTGCTATTCATTATAAACTAGCTGTTGCCCGCGACTTCATCCGCGTCTTGCTCCTATTGGTCGCAGCGTGATGTTATATAGCCTAAAGCCTTCCTCAATAAATGGACTATCCAACACAAAAATATTTTTTCAATTCGAACCAGTAGTGCCTAAGATTAGCACGTTCAAACAAACAAACAAACTCTTCAGCTTTATAATATTAGTATCGATTAATATACCCTATAAACACTTACCTATTATTATTATTTTGTTATTTTTAAGGTAAGGTAGAGTCGCTAGATGATGGGCACATTATTGTGTCAAGAAAGTGAGTGCATAACTCGCCAACAAACGCTGTGTTTGGCAAACTATTTCGTTTAAAACACTGCACTGTCCCTATCTATAACATTTGGAAAAAAAAATGTGGACAAAATCTTTTAATTTATGTATATATGTATTTAGTAACAATTTTATTCCATTGCAGTGAGGCTAAATTCATTTACATCATTGATGACAACTGCAATATGATAGCAGCCAAATGAGTGTCCCCTTAACAAATTGAAACCCACTACAGTTGTTCTTCTATCCGCGTAACGTAACTAGGAAAACATTACCCAATGCACGCTAACACGGTTCCTCATAAAGCGAGTCCACCGTCACCTGGTCCTAGGGGCGAGAGGTCCCGATAAATCTCCAATAATTTACCGTTTCTTTGTCTCTAGCGGCCATAAATCTGAGCACATCCCTGTCGGTGACGTCACTATCCCCAGTGGACTGGTGTTATTTATGTAGCTGTTCTGACTGAGGATTAAGTTTTTATTGTTTCATTATAGGCGCGTGTGGATGTTTCACGGTTACGCAATACTTTCAGTGGCAGGCACCCTCTCGGCGGGCGCTCGTCTCTTAAGCTTGAGACGCTCGTTGCGGGGCGGAGGCGGTTTTGCGGTAAACCAAACGCGGTCCGAGGTACGCCAAGCCGCACCATAGATGACACACCACTTGCGGTGTGCCACGCAAGCGGTGTGTCATCTATGCTGCGCACGCATTCGGTGTGGCTCGGCCGCGGTGTGTCATCTACTACGACATTTCATACGATACAACGCGCACGCCACGCACACGAGCACGCGCACGTGCTGCGCACGCATTCGGTGTGTCTCGGCTTTAAGTCGCACCGAAAAACAACGCGGTATTCGGTAGCGCGTAGAGCGGAGGCGGCGTGTGTGACATGTGAAGCAGTAATCGACAGTCGACAGTTTCGGAAAGATCAAAAATGCAAACCGCCTCCGCCCCGCACCGCGCCGCGCCCGCTCTCTGCGTTTCGAGCTTTAATAGGCGCTTTCCTCTTAATACGTTCTCGTTCATCATTATCGATATGTACTCGTATTATTGGCTGAGAAAGTGGTAAACAAACATTAAACGAAGCTTAGGCATGACTTGATCATGCTGAAATATTTTTTGTAGAAAACTTGTGTTAGTTTCAGATTGAAAGGGATCATACACGTGTCTTTAAGGTCGAAAATCGCTTGATATGTTACGTTTCGAAACGATACGGGGCTCCTAATTTTGAGATTTTTAGGTATTGCAGCTTTAGAGTACAATTTGAATTCGGTTTATATCTTTAACTTTTAAATAAGTGCTTTTAAGTACTTGTAAGCAATAAGTATAGCATATGAATCCTGTAATTAAAATAAACCACCTAAACAAATGTGTCAGTCAGCGTAATAAGCCACGTCCAGACTTTAAGCTCTGAAGGTCGCGTTTTTAATACGGCCTAGTCGACCTCAATGCCAATATCAATTCTAAATTCCAGGGTTAATGAAAATAGCTCTAAAGTCACTACTAGTGAGAAAGTGACTCACTAGGGACGCATCTATATCTTGCCATGAACCTCGTCGATATACATTAGTCACGGGCATCAATATTGCTATGAATGAATGGATAATTTGGGGATGCGTTTGTCCAGCGAAGGACAACTTTCGGATCTCAATATTCGGATGATGATGACATCGGCAGAGGACGGCAACACCCCTGCCTGATATGACCCCCCCCCCTATACCCCTTCAGAAAATCCTGATAGATAGATAGATATATACATTTATTGTCAAAACTGTGTACATAAGATCTTATGTCATACATATCAACAGTTGGCCCATTTCGGACGTACAATATTATTGAACTTAAAATTAGACTTTAATCAATGGTAGACCTATACGAAATATTCATTTAGATTATAAAAACATTTTTTTGCCCGCCATTCTTTTAGTTCCTTTTTGAACTTAGCACCTTCGAGTGACTTAATACATTCAGGTAATGAATTAATAAATGCCTATCGACAAGACCCCAATAATCTAGTGCGTAACGCAAGTGCGAGGAACGGTAACAATTTCCCGCGCAAACTTCGTCACGGGCCAATTTCCTCATCGGCGCGCAATTTTTGCCGTGACGGCATCCCGGGCCCGACGATCGACTGTTGTGCAGCTGCTTAACACATTTTTCATCGATTTTCGCCAATGTGATGCTACATTTTAATGGATTTTACGGTTTTATATAGAAAACTCCCGTGAGTTTCAGACATATTGAAATATAATGAAACGGTTCACTCGCGTCTTTAAGGAAATTGGTCGTTAGCCGAATTTTAATCGTGATTGTGGATGGACTGTACCTCCCAGCTGGACACAGTGTTGAATACTACGTCTGTGATGAGTGTAAACGAGACTTTAGCATGTGACATTAGTATTGTGTGTAACTCGGTATTAAAGAAAACGAAGGTAGATTCTCGCCTCCGCCGCCCGCATCGAGCATGCAGGGCACGGGCACGCAGTGCTAAAAGAACCACCGCGTTAAGTACTCATGTTAAGGACCACGAACCGGTCGGAGACATGTCGAGCGGTTTTCAACCTTAAAGACGTGAGTGACCCGTTTCATTATATTTCAATATGAGTTTACGGATATCGTGTCTTTTTAGTGGACATAACTACAGTTAAGGCTACATAATACGCAATTTTAATTTGTTTTATTCCAACTAATGATGTCAATAACGCTACTACATTAACAAGTTCACATCAGTTTACAACGATATCGCGATACAGATCCCATCAACTGTCAACCGATCGTGATACCGAGGGTCCCGACCTAATTTAACTTGGATAGTTGGGGTAATTATCACCCCCCTTTCACCCCCGTTCCGCCCCGCTGATAAGAGCGGAACACGGGGCTTTATCAGGGTTTACTGCTCACATAAAGATTAGCTCGGTGGTTGATGTGTATGGATTTGTGGCCTTTTGTTTTAAATTATGATGGGATGGAATTAAAATTAAGAAAATCTACGGGGTAGTCAACTTTCACATTGTAATTTTTTGCGTTTACTGCGACCCTGTCTCCGACACTAGAGGTCCCGGATTCGAATCCCAGCAAGGGCATTTATTTCTGTGGTGAGTAAAAACATTTGTTTCTGAGACTTGGATGTTTGTATATATTTAAATACATAGAGTATTTAAATATATATCTATTAAATATATCGTCGTCTTGTACCCGTAAGACAAGCCTTATTGAGCTTACTATGGGACTAGTTTGCTTTATGTAAAAAAAATTACTATAATAATGATTATTTTTATTTATTCATTTATTACTTAATTTTTTATATCACCAAATGTATCGTTTTTTATTTTCATAAATAAAAACGATACATTACATAGATTTTTAGGAGGCAAACGAGTAGACGAATCGCCTGATGGTAGGTGGGTATCGCCGCCCATGGACACCCGCAACACCAGAAAGAAGGTTTGAAGGCCGCTAAAAGATACACTTTTGGTTGACAATGAAACAGATATACAGCCTTGGCCAGAAGTATTAAGCACTCCCGCGTTTTTCATATAAAAGTAAAACTTTGAATAAAGCATTTTATATATTTTATTATAGAAAATTCTACTCGTAATATTTTTCAATAACACTAGCTATTCCACCACCACCACCACATCAGCCCTAGGACGTCCACTGCTGGACATAAGCCTCCCCCAATTTCATGGGGGGTAAATGCCATAATCGCCACGCTTGGCATGCGGGTTGGCGATCGCAGTATCTCCACCGCACTCTAGGAATGCTGCTGCCCATTCCCCGGTGGTCTTGGTCGTAGTTTAAGGACATACCCGGGTCCAACTAGCTATTCATTGACGTTAAAAATAATTGCACTTAAAAAAAGGCATTTGGTCCTTTTATTGCGAACCCGATTATTTTTAGGGTTCAGTTTTCTAGGATAAATAGCTACTTCGAAATTATACCTGCTAAAGTTATGTAGAGTTATGAAGGCATGTAGTTGTGTAGATGTTTATATACATTATTCTATTATGCGTCAATGTGTAGTTTTGTAACTAAAAAAAACATAGTTTATAAGTTAGAAAAGAAAAATAAGGGGTGCTTAATACTTCTGGCCAAGGCTGTAAATGGATTATTAAAGTCTAAATTGGAAATTGAATGCGTTGAAATATTAACAACCTAACCTAGGTCCTAGGTTCGTAACAGACTATTATTTAAATATTTAATGCACGGCTTTCCCAATCCCGACGAACTTGAATAATTTACGCCAGTGCTTTGTATTAATGCAGCTTTATGCGTACATTAAAGGACTAGGGCATTAAAGCTATGATTACGTAATGCCCAGTAATGCCGGGAAGTAATTTCGCTCCGCTGTCTTGAGCCCTTGAAGAATAGTCGTAAAATTGCTGTTAAGCCACTTCGGTTTCGAGTTCATAATGAAATGTGAGGTTTTGTTTAGAACTCTTTATTATTTCTACCTATTTAAATACGTTTTTTGATGCCACGACGATGGCCATGCCTTGAAAGATAGGCTTTCTAATAATAATAATATTTTTTATTCATGACAAACACAATACAATTTACAAACAAACACATTGCATTATAACATTTTGCCACGAAATGGTCACAGCTCAGCGTAATGCTGACAGAGCCAGCGCTGGTCTTCCGCTGTGACCATTTGGTGAAAAATAAATAAATAAATAAAAAACTCGAATCCAGACCGAACATTAAAAATTAACATGACATGACAACTTGACATTTTTGTTTCTTTGAGAACCAATCATGACTGATGAGTGATGACATATGACAACTCGAGCGTGTACTTAGTGAAGCGAAATCAGGTCAAAGTAAAAAACGAACAGAAAACATAACATTGAATGGTTTTAAACACTTAATAACATATATTTCTAGTGTGCGTATATGATGATTGTATTTTTTCCTGTCCTCTAAGTTAAACTTTTACAGTGTATTAAATTTAAGTATGTAATGCATTGTGTAAAAAAATATAGTTAAATAAATAAATAAAGTAGTGGCTCTGTGCGCTGTAGCGAAAGCTGAAACGGAGACGCTTTGCTCGCTCGGTCAATAAATAGTACACAAGCATAAAACCTGCCTAATAAAAAAAAGTTACGCCTCAATGGCAGTGTTACAATACAAAATATATGCGATGTTGCCTACCATAATACGCTTTGGCTGTCGCAAAACGCACCTTCGGGGTACTTAGGGAGCATGCCCAAACTACGTGACCCCACGGAAGATCAGCGCCGGCTGCAAAGCCTGCATATATGCTGAGTAGGTTCCCTTTCGTAACTACGCCTTTGTTTGTGTGTTGTCTATGCATTTATCTAATGTTAATATTGTGCTTTTTTTTTATTAAAAAGGGTTTGCTCTTGGCCAGCATCTAGCCAGGGGGCAAAGATGAGGCCGACGATGAAGCGAGCTCACCCAGAAGATGCCTATTCACTCGTGCCTTAAAAAAGTCCAGGTTATATGAACTCGAACGAATAAACGAATAACTTGTTACGAATAAATTTCCTCCTCCTCCGGTGACCAAGCGTAGTATATGTCAAGACCCCCCCCTCTAGTTTTCACGTAGTATATTTTATTAACTATTTTTTTGCGGAAAGTTAAAAATTAATAGCTCCTGTTTGTATTTTCTCATATGCCCCTTAATGCATGACGTCGAAAGTGCATGCTTAGTTAAATTGTAAAACTGGAGAAGTTTTAGTTGTGGGGTAAACCGTGGCGCGTGAGTCCGCTTCAATTAGAATGTTTCTCAAAAATATTCCACTAGCTACGTGACGAGAAGCTACCCCTCCCTCCCCCCGGTGACCAAGAGTGGTATTTTGACGACCCACCTCCCCCCCTAAACGAGTCACGTAGTTCGGGTACGTTCCCTTATCTTAAAAGTAGTCGCTAAACGCTTGCAGCTTTGCTTGAGGGTCTCCCGTACGCTCGACCAAACTCGATTCTCTATACAAACGTAGTTTCGTTCCCATTTTAAAACGCCATGCTGAAATAACATGAAACTTTGTATACACAATGGGATCCGCCATATGTAGGAAATTAGTGTCTGTTGTTATGAAGAGAGTGAATAGGCACTATCTAGGTACGCATGTAACACCCTCGACCTCATCATCACTTACCATCAGGTGAGCTAGTGGTCAAATCCTTACCTATTTAATATAAAAACAAAAAAAACGCAATGGAAAAAAATACAGCGAGTTTTTGAATTTGTATGAAAACCTTAATAATCGCTGTATTTTTCTCCATTATAATTTCAACCAACAGAAACTAATTTCCGACCTACATATACCGGATCCTCTTGTGTATACAAAGTTTCAAATTATTCCAGCATGCCATTTTAAAATGAGAGCGAAACTACGTTTGTATGGAGAACCGAGCTTACTGTGGACTCTTAAGCCTAAGGATGCTTGCGACTACTTTTAAGATACCCCAAAGGTGCATTTTGCGACAGACAAAGCATTATGAACCCACTCAAGGCCCATGACCCACATATGAGTCAAACCTCTACGGGCGATTTCAGCTATTAAACGGGAAAATACTCACACATACACTATGGCGTAGTGTAGCGTTACCTCAAATGGGTTAAAATGTTACAAATTGCTCATCATTAACCCGACAGAACATTCTAGTGACATCTATCGTGTCACCCCTCATTGTCATTTATTAGTCATTAAAGTTATTAAAAAAAAAACGCCTCCCACAAAGCGAAGTTCATTAAAAAAACATCAGTTACAAAGACACTACCTCCCATCGTTAATCATTCAAACTAAAAAATGAATGTATGACAAAATTTTCGCACGTCCATTCTGCTCAAGCTAAATTGAACCTTAAAATTACATGTATAAGGTTCAATTCACCAAAAACGAACTTACGACCAAAATTTACAACGTCCATCGCACCGGGCCCAAACTAAATTGAACCTTAACAGTGCGCGTTAAGGCTCAGTTTGGGTTGTAAGTGTTTGTGTTAATTAGGCCGGGTGCACACCCCGGCAATCATATTACGTTAATCGCATGTGAGCTGACGCGTGATATGCGGTGCATATGATGTATACGTAAATATATACATGTGGCATTTCTCGAGCAAAAGAGAGTCAAAATCAAAGTCAAGATATTATTTACTTAAATAGACTTTCGAATTGTCAGTTAAAATAAAACATTATCTTAAGCTATTTAGACTATTTAGAGCAATTTCTTGATGCTATTAGTATTCTTTAAAAATATTGAATTGCTGTAGGTATGTCCAAATTAAGTAAATCATTATTCAGTCAAGTTCTCAATAAGATCGTCATAAAATATGGAAGTCTAGACAGTTACTAGAACGAAATATAAATGATCTTACTAGTCACCAACCGAGCAATCGTTCTTCCACCTGCGAATTATTAAAGGCTGGCGAATCACCGAAATATTGAAACGCTCGGTTCTAGTAATTGTCGGCTCATGATTTCACAAACCGCGAGAACTTTCGTAATATAAGGACTCGGAACCGATATCAGTAGAAGATTTTAACAAATTAACGGTACCTTTACAATATTTAATGAAAAGACCAAAAACAAACGCCGTATAAACTCTAAATAGGCCCAGGCGAAAAACCAGTGATTTATTTTAAAGATTTTAATTAAATACTCAAATAAAATCAGTGGAAATTCACCTTAAAAGTTGGATGGGATGGTTATGGATCGTAGCGGATCTCGTAAACGTGGCCGTAGCACGACTGCGCTCGCTACGAATTCCACCCTCTCGTAGCACTAATAAATGCAGAGTCGCGTAGCGGCGTAGCGCTACGCCGTAGCCGAAGTGCAGAGTAGTAAAATTTAGCCATTAAATTAATTGTACCGTATACGGGTTGTATTAAGTTAATCTTATTGTGTGAACACTGTATGCAGAGTGTACTTCAAATACGAACAAATATTAAAATAGTGTACGTAAATGTTGTGCTCGATGTAAATTAGTAATTCGGAATCGCAATTCGATATCGATAATTGCCTTACCAGGTTCCTATGCTTCCTATACCATTTTTGTGACACCCTGTATGGATAACTTGTTGAAAATTACAATGAAAAGTAGACCATACAAAATAATTCAGCACATAACGTAACGCAAAACATTTTAAGTGAAAGCTTGATTCTCGTGTAGTGCTTCTCAGTAATTAACAAAATTAATAAAGGATCGGTTACGCACATGAGGCATCCCTGGAGTTGCAGACGTCCATATGCTGCGGTGACAGCTTACCATTAGGCGGGCCGTACGCTTATTTGTCACCAACGTGGTATAAAAGAAGTAATCATAGGAATAACATTTACTGTGACTAAAACTCATATAAATGAACCGATTTCCGATTTATTTTTTGCTCGCATTTAATTTACATATGGGTTGAAGTATATACTTGAAAGACGTTTATAGACATTGATGTATGTATATACTCGTACTTCGATGAATCAATCTATACTACACAGATTGAATACGAATGGAATTGTTTACACGAGAACGGAGGCCGTCATTAGGGGGTGATTTACGGGGGTTATCGCGCCCTCTCGCCGCCCTTTATTAATTACACCTTATTGTGAGTGCGAGAAAAATCGACACCTATGCTTGCAGCAAGGCCACGACTTGGGGCGGCGGCGCAAGCGCTTGGTCTGACAACATAACATACAATATAAATACTCTTTTCACTTCTCATGCTCTAAAAGTTCGTCTTTACGCTCTTCATAGGCGACATAAAATAGATTTTTATGCTCTAGCTAGAGCATGAAGTAAAACCCGTTCTCAGCGCGCGGCACCGCCGCCTGCGGTCGCCGAGCACACAAGTACATATAAATTTGATGAAATAACTTTAATTATATTAATTATTTGTTTAATTTTGTCGCAATCGAAGTGAAAAGCAGTGTGTTTAACTCGTGTATAAAACCTATTCTATCCTCTACTCTATATCGATAAATTGTCTCGAATAAAATGGCTTGTTTTATGCACTTGTTATACAATCTACTATTTTCTACGCCAGCATATAATCTGTCAATTAAATGACTGACAGCAGTACGAGTATAAAAACAATAAACGTTTTATACAAATGCAAGTCTATACCATAGACAAGCCATTATATGACAAAGGGTTTCCATATATTATTTCTTTATACAACTGTTATTATTTTAAATATTTCTTGCACACGTCAATGCCCTTATTCTGACACCATACAGATTTTTAATGGAAATCTAATTATTTTGTTGTCTAGTCGTTGTAACTGTTGCATAAAATATTATCATTGCACACCTCAATTAAAGGACACAGTGTATAGTTACAATACGTAGAGGCAAAAAAAAGGCGCTCTTATCGCTAACTTTTTTGTAGTGGAAGTCAAATCTAATTACGATTCATAGTAGTAGGCCCAGGGATAATTTATGAAATCTACTAATAATTCAACTTATATATTATCAATTTAAACACCCAAATAATAACTAGTTATGAAATATGACGAGTTGTGACAGAAACCCTCAGCTGGTGCTTGTCTCGTAGGCTTTTCCTGTTGCTACGAAAAAGTTAACGGTAAAAGCGTTGTACCATATAAAAGTACGTACTCCCAAAAACGAAAGATCGGAGCCTTTCAGACGCCCTCCGCTGGCGCTCCCGCTTCCGCTGCCGGTAGAAGTCGTGGCTGAGCCCTTACACCCTATGTTGTAGATGTAACAGTGACTCGACTGTGAGTATAATAAATGATAGAAACTGAATTGGCGGAGTCATAGTCGTTCATTAAATACATACGCGTTGTATTTTGTTGAGTTAGGTCAGGTTTGCTGCGGACTCTTGACACACAACAATTTCCAACCGGAGTGAAAAATCCACCCCGGGCTGGATTTGTCCACACTACCTCTGGAATCTGTCCATCGCTTTTTCCAACTGAGCTATCGCGGGTATTGCTCGTGCTGACGAATCTTACAATCAGTTTACTCCTCTAAGTAAGCCTTACGGAGGCTTGTAGCGACATCCCGGTTGCTGTCTATGATAGTAGTCGTTAAGCCAAGTTAGAGGCCTTCGGGCGGCTTGAGAACTTCTAACGGTCAAGTTGCCCACTCACTTGACAAGCCTAATCCCAATAAGGTCTAGTTCCCCCTTGGGTTGGAAGGTCAGATGGCAGTCGCTTCCGTAAAAACTAGTGCCTACGCCGATTCTTGGGAATAGGTAGCGGACCCCGGGCATCCTTCAGGATGCAACTGTACTGGGAGTAACGCTAGGATGATGATGATGGTCCACTAGTCTCCGAGTAATCGGTGAACACACAAAAAAAAAATAAAAAAAAAATATTCCGACGAATTGAGAACCTCCTCCTTTTTTGAAGTCGGTTAACAATGGGACAGCTCATGGCCAGCATCTAATCAGGGGGCAAAGATAAGGCCGACGATGAAGCGAGCTCACACAGAACAGCTGTGCTACCGCGAACTTCGAAAATCGAACTTCATGTCGTGCCGTCCCTTTCACTGTCGTGTTATATTCTATATGACGGAAAGGGACGGTACGATACGAAGTTCGATTTTCGAAGTTCGCGGTAGCACCCCAGAAGATGCCTATTCACCGAAAAGCTAACGATAAATATACCGTATGTATAAGTACGAGTACCGAATAAGTTCCAAAAAACTCACGACCGAGCCGAGATTCGAACCCGCCGCTCAACAGCCGCATGCCTGAACCACTAGGTCACCATATTTCACGTATCGTCGACTACTACTCATAAAACGAGCCTTATTGTGTTTAGCGCTAGTTCGATTTCTCTAACACTATCCCTAATATTAGTCAATACTTGTCCCTCAAACCTAACCCAGGCACAAGTCTGGTCAAGCTTCACGACGTGACCTAAATCGGCACACATACCCTGCTCACCGAGCCGAGCGAGCGAGCGAACCGGAAAAGATTTACAGCAGAATATCCTCGTTTGATTTATGGACGGGGGCTTAATCACTGTTATTATAAATGAGATAACGGTGGGATGTATACGATATAGGATGGTGACTTGGGCGCGTTGACATAAACCAACTTCTGCCACAAGGGTGCCTTCTGGAACCTACTTCCTGGTTACTGTATATACTCTTAATAGTACAACAAGTGAATTTTTAACAAAAAATTAAACCGACTCCATACTTTTCCACTCTTACTCGGCCTCTCCTTTTATATAATTTGAGGATTTCCCTCGACTTCTCCAAGATCCCGTCATCAGATCCAGACTTGATGACAATGAGACCAACTAGAAAACATACCCTTTAAATAAAATAATAATTTTTGAAATCGGGCAAATAGTCTCCGAGTAATTGGTGAACACACAAAAAAATTCGACGTATTGAGAACTTCCTCCTCTGTTTGAAGTCGGTTAAAAGCCGAGACAAACCGAATGCGTGCGCAGCACGTGCGCGTGCGCGTGTGCGTGGCGTGCGCGTTGTATCATATGAAATGTCATAGTAGATGACACACCGGTCGCGTGGCGTGCACGTGCGCGTGACTTGCAAGCGATGTGTCATCTACTATGACATTTCATACGATACAACGCGCACGCCACGCACAAGCGCATGCGCACGCGCACGTGCTGCTCACGCATTCGGTGTGGCTCGGCCTTAAAAAAGGCGCTCTTTACACGGATGGAGAATTGCTAAGAAAACAACCAGTCTTAAACTTGAAACGCACAGAACGCAGCGCAGCGTCGTTGCGGGACGGAGGCGGTTTTGCGGTAAAGCGAACGCGATCAGGAAGACATCGCACTTAAAAACCAAATGGGAAGCAAGTTCAATATTAAGAAAATGCGATGAGTGGTTGTTGACTTCGCCGACAAAAAAATTGAGATCTAAATCGGTGCCAAGTTAGATTATCCTGATATTTAATTATTAAGAACAACATTCTAATAGTACATTACGATACAAGTGCAGAGATCAGGAAATTCGCAACGAGTGGTAATAAATTGAAACACGACCGAAAGGAGTGTTTTAAATCGACACGAGTTGCGAATTACCTGTTCGCACGTGTATCGTACAACGTTTTACAGTACATATGGCTGTTTAAAGTTTCGACATACGCACGTAATCTGCTGATTACTGCACTCGTGCGGTAAAATAGCACCATATGTACTGTAATAGTACATTACGATACAAGTGCAGAAAACAGGAAATTCGCAACGAGTGGTGATAAATTGAAACACGACCGAAGGGACTGTTTTAAATCGACACGAGTTGCGAATTACCTGATCGCACGTGTATCGTACAACGTTTTACAGTACATATGGCTCTTTAAAGTTTCGACATATGCACGTAATCTGCTGATTACCGCACTCGTGCGGTAATATAGCACCATATGTACTGTAAAATAAAAAAAAAACACAAGTTCTTATATTTTCTGCTACAACAATATTTGCTAATTAAAAGTTCAACTTCTTAAATTTGAACACTCGAATTATTTACACAAAGAGAAACTTATGATAAAATTAAGCTCAAAATTTGACTTAGCTAATTACGCTGGCTAACGATCCTACGGATGAATAAATATTTCGCCGCAAAGAAAGAAACGTTCAGAAAACATCCCCATTTCGTAAGCGACCGTTTTATGCGCAATGAAAATAAATCTATAGAAACTAATATATTCTAATTTAAACAAGCCAACTACCCAGTAATGACCGGCACTAAAGCGACGCAGTGACTCGACTAATCTCCAACTATTTACCCTCATAAACGACTTATTTACCATAACAATATATACTAATATAACCCCAATAACGTAGTGATAAAGGCGTTTTTTCCAACAATGGCTGTGGGATTTATGGCCGCATCTTGGACAGTTAAATTGCTAAAGTTAATGCATAAATAAAAGGTAACAATATAGGCCGGGTTGAGTTGTGGTGCGTCTTACAAAGCAGCTCTTTGAGTAAGGGTTTTGAGTGTTCTGCCCTGAGTCCCGGCCCCTTGTGACTCAAGTGACGTTTTCAGCCTTATTGCAACTATATCAAGGTCGAATTTGTGTCACATAACCGATCTATAGTGTTCAATTTAATCGCAAACCCTTACCAAGGTATTCTCGATATTTTTTTCACAATCTTTTAATTACAATGAGTTCGTGGCCCAGTGGCGGCCGCGTACCGCGTGCGAGATGCGGCTGATGCGATCATGTCAGAGACTTATACAGTGTGCAAATCAAATGCAAGTAGGAGCACTGTAGCGTATTTTACCTTATATCTTAGGCTTTGTCGGCCTGTTTAGCCTAGTTGGTAGTGTCATTGCCTCCGAAGCTAGAGGTCCCGGGTTCGATTCCCGGTAAGGGCATTTGTTTCTGTGGTGAGCAGAGACATTTGTTCCTGAGACTTGGATGTTTTGTATGTATTTAAGTATATATCTATTAAATATATCGTCGTCTAGTACCCATAACTCAAGCCTTATTGGACTTACTGTGGGACTAGTTCGATTTGTGTAAAAAATGACCCCTTATATTTATTTATTATTTATTTATATCTAATTAACCCTGTACCTGTTAGTTGCTCTACAATGTATTTTATGTCTCTGTTTCTGTATATTTTTCTTTTCTATATATGGCAATAATAAGAATAAATGTTCTCTTTTCTTGAGCTACATCTCAAGAAAAAAGAACATTTATTGAATACACTCGAGATAGAAATTGGCCTCGATCGCTAAGGCTGGCAATAATGGCTAATGTTGTGGTTGGATTTACATAAACGCTGTCAAATGCGGTTTCCCGCACGCCGGATAATCGTTTTCTGAAGAGTTTAGCAATGCGCCAAGCGGGGCATCGTTTACTTGAAGACTATCTTGTGGTTGGATGCAAGATTTATGATATTTTTATACTCTGTGGTGACGGGTTAGAATAGCAACACCCACTTTCTTCTCTTGGGTGTCGTAAGAGTCGACTATGGGAACTAGGTTGAAGTGTGTTGCGGGCGATGGGCTAGCAACCGGTCACTGTGGTATCACATTTTCTCCATCTATAAACCTACAATTGCTAAAAGTGGCACTGAATTAATTTTCGTGTGCTCTGCCTATCCCTTTTGGGAATATAACCGAGAGTTTATGTACTTGTATGTATATTTAAAGTAGTAGTAACGGACCGATGGTATTTTTTTAAAAGCTATGCTCATAAATGAGCTATCGAATAGTTCTGAAAACAAAATCTTGTCGTGTAAAAAGTCGTTAGTTGTATATTATCTACATTTCGAGACATTTTATGCGCGTTAAGCACATTGGCGCATTTACCCCAACTGCCAATACCGTAACTTCTTCCCTTTGCTCCAGGTATGACCGATTCTACGGACGCCTTGCTATCGGCTCGTGATTTCACTACAATAGATGACTAAACGAACTTTTCTAAAGTGAAGTTGATAACTATTATGTGAGTCGCTTCATTCGAAGATATAAATATAATCACCCCCCCCATGCCTAGATGACCCATAATTTATCAAACGAAAGTTTTGTCCATGACTCTATAAATGAAGACTACGGCATCGCCCCACCACGAGGTGGCGACCGCCGGAATTACTAAGACCTATTTTGAATCAAATAAAATACCTACTCTAAAAAGCATGCTAGTTGCCTCTAGGTTTAAGGGACTACCTGTTAAACAATATAATCGCGCCCTAAAGGTTTTGAATTCAGGAAGGTGTAATGTCGCCATTTAAGCCGTGTCGGACAGCGGTGAACGTGGCCTACAAAATGGTCTCGCCGGAAGACCAGCATCATGCTGAGGCGGGGCCATTTCATGGCAAACTACGTAATATGTACTGATTATATAATATAGTTTACATCACACCTTGCCGGTGACATAAAATTGTGTACAAAACACGGGTCGTAATGTACTATTACACCACACCTTGCCAAAAAGCGCGTTTTTCCGCACGCTGCGCGTCCGGAAAAACCCACTTTTTGGCCAAGTGGTGACGTAAAATTGTGTACAAAACACGGATCGTAAAACAGAAAGCCCTCTCTCGCATATTTATGACCCTCGCCTGCGGCTCGGGCCTCTAACATCTGCGATATCGACCTTTCTTTATTTTACAACCCTTGTATCGTAATGTACTATTATTTTTGTATATAGTTCTTGCGTTAGGGTTACGTTGTGATGTCTTAGTAAAATAAAAATTATGTTTCTTAAGAAATACACATGAAGCGATGAAATACAATAAATGGCAAACAACTCACCGCTTTCAGAAACACTAGATGGCGACCGCTCCGCCGTGGACACGCCCGACGAGCTCTCGAGCGACGAGCACGAATCGGCGCGCGTCGAGTGCGCATGCGTGAGGCTCTCTGAGAGCCGAGCGTGTGGCGAGGCCCGCAATTGTGCGAGTCGCCGTCGAAGGTAGCGCTGCTCGCGCGCTAGCTGCTCTCTGTGTGACGAGTGACGTTTCTCCCGCTCTTCTAGACTCTGTAACAAAGGAGAGATATTTAGGATTGGATTCATAAGTCCTAAGGGCCAGATTTGGAGTAAGCACTAGTTTTACGAATCAACTGGCATCTGCTTTCTGTTGTTCCAAGTGGAATTTTAGCAATAAAAACCGACTCTATACTTTTCCACTCTTACTCGGCCTCTCCTATATAACTTGAGGATTTCCCTCGATTTCTCCAAGATCCTTTCATCAGATTCAGACTTATGACAATGGGACCAACTAGAAAACTACTCATTCAAACAAAAAAAGATTTTTTGAAATCGGTCCAATAGTCTCCGAGTAATCTCCGAAAAATTTATTCGGATGAATTGAGAACCTCCTCCTTTTTTTGAAGTCGGTTAATAAAAGTACTTTTGAAATATTTACAAAGTGCAGGTATCTTAGAACATCTATCAGAGCTGATGCGGCTGCGGGGGCGGCCAAAAAGTCAAAAAGTTTAACAAGTACATATACTATGTAAATGTATGGGTGGGCTATTTAGGTATATGGGTCTAGGCGCCGAATACTGCTTTGTACCGTTCGGCGACAAGACTCTCGGTTCGTCGGGTCCTAACGCCCACGATCCTTACAAAGAATTGTTTTATGACCGGCCGACAACACTAAGACCGTATAGCTGGCAGCTTCCTCGCTCAACGCATCAGTATATGTTATCGTAGGGTATGTTACACAGTAGATAGGAAGTGAGTTGAGTGTTGCCGTTCTCCAACAAACTGTCATGCAGTTTGGCGAAAAGTTGTGTGTATTATACAGTGTGAATTGTGATTGAATAAATAAATAAAATGCTGCCAGTATCTATGGCACCATGTATCGGAGCGACCCCGTATTTTAACGTAATGTTGTTTAATATTTTTTCTTAAAACAGGCATTAGAAGTTTAAGGTGTACTTTTTGTATTTCGAGACATATTGAATTACGAGTACTAGTCTTTGATATAATAGGTTAAGTTTTGTATAGGGTGTTTGTATTTGTTATATTTTTTGTTTTTATTTGACTTTTATGTACATATTGTAAAAAAGCTAGCATATAATTAAGGAGAAATAAAAAGATAATAATAATACCATTAATTTCAGGCATTGCCCATGAATTGTTAGTAATTACATATTTATGTCTTACAAAACTACTGTTAATTAATACAGAACACAAACACAAGAACATATAACCAGATGAGTCTTCAGATTTAAATCAAAATATCCTACTTACATGTTAAAAACTGGTAACTCATAATCATAAAATAACAAATTAATAACTAACAGTTATTAATTACTTAATAACTGCTAGTTCGTGACTTGTTTCTCGTCATTACCATATACGTACAGCGAGACGTTTTTGCATCTGGACGGCTAGCATAACTTGGCGCGCGAGCTATCTCACGCGCGAGATAGACTATCCGCCTCTTTCTAATTGGTACACACAGAAAGAGACGGATTGTCTATCTCGCGCGCCAAGTTGTGCTAGCCGTGCTGTATAGTATTTGTATATTTACAGGGACACACGTACACGTTGACGTATACAGACACACGTCAACGTGTGTGTGAGGCTGGTTAGAGATGTCACAACTATAAAGACGTCTCGAAAGTAATTTACCTGTATACGAGTTTAACTATCGAATTTTTTTTATATGTAATTGTGTCATTACAATATGGCTCACTAAAATAGATATTGTTTATTATTTAATCGTATGGCACTTATTTACGAACCGTGAGATCTTCGAGAAGATAAGTACGGTTGCTAGTTTTTGTTGCACTTTTAGCACCACCCAGGGGTCACGTGTAGGGTAACGGTGGGTACTCCCTACGGAGTCTACGGACGTAGTGCAACTTCGACCCCCCTTGTCAAGTGAGTGGGCAACTTGACTGTTAGAAGTTCTCAAGCCGCCCGAAGGCCTCTTACTTGCCTTAACGACTGTTGTCGTAGACAACAGCCGGGATCAACGGTTTAACGTGCCTTCCAAAGCACGAGAGCGCTCAGTTAGTAACCACTCAAAGCGGTCACCCATCCAAGAACTGACCTGCGCCCACATTGCTTAACCTCGCATACCGCACGCGGTAGGCGGGTGCCGATGGGCCACGAGCGCTCTAGATATAGATACTGTAAGTGTGACATACTAGGTAAAATTACATCGTCTGTAAATGTCACAAGGTCAAATTGACCTCGTACCTTCCCTCACGTTAGCTACACGTGTAGAGCTCAATAGCCAGTAATAATCTCAATAATAAAAGCTTCCAAGTTATCATTAGCTTGTACTTGTTCCATTTACTTTTTCTTCGATACCTCTATGAGCCGTCATCGCATCACACACATTCTTCCTGTTCATGCCATCTCTCACGCAACGCATCCACCCTTTCCTTGGTCCCTTCTCTGACAACCCTCCACATTAATACTCTTCTTGCCACATGAATTTCCCTCCGCATAACATTAAGCTAAATGATAAAGCTCGCAAGTATTGTCAAAAACGACATTTGGCGATTCGATGGCCACGGAACCGTCGTTACGGGACGACCACGTAACGCATAAAAAGCCATCGGCCATCAGTTGCTCGTTCCAGCCATGGGCGAGGGCTGCCCCGACTGTAACTTGGGCCCTAGACGATCACCTATCGATACGAAAATAATATAGATCTCTAAAAATAATTGACTTTTAAGCGCATGTTACGCACCTATCTCTCTGGTAAGCTCGCAGAATAATACGGTATTTCAAAGATAGTCAATTTTTGTAAACGACTGTTTGTTCTTAAATCCATACTATAATATTATAAAGCTGAAGAGTTCGTTGGTTTGTTTGTTTGAACGCGCTAATCTCAGGAACTACTGGTTCGAATTGAAAAAAATATTTTTTGTGTTGGATAGTCCATTTATTGAGGAAGGCTTTAGGCTATATAACATCACGCTGCGACCAATAGGAGCGAAGACGCGGATGAAGTCGCAAGCAACAGCTAGTAAATAAATGCTAACGATGCCGAGCAAAGCTCGGTCACTGAGGTAATAATATTTATTTACACAATTTACTTCACACTTCTCTATAATTCACCCAACGTCTAGAAGGTACAAAAATTCTCTACATTTTAAAAATCGCAAGCGGCAGCCCTGCCGGGCACGCGTATGCGGCGTATGATATATTCGCATATAAATCTGCCACGTCTACTGACCACTGTCTTTTATTTTGCCACGGCTTATGGAATAATAACGGGTGATATTTTACACTGCTGGCCGCTGATTTATAGAAACAAGCGATAGAAACGAACGTTATAAAGTTTAAATATTTGGAACGCGTGATTTTCGTATATTTATTGCGCCTGCGTTCCCCGCCAGTATGCTAATTGCAATGTGGGTGATTCAGAAATCAGAAATTATTTATTTGCATAGACACAGTATAGGGATGTGCCGTGTATCTAGCTGTTGTCAGCTACATTGTGTATCGTGTATCTAGCTCGTATGCAAGCGTGCTAATATATAGTAATAAATTAAAATAAGTTCAAATAAATATAAAATGTTAAATTAAAATAAAAGAGGAAGTTAAAATAATAGGTAATCAAAGTCAAAGAGAAACAATAAAATCATTAAATCCATAAAACACAATATTTGTATATAAATCCCACCACCATATCAGCCCGGGGAATGGGCAGCAGCATTTCTAGAGTGCGGTGGAGATACTGCGATCGCCAACCCGCATGCCAAGCGTGGCGATTATGGCATTTACCCCCCATGAAATTGGGGGAGGCCTATGTCCAGCAGTGGACGTCCTTCGGCTTATATGATGATGATTTACATAGTTGTTGCTGCTCGGCGTTTGTGTATAAATGATAGCCTATGTATGTCATATTCTGATGTTTAAAGCTTCCTTACTGGAAAGTATCGTAAAAACAGTTATGTTGTTTTTGAGATTAAGAGCAACCAACATTGGCACAAACTTTCATAGGCGCATTAATTTTATGCGCCTATCACGTTTATAATATACATTAGATTGCAAGTTCAGAGTGTGCCATGGGACCAAATAGAAACATCGGTACAAAATTGAATTCCAACACACAAATCGATACAAAAAACATCCCCATACCATCTCGGTTAATTTGTTACGTGGTTAGCTAGATAGCGCACGATTTGCAAAAGAAATAAACATAAGAACCAATGGAAAGAGAGAAAAATAAACGATGAAATGTTCTCGCGATATTAGATTCGGAACGAAAAAGTGAAGGCATATCGTCACCGGAATGGCTCGATGACATGAAACATTACTACACGAGAAAGGCGTACCGACGCAACCATTACTGACGAAGAAAAGCTATTAAACAACATTCATGTGTAGCCGCGTGTCTAGGTGTCTAAGTTTGCGGAATTACTATTTAAGTCGGTAGTGGGGCGAAATTGATGTTTATTTATTCAGGGAATGATATAGTTGGGGTGATGCGAGAATATCCAACCGTATCTCTCACGGTCAGTTATCGTCCAAACCTTTCTTAGCAGTTACACGCAAAATATTCACTTCGTCATTGGCACTACTATTGCCTTGAAATAAGGTGTAACGCGGCTAAAAATAGAATAAAATAGAACGACATTTCATTGGATAACACACAAATACGAGTATATGTCTACCTTAACCTTTTGAACGCTTTCATATTTGAATGAATTGATCACTCAGACGCCAAGGTATCAAAAATCTATCAAACGTTTAAACCAATAAGAACAATTCATAAAAATTTTTTTCATGATCAAAGTACACCTTCACTCCGACCTTTTTAGTGGTAGGTGGCGTAGTGGGCACGACGACACACGACCACTTTATAGGTTCTTGGCGTTCAAAGGGTTAAGAACTAACACTTGGTATCGAAAAGGTTCCATTCAGTAATGCAGTTGACACAGCAGTGCCAACGGTGCTGGTTTTCTGTGGATCCAGTGAGGTGCGCGAGATAGCTTATTGCATACATTCTGCTAATGGTTAGACATTGCTTACACTACCTTAATTTAAAAGAGTAACAATAAAGTATCACATTATCAGACACGGTAAAAATGACGATTCGTGCTAATAAATGACTTCTATTTTACTGCAGTTTCAGAAATTTATTGTCGCACTCGTTCTTTGTACACAGGGGTGCTACCGCGAACTTCGAAAATCGAACATTGTCGTACCGTCCCTTTCCGTCATATAGAGTATAACACGAGAGTGAAAAGGACGGCACGACACGAAGTTCGATTTTCGAAGTTCGCGGTAGCACAGCAGGTTTAGTTAGCTTCTTTAGTATTTCCCGTATTACTAATTTGAGGTGCAATTTTAGACAATAACATCCTACGCACTAAAATAATCAAATACGCAGCCAACAAACATTCACATCGAACAGAAAGACGACTTCATACCAAATTCGTTTAGATTGCCATCTAATCAATGGAAATGACATGTAATTGGAATAAAATTACTGTGTTACAGGCCAGAATGCGCATAAAACTATACTCGTCTACGATACATAGCTTTTATGTTGGTCGTAGAATCCAATAGTCCTTTATGTCACTCCGATACGATACGAAATGGGTAAGTAAACAGGGGTTTTTGCATTGGCAATAGACGCAATAGGCTTTCAACAAGCCTTAGATGGAATTGTATCGATTATATCAGACGGTTAACATTTATCTAACAGTTAAGTATGATAAAAAATGAAAAATACGCTAACTAGAAGTCATTTCTCTATTCATTCTTTAGTAAAAACTAGCTTGAAGCAAGCAATCAAGTGGAAAAATGTGGGTGCATAGAACTTACTGAATGACACTACAACTTAGAAAAGTTGAAAAACCACCGACATTTTCATTTCAAAGCTCAATATCTCAAAAACGGCTGCACAGATTTTCATGAAACATGGCTAAAAACACTCGGGATAAAATTATCTATGACACAAAAAAACTAAACGAAAATCGGATCATACGTTTGGGAGCTACGATACCACAGACATATACAGATACACAGACACGTTAAACTTATAATAATATTACATAGTAAAACTCTCCAAAGGGCCTCTACGTGTTGGATCTGTGTCCCCACGCAAGCCTATCAAAAGACCGGGATGTAATGGCCCGTGAATCTCAAAGGAGAAACAAATAATAATAATAATAATATTGGGGGACAATCTTACACAAATCGACCTAGTCCCAAACTAAGTTAAGCTTGTACTATGGGTATTAGACGACGATATACGTACTTATATAGATAAATTCATACTTAAATACATAGAAAACATCCAAGACCCAAGAACAAATATCCGTGAAAAATGCACAAATAAATGCCCTGGCTGGGATTCGAGCCCGGGACCTCTAGCTTCGGAGGCAGAGTCACTACCAACTAGGCTAAACAGGCCGTCTATAATACTCCTCTCTTTTTGTGTCGGGAGTTAAAAATATGCCCCATGGCTCTTTTGTCGGAAACTATTTGTGTTACTTGACAGTACTGGGGCGAGGACTGGAAAATTTCGTATAAAATGACGTGCAAAGGGCCGATATCATCAGAGCATTACGCGAATCTTGTTATTTGTAGTTCATCAAGTCAACGTGAGCTGTGAATGAAGCTATCTCTGTCTCACCTTTATCGCACACATTGCTGGACCGTTTGTGCACTCATCTGTATGCACCTAAACTTCAACATTTTATTTATCATTTTCTGGCAATAATTGGTATTTCCTTGTTTCTTTTTTCAAATAATATATAAGTAATATAGGTATTACATGTTGCTACCCTGGCTACGACATCACGTGTATCTTTGCAGCATCTATAGTGGTCGGCGGTTAAGTAGTCAATCCTGACACCTGTCATATCCATTCAGTCTATAACCTCAGTCTATAAATTCTTAAAGGGTCGGCAACGCGCATGTGACGCCCCTAGGAGTTGCAGGCGTCCATAGGCTGCGGTGACCGCTCACCATCAGGCGGGCCGTACGCTTGTTTGGCACCGACGTGGTATTAAGAAAAACCTCAAAGTGACTTTTAGGTTATAAACTGTATGGAAATTATGTCAGGATTGACTTCTTAACCGCCCATTACTATAGTCTAGCGCCGTTTGGAAATGGGGCAAGTATCATCAACATCACGTCCAAAGACATTACTCCTCATCATCTCGCGATCAAATAAATCTCCACCCAAAGCTGAAAACACTCGTCATAAATCCCTCGTTACATAACAGCAATACCAGTGACCTTTAACCGATCGATATCCCGTCACCGCTTACAGCCCGCCAATTCTGAATTATTATGTCACATTGCCATATATCAAGCGAGCGCACCGACGCAAACAAAAAACGACTTTTCACCCATGAGTTTCAGAAGCAGTCAGGACGTTTATCGCTTGAACTGCTGTGTGGATAAGCACACATCTCTCCCGAGATTTTGTGTTGTATGAATAGCGCTCTCATGAAAAGGAATGAATTAATTTGGGATGAAAAGACGTATTGGGTGATTTTTGATGAATGTTTTGACCGAAAATTCGTTTATTGTGGCATTGAATGATAAATCAAGGTAGGGCATCGTCACATTTGTAATTGCGGTTACAAGGCGTTCATAAAAATCAGGCCCGGTTTAAAAAAATTACGTTAAATGTGAAATCAAATTTTTGTACCTCAGTACATTTTAATATATAACTTACTGACGTGAAGGTCTAACATAATAATCTTTTCTCAAACATGCAATGAAATATTGATGTTATGTTCCTTATAATAGGCTGCGAAGTATGACGTTTCAGGTGCGGCTAGGACAAGAGGTCGTTAATGGAATTTTATACAAATCTTGCAGGCCTAGGCCGGCAAAGTCCTCTTTTTTAATTCCATTCCACATAAATTTGTGGCACAGGCATCATGACATTCTGCCACTATGCGTATTAATATTAAATTTTGTTTTTTTTGTTGTTTATTTCATTGCATGTTTGAGAAAAGCACTATACGTACCTCGGCGGGAAATTTGGGGTTGCCCGCCTTAGACCCCTTTCGTCCCGGCCTCTGTAGTAATGTACTATTATAAATCGAGCCTCAGAGCCTCAGTAAATTGACTACCTTATGAATTCTTAAATTAGGGCTCAAATATTTATTCTACAGGGTAATGAGGAATCTACTCATTGGCTTTCTTAAATAAAATGAAAACTCTTCACCGCCACTATAGATACCGTAAGTTATGTCTCACACGCCAAAAAAAAAAAGAATCGTATTTTCTAGCAAATAGGCTGCCTTTAAATCGATTTGATATGAACTCATGACGTGTGGAACACTAAATGTCCTGACTTTACTTATATATCAAGTTAATGGCGCGAAAAGGTTAAGGTTTGTGCAAATTACTTTGCATTGTCTGACCTGACTCTGAAATTTGGGAGATCATTGTTTTAGAAAATTATTTTAACTCCGGGTGAGTTTCACCTAATAAATATTAATTTGTTTAATGGTCTTTCTCACGAAAATAAAAACCCTTACAGATTTTTAACTAGGTACTAATATAAAACAATAACGGAAACCAATTCACTCGACAAACGCAAACAAGGACTTTGATGAATTTTAAACATCGGATCCCGAGACAAGCGCAGTATCGGTTATAATTTAATTGGTTATTACGAAAGTTTTCCAATCTGCATGAGAAATGCGGGGCACCGCGTATTTGTGCGCCAGTGTTGCCAGTGTTGATTTAACTTGTATAGGCGCATACAGACAATCCTGCGTTGCAGAATCAAACGGTATACAAGGCTATAAGATGAGAAATGCAGATAAATTATAGTGGCCGGTGGTTGGGAAGTCAATCCTGACACCTGTCATGTCCATACAGTTTATAACCTCAAAGTGACTTTTAGGTTATAAACTGTATGGAGGTGAAAGGTGTCAGGATTGACTTCTTAACCGCCGGCTACTATAGCTTGGTTAAGGTAATATCCCCCTCTTGCTCTTTCCTACAGCTTTGTATCTCTTATTCAGGATCGTCTGGATACCCCTTAACCTGGCGTCATGTAATGCCATAGACAATATCTTGTTGTAATTGAAGTTGCCCGTTGTATTGTAGCTCTGATTCCTTGTTAAAATTAAAAAATATATTTCTAAATTCGAACTAAATTAAGTACTTAAACTTGAGCTTTCTTATTATTTACCAATTTCACTCAATTATTTTCATTATTTAATTTCAATCACGAACGGTGATTCCACCAACGTCAAAAGGTTAAAAAAATTGCTCGTACCCAAAAAGAAATCTAGTGATTTTGGCACGCTTTGCAAGCACACTGAGCGAGTTATCGTTAGATTCAGTGTACCAGGGAGGGACATTGTTATAATATTAATAACAACGCAGAGATTTTTTGTTTCTTTAACTCCTTCAACTTTTGTTGTTTAGTGATAGAATTGATTAGTAAAATGATAATGCATTATGAATCGGCGTTCAGAGGCGCGGGCGCTAACACAAACCGAAAACGAAATATCTGCCTCTCTGTCGCGCTTGCTTATTTGAGCGACAGAGAGGTAGATACTTCGTTTTCGGATGGCGGTAGCGCCTCTGTTGTTTGTTTTTAAAATCGTATAAAGAGTAGGCAGCGGTGCCTGGAACAGCCGCTCCGGGAAGCGCGGCAATAAATCCTAGTTTTACCCAGCGCCTTATTCAGCCAGATGAAATATTACTATCGTTACGGGAACTTGAAAATTTTCACTATTTACGCTGGATGATTTTCGTAAACAGAAGCGGGGAATGTATGGATGTACTAATGGATTTAACATACCGTGATGCAGGTTCGGATTTAAGATTAATTAAACATAAATTTCATTTTACACACATATGCTTTGAGTTTTTGCGTCACTTTTGACCGGTCCCCCGATCTGCGAAGTTGACTTCATTGATAGAAAAGGACGGGGAAATTTTTTGAAAGACCATAAAAATATCCAATGCCGAGATGCCACATTTTGTCGCCTCAAATCTGGCCTCAGTCTTATAGAACCATCTGTGTATCCTTTATCAACAGTGTACCTATGTACGAGTACATATGTAAATCATAAGTTTGAAAATGTAGCTTATGCTGTTTACACTACGTTTTATTATCGAATACTGCTATTGTGATCTGGTAGGTCGGGCGGGCTTCACACGCGAGATTGATGCGCCACTACCGAGAAAATTACTTCTGAAAGGCCTAGATTCACTTTTCATGACGGCATTGAGGGCAGTTCCAAAGATTTCTTTTGCGAAATGAGATTGTGAATTTTCTGATAGGCGGGGAAACATCCAATTTCATAAAAAAGTGCGTGTTTTAACGCACTGGTGTATGCACAACCGATCTATTCAAATGTAAGGCACCCAAAAAGATGTTGCTGACGTTGCTATGTTTCTCAGCAGAAAACGCACTTAAGCCGTAAATAAGACCGTGTTCACACTATCCAAACATTTTTATCGGTATCAGATCGTACACCGCTATCGATTAGATAATGTGAACACGGTCTAACTTTTAAAAATGCTTTCAGGTTATGAAATGGCTGACAGAGTTAGTGTTGCCAGCATTGACAATAATTAATATCGAAAGGTAGTCTGTTACCAACCTAAAAACTTGCCGGTGCCTGGTCATGTCTACGTCAAATTATATTTGCTAGTAAGAAATACTGATAAAGCCTGCTGAATACGAACCATTTCCAACCCCATTTCCGCAAATCACATTCCGTTTCGAATTTGAAGTCCCCTATTTTCAAATATGAAAACGGATTCAAATAATTTCGTTCGATGGCCAGTGACAGCGCTATTGTCATGTCGACGTGGACATGGCTGACTGGCGTTTGAATTCTATAGTCTGTTGCCAATTTAAAAATAATGTGACGTGTCTCTGGCACTTAAATAACAGCTCCTTGTAAACTGAATAGAAAACGAATTTACAAATTTCGAATTTTTCCATGTTTTATACATATTTAATCCGCTTTCATGATAAACATTTGATATCATTATATGATAGCAACGACTCAAATGGTATAGTATATACGTAAATCCTTGGAACATATTATGATCAGAGGTGTATTTATCTCGTAGGGTCTTAAGGTTTGATTAACAGTGCCTCACAATAAAGAGATCCTAAAATCAATATGAATGCTTTGTCGGCCTGTTTAGCCTAGTTGGTAGTGACACTGCCTCCGAAGCTATAGGTGCCGGTTTCGGATCCCGGTAAAGGCATTTGTTTCTGTGGTGAGCAGAAAATTTATTCCTGAGACTTGGGTGTTTCATATATATATATATATATATATATATATATATATATATATATATATGAAATATATCGTCGTCTAGTACCCACAACACAAGCCTTATTGAGCTTACTATGGGACTAGTCCCATAGTAAGCTCAATAAAAATGTCCCAATATTTATTATTATTTATTTATTATTAAAAAAAAGCTGCTAGATATCTCATGTTATTGTCAGTGTGTGTGACAAGGTACGAGGTGGCCCAGAAATTAAATTGGTTGACTGTATCTGTAGAGGACGTTTTTTTTTAGTTACAAAAGCATGCGCAGGTAACTCATGCAGCAACAGCATGTTGCAGGACACAATAAGACAGCCTATGGACGCATGCAACAGCATGGTGCAGCAGCAGGTCGGGCATCGTCCATAGGCTGCAGTGACCGCTTGCCGTCCGGCGGGCCGTACGCTTGTTTGCCACCGACGTGGTATAATATAACATTAATTGTGTATATAACAGTAAATTTTATCGAGAAAATAATTTGGTAAATGATTAATTATAATGTACACACGTATAGAGTCGTTAAATATGACTATACGATTGTAACAACGAGTGTTATAAAACGTAACAATAAACAATCGTGCAATAAACAGAACAATAAACTGCAAGATAAACATCGCGCAACAACGCCGAGCAAATAATGGAAGTAATTAAAGTCGTCCAATAAAACAATTCCCTTTTAAAATCGATGGCCTATAAACCGCGCCTCATCTCAGTGCGAAATGTTGCGGGGAGTCTATTTCACTCACAGATATCAGAGCAAAGCAGATCCGCTCATTTAAGTTGAACGATTTATGTACCTACATCTGGGGCCTATACCACAAAAATTTTACAAGCGTACACTTTAACAAAATTGATAACTTTTTCTATGGGAAAAAATACAATTTTGTTGAATTGTTGACTTGTATGTGGTATAGATAGGGCCCTGATCTATTCTCACTAATGCACAAATCAGTAACTTTGAGAGAGACGGATAAGTGATATCTGACAGGTGTTCACCTGTCAGTGTCTCCGGTTTCATAACTGCAAATATTCGTTAATAGCCGAAAATGATCGTACTACGAGTATCTGTCCCATTCTAACTCATCTTAGGTACCCATAAGGATTAAAAAAGACGACTATAAGAAGAATCATCTTGCTTACCACTACGCTTGCGATCAGCTAAACTGTCGCCTGCGGTATTTCCGGACCGATTCGACCTTCAAACCTTCAAGAAAAGAGCGTACTCCTATCTTAAAGGCCGGCAACGCACTTACAACCCCTCTGGTGTTTTGAGTGTCCATGGGCGGCGCTAATCGCTTACCATCAGGCGATTCGTCTGCTCGTTTGTCTCCTATGTCATAAAAAAAAACCATTCTGGTGGTATTTTAATCTAGGATTTCACTCGACGCATTAATTATTGATATGGTATTTGTTGCGCTCATTCTGGCATGTTAGGCGTTAAATATAGAGCCGGCAGCTGTCATCTCGTAGAACACACAGAGATAAAATATACTACGTATATTTAAGTATAGAGGAGCACCTGTGACCGAAAACGCGAGACCGAACGAGACTCAATTTGCCTTATTGTGTCCTTTCCTTATATATGTAATATAAACGTATTCAAGTATTATTATTATTTTAATTAGGATAATGCATAAGAAGAGGAACCCCCTGAGACAGATTGAGTACCTTCTGGGGCTTTCGAGCAGACTATGCGTGCTAAAAATCCCACTTACTGTCCAGGGGGAGATGTGAAATTGTGTACTTTCACGGGCGGTAATATAGAAAGCATCATATCGCATATTTATGGCTGCGATCTGAGAAATTCTTTGTATTACCTGTACTATTGCTAGCGTTTTCGTAGATCTGCTATTCATTTAAATGTGAACTATATATTCTTGAAGGTAGGTCGTTTTTCCAACCCACCACGTAACATATGAACGCGCCAACGTATATTGGTGATGTGAAAATGGACTCGATGCAGGCTGTTCAATAATTCATCGGGAGCCTTCAGGTCCGACATGGCTTATTGCGCACTCAAGTAAGTGCCCGATACGCCGTTTGACTATTTATTTATTAGTATTTACTCGTTTTAAAGAGTTGATACGGCGTGTTAGGGGAAGCAGTAACGTCGGATGGTAGTTTTTGAATCGCTTTTATAGCTCTTAAAAGAGCTGGTGAATAAATCTGAAATAAAGTTAGCCTTAGACAGATGGACACTGTTTTTCCCAGCCTAGGCTAGAAAATGGAAGTTAACAGAAACGAAAATCTATGTTTAATCGTGAAATAAACTATTCCAAATCAGTGACTGTATACTAGAATTTGAAGTTTCTTACCACTAAAATACGCCAAAAATCTACGCGCAAATTCTTCAGCTTCTTATAGATAGCTAGGGTTGGCATTTAATCACAGCCATAATTAACCCCGGCGTGGTACTACGCAAAGGCGTGGCGCACTAAGGGACCTTTGCTCGGCAATAAATATCGGAGGCAACCCTAATTAGCGCGTGCAACGAAAAATGTATTGGCTTAGTAGGCCGGTTGCAGGTAATGATGCAGGCTTGGGCATGTTGGGGAGTGACGGGTCACGGGTTCACGGTCAAGGTGGCAGTCGCTTTCAAAATCATAATAAAATAATTTTCACCTCAGCGGCTCGAAAATGACGGTTTTGCTGCTTGAAACCAGTGAGCAAAATGCAGTTTTGCTGCGAGCGTGAAAAAAACTAACATTTTAATATTTCATATCGTAGGTTAGTTTAAGTAACTTCATTCTCTCTATTACTATTCCTTTGCGTTATAAGTTCTCGCCGCTGAGGTGAAAAGTTGTATGTATCACACGAGATCAAAGACACTTGCATCTCGTGTCTTTGAGTCCCTTGCTACGCTCAAGATTCTTTCGCTTGCTTGGGACTCAACATCAACACTCGCAGCAAAAATCTACTTTGCTCTCTTGTTAAACAAATAACTATTCCTGGCTTCTTTAATATACATCTGTGATAACGCTAGGAGGACGGTGACGTCGATGACATACAATACGCACGTATAAACGCTGGATTGTTCAAGTAGACTAGGAAAAATTTACACATGAATTTAATAATGCTTTCCCGTCGGCTAAATTCGGGTTACGTCTGGACCCGAGGAAGTGTCAACCAAGTACCGTATTATTTAACATCTGTCATGTCAAATAGCAAAACAGTTACTACCAGTTTTCATTCTGACAAATGACGATGATGATGATGATTCTGTCTGATGATGACTAATAAAGTTTCACTTAATACCCATACCAGGGGCCTTTCAGGCTTTCAGCTCGAAGTACGAGCTTTTCTAAGGAAATGTTAGTTTTACTTGTTTGTAACAGTAACAGATGATGACACAGTGTATTGTTTCATCTGTCTCTCTATCGCACTTGCATGTTCGAGTGACAGAGAGGCAGCGGTCGTGCGGTTACTTCTTTTTAAATACCACAGCGGCGCTACGATCTATGTCAAGTAATTCACTGATATCTCTAGCTCAGTCTATACAGGGTGATTCGGGAGACGTGAGCAAGATCAACACTACGGATTCAGTAGATCATAAGCTACTGCTTCGTACCGTTATTAATGAAATTAACGTTCATTTACCTTGGTGTTGATAACAAAATGTATTACATTATTTACGAAATTTATGGGCACTCTACAATCAGAATACTTCAGTCAAGTGATACGTGTCAAATTGAATGTCATCTGAGTCTGATTACTTTTGAAATATCGTATCTCACTCAATGTGACAATTTACTTTCTTCGTAATTAAAGTGCTGTCATAACAGTTAGAGCTTTAATGTTTATAAATCAGTTGTTGTAGGGTGACCATGATTGTAGAGAATTAAACTTTAACAAAAAAACACAGGAAAAAGGTACAGGGTGTTTCACTTAAATACAATGGTTAACAATTCATTGCCATGTACTATGTATGTAGTGTTGGTCCTGCTCACGTCTCCTGAATCATCCTATACTAGGTGGCCCATTCAAATCGGTCAGTATGGGAAAGTCTGAAACTATAAGACATACGAAGATTTGTTCTTAGGAACCATGTCACCGATTTTGATAAAAAGAAAAACTGCATTCATACATTTGAAAAAAACACTGTACCCAGCTAGGGAGTCGACCCCGGTTGTTTTGAAAAAATAAACTTACACTATTTCTATTCAGATATCGTTTGTGTAGGTCTTAAGCAGTAAATGTCTCTAAGAATCATAATGTCTAAAATGAATAAAATGCATTTTTTTCACATACTTTAATTTATCATAGTAGGTGTTCAAAGTGACCACCGTTACAATATTCAACAAGTTCAGGCATGTAAAATTGTCTCTATGGTTGTTTGTACCTCTCTACTTGTAAAATCGGTGACATGGTTCCTAAGAACAAATCTTCGTATGTCTTATAGTTTTAGACTTTTCCATACTGACCGATTTGAATGGGCCACCCTGTATATTGTACTTTGTGATCTGTACTTGCTCGTTTTATATATCGACGTTATGTTTTCTATTTAAGTTTATTACACCGTCACCAACAAGTTACCTTAAATGTATTCCTAAGCGTGTTAGACTTTCGTTATGAAATTAAATTAGCCTCACAGCCATTACGGAACCCAGGCTATTTAAGTTGGGCGATTCGCGCGGAAGCGGTAAATCAACGGGGCGGAATTTATCGCCGATGGCTGACGTCGTTTGTATGTATGCAATGTAAACGCTTTATTGAATATCTGCGGGTCGTGTTCGTTTGTTAATTAATATTATCGTAAATGGATAGGGTGTAATAAGAAATAATATCTACGGACTAATTTAGAGCGCTCGTGGCCCAGCGGCACCCGCCTACCGCGTGCGGTATGCGAGGTTAAGCAATGTGGGCGCAGGTCAGTTCTTGGATGGGTGACCGCTTTGAGTGGTTACTAACTGAGCGCTCTCGTGCTTTGGAAGGCACGTTAAGCCGTTGATCCCGGCTGCTGTCTACGACAGCAGTCGTCAAGCCAAGTTAGAGGCCTTCGGGCGGCTTGAGAACTTCTAACAGTCAAGTTGCCCACTCACTTGACAAAGGGGGGTCGAAGTTGCACCACGTCCGTAGGGAGTACCTACCGTTACCCTACACGTGACCCCTGGGGTGGTGCTAAAAGTGCAACAAAAACTGGCAACCATATTTGTCTTCTCGAAGATCTCACGGTTCGTAAATAAATGCCATACGATAACAAAAATTTATCTACGGAGTTTTCAGTGATAAAAAGTACGTTCTCAATATTTTCCTTAATTCGTTGCACGGTTGGTTGGTGGTGATTATTGCTAATGAATATTAGGGTGCCTTGTAGAATGCCTGATGTATTAAGATCACCTTTTTATTGATGAATTTTCGTTTAACCAAGCTTGTAGTCGCACTTGTGACACTCCTAGGAGTTGCAGGCGTCCATAGGCTGCGGTGATCGCTTACCATCAGGCGGGCCGTACGCTTGTTTGCCACCGACGTGGTATAAAAAAACTTGATTTTAATATGTAATATATATATTCCCACCACCACCACCATATCAGCCAAAGGACGTCCACTGCTGGACATAGGCCTCCCCCAAATTCACGGGGGGTATATGCCATAATCGCCACGCTTGGCATGCGGGTTGGCGATCGCAGTATCTCCACCGCACTCCAGGGATGCGGCTGCCCATCCCCCGGTGGTTTGGTCGTAGTTTTAGGACATACCCGGGTCCATATATATATTCATAATCATAATAATATATGCTTTATTTCGGAATACCAGGACTCCATAGTATTATTAGTAACAGACATAAAACTAATAGGTTAGAATTAAAAATAAAACACAGATATTAATATCTCAAAAAGGACTTAAAGCGCGAGGCTAACTAAGTACTAAGTCTTTCACGTGAAGATGGACGTTCTAATATATGGCTTTTTGGTGCGCTAGGAATGATCGTTGCTATGAAATCAAACTCGAACTCAAATGATTTATTTGTAAACATAGGTAGAAGAGTGAGTGATAGGTGGGAGGGTGAAGGATCATAAATGACATAATGTCTGACTATAAGTATATACGTACACCTGTACATGTATAATCAGTCAAAAATATAGTCTATACTCATCATCCTTAATAGCGTTATCCCAGTACAGTGGCACCCCGGAGGATGCCCGGGGTCCGCTACGTAAACATAACAATTGGCGTAGGCACTAGTTCTTACGGAAGCAACTGCCATCTGAACTTCCAATCCAAGGGCGAAACTAGACCTTATTGGGATTAGTTATGTCAAGTGAAAGGGAAATTTGACTGTTAGAAGTTCTCAAGCCGCCCGAAGGCCTCTAACTTGGCCTAACGACTGCTGTCATTGACAGCGGCCGGGATCCTCGTCTCCTCTCGCTTAGCGTGTCCTCTAAAGTGGCGCGTTCAGTTAGTAACCACTCAAAGCGGTCACCCATTCAAGAGTTAACTACAGCCGACGTTGCATAACCTCGTATAGCGCACGCGGTACGCGGGCGCCGCTGGGTCACGAAAGCTCCAAGAAGATCTTGGACCACATACAAATGAAATGTGGTGGTACCTGCAGGTACTTGGCCTTTTTTTTTCACTGTGTTAAGTTGAAATAAAATAGCTGTACATACGCCCTTCCTTTACTAACTGCTCACGTGTGAGTGGTGCAGAATTTTCAATTAGTTTCACAACTTATGGTTGGTAGGGAGTGTTCTGTGACTCGACTACGAATTGCGACATTACACCCAACAGTCACAAAAAGACGTATCTAACTTTGAATTTCCTATTAACATACGACGTTTTGAGAGGTACAGTGCTGAATCCGCGACACAGTTCTATAGTTTTAGGAAACTGTTCCGCGTTGCAACTTTGTCGTATTACTTAACTGATACCCCGATGGTATTCAAGTTTTGGGTGTTTATCGCAAAATCGACTGAAGTTTCAAAGAGATTATTCTTGATATGTAATATGACTGCATTAGTAATATGGACTTTTAAACGACACTTCAATAATTATATATGTTACTATCAAAATCTGTTATTTACTGGGTATCCCTGCCATATGGGTTGTTTTGAAATACCTGCACTTTTTATTTCATAAAGATCAACTACGGGTAGTTTGATAAACTTGTGCGGCGAAAATATGTTATTATCCGCTCACGCCAGTCTGCTTGCGACCAAGAACGTTGTAACGTCAGAAACGTCGAGTAACTTCAAAGAGATAAATAATAGTACATTACTACAGAGGCCGGGATGAAAGGGGTTGCCGGCTGTAGACGCGAGGCCGGATAGGTCTAAGGCGGGCAACCCCAAATTTCCCGCCGAGGTATGTATAATAATAATAATAAATATACTTTATAGCACCACACAAGATTTTATTTTTAATACGCATAGTGGCAGAATGTCATGATGCCTGTGCCACAAATTTATGTGGAATGGAATTAAAAAAGAGGACTTTGCCGGCCTAGGCCTGCAAGATTTGTATGAAATTCCATTAACGACTTCTTGTCCTAGCCGCGCCTGAAACGTCATACTTCGCAGCCTATTATAAGGAACATAACATCAATATTTCATTGCATGTTTGAGAAAATAAAATTACTATTTATTAGGGGACCCATTTACACAAATTGAACTAATTAAGACGGCGCAGTACGATCGGTGTGGATCGGTTCTCCATACAAACGTATTTAGGCTCTCATTTTAAAACGCCATGCTAGAATAACATGAAACTTTGTATACACAATGGGATCCGGCATACCTAGGTCGGAAATTAGTTTCTGTTGCTAGAAATTGAAAAAGAAAAAAAAATACAGCGGTTTTTTGAGTTTTTTACGGCTTGTATGAAAACCTTAATAATCGCTGTATTTTTTCGCCATTATAATTTCAAGCAACAGAAACTAATTTCCGCCCTAGACTAGATATAATATGTATACATGTAAAACACCAAGGCTCAGGTACAAATATTTTAGCTCATCACATTAATAAATGCCCTTACAGGGATTCAAACCCGGGACCTCCAGCTTCGTAGGCAGTGTCACTACCAACTAGGCTTAACAGGCCGACAAACAATAAGGTCCTTATTCGAGATGAAGACAGTGGGACGCCGTGAAATATGGTATTTGCACCGCGGGAGACCCCCAAATAGGGACATAAGTCAAATTTATTACTGTTCTCAAACTTTCCTTTAATTACATGTTTTACAATAGAAAGAGAAAATGGCTAACGGTGTAGAATTGAACAAGTTTGTCTAAAATTAATGATTTTATCACATTCTGAACGAATTCTTGTTTGATTTCCTAAGAAATTATTATATAATTTTAGGGAAAAAACTTACTCAAACCGAACTAGTCCCATAGTAAAGTAAGCCCAATAAGACTTGTGTTATATTTACCAGAAGACTTAGTACGACTACGATGACGTACTTAGAACAAATAATTATGTGTAGCACACACCTATATGCCCTTACCGGGATTTGAATCCAGAACTGTCAGTTTCGTAGGCAGGGTCCCTTAACCTTTTCAGCGCCAGGTGGCGAAGTAATACGCCGTGCTCCTGACGCCAGAACCATAAAATAAAGTTAAAGCTAAGTAATAATACCAAAACATCATACAAGATTATAGGAGTGACATTTCATAGTTTTTGAAGGGACGTCAATTGACGTCGGTAGCATCAATGGCACGAATTCCCGATGGCGTGGTTTTCCGTCTATGCCGCTCAAAAGGATAAACCATTAGGCTAAACCGATGGTCAGATTGAAGTTCGAACCTCAAATAGCCTAAAAGTATTCGTACTTATTGAATGTGGTCAGCATTGTCAGTTAAATCAAGAGAATCCTTCTGTGCCTATGGTTAAATGGACGGTTTTTATTGTGTTAATATTAATATTCTTGAAATTTCAATTATATATTAAAATTAATAATGGCTACGGAAGCTTAAAAATTATGTTGGTATAATCAGGTTCCTTCATACATGGCATGAGAGTGAACGTAAGATTGTTTAAGATCGTAGGAATCCGCGATCTCTGACTGCCCCTTCAGCAAACAGGCGTGATCGACCGAGTGAAACGAAGGTATCCGTTTCAGCTTCGACAAAAGTGATTTCGTATGTTCGGATGTCCAGATTTGGGTTGTTTTCCACTACAGGTCGCATTTCTCAACCGATTCTAGTGAAATTTTGTGAGCAGGTGAATTATATGATAGATTTATTTTGTAGAGTCAGTTTATGAATTTCTGAAATTTTAAAAAATCGCGTTGTCTACTTACGGAGCCACTGGTTATATGTATGTATATCTCCATTTCCTATAGGTCAAAATGCGCCATATTCTATTCAACCTGTATCAACGTCAAACCTTCAGCGTTAAGTTCAACACGCCCAAAGCGGTTCATCCTCAACGCGGTCGATACAGCCTGACAGCTTAGGCGTCGGATGCCGAGGTAATTGCACCCCCCCAACCGCCCGGGAGGTCTATTTTTCCGTTCCAAACATATTTCAATCTGTTATGTCCGCTCGCTTCCAAACGAGTAAAGCAAGTCGGTTTAAATTAAAAATTGCGATTGGCATGTGAAAAAGAATATAATTAGAATATTAATTAGTAACGATAAACATTTGTTAATAGTGTCTTAATATTTCAGCGGCAAAAATGGCCCAAATATAGTTCGGATTTTATACATGTTACATGCATGTATGAAATGTTTTCATACATGCATATTACATGCACCTATGAACGTCAATAAACTACCACTGGTTCGGAAAAATAAACCTCTGCCACGAGAAGAACCGGCGTAAGAAACTCGGCGAGGTGCCATTTTTTTAAAACAATATACATTGTATAGTTAAATATAAAATTACAGTGTCAGCTACTATAAAATAACAATGCTACAGCAGAAAACCTATTTTTGCGATAGATTAGCCGTGCAGGACGCTATCACTGCTAAACATCCCTATCCATGATGTAATCGTTTATCTTATAATATGCTCTTGAAATAAGTGTTTGTTTTACTACAGATTTGAATTTAGAATTGCCAAGTTCAGTAATGTGTTTAGGAATTTTATTGTAGAATTTGATAAAATGTCTCATGGGTTCCTACATATCTTTAGCATGCAAATATACAGATGAGATCAAAGAGGGCCAGAACTCTTTAACTAGGGTTTCGACCCTTCTGATGACTCGCGTGAGACATGACTATTATAACCTGACCCGTAGATTCTTTAAACATATTTATAATTGGAGCTCAGACACATACGGCACATAGCTGCGCAATCGTGGAGATTTTGCACAATTCAAATCTACAACGCTTATTAAATTTTGTGTAAAAAATGACGCCCGGAAAACTGAACTGATGAAAGTGATGAAATTTGCTTTCCACTTTGTTTCAACGTTCAGCGTGTGAAATCTCCTTTCAGCTGTGGAGAAGGTTTATTACACGCATAAAACAAGTGTAAGTAGGTACCCGTGTTTCTGCATACTTAATTTGTCTGTCGCCTTCGTGCGTTACATTTATTTTTCTCATTTATTTGAAGGTTAGCTGGATGAGATCCATTCTAGGGATAACTTCGCCTTTGTACTTTGTATGTAAGTGTCAGACATACATAAACATAAGTACGTCAGTTTTTCCAAAAAGGGTACGAGTCTCTACGAGCATATGAATATAAATTTCACTTTCGCTTTTAGCAATTGTAAAGTTGGGGAATATGTGATATTGCCGTAACATGTTGCCAGCCCACCGCCCATAATCGTCTCTTTCGACCTCAGGATGAAAGGGGTTATGTTCTAACTCGAGATCACACACTGATCCTGTCACATCTGTCGCATGCATCCAGATAGGTGGGCTATTATAGCCGCTAAGGCGACGCAGACGGGGCTTAGACGCCTTCCTCGGGAATTGGCTGCAAGAAGCACAGATACGGGAGTCACGGAAATCAGGGCTATTTTAGTCTTATAATTCATTTGCATCTGATATTATGTAGGCTGTGTTTTCACACAAGCATCATATGGCTTCGTAACGTATACTCTTTGACTGATTTGTAGAAACATTCATAGGGATATGTACAATTCTACAGGGACGAAACGGTGGAAAACTTGCCTTATACAATGCCTTAGGGAATGTCATTCAACCAATTAAATCAAATTTCGCCCGGGACCAATTTTGCGCAACCCTCATCACACGGTTGTTGAATTCCAAGTATTATCCTTTAGCCATCATGTTAGTTAAATGAAAGTGCGGAAGTAAATACACTTTCAAGTTAAATCCTTAAGCCCACCCGACATTAATCGTATAAAGAACTATTTAAAACACCGCAACAATTTAGCAACTGTCACAACCGTTTTTTCCGCACCCGTTAAAACACTTCTAAGCTACTGACAACCGGTCTCGACCCAGTTCACCGTTCATGACTAGTTCATCTTGACCCCGAGAGTAACAACCACACGTCCACACAAAATTAGAGAGAGGGAACAAACAGATACGATATAACTATCTCGCTTATATCTGGAGTAGCACAGCTGGAAAAGTACTTCCATCTTAGAAGACCGCGCCTGTAGTAATAAAACCACTGATTATTCTACATAAGACAGATAATATCGCCATAGAAAAACGAAGAGCTAAATGCATTGGCCACATATTGAAACATGACTTCACGTTTGGCGAATTGGTTATTAATGTTTAATGTACCATACTTTTTTCAGGAAATAAATTAAAAAAATGAAGGGTTAAACGTTACCATCTTAGAAGGCAAAATTGAGAGAACGAGAGGGAGATCAGCCCCAGAATACCATACATGGCACAGATTAAAGAATGGCGCTGTAGCCACACATACCAAGAAAAGACGAAGAACCAAGATAGATTGGAATGGAGAATGCTGCAACGACAGAGGATCAGGTCCTCTTAATATTGATGATGAGTTACTCTGTAGGTATGTAGTGTTGTGGTCCTGGTAGGGTAATAACTCCCGAGGAGTACTGCAAGCCAACTTGTAGTTTGTTGCAACAGCTTCGGTTGGCTAAAATGAGCACAGCAGAATGTCATCTCGCTCATATTTGGAGCAGACGAACTGGAGTTGTTACCACCACTTAGCAGACCGCAGCCTTGCTCTGTAGGTATGTGGTGTGGTATTTGTGGTGGTAAGGTCTTTAGAGCTCCCTAGAAGCGCTGTAAGCCTCGTGAATACCTATGTCTGGTCGTGACTGTGACGAGGGCTGCGCCGCCTGGCCGCGTCCGCGCCGCTCGGTCTGATAACTACAACATTGTTTCCTTTGTTTTATTTTTATATACGTATTTATTAATAGGTAGGCTTGAGAGTTGCATGTAAACATGTTCTAAGTTTTACGTCAGAAATGTCTAGTTGTAAGTAAAATATTTTAAAATTAAGATCCTCCAGAGTCTCGGGTCGTATATTCGAGTGAATAAACGACATTCTTAGGTAGAACATTAAGGTCCTGTTAGGATAAAAGCAAAGAAAAAAGAGTACACTTTTCACAGAAAAAGAGGTATATTTATTGCTTTGAATATTTTTTCTGTAGAATTTGCTCGTTTCTACGCGACATAAGACTATTTAAAGAAACGGGTGGTTATAGCAAGCATCGGGTAGTTGTTAGATTCCATTTAGGTTACGTTCGGATATACCTGAATGATAGGATACGGGGACTAGGGCCACAACTAAGTTGAAATTCAAAACAGATAAAGCGATGAACTGAATACAGGCCAGTAATTGTTCACTGCAACTAAGAAACAATTTTACCATCTGTTATCCCAGCAATAAACTGTTTCACGAATGATTTAACGCATTCATAAATATCAATTACACATTGTCTAGAGGCCATTATTTTTATTGGCTGCGTATTTATAGTGTTTTTAGCTCGTCATTTGATTCATCATTCGCCATTAACTTCATGGGCCATAAAAGAGCTTATAATTCCACTGTGTCTATCATTTGGCAATATAACCGGTGCTTTAGTGCTTTTAGCGGGACCCGAAAGCAAATCGGGGCGATAGAAGACGTTATGTTTAGTTTTGTGCAATATTTTTCAGGGAAATTTCATTACACTACCTCTACAAAAGCTATGAGTTAGCAACAGATTGTCGTGACGAAGTTGCTCTCTGGCGAAAACTTGTAAAATGCTTCTGACCATCTTCAGTGTTCTGCGTAAGGACCAAATTTTTGGACCATGTTTGAGGCTCTTGATTCGGTTTGGTTCAAAAATCTAGTCCTTACCCTTCTGTATTATGTAGCCCCGTGAACGTCGGCTCAACCCAGAGGGAAACTAGACCTTTTTGGGATCGGATTTGTTTCCTCACGATTTACGGAAATAAGGCTGAGTTGCACCAACTTACGATCACAGACCGATCAGCGTTAAATATGGCGCCGGCAGCTGTCATCCCATAGAAACTTGTCAAACTTTCCATACAGATTACTAACGAACACCGCTTACAATTACAGACAGTTTGGTGCACAACCCAGCCTAAGTGTGTCTTGGCCTCTAATACGAGTGCACGCCACTGATCCCGATCTTTCCACGAGTCTACTTGAAGCTCGCATAGATCGACCTCCACAACATCGGTGCAACGGTATCTTATACTTTATTTAAACCCAGTGGGCCGAGCCAAGATCGAACCAATGTTCTACAGATTTAAAGTCGCGTGCGTTAGGTACCGCTCGGCTCTAGTGGTTCTATTCTGTAATATCTGTATGTAGGTATAATGGACGAGTCGGCGCGCACGGCACCAATGTTTAAGGAATTCGAACCCTCCTTACAGAAGCTAGACTTCATATGCAAACGGTAGCGGCAGAGCCGGCGGCAGCCGACCGGCTGCCCGCAACCCATTCAAATATGAAATCTAACTTCTGTATGGAGTGTTCGAATTCCTTTGACTATAGTGGGGTGCTGACTCCAGCCATTCGGTTTGAATCGTCCATAACACACGGAAAAGATAATATGAGTACCGATACAGCGCTGAATAATTAGCGCAGGAAAAATAAATATCCACGAGCTCTCGTTATATGTGATTATTGTGGCGGACTTCCCGTTGTTCCTTCGTTCTGTTGCTACCAATTATAATGTTGCGAACGGGAAATGTTTGGGTATTGGAGGAAAATACTCTACGTAATATTATTCTATTCTGTTTTGTGTTATGTAATTATTTGCAGTTTGTAAATGGACACATACCTCTACATTTTATATGAATTTGGGTGCAGTGTATATGTAACAACCCGTTAATTAGGTAGAATAATTCGTTCTTTCGTTTCACTCGGTCAACTAACCAACCTTTGTACTTTAAAAATACCTATTGTGCTCTTGAGTCTAAAAGACTTTTTGTAGTCACAACAATTTACCTATATTTTAACCTTGTAAATTCATTATACCCATCCCGCGCGTAACTCAAGTCACATGTGTTGAAGTCTAAATGTTCTCCTAATGAAAATAAATACAGTTTTTACATTAAAATAGTTAAAAATTACAAACAAATAAATAATGATAGGGAATTTATTAGAATAAATTCATAACTGCCAGTTAAAATTGTTCAGATTTAGGTACTTAAAACTAAATAAAATTTCTTAGTATACTTGTAAAATAACAACTTTATAAAATAACAACAACAACATTGAAAATAACTCCCTAAAGTAACCCTTCGACTACCGCATTACACAACCTTCAATATTGTAGCGCCCCTTTGTTCACGCCGTACAATCAACAGTCTCATTAAACATGTAACGGGTTAAAAGCTGTCCTACACGTGTCTCGAGTAAAGGCTTATTTTAAAGACGGGACCTTCTGAAAGGGAAGCATTCTCTGTCACCCGTGGAAGAACCAACCGCCGTCACCGTGCCGTCAGACAAATACAGGTCCCCCATTTTCAACATAATATAGCGCATCCTCGGGAGCTCTGAGGGCCTACTCCGAACTTCGAAAATCGAACTTCGTATCGTACCGTCCCTTTCCGTCATATACTGTATAAAACGACAGTGAAAGGGACGGCACGACACGAAGTTCGATTTTCGAAGTTCGGAGTAGGCCCTCTGACAACCTTAGGTCTTCTATGTATGTCGAAACAAGTATTAATTATTGTAACAAATTTTTGTGTCAGAGAAAGTCAATGAAGTCATTACAAAAAGGAACATTAAAATAATATATGCTCTTTTCACGTTCCGATCTTCATCCATTCTCTCAAGATGGCCCAACCAACGGAATCTGTGAGCTTTAGTCTCCCCCAACATACACAGCATACTTGGGCCGGCCAACAGGAAGACGTCCTGTCGGACGCCCCAGGTGTCGCTGGTGGCGGATCTGCGCGAACTTCGAGTCACCAATTGGCGGAACGTTGCACAGGACCGTGAAAAGGGGCGCTGTCTTGTGTCGGACGCCAAGTCTCGTTTTGGGTCGCTGAGCCAACGGAGTAAGTAAAATAATATATGAATAAGAAAATAAATTTCAATAAGCAATATATTTTATTGCGATAGCCATAAATCACGTAAGGTTCGACTGTTAGTGTTAATTGTATGCAATAAAATAAATAAATAAATAAAATCATTTGTACAAATATTGTACTCAATAGCTTTTGAGTTACGAGTGTGAGTAAAAAAGTTAAGTTAAATAAAGCAGCATATTACGCAGGAACACAAAAAGCGAAAAATATCCTGACCGCAATATTAATTCAACGAAAAGAGTTGAAAACGACATCGTGGATACATATTTAAAAAACCGTCGCCCTCGGCGTAATGGCGCAAGCTGCTAATTTGCGCGGAACGCACGGAGCCCTTTCGACGTTCCGCGCTATTGAAGTCTCCGCAACTTTTAGAATTTCCGCGAGTTTCCCGCGTTCCCGCACTCTTCCGGTTTCATAAAATGAAAAGTGGCCGTTCCCACAGACTTATATTTAAATAGACGACAAATTTACAGTCAGCTGGAGCATGCAACATAAATATCTTAACTAATTTAAAGACGGAATCTTATGTAATTTTGTATTAAGCTACTAACGAAAATTATAAATATAAAATTAGACGTTGGCATTGGGGTTGTTAGGCTAAGACGTTGTAAGAGGGAACTAGTGAAGGATTAAGGGCCATATATTATGTTAAGATGGAGACCATGAGCGCAGAAAAAGAGATAGAACTAGGTGCTGACTTATTATTTAATATAAATTTACAGGGTGTCGACCGTGTCGGTTCGGATTTTAACATAGCTTAATGGCTAGAGCGATTGGCCACTTATGCCAAATGTCGCAAGTTCGAATCCTGCTCGGGTACAAAATTTTTCAATATTTCCCTAAAATTTGAAATTTACATTGTTTACTTAATAATAATAAATAACATAATAAATATTGAGGGACAATCTTACACAAATCGACCTAGTCCCAAACTAAGCTAAGCTTGTACTTATGGGTTTTAGACGACGATATAAATACTTATATGTATAGATAAATACATACTTAAATACATAGAAAACATCCAAGACCCAAGAACAAATACCCGTGAAGAATGCACAAATAAATGCCCTGGCCGGGATTCGAACCCGGGACCTCTAGCTTCGGAGGCAGAGTCACTACCAACTAGGCTAAACAGGTCGTCCAATTGTTAGTGAAAATAAATACAAATATTTTTTTGGGTTTGATCCGTACAAATATTACTTAACCCTGAAATGGGCAGCGTAATATGCACACAAATTTTAGCCATCTTTGTGCAATTGTGAAATTTCTTTACAAAGATTTGGTAAATTTAAGGGTTAATGTTCTTGACTGTTCGCGATTTGTATGATCGTGCTCATTTCTAAGTAAAATGAGGTAACGAGATACTGGACAATGCACAAAAAAAAAATGATTCTTTTCTTTTTGATTCTGTTTCAAAACTTTCAAATTGCGTAATGTAACTATCTAAATCTCGATAGACAAATAGGAAAATACATATAGAAGGATTCTTTCTTATGCAATGCTTTTTAAATCACCTATTATATAAATCGAAATTATCCTTCCTTATTTACACATTTGTGCATGATCGTTGGCACACGTTACTTTATTCGCGAGTTTGCATGATCTACTTAGAAATAGTCTGTGGCCGTTCCCATGAGTAGCGACGGTGTTGCCATGCCTTTTAATTAGCCCTGCATATTAATAGGGCCATAGGACGCGGGCTAAAGAATAAACTGACTTAATTTAATGAGGTGGATTACCGCAGCCTCGTCTACCACGAGTTTGTCTAGAAATGAAATCTTTTCTCATCCCAGCAGGGCTTAAGCTTGAAACGCACAGAGCGTGGCGCAGCGTCGTTGCGGGGCGGATGCGTTGGCGGTAAAGCGAACGTGGTCCGGGGGACGTCGCTCTAAAAAACCCCGCAGTATTCGGTAGCGCGGTAGAGCGGAGGCGGCGTGTGTTACATATGAAGCAGTAATGACAGTCGACAGTTTCGGAAATATCAAAAATGCATAACCGCCTCCGCCCCGCACCGCGCCGCGCCCGCTCTGCGCGTTTCGAGCTTTACTACTACGGTCCTTACATACTTATTTCGCTTCAATCACATCCATACATCTTCTCATACATGCTCGTCGGTTGCGGGTACTTCTGACCTAGCCCTTTTTCAGTATCGCCGAAATTTGATCTAGATAACCTAGCCTTGGTCGTCCCCTTCCGACCCTACCACTCTTCTCCTGAACGTAAATCCTCTAAGTCATTCTACTTTCACTCATTCTTCTCTACATGCCCTAACCACCGAAGCATATCATTTATTTATACTTATACAAATATTACATGTCAAAGTAATTAGTGTTATTAGTTAAGTGCTGTATATTAAATGTAAACAAAGTCAACATTAGAAAAGTCAATCAGCAATATCGGTTTTTATACTAATATAAATTCGTAGAATCTCAATATAGATATTTTAACAGCTGTTTTCGAGAACCCATTTACAAACAAAAGAGAAGCGTTCCAGGATTAGGCCTTAAGCTCCTGTAATTGTTCCAAAACATAACCAAATTTCAGATTTCAAAGAAATATAATGTTGTTTCATTTCAGCCATAATATTTTGTCTGCCTATTTACGAGTATAAAGCTAAACTATGAAACAATTAAGTAACTATTATAGCTCAATTATAATTGGAAGGTTTCCACGAAAACTAGTAATTATTTCATGAAATTTCGTCCACTTTGTTTTAGCTCGTGAACTGCTAAAGAATCACTAGGCAAAAACAAAGCGAAAGTTGAGGTATTTTCATCCTACTAATAAAACAAATCTGAGAGTTCGGATGTTGGTCGCTCAATCTCGCATAAACTACTGAGCGGATTAACATGAACAAATGAGTATACAAATATTATGGGGTCTTATCTGTTTGGTTAACCTGTTATCCTCAGAGGATCGATATTTAGCATTGCTTCAACGTTTTTTTTATTTTATCCAAAGAGAGGATGTTTGGTTAACCTCTATGGTTTTATTCGTTTGGTCTTAATGACTTATCATGTCAATCTACTTTATAATAAATCTTACTTGAATCTTAACAAAGTTTGTAATTAAACATTATCGTTAAAGAGCGATCTCTTCCATAAAACCTATGCGTCTTATCTTATCTTATTTGTATGAGGGCTCTTACGGATGCACTTCGACCCAATGGGATCTTTTGTGCAATTGCCCCCTCGTTTATACCTACTCTAAGCTGCCCTCCAACATTACTAGCGGGAGTAAGCTAAATTCCTGTGGTTCTGGGTAACCATTACCAAAGTCATTCATTCTTTGTCTGGCACGCCCACGCAGAGTTCCATTGTATGCATTCAATGTATGTTGTCTGATAGTCATATTGGCCAAGAGACCCTTGACCCCGAAGTGACCTTTAAACACCCCAGTTATAATTCTGAGCTGCATTCTGCTGAATTTTCAAAGCTTCTTGGTCCAGCTTGGGTCCACTCCTTCGACGTGTTTGGCTCCTGTTGGTGTTTGGCTTTGGCGTAATAATTTAAGGCCGATGTTATGGTTCTCTGCGAGAGTCCCACAAACGGTTCTGGACCTACAAAACCTATGCGTGGTGAAGAACTGAAATATAAAATTGGACAGAGGGTGGTGCACACATTACGTTCCGTTCCCACTAAAATAGTCTTAGTCGACGACTAGTATATTTTTTCGAATTCGTTTGCGTTTTGTTTCAATTTGTATGACAACAAACAGTTACCACCAAAGGCCGCCAGGGGCGCTGTTCGGGTTGCCATACGAATCGAGACTAAACGCAAACGCATCCAGCGGACTCCCGCGTCCGACACCAGGTCGTCAGCCCACCTTGTGGAAGGTTTGCCTATTTGATGGTCGCTACCTTTCCGCCCCAACGGCCATCGGTTCTACGTGCCCCGCCCACTGCCACTTTGGCGATTCGGAAGGAAACATCGGTTACTTTGGTTCTGCTGCGGATAGCCTCATTTCTAATGCGATCACGCAGAGAAACTCCCAGCCCTATCAGCCCTCTTCAGTGCTCTTGCCTGTTTGCGACTTGCGTGGTATAAAGTCAAATAATTTTTACACGACCGTTAACACGGACAAAGACGCGGGCAAAAGTTAATAGGGCAATATTGATACTCATCTATGTTGTTCAACTATTCCACAAATTATTAATTCCGTTCAAAATTCTAGTGCCTTTGTTCCTTTGAGCAGATATTGAATATCAGTGAAACCGACAAATACATGAAAGTCGACATCAAAGCTAGGTACAGAATATCGGGAATGAATTACGATTCCCTTTGTGCTGACTTTATTGATATTCCTGCTTGAATTACACAAACGCATGTAAACCTAGTTATGTGCCCGTAGGAAATAATACACATATAGTCGTTATTAACAAAACTCAAAATGCCGAGGATTTTGATGATTTTTTTTACGAATGTTCATTATAGGCGCTGTTATTATCTCCTAAAAGTAATCTTACAGGGTGCAGGGTGATTACGGAAAATTACCGAGCGTGCGTAAGTTAGATCTAAATATCATTTTCTATACTAATAATTACATCTCTACCTAACTTAATTTGAATACATTACATAATCAACTAGCAGAACCTTGTAGAACGGCCGCCATCTTGGAAAATGTACTCCATTCGTAAGAAATCCCCGTTTTGTTCGAAAGTTACGTAGATACTATTTGAAAATATGGTCCAGGGCAGTATTAAAGCTTAATAAATTCTGCACAAACCTGTTACACAACTTTGACGAGATAACATGTCACAAATCCTAAACGCGCTTCTCAAGTCCGCACCCGACTGCGATGTTTTTGCAAGTAGTTGGAAGATCATATCTGATGAATGTAAGAGGTTAGGTATGTGAGGCGATGGATGACCGTCTGTCCTCAGTTAGTTATTAAGATTATTGTTATTACTTTTAATCGTTGTGTCGTGTATAACACAACTTATGTTAGAACTTTAAAAGTGTTGGATGCATTTCACAGTGCCTTGGTATCTCACTGTAATACTGTGTAATCGGCTTTTTAAATAAATAAATAAATAAAATAAATGTCTAAGAAATTTGGTTGGGTCGAGGAAAATCTAATATGTGGATGCGTTATTCTCCACGACAGATATGTATACTGTATTAAAAAGGGTATAGTTTGGAAGATCTATGCAGTTTCCATTACTCTTGTGTAAGTAAGGCGACGTCCTGATTTGTCTGTGCGGAGGCGGTACGATATAAGAAACCTGTCAACTGTCAGTGTCAACTGTCAAGTACCGCTGTTTACTGCGCCGAACAGTACTGCCCGCTTTTCAATCAATCAATCCATTTATTGCGAGAACATAGTTTTACTTAGATGACAGTATAGATAACATGGTTGCTTATGTTCTATCAGAAAAGGCATGGAAATCAACAGTTTAATAAATTTGAATTTACTTAGGTTCTATATGTCAAGATACTAAAACAATTCTTGCATATCGTAATCAAAATAAATATAAATTGGTTGAATTAAACTATGGTAATATAAATTTAAATTACAATGTATAATGTCAGGCTGAAGATAATTACAAATACATACATACATACATACATAAACTCACGCCGTTATCCCATGGGGTAGGCAGAGACCAAAGAACGCCAAATACTACGGTCCTTACATACTTCTTTCGCTTCAATCACATCCATACATCTTGTCATACATGCTCGTCGGTTGCGGGTACTTCTGACCTGGCCCTTTTTCAAATTACAAATATATAGATAGTATTGAAAAAACAAACAAAAAAATGTACTAGGCATTTGACTTGTAGGCAAAATAGCATAGGCCATTTTGCGCATGATATTACTACTGCGCAGACGAATGTATCTCGTCAAGTGTGGAAATCTCTGCGCCATATCGATACCGCCCCGCCACGGCAGAAAGCCACTTCAGGCGAGTTTCTGATTTGTCAGTGCGGAGGCAGTACGATATCAGAAAGCAGTCAACTGTCAGTCAAGTTAGTACCACTTCAATACTGCTCGCCTACATTTACATGAGTGCGAGGGATAAGTTGAAGCGGGCCGATACGATTGCCTTACTGCCATTACGCGCATAGAATTACTGCGCAAATGTAATACAGACAAGAAAGGAAATCTTTGCGACATTAAGTTCACGTCAAAGAACTAAATACCACATACTGATCCCGCCCTGCGAAGTCAGGAAATCGCCTAAATAACGATTTTATTGACCAAAGACTACGGGAATCGCTCCCACAGTGGACGGCCCTTAAAAGGTTAATATTGAGTGCGTTCTCAATCTCGCGTTTTATCGGAACGACAAAGGCGACGCGACGTTGACGGATCGTGCGATCATCCGACACACGCGACTGATTGCGACTGCCTTTATGGACCGGATTGCGAAAACTATTGCGTGCTGAAGCTACCTATAGAATGACCGAAGTCCATTTTTAACGGACTACAAGAAAAAGGAAGTTTTCAATTCGTCGGAATATTAACTTTTTATGTTACTCTGAGACTATTAGACCGAATTCGAATTTGTTTAGGTTGATAGGATATAACGCTTTCTAGTTGCCACTGTCATCAAGTCAGGATCTGATGACGGGATCTTGGAGAAATCGAGGGACCCTCATACTTAAGACACAAGAAAGCCTATAACGATTACAGTTTTTTCTTTATAGTAACACGTTCATTTGTTTTTGTTTGTTTATACGATTATGTAGTCAGTAATAGAAATAACTAAACAAGCGGAGAACTCATAATGATACAGCCACATCTCAAATGTTGCTGTTTCGAAATGTGGCCGTAATAATAATATATTAAAATAACCAATAAAGTAATGGAGATATTTATCGCCGTTGTTCACGACTAAACGGGGTATTTTTAGTACTACGTTAGTCGGCAGTTAAGAAGTCAATCCTGACACCTGTCATTTCCATACAGGTTCCTCAAAGTGACTTTTAGGTTATAAATTGTTCAGAAATGACAGCTGTCAGGATTGACTTCTTAACCGCCGACTACAATAGTTGGTGAAAATGTTTTATATTCTATTTTTAGCTTAAAGAAGAGGGGATAGATTCTCTAACCATTTCATCCGCTCTGACTGGATGGTCGGATTATTGAAGACTAGTTGAAGACGCCCGTGACTTCGTACGCGTATAAATTATAGCCTTCATCTTCCTAGACCTATTCTGAAGTGTAGGCTATGTTACTGGAAAGTTTATTACGAATTATTTTAGTATGTTTTGGGATATAAAAGAAACAACCATTGGCACAAACTTTCCTGTTTATAATTAAATACATATTAGATGACACAGCTTGTGTGTATTGTTTAACAGGAGAGTCTATTTGACACTTAATTTCGCATTCCGATTTTATAAAGCGTTTTTCACTCACGCAGACGCGAGTGCGCGGTCATATATAAAATTGTATTGCAAAAAGTGTCGTACCGACCTCTGTTTAATTTCTGGCGTACGCAGCGGGTGTCCAGGGGTCAGCTCAAGTTTGGCAATAAACCGCCCTAGGGGCCTCGGGGACCGAGATAATGGCCCCATTTCGGTCTCCTACTGCGCGGGTGTCTGCCTCAATGCACTGCATAGCGCAACTGTATACGGGGTCAACCAACACAGCATGAAAGCACTCTTTGCTGTTGTGTGGACCGAGTGACAACCCTAGTGTACAAAGTAATTACCAAGTGCGGGTAGTTCGAAAAACTTGTGCGTTTAGATTTTGATTGATACGATGTTCCGAGAGATCCGAAACGTAGAGTGACTTTAAAGATGTAAATAAATTTAATTATACTCTATTAAAAGTCTCAACAATGAATGCCATTTTGGTCGAAATCAAACCAGATATTTTAGCTGAAACTGGCCGACACCGAAACATGGACAATAACGTTCCTTCTTATACATCAGACGTGCAACACAACGCTGACATAATAGCCCTTAATAGGGCACTGGTAAAATAGTTACCACCTAATTTTAAACCTTATTGCTGTAAGATAAGATGGAAAACCAATGAAAAATCGGATTACCCTCTGCCCTATTAAGGGTTAACAGAAGTAGAATTGACTCAACATTTCAACTATTGCAAGCGTTGTCATCACGAATTCACGTATCAAATATCATACCAATACAATATTCAACGAGTCGGAATAGCCCTCGAGTATCATTTTACAGCGAATCGCATGTCGCGATGCATTACAGCAAGTACGGACCGTTTTAATTTAACCGGCGATACCCATCTGACTAATTGTGGGTAATTATATGTATAGCGTGCTCTGACCAACTTAGCTGTCTGTCCGTCCGTCTAAATATACCAACTCGTTTGCGTTATTCGACTAATTAAACAACAGTTCTAGTTTGTTTAATAATTAATCACGAGACGATGTAACTTCACAAAATACTGTAAAAAAAATTATACCACATCGGTGGCAATCAAGTGTACGGCCCATCTGATGGTAAGCGGTCACCGCAGCCCATGGACTTATGCAACTCCAGGGGTGTCACATGCGCGTTGCCGAGCCTTCGTAAAAATTGTGCACTTCTTTCAGAACTTAAGCGGAAGTACATACTTTAATTTCATGAGTGTCAACATCATCATTATGATATCAGCCGAGGGTCGTCCACTTGTGAACTGAAGCCTCCCCCAGAGTCCCATAAATGACAGGTCCGGACACGGTACAATGACCACACAGCACAATCATCGGTCCGGTTCATAAGTTTAGTCACATTCAATTTTTTTTTGCATATACAATGGTGAAATAATTAGTATTACCCTCGCCTATTTTTAATAGCGAAATTAAGTCTAATACCGCTTCTTGTAATGACCCACGAGCGCTACGTACGCTACGCCGTAGCGCGTAGCAGGCATTTATATTTCCACCTTATAGCGGAAGTCGCACGTAGAGGCTAGGTGACGAGCATAATGGGCATTCAATGGGTTAACCGATAACACCACTACGGAACCTCTTAATACCAAATAAAAATTCGTGAAGCTGCAGATCATGCTAATTTATGTAACATTATATAAGGTGCTTCCAAATTAGATACCAATACTTTAAGGTATGTAAACTTACATCAAAATAATTTGCTTTAAATGGGTATTAATAAGTTACCTTTTTATACGAAATTTTTGTTTTCAATTTCCGAACAAAATAATTAAATTTAGCCCAAACAAAATCGCCCTGTGCTTTAACTGACAAGGTGGTCATCACTTTCTGTCAAATGAGCTACACGCTGGATGCTAGTTGAAGTGGCCAGTTAACTGACAGTCACATGAGAGGAGGAGGAGGAGGAGGCTCTATACGATAATCAAAGAAGTCTTAGGCTGGGTTGCACCAAACCGTCTGTAATTGTAGGCTGTGTTCGTTAAAATTTCAATGTATGGAAAGCTTGACAAGTTTCTATGGGATAACAGCTGCCGGCGCCATATTTAACGTTGATCAGTCTGTGATCGTAAGTTGCTGCAACTCAGCGTTAATCTCATTAACAGGGTGTTATTACATAGCACAGTTGTTTTCCTAATTTCCTCCAAAAACTTACATTTTCAAATTAGTATGTCGGCCTGTTTAGCCTAGTTGGTAGTGTCATTGCCTTCGAAGCTAGAGGTCCCGGGTTCGATTCCCGGTAAAGGCATTTGTTTCTTTATTGAGCTGAGCCATTTGTTCCTGAGACTTGGACGTTTTCTATGTATTTAAGTATATATCTATTAAATATATCGTCGTCTAGTACCCATAACACAAGCCTTATTGAGCTTACTGTGGGACTAGTTGGATTTGTGTAAAATATGACCCCTAATATTTATTTTATATAGAAAACTCCCGTGAGTTTGAGACATATTAAATATAATGAAACGGGTCACTCACGTCTTAAAGGTCGAATATCGCTCGACACGTTTCAGACCGGTTCGCGGTCCTTAATCATGAGCACCTATCGCGGCGGCGGTTTTCTTAGCACTGCGTGCCCGTGCCCTGTCCGCTCGGTTGCTCGGCGCGGGTGGAGGCGGCGGCGGCGAGAATCTACCCTCGTTTTCTTCACAATTGTTCAATGCCGAACTACACACAACACTCACAACGTCACATGCTAAAGTCTCGTCCACACTCTTCACAGACGTAGTATTCAACACTGTTTTCCAGCTGGGTGGTACAACCCATCCACAATCACGATTTAAATTTGGAAAACGACCAATTTCGATAGCCTCCCGCACTTTGCGTGGTACAAAAAACCTTTCCCTCGCTAATACGGTTACCTAGCAGTGCTAAGAAAACCGCCGCCGCGATAGGTGCTCATGATTAAGGACCGCGAACCGGTCTGAAACATGTCGAGCGATATTCGACCTTTAAGACGTGAGTGACCCGTTTCATTATATCTAATATTTATTTATTTATTATAAATTAGTTTTATACTTAATCCCACTTCTAAGGACGAGTACTATCAGCTCTGAAAGTATTGGCATATAATTTGGAAGCACCTTATATACCTACACACCTTCGCTGTGGTTTCGGCTGCAGTGGCTTTGGAAATGATAAGGCAGAGATTCTCTATAACGCTGTTTAGTGTTTACACAATTCTATTATAATGTACCGTGTTAACGGCGTTTTGGGACGGCTTGTAATAATGTGGCTTTGCTGTAATACCTAGCTTTATAATCATCAACTAAAGCCCGGTGAAATTTAATTACTTTCGCATTAGGGTTGCCGCGTATGTTGTAGCCACATTTTATAATATCAAACGTTTTAATTATGTGTCTGAGCAATACTACTAGATTTCCTGGGTCAGCAGCAGAGTATGTTGTTAAAAAAAGTTATTGGTAAATAAATAAATATTGAAATAGAAATAGAAAAGGCATTCATGGCAAACAGACAAAATGTTAAAAAGATTTACAATTTTTAAAGTTTACCATGAAATGGTCCCGCCTCAGCATGGTGCTGACTCAGGAGTCAGCGCTGGTCTTCTGGCAGGACCATTGATGGGTCACGATCTGTGCGGCACAGCCAAGTTCACACACACGTACACATTTCATAAACAATAAATAATAATAATGAGGCACAAATGCGTGTACGTGTATTGGGGGACAATCTTACAAAAATTAGCCTAGTCCCAAACTAAGCATAGCTTGTACTATGGGTACTAGACGACGATATACATACTAATATAGATAAATACATACTTAAATACATAGGAAACATCCAAGACTCAGGAACAATATTCGCGATGAATGCACAAATAATGCAATGACCGGGATTCGAACCCGGGACCTCCGGCTTCGTAGGCAGGGTCACTACCAACTAAGCCAAGTCGTCGTCAAAAAGTGAGTCTGTCTTGGACCAAGTAGCTCAGAGTCGCAGTTGAGACGGGACTTTGGGGCTCCGAAGCAATAGGGTTCAGGATATGCAATATGGGTCAACAACTGAGACTGAGATAGGGGTGCGATCCTCATTCCTGATCGTATGTGGTGCAGAATATTTCCCTGGTTAGCGTGGTAACGTATTCACAACAACATTCGTTCAGTGTCGGTGAATAATGATTTCTGGCGCGTTCGTGGAGCGTTAGTGACCCAGCGGCGTCCGCGTACCGCGTGCGGTATGCGAGGTTAAGCAATGTGGGCGCAGGTCAGTTCTTGGATGGGTGACCGCTTTGAGTGGTTACTAACTGAGCGCTCCCGTGCTTTGGAAGGCACGTTAAGCCGTTGATCCCGGCTGCTGTCTACGACAGCAGTCGTTAAGCCAAGTTAGAGGCCTTCGGGCGGCTTGAAAACTTCTAACAGTCAAGTTGCCCACTTACTTGACAAAGGGGGGTCGAAGTTGCACCACGTCCGTATGGAAGTAGCCACCGTAACCCTACCCGTGACCCCTGAGTGGGGCTAAAAGTGCAACAAAAAACTGGCAACCGTACTTGTCTTCTCGAAGATCACACGGTTCATAAATAAATGCCATACGATTAAAAAAGAAAAATCTGGCTTAATATTGAGTTTTTTTTTTTCTGGAAAAGCTGAGTTATGTCGTTATTTAAATAATTTCAGGAGACATGCAGGTATGATTATTATAATTTTACAAACCTGAAACGAAGATGTTCCAAGGATCTTTACTACAACAAAAGGTCGAAAACAATGTAATATTTAAGTAGATAATCTAATTTTATCTTACATATCAACATGTATTATAATTGGGTTTGCCATTTCCCGCATATATTATCCTCCATTGATGAAAAATTACAAGAGTAGGTATGTACAAATATTAAATCTGTTTATAAAAAACATATTTTGAGCAAAGCGGCTTATTCCTTTTGACAACCCTAAGTCGTTCGTTTGACAACAATTAAATTTCATTGTACCTAGTCAAAGCAAGGCGTAAAATAATTGGTATCGGGTGAGCCTCAAGGTTGGCGGCATTACACCACTGGTTTATTGAGGCTCTCTCATTTGTGTGTCAAGTTATACCTGTATAAAATTTATAGTATCAGCGTAAATTAATTGTGTTTATGTGTCTAGCAGTTTTAATTAAGTTATTTGAGCGTAATATTAGGAGCTCCATGATGTGATACGAAATAAGTAAGTAAAAAGCTAGCTAGCATCATCCCATTGCCCTCGGTAAACATTCGTAAGGACGAATAATGAAGGCATTATCAATGCAAAGTGCATAAGGATCCGATTTAACGCATAATTGACCACATTTCATTTTTTACGCGGGCTTTTTTCCTATATGATCAAATAGACGATACGAAAATAAATATAGCCACATTATTAAATACTCAAAAATATCCCAATTTCATATAAAAAGACTCAATTTCAAAAGTCCCTCATTCTAAAAGAAAGTAAGTGAAAAGTAAGGCGTCACAGCGTGAAAAATCATTCAGAGAAGCACTATTGCTAAGGCAGATTTGATAAAAGAAAGTATACTGCTGTTTTTTTTAGTGCGCTGTGACGATGGTAGGTGTTTTCACGTTTTCGTGAAAGTCTTGTAAACTAATAGAGCTATAAAGATAAAATAAAAAATATTTTTGGGTTTCTTCTGCCGAAATGAGTTATTATTTCGTACTACAAAAAAATTTGAAATGTTGTCAATTGCTTTATATTGGACAAACATGCAATACATGTACAGTCGGGTTCATTACTGCATGCACAGATGTCGACCGTATTGCTGTAGTATCAGGGTTGAAACATGTCCGCGCACTTTTGAACTTTCGTCGTTTTTATATGGAAACTGTCAAAATTTGACAAATGACATTTGACAGTTTTCATATAAAAACGGATGAGGTGTGAGGTGACAGGTGAGGATGGATCGGTTTGTGGATAAAAAAGGGCAGTGTTAGCGTCTGTATATGTATGTCTGATCGCAATATACTCGAAAACAACGAATCCTCATACCGAAAATGTGTCGGCAGCGTGCTTATGATTGTTCAGTATCAGTAGTTGCAAGCGTCCATATGCTACGGTGTTTAAGTTATGCTACCTGCTAGGAGTCTTGCTCATAGCAATAACTATAGCTAATATAGCTATTTACATTGCGATATAATAGTTCTTCAACCTAAGCTCGTATTGTTAATAATTCGATGACGTGGTTATTAATAATTTGATAGTTCCTAAATTACGGCGGTTAATAATACCTATCCAAACGGGGTGCTATCGATAATGAATTATGACATCGTTATGAAAGTCTCGTCAGTGACTGCTAGTTCCATGAGTACTTTGGCATATAATATAGAAAAAGAAAAGTCAAAAGCATAGAAGAGTGCCTTAAATCCAATTATAGAATTTAAATTGGAATAACCGGCATATTCATTTATTTATGTACAAACAAAATATATAGGTACAAGAATAATTAACCGATATAACTTAAACAATATTATTAAAATTAAAACTAACTTAACAATTTTCAATTTTATTGCCACCTAGTGCTACGCGCTACGTCCGTAGACCGTAGCCATGTATTCGTCGTATGTAGCCCGTAGCAGCTACGAACAAGAGTTCCCGACAATCGGGTTCTCAGCGCTGAATATGTTTAATTTAGAACAGGCCTTGAGGCTCTGTACCGAGGATGCCGGCGGCATTACCTCGCTATATCGCCATGATGATACGTTTGTGTGAGGAAGTCGCCAGCTATTTTACAGGCATATTATATTTCACTTTGAACTAGATGTGTTCAATTCTCCCCAGACGTATTCACTTTATCCAAACACCCTACTTGTGCTTAGAAATCTTTTGATCGCCCATCGTACACGAGGCACATCAAAAACGTTGTTTTTTCTATTAGATCAGCTTCGTATTTGTTCGGGCTCGGTTCGTTGAATATAGATTATAGAACAAGTTTGTATCGGACTTAGAAGAATAACAAGGAAAAGTGGGTTAGGTTTTTCCTTCAAAGTAATCCCTCAGTTGAGACGAACCACGCCCGAAATATAGGAAAAGACAACCATTGGTCAGTGCACGGGAAAAGCGATCTTGAAAGTAAGGGGATTTGAGGCGTTCTGTATCATATTCTAGTGAAGATAAGAATCGGGTAAGCGCCGGAGTTTGTTTCGTTTAACTGAAAGGGCCTGTATTTTTATAAGTTGTTTTATTTACCTTGGATTTGTGTACGAAAGGAAAATGTAGACGTTTTGAACTGTAAGAATCGCTCTAAACCATTAAAAAAACTAAGCATAATCGGGATATATATATTTACCGACTTCAATAGAAGGAAGGAGGTACTCAGTTCGTATGCATGTTTCCTTGTTTTTTTTATGTATGTATGTTTATGTTCCCCGATAACTCTTGACCACGTAGGCCGATTTTGATTATTCTTCTTTTGTTTTAAAGCAGGTACCCCGAAATTGGTCTCATATAAATTTGGTGAAGGTCTGATGATGGGATCTAGGAGGAATCGAGGGAACTCCTCGAATTTGATAGGCACGCATATGCCGATTTTGGTGTTTTCTGTAGGTAACCAAGCATTGGCTCACGGAAACCACAAATTCTGGCATAGGAAGTACAAAATTGGAGTCGGTTTTTTTTGGTATAAATTATTTTAGTTGTGTGCCAGGGTCACTAAAAAGCGGTCGACACTACAGCTTAAACATTTTTTACACGGAAAACGGCTAAATAATCCTTTTCATTCAGTTTCTATAGCCACAACTTTATGAATTCGCTCTAGTAAAATCTGGACGGATTAGCGCGCGCTTTCATATACGGGGCATTTATTTATGATGGCCATAAAAATGTTTGAATGGCAGAAAACAGATTTAAACTCATCACCGCACGTAAATCCAAATAGTTAATGCCAGTGCTCAATTACGGTGGGTCTTTCAGTCTATTCAATTTCAGCTCAAAATTCAGTATTGAATTTTCAGATGAAATTTTGAGCTCGTATTAAAATTATTTTTCAGATTCGAAGGAAGAGTTTTATTTATAATGTAATGGGTTTAAATGGTGCGGTTCGGTGAATTCTGAATAAATAGCGTAATTTCAGGAAAGAATGACAATCGAGACGGACGAACAATGCATCTTTTTACAAGCACATTTTAACTAGCAACATTTGCAACAGGAAAAGTAAAGACATTTTCTAAAAAAAAATACAGTGTGAAATCCCGTTTGTTCAGTTGTTGGTTATAGACTTTTTTTTTAAATAACATAAGTACAATTGGATTCTGTCACTTAAAACGGTATGTATTATATATTTCCACTAAAACTTGCCGAGTTGTCTTTGAATTCAAAGCTTCCACGGCAAAAAAGAAAATATCTTTCCTGTGCACTGGGGTCGGAATTAAAACAACAATTTCCTCCAAGCATGCGAGATTATTAACATTTTTGCCGGTAACAACCGTAAATTAAACGTTTGCACAAAATCTACGAAAAAAAAAACAAAATAGAACAGCAAATTCAAAACAATGTAGGTTTCGTTTTTTAGTTGGAGACATCGGTTTTTTTTCTATGAATTCATAAATTCGAGTTAGATAAGGAATAGCAATTTCTTTTGAAAACTTTTTAATGCGCTGCCAACTGGAATAGATTTTAGCACGCGTGCGGTAAGCGAGGTTGTAGCGCTCCTATAGAATGAAGTTTGCACTACGTATACTCGTAATCACGTTGTTTGGGAACGTTTATCTGCTTGCTTATTGAAGTCAACAGAGTTATGAATTAACGTACCTTTAATTTGACGACGTGTAACTATGTATTATGCAACATCACGATTTTTCGAGTTATACTCATAAGTATAAATTATAGCTACAAATTATACGAATAAAATGTTATCTTCTGACGACGATTTTCTGAATAACATCTTACTCAATGGCAATTTCACACCCAAATGCGGTACCCGTATAACGTTTATACCCGCTATTCTTGCACCCTAGTGTATGCGGATTGCAGAGATATCTCAGCATTGTCCGAACGGTCGGTGACGGATGTTCATCCGGTGCCGTCCGGCCGACCGGTGCCGGACGGCGCCGGACCACCGGCCGTAGCTCATAGCTCATGCGATTATAAACGCGCCCTCGACTGTTGTTTTGTGTTTAGTGAATTGAGATGGCTACGCGTTAGAATAATAATATTGTGAATGTGCTTGATCTAAAGTGAATTTGGGTATACGTTATGTTTCAAGAGATATCATGAAATATATGACGTATTTACTTTGTTAACATTCTAAACGTGAAAGTTTCTCTGTTATTAGCTTTTCACGCTTAGACCGCTGAACGGACTTCGATGAAATTTGGCATATAGATAGTTTGTGATGAAATGTAGCTTAAAGATAGTTTGTAACCCTGGGAAGAGCATAGGGTAGTTTAATCCCGGAAATAATTTCTTAAGGGGGAGAAAAGGGGGATGGATCTTCGTTAGGGAGAACAATAATAATAATCTTCTTATAAGCCTGCGTCTTAAATCATTTAATACCAATTATTTCCCCAAGGCAATAACAAGTTCAACGCGAATGAAATCGCAGGCAAGAGCTATTCTATTATAACAGTTACACACCAAGGCCGATATTCAGAATTACTATTAAAGACTAGGAAGCAAATGGCCAATATTGATTTCGACTATGACTACGTCTGAAGTTGTTTTATTATGTACTAGCTGTTGCCCGCGACTTCGTCCGCATCCTTTCGTTCGCTCCTATTGGTCGCAGCGTGATGTTTTATAGCCTAAAGCCTTCCTCGATAAATGGTCTATCCAACACAAAAATATTTTTTCAATTCTAATCAGTAGTTCCTGAGATTAGCGCGTTCAAACAAACAAACAAACAAATAAACAAACTTTTTAGCTTTATAATATTAGTATAGATTAAAGTTATACTTCTATGAACCCGCCACTCGGTTTTTAATCCCGGTCGCAAACAACAAGAAAGTTCAATGTGTATAGTTAGGTATTATTTTGAGGCATCACATCCTTCAACTCCATAAGAAAACAAACAATATACAGTATAAGCATCTAACAATGATACTAAATGTATATATTACGAGTAGGTACTAAGAACTTACTCATTAGGGTTGTCACTCGTGCGTGAATGTGAGTGTGACATTACGTAATTAATAAATTAAGGCTATATTGATTAGAGTACTCCATATTACTATACCTAATAGTATATTGTCATAGAGAGATACTTAGTTTATTACAGTGAACGTTATGTATTATGTCAATAATAATTTAACTATGCGGAAATGCAAATGCTATGTTTAAACATTAACAATTGAATGAATACACAGTGATCTAATTTGATACCTAACACTTATTGGTAAAAATAATGCGATCTTGATGTACTCTTAAATCGAAATATAATAATTTAATAAATCATAATGTCATTTTAAAGATACAACTGAAACATAGTGTGCTTCTGCATCACACGAATTTACTGAGTGTACATAATAAGTGCTTAGTAGCGACTGGCGAGAGATGCACTCCAAAGGCGACCCTATCAGACAACATCCTCAAAAAACACGCCTCAAATCCATTTAAGGTAAACGACTTAAACTTTCAGTCAATTACACGTTCAAGTATCTCCGTGCCAACATTACGGTGCAAACTTCACAAAGCTACCAACCCTGCGGGAAGCGGAAGTGACGGGCCGGAAACGGCGCCGACCGGAAGCGCGGAACCCTTTCCCGCCCTTTTGTTTATCGAGTTTTCTCCGAGGGGCCGAAGGGTCTCTGGTCTGGTGATGGCGTCAAGCTAATTAAAATTGTATTAATAAGAACGCATGTTAGCGCGAAAACTAAACTGTTAGGTTGTCGTGTTGGGGTAAGTTGTAACAGAGGCAAATTGACACGTCTATACAAGGGTAACTAAAGGCTGTAAATGCTTGGTAACTAATGCAAGACTTTGTCTATACTAAAACGACAGAAGAGGTCTACAGAATTTTTACGTGAAATTATTAATTACGTTGCATGATTTCAAATTATATATAGTACCTAAATGATATATTAATACTTAATTGTATTTGTTCGCATGACTAACGAATAGATTGTTCCTATTTGTATTTTTTATAGTAGCACAGTCACTTACAACGAACATTCACAATTTTAACCCTTAAGTTTTGGAGCCGGCCAAAACTACGTCACGTTAGACAAAAAATTGGGTTACAACGCCTTTTTTAGGGTTCCGTATTTATTCTGTATTGATGTCTCTACAAGCCCAAGTTTCAGCTCCTTAAGTACAGTTTATTAAGTACAGTAACCACGGTAAACTACATACTATTCCAAGTAGATGTTAATCAGCAAGTATAGCACTAACCTTAATAAATCTTTTGGCTTTTGTTAATAATCCTAGGGTAGTGTGTCTGGACGCCTCGGGCCCTAACGGCACCATGTCCTTGAGCTTCTCCAAGCAAGTTCTGAGGTGGGCTCTCCTGGAACAACACAAAAAATTCATCAGACACCAATGAAAGAAAAGAAAACATAAAAATAATTGGAGCAAATGAAATTAAATGGTACACAAAAAAAGTTCTTTCTTTCAATAATTAAGACTTCTTTGACTATCGTATGAAACCTCTTGACTGTCACTTAACTGGCCACTTCAACTAGCATCTAATGTGTAGCTCACTTGAAAGAAAGTGATAACAACCTTGTCAGTTAAATGCATTTTCTTCGGAAAATGAAAGCAAAAATGTTATACATATAAAAAGTTTCATTAATTCCTTTTTTTATTAAAAATGGGATTGCTCTTGGCCAGCATCTAGCCAGGAAGCAAAGATGAGGCCGACGATGAAGCGATCTCACCCAGAAGATGCCTATTCACTCGTGCCTTAAAAAGGTCTAGGTTATATGAACTCGGAAATACGAACGCCTGCAGAAAATTCCAAACCTTAGAAGTGCGCATTAGGTATGAAAGATGAAGCAAAGCGCTTGGTTCGAATTAGAGGAGTTATTTAAAGTAAATTAATTGTAAGTAAATTATAAGCACCATATATAACAGAATTATTATATGTACTTGTAAAGAAAAAATTGCAGCTCATTAAAATTTCATAGTATCAGTGATAATTCAAATGTATCACAATGGCACAGCCTCCCATTAAAACAAATTTCTGTGTCGCTGCTGGTCAAAAGTCGGTAGACTGCACGAACTGTAGGTAGTTTCAAGAAAGTACCTCTTTAAAGGTGCTTTGTTCTGATAATCGTAGTTAAGAAACTCGAAGAGAAGTATTAATTGGGAACGGAAAATTGCATGGAAAATCGGCATCATTAGGATCTTGGAACGAAAATGTATATTTCTATTTTTTACATCAAAGGAACTTTCATAGTTTTTCGAGTAAATTACTAGTAAACTAGTCGAATGATGACGATGACAGTAACAGTTATTATCATTACTACATTATTTTTAACCCATTTTTATTTAAAACTAAGTTAGGTATGTGTAATGTTACTAATATTTAATTGTAGTAACTTTTGATAATAAGTTACGGTTCGTCTGATAAATGCGTTTATTAGTAAACGTATTTATCAGACGTACCTTATTCCATAAAAACACTGTAAACTAAGTAAAATGAACAGCTCAGATAGGTATTTTTGGTTCAAATGCAAGAAAAAAAAAATGAAATTTGCTATCGTATCTTTAATTAAGGAAACTGTAGGTTTAAATTAATTATTATATAGTTATGTTACCTTATATGTATACAACCGTTTGTTTCTTAATAAACAATAAATAAATTATTTAAATGCGCTCATACAGTTTTCACTAGCATTATTAATTCGTATTTACTAAGTTAGTTTCTTACTGTTATTTTTTCATTCTCTAAATCTAAGTTGTTATTAGTAGTAATCTGTATCTGTATGAACCCCTAAACGGATGTACGAGTACGTCTCCTCCAACACATTTCATTTCTCCCCCTCCGCCTGTTTAGCTTAGTTGGTAGTGTCACTGCCTCCGAAGCTAGAGGTCCCGGGTTCGAATCCCGGTCCTTACTGTTTCTGTGGTGAGCAGAGACATTTGTTCCTGAGACTTGGATGTTTATATGTAGTTAAGTCTATTAAATATATCGTCGTCTAGTACCCATAACACAAGCCGTATTGACCTTACTATGGGACTAAGTTCGATTTGTGTAAAACTTGTCCCCTAATATTTATTATTTATTTATTTATTTATCTCTCTCTATCTTGGGCTGTTTGTGGCCAGCAGGAACCACCAGTTCTAACGATGTCATCTTCCCATCCCGTTAGGTCTTCATTTACGGAGTGTACCTTTTGTACCCTTCCACGATGTTACCTACTCTTTTGGTCCACCTGTCACCCTCTAGTCGTGCTACGTGCTTACTTCCTTTTGTTTTCCAGCAAAGTTAGGGTCAAATAACCACAACCAACCAAACAAACAAACCCATATCAAATCAAATAACCAAACCTAAAGCTGTTCAGAAATTACTTCGACTATATCTGCCAACCTTTGAAATAGCCCAGGGACACCTGAATGAAACTCGGGCGCACGCAATTAATCATCGAACGAGATTAGTCGCTTCGCTGTTTACACAAAATGTCTTAACTTTATATGAAGTACGTGTCGCTTAAGCCCTTGAGTGCTTTCCATTGTATAGCCATTCCGCAACTCCGGCGGCGACGGAAATCGCCTGCTACTGCTCGCAGCATTGTTTATTTACAATTGGAATAACTGCCAATGGCTTTGTGAACTTTACCTCCAGTATAACGCAATCATTCTCCTCTTCTCCGGAATATACGTATGGTCCTTAAGTATATTAATCGTATGGCATTTATTTTTCGAACCGTGAGATCTTCGAGAAGACAAGCACGGTTGCCAGTTTGCTGCACTTTTAGCACCACCCAGGGGTCACGTGTAGGGTAACGGTGAGTAACTCCCTACGGATGTAGTGCAACTTCGACCCCCCTTGTCGAGTGAGTGGGCAACTTGACTGTTAGAAGTTCTCAACCCGCCCGAAGGCCTATTACTCGGCTTAATGATTGCTGTCGTAGACAGCAGCCGGGATCAACGGCTTAACGTGCCTTCCAAAGAACGGGAGCGCTCAGTTAATAACCACTCAAAGCGGTCACCCATCCGAGAACCGACCTGCGCCCACATTGCTTAACTTCGCATACCGCGCACGCGGTACGCGGGCGCCGCCGGGCCACGAACGCTCCAACTATTTTTTGCTGGTCCTGTAGTAATACGTATTATAATAAAATAATCTTCTTAAGAAAAACAGCTGCCCACCTAACCTACCATTAGGTACAGTCATAAAACTACCTTTAATAAGCACATAAACATCTTTGTCTCAAGCCGCGATATTTTATATCAACACAACACACGCGGCGTTTTATCGAGCGTCGCATCGTTAACCCGACACGTGTTTAAATCGGTAGATAAGCCAGTCGATAAAATTGCCGTTATATTGCGTGCGTTTCATTTCATCGCACCTTACAAAGTGTGCTTGAGATCGCGCGTGATGGTTGGAGATAAAATTATATGGTTGATGAATCAGGTAACATGGAAATGTTTTATTTTTAGTGTTAACTTTCTATTGGATTGTATGACTTCATCATCATAATTCCCATAATCCATAAGTTGCCCCTGTCTCTTTTCATTCGCAGTCTGTTGCGTCATCATCATCCTCCTAGCGTTATTCCCAGTACAGTTGCATCCTGAAGGATGCCTGGGGTCCGCTACCTAATCCCAAAGGTTGGCGTAGGTAATAATTTTTACGGAAGCGACTGCCATCTGACCTTCCAACCCGAGGGGGAAACTAGACCTTATTGGGATTAGGCTTGTCAAGTGAGTGGGCGGGCAACTTGACTGTTAGAAGTTCTCAAGCCGCCCTGAGGCCTCTAACTTGGCTTAACGATTGCTATCATAGACAGCAACCGGGATCAACGGCTTAACGTGCCTTCCAAAGCACGGGAGCGCTCAGTTAGTAACCACTCAAAGCGGTCACCCATCCAAGGACTGACCTCGCCCGACATTGCTTAACCTCGCATACCGCACGCAGTACGCGGGTGCCACTGGGCAACGAGCTTCCTGTTGCGTCACTCAAGAATAATTTGAAGAAGCTGTGGCTTTCCAATGCATTTGCATAACATGTTCCAATCCAAATCGTGTAAAATTTTAATTCGATGGATGTAGTGGCTACTGTAAATCACGAAGATAACCACCAGATCCAAAGTTAACAAGGAAATGTAGCCAACCTCGGTATGTAAACTTAAAGTAACCCACCTCATACATCATTACAGTCCAGAATCAATCAGGCCCGCACACTCAATATTTCACTTAGGTAGCACACGTAAAGTCAAACATCCATTTTTCAGAGCGTCATATCGCGTGATTGATTGCAGGGCGTTACCGCTTGATATTCACACTTTCCCTCCCCACACAACCAGTGTATTCTGACATCTGATTGCGTATAGATGTTAAAAGTCTCTAGATCATGTAATATTGGGATGTGCGAGTTGATTGTGAAGAGCCGCTCGGTCAAACTACGCTGCGATTACTGCTGTAATGGTTATTTATTACACAAAAGTTATGTTTGTGTGTTTTTTTTACTTTAATACAAACAGAAAATACATAGAAAGCGGTAAAGTTAATGGACATAGCAAGTTTCACTAGATCATGGTAGTGTCCGCTTTATAGATTGATATGAGGGCTCATTTATGGCGGGTATGCAATGCTATCTCGTTCAAGAAATCAGAAATTATTTATTTGCATAGACACAGTATATCTAAGGATGTTACAGTACATTATGTTTCTTGTATCTAGCTCGCATGCAAGCGTGTAAATATACAGTACCTAGTAAATTAAAATGTCAAAAGAGTAAAAAATAAGTTAAAATCAATATTATATGTTAAATTTAAATACTAGAAAAAGTTTATATAATAGGCATATCAAAGTCAAAGAGGCACAATAAATTCATTAAATCTAATACAATTACAATTATATAAATGAATACTACTAATTGTAATAATCTCAGTGTTCTAGAGACGCCTTTACGCTGTAAAAACAACGATCCAAAAGCCAGTTTGTTAGACTGCGTTTAAAGGCGTTTCCCTCTAGCAGCTTTACTTCCTCCGGGAGATGATTATAAATAATAATGCACATATTGAATACGTTTCTCCTGTAGATAATCTTGTGACTTCGAGGGTGATATAGAAGGTTCATAATTTTTACAATTCAATCGCCATAACATACCGTAATATGCAAGGGTGTCCAAAATATCGGAACACACATTATAACGCCTTGACGAATCATGTTAATATATGCGTAATTTCGATAAGGCGCTTTTTCTGACACGATAACTGGTCGCGAGCAATACATTGGCAACGAAGTCTCAGTTTAACCCTCTTTTTGTTATAGATCTATTGTGTTTGTGACTACAACTGTAGGTAGTGCCAGTACGGTGTATCAACAAATTACTACAGCTGTATCCTTTTAGTCTATAATTAGATAGGACCTCTAACGAAACACAGCAGCCGTAAGCTCCATTACGGGTATTACGGGGTCTGATCATCGTCCTCGTAAAGCCGTTTATGACGGTGGCAACACCCGCGTTACGCACAGCTATAACACACGGCCATAACACACTAGTAACCAGTGACGTAATGCTGCGTAATAATTGAGGGGTGACCTTGTTTCACCTTGAAAGTTACGATTACAATTAATATGTTTACAAAAATATTTTTACAGTACATATGGTGCTACATTACCGCACGAGTGCGGTAATCAGCAGATTACGTTCATATGTCGAAACTTTAAAGAGCCATATGTACTGTAAAAAGTTGTACGATACACGTGCGAATAGGTAATTCGCAACTCGTGTCGATTTAAAACACTCCCTTCGGTCGTGTTTTAATTTATCACTCGCTGCGAATTTCCTGTTCACTGCACTTGTATCGTAATGTACTATAATGCGACGCAAAAGTAGCTTTACGGTAAAGGAAAACATCGGGAAACCGTTTTCCGATCTAAGCACAAAGTTCTACTTTTCCCACTAGGTTGGAAGGTTACAATGGCTGTCTCTTTCGTAAAACTAGTGCATATTAATGTCAAAACTTGGTATTAGGGCGCCACCCCGGGCTTCTTCCGGAAACCAGGAAGAAGCTAGGAGGATGATAACATTGACAAAGATATACTCGGCGGCAAAAATGAGGCCCAAATTTGGTTCAGTTTTCATAAATTTTGCTACAATTGTATTGCCGCTGAGTGTGTATAAAATTACTCAATTACTTGGCTTGCCCACAAATTCTAAGTGAAATAAAATAAATCATAAATGACAAAGCTAATTTCTAATAATAACGAAAAATTTTTTTTTTTTAAATTCTTATATCAAGAAGCTATAAATTGCTAAATATGAAAGGCAGAATAACATAAAATTCAAAATTAAATTAGCTTAACTCGCGGCTTACTAGCTCAATCAAACTCAGCAAGTTTAAAACTTGTAGCGGCCATAAAATGGCGTTTGAAGTTTGTTTCTATGCTTAATGAATAAATTAAGTTAAGACATAAAAATATACTAAAACATGAAACTACTGTAACGAAATATTTATGAACAATAAGCAAAACTATAACATAGCGAAACTATTATCAAAAATGAAAAGTATCAATCAATAGTTCCATATTCATAACCTTTTAAAAATAAGAACATATAGAGTAAGTTTATATACACTCTACTTTATCATTTCGTATGCGTTCGTTTAGTACATGCTTTGACGGAAAGTACTAACTCACAATTCGCTTGCCGTTATCCCATTTACGCCTCTCATCACTCATATTCTTCCTGTACATATCAGAATCAAAATCAAAACCAGAAATTATTTATAGTAAAAATCATGCCATGGCCAGAAGATGTTAGATAATTGGATAGAATGAGTCACAATCATCGGTTAACGGTATACAATAAGTTATACAATATAATATGAAACGAGTCAATACCTACATTTTAAATTATACATTACCGTCTCTCACGCAGTCTACCCACCTTTTACTTGGCCTACCTCTACCCTTAAATCCCACCACATTTATGATTAATACCCTTCTTGTCACATGAAAAAAAAAACAAAAATTTTATTCTGCAAATAGGCCACAAGGGCACTTTTACAAGTCAACACATGAATTAAACAATTAAATAAATTGACAATGATAATTATAATGTTTTCAAAACAGAATTGCAGAACTAAAAAAAAGTAGACAATAATAATAATGATTTCAAAACTATAGTGATTAACAAACTAACAATATTCAATTAAAACTAACTTACAATACATTATATATAAAAAAAAATTGGTTGTTTGTAAAGTAGGTTTACGATCGAGATGTTTACGTGATAACGTCTTACTTCACTGGCACTTCACTTATACCTGCGATCGCGCTCGTGAGGTTTTGGTGTGACACAAGTTTCTGAACATGTCACCCGACTAAAACGATTTTAAAGACGTTATCACGTCAAAAAAAAAATAGTGACGTATATATACGGTCTCTGTCCGAATACAAAAGTGACCTTCATCTTGAGTGAATGACCTTCGTCTTTGAAGTCTACACTTTGAAAAACACAACGAAAATTGAAGCCAACTTTTAGCGCAAACGCCCTCAGTCTTTACGTCCGCCTAAACGCCAATATCTTTCGATGACTCATAAATCCATTTTACGGCATTATACGGTGGCTAGTAATTACGGCGATTGTCCGTATTATCATAGAGTACGCCCAATTTTGGCTTGACGACTTTTTTACGAGTCTCGGCAAACGCGGATTTCACCGTGCCCTTAATTTATGGGGCCGTAAAAACGCGGAGCGATAACATTGTCCCGTTGCACAGGATTAGGCCGCAACTATTCTGCTTTATGTGCCGTGAATGAGACAAGAGTGTATGAACTTTGGCCTTTAATGCCCTATTCTCATATCGACTTTACAAGCATACTGCTGTAGAGGCGTCTGTACACACATACGATGAGACTCGCCTGCCAGTTTCATTACATTACGGGTTTCCGTTGTATAATGAGTTCAATCGATCTGTCAAACCGCGCAATGTAGTGAAACTCGCAGACGAGTGTAAATAAGGCACTCAGAGGGCCTACTCCGAACTTCGAAAATCGAACTTCGTATCGTGCCGTCCCTTTCCGTCATTATAGTGTTTAACACGAGGGTGAAAGCACGACGGCACGACACGAAGTTCGATTTTCGAAGTTTGGAGTAGGATTACCTGTAGTTGTTACGGATTTTGAGGTCCATTCAAATTTCGTGAATAGGTAGTCTGAGCGGTGTCTTGCGCACTATGTGTGTTATAGATAACTTTATGTTCTAACCGCACAGAAGGCCGAGTTACAGGCTCAGCCTAGTTTGGTCTCTGATAGAATCGCTTGTAATGTACTTATCTATTTTTGAACAATAAACCATTTGTATTTATAACGTCGTTTGGCTGGAAATTATTCTGTATAGATAAACAAAAGCAAACAAGGCCATACTTTTGAAGTATTATGATATAACGTAACTAATATTAAGTGGCTGCAATAAAAAAAGTTCGATTCCGATTCGGAAACGATGACATCGTGATTAAATTTTGACATGATTTAATAGCTACCGCAATAAATCCAGCATATAAGTAAATAGGTTAAGGAATCTCGATCACCAAATAGCACAGAAATGTCAGCAAACATCAAACACGACGTCTTGAAATAACATATAAGTCGTTCTATTTTAGCTACCGGATAAATTACAAACGAGGAATGAAACATAACAGAAAGATACGTAAAGTTACAGATAACTTACGTAGTAAAATGTGACTTCTAAGCAAAAGAGACTTATACGAACTTTACGCACGTGTTTTATACGTCCTTTTATATCAAAAATATGTAATAACAGTTTCATGCTAGGTATACGTTCTGTTTTTTTTATCGTCTCGAGACTTTTACGTATATTGACGGATTCGAAACACGGGGTTTATTGAGCACTCATTCGTATCGCTTGTTTGTGATCTTATTAACGAAATGGCTTCGTTCGAAATTGGTTTTAACCGAACAAAGAGGTTATTGATATACCTATAGCATGTACCTATTTGGCGAATTGGACTGATCACCAGTGTCAACACTACTTTTCACAAAAATGGTCTTTTAGTTTGGTCACATTCAGGTCTGCGAGTTATGTCGAGTTGTCTCCCTTGGCAATTACATTATTAATTAGCTAGATGTGCTTTTAAAATTTCACGTTTAATTGTTTTTTATTTTACTTTTGTTCTGTAGGTACTAAGATTTTGTCACACGATAAACCCAAAAACGGCGAAAAATGTAAAACAAAGCTTCGAAACAGCGGCGCGGCCATCTAGTTTTTTGTACATAAAAAGCAACGTCCTCGGATCTGAGACTGAAATTTTACGGTAATGCCTGTAGATACCTCTTATCGAGAATGACTACCGCATTTCCGGAATCAAATTTCAAAAAAGGACGTATGTCGCTATAAACCCCGTACCGAGATGCGACTTTTTGAAAGGCAGCATAGCGTCCATTTGTGTTTTGTTTTGACAATATCCCACGTTCCATACGGCCGGTCGAAAAAGGCGTTTTTTGTTTTAATGTATTTACAGGCGAGATAAGGTTTTCGTGTGGACTGAGGCGAAAAAATCCAATTTGTCCTAACTAAAATAACCGGTACATGTTTCTACTCTTGTGGTCCCGTGGGGAGTAATGGCCTTTTGCTGTATTTATTACCGGACCTAAGTCATACCGTTTCTGTTTGGCGATATTAATATATTGATGGTTTGCGTCACGCTCTCGGGTTTTCTCAATTTATAAGTGTTTTGCAATCCGTACGAGTACATTGCAAGGGCAACAGAATGTATAATAATGTGTAACTCATAAGCACATGTAAATTTTTAAAGCTGTACAAAACCGTTCCTTTGTAACTTAAAACTACCATAGAATCTAAAGCTACAAGATACAATACAAATAGTCTTTATTGCACACCTCAATAAATTGGATTTTCAATACAGAGTATAAAAACTCAAAACTAAGAGGTAAACAACAGTGGGTCTTATCGCTACAGAGCGATCTATTCCAGACAACCTTAACCCAACCCCCCCCCCCCTCATAAATCGCAGCGTATCATACATCAATCTGATATAAGAAATATTACAAAACCGGGATTAGTTTACGATCGGAATTGCTGTCATTTCGTATACACTTTGACGTAAGTGTAATGGAAATTCTAAAAGCGGCTAAATAAGCTACCGTACCTGATTATTCAGACGAATTCATAGTTGCATGTAATATCCACCACCACCACCATATCAGCCCTAGGACGTCCACTGCTGGACATAGGCCTCCCCCAATTTCATGGGGGGGTAAATGCCATAATCGCCACGCTTGGCATGCGGGTTGCCGATCGCATGTAATATGCCTAAGTATAAAGAATGTTCTTTATACAACAGTTTCAGTGCCAGGAATTCGCTCGGACACTTTCCTCTATATACTCTATATACGGTTTTTCGCATGTTATCGGCTACGAAATTGATGGCAGTGAAACTGCTTTGACTTCGACATCGCACTTGATTACTAATGTAATTTTATTTTTTATTCATAAACAGTCGTGTAAGATTTTTTACCCCATACAAAAATAAATCATTTGATATGAATAATCTTGAAATACCTACTCGTATCTTTATCAAAAGTTATATCCTCCCAGATGTTCTCGTAGCCGAATTCGCAACGGGTTTCGGTATTAATGAATTATTCCGGCATTTCTCAGCCAAGACACATCGCGTTAATATTCAACTGTTGCTGGTTGTGTAACATTGGATTCGAATGAAATGTTACGAACAATTTAATCGGAATTCACACTTAGAACTTTCAAAGACACGCGGGGCGTTACGCTGTACGAATACCCGAAGTGTGTAAACACTGTTTACACAGATTCGAATTTCCTTACCATAATCAGTTTCATTTCATTTTTATAATCAATGTGTCCTGCCCATCATGACGGACAGTGGTGAGACATGGACGCTCACAAATTAAGCTTTCCATGTATCCATGGGCTTTATTACTGGGCGCGTCGATGGAAGGAGGTGCAGAGGACGTGCACCACGAAGATGGACAGATGCCGGGTCCACATTACAGGCGAAAGTACAAAAGGCTCAAGACCGCGCGGCCTGGAGAGCAGTGGTTGAAAGCGTCATCACCCATAGCAGTCACGTCCCTCACGCATGAGGTTACGACCACGAAAAAGATGTGTCCATAATGTACGGGTAGCACAGAGAGCCATGGAGCGCGCATTAAGACCGAATGGGGAACGTTGAGATCCGACATCGCACTAAGGTGCGTGAGTGCGTGACGTCGGAGAAATCAAAAGAAAAATAACTTTTTTATACCACATCTGTGGCAAACATGCTTACAGCCCGCCTGGTGGTAAGCGGTCACCGCAGCCTATGGACGCCTGCAACTCCAGCGGGGTCCATGCGTGTTGCCACCCCTTTAAAATTATACATTATTTTCTTGAAGAGCCCCATACTGTTGTCCATAAGGAGAACCTAGGCAGGGCTCATTCCATAACCGGAGCGTCCGAGGGAGTAAATTCCTCTGAAACCGTACCGTACGCGATATCTAAACTCAAGTGGAGTTGAAAAGGACATATTGCCAGGCAGAGTGATGGCAGGTGGCACCAACATGTTAACAGTTTGGTGGCCACGTTCAAGAATTCATAAAACTATAGGTATTAGATTCCATAAAACTATAGGTAGTGAGTGGAATTGATTTGGAGTGATGTTGGTGTTATTTGAAATGCACGTCTGTGCAGAGCTAAATTATTGGAATATAGACCGTATGGCACAAACAATAAAGATTGCACTTTGGCTTTCATACCAGATCATTTCTACTGTATTCTATATTCAATACTGTAAACTTGTGTTACCCACTATTTAAAAATCATAATTGTAAAACCATTAGTACCCACATTTTAGTAGTTGTCTATTATTATTAATATTAATAAGTACCTACTTAAGATGATTATCTCTGCATGTAACTAGTAAGGTACATATAAATTGGCATGAAAATGAGTGCTATCTCGCCAATAAACGTAAAGTTTGGCGATCTTATTGTATAAAAAAAAAATGAAGAAGCGTCGGTCATCCACCGGCTCGAAGGATTGACGACATCAAAAATACCGCGGTTCACACCTGGATGAGTCTAGCACGAGACCAGGATGAGTGGAGTATTCGTAGAGAGGTCTATGCTACGCAGTGAGCGATTAAGTTCATGCTGAGAATGATGAACCCGAAATATAGTTAAACTTGCGTGCGACTCTTGCACGTGTTAAATAAATATAATAGATAACATATTTACATTTATTTCGAATCAGATTTCCATTAAGTTGAGTGTGTACTTACTTATGTATTTTTTCAAACGGATAGTATTATTGCAATACACCCTTCCGTATTTAAATAAATAACACATACCTATAGATAATAGAATCGATCGTGTATGGCGCTCTGGTATTGGAAAGGTGTTGCGAATTAGGGTTGTCTATGCACTGTAACTAGACCAGGGTATGTCGTAAAACTACGAGCAAGACCACCGGGGGATGGGCAGCAGCATCCCTGGAGTGCGGTGGAGATATTGCGATCGCCATCCCGCATGCCAAGCGTGGCGATTATGGCATTTACCCCCAATAAAATTGGGGGAGGCCTATGTCCAGAAGTGGACGTCCTTCGGCTGATATGGTGGAGGATGCACTGTAACATTTTTTAAATCATGGGTGTATTCATTACAAAGGCTCGGATAATATATTAAAACTTTACGTATCTACATACTCAGCCATCTAATTAATATCAAAAGTTCATTTTAAATGTTAACTCTTTGGCGGTGTGAATTATTTCCGTAACCAAACAATTAGAATCCATATTGACATAAGAGGCAGCTTTAGCTGGAGTATGGCGCATTTTACGGCTGAGTGAACATGTTGGCAACCCTGGGGCAATGCAGTGTTTAGCATACAGATTGCGTCTGTTCGGCGCTGCGCATACGGTAGGCCGGCAGGGTCCGTGCATTCCGTATTAGCTTCATACAGGGCTGGCCAATATACAGCGTGTTACAGGTATGCTGGCTTTTCTATAAGGGGATACCGACCTCCATTCAGTAAAACACGTCCCCCGTCTAAGAGACACGCTTATGTCTTCGGGAATGGCTTGAATTCACTTAAAGCTACATTGTGCTTAAATTAAGCAACTGATTGAAATTTAATCTTAACCCAACCTAAAACTAGTAAGTAGGTACCTATACCTATACAATGTTTAACATCAATTTTAGTGTCAAACTAGAGCTGACTTTGAAAAAAAAAACTATCGAGGTTTTTGTTTCAATTAGTATTTTCATCTCAACAAAAACTCAATGTACTCGTAACAGCCCTCTTATTGAAAAATCCGTTCGTCCTCACATGCCACCTCACATCTCACCCGTTTTTATATGGAATCTTTCAAACGTCATTTGTCAAATTTTGACAGTTGGCATATCAAACGGGTGAGGTGAGAGGTGAGGACGAGTCGGTTTGCGAATAACAACCCTGGTATGAATAACAAGTAACATGTACAGTACCGGCCAATAATATATCACCTATATTTATTTATTTAAACTTTATTGCACAAAATATAATCGTACAAATGGCGGGCTTAATGCCAAATGGCATTCTCTACCAGCCAACCATTGGGCTAAACAGAGATTTATGAAAGGTGCAAAGAAAAAAGTTTGATAGTTCTACTATGAAAATGCGAAGACAAAATCAAAATAAACATACATAAATACAATATATTCATATAAGTTACATACGTGGGCTGTTCCGAAAGTTTTTAGCTGCTCGCACTCTATTCATGCCATATATGTTTTAATGATACCATTATGTGGGAAATTTCAATACAAATGTGTTGGGGGTGAAACTGTTGATGAAAGTCGCTTGGGTTTTTTTTATTGTATTTTAAGTACGACGTGTCAACAGCCCTATCTAATATGCGATGAACGGGTCACAATACCAATTTTGTGTTGCGGGCCAATTTTGATTAATACGTCACCACAACTAAACGAAATTTTATACACCGCAAGCTATGAATCTTCCCTGTCTCTACCCACGTAATTTGTTTCGATTGCATGAAAATTAGCGACAATGAGCAGGTGTGTCGAATATTAGTCTAGGACGCGTGACTAGGGACTGCTAATCATCTCCAAAACCCTTAAATTAAATAAAATCATTTACTGATTTTACATTAAAATCAGCAAAACTAAGTTAGAAAGTCATCCCGGGCAGTTTCCACTACAGCTGTTAGGGATTTCGTTGCCAAAACTATTTTTAAGTATCAAAAATAGTACTATTTTCGCAATTTTTTAAAAGCCCATACAAAAGGCATTTTAGTAAAAGAAATGTTGTGAAAAAAATACTTGCTACTTACTAACAATTTTATCTCAGCTCATAACTATTGAAATTACCCACATAATGGTGTAAATAAAAAATATATCGCATGAATAGAGTGAGAGCAGCTAAAAACTTTCGGAACAACCCACGTACATACAAGAATAGATATACTACTTCATATTAAATACATACTATAATTATAGGGATGGATTCTAGTCAAGTTCTTGTTTAAGCATATGCTTACGCAGCATTCGCTTGAAAGTAAACTTGCTTGGGGCTTGTCTAATCTCGAGAGGGAGTGAATTCCAGAGACGGCTTGCCTGTATGGCGAAAGAATGGGTCATGAATCTAGTGCGATGGAAAGGTATTGATAATTGTATATCTATATGTAGCCTTTGACTCACGTTTTTAAATACTCCCTGAAAGATCATTTATTTATTTAATTTATTTACACAGCATTACAGTTGTAACTTAACCATTGCACAGGTAAACATAGGTACATAAAGGAAACTAAAATTATATTGGAACACTAAATTGTTTGCTATCCATCATCTCGCAAAACTACAAACTGCCGGCCATTGCCATGCGAAAAAAGTCGCATTCAGGTACTGACATCAGAAGCGCATTGAGACACTTCATCGCCCAAATAAATGGCGAGTTTCTGTGCGACAATGTGCGGGCCACTGGCACTGCCAATAAAAGACGCGCACGTGGTCTAAGGGTTATTCGAGGAACGCCAGGTACAAACAGTCGCACCAATTTGATATTACAACATCAGTTAGAGCGAAGAATGTCCTTTAAAGACCGATAAGAAAATTTGGTCACATGAAACGATTAATTCAGATAATTCTCACGAGTTAATTTTACTAAACGTGATATAGTACTGGCCGGTACAGTAACTCGTACGTTTTAAATATGTTACGAAATGTGTGAATGTTACGAAAATTTCAAATCCGAAATACACAAAAAGCATATAATCGTATCGTAAGAATATGGATACGTATGTATGTAGTTCTTTGATCTAACCATGAACCAGCTAGTAAAAGTTAACTATTTTTATTTATAGTGACAATAGCTACCATAAGTAATTGAAATTTCCAATACACTGATACAACATTATTCACTCAATTCTCTAACTTATCCGGTTTCTAATTTCCATTTTCCAGTGAAGTTGGAAAGAAATATTATACTTTATAGAATGGTCGGTGGACTTTAGATGAACATGGTTTCTCTTTGTGTTTCCCTGAAAGGGTAGCTCGCAGCAGACGATACAAGAACTACGCCGGCCATTTCTTTATTAAATTCGTTTCTATAAAGGCAAGTTTTCTACCCTAGGAAACAAAAGGGAAAGAACAAGACAACTATATTTTTATAGCTGACGACTGTTTATAGTTTACTACCTGCTCAATCTTGGCTAAGCGAACATTTTTACAAATGCTCTTTTTTTCGTCTTGTCAATGTTCTAAGGCACAGGACTCTCTGTGCCTAGCTTAGGACCTATATACATATCTATTAATTTTACCTTGTAATTTTTTTTCCACAATATTAATGGTAAACGTGACTAACGGGTCGGCAGTCCCTTCTATAGAACGTCGTTTCTACCGTAGAAAAGTACTTAAAGCCGTTGAAATAAAGAAACATCGGAATTTCAACCAGGATGGAGGTTTTAAGATCTTCTTGGATTGTTTAAGTAAATGTAAGCGCCAAAAAACATCGTACTTTATTAGACATTGTTACTGTTGTGCGTGGATGGACCCGTTGATAACCCTAGTGTACAAGTTAATAATAACAATATAATTGTATTCAGATATTTGTGAGCCCCTACTTCGCTAAGATATATCTCATGGCCACTGACTTAGGCTCCTGCCCGGGTGACAACACTAGTGTATAAGTAAATAATAAAGACAATAGAGGTTTAGGGGCGTATGATGGAAACCATTTTATTACTTATCGTCGTAGATAAGATGCCTGTCATTCTCGCACTCGCATACTTGTCAGACCGTGGCAAATATCTTATCCACGACGAAAAGTGATTTTGATTTGTGAGCATTTCGCTCCAATATATCTGCCCACTAACTCAAGCCTTTACATAACGCCAAACCTGCCAAGTGAGAAGTGAGCTGTATAATTCAGGAGGATTGGTTAAGCGGGAGGCCCGCGCCGGCCGCGCCGTAAATATGAGGCTAAAATTAATTTTCGTGATAAATTTTCAGCCTGAGGCGGCGAGGGTGGGGGGCGAGCGGTTGCGTAACGGTGAATAAGGGCGTGTTGTTAAGGACACAACTTTTTTAAGTACTACGTAGGTATAAGAAAACAGTGTTTTTTAGACTACGTCCTGTTGGTAAGCGCTCACCGCAGCCTATGGTCGCCTGAAACGCCACATGAGCGTTGCCAACCCTTTTTTATGTAAATAGGATTGCGTTTGACTCTAGTCTAACCCGATGGAAAATTAAGATAAGGTCTAAGATGGAACACGCTCACCCAGAAGGTGCCTATTCACTCTTACCTTGAAGACATCGAGGTCGTATGCTTCCGCAAATACACACGCCGGAAGAGAATTCCAGATTGAAGCAGTGCGAATCAGAAATGATTTCTTAAACCGCGAGGTGCGTCATGGAGGGAATGCGACTACATGTGGTACATTTACCTCTTCACCTCAGTCATCTATTAGTCGTGACAGCCAATGTAATGCCTCACACGCCACGGTCATCAATACATGACCGTAATGTACTAGATTGTCAGTTCCGTGGCGTACAGAGCACGTCACTTCATTCGTAGTGTGGCGGTCATGAGCTCAATAAATTATACACTCCTTTCTCGACAACCCCTTACTGTAGTCCTCGGCAGGGGCTCATTCCACGACCGGAGCGTCCGAGGGAGGAAATTCTTCTGAAACCGTACCGTACGCGACCGTTTAGGTTCTAAGTTGTGAGGTTAGAGAGGCCTTCCTCTTCTTCTGTAGTAGCAAGCGTCCGTAGGCGACGGTGTCTGCTTACCTATATTCTATAGTTACAATGAGTACATAATGTACAAGGAATTGTAATTTATTTATATAATTTGGAATATTAATAATATTATAGTAGGTTTCTATGATGATGATTATTATTATTTGACAGCTATGTATTTTCATTTTTTTACTTTTCGGTTGGAAAATGTAATGAAATTGAAACGTGACTAATTATTTATTTTTGTAGGTAATTGAAATGTTTAATGTACTTAATTAATTTTGATGTATTTTGACATGTAAAGTGGTTTTATAAAATAAATGACTATGACTATGACTATGACTACCAACAGGCTGGCTTGATGCCTGTTTACCACTCTCGTAGTATAAAAAAACCTTCACAAATAATAATAATCGTATGACATTTATTTTTCGAACCGTGTGATCTTCGAGAAGACAGTACGATTGCCAATTTTGTTGCACTTTTAGCACCACCCCGGGGTCACGTGTAGGGTAACGGTGGGTACTCGCTACGGACGTTGTACAACTTCGACCACCCTTGTCAAGTGGATGGGCAACTTGACTGTTAGAAGTTCTCAAGCCGCCCGAAGGCCTCTCTAACTTGGCTTAACGACTGCTGTCATAGACAACAGCCGGGATCAACGGTTTAACGTTCCTTCCAAAGCACCATAACCAACGGATAGTTGCGACTGCCGTACGTTTGTTTATTCGCTGTGTTGATGGCAATAAATAATGCAGCACAAGGAATACAAGGCCGGACAAAGATCTGCTGTAAAGTAAAGGTACTTCATCAGTTGGGATACTCCAAATGTTAACGAGATGATATTCCGTTCATGCTTTAGCTCGTATAAGAAAATTCAATATTCAAAAATAATGTAAAAGTTTCAGTAAGCTTGCGCTCAACCGTTATTGCTTTTTTATAACCCTTAGGTCGCATGGTCCGATTGACTAGTCCGATCAATCGGAATATTCAGGCAATTGAGTATTTTTCACGTATCGAATTTCATAATGTCGTTATATAGAAAGTAAACAATAAAAGCATCACAATACTTTATAAATTACAATTGATAACCAGAATTAAAAACGATATAAAACTTCAAAGATACCTAGAACTATTTTTTATCCCCCAAAATAATTAAACAAAAAATACACATAACAAATTTAATGAATTTTTTTTACAGCAACTTGATACGTTTTCTCAAAGCAGGAAAGTTGAGTAAATTGCCAGTTATTCCAGTTACAATTTTCCGTAAAATACGCCCAAGTCCGTAACCTGACGCGCTCCCTGTATCTGGTTATATTCGCGGGGGGAAATAATGAAATATAATTCCAAAGTGAAGGGACTTGATTAAACATTAATATTTTTCACTGCATCATCCCACTGTCCGCCATTTCTGTGTTTTCCCAAAGTACGTGGATTTATTTCGCTTTTAGTTGTGCGGTTTTGATGATCACTTTGCGGCCGAGTTTTGCAAAAGTTGTTTTACTGTGTTTCATAAGAGTCCTTTTTGTTTTATAAGCTTTTTATGTTGGAATACCGAGAATTTGTGCGTGTATGTTATTAATGAGCTTTATTACTGGTTAGTTTTGATGATACGAGGTCTCGCCCAGTTCCATACGCCGGTTCTTCTCGTAACAGAGGTATTATTTCGAACCGGTGGTAGTCAACTGATATTCATAGGTGCCTGTATGTGCGTAAAGAAATTTGATTATGACTGACTTTTTAATGTTTGTTTCACAAAAAGTATGTTTTTTTTTTCAAAGCACGACGGTTTGTTTTGGTTGCTGCCAAAAATACACCCTGTGCACAATTTACAAAGCGAAGTTACATTTTAACGTGCAATTTGTACAGAAATAAGATAAGGTGCTACTGGACATCCAAACCACAGCGAAATGAACCGCACTCACCGCCAGCAATCCGAGTAACAGTCCTAACAATCAGTTACACAGAACTGTAGTGATTTAGAAACGCTCCAAGTTAGCTGCACTGAACAGAGGTCGTATCCGCTCGGAAATTAATAGTAAAACACCTTTCATATTTAAAAGTACAGTACAGCTTATTAAAGAAGACCCAAAGCGATATGTGTGAACAAATGACAGACGCCGCTTTGGAATAACATGTTAAGGTTGAAGTTGAGCCATGACGGGTACATAAAGGTTGTATAAATGTTATACTCATACTCATACTCATACTCATTTATTTGCAATGGGCATACATTACACGTCAAAGTTTTACACTTTCGTTTACACATTAGGTTATCTATTAATAAAATAAAAAAAATGAGAAGGATGTTTCCATAATTCAATATTGTTCAATATAATAAAAATGTTTATATCTAATTTTAATTACAATTCATTCAATATAGAAACCTCATATTTAAATGTTTAATAGTCACATAATTCCTTTACGTCATAAAAAGCATTTATAATGAGCCATTTTTTTAATTCACAATAAAAGGTAAAATCTTTTTCTAGGTTTTTAATACGACCCGGAATGGCATTGTATATTTTTGGACCAATAATATACAAGGTTACAAGTAAGGTTATATATATAGTATACAAGGTTAGTTATACAAGCGTGCCGCATAGCACCACATATCAAAGTCACAAGTTGAGTGAGGTCTAGAATTTTCCATGTTATGTAAGCGTCGTAATCCTGATGAAACTTGGGCATGTTAGTACAGTACCGAAGAGGCTAAGTATGATATGTTTCGTAAGTTACAGTTAGTTTCTTTGCTATTATGATTTAAACACAGGATTAATAATGTTTCAGAAATAAGAGAAATCAGTTTTATAAATTATCTACACGTAAAAAGTATTATTTTGTAAAAAAGTAGATCATGTTCTTTGGAAGATGTCGCTTCTCAACTATATATCAAGTTTAAGTTTCCTACTTAAGTCAGTCATTGGAAATCCGTGCTATCTGCGTAATTGCGTATACCCCTCTGGGAAACAGACGTGACCAAATGTATGAATGAAAAATTGCTAAAATTGCACCTCATATTGAATTCCGGATTTAATAAATGAACAAACAAATTATTTATTAATCTCCAAAGCTATTGCCGACTCTTGAACCGATAAACCAATAAATACACGCTCACCGTTACGAGTACCCACGTGAAACAAACTCCATAACTCGCGCTTAATATGAAAAGTTAAATTTAAACGTGCATAATTGTGCCGATTCGTTTACCGGTTTTTGAAGTTGAACCGGAAACAGTTACGTTGTATTCATGCCGATACTTGTTTTAATTTACGGTCGGAGGTTGGGAATCGTTTATGCTGTGTATCGTCCACACAGCGTAAACTATCCGGAACGTAAAATAAATAATAAGAATAAGTCGCCTTGACCTTTAACAAATAATTTAATTTATAATTTCATGTAACGATAAGTAACTATATATATATATATATAGGGTGAAAAAATAAGGTCAATTTGCCCATGATCTTAAACAATTTTTACTATGGGACATGAGACCAACTTTGTCCGTGTCAAAAAAACAAATATTTTATACATTTTTTAATAGTTTTATCATATGAAATAGCAAATCCAAATCGAAAGTCGCGTTCCTTATGAAAATTAAATGAAAGGTATATTCCATTACCGATATTCGCGATATATAGGTGAACATATACTCGTATGCATAGACGATTGAAAAAAAATTTCGAAAACAAACCAGGCATGTTTTGCTATAGTCCAATGTATTTTTTATCGCATGTATCATAAATAAAAAGCTCTATTTCTATTTTATCACGAAAACTCATGTTTTTAGTAAAAAATAAATTACGTTCGTGTCGGCGTGATGTCCAGTTTGATAACTCCCATGTAAAATTCATGGGTTCATAACGTATTCATAGTTACCGAAACATTTTTATAGGCAACTATAAGCCACCCTACAGGTAACTTACATTTTCAATATTATTACATACATAAGTACATACTTATGTACTCACGCCTTTATTCCCAAAAGGGGTAGGCAGAACACACGTAAATTATTTTCAGTATCAGACACACTTGTGACAGATTTTTTTAAATACTGACTGATTGAACGTTACCAGCAGGTGAGACCTCACCTAATGGTAATTAACGTTTGGACCTAAGATGGAACATACTGGTTCAATAATAGGCTTAACTCTTATTTATTTGCAGACACCTAAACACATCCACAACGATTAACATCTCATATGTCATATATCTCGAGTTAATACTAAGTTCTCAACACATTCATGTCTCCTGGGGCTTCAAAGTGTCTCACACACACATGCAAAGATGCAACTCGGCCGATACCCGGTCCAATGCCCTAGGGCACAAAGTGCGACCGCCATGCCAATTACTTGGAATTTACATGGCAATGTATACTGTACTTGAATGAGGATTTGTGATGTCATTCATGGCAATTTCGTGATGTTATGATAAGTCCTCGTTAGTACCGGCTTATTAGGGTATGCTCTGATGGGAACTATAAATCATAAAGGTTATTGAGCTGAGCGAAGCGAAGTTCATTCTTAGGCGAGATATGTATTTCGTTTGAGTTCGTACTCCTCCTAGTCGCTTCAAACGATCACACTCACATTTTGCATATCGATAAATGACATCATGACAATGGTTTAACTCTTGGCATGCTTGGTGGACGAAAGTTACACCTATGTCTGGTGGGTCTGACAAAACCCGTAAATGTAAAAAAAGAAATTACATGTGAAATATTTTTTTACGTTAATTTGTGTGTTTTTGTTTTACTTGTACATCTGGGGGCACGGTAGTGCCCCCTCCAAGACGAGCCAAGAAAGCGCAAGGGCACTACCTACCTTTTCTCGAAGTGTTTCGTCGTTTTTTTGAACCCTCATAAAGTTGTGTCCGATGTACCAGATAATTCATATTCTCAGGATATGATGTCAATAAGAGACTAATTAAACGTACAAAGTCTCAATTGAATAGCTCTACTTTAGATTTTATTGATATCTAAAATACACCGATTTCGTCACTGACACACTGATGATCATCAAAATGTTTGGCTACTTCCTGAAGTGCTAAAAAGCTGAAACTTGGTACGTAATCTAAGTTTAATATACAACCAACAAAAAAATTCATAAACTTCTAACTTTCGCCCCCATCCCCTAAAATGGAATGAGACTTTCACCAATTTTATGAATTAGGACATGAAAGTTTACACGGGACTGTAGACAGTAACTAAAAAACCTATTATTAACTGCCTAGCAACTTCCAAAAAGAACTGAAATCCTACCAAAAACATTTCATGTAAAATCAGATCTCATGTAGAGCCAAGCTTCTGAATCTACACGGCCTAACTCTACCGACCCTAACTTCAACAAATTCTATATATCAGTAAATATGTATGGCTTGGCTGTTTCGTTACTTACTTCAGATCAGAAACTAAATATTCGCATCACTTCCACGACGGTAGCGAAACGGCGAAGCCAATGATGTAGAATTTGTTGATGTTAGGGTCGGTAGAGTTAGGCCGTGTAGATTCAGAAGCTTGGCTCTACATGAGATCTGATATCTTTTTCACGTCGTCTTGGCAAAATTTTACATGAAATGTTTTTGGTGGGATTATATTTACTACAAATAAATAAAACACAGAATTACAGAAACAACATAACTATTTATTACACAAATAAAAACACTTCATATTCTTATAATTGTTAAATAGACTCGTGTATACAAACATGTTTATATGCCTGATTGGGGTCTCTCAGGCACTTTACGTACGTACAACTCGAGATCCAGAGTGCTCGTGGCCGAATGCGGGAGCAGCGTCAAAATAACGCCTAATTAATGACGCGAAGCTACTGAGACACCCAACGCGGTATATTTTAAAATTTAAGAAATATAATAGTACATTACGATACAAGTGCAGAAAACAGGAAATTCGCAAAGAGTGGTGATAAATTGAAACACGACCGAAGGGAGTGTTTTAAATCGACACGAGTTGCGAATTACCTGTTCTCACGTGTATCGTACAACGTTTTACAGTACATATGGCTCTTTAAAGTTTCGACATATGCACGTAATTTGATGATTACCGTTCACGTGCGGTAAAGTAGCACCATATGTACTGTAATAGTACATTACGATACAAGTGCAGAAAACAGGAAATGCGCTACGAGTGGTGATAAATTGAAACACGACCGAAGGGAGTGTTTTAAACCGACTCGAGTTGCGAATTATCTGTTCGCACGGGTATCGTACAACGTTTTACAGTTCATATGGCTCTTTATAGTTTCGACATATGGACGTAATCTGCTGATTACCGCACTCGTGCGGTAATATAGCATCATATGTACTGTAAACATATTTTTAACATCCTGGATTTGTCAGACCCTAACAGGCACGCGATGGGTTAAATAAAAAAAAACGCACATACCATGGAGGAATAATTACCGAAAAACTGAATTTCTGTGTATTTCAATGCTAAGCGAGTACCTGTCAGGGAGTTTGAGACCGGGTAGACGCGTTCAGCTCAACATTTGCAACCAGCAAACTGCATTGCATACCTAGTATATGTGTGAATCGACGTTTCAAAAGCTACCAGTCCCCCTGCTCCCATTACTGTCAAAGTTCCTGCAAATTTTGATGATATTTCACGTCGGTCTCAGTGCTAAACCAAGACAGTCGACTTTTTGGGAACCAATTAATTATTCTTCTTCTTCACGTGCCATCTCCGTCCAGGAGGTCGGCGACCATATGTCTATATGTCTCTCTATCTTCAGTCATGCTAATTGGTTCATTCAATTAATTATACACAATTAAAATAATGTACAGTCAACTGCAAAAATATGCATGCATAAGTACAACTCGCTCAAAAATGTGTTCCACAGCTCTTATGTCGGCGGATTAAGGTTGCGGTACGTATATTTACGAGAGGATTAAATCGATACGTATTTTTGCACTTGACCGTACAGCCAGATTATCCATGTACAGTGGAGGAAACTGAATGTTACAATTACATTGGAACCAGATTAATATGGCGGTACATTCAGCCGGATCACATTTTTTCACAACTAGGTACCTACTTTTTAAAAATTACTGATAATGCCAAAATTTGACGCCATCCAAATCTACAGGAAATATGTGCATAATAATAATTCTAGCAAGGGACTGACAACCGATAATATCAGTTAATATGCCCTTGGAATCACCAACAATATTTATATAGAAGTGCGTTCGAGCAAGTTCTAGGTATGAAAAGTCGCAGGCAAAAGCTAGTATTTTATAAACTTGAAAGTTCCGTACCAAGAAAGGAACACTTAAGGTGTGCCTCTGTATGTTTGTCTGTTACAACATAACTGTTTAGCTCAGCAAGTACTTACTATAAACATTAAAAGTAGCTTAACTCCCAAGTTTATTAAGCGAAATTTTAGAAACTCTTACATACGAAAATATGGTTTTTTAAATATTTTTATTTTATTCCAATTCTTCAACTTAAAGTAAGTAAGTTTGTTTGAAAACGACGTGAGCCAAATTCATAAACGTAAACATTTTTTATCGAATACGGACGATGGAATTGAGTACCAAATGGTCAATCCAATACTTGTTAAATAAAAACACGAACCAATGAATAAAATTATAAAAATAACAAATACAACCGCCATATTTCATTTTAGAATGTATTTCATAACGCAATTGTACGCGTATTGCACGCTCAAATATTTGCCTTACATTTCAACTTACTTCCACATACTCTTATCTCACCAACCATAACCATTAAAAAACAACCTTATCCCTTTACTATAAAGTCTAGAATTCAGTGAAACGTAGCCAACTTACATAGATTCATATGCCTTTTATATTTGTTATTGTAAATGCAGTCCTCAGTTATACCCAATAAAGTTCAAAATCCAATGGAATTTGCGAACGTGATATGAGCTTTAGAGAATACTATTTATCCAGTGAGCGATTGATTTGGACAAGCGGATGTCGAAAGCTCATTTCCTGAAGCTCTCCCTTTGTCGGACTATTCGGAAAGCTTTCAATGGCAACACTGACAGACCAGTAAACGTTGAACCCCGAGGCCGCCTCGTTGTTATAAACTTAGGGGTCAAGTTGTTTTGGAGAGAAGTTTCAGATAGGAATGGATTTTTGAATATGTCTAGCAGGGGCTTGGACAAATCTTTGCCGTCAATTCAATCCACTTTTACTTATTACTAGTGAAAAGCATATTTTAGTTAAAAAGCCTATTCGATATGTTTTTACGCTGATGTAAAAGGCATTCTCCATACAAACGTTGTGCAGGTTTTATTCGTTATTTTTGGCACACCATTTAATTTTATTTTTTGCTTGTACATATTGGATATACGCAGAACTAAATGTTGAAATTTTGCTTTATTAAAAAAATACAAGATATAATTAAAATTAAAAAAAAATATCAAGTATGTAAGTAGCATTGCTACGAGCCGGCCTACGGCGTAGCCGTCGCTACGAATCGTAGCTTTGTCGTAGCAAATCATCTCGATCCAGGATAATCATTATTTAATTAATATAAAATATAGGGGATGATAAAATATATAGCATCCTTGACCTTGACTTATAATTTCTGTCCCGTAAATTATCTTGGGAATATTTTCAGGTATCGGTGTAGGTAGTACAGTCGTGTTTGAAATTATGTATAAAGAGTGATCAAAAGTATGTGAACTCGACTGTTTTGTTAAGGGAACAACGTACACATATTTATGAACTTGCAATGTTTGTATGTGTCGGTTCAAATCTTACAAATGAGTTTCAAAGCAGTTATCCTGAATCGATTGAGCTGAAATTTGGCATACTTATGTAAGTTTGGAGGCAATGCAATGTTATGGTACGTGTATTAATTCTGTCAAACGAATGCTGGCAAAAAAAACTAAGAATATGAGGTAGGTTTTTGCGTGCGTTTTTTGGCATCATTTACTCCTACAGCTTTGAACGTAATATATACCACCGACCTGAGATGATGGAGACAGAAGGTGGCTATAGCAACTCATAAACTTCACAAGATAAACTCACAGTGTTTGGACTCATTGAAATCGTCTCAACTGATAGTTGATGATTGTGGCAAAGTACCACCATATCAGCCCTAGGACGTCCACTGCTGGACATAGGCCTCCCCCAATTTCATGGGGGGTAAATGCCATAATCGCCACGCTTGGCATGCGGGTTGGCGATCGCAGTATCTCCACCGCACTCTAGGAATGCTGCTGCCCATTCCCCGGTGGTCTTGGTCGTAGTTTAAGGACATACCCGGGTGGCAAAGTACCACCACCACCATATCAGCGAAGGACGTCCACTTCTGGATTTAAGCCTCCCCCAATTTCAAAAGTGGCAAAGTACAGTTGGCAACAAATAAGAAAAATATTTTTTTTGAAAAGACTTATGCGCATCATCATCATCATCATCATCCTAGCGTTAATCCAGTACAACTTCATCCTGAAGGATGTCCAAGGTCCGCTATTTTTCATATAAGTGAAAAAAAAAATACTGGACCAATAGTGTGTGTGAACTGTGAACCGAACTAAGCCCTTATTGATATTGTATACTGATATTGTATACGACCTGTATTTTTTTGCTATATTAAATCATCAACTTATGAATAACACGTATGTAATCGAGATATGTAGTAGCAAACCTGTAATGTCACGAGAAACAATACCGAATGCCACCCCATATTTGACATTTGCATCCCCTACGCACCCCGCATACTTCACTTATTTACAACTAACGCTTGATGCTTTTGATGTCGTCATCATACAAATTACGAACAAGTAACTCGCATATTTTTTAAAAGCTTGCCTTTGAAAATGTTCTCAGTTCAGGTCTTCTGAATTTTGAATTTTAAGTCTTGTTTGATGAACGATAGGGTTTAAATTCCTTGGAGGTAGTTAATACATTTTAATAATAAGGTAGAATCTAATTGTAAGTTTCATTTCCAATTCTCAAGTCATTTAACTTTGAGAAGTATTTCTATAAAAATAAGGTACAAATTCCTTGTAAGTCTGTAAGGTAGTTAATTCGTTTATTGTAAGGAGGGACGGAGACAAAAGACGTCTGCCCCGTTTATTATGATTGACATATGATAAAGATGCTGTGACGTGTATTAATGAAGATATGCCGGTTCAGGTTTAGAACCTATTTTTATTTTATTTTACTTTGAATGAATAAAATGGTAGTGTTTTAAACGGATGGGAACCAAATTGGTACGGTACGGTTTCAGAGGAACTTCCTCCCTCGGACTCTCCGGGTGTGGAATGAGCTCCCTGCCGAGGTTTTCCCGAGGAACTACAGTACGGGATTCTTCAAGAAAGGTGTATACATTTTTAAAGGGTCGGTAACGCGTATGTAACACCCCTGGAGTTGCAGACGTCCATAGGCTGCGGTGACCGCTTACCATCAGGCGGGCCGTACGCTTATTTGACACCGAAGAGGTAAAAAAAAATTTTTTTGGACCCAAATAAGTTTGAATAATTTGGAAATAACAAATACACTTTTTTTTTGTTTGCCTCCGAAAAATGTAGATAAAGAATTGAAGAACCGATAACCGTTTATACCATAAACATATCTAATGTTATGACGGAGGAATACCAACTCAACACTCGATAAAAATCGATGAAAAACGCGTGGAGCCCCTAATATGTGACTGGCTCCTAGTCACTTTTAAATACGACTGAGTGTAAAAGTAAATATATCTATGACGTCAGCTACAAAGGCCGAAAAGGGCTCTTTGTCACATTACCGCGACGATCGCTCGCAAACATTGCGTAATGGCGGCTGTCACCTGTCACCCGCTCGATAACCTGCCTTTTGTAGTCTCCCGTCACGGTGACATTTTACTTTCACAAATTGAAATATTTCACATTCTGTGTAATCTATAGTTTTTTCTTTTTTTTTATACTACGTCGGTGGCAAACATGCGTACGGCCCGCCTGATGGTAAGCGGTCACCGCAGCCTATGGACGCCTGCAACTCCTAGGGGTGTCACATGCGCGTTGCCGACCCTTTAAGAATTTATACACTCCTTTCTTGAAGAACCCCATACTGTAGTCCGACGGGAAAACCTCGGCAGGGAGCTCATTCCACAATCGGAGCGTCCGAGGGAGGAAATTCCTCTGAAACCGTACCGTACGCGACCATTTAGGTTCTAAGGTGCGTAGAGATTAACTCAGATGAGCGTTTCAACTTACAAGGACCCAATAGTGTACTTCATTCTCAAGCCACCTTCTCCATATCAGCCCTAGGACGTCCACTGCTGGACATAGGCCTCCCCCAATTTCATGGGGGGTAAATGCCATAATCGCCACGCTTGGCATGCGGGTTGGCGATCGCAGCATCTCCACCACACTCTAGGAATGCTGCTGCCCATTCCCCGGTGGTCTTGATCGTAGTTTAAGGACATACCCGGGTCCATTCTCAAGCAATAGATATAATTAGGGCGTGTAATAGGAGCAAAAAATTAAACGGTACACCATTAAGCTCTCTAGCAATTATTTCCAAATGGATTCAATTGAAAATAAGTTTGATTTTTTATGTTACGTGTACTTTTGTACTCTACTGAAGTGATAATAATAACCGTTTACTTTACAGTAACATTTGATGAAAAAATATAAAAAAAATCCCAAAAATATGCTTTTTAACCAAAAATGCAACAATTTATTTACACTACATACAATTTGCAATTTATTGCGATATTTTGATGGTTTTAACAATCCGTATAATGATAACATGTTATAAATTTTAACTGTGGAAAGTAGGTACCCAGATCTCAGGGCCGTCCGAAATGAGTTGAGGACGATCGGGGGGTTTTTAGTCGGTGCAATAGAATTTCCGCCCGAAGAAAAAAAAGAGATACCCAATTGCACTCTCATACAAACTTACCCCGCTTATTCAGGCTCATAATTGCTTTATCCAATATCCGTACCTGTAAGAAAACAAATGTCTTGTTATTTATTTAAAACAAGTTAATAATCAAGTAGTAACTTGTAACTTACATTATGAGCGGAAAGTCTCTTTTTATACTTCAACTTAGGCATATTATATGCACCTATGAACTTAAATGACATGTCTGACGGATCTAGATCAAACGAACGGGAAAAAACTAACTTTCACTTGTATACGAGTGACTACTATAATTTATTAATCATTATTCTCTGAAATGAAATGAAATTTATATGCTGAGAATGGGTTACAATTGTTATTTTACAATAGATGGACCAGCAAACTCTGCTTAATCTAGCATACAAATGTTACATAAATAGGATCCCGAACTTAATCAGAGGGAGATTTTTTACATCTCTTGTGTCTAAAAACATAACAATGTCGATTTTCTTATATTTTAATAGTTTTCCTATATTTATGATATACCTATAAGAATGCAATATTGTTGTAATCCCGGTCATAAAGTAACATTCATAACCGAAGGTACCTGCTGCCTGCCTTTTTGCATGATTAAGTAATAAATGTCTAAACTCTCACACCAATAGTAATATTATCAGTACAAAAATATTAATAAACCTAAACTGAATGTAATATTTTAAATACTTACCTACTCGAATTTTCAATAACACGCGACAGTAACGTACAGTTGTAAACCGTTCCGTAATAACCGACAGTCGATGAATGACCACGAAATAGTTTGGTATAACTGGCCTCTCGTTAGGTGCAAATATCAGCCGTTGCACTTGTTGCTTGCGATTAAATACCCGCTTTTTGTAGTCGTTGGCCGTTTTTTGCATACTACCCTCTCTAACCTAGACTTAAGTTAATAACTATGTTTTCTCTGTAATTGATTTTTATAAAACATTTGAGAATAAAGTATCATAAACCATAAACCATAATTTAAATAAATCTTGAAATTTCCACATAACGCGCGTACTTGCTTGCCTACTCCTTGCAAACAAGTGTCTTATGTCAAAAACATTACACATACATTATCAACAACGGACATATTACGTACTTCATAGGAGTAAAAACACGAACTTTCCTCCACATCTGCCTAGCAATCAGTTATCATCTCGGCGTAAGCAATTCAAATCATACAGTGCTGTAATACACATATATTTATATATGTATGTAATGTACACACGAGAGAAGCCATTTATATCAATAAAGAGCCGCCATATTTGTGAGTGCCGCGGAGGTGTAAGCCTTTTTGTTTTGCCTTTTAGTATATGAGTTTATGCTTCGGATAAAGTATGTGACATAACATTTTTTCTTAAATATAGTCTATGACATAGTGCTTAAGATTTCCGAGGTATAAGACATCTTCTTCATCCATTTCTTTTTCTTTTTTTTTCCTGAAGTCTCCTTGTATTTTATAGCCAAGTCATGATTGCTTCAATTTTAATCGATAGAAAATAAAAATCCATAGTCGAGTCGTTACTTTCCTGTTTCTACTCACGCTACTAAAAAAACATTATTAAACAACACAATCAAGTAAAATAAACTACTACTAGTATTTTACCCCACCTCAACTCTCATGAGAGGAAGTATACATTAAACTTCACCAAGACTGACATTTGTACGAGTAAACACAAATATAGGCATATACAATGCTATTGATATTGTATACTGATATTTTAGTCAACTATCACTTTCATTTCACCATACCATAATCGGAATCCACTTTAAGCGAACTAACAATGTACCAAGACACATTAACAACGGAACAACAAAGCAATCTCCGAGTATGCACCATCCATTACCTCCTCCACTAGAGACCGGCTCTGAATAAACAATAACAGGCGCGCAAGCTATGCCGTCAAATTGATTTACGTCGTGCCGCTTAGTTTATTTAGTAATGGAATGGAGTGTTTTGAAAATGATATCTTTGTTATAAAATAAATATTATTAGGGGGGATCGTAAGGAAGTTTACTCCTGGGATGACAACGAAATCTAGGCCGGGTGAAAGTAATTTAAGAGTACCATTTTCAATAGCTGAAATACTAATACTTTATAATATTTTCGCTTGAAATGCTTCTTAGTAGTCTCGAATACATTTTATTCGATTGATTTCTTTGATACTTATTACGACGATCTTAAAACAAGTGAGGAAGAAATAATTTACCAAAGTTTTCATAAATACTTAAGATGATTTGCAAAATATGAAATGATTTTCCAGACTCATTTTCGATTTAAAATTCTACCGATTTTTTACACAATGAAACGCTGAACTTTTCTTATTAGGATCATACACAGTTGAACAAAAAAATTAGTCCCTCCTATAGTCAATATAGCCCAGTAGATATATATCTATATCTACTATGATATAGTTAACGACTGATGTGCATGTAAGTTATGTTTTATGACATAGATCTACAGAAACTAGACGCCGTGTGCAGACAGATTATTAGTCCAGGCAAAAATTAGGCTTTATGTTATCTTTAGTTATGTCCACAGAAAAAACGCGAACGAAAATTTGTGTACAACCCATTTATTTATTTAAACATTATTGCACAAAATGAACCAATGTACAAATGGCGGACTTGATGCCAAATAGCATTCTCTACCAGTCCACCACAGAGCCAAACAGATACATGAAATGTGTGCTGAGTAAATAGAAACGTTGATAGTGTAAAACGAAGGTTAATTAAGATATATAAGTACATAGACCTAATAAATATTGATACCAATACATGTATGTATTGGTATCAATATTTATTAGGTAGGTACATATTGTACGGGCACTTGCCTGCTCGTACATTAACTTGATAATTATCTTGATGTATCTTGGAATACGCAACACTTTTCTTGAAATAACTTGTTTTATTTAACTTAATAGGGTGTGCACTGTGCACACTTACGTATAGCGAACGTGAAGTGAGGTAAATTGACTTATTTGCTAATAACGAAATATTATACAATGCTAATGCCGATGGTGCAAATGATTGTTAAGTATGTCGCGTGCGCCTGTACTTGTACACATAAAAAACTGATACATATATTATACATTATATTGAAAAATGATGGACGCTATACTTTTTTTTCTATCAACAGATGTTTTCGGAGCATTATCTTGCAAGCTAATTTACTTGGGGTTTGCCTTATGGGGTGAGGAAGCTTATTCTAGAGTCGAATACAGGCATGTACAGCAAAATAATTTGACATAAAACATGTACGGTGAAAAGGAACTCAACCATTTCAATTTGTAGCAATACTACGCATTTTAGAGAAAAATCAAAGTTAGTGCATAGAAGCAGAGCAGTCACTTCTCTGCTAGTGCAATAAATGAAATAATAAAGTCACTCTTAGGAGAAAAGGAGCTATTTACTAACGTGAAACAAATAACGACCAAGTCTGAATCGAAGCACTAACGACCACTTCTCCACGCTGCACAAAGACACACCCCATTGTAGTATAGTGTTATGCTCTTTTCAACTAATAGGTTACATTTGTTCCAACGCCAATTTAACTGGGTAGAAACATTGTCTTGTGAATACGAGGTGAATTGCAAAAAAAATGTTCATAGTTAAAGGCTTTAGTTAAGAAATCTTAATTGATTTCTTTGTGTTACGAAAGTTAAACAAGTAGCTCTGTCAGCAGCGAGGTCGCATATTACTTCTTTTTTTTCAAATTTCAAACTTTCCAAAAACCAAGTCGGCAATAAAAATCTATATAATTATCGAACCTGTTTACAAAATTCCACGAGAATCGGTTGAGAAATGCGACCTGTAGAGGAGAACATCTGGACAGAACAGACAGATATACGAAAGAGTTTTTGTCGAAAGCTGAAACGGGGACGCTTCGCTCGCTTGATCAACTATACAGGTAACTTTTATAACACAAAGGAATCAATTAAGTTTTCTTGACTAATGCTCTTCACTATGTACAATTTTTTTGCAATTCACCGTACGTATAATCCAATAGATTCGAAACGGCGATATTATAAAGACAAACTTTCACGTGCACAACGGCATTTTATAAAAGGGCCATTTTTTTGCAAGATCTTTGTAATGTAAAATGGCAGTAGCTTTTGTAATACTAGTGCCCACGCCAAATCTGGAATTAGGTGTAAAAACGGACCTTGGGTTCCTTCAAGATACAACCGGGCAATGTACTAGCATTCATCATCCGAATGTCTTTGAAATGCACCATGATGCCACCAGCATCCTCGGTGCAATGCCTCAAGGGCCTGTTTTAGATTTAAGTTACTTTAAATTTTATTTATATTATTTTGGTTAAGTATTCTTGTATATATTTTCTTTGTACATAAATAAAGTGTATGTTTATGGACCATAAGTTATTGAAATAAAGTCCATTCATTCATTCATTACCATAACGAAATTAATCCCTGTTTAGAAAATCTGGGCTTCCATTAGTAATAAACTATTATATGAACTTTGTCGAATGAGGAAAAATTTATAAACTTCCAAATTTTAATACAGACAGAATATGATGCAATTTTTAAGACTACTAGGTCTACTAGGCATATAGGTAGGTACTATTCTTTTTTAGAGAATATTCAACTTTGACTTCTTTATGAATATACTTTAGTTTTAGACATCTCTTCTTTGTCGTTCCCTCATGACTGAGGATCGTGAGCAATGACGAAGTCCCTCCATACGACGCGGTCAAGGGCCATGTGAGTAGCTTTATGCATGGAACCACAAGCCTTCTTGATGCTGTCAGACCACCTCGTTAGAATCCTACCTCTGGTGCGTTTACCCTTAAATAAATAAATAAATAAATATTGGGGGACAATCTTACACAAATCGATCTAGTCCCAAACTAAGCAAAGCTTGTACTATGGGTACTAGACGACGATATACACATACTTATATAGATAAATACATACTTAAATACATAGAAAACATCCAAGACCCAAGAACAAATATCCGTGAAAAATGCACAAATAAATGCCCTGGCCGGGGTTCGAACCCGGGACCTCTGGCTTCGGAGGCAGAGTCACTACCAACTAGGCTAAACAGGTCGTCCTTGACTTGGCCGAGTACGATTCTTCTTACGAGGAGTTTTAGACATGCCTGAATATAATTTATACAAACATATGAATACTTAAGTTAACACTGCCAGAGCGCACCAGTTTAGAAAGGTTCGCACAAAACAAAATAATGTACATATACAAAATAAGTTTCATTAATCTTTTTTATATAGTCTTTATTTACAAAAATGCAATTCAATTTGAACCTTAAATCGGAGAACTAAGATTGAACTTCGATTGAGACGTATGCATGTGGTCACTAAATCGCCTCTAATAAGGGTTAATTGTGTTAGTAAAATATTGTGTAATGATTAGTGTATAACGATGTAATTTTAATACTTAATAATAATAAATAATGAAAAAATATCTATTTTTATTAGTTAAGTTTACATATAGTCACACACCTACTTTAAAAACTAAATTGTTATAAGATTAATGCAATAAAGCATATGAATTCTAAATTTTCAGAAGTTTTCTGATAAATAGTTTTGGAGAGTCTTTTACATATGATCTGAAGAACTCAGCTGTCTTTAACTTTGTAACCAAACTGCAGCTGCACAAACACCGCACGGCATGTTTAATTTCATATTTTTATTATCAACTTTACGTTCGGGCGTTACCGGCACCGGCAGTTAGCGTCATAAATGTGGCAACACCAACTTACGTTTACCGCCGACGCGACCACAGAGTCTTCTAAAAACGGTGTAAAATACATACAGTTGCACAGATCGGTTCGCGCTGTTGCGTTGGTACCACAGTTACGATTTGGTTCGCATTGGGCGATAAATCGCGGAATTTCGGCGCCGACGCCGTTTCTAGTTAATGGCTTTTGCAGATAGAAAGTGGACCTTTTTTCGTGCGGCACGGAATGATACATGGGCGCCGAAAATGCCTATTTACCGGTTTCCGTTTCGCTGCAGCTGGTAGTTTTTGTTAATGGCCGTGTCGGCGATATTTCATGGGAATTATGGCTGCGTTTTTAATATTGCGTTCCGAAACAATGTATCTATCTAACTGTGAGGATTATTCATGTTAATAAAAGCTACCTTTCATTAGTGCAATGACATCATCCTCGTCATCCTTAACCCAAGATTTGGCGGAGGCACTAGTTTAGGCAAGCGACTGCCATCTAAGCTTTCAACCCAGACGGTAAACTTACTCTTTTTGCATTAGAACTGTTACACCACGATGTTTTCCTTCACTGAAAAGTTCCTAGCTGTTAAATATCAAACGATATTTCGAAGATAACTTTACTGAAAGCGATGTTTTAACAACGTTCATTTCGTCACTAAGACGGCGCTTATCGCTATCCTGTGCTCAAAATTGTAACGTAAAATGCCTGATGATGAATATTTAAAAAAATAAAACGGCAACACACAGTAGCTAATCTCTCTCGTTAAAATGCTTGATTAACCAAAAAGTAAAACTCAATTTAATCGCATGGCACAGCTCCCGCTGCAGCTTATCGCTTCCAGCTCTTCACAACCTCTCTCGATCTGGCTCATCGCTCAACTCGTATTATGACGTTGAGTCTCTTAAAACTGGGGTGTAACTGGAGGTCAACCTTACACTGGTCGGTTTCATGCCAGTCATGGGCGAGTTGAATACCAGCCTAGTGGTGTAAAAAGTAACGGGCGTGCAGGCGGTATCTCGCGACCCGCGCTAGCGCTATAATGCGCTTTTTATGCTCAGATGCATTTGCGTCTATTTAGGTGGCTGGCTGGAAACAATATGGTTTCGGCTATAGGGCTTACCCGTAAGTGAATTTAAAAATGCGCCCCTTTTAAAAAAAATGGAATAATACTACTTGCTTGTCATTTGTGAAAATGATGTAATGGATGAAAAAAATACTTATAAATAAAAAACGAAAATCATGATTACTTTACATTTACAAGTATCATTGTTGAAGTAATAAAGAAGAAATGCGACTCGTGTATCTATTAGCTACTAGTCGACTATCTACTAATACTATTAATATATCTACTAATACTATAAAAAAACAATTCGTCAGTAAGACTAAGACTTCAGAATTTTAATTCTGAATATCTACTTGTACTTCATGTAATTCATAATACTTATATAATCTGCATGACATTCGAGTAAATATATTATAGCGATTTACCTAATCAAATGTCATTAGCTGCAATCAGCTATCGATCGAATATTATGGTATTTATGGGTCATGGAGACGATACAAGACAATTTACTGCTTTAAATATGTTGTTGTCATTGGCTTGTTACTAATGCCATGGTGTGTATCGCATTATATAGTTCAGATAGTTACTTTCAGTGCCGGAAACCCGCTCGGAGGGCGCGCGTCTCGTAGGCGCTTTCCTCTACATACGGGTTTTCGCATGTTGTACGCTACAAGATGGTTGGCAGAGAAAGTGTTTACTCGGCTTTGCGGTCGCAGCTTTTTGTGTGCGTCCGCTTGTAATTGGCTACTAGACTTTTTTATAGCGCCTTAAAGGACCATGGGGCAACGATGTATGGAAGGTGGACCAAAAACCAACAGAGCTAAGAGTTATGTCATTAAATAGGTATTTACGTATACTTCATTTCATTCTATGGGCATCAAGTTCAGTTCCATTGCAGAACGGAGATATTCATATTTTAGTCAGAGTGAAGAGTGTATTCGAGCAAACAGTAGATTTAAAGACCTAAATCTCAGCTTTGATGGTTTAAGGACCATTTTGACGCAATTCATATTTTAGTCAGTAAGTGAATATAAGCTAATAGCAAAGTTAAGACTTATTTAATGGCCTAAATCTCAGTTCTGTTGGTTTTTGGTCCATTTTGACGCATTGTCCATAAGTAGAGAACGATATATGTAGGTGATACAATAAATTGCAAATAGTGGCATTCGGACCAGTTTTGAAAGAGGATAAAAATGTCCATATGAGACCAACACTTAAAGCCCTTAGAGAACCTCATTAAGGTGTTGCGTAACGTGGCTTATAACGACTACATCACCCTCACCAATCGAATTTCACGCGTACGAAGTCACGGGAAGAAGCTAGTTAATATTGATAATAAATTCTGTTAGTTAACAAGTACCACACAATTACGCTTAAGGATTAAGGAATCACAGCCGCATAATCTTTTTGTTACTTCTGGATCTGTAAATTATAAGTGAAACCCTTTATTTTTATTATTTTTCCCTTCTATATCGGGCTGCGAATAGGCTCTCTATTAATCACTTCACATGCCACGAAAGTAGTGGTCATGCTATAAAAATCCTAACTAAACATAGATCAAATATGTACCTCAATTTGACGACCTGATTAGCCTAGTTGGTAGTGACACTGCCTCCGAAGCTAGAGGTCCTGGGTTCGAATCCCGGCTAGGGCATTATTTGTGCGGCACGGATATTTTTTCCTGGGTCTTGGATGTTTTCTATATTTATCTATATAAGTATGTATATCGTCGTCTAGTACCCAGAGTACAAGCTTTGATTAGTTTGGTACTAGGTCGATTTGTGTAAGATTTTTCCCCCAATATTTATTTATTTATTGTCATCATTCATCATCAGACGTAGGCCTCCTCCTCTCATATACGTAGTCCCCCCACCGGTCCAATATTGCAGGTTGAGATCTGTCTATACATCTTTAAATTTCTTCACAGTTGTATGCAAGCGAAATAAAAGGAAACAAAATATATACAGAAAAATATGCATCAAAGAAATCCCTTCAAACAAAAATCCAAGGAATACCTGTCACCTCTAGATCTCTGAATTATAAAGTGGAACGCTGAGACAGACACTGGCTTTAATAGTCCTCCCCCCTCCTACCCTCCTGCAGGTGGTCTGATAATGACGTAATGAGAACGACTCATTTAATAACCTGAATTTAGTATTGAAGCTGAATAGCGCGCTAAGCCCTTTTAAGCGCTCGTTTTTTGCAGTGGACGTTTAAGTAAACGAGTTCTCAGGTTTTGATAATGCTATGTCATGTGCTCCGGGGTTGGCATCAACTAAAAATGGGATTTTTTGTTGGTAAATAGCTCATTCCCTGTAGTCGAAAGTAAAGTACTCGACTTAGAAATAAATAAAGCTCGAGAATATAGAGGTCTTGTTCATTTTTAAGTCAAGCCTTGAAATATGATCAGACCGAGAATTTGCTTCTTAGCATTGTCAGATGTAAGCCTTACGTAAACAAAGTACTCGTGGAATGCTCTTCAACAGCCTTTGTACCAAATAACATTTCATATTTTACATAGCCTTTCGGTGAACGAGAACTAAGTGAGGAACCGGTATCTCAAGATCCCAACAGATCTAAGTTTCCCTCTGGGTTGGAACTTAGAAGTTGGAAGGTCGGATGGCAGAGTCGCTCTAGTAACAACTAGAGCCTACTACGGTCAACCTATTGTCAATCATATGGTCAAGCCTTGATATATGATCAGACCAAAATGGAAGTTGTCATTGTCAGTTGAAAAAGTATTGTGTATGTATGTCGCTTGACATTTCCGTGGAATGCCCTCAAGACCCCGCGTGTCCGTGTAACGTGTCGCCCCCCGGTCGCAAAACAAACATATTTTCCCTGTAAAGTTTCGTGCACCCGTCTCATGATTAAACCATGTCTCTCTGAACTCACAATACGGCTTCAATGCTTCATACAAAATGCAGGGTGCAGCCGAGTGCACAACTGCAAACACAAAATGTCCTAAGCGCCGTCAAAGTTCTTACGCTTTGCGACCTTTTACAATGGGCTGAGCCGTGAATAGATTTAAAAACAGCGACGAGACAGCACTGACGTTTTGGATGCAATGTTTGACATGTGTTTCTCTTTATAGGGATAAGAGTACACGCTCTTAGTGAAACAAGTTGGTAGATTTTCACGAGTTTTACGGATATGAGAGCTGTATGGTTATACAATACCGTACTTAGCAAAACTGGCAACTGTACCGTTTTCTCGAATAACTCACGATTCGAAACATAAGTGCCGTACGATTATTATAGAATACCGTGAACGGACCATTTTCATTCCAAATTCAAGCAGACGTGAGCTAATTTGGGGCACGAATTTGACTGATGATGTTCGGGAGAGACGAAATATATAGATTCTTTATTTTTATAGATATTATTAATTACATGTAACTGGACACCGACACTGGTCACACTGGTTTCAGTTGGAAGAGGTAACAGGCAGACAGAGTAACTTGAGCATTTATTAATGTTAGTATGGATAGTCGTCCTTCATACCAAAAACTTCAATTCTATTCTTGAAAGGGGAAGTCTTTAAGGATACACGTAAATGGAGTATATGATGAAACTTTGAAACAGGGAATGAAAAATGCATCAGACATTACAATATACTTAATCAAACATTGCTTACTCGCTATATTTTTACTTATTTCAAGAGACTTCTTGGCTGAAATACAGCGAAATGTTTTCCTCCGTGGCTTCAACGAACACTTCCAATTATCGAAGCAACGTTCCCAACACATTTTCAACTTTACGACCCCGTTTTAAGGTTTCAAGTTGAACGTATCACTCTTTTGCAGCGTAACATCTACTGAAGAACACATTGCCGTTTCATTTTCAACTTTATTTCCAAGCTTCAAGGTTGTGAATAGAGTGTAGGTGTCAGCAGTGGCATGGAGGTATGTATACGTGGCAATGTTTTCGCGAGTGAGGATCGCTCTCCAAGGGAACATTCGTCGCTCGGTCGTTACAGAGCGACCGGCAATTTATTAAAGAGATATAGAGGAGTTGTTTTAACTACTGCCGACGCTGGATTACACAGGATTACAGCGTTATAATGATTTATGAATATTTACAAAGCGATAGAAGATCCAAGATGGCGGGGAGATGGACGTAGATTTGGCTTTCTTATAGAGGATTGGAGATTTTAGAGATTTTATTGAATACAATCCTCACAATCACTACTGAAAAAGTACATCTGAACATCTGTCAAATTGACAGAACTTTCCCACGTGGCAGCGGACCCATATCGCAGTAGGTCAATTTTTAAGTATGCGTTACGTATACGTAAAATTTATAATGAAGTATTATAGTATACTTAATATTTCTGTAATCAGTTACGTTCGTAAGGTACTCGTTGTGTGACTGGCTGGTTGACGGCAGCGCTCGCGGTGGATTACGATGCAATTAATCAACACTGCCTTAGCGACGACCGGCAGGGTTGCCAGTACACAAACGTCGAATTATTTTATTAAATAAAACATTACGTTTTTGTATATTTTAGAACAATATTCCTTTGCTATTCCGCTAATGAACATGTAGGTTTATTAAATGATAATACAATGTGTTCACTTGCGTATTGGCTAAGTAGACGTGGCGCAAGCAACATCTCCTGATAGTGTTTTGTCATCATTGAAGGTGGTCTGTTGTATTTATCTGCATGTTTTCGTGTGTGGACAGAGGGTGATAACATTAATTGCATGCAAAAATACGCAAGTATATACATTACCTTATAACTAATAGACCTACACGTTCATTAGCGAAATAGCAAAGGAATAATTTAGATTCAGTGTTAAAATTAAATAGTTTTTGTGAAACCCGACATTTCGGCACTGTTGCAAGCACCCGTTTTTATCAGTTATTTTAATGTTAATGAACCCACCAGCTCACCTCACCTTGAAAAAGGGATAATGGTTATATATTATCACGAAATACCGCAATAATGCCTGTTCAATCTATCATTGACGATTCGAAAGTGCTTGTTGCTAGGCCTATTTGAATAAAGAATATTTTGAATTTGACTTCGACATTTATTTCAGGCATCTGAGGCCCATATTACAAATACCTACGACGGAGGCAAACAAGCATACGGTTTCAACTTATAAAAATATGCAAATTGTATTGGTTATTCGTGTAGACCAAGTGTAAATTTGAAGATGTGCCAATTGTATTGGATTTTACCATGTAAGCAGAAGTGTAAAGTTGTAGATGATGAAAATATTGCTTGAAAATTGAAACCTTAATTATCTTCCTTTGTCCGCTTTGTCCCCTAGTCCCAATCGGCATAAATACTACAATACAATACAAATACTCTTTATTGCACACTAGTTTTACAAAAAGCGACTGATTTTTCAACCGGGAAAGCTAGACCTTGGTTAAACCGGCTATTTACAAGTAAGGTTCGAATTTCTAAAACCTTACTTGTAAATAATCTAACGCCATTTTTGGAGCGCCAGCGCTACCTAAACGACTTCTCGCCAATTTTCATTCTCGTTGGCAATAAAATGAGATTTTAATTCCGATCTGGCAACCCTGGCGCAAACCTCCATTTCATTAGTCGACAAAGAGTTTAGTGGGGAGGAGGATCTCCTTACACGAAATGTTTAATGGACGCTTATAAAAACGGTAAAACGCGAGCTGATAACAAGTTTATGGCCGGAATAAAGAAATTCACTAGAATAATACCTGAGGAAGCAAATATAACTTATTTGTTCTTGGGTCTTGGATGTTTTCTATGTATTTAAGTATGTATATATCTATATAAGTATGTATATCGTCGTCTAGTACCCATAGTACAAGCTTTGCTTAGTTTGGGACTAGGTCGATTTGTGTCAGATTGTCCCCAATATTTATATTTATATTTTATATTTATTTAACTTTGCATGTATTTTTAATTCCCGACGCAACGCAAAAGAGGGGTGTTATAAGTTCAACATGTGTATCTGAGTATCAGCGTTTCTGTGTATTTGTGTGTCTGTCTGGGGCACCGTAGCTCTTCAACGAATCAACCTATTTGAATGCGGTTTTTTAATTGAAAGCAAGTTTTCTAGCGGTGGTTCGTTACTTCGTTTAATAAAAATCGGTTCAGCCATTTTTGATAAATAGAACAAAGAAATTAAAATGTCGGGGGTTTTTTAATTTACTAAGTTAGGTATCCGTATGTACTCCTATGCGATTATCCTGAAAGTACCGTCTTTCAAATGAAAAAATAAATCGGTTTAATGATAAAGAATTATCCTTAAAAAATCAACGTACATACTACGTTACAGTCGCGCAATTTAGTAACAATATGCGCTGATAGATGGCGCTGTACTCATGGTGTTGAATTTATAATCGCGCTATTAAAGTTTTTTCGGGACAGGTTCCCGATCGGTCGTGGTTTCGTGGTCTTCCAGTCTTGCTAAAATTTGATCTTCGGCTGGGTTGCACCAACTTACGATCACATACTGATCAACGTTAAATATGGCGCCGGCAGCTGTCATCCCATAGAAACTTGTCAATCTTTCCATACATTAAATTTTAAAGCAACACAGCTTACGCTTACCGACTGTTTTGTGCAACCAAACCTTAGTCTAGTATTCGTTCGTTGTTAAAATTTGAGTTCTGTTGTGTGGTGGTAAAGGGAACCTCAAGTGTGTTCATGGTGGCATGCCATGCCCCTCGCACTTGACCAGTTTTTAATTAAGGTTAGCGACGACATAATCGAACTATACTGCAAGAACCTCATGTTGACAGATGGCAGCACTAGAGCTACTAAGTAGCACCCTGCCTAGACGAAGCTAACGGTGCTATTAGGTTCGAATCCCTTTACGTGCAAATATTCGTGTGATGATCATAAATTTATTTCTGAGTCTTGGATGTTTTCTTATTATATAAAACTAGCTTTTGCCCGCGACTCCGTCCGCGTGCAACTCGTTCTCGTTACATTACAGAAATAATTGCTAGTAAATTGTTGTAGACGCAGGCTTAAATATCGCTCTCCCATACAAACCTCTATCCCCCTTTTCACCCCTTAAGGAATATTTTCCGAAATAAAAACTATCGTATGTCCTTTCTCGGGACAGACTCGGTCGGTCCGATCGGTTTAGCGGTTTAAGCGTGAAGAGGTAACAGACATACAAACAGAGTTACTTTCGCATTTATAATACAGTATGGATTTGGGGGGTAAGTCGACCTTTAGCAATTCACAAATTCATTATCTACTTTAATATGTAATAGTGATTTTGTGAATAGCAAAAGATTTATTTGCATCCATATTGTTCAGGTTTCACTTAGCAGTTCGGACAAAGGCTTAGGCTGTTTGTCTTAATTCAGTTGCCTTAAAACCGAAGAAACATTGAAGTAACCGATTCTAGCCTTTATTGCATCGACTCAAAGTATATTATTGGTCAAGAGGTAAGCGAAGAAGCACGACTGACCAATTGTAAACGTTATTGTAAAGGATTAAGGTCTGTTAAAGGTCAACTTTGAACAACAGGGTCGGGTCATTTTACCCGCTTTGATCGCTTGGACCCGATTTAGCTGACCTTTCCTTTGTTTAATTATATCGTGCTCATCAATGCAGTAAATACGCTATTTCGAACACATACCACATTATTACAGAATACGGGATTCACTGAATACGAAAATTAAACCCAATTATTTGGTTCAATGTAATGTGACATACACAACTGGAGTATTCACAAACCGACTTTTATTAGGGTTCCGTACCCCGAAAGGAAAAAACGGAACCCTTATAAGGATCACTTTGTTGTCCGTCCGTCTGTCTGTCTGTCGAGAGCCTTTTTCTTAGGAAAGCGTGGAGGTATCAAGCTGGAATTTATAGCAAATACTCGAGTGTCTGTGTGTCCCTTGGAGCTGTGAAAAAATCAAACTTCTAAGCCAACCCAATCAAAAGATACAGCCGTTTATGACGCAAATTTCCGCAAATTTTCGACACTCGCAAGGGAATCAAAACCTTCAGCGTACTTCCCGTGAACTCACAATCTTGAAAATTTGGTACGAAGCAACGTCTTATAGCACAGATAAAGATATGAACTAAAATATAAAAATGCTTTGGTAAAAATATTGTTAATTTGTAAATATGGACAGTAAAGCAAGGTTTATAACAATAACAGATTAACCGAATAATTCTGCCAAATACCGAATAATCAAAAATATGGCGAATGTACCGGAAACCAAAGACGAGAGAGTTCTCCACCTCTACAATATTAATCTAACGTGCGAAATGTAAATAATGTTATTAAATAAATAACAGGTTTTTTAAAACAATCGGAGAACATTAATTCAACTGAACTAAAAATTATTAATTGAATATTATTTAAAAAAACATTAAGTTAGTATCACTCTTAACGAGAAGAACACATATACTTTACATGAACGAGGAAAGAACAAAATTGACTCAAACTCGGAAACTACACCCCGCTTTGAACTCGTGTACTCAAACTATCAAAACTTGAGTTCACGCTAGTATAACTCCATTGCTAGTAACTTTAAGGGTTATTTACGCATGAGCGACTCGTCGCTTCCCAAAAACAAAAGAGCTTATGTTAGCCACGTACTAATTTGAGTATAGACTTAATATGGAAGAGTTAAATTTGAAATTGCAAATGTTTGTCATTGCAGGCACTTTAGTTTGTGATGACTGATGACATGTGGGCTAATTATGAAGGAATGCTGAAATTAAAGAACCTACTTAATACTCGTATGACGGTGGCCAGACAAAATTAAGGCTTGTAAAAACACTTTTCACGAGGGACCCCTACTACAAACGAAAAATTGAACCTAATATAGGATCACTTTGTTGTCAAACTGCCTGTTCGCGTCTAACAAGACCCTTATTCTAGTACTTTTTTTATACCACGTCGGTGGCAAACAAGCGTACGGCCCGCCTGATGGTAAGCGGTCACCACAGCCTATAGACGCCTGCAACTCTAGGGGTGTCACATGTGCGTTGCCGACCCTTTAAAAATATATACACTCTTTTCTTGAAGAATCCCATACTGTAGTTCCTCGGGAAAACCTCGGCAGGGAGCTCATTCCACAACCGGAGCGTCCGAGAGAGGAAGTTCCTCTGAAACCGTACCGTACGCGACCATTTAGGTTCTAAGGTGTGAGGATGAATGCCCTGCCGACGGCGAGCAGTGCGATGATAGATATTCTAGTACTGGAGGTATAAAGTTAGGAGGTCTGGCGAGGTGTAGGTATGTAGGTAATTTCATGGTCTGCAATCGCTCTTCAACCGTACATAGAGCTAAAGATGTTGGTGGTCGCCGACATGATATAAAAGGGAAGGAAATTACATTATTGATGCAAACAATGAAAAACTTACGTAAAATGAGAGTTCAGTACAACTTACGTATTACTTTAAGAGTCCCCAGTATACTCGGCTGAACTCGATTCATATAATCCTCACTTTTTATACATTTTGCGTGTGTGGCTATTTGGGTATTGCACGTTTCGCGTAATGTGCATTTTGCGAGTATTGTGCATTTTCCGATATGTACATTTTGCGAATGTACTTTTTGTTTCGTGTACGTTCCGCGTGTTTCACAATATGCGTGGGGTACATTGTGCGAAATGTATATTTTGCTATTAGTTACATTTTGCGTGTAGTGTAGTACATTTTGTGCATTTTGCTCCGAAGGGGGAGAACCGAGCTTACTGCGGACTCTTAATCACGTACAATAAAAAAATCTGTAAAGGTATACATTACGCACGCTCAACAACGTCTCAATCTTAACGCTAGGTAGATCTGACTGTCAATGTAGTATGGAAAATGTCATTTAGAACGCTTCAAAAAGTTTCAAAATCAGTCATCTGTTTTAAAATTGACTCGTCTTGTAGCCCTGGAATCATTAGTATGATTACTAATTCATCCCCCAGCGACTTAGCCCAACGCTGTTAACGTGAAGCTAAAGATCCCAACTCGAAACTCCATTGTTGACGTGCACCGCAAATTGACACGCGAACCCCACACAACCGGGACGTTGGTAATGTTGGTATTCACAACGGTTACAACATTATACCTACTTCAGACTAACCAGTCTACTGTAGGGTGATTACGTAACGTTCTCTAACGTAAGTATAGTTGATCAATGTTTTATTTTTTACCGAGCGAGCGAAGTTTCGTATGTAATGTTTGTCCAGCGGATCTTCGGCTTTTCTCTTCAGGTCACATTTCTCAACAGATTCTCGTGAAATTTTGTGAGAAGGCTCGATAATTACAGTAAATTTTTATGTCGAGTTTTTGGTTTTTTTTTTCAAAATCCGTGGGGGTTGAAAACGTAAAAAATATCAGTCTCGTCTCGTGATCTTCAGCTCTCAGGGTCACTAGTACCAAATATGGCAAAATTGGAGCATTATTTTGCCCCTAAGTACACTTTATTTTCGTATTATTTGTTTTTTGTGAGAATTATAAAATGTTTTACGGAAAGTTGACGCTATCCTTGCTCCTTAATACGAAACTGAAGGATCATGTTACAAGGAGCAAGTAAAGCGAGGCGGAAGAAATGAATCTCGATGCACACGAGTGTTCCCTCGCTCCCATTACATAATGCATGCATGCAACTCTGGATTAAAAACACCCGAAAACGGGAAATGCATGTAACATTATTCACATTAATGTATTTATTAGGGTTGGTCACGCGATTTTTGATTATAATTTCGGTGTCGTGTTGCCTTTAATTTGATTGCTTTGAATTATGTTCTTGGGTGTCGGCCGTAGTTCGGCTACGTGTAATCTGGCGTGGTGAGATTTTATCGTAGGCTTTGCAACTAGTGAATAAGTGTTGCATTACAGAGGCTTTTTTACCGACTTCAATAGAAGGAAGGAGGTTCTCAGTTCGTCTGCATGTTTGCTTGTATTTTTTTTATGTATGTATGTTCCCCGATAACTTTTGACCACGTTGGTCGATTTTGATATTTTTTTTTGTTTCAAAGCAGATATGTCATTGGTCCCATATAAATTTGGTGAAGATCTGATGATGGGGTCTAGTAGGAATCGAGTGAACTCCTCGAATTTAATAAAAACGCATAAGCCGATTTCGGTATTTTTTGTTTGTAACCAAGCATTGGGTCACGGAAACCACAAATTGTGGCATAGCAAGTACAAATGTGGAGTCGGTTTTTTTTGGTGAAAATTATTAGCGGTATGCTGTCGAGTTAAGTGTCATTTTCGTTGATTTCCTTGAAGGCCTGATCGGTATTACATCTGCGATTCTTGACTTTGTTGATGTCTCTATCATTTTGAAAGATAAATATATACATGAACTTCTTCTTCTTCAAGTGCCATCTCCTACCGGAGGTCGGCTATTATATGGACTATACGGACTTTTGACACGGCCGCGCGGAATAAAGACCTTGTGCTTAAGTTGAACCAAGTGCGAAGATTCTTCAGCCACGAATGGCGCCTTCTTCCGGGTGGTCTCTTTCCTTGGATCTTCCCTTGTATAATGAGTTGCAGGAGTTCGTATTTCTCATTACGCATAATATGGCCTAAATATTGCAGTTTGCGTTTTTTGATAGTTTTGAGAACCTCGACACCACTACCAACCAACTGCAGCACTCTTTCATTCGATACTCTATCCGTCCATGATATTTTCAAAATTCTTCTGTATACCCACATTTCAAAAGCTTCTAAGCGCTTGCTCATAGTCTGGGTTAACGTCCATAGCACCATGCTAAACGCACCCTAGTAGAGATCTGCAGCGAACGGTTGCAGAGGAGATGTCTAATCTTCATAAAAGCATTACGCGCCTGTTCTATCCGTCATTACATATCGTATCGTATATACATGAACGTTCGAGTATAATTATACATATGTTCCCTTCATTTAAATCACCTGAGTTTCCGAGCTTTGCTCGATATCTTCCGTGTTTTCCTGTGAGAATACAAGTTTGATGAAGACCTAGCTAGATTGATTTTTCAGGCCCGCAAACCTCTATTATAAATTTATAAATTTCATATCCATCGCATCGTTTTGAGAATCCATTTACAAATATAATGTATATACATACATGTATAATAAAAATAAAAATTTATCGCCGCTGCTATCATTTCAGTTTCAACTTTAAGTTACTCGATTTTATGACTTGTGTATCCTTGTGGACCGTGGACCCGGGTATGTCCTAAAACTACGACCAAGACCACCGGGGGATGGGCAGCAGCATCCCTGGAGTACGGTGGAGATACTGCGATCGCCAAGCCGCATGCCAAGCGTGGCGATTATGGCAAATACCCCCCGTGAATTTGTAGGAGGCCTATGTCCAGCAGTGGACGTCCTTTGGCTGATATGGTGGTGGTAGATAACCTTGTAAATACCTGGTTGATTTTTGCGATTTTAAATATGGAACCTTAGTTAAGTCGTTTAAAGATTGAAATTCAATTTTAATTTATTTGATAGCTTGAAAAAGTACGCGCCACGCGGGGACTTATAACTTTTATGAGGTTAATCTTTCCCCGTGTGGTGAATTTAATAACCAATTGAGTACAATGTTATTTACAAAACATCGTAAAACCACGTAATGGTTTGTCTCTATGTTCGAGCCAAAGCAAGGGTTAGAATAGCACCACATAGAAACCGGGTTTAAGTGTGTTGTGGGCAATACGCCTATCACTATCTATATAACCTGTCACTGTGGCTAAAAGTGGCACTGAAATCCAATTTAATGTGTTCTGCCTACCCCTTTTGGGATTCCAAGCGTGAAATTATGTTTGTGTTATGACACTTATAACTTGTATCTATAAATACATGAGGCCTACATGCCTCCCTTCCTCGAAGAGTAGGTAGAGATTTCCAATTACTAAGATCCTGATTCACGGCTTTCGCTTCACTCACTCTAATAACATTTGTCATGCATGACCGTTGGTTAGTGACTTGTTTTATAGGTTAACGTACGTATTGGACTTGTCGTATTATTGTAATGGAACTGATTTGCTTCGATTGAATTTTTTGATTGGCTTGATTCCTTGTGATAAGTCTATCTAGGAAATTCACTGTTCTCATTTCCCTGGCGTTTGTCTTTATGTGGCTCCTGGATATTTCTGATTTTATATTCTTGTCCATCTCAGTATATTCGGTTGAAGATAATGGTTGTTTGTACTGAAGATTACTTTTAACAAAACCTGCATTAGACGCTCTTATTACTTCTATAACGGTGAGAGATCTTGTGAACTGCTCAATTAAAACTTTTTGTAGCCACCGGCGGAATAAATTCTGATAACGTTGCTAGAAGAATTTGGACAAAGTACTTTCTTTCCGCTTTCCGTTATCTCTCAAGAGATCATTTTTAGACCTTATATTAATGTGATAAGGCTTACAATTGGTAGTGGTAGCAGTGGTGATGAAGGTAAAGGTTAAAGTAGACTGGCGAGTTTTCACTCAATACATTGCATGAAAATTGTCAAACATCTATAAATCAATAAAAACAATATGACAGTAAACGTTGTAAGTACCAATTTATTTGTTAAATATATGCGGTCTCATCAGACTTTGTGACATCTTTATACTATTACGAACTGTATCATATATTCACCATCATTTTAGTATGACCTGAAAAAATACGCAAAATTTGACTAATCACTAATAACATCGACACTTACAATTGCCGCTATTGTTAATTGGAGAGAATGCCTTCAGGCTAAGTTCACCTTTTAGTTAGCGTTAGTACTTATTTTACTAAAACATGTCAAAACAAGCGCGTGGACATATCAAAATCAAATTGGTATGTCTGATATGTATTTTCTAAATAATATGTTTCAACTCACAATTACACTAAAATAAAACAGTTATAAAACAAAGTATTATTAAAGAAATTTACCCGTTGAAATATTCGTGTTGGAGGCCGATTAAAATCTATTAGCGTCGGAATAGCTAATTCTAATTCACGTGGCAGTCTAATTCCCGTGGCGAAGATTGCACGGTGTGTGGGAACCGGCAGGTGTATTATCACAGGGCTTGAAAGGGTGTGAGCTGCAAAACCAGTTAGGTTTACGTGGAGCCTGTATTAAAATGACAGACACGCACGCAATTTGGGCATTGCTGAAACAGTCGTTAGATTATGTTTAGTTCATATGTATTTGACCGCAGTCTTACTTAATGGTATACGAGACAGATCATTAGATTGGCGAAGTATAATCAATTTTAAAATTAATAAATTAGTAGTAGTAGACGATGGACGACAGAAGATTGACAAAACGAGTGTAAGAAGGAGTGGATGGGACAGTTGAAAGGGGACGACTAAACAAGTGTAAGAAGGAGGAGTGGATGGAACAATTGGAAGGGGGTGAGCTCGCTTCATCGTCGGCCATATATTTGCCCCCTGGCTAGATGCTGGCCAAGAGCCCAGGTCAGCCAAATCGTGGACAAACATACATACCTACATACGTACATACATACGGGGTCAATGAGAAAACCTCTTTTATGTAGACTGTTAAAAATTACGCTTAGTACGCGAGCAAAGCCGTGGGCAAACGCTAGTTTTTAATTATGAAAAAAATACTATTTCAATGTATTTAGTCACATCATTACGAAAGAGTGTGTTTGTTTGTTTGACGGCTGTCTCAGCACGCACGCATGCGTTGGGAGTATTCGTGGTGCTTAATAAATACTTTCACAAATACATTGCAACGTTTTGGAGGGACGGGCCATATATCGTAGTTTATCTCTATAACCTTAACGCTACGTCATGTACATGTATCATCACCACCCAACATAAGTACAGCCGACGTCAAAGAAATGTTATTAGAAAGGCATAAGATGCAAAAGTGTAAACATGGCTGCATGAAGCCAACATTGTCTATGATATCGGTTACTTACGAGAAATAAATATCGTTCAAAACTGAATCATCGATCTAGAGCAGTATCTTAATGAAAGTGTAGTGGACAACGTCAGTGCTTTAATTTTTCGTGATACGCTACACAGGCCGGGAAGCACGAATTTTCCGGCCTAATGATCGGGAAATGCCCGCTTATCGGCCGCGACATGCAGCGAAAGGAAATTGTAATAAATCACACGATTTAACAATGCTATGCACTGGAAATAATGAAGGAAATGGGCGGCGTAAAAAAAACTAGAATTAAATATCTGGTGATAAATGAAAATACTCAATGAAACACATTTATCACTAAATACGTATGTCGTGCAAAGAAACGGATGATCATCGTCGAATTATGATTCTTTAAACCCGGTGATACGACTCGGGATTCAAACCCACGCCCTCCAGGTTGAAAGAAGTGCTTTACCGCTCGGCTACTACAGTGGCTTCACAAAAATGTATGCACACAAAATAGCAATTTAGGCAAATGCGTTGTAATATTCCCATTCATTTGTTATGGCGCTGTACGCAAAAGTCAACACCTTCTACTGACACTGTTATTTTGATTGCGCATTTTTGTAGCACTCAGTAACTTCCCACTTTCCACTCGTTAAAATATAACTAACGGCAACGACGTATCAAGAGCTACTAAAGCTGCAGCGGAATAAAATAAAACAGAAATACCGAGAAATAAAATAGAAATACGAAGGAAACTATAACAAATTGGAATTCATTAGCCTCCGAGTACTGCAGTACATACCTCTTTGCTCTCTACACAATATTCCACCTTATCCCGTTGTGTTAAGGATGAAAAACGTGTATATAGTTTTGTAGAAGTATATTTATATTGCAATTCAAGTACACCTACGTTTTAGAGTGCGTTACGGTATAGACTATAATGGTAAATTGAAAGAGGGATTTGCGGGGAAGTTTAATATGTCTTGGATTGAACATTTTGTTGAAGCACTTTTAGGTCAGGATCAAGATAGAAATTTCGATTTTTCTTCTTTTCTACGTGATGTAGACAAAGTAAGACGGAAGAAGAGTAATAAGGACGTACCTATTGTTGTAAAAAATCCTCCCAATTCACTCTGATAAATAAATGCACGCTGAAAACTGATTGCCTCGAGTGCACCATGCATTAGCGATATTAAATTAAATTAAATAATCTGATCGGCGGAAAGAGAACGTAAGAACGTATTCTCTAGATAAATTAAGTGCAAAATAGAACACAGATCTTCAAGTGTGCTGAGTACATTGATAAAGGTCTGTAGATGGAAAACGCAAGTCGCGTTTAAGTGACCCGAGTGGACAAATCGCGCCATAAACCTTACGGAACCAGTAAAATGCAACGACTTTTACTTTTAATTTTCGTACACAGGAGGCCACTGAAATGATGATGTCATCATCATCCTCCTATCGTTATTCCCAGTACAGTTGCATCCTGAAGGATGCCTGGGGTCCGCTACCTAATCCCAAGACTTGCCGTAGGCACTAGTTTTTACGGAAGCGACTGCCATCTGACCTTCTAACCCGAGGGGGAAACTAGACCATATTGGGATTAGGCTTGTCAAGTGAGTGGGCAACTTGACTATTAGAGGTTCTCAAGCCGCCCGGAGGCTTCTAACTTGGCTTAACGACTGCTATCATAGACAGCAACCGGGATCAACGGCTTAACGTGCCTTCCAAAGCACGCGAGCGCTCAGTTAGTAACCACTCAAAGCGGTCACCCATCAAAGGACAGACCTCGCCCGACATTGCTTAACCTCGCATACCGCACGCGGTACGCGGGCGCCGCTGGGCCACGCACGCTCCTGGGCCACTGAAATGTACATAAAGAAACAAATTCTTGCTCTGAAGGCTGAACCTAAAACTGCAGTTTGTGCGTGTTATTTCCCTGTAGCTCGAATTCAAGTGCGACAGAGAAGGAGATACACGAAATAATTTCATTTTTGGTTCGCGGTAGCCTCTCGCTCAAACCAACGCAAGGATTTTAAACAGCCCACCTACTGCTAGCGAAAACTTATAAACCAAATAAATAGTAAATAAAAAAAGGCCACTGAAATGATAACTGTACAAAAGCTGTATTGACGGCCTGTTTAGCCTAGTTGGTAGTGACTCTGCCTCCGAAGCTAGAGGTCCCGGGTTCGAATCCCGGCCAGTTTATTTGTGCATTTATCACGGATATTTGTTCTTGGGTCTTGGATGTTTTCTATGTATTTAAGTATGTATTTATCTATATAAGTCTGTATATCGTCGTCTAGTACCCATAGTATAAGCTTTGCTTCGTTTGGGACTAGGTCGATTTGTGTAAGATTGTCCCCCAATATTTATTTATTATTTATTTATTCACAACCTTGACCAAATCTCCTGAAATAGGAACATATGGCAGATTTTATGACAATTCGATGACACCACCTCACGATGAAAGTTATCATAATTTCTCTCAACGTGGTTTGCATGGCAAATTAACAGATCGCTCCTGATGTTATCGCTGTGTCTGTCATCTTACGTTACATTTTAATTGTCAGTTCTCATTCTCCTAACAGATCGCCAATAGGATATTTTTTATTTATTGTAATTGAAAATTGTCTGAATGTCACTAGTGTCTCAAGCTTTAAAATTGCCTTTTCATAAATACTGACGGATTAAAAGTGGCATGCATGTTTGAGCGAGTAAAACGAAGCATCGGCCAAAACGCTTTCGTATATCCGGCCGGTGGATTTCCGGATTTGCCGCTTCTTTCCTCTACATGTCGCAATCTTGTGAGCAGGTTTGATAATTATACAGAATTTTTTGTCGAGTCAGTTTTTGGAAATATGAAAAAAAAAACGCGAGGTTTACACATTACAGAGCCACTAGTAAGTATAGGCACCATAATACTCACCATCGATATTTGCAAAATTAATTTAAAACTGAAATTGACATTAAATACCTACTTTTTGTTTACGGAGGTATTATTTGCTATTTTATTTGCCCGCTTTAATTACAAAATAGTAAATAAGAGCTTAAAAGAAAGATTTTTGAATGACATATTTGAATGCTCTGTAGTGTATTTGTCTAATTACCCCAGGTCAAGGGTCCACCAATGGCGAGGCCACTAAAAACGTTTTATTACGAATTTTACGAGTCGAACCGAAGAATGTCGACCTCCGTTGCACTTAGGTTATTAAAACAAAGACACAATCCCATAAGGGCATAAACGCCAACATTTTCTTACGACTATAATACTTTTCGTCATTGAGGGTCAGATTGGAATACTTACAAAACGCCGTAAGTGATTGTTTTTTTTCTATAGAAGTACCACTTTTTATTAAAGAAGGTTAGGATATGATTTGAATAGAAGCTAGTGTTCTTGCACTTGGGGGCGTCAATGAGGGATGTAGAGAGGAAACCAAAAGGAATTTCATTCTGAAGGCAATATGAATACACTTGTTATTCCTGTTATGGTATCATAATGTTTTTATAACACACTGGTTTACGAAATGAAAAGATTGCGCATCTACTTTTCGATATACATAGTTATCGAAAGTTTACGTGGACATACGAGTACACGTATATCTCGGACATGTCACCAGGTAGGCGATATCACGAACTATCGACATGCGTCGTTTTAAATATATCTATAAATATACAGTTGCATTAATAATCGACCACCTTTAATTTTAAAATAGAAAAAGCGCCCTTTAATTCGAATTTTAAAATTCGAACACGTTTATTTCTCTTATTCAAACTAGCGACCGTGGCCGCTGATGGCTTGTAATTTAGTTTTTAAACGCGTTGCTGTAACAAGGCTGTAAGGGTAGAAATTAGCAAATTACAAAGCAGCTGGTAGTTGCGTGATTTGAAATGTATTAGCTTTATTTTTGATTTTTGATAGATGCCTATAGAAATTATGTTGCTGATGGCGTCTGAAATTTTTTAATACGGTTTTTTCTTATTTTCGAGTAATACTCGTATAATTTAATACAGTTATTATTATTACTGGATGTTACCTACTTCACCACCACCACCACCATCATATCAGCCAAAGAACGTCCACTGCTGGACATAGGCCTCCCCCATATTCACGGGGGGTACATGCCATAATCGCCACGCTTGGCATGCGGGTTGGCGATCGCAGTATCTCCACCGCACTCCTACCTACCTACTTCAGTAATCATATAATTCCGCAAAACTTACTTTAAAATTGTTGCCCCTAGTTATTATCACTGCGGCTATCGCTGTATTTAATCTTTTCGGTGATTCAATGTCGGTGATTAAGAAAAACAAAAGTCAATCTCCGTAACTATTTATGGTATAACCAGACTGTTAACATACAAGATTACTGTAGCCGATTCGGTATTCTGATGTTAAAATATCAAAAAAATGGTCGAAAATAAAAACATATCACCGAAATTATAAAGAAAATCAGGCTTGTTAAACTAACCCATATCCATCTTCACATGTAAAATAACTGTAAGGCCGAAAGTAAATTTCAATTTCGGCCATCTTCTCACATAAACTTACATTACACCGACATACTCGTAATACCACAAAGGCTCTAAAATTACTGTATTCCATTTAAGTGCACTTTAAACTGAGTCGAGACATCCTAACTAGGAATATTGGAAACGTATCGCCGATATTCAGTTCGCGCTTACTAGCTGTGAAAGTCAATAGATACCGGAATAAACCCCGTGGAAAGTGCTAACGCGAGCTAAAATATCACCGCATTGTAGCCCAATAAGCATCGGGGTGCAATTCTCGTGTCGATAATATCGAGTGCTCGACTCAACCGCGCAGACAATACGCTGAAACCCGATATTGATAGGGCTGGCAGTGCGAGAAATTTAGAAAACACGGTATTTTATATAACATTATGGCACAGGGCAGGCAGTGCGAGAAATTTAGTAAAAATGGTATTTTTATTTAACACTGATAGCTAATTTGATAAAAAAAAAAAAAAAAAAACAATTTGTTACGACCACTTTTCTAACTTCCATCCATCGCAAATTTTAAGAATTATTTTTTAAACGTCTACAATCGTAAGTATTGAATTCTACTAAATCGATTTACAAATAAATCATCCTTCTAGCGTTTTCAAAGTTCGCTTTGGCGTCTAATCAGAAGCTTAGAGTTAGATAGCAATTGCTATCTGACCTTGTAACCCAGAGGGAAAAGTAGACGTCACTCTCCATTACCGAAAAGGTATGGTTACAAATAAACAAATGCATTTATAAATTAACTTTGCAAATAACGTTTTTGAACTTAGGGGCCCTTTTTTAATTTTATTTAAAAAAATAAATTTATTTAGGAGGTTTTATCTTATTTAAGTCTTTTTTTTCTCATTGTATTATTATATAACATTGTTCCATGAATATATTGTATATATGTATTTTTTTAAATTAGGTTGCATCTCGTTCAGCAATAAATCATTAATTTACAAAATAAAGTAAAATTTCCCGGTAGGCAACCCTACCGGGGTCCAATTAGCTTTCCACTCGACTCCAGCGCACTAATGATCGCGCGTGTCGCCGCGACCCAATCATTCGGAATCGCTCCTCTTTGTAATACACCCCCTATTGGGCATTACGTATTTTAAATACTACGCGAGAGTAATGAATAAGATGGCATTTCATTACAACTTTTTGTGCTCAGGTTGCCGTTTATTTTTTTGTAAACAAGTTGTGGTGCAATTGGTAATGTACACGCCGCGACAAAATATGTGTCACGCTGTGATATATAAATATATCTAATAAAATATCCTGTGCTATACTAGTAAACGAGCAACATTTGTATACGAGTATTGTTTGTTTGTAATTTTAATCTCGTAAACCGCATTTAAATGAAATTTACAATATAGGGGTTTCCGGGTACGAAAACAATATCTAGCCAGGTCTCATCTTCGGGAAAACTCGTATTCTCAGGGAACACGAGCAAAGCTCGGTCGCCCAGATTTTCTTATCTTATCTTATATAGATGAGGAACCTCGCGGATGCACTTCGAACCAACGGGATCTTTTGTGCAATGGCCAATGGGCGCAATTCCAGAAACTGGATGATGGAGCTCAGCGGGAGTACTCTGATTCCCTTTGGTTCTTGGTAACCATTGCCAAAGTTATTCATTCTTTGTCTGGCTGGCAAGAGCGTGACATTCACACGGCAAGTCGCCCAGGTACAAATATCTTTAAACGAGCAATTCTTGTATATATATATATTTTTTTTCAGGGATCTCTGTAACGGCTGTAAACATATCGATGAAATTTAACTCCATGGTTTACAGGGGTTAAAAATCTATCTAGCTAGGTCTCATCTTCGGGAAAGCTTGTATTCTCCAGTACGTACGGCTAGCTACCATCCTTACCTGGTCGAAATTATTCCTCTAATTCGAACCAAGTGCTTTGCTTCATCTTTCATAATGCGCACTTCTAAGGTTTGGAATTCTCTGCCGGCGTCTGTATTTCCGAGTTCATATAACCTAGACCTTTTTAAGGCACGAGTGAATAGGCATCTTCTGGGTGAGCTCGCTTCATCGTCGGGCTCATCTTTGCCCCCTGGCTAGATGCCGGCGAAGAGCAATCCCATAAAAAAAAAAAAGAATTAAACAAAAGATGTCGAGCAAAGATCTGTCGCCCAGTCTGAATAAACAAACTCAGTCAGTCAGTTATTTTAGACATAGGTACAAACGTCTATAGTCTGCAAAAATATCTGACAATCCTGTAGTACGTCTGTGCTTCTAGTATATCTTTTTTTTCGAAACATAAACACATACGAACGAGTTTGCGTTTACCTCGTGTGTTCATAAATTTGAGACGGCTCAATACTCGATTTTTTCATATTTTTTTTTTATATATACCTATAAACATATTGTTAATTTTACTTGACAATAGTTTCATTAATAAGTATACATAGGTATTATTTACACTGCTTCCAATATTTTATGTTAGATGCTATTTATTGCGTCGGTTACACCTAGATAATGAATGACCCCGCGAGACACGAAAGTTTTCATCAGGGATTCTCTTGCTTCTCTTCCAGTGGCTCATTTGTGAGTAACTATTTTCGAGTAGTATTTACGGCAGGTTTTTAGCTCTAAATTGTGTGTTCATAAAAGGTAATTTAGTCCAAAAAGACTAATCATGAGTATTTAGAGCCAGGCTCGAAAAAAGTTACTTCTATTGACTGATAAAAGACATTCATTTCTCTTTTAGCATTTTTCGTATGAAAATTTAATTTTGATACGGTGTTCTCTAAAACTTTGTCAAAAAACTAATTACTTTGATGAATAAACGTGTCAAATAAACTTTAACAAGTGATTCCAATAGTCCATCTGGAAAATGGATAATTTTAAAGCATAGTTTGAGTATCTATATTCAAAATTGAAAGAAAAGGCTACCTCATACGTAATAATCGCCCGTATCGTGAACATCGTAGGATGATAAGATTGCAGTACTGTCTGTGCAGTAGTTGGAACATCTATCGACATTTTGGTGTACAATTTGTCGTTCCACTGCCTTAACTTTCTTTCTACCTGACACATTAACTTATCAGTGAAAAAGGCGTTTTTCGTTTCGTGCCGGCACCTAAGAGAGACCACCGTATTTAAAGGCTTAAATCAAAAATATTGAAAGCCAATTTAAATAAACTCTATTTACTTTTATCAGCTACAGTACAGTGATTTAATGAAAATAGTAATATTGACAGAAATTATTTCTGTAATTGATTTTTTCAAAACAATATTTGTCTCAAAACTTATGAACACACGAGGTAGTTTCCCGAACGGTCACCACCGAAGGCCGCCAGAGGCGGTGTTCGCGTTGCTATACAAATTAAGATTAAACGCAAACGTGTATGTTTATGTTTTGAAAAAAATAATACTAGAGGGATTAAAATTCTATTTTCCCGATTTTCTTAGCTCGATGTAAATGTTTTAAACCTATTCGAGGCCCAGCACCGTCACGTGTGCTACGCCGTAGCGCGTAGCACCCTTTATCCGCTTACTCGTAGCATCGCAAAACTCTCGTATAAACATAACTTGTATGTGAGTAATAAAATTGGTCTCGAATGGGTTAGCAGCGAATCAAGTACGTATATTAGGCGAATTAAATTTTAATCCGACGTAATACAAAACCCAAAAGTATATTCCATGTGTGTGTCCATTTTGACGCTAAGGCTGAACATAATTAGATTGTTGACATAAAAATAGTTCGTTTTTTATTCTGAAAATTGTCCGCCTAGAGTCTGTCAACGAAATGACTGATGAAACTTTGTATGAGAGCGCAAAGGCTTGTTTTTATATGTAAATCAAAAAAGTACGGTATGAAAATATAATATCAAAAGCGATTAAATTTTATATACGCTGAAAAATGTTTCCCTCTTAAGAACAATAATAAATACTTAAATAAATAGGTTTGATGAACATTGACTGAAATTAAACAAGATCTGTCTATTAACCCGCCATTTCTACACTAAGCATAAAAGTAGCTATACCAATGGACAAAAGGTCTAAAATCGCTTACAATGTGTTCTAAAATACCTCTTGTTTCGATCATTTGTTTTCATATCCTGAATCATATCCTTAGGCCCTCGATCTACTTTTAGGCGCAGTATACACGAGGCGATTTACCACCGCGCGTTGAAAACACGACTTATTTTTTTATTCCTTCTAATTATGATTTTACTTAATTTTATTGCGTTTCATTCTTATGAACTTGATTCTTGTGAGTTGAGGAGTATTTGTTGTCTTATTAATTAAATCGCACGGTCTGCACAACGCGGGTAGCGGAGGGCCATATCAAGAGGTCACACGTTACAAACATTATAGGTAATGTACAGTTAGAAACTACCATTTTTATACAACGACGATAGCAAACAAGCAGCCTGTGGTAAGCAGGCACTGTAGCAGGCAACGTCGCGTTGCGTAGTATCGAAACGGCTCGTGTGTATTGAGCCTTAGCGAAACGATAATGGCAGAAGAAATAATGGGAATTGTGTTCTTAAGTGAATGAAATTTTTTGAAAAAGGTAAGGGTGCGAGAGAAGAGTGCAGCATAAAAATTCACGATTATGACGGTTAATGATATTTTTGTTTACTAATACAATACTGAGTGTATTTTTTTCAACGTTAACTTTTGTCTGGGTGAAATGAGGTTCCGTTATAATTAATAAACCATTCTCCGGAGAGGTTTTAGGTTAAGTATGGCTAATATTTTGTATCGAATTTTAAAGGTAATGATAAAAGGCGTGGAGAGCTCTCAACAGCTAATTTTCGCGAGCAACACAGCCTTAAAGGATACTTATAAATAATAATATAAAATAAAGGTGAACGTCCCTGAGTTCAAAAGGGACAGGGGTAGAAAGGGAAAAGAGGGAAAGGAGGAGAGGTAGACAGAGAACATGAAGTAGACATTTTAGTGCCATTTTGATTTGTTTTATGGTTAACATGTGATATTGTGTCTACTTACTTCCCATCAGGTAATTTAAAACTTAATAAACCGACTACAACATTTGTTACTATAAAAAAATACTGATATCGGTGTTAGTCCTCAACTCATCGAGGTCACTCCGCGAAGCATGTGGTGACACCAGGGCGATCCTGCGCAGAAGCGCCGATCATAAGATCGGAGTTAGGCTGGCTAGATCTCTAGCTGGCGTTTACGTCACGCATAAATTGTCTAACTGTCATTTGCACCATGCAGGTTTAGTTACGTACTTTTATGATTTTTGTTTACCCAATTTGTCGGAAGATGTCGCTGCACTGAACGCTGAATCGCGGTGTTAAGATTTTCCGCAAAACATGACCCGAACGAGTAGTAATTGTAAATGTGTACAGGAAAGTTCTTTGTTCTAAAAGCACATGTGTATCATTTTGGGACCCAGTTATTCACTTATCCACCACCGCACCATTCACGACTCGCGCTTACCCAGCCCCCAAACAAGGTGTTCGTTAGGATCGATTCGGAGGTGCGCACCAAATCCTCATTTAGACGCTAACGCGATTTGCCGACTCTGATTAGTGACTACGTATAAATAGACGCCGTTGAATGACACTAACGATGTACTGGCTGAAACTTGACGGGAATTACGGATTTTCTGCACTAGTGCCTTTCTTGAGAGAAAGGGGAAACGAAGGAGCGGGTCATATACAGATAGGCTTGCGTTTTCTATGTGGACTACAAAAGATATTTTTTATTGGACTCAACATCCACATAAACGGTGATTTCGTTTCAATAAAAACATGCAATAATATGATACGATACGAATACTCTTGTGCAATAATGCACACCTCACACAAATGAAACGTTACAAACAGAAAAAAATTAAGGGGTAGATGATAGTATTATATGCAAAAATTACATAATAAGGGTTCCTAAAATTCGAGTCGCTGTAACAAAACGAGCGTAGCAAGTTTTTTTTTATTAAAGACTCGAGAATTTTAATACCTAATTATGTAACGTTACATACAATATTATTTCTACGACATAGAAAAATATTTTGATTTAAATTAAAAATCGATATGGTGGCAGAATACAGGCACTGACGTGTGCCTCTTTAAAAAACATAAATAATGTATGGAAATCTATTTTGACTCTCCCACCATTGTCATAAAATGACTTGTCTATGGTATATAGATTTGCATTTGCATAAAAATATTGTTTTATTAGTGCTGTCAGTCATTTAATTGACAGATTACGAATATAATGCTGGAGTCGAAAAAAGAAATACTTGTACTTAATTATAACCAGATCAAGAAAAGGCAGACGTCGGGTCGTATCGAGAAGTCAAGGAACTGGCATTAAGTAAAACGGACTGGAGAGAACTGCACCGACAAGAGTGAAACTCTTAAATAGAAAGAAGAAGAATGCAATTGGTATATACGATTACTAAGTGAGGTGTGCATTAACGAGTATTTATATTGTATTGTACCGGGTTAAATAAACCCCATGCAACTAAAGGTTGTGCATGTTACAATGTCACGTGAGACTGATTTATGGCCTGCAAAGGTCGCAGAATGTCGCTCCGGCGACCTTTCTGTTATTGCCTCGGGTAGAGGTTATGTCATAGTTTAAAGCTATTTCTAACCTAATTAGGTGGATTATGGAGCATCGTGTGTCTGCGTGGCAATTTGGATATTAAGTGTGTGTGTAGAAAACGGAGGACAACGAAAAAACCCAGGTGTGGCTAGTGAAATAATCTGTCTCTTTATCTGGAGAAAATTTACACCTACACAAATACTATAAAAGTGGTACATTGGTGATAGTTCATCATCATCATCATATCAGCCGAAGGACGTCCACTGCTGGACATAGGGCTCCCCCATAGAGTGCCAATATGTAGGTGTGGGTGTAGGTGGTGGTAGTTAGTTGTATTTACATATTCGCATGTTTGCGCGTGCAGAGTGACGGTGAGATAGAAAGTTATGATAGGAATTCCGCAAAATTACGGCCAATTCTATCAGTTAATGAGGCACGGCTAAACATAACCTGTTCGCACGAGAATGCAGCGACTGCAGACGTTGACAGGCGCTGTACCTAGACTAATTAACGCGCGATCGACACCTGTCAAAGCTGTCATCATGCGCGTAATTAATGGTGTACCGGAGGGATTCCGTGGTTAGGTTTGGAGAGACGCGGGTTCGAATCCAAATCAAAGCAATTTTTATAATTTTGTTTCCCAACACGTTTTCGTGTGTAACTAAGCATTATAGATAATTTTCCTTTTTTTGTATTCAGATTTATTTATTATACGTAGTTTATGTATTACCTATCATTGTAATAAGCTACTTTTTGGAAGATAATGACCGATTGTCCACATCGTTTCGGCGTTTCTCAGCAGTGGTTTTCTTTTTCAGAAACGCTAGTAGATTTTGACTTGTAAAAGTGCCATTTCGGCCTACTTGCAGGATAAAATTAATTTATTTCATTTACTCCCCCGGCGCCGTTGATGGTGGCACTCCCGGTTGTCCCCTAGAAGTGTATATCACCCATTTACTTTTTATGACTTGTTGCTTACCTGAAACAAACAAAGATCTTGTTAACTTTACTACGGCTGATAAAAGTAACAATATCAAATGACACAAAAAAAAAACATGGCCATCACATATAATAAATAATAAAAATAAATATAAGACACGTTTGACAAATTTGTCTCAAGTGAAGTTGCGGCTTTTCATCTTTTAGGAATTTCACACCGTCAAGTGGAACTCGGTTCTCCATACAAATAGTTTCATTCTCATTTGAAAACGCCTTACTGAAATAACGTGAAACTTTGTATACACAATGGGAGCCGCCATATCTTATTAATTTCCGTTGCCAGAAATTGCAAAACAGAAAAAAAATTACACCGTGTTTTTGAGTTTTTTAGGTCTTGTATGAAAACCTTAATAATCGCTGTATTTTTTCTCCATTATAATTTCAAGCAACAGAAACTAATTTCCGACCTAGTTATTCCGGATCTGGTATTGTATTCCCTACTGTCATCTAACCTTTGACCTTGACAAGTGAATGGGCAACTTGGCTGTTAGACGGTCTCAAGCCGTCCGATGGCCTTTTACTTGGCTTAACGACTACTGTAATTAGACAGCTGCCGAGATCAACGGCTTACTTAGTTAAAATTGAATCCGGCTTAAGAACGAACCCGGCGTGGAAACCCTTGAGAGGTATCCTCAAAAACCACCAAAGTGAAGTCTACGGCAACCATAAATCGACCGCCGGAATACCGCGAATCGAACCCACGACCGCTAAGCCCACTTCATCACTCTAAGTGTATAACATACTCAAATTTCGCACCTGTGTCCCCATCCCTTTATCCGACAACCGCAAGCGAACATAACAAACACAATATCAACCCTATCTCAAAACGCATACAGATCAATTTACTTTGGAGAAGCTTTAGAATAGACGCTGCGACAAACGAAAATGAAATCTAACTCGATCTTGTATTGTCCTTTTTAGTTTGCACATGAATGTATTACAGTCAGCAATGTTAAGCTGTATTGAATCTTATGCCGCAGGTGTTAGAGTGTGTTTTGTGTTGTATTGAATCGAAGCCCTAGATAAAGACCACACGCTGAATTATGGGGTCGGAAAGGCGTAAATGACGTACAGTTTGCGGTTCGTCAAATATAAAGCAGATCTAACAGTGTTCGAACGTTTTAATATATTGCGAGAGATCTTAAGTAAATTTATGAATTATGTAGTTTGTTTTATTTAAGATGACGAAAAGTACTTTTACAGTACATATGGTGCTACTTTACCGCACGAGTGCGGTAATCTGCAGAATACGTGCATATGTCGAAACTTTAAAGAGCCATATGTACTGTAAAACGTTGTACGATACACGTGCGAACAGGTAATACGCAACTCGTGTGGATTTAATAATATAATAATAATAATATTGGGGGACAATCTTACACAAATCGAACAAGTCCCAAACTAAGCAAAGCTTGTACTGTGGGTACTAGACGACGATATACATACTTATATAGATAAATACATACTTAAATACATAGAAAACATCCAAGACCCAAGAACAAATATCCGTGAAAAATGCACTAATAAACGCCCTGGCCGGGATTCGAACCCGGAACCTCTAGCTTCGGAGGCAGAGTCACTACCAACTAGGCTAAATAGGTCGTCACTCCCTTCGGTCGTGTTTTAATTTATCACCATTCTTTGCGAATTTCCTGTTTACTGCACTTGTATCGTAATGTACTATAAACCAACCATCACCACCATCTCTATTGTTTAACTGTAATCTTCAAGTACGGTTGTAAAACAAGTACCCAGATGTGTATTGGTGAAATATATTTACAATATAAGTACAGTACACATGCCGCACTTCGGTCAGTTTTATGACGTCTCTTTGTTATCTTTTGCTTTCATAATAAGTCAATAAAATGTGTTGTAAAATCCCGGTTCAGATGCTTAACGTCACCTAAAATAAAATAACTATACCAGGGCAGCAGCAGATGCATGGCGTTCAGCGGAGAAGTTTTCTCCCAGCGCTGCAGCAAGTTGACTAGTTGCGTTCAGGTTTAACCCGATTTAATAATAATAATAATAATATTGGGGGACAATCTTACACAAATCGACCTAGTCCCAAACTAAGCAAAGCTTGTACTATGGGTACTAGACGACGATATACTTACTTATATAGATAAATACATACTTAAATATATAGAAGATTTAAGAGGGCGCAGTACGTTTGATTCTCCATAAAAACGTATTTATGCTCTCATTTTAAAACGCCATGCTAGAATAATATGAAACTTTGTATACACAATGGGATCCAGCTTGTCTAGGGCGGAAATTAGTTTCTGTTGCTTGAAATTATAATAGCGAAAAAATACAGCGATTACTAAGGTTTTCATACAAGCCGTAAAAAACTCAAAAAAACCACTGTATTTTTTTTCTTTTTCAATTTCTAGCAACATAAACTAATTTCCGACCTAGGTATGCCGAAACCCATTGTGTATACAAAGTTTCATGTTATTCTAGCATGGCGTTTTAAAATGAGAGCCTAAATACGTTTGTATGGAGAACCGATCCACACCGATCGTACGGCGCCCTCTTAAGGTGACATTAGAGGCTCAGTGAGTCGTAGACGTCGCAATTTTATTTTTTCAAATTTCAAATATGCAAAAACAAAAATATGTATATAATGATCAAACTTACTCAACAGAATTTCACGAGAATCGGTTGGGAAATGCGACCTGTAGAGGAGAATTGAGGGAAATTCGCCATCCGCCGGTCGGACATACGTAACTTCTTCTTTTTCTTCTTCTTCTAAAAAACATTAAAAAAAATTGCCGATGCTGAAAAGCTCGTTTCAATCGGTCAATAAATACGTATTTTAGTATAAAAAACATCCATGACTCAGGAACAAAAATATTCGAACGTATCACACAAATAAATGCCCTGACCGGGATTCAAACCCGGGACCTCCGGCTACGTAGGCAGCGTCACTAATAACTAAGCCAAAGTGATCGTCAAACACAGTGGAGCTATAGGTATAGTCAACAGCAAAAGTAGATGATCATTTTACTGCCTTGTCACTTTCACTACTTTGACGCAACCCGTTAGTGCGACAAAGTACAAAAACCGGACAAGCGGGAGTCGGAGTCTCCCACCGAGGGTTCCGTACGAATAAATAAAAACGGCAGTGTCCGACTCGCACTTGGCCGGTTTTTAATATTTGTTGTTATATCGGCAACTGAAATACATCATCTGTGAAAATTTCAACTGTCTAACTATCGCGGTTCTTGAGATACAGCCTGGTGAAAGACAGACGGACGGACAGACAGCGAAGTATTAGTAATAGGGTCCCGTTTTTAACCTTTGGGAACAGAAACCTAAAAGTGATCATACTGATCATCTACATTTGCTGTTGACTGTACTAATCTCTCAGGATCCTTTGCACGCTTTTCTCCATCCTGTTTGAGCCCTCCGCTCCTGGATATCTCAAACGTAAATTTAACTTTGTCACCCCTCGTCCAGGCTGTGAATTGCGTTCCTCCCGATCCCTCAAACTATCTGTACTTCCTCACCATAGTGGTTTCCTTACATCTTCCTTCGCTGTTCAAGCAATTCGTCTCTGGAATGCACTCCCTCTGACGATAAGACAGGCCCCAAGCAAATTTGTTTTCAAACGTATGCTCTTCAAGCACTTGCTAGAACATTCCTAGCGGAAAAGAGATTTGTAGTCGTAAGCGTGTGTGCAATAGTATATAATTATGTATGTATATTTAATGTATATATTTATATATATATATCTATGTATGTATTCAGGTATTGGGTTAAGTAGTTTAAACACCTTTTTTGTAATTAGCTCTACCTTAGGATTTTTTTTTTGTTTTTCTCACCTAGTTTGTCTCTTGCACCTACCTTCGCTATTTTCTGTTTGGCTCCTTGGTTGACTGGTAGAGAATGCCTTGAGGCATTAAGTCCGCCATTTGTACCGATCTATTTGTGCAATAAAGTTTAAATAAATAAATAAATACTAATCGGCATCGCCGGTACCACATCTTTCTAAGATTCTAAATATTCCAAGTATATTGTATAGTCTGCCCAATTTACAGATAAGTTCTCTATCCAGAGATTTCCAATGAAACTTAACCAGTTGGAATCGGGGTCGTGAACATATCGAATGTGCAACGCGCTGTATAAAAAGGACGTATTTCCATATGAGTGTCGTGAAGACTTACGTCGTTTTAGAATTTTAATGCCCTCGGTTTAATTTCGGTTGCAAAGCCGCAAGAACGCGAGTGGACAGCAGGCCCGTGGTGAAGGCGGGGCCCCACGTAGCGCGGAAACGCAGGAAATATGCAAGTGCATACTACACATATAATAGGCATAGTCGTGGAATGAAAAGTTTCGTCACTTTTCGACCTTATATAGAGTTTAAAAGTGACGAACTGTACAAAAACAAATAAGTTATCTCTCCTGCGCTCAATAAATTAACGGCTTGTGTACATATACAAGTTTTAATCATATTTTAATACAGTAGAAACAGAGACGCCGTTTATTCGGATTAATATAAGTCCATCCAAAATTATGGAATGGCGCATCGTTACTGACGATTTCTCAACGTAATTTGACACGTTGGTTCCAATAAATGAAGGCCGAGTCTTGTACGACGAGGTAGATGTCACTGTACGCCTCCACAAGGCATTGTAAAAGCGAACTAGTGAAGGAATTCGTGCCTGAGCTTGATTGTTCTAATAGCTCAGTTAGTCAGCTAGAACGATTGGCCGCCTATGCCAGGATGTCGAATTCTCATTTCTCCCTTTAATTTGAAATTATTATGCCATTCTTGCACATGTGCAAACGATGTTGATAGTTTGTAAGTAAACACAGTCTTGACGGGCAACGATGGGGTCAATCTTGGGTGGGCAAAATTTACAGCTCAAGTGTTGGTTCTGTAGAGGTTGATACATTATGAGACTGGCCATGTGGAACTAGTACCATAATGTATACAATTCTACATATTTTGAATATGTTTTGGAACGCCTGTCAAGCAGCATTCCTGAGAAAACAGTTGGTTTTCCAGTTGATTCCTCATCTGGACTCGATTGGAGTCACACGTGTTATTTAACTGTATTATTGTAATTGTATTTCAGAGCAGTAAGAAATACAATAGTGTGTTATAAAGTCGTAAAGTATTTCATTACAGCTACAACCCCTAACAGTACCTCAGCAGTACAAGCGAGGCTTTACAGTTCTCATTCTTATACCATTTTAAATCTTCAATCTTGAACAATTCTTGCAAGTGAATGGGTAACACTATTAAAGAACAAGAAATACATTTATTTAACGTCAGTAAAATCAATCACCATAAAACAAAAACAAAGTTCAAAACGACGTTAAATCGCATCCGCCGTCGCTGCCATATTGGTTTCGTTACTTCAAGCCTACTTCCCGCTGACAGTGGAGCTCCACACTGGCTTAACAAATTGAAATAGCATCTAGTCGAACCTCTTAAGAATGGAGACCGCAGAGTAAGGTCGCTATTTGATTAACATTCTGTACCTTGTATACTAAACATCCAATAGCGCACCACAACTAATACTGAAACTGTACGCCAAACTATTCCAGGGTCCAGCGAATGGAACAAATTACCTATAAGCTATCGATTAATTGCAAACATTAAATAACCATAGACGAAAAACAAGGTCATTTTACTAATAGGACACCCATAACACAAGCCTTATTGAGCTTACAGTGCGACACAAAAGAGTAGAAATTAAAAAGTGGCAACACTGTCGTGTCATCCCTTTCAAATCAATCTAGGAAAAAAGGGACGACACTACAGTGTTGCCACTTTTTAATTTCTACTCTTTTGTGTCGCAATGCACTATGGGAATATTTCGATTTGTGTAAAAAAATTACACTTAATATTTTTTTTTAATAATAAGTATTCATTGATGCATGTGCATTCTATAATATAGACGAAACAATTATAATGAATAGAAATTGTCATATGAGTTGTATGGGACTTTGTTTTATGATTTGTTATTTTAAATTGTATCGGTGTGTTTTCTTAACGGTAAAATTAATTAATGTTTAAAAGTAAAAAAAAAGTAAAAGTAGTTTATTCTTCAAATTAGGCATATTACATGCACCTATGAACGTCAATAAACTACCACCGGTTCGGAAAAATATACCTCTGCCACGAGAAGAACCGGCGTAAGAAACTCGGCGAGGTGTAATTTTTTCAAAACAATATACATTATATAGTTAAATATAAAATTACATTACTACAAAATAACTTAAATAACAATGCTACAGTAGAAAATATATTTTCGCGATAGATTACCCGTGCAGGACGCTATCACTGCCAAACATCCCTATCCATGATGTAATCGTTTATCTTATAATATGCTCTTGATATAAGTGTTTGTTTTACTGCAGATTTGAATTTAGAATTGCTAAGTTCAGTAATGTGTTTAGGAATTTTATTGTAGAATTTGATACAATTTCCCAAGAACGACTTTTTCGCCTTTACTAGTCTATAGAAGGTTATTTTGAGTTTCCCAGTATTTCTCGTGGCTATTGGTTTATCAGCGTTCGTTGGAAAATTGCCCAAATTCTTCCTAACATACATTATTATTTCAAATATGTATAGGGACGGCAGGGTTAGAATATCTATTTCTTTGAAAAATTCTCTTAATGAATCACGCGACCCCAAGTTATAAATTGCTCGGATAGCCCTTTTTTGCAAAATAAAAACAGTTTCAATATCTGCAGCTGATCCCCATAAGATAAGACCATAAGTAATTATACTATTAAAATAAGCAAAGTAAACTAACCGTGCCGTTGCCACATTTGTAAGCTGCCTTATTCTCCTGACTGCAAATGCAGCAGAGCTCAACCTACTTCCTATCGCTGTTATATGGGAACCCCACTGCAATTTTGAGCCCAATGTAATACCTAAGAATACAGTAGAAGTAACAAATTCTAATGTTTGACCATTAAGTTTAATATTTGTATCTAAGTTTCTGTTTGATGAGTTCGCTAGAGAGAATTTCATACATTTCGTTTTTTTCGTACATTTCGTTTGCCAGATTTGTGTTAATATCATTATCATTTTTTTTAATAACTTGTGCCCTATATTGCGTTAAATGTTTTGACTGCGACTTTGGTATCCCTGCATAGCCACTACCCGAATAACTGAAACTGTATACATATATATTAGGTACGTATCTTTCACGATAGTTATACATCAAAACTAAAACTCAACTCTCAAACTCCCGAATAGTTAGCGGTTTCCACCACCACCACCATATCCGCCGAAAGACGTCCACTGCTGGACATAGGCCTCCCCCTACTTTATGGGAGGTAAATGCCGTAGTCACCGCACTCTAGGGATGCTGTTGCCCATCCCCCGGTGGTTAGCGGTTTCATCGTTGAGGAAATGAAACTGAAATGGAAAATACGCTAAAAATAGTCAACCCAAATCAAATGACACCCTAAAACTTGTAGTTAAGTAGTTAGTTAATTACTTAGTTAATATTTTAAAGACATTTCATTATACGAGCACGTGTATAATGGCCTAATTAGTCCAATTTACACTCTCCGTGTAAATGGGCGTGAAGGCCCACAACGCCTCGAGGTTTCGATAATTTCTTTGTGACCGTCTTTGTACTTATTTGTGACTGTCTCTATTATCGGGTTTCCTTCGAAGTTATTTAATATAATGACTCACTTATCGTACTCATGTATTTTTAATTAACGTGTTTATGTAGTATCGATTTGTTTTCAAGGCAGCACAACTAAAACATTTTTTTTTAATGAAATGAAATGTATTTATTTGCTTAACATTATGTACATATAAAGATGGTGTGGATGTCCATATAATGTATATATCTTATAAAGGTATACCTATAGGCATTCACATGTTATATTATTATTTTTTACAAAATGACATTTTAGACGCAAACCACTTTCTGAAGTAAATTTATTATTTTATTGTGATGGTTTCGCGACCGACTTCAGTTAACGAGAAGCTGCGATTGTTTGGTATTGATGATGTTTTTAGTAGGTAGTTATACTCATAAGAAACGAGAAAATATCACATCAGTTAAACAACTCCTCTAAGTTCTATTTTCGCATTTATCAATCCGGCACACTTAATTTGATAGCTGCAAACCGGCGCAATGACCCTCTTAATCGCAATGATTTTCATAATTCTACCCGATTCCATGATAATCTGACCAACAGAACGTCAAATTGTACTTTGCGTCTATCAAAAAAACGAAAAATGTATATTTTACCTTTTATACATCGTTCATGAAACAGCGGATTTACAAATATGTATATACAATTATTATAACCACATGAAAAACACTCATTGCCACACCTATAGGTAATATATGTACACAATAATATCAAAGGAAGAAAACGTCTCATCAAATATGCCAAGAAAACGACACGGTAAAATACATTCTTCGAACGGCAGGAAACGGCTGCAAATAAGGTTTTTTATCGTCCCCATTCCCGCAGCGAAACGTACCGAAGACGCTTCCCTATAAACAACCCTATTAGTAGCCATAGGAACACGAGATGCAACAAAGTATGAATAATCAGAACGATATAAAAGTCACATCAACTTTGTCAAGTAAAATACCTTCAAACGCGAGCGAACAGCCACAAATAAGGTTCTTTATCGTTCCCGCTGTGAAGGCACATTATAGATGCGCCCCTGTAAACAGCCTTATTAGTGAGGATACGTGTTCGCTACAAAACAACTTTTCAATATTTCTGAGAATGGAAATGGAAACGAGAAGCCTTGTTCGTATTGTTTGAGGGTAGATTTACATTTCCGAGTAAAATTTATTATGTATGTACTTATTTAATCGTATGGCATTTATTTACGAACCGTGAGATCTTCGAGAAGACAAGTACGGTTGCCAGTTTTTGTTGCACTCTTAGCACCACCCAGGGGTCACGTGTAGGGTAATGGTGGGTACTCCCTACGGACGTGGTGCAACTGCGACCCCCCTTATACAATAATATTCTCTGAAACCACGATGTTTCATGTATTTTCTAACAAAATTAAAATTGCCAGCAATGTAAAGCGAAGTAAATTGACAAAGCTAAGGAAAAGGAATGCTATTTACTACGAACATCATCTCAAGCAATGAATCTAGAAATTGAATTCTACAGTTAATTAAAATAATTATGATTTGCTACGTACAAATAATTGCTAATGAGACATACTATTATCCGTTTTGAAAAAAGCCCGCGTGCTCTGTGAGCTGTAGACCTCGCAATTTTTTTTCATATTTCAAAATTTACAAAAACTGACTTTAAAAAAATCTACATTATTATCGAACCTGCTCACAAAATTTCACGAGAATCGGTTGAGAAATGAGACCTGTAGAGGAGAACATCCGGACAAACATACGAAAGAATTTTTGTCGAAAGCTCAAACGGAGACGCTTCGCTCACTCGGTCAACGAGGAGGGTTGTGATTTGTGATGCCAGTTACGAAACCAGTGTGAGTTTGCGATCATCTGAAGGGCAAGGATTTTCAATTAAAATAACCCTTAAAACTTGTGAGTTGTATGCATTTTATTTAGTTATTGAATTGGATTCCATAAAGAAAAAGGAGAAAAACGACCGCAAACCGAAACACTAAATTAGCGTCGCTAAGCGTTGTACTGACTATATCAATAAGAAATGTATTAGTCAATTTATTTAAAATTCACTCCGATTACCACTGCGAAGCTCTCTCGTACACATGTGTTACAGCTTCACCATGCAGGTCGATAATGTAAGGATTCCTTGCACAAAAGCGAACCTTTCCAACTGGCTCGCGCTCCTCCCCCGGGCAAGCCTCTCAATTACAATAGACGTATCGAGCACTCACCGTGTTTATTCTACAGAACATGTTCCTCTTACTGTACATATTTAAATCAGATCGATTGTAAAAATACTTACCTATGTTACGCATTCTAATTTCATTTAGAATTGATTTGAATTTTTTGCACGCGCTCGATTTCACCCGTAATTATATATTTAATTCAATAAAGATCAGTGGCGTCCTCAGCAAAGAATTAGGTCAATCTTCCACCAAAGATATGTTTCCATTTTGACATAAAGCGGTCAAACTTGTGAGGTGTCAAATTGTATATGAAAACATAGTAGCTGGCAATGATATTTTAAGTATAGATAGGTTATGCTCGAACATTACAAGCGCAAAAAGTGCTTCCAACATCGCCGCATCACACATTCGCATTTTGTTTTATTGTTTACAATACGCACACTTCATCGAAAGCGTAAAAGAGATAGCTTTATCAAAATAATACATAAGAAAGAGACAGCCTTCACCCGGAACACCAATCACCGCACGTTTGACACAGATTAAAGAAACTAACACTAGGCAGAAGCACGGCAGAAGGTGCAAACTGTTTCTACCTATTAATCGACGGATGATAGCGAATGTAAGTAATGGTAATACCGCTATCGGGTTGTCGTTTGCGTAGCAGGCACGTCAAAGAATTACAAAATAATTGACTCTGACACGGGTTTTTGAATAAATGTACAGACAGCAAAACTAATCTTGTCAAAAAATGTTTCATGCCTGTTGATGTCAATCGATTATATTTCTATTAAGCAACAAAAACTTCTTACAGACCGACCTCGTGTAGGATACAAGAAAGGACACTTCTTCACTTTTCATCACTGGTACTCAGAGATATACTTTAAAAATTAACATTCAATAGTTACAGCATTATTTTCTTCTAAATAAACCCGAAGAAATAAACAGGGCAGTAAGTTGAAGTTGACTATGTAACCCATATAATCTAGAATTGAATGTGATTTAGTATGACGCATCTGTTACATTAATCTATGTTCGCAGTCTGTTTGTCTTTATCACTCTCATTGCAAACGACACTAGGTAGTCTCTTTCTCTGAGACAGCGTCTTCGTGGCGTCATATTTGGTAAATTGAAGGATAAAATGGAAAAAATAACATAATTTCAGCTTACTTACTTGTGGTATGTGACGCCTGTTGCCTTAGTACGTTTGGATGTATAATTAGTGCACTTTCGCAACACGCATGACGGCATTTTTATGGTCACTTACGTCGTTGGCGGGAACTCGTGTCAACATTCGCTTGCCCGGGAGCGACTGAAGCCAATAGGCGATGTTTAGCGTCTTTATAGCGGCACACTTTAGGTACGCGGGTAACGTATCTGTACTTAAAATATCATTGTTTAAAATGGGATTGCTCTTGGCCAGCATCTAGCCGGAGGGCAAAGATGAGGAAACGAAGTGGGAAACCGAGTTCATAACATTGATTGTTAATTAATATATTTAACGATAAAGCCAAACGGCAATTGTTAAGAATTCGAGCAGCAAAGCAAAATTATAACCTCAAAAACTCATACACGAGAAGCCAATCCAACTGTAAATATAATCACAAACTGATTTCCACTTCATATTTCATACCCACGTCGGAATAGAAATGTTTTCCCAGCAAACAACTCAAAGTTAAAACATAATAAGCAATACGGATACTCCTAATGGAAGATGATTGTTAGTTGCGTTCACCAATTTCGATTAAATGCAAACTAGTCTTTGGTGCTTCGTAAACATAAAAGCATTCAATTATCAACTCTACTTACAAGAGTAAAAGGTACTCACTCGATTTAAAGGAACTTATACGCTATGTTTGCAAAAAGCACGTGCAAACACATCATGAATAGAAATGCGTTCAATTATAGACGCTATTTATAGGGAGATAAGAGCTGAAGGTGTTATTGGGAAGGTTTTTGTTCAATTTGTAATGTGGCTTCATGCAAACACGCTCGCGTCTTTGATTCGTTGAAATAATTCTGGAGGGGATTAATGGAACGGTTTGAAATTCGAATATGGAACTACGGAATCTACAAAATGAGGGAGCAGTGAGACGAAAATGGAATTATTCTAAAATCAATCTTAATGTCACTGATTAAGATCTAAAATGAAACTCGTGCCTGATTTAAATTTGCACTGATTTGTTTCAGTTGTATTTTGTGATTTGGAATAACAAGGATATTGTAAGTATGGGGTACTTCCTACCCATTTATGTCTACAGTCATTTATATCTTAAAATAACCTTCTACTCGTATATACTAATAAAGGCAAAGAAGTCGTTCTTGGGAAATTTTATCAAATTCTACAATAAAATTCCTAAACACATTACAGAACTTAGCAATTTTAAATTCAAATTTGTAGTAAATCTTACGCCGGTTCTTCTCGTGGCAGAGATTTATTTTTCCAAACAGGTGGTAGTTTATTGACGTTCATAGGTGCATGTAGTATGCCTAATTTGAAGAATAAATTACTTTTACTAAATTTAATCAAAGTCAACCAAAGCTCTGTTAAGGGACACCGCCATCGCCGTTGTCATACTTGTTTGTTGACATTTGGTCAGGATTGGTACAATAAACCAATTCGTGCATGATCCCAGTCTAATTTTTAGGAAAACACAGATTTATATAATGCATTGGGTTGTTACGCCAGTTACGCCACCAGTGTGAGCATAGATATAATATATCTATGAGTGTGAATTAGTGTCACTGTGGATATTCTAGACATGCCCATACACGTAACATAAAACTACTAATATTAAGAGTAAAAATAACAAGAAGAAAATAAAATAAATACTTCAAAGATAAAATAATTCTAACAGGCCTTTGCGAGCAATAAGCCACATTGCATGGCAAGCCTGGCGACATTGTGTGAACCCATTAAAGTAACATTTCCATCCTTAAACACAAAAGTGCGGATTTACATTCATATGCCAAAGAACTTAGGCCCTTTCAAGTAATTACAGCGAATAAACGCAGTCGACATTATACAAGAAATGTAAATGAAAGCTCGGTAGAAAAAAGCAATTCTGAACGTCATAAAAGCGGTGCCAGAAATTACTTTCAAAAACCTATATTTCACGAACGTTATTACTAAAACACGACTTTAGCGTTGTGATAATAGGGTTCAAAATTCCAAGGTCCAGCGCGCGGATAAGAGGTTGAGTAAGTTAGGTTTGGCTGTTTATGCCATGGCATTCATAGAAATATGGGAGCGTGAAATGACGTTGTAATTACGAATGTAATCTATTCTTTATTTAACATACAATCGCATTTTTAAATATAAATTTAAATGTTACATTACAATTAACTGTCACTAACATAGCTTATAGTATCCATTGTAACTAAACTACTTAAGTAACAAAATATGGATCGAGTAGGCCTGAAATAAAAGTATTTTATTTTATTTATATTTATTATTATTACTTAGTTAACCTAGTGCTTTATTACTTAGGTTAGGTACCTAATCTATAATCATCATCATCATCGTCATATCAGCCGAAAGCCGACCATTGCTGGAAATAGGCCTCATCTAAAGAGATCCACAATGACCGGTCTTGCGCCACCCGCATCCGGCGCACTCCCGCGACCAGGACATCAGTCCACCTTTTGCAAAGTTTAGAACGATTATACCTCAAAATTATACTTCTTACTCGTATTTCGTATCTATTTAGACATTCAAGTAATCAAGTAATTTATTGCTTTTAACATTTAAGACTTAGAGTAAACCTTTTATTAAAACGACTCTTCCGCGTGTTTTTCTCACATCACATCTGACGTGAGCATATTACTTCGTAATAGTAAGTAATAATATGCTCTCATAGTACCTATAATAGTAACTCACACATTAAGGGAATTTAAAAAATTGGCACCTTGATTTTTTTCTCAGAATATGGACTTTTGCGGCTCAGTAGTTCGACTCAGAATCGATAACGCTATAGATTCTAGACGAAGGAAAAAAGTGTACCCAGAACCGTTTTGTTACTTTGTATACGTGTATGTGTAGTGGTAACAAGGCCGACATGGAAAATTTACAATATAAATTATTCTAAAATAGTTCGCGTTTGGGATTCTGAGTCGAAGCCCAAAGAGCCCATATCCTGAGAAAACATTCGAAGGCGCATTTTTTTTTATTTCTCTATATACTTAGATTGGCATGTTTTTATTCTTACGAATTCTGATTCAAATAATTATTTTATTCTTGAATGCCCAGCACTGGAAGAGGCTTTCATTTAAACTAAATGGTTATGTCTTCTACGTTATAATCAAACATAAAAGCTAACGTAAAAGCAAACTATACATAAACGATTATGTTTTAGTGACATGTCGTGACGCGCGCCCGTAAACTTGTGATATTAAGCTTGATTACACAATCGAATCATTTTCAATGGCACCTACATTGATTTTAGAAAATTGGTTCAAAGGGAAGTAATGTAAGTAAGGAAGGTAATAATTCAAATTTCTTTCTTTATCAGTTTTTCTCACTTTATCTGTAATCATAATCAAAGAATTAATTATAATGTAATCAAAACTACGAACCGATTAATAAAGATAGACAGCATGTAAACAATCCCTTATCGTCAAATTAACCTCTAAAGATACATTATAGACGTATTCTGTATTTTCACTTGTACATCTTTAATTAACTCTCACATTTATTCATTAGAATAAATAAGAGAGTAAGAATTACAGATGTAATCACTAATCAGTTTAATTTTGATTAATTAGTTAGTTGTAATCACTTACGTTATCGCGGTAATAGGGCGCATGTCAAGCGGCCATTTTGTTTTATGTTCAATTAGAGTCGAGATACGCCCGAAAAAACACCCTTGTTCATGATTAATCATAAAAATGACATGAGAGGTGTAATTTTGTTGTAATTTATACTTTTATAGGAAAATGATTCGCATATAATTTATGACCGTAACGCACGACACTCCCTATATAGAATACTAGCTGTTGCCCGCGACTTCGTCAGCGTCTTCGCTCCTATTGGTCGCAGCGTGATGTTATATAGCTTAGCCTTTCTCGATAAATGGACTATCCAGCACAAAAATAATTTTTCAATTCGAACCGTTAGTCCCTGAGATTAGCGCGTTCAAACAAACAAACAAACAAACTCTTCAGCTTTATAATATTAGTATAGATTTATAATGTTTTTATAGATTTCTGTTCCTCAAAATTCAAATATATTTTTTTCTTTTTCATACAAAATAATAAGTTATATCAGCAAGGATAAATGCAAAAGGGCCTTAAGAGTTAATATGGAGTTAAGCAAAAGTTAATGTCAAGTATTCTAAGTTCGAACGGCAATCGCACGTCAATTAAACCACACACTCAAACAGGCGGCTATGACAGGTACACAGATTTGTCACCTTGACGTACGTCAAGTTCGTCGTACTTAGGTTTGGAACGATATGTCATGCAAATCATAAATGTGTAAGAAAATTTTCATGAAAGGTGTTTAATTAATGAGATCTTAAGACGAACACTGAACCTTTGTTCATGTAGCTGGCCAGTTAGGAAATTAGAACTTTACGCCATTACAGATTTAATAAATGAACATTGTTTAATTGTTAAGGATCTTTTATACTATACTAGGAGTGTTGATTAACGAAAAAGAATTCTTGAATGAAATGTTACGAATTGAAATACTTGTGTCTTAAGAGAAGATTATTTGATTTTATCTCAGGAATGGGCCCTCGCAAATAAAAAAAAAACATCCTGTATAGCTCGGGCAGGTAAGGTAAAGTGCTCTACACTGACCCAATCTTGCCGTTTTTTAACTTAGGTCATAATAATAGATATCAACTGTTGGGTATCATGGGTCACGCCACGCTCGACTGAACTCGATGCTCCATACAAACGTAGTTTCGTTCTCATTTTAAAACGCGGTGCTGAAATAACATGAAACTTGGTATACAAAATGGGATCCGCCATGTCTAAGCGGGAATTAGTTTCTGTTGCTATAAATTATGATAGAAAAAAAATACAGCTAGTTTATGAGTTTTTAGGTCTTGTATGAAAACCTTAATAATCGCTGTATTTTTTCACCATTATAATTTCAAGCACCAGAAACTAATTTTCGGCCTAGATATGCCGGATCCCATTGTGTATACAAAGTTTCATGTTATTCCAGCATGCCGTTTAAAAATGAGAGCGAAACTACGTTTGTTTGGAAAACCGAGCTTCCTGCGGACTCTTAATCAATGCTATCGTCAACTTTTCGTTAAACATTTTATAATTTTCACACAAAACGAACGGAACTTAAAGCTGTCAACCATTGGTACGTTTACCGTAAGTTCCCAACATGGTTCCATTTCTAGAAAGTCTAGAAACATCTATTGAAATCTATAACAAGGCTTGCAACTACGAGATGTAAACTAAGTCTACCAAAACGGCCTATATTATTGGTCCAAAAATATACAATAAAATAAATAAATAAATAATAATAATAAATAAATATTGGGGGACAATCTTACACAAATCGAGCTAGTCCCAAACTAAGCAAAGCTTGTACTATGGGTATTGGACGACCCCCTCGAGGGTACCCGCCTTGTCGGGGCGGGGGGGTTTAGTAACCGTGGACTGGTCATCCACGGTGAAGCTAAGAGGCACCCAGGGCCGGCCTGTTTGGGCTGCCGGCTGGCCCGAGGAGGGCGCTCCCAGTGGGCTTGGGTAGCCCGCTGAGGATGCGTTGAGGAGGGGCCGCAGAAGAAGAGGAGTGCCGGTATCGCGGTGAGCCGTTCTCCCTATCTTCTGTGGCCGAGGCGGGATCGCAGGCGTGTTGGTATTTCGATGCGCCACTCTCCCTACCCCCTGCGAACTTGGCGGGGCCGTTCCGCAGAAACGGTGTTGGTGGGGCCGCAGAGGAAGAGAAATGCTTTCCCTATCCTGTATCCACCGACCTGCTCCGCCACCGGGTGCCGGAAGTTTTTCGGCACCCATGACCTCCTCGTAGCGGACTCAGGGGGGTCCGCTACTGTACAAGATGGAGGTCAGGGAGTAAGGCACGCCAAAACATCTGGAGTGCCTGACGTGGAGGGCCTCCGGGCATCCGCGGTGAAGCCGCTTGGGAGCGGCTGTCGCCGGCGGGGTCGCGGATGTGTGCGCAAGCGTTCCCGTGACCTCGCCACAAGGCGAAGAGGCGGCAGATGGGGGGGGTTTTTAGTGGGTATACCGTGGGTCTCATCAGCCTAGACGGGAGTCCCACATAACCACTCGGGTCACCCCCTGCACCCGGGTGGTATGCGTAAAGCATTTCCCCCCCGAAAACAAACAAAAATGGGTATTAGACGACGATATACATACTTATATAGATAAATACATACTTGAATACATAGAAAACATCCAAGACACAAGAACAAATATCCGTGAAAAATGCACAAATAAATGCCCTGGCCGGGATTCGAACCCGGGACCTCTAGCTTCGGAGGCAGAGTCACTACCAACTAGGCTAAACAGGTCGTCGAAATGAACTTTATTCGGCTAGTAGGCCGCAATGGCACTTTTACAAGTCAAAATCGACTAGCGTTTCTGAAAAAGAAGACCACTGCCGAGAAGAAACGCCGAAAGAAACTCGACAGTCAGTCATTTTTTTCCAATGCCATTCCGGATCGTATTAAAAACCTAGAAAAAGATTGTACCTTTTATATTGAATTTTAAAAAAGGTTCTTTATAAATTTGTTTTTATGACATAAAGGAATTATGTGACATTTAAACACTTAAATATTAGGTTTCTATATCGAATGAATTGTAATTAAAAATTTGACGTGTAATGTATGTCCATTGCAAATAAATGAGTATGAGTATAAAAATAAACGATCAATAATGCAACCCAAAAAGTTCTACACACAAAAGCCATTTCAACAAGGTATTTCCGATTAGAATATTGGTTAAAATCCAAACCATACGCCACAAAACAACTAACGATCGAAGTTGTTTGATTACAAAAAGCCCGGTCTGCGGTTTAGTGGTTAATTTAATTTATCTCTCTGGGTATGTATAGACTAGCTGTTGCCCGCGACTAAAGCCTTCCTCGATAAATGGACTATCCAACACAAAAATATTTTTTTAAATTTGAACCAGTAGTTCCTGAGATTTGCGCGTTTAAACACACAAACGAACAAACTCTTCAGCTTTATAATATTAGTATAGACTTATAATGTTTTTATAGATTTCTGTTCCTCAAAATTCAAATATATATTTTTTCTTTTCATCATCATACAAAATAATAAGTTATATCACCAAGGATGAATGCAAAAGGGCCTTAAGAGTTAACATGGAATTAAAAAGTTAATGTCAAGTGTTCTAAATTCGAACGGCACTCGCACGGATTATTCACTTGGTACATCTACCAAGTGAATAATCCGTTCCTATCGTAAAAAATACCAATTGCCAGCATTTCCTTTGTTAAGCAGGCTTTTTTCCGATAAAATCAAATAGCGGACTAAAAGTTAATTAAAACCACATTTTTAAATTCTCGAAAATATATATATACAGGGTGATTTCGGGGTCGTGGATCAAGAACCAGTTTTTAGACTTGGTATCTGATAGCCATTTAAAAAAAAAATTGTAGTGACACGAAACAAACGCATTTCATTTTTAATTTATTTTGATGAAAAAAATTCATAATCCCAAAAAAGAGGGTCACCATGTTTTTGTGATTTTGTATTTTTTTTACTCTCTTTGACGGATGGTATGGAGAGTTGACAGTGGGGTAGGGTGACCAAGTTGTATGAAAAAGTATTATTTCCCATTAAACTTTGTAAAAAGAGTAAATTATTTGAGTTATAAACCTTCATACCGACTGTGATGTTGTCTACTTTGAATTTTTGACCATGTACAATTATTTCGGATCACGACCCCAAAATCACCCTGTATAAAAAAACATATAAATAAATTAAATTCAAAAGTTCCTCATTCTAAAAGAGAGTAAGTGACAAGTAAGGCGTCACAGCGTAACAAATCATACAGAAGCACTGTTACTAAGACAAATTTACTACAGAGAGTAAAATACTGTTCTATTTGTGCGCTGTGACTGTCACAATTTCATAGTAGTGACTTCATTACTACGATATAGGCTTTCTTCACATTTTCGTGAATATTTAGAAAACTAATAGCTATAAAAATATTAAAAATATGTTTTGGGGTTTCTTGTTAACAAATTAACGACACGAGTTAAGATTTCATACAACTTCAACTAAGGCCAATCGCTGGCAATCATAAAAATAACACTTTAAAATTTGAAATATTGTTAATTATAGTATTAAATGATTGATACTTTCATGGCTGCTAATGTGAAACTTTAGAGGTAGGTATTATAAGCATGTCAATGTCAGAATGAAAACTGTTACAATTTTGCCATTTGTCATGACAGATTTTAAATAATACGGTAATTGATTATCTCTTCGGGTCTATTCGTATACCGAACTTTCACGATGAGAAAGGATGATTCACTACAAACGCCAACACACTGGCCATTCGTGACCCTTATTACAAGGACAATAGTGCACGAATGGTCAGTTACCTGTTTATTTATTTAATCGTATGGCATTTATTTACGACCCGTGAGATCTTCGAGAAGAAAAGTACGGTTGCCAGTTACCTGTGTTGGCGATGGTACAAATGTAAGTGTGTATACTTATTCATTCAAAAGTAAACTCAATGTATTTATGTACCTAGCAATATAGAACTTAGGTACAATGTATTAATGTATGACCCTTTATTGCACAAAATAAGGGATCTCTGCTGGCTAACCTTCCAGAAAATAAGATACAGAAATTTGACGCACAAAGGCATCAGAAAAACGAATTATGCACAGACACATTTACTTATAATAGGTACCGAGTAGCAAAACAATCATAACTTGATTTTGTTACTTATCGGTATCGCCTGAAAAAATAATAGTACTACAGAGGCCGGGACGAAAGAAACATGAAATGATATTGATGTTACGTTCCTTATAATATAAGCTGCGAAGTATGACGATTCAGGTGCGGCTAAAACATGAGGTCGTTAATGGAATTTCATACAAATCTTGCAGGCCTTGGCCGGCAAAGTCCTCTTTTTTAATTTCCATTCCACATAAATTTGTAGCACAGGCATCATGACATTCTGCGACTATACGTATTAAAAATAAAACTTTGATTTTTTTGTTGTTTATTTCATTGCATGTTTGAGAAAAGCACTATACATACCTCGGCGGGAAATATGGGGTTGCCCGCCTCAGACCTATATATATGTCTTCGGCCGGCAACCCCTTTCGTCCCAGCCTCTGTAATAATGTACTATTAAGCATGTGAATGAATCCTCCAATTAGAAGTTAACGATACACGCTAAATCAAATGCCAGTACGTTTATGAGCATAAAAACCGGTAAAAACGCTTCCGCCGACCACCATTCAGACAGTCACGAGTTTACAAAGCGTCCTACGGGACATATTTCACGGCCGTAAAACATTTTACGATAACCGAAGCAGTTGATGATCGATTATAGCTCTTATTACGTAGGGCGTAAGGCGTTCGAGCAGTTTTACGATCTAATATGGCGGATTGACAAAAGTCAATGGAGATAAAGCTGCCTTTAATGCAATTTCTCGCCGGCGACCTAAATGTCGATTTACGAGTAGTTTGTTATATGTTATATGGGTTGTTTTGTTTGTTACGGGTGGGGTGCTGACTGAAATCTTGGCCAAAGTAATAAAATAAATGTAGGTATACCCAGAGAGACAAGTACAGCCAGGGTCAGTTCGTCAGTTATTCAATTCATTCCTTTATAAAGTGATAGACTCTTAGTACCTTTTGAAATCAAAATACTATGTAGACAAGTGCATATAAAATTATACCTACTAAATATCATAACAAGGGTCAAGGTAGTATACACTATACACCTCAGACCTAAAAGTATCAAATCAAAGAACTTTGAAAGAGTTCCAATCAAGTATGTTCTATTTAATTGTCAGTGTTCGACTGTACACCAACTTAATTGCTAGCTAAATTAGGATACCGTTCGATATGCGCCCTTGCATAGAAATTAGGCGGGCTGACATCATCAGCCCCACAGTTTTTCAAGTAGACTTCTATACATATCTAAACTAATTGACAACATTTCAAATTTGTAAGTAGTATGAAATCTTAACTCATTTCGTTAATTTGTTAACAAGGAACCCCAAATTATTTGATTTATATTTTTATAGCTATTAGTTTTCTAAATATTCACGAAAATGTGAAGAATGCCTACCATCGTCGTAATGACGTCACTACCTACTATGAAATTGTGACAGTCACAGCGCACAAAAAGAACAGCAGTTCACTTTCTTTAGTAAATCTGTCTTAGAAACAGTGCTTCTGTATGATTTGTTACGCTGTGACGCCTTACTTGTCACTTACTCTTTTTAAGAATGATAAACTTTTGAAATTGATTTATTTGTATAAAATTGGGTTATTTTCGAATATTTAAAAATGTGGGTTTACGTAACTTTTTACCCTCATCTTCATCGTAAAAAAGCCTGCTTAAAAAAATGAAATGTAGTCAATTGTAATCCCAGATTCTATACGAGACAGCATCTTCCTGGGATATTTAGATCGATTTCAGTAGGATCGTCGTCTAATAATCATAATCGTATTTTATTTAAATTAAATATCGTTAAAAAATCCAACATATTTTTTTTATATCAAGTCGGTGGCAAACAAACTTACAGCCCTTGCATCTCCAGGGGTGTCACCTGACACGTGCGATACCGTCCTTATAAAAAAGCACCTCCTTTCTTGAAGAACGGAGCTGCAAAAATATGGATGCATAAGTACAATTTGCTCAAAAATATGTCCTATAGCTCTTATGTCGGGGGATTAAGGTTGCGGTGCGTATTTATGAGAGGATTAAATCGATACGTATTTTTGCAGTTGACCGTATAAGTATAATATTATAAAGCTGAAGAGTTTGTTTGTTTGAACGCGCTAATCTCAGGAACTCCTGGTTCGAATTGAAAAATTCTTTTGGTATTGGATAGTCCATTTATCGAGGAACGCTTTAGGCTATATGACATCACGCTGCGACCAATAAGAGCGAAGACGCGGACGAAGTCGCGGGCAACAGCTAGTTTTTACATAAACTTTTGACATACACTAATATAACCCCTAACAAGGAATCAATAAACAACTTCAATCCAAAAGGAGCTTCGCCGAAGCTCTTAAACCTACTCCGAACTTCGAAATTCAAACTTCGTGTCATGCCGTCCCTTTCACTCTCATGTTACACACTATATGACGGAAAGGGACGGCACCATACGAAGTTCGATTTTCGAAGTTCGGAGTAGGCCCTCTGGACGACGGCGCTTTAGGGGCGCTTAATCAAACGGGCAGGAGATAAAACCACCCCGTATGGAGATTAAAGGCGCGTAAAAACGGAGGGAGAACAATTGGGAATCTATTACTTGTTCTCTAATTAAGGTTGTTGCTAGTCAACGGTCGGACCCGGGTATGTCCTAAAACTACGACTAATACCACCGTGGGATGGGCAGCAGCATCCATGGAGTGACTCGCACTAAATAAATAAATAATTTAATAAAACTTTATCCTCATTCACACCCTTACAGACACTTACTCAAAAACACTAACTTTCACATAAACAACTACAGCCATGACTTGCTATAGCTTACACAAAATATTTCTCTAAATCGAATTGTACCAGTGCATTTACTCCTTTTTTTTATATATACAAATATTGTGTGTGTATTATGCCCGTAGGGTTGCGATCAATCCTGTCACAGGGACCAAGCTGAAAATCAGCGCTGGGTAGCACGCCTAGCATACGCTGAGACTGGTACCCATTACCTTGCACTTAAATATGTACCTATCTAGAAATAAGTTATTGTATACCTTTTGTCTTGTATTTTTTTGTGTTTGCGGTAATAAATGTATTTCGATTTGATTTGATTTGGGTGCGGTGGAGATACTGCGATCGCCCGCATGCCAAGCGTAGCGATTATGGCATTTACCCCCCATTAAATTTGGAGAGGACGTCCTTGGGCTGATATGGTGGTGGTATGGTGGTAGTCAACGGTCAAGCCGCCCCTTTACCCGAGCGGTGCGGCGAGCGACTTTTAATCAGCTCTCTTGGCGCCGAGCTGTTACGTGTGCGACAACCTTTATTCAATATGTACAAACCGACTGGTCCACACCTGTCACCTTAAACCTCACCCATTTTTAAACGTAAACTGTTCAAACTGTCAAACGGGTGAGGTGTGAGATGAGAGGTGAGGACAAGTCGGTTTGTGAATAACACCCCTGGTCGTGGGTTCGAATCCCGCTGACAAAAAAAAATCTTAAGTACGAAATATCATCTGATATTTAACAGTAGCTTTTCAGTGAAGGAAAACGTCGTGAGGAAGTGTACAGTTTTTTTTATAATTTATGTATAAATTGCAATTTTACATGCCAAGTATGGTAGGAATCCTATTTGTAAGATCATATTATACCTAAAATTACGTGAAATAAAAAAGAATTGGATAACCTACCTATTTCAAAATATACAGGGTATAACTAACATGGTAGCGATCCGTAAAATGCATCGGTTCTAAACCTGGGAGTGATTACCCCCGTGGGGGTAAAACAGCCATTCTCTAGAGTCAATAGTGTTGGTATCGCACCTGGTAAATAGATAGGAAAATTATGGATACAAACGGTAAAACGGTTCTTTAAATTTGGGGGTAAAATCGGTTTCTCTAATGTTTAATTTATTTTGAAAAGGTTGGGAACCACTGGTTTAAGGTGTTATTTTTAGGGTTCCGTAACCAAAATCGCGAAAACGGAACCCTTATACTCTTATAGTTTCGTCATGTCTATCCCTCCGTCCCGTATGTCACAGCCGAACCCTTCTTCGTGATCCGACACGCACTTGGCCGGTTTTTATTTTCTGGGTTTTATATACTCGCCCAAGCAGTTACGCCTCTTTTGAATGTGGTGGTCGGTAGAAGATCGTGCCAAAAAATGTAATACACGCTCATTTAGGGTAATTGTTAAACGTTTGCGGCGTTGCCAGCGATAAGGGAAATGTTATATCGTTTGTTAAAAAAATGCATCATAATAAATATATGGTTGTGTTGCACACACACTTTACTTACAGCAGATACTAGCGGCCTCTATTTGCAACTAAAATTTACATTTTTATTTGATACGAATCTCATATCAATGTAAGGTAAACGTACCAATGCCCGACACCTCAATAACCAATAGATGACACCGATCTGCCAACCCTATTGTAATGGCATTAGATTGAAGGTGCCTTGGGTCAGCGATGAGCACCGGTACTTTCACCTTAATGCATCCTGTGCCTCTAGTATATTTTTTCCAAACGTAAACGCAAACGAAAGTGTTTGCGTTTAGTCTCAATTTCTATGGCAATAAATAGTTACCACAAAAGGCCGCCAGAGGCGCTGTTTGCGTTGCCATACAAATTGTCTGAACGCAAACGCGTTTATGTTTCAAAAAAAATATATATACTAGTGGCTTTGTGAGCTATAGACCTCGCAAAAAATGTTTTTTTTTTTTTAATTTCAAAATTTCCAAAAACTGACTCGACAGAAAAAAATCTATATAATTATCGAACCTGCTCACAAAATTTCACGAGAATCGGTTGAGAAATGCGACCTGTTGAGGAGGACGTCCGGACAGACAGACAGACAGACATACGAAAGAATTTTTGTCGAAAAGCTCGGTCAACTAACATTCACATTCACATTTCATTTCGTACATTAACGACATGACATGTAATCGACTTTACTTCTGTTTTAACTAAGCTAACTGCGGCTAATTCTTGGGGCGGAAAAGTTCTCGAGTGGCGACCACGTACCGGAAGGCGTAGCGTGGGCAGGCCCCCCACAGGCTGGACCGATGACCTGGAAAAGCCCCGGTCCTCTGGATACGAGTGGCGCAGGACCGGTCATTGTGGAAGTCTTTGGCGGAGGCCTATGTCCAGCAGTGGACGTCTTTCGGCTGACATATGAGTGCGGTAATCAGCAGATTACGTGCATATGTCGAAACTTGAAAGAGCCATATGTACTGTAAAACGTTGTACGATACACGTGCGAATAGGTAATTCGCAACTCGTGTCGATTTAAAACATTCCCTTCGGTCGTGTTTTAATTTATCACCACTCGTTGCGAATTTCCTGTTTTCTGCACTTGTATCGTAATGTACTATTATAATTGCAAAAATAAGCTAGTTTGATTTTTTCCCAGTATTTTCGTAAGATTTGTTTATTGGTAAAGAAAAAAAATTTTTTTTGGTGTTGTAAAATACCATGTTGTCACCAGACAATGACAATTCGATGTACAGCAGAGGAAATGTAACTTTTTACCCGACTGCGCCAGAAGGAGGGTTATGTTTTTCGAGAGTATGTATAATTGTTTGGCACGCTATGCAGTCTGAACGGCTCGGTGAATTTTAGCGTCAAAGGTGTCGTAAGATTCGTATGAATTGTGTGTGTGCGTGTGTGTGTGATTTTAAAATTCTTTTTATTTCTCTTGTTAACCCCTATTGTGAGTGTGACAAGAGCGAAAAAGTTACATGTTTCAATTTCCTTGACTGTGCATTGCTGGTCCGACAAGTAAATATGGTCGCTGGACAGTGTCCTTACTGGGTCGACCAACCTTTCCTTGTTGTTATTCTGTCCCGTCAACGAAGAGACAACAAGAACCGAATTCATCGAACAACTGTTTTTATATGGACTTCTAGCATACTCAAGATATGACCCACGTCAAAATGGGTTAATATTTTATAATAATAATATAATAATAATATTAGGGGACAATCTTACACAAATCGACCTAGTCCCAAACTTTGCTTAGTTTTTTGTACTATGGGTACTAGACAACGATATACATATATAGATAAATACATACTTAAATACATAGAAAACATCCAAGACCCAAGAACAAATATCCGTGAAAAATGCACAAATAAATGCCCTGGCCGGGATTCGAACCCGGGACCTCTAGCTTCGGAGGCAGAGTCACTACCAACTAGGCTAAACCGGTCGTCAAAGGTAATCATCACTAAAACTCGTGTTTTTTTAATACCACTTCGGTGGCAAACAAGCGTACGGCCCGCCTGATGGTGGCTTGTCCAGGCACAGCCTGGGTTACTTTGTTCAAGACTCGCAGCCGTTGGGCCGCGGTCCCGATGCTTCTCTTGTGTCCTTACCCTTACGGCCTATGGTACGGCTTGGTTAAGTACGGCTTAGGCTTACGGCTTATGGTAAGCGGAGAAGAATGGTAGATTAGTAGATTTGGTAGATTATAACCCTACAAAATCACAATTTTAAAGAGAGACATGTAACGAGCAACAGAAAATAGTTGATCGGCCAATGCACGTCGATTACAGTTGTCAAATTTGTACCGAAAGAATGACCGAGTCAAGTATCCACTTTTCAGTAACTCATTGAAATACCGTTTATCGGTATGTCTCAAATAAACATTTCTCGGTCGCTTGAAACTCTGCAAGCTAAATGTAAAATGTAGGAGAAATACATCGAGTATCAATAAACGTCCGTAAGTCGAGTAATGAGAGCGGATGCAGCCGGGAGTAATGGTGTGTGAAGATGATACCGCTGTGCCTCGTTTACAGGGCTCCAGTACTTGCTACCTATACTGGCGTGCTCCGTTTAGAGCTCATTATCACTGGCGTCCTACACATACGAGTAATACATAGGCCCCAATTAAGTTTTGACTCTTTGTCAATTTGACAGTGTGTAATTTATTCTGGAAAATTTGATACTTAGTCTTTAGGAGGTTAGAGCCTTTCCGGATATCCTTGCTTTTGTTAGAAGTGGCCAAATTTCAACTACACATCTGATAGTAATAGCTAACAGACCGCTATAAATGTGTCATTCTCAAGCAAAATGGTAACTTTGGCGGCGTAAATAAGGCACTATTTCTTTACTAACGCAATTAGAAACTATTCTTATTAACTCCGATAAAAGGGGGTTCTGGCCCAAGAACGACACAAGTAATAAAGGATCAGGAAGGTGGTGCCAGGCGTCTGTGTTAGTCGTGATTTATTTATTTATTTTTAAAACTGATGAATAAAACACGTATCGAGTGTCCACCATTTAATCCAAGACAGGTTCTTAGCTACCCACATACAATATATGAGTAAATGTTGGCTTACCCTACATATATAACACCTCCACCTTTATTAACTAATACATCCTTTGGTATGATGTTGGTAAACAAAACTAACAATATAACTTGACTACACCCTATTGATTCACAAACATTTTATTCGCCACCCTTTATCAACTCACTCCCAGAATAATTTGATCTCCATATAGTTACCCGTAGGCGTAATCAGAGCTCAGAATTAACTGGTACTTGTGTAGCAGATTGACAAGCAAGTTTCGAATAGCTATATCGATATAATAGTAAAGAATCTACATTGACCACGTATCTCATTTCATATACTTATAAATAAGTTAAAACAGAACAAAATGTTAGCATGTTCATAAAACAAACTGCTATTACTAACACAATAATATTTATAACTTCAACAGTAAACATTAGAAGTACTCATCAAAACCGAATCTCACTGGCGGTTTCACTACTCTCCGAGCTTGTTCGACTTGCTGTACCTGAGGTACCGGTAGGTTTACATCGCCTGTTTCCCCTGCAGTGCCACTAACATGATCACTCCTCTCGGGCACCCCGGGTCGTACCGGCTCCGCCGCCACCGGGCCCTCGTCATCCTCTAATCGAGGCCCCTCCTCCGGCAATACGAGCGAGCTACTACATCGACGTCGTGCGGCCGCTGGCGGCGTACGTATATCTACTACATTCCTGTCGGACACCCTACGTCTCAACTGGTCTATGTGCCTGTGGATTCCGGTTCCAATATTAGAGTCTATTGCATAATCAGTACTGCCTAACTTCCTAGTGATCTGGCCCGCGAGCCATTTGTCCCCAGAGCGGTAGTCGCGGTACCACACCGCGTCCCCCGGGCTCAACTGACGTCGTGTGCCGCGCGCGCGCGCCACCGCCTGCGCCTGGTGTTCGCTCACTCGCGCGCTGCGCTCCGGTTTTAACTGGTCTAGACGCATACGCAAGTTACGACCTTGCAAAATTTTTGCTGGGCTTTCCCCAGTCGTGTAGTGCTCTGTATTCCTGTAAGTCAACAGGAACCTGTTTAATGCTACATCAATATCTAATTTCTGTTTTAGCGCTTTTCTAATGGCTCTCTTACAAATTTTTACGGAATTTTCAGCGGCTCCGTTGGATGCCGGGTGGTAAGGAGACGAAAAAATATGCTCTATGCCATTCCGTCTAAGAAACAACTCAAATTGAGTACTCTTAAACGGGGGCCCGTTGTCGCTAACCAACTGTTTGGGAAGTCCAAACCGTGCCCACATCTCTCGCAAAACCGCTATTACCGCCTCCGCGGTGGTAGTCTTCATTTTCGCGGCCTCTATCCACTTAGAACATGCATCTACGGTTATTAAATACGTAAGGCCCGAAATTGACAAAAAATCTATATGAAGTCTCGCCCATGGGCGATCCGGCCACGGCCACGCGCATGGCACGTGCGCCACCGGCGCGTCGGCGACGCTGGCGCATACTGTGCAAGCGCGGCACCTCGCTTCAACTGCCTCATCTACTCCTGGCCACCCTACGTAGCTTCTAGCTAATGCCTTTGTTTTTACTATGCCCATATGCGCTTCATGTAGTTCGCTTATTACACGTTCCCTACACGACGACGGAATTACTACTCGATGCCCCCAAAGAATACAACCGAGCTCGCAATATAATTCGTTTCGCCTATTGAAATACGGCTTCAATTCATTTATTTCTATATCTCCTGGCCAGCCGTCGGCCAAGTACCCCATGACCCGACTCAAGATTGGATCATTCCTGGTCTCGCGTTTGAGTACCTTGTAATCTAAAAGTAAAGCTTCTGTTGCAAAATGTAAATAGGTCTGCTCAGGCAGCTCTTCCTGGCCGGCAACCGCTTCCTCCTTATGCGTTTTTATTAAGCGAGAAAGCACGTCGGCCGTATTTTTGTCAGTGCGGATGTATTCGATTGTGAAATCGTACGCTGACAATTTAATTGCCCACCTTTGCAACCTGCTAGCCGCCGTTACAGGTACCCCAGTATTTGGTCCAAAAATGCTCACCAGAGGCTTGTGGTCAGTACGTAAAATAAATTTCCTTCCGTACAAGTACTGATGAAATTTATCTACAGCGAAAATAATCGCGAGAGCCTCTTTGTGAATTTGGCTATAATGTTTTTCGTGTTTGGTAAGTGCGCGCGAAGCATATGCGACGACACGTTCGCCTCCGTCTGGTGAGCGCTGAGCTAAAAGAGCCCCGAGTCCTCGCGCAGATGCATCACACGTCACAACCGTGGGGCGCCCCATGTCGTAGTGCGCTAACACTTCCGTACTACACAACATTTTTTTTACACATATAAAAGCATCATTATGCCTCCGACTCCATATAAATTGTCTACCCTTTTTGAGTAAGTCATAAAGCGGCACAAGATGCTCCGACAAATTGTTAACGAACTTCCCATAAAAGTTTACCATGCCTAAAAAAGATTTTAATTCTGTGATATTCGTCGGGTGAGGCATGTCGACTATCGGTTTAATTTTGTCGGGGTTAACTCTCACACCATTCTCGTCCACAATGAACCCCAAATATTGCACCTGATTTGATAAAAAATCACATTTTTTCTTCTTCAGCTTAAGGCCGCTGCTTTGCAATACCGTAAAAACCTGTTCAATGGCCTTAATGTGGCTGTTTATGTCCCTACTTTTAATTAAAATGTCATCGTAGAAAACTACAACATCTGGTATGTCTCTTAATAGATTTACCATAAACTTCTGAAAAATTCCAGGACTTGAACTCAATCCAAAAACTAAACGGTTGTACTTGAATAACCCTCGATGAGTATTAATGACCGTATAAGCCCGAGAGTCTTCATCTAGCACCAACTGGTTATACGCTTGAGATAAATCTAGTTTAGTGAAATATTTATTATTGCTAAGACCACTAAACAAATCTTCTAATTTTGGAACCGGATATCTGTCAACTTGTAAAACTCTGTTCAGCGTTACCTTGTAGTCCGCACATATACGTATACCGCCATCCGCTTTGCTCGCTATAACCAGAGGAGTGGCCCAGTCAGAGTGGTCGACGGGCTCAATGACGCCGGCGCGCAGCATGGCGTCGAGTTCGGCGTCGACACGCGCGCGCATCGCATAGGGTAAAGGTCGCGCGCGACAGTAAATAGGCTGAGCGCCCTCCCGCACGCACAGCTTCACAGGGGAGCCGGTGAACCGACCCAGTGTGCCATCAAATAGTGATTCATGCCTGGAAACAAGGTCGTTAATGATTACATTTTTCTCTAATTGTTTGTTATGCATAACGTTGGATATGTTTATTTTAGGTATTTCAATATTCAGTTCGGACAACCATTGTCGACCTAATAAGTTGGTAGTCGCTCTGTCCAATACATATAAGTCTAATCGCTTTGTAATATGATTGTGACTGACATTTACTTCCAAATATCCTAAGGGCTGCACCACAGAGCCATCGTAAAACTTAAGATTTAAACGACAAGGCTTTAAAACTAGGTCTTTAAAACATCGCCGATACGTATCGCCACTCACACAAGATAGAGCGGACCCAGTGTCCACCTCCATGTCTAGGGCCCTATTATGTACAAAAAGAGACATACACACCGGTCTATAGTTAGTCAAAGACATCTGATACATCGGTTCTTCTGCGTCGCAATCACCGTCGCTAACATCATCAGCCTCGGTCGGCTGTCCCGAAATGGCGTTTTCCCCGGAAGGCTCCTGCATCCAGTAGGCACTGGTGTGCCAGCGCCCGCGCGCACCGCGCCGCCCGCGTCCGCCGCGCCCGCGCCTTCCACCGCCGGTCACGCTCAACCCGCGTGACGCGCGCCTGGCCTCCTCCGCCGTACCATCTCCTCGTCTTGAATTCTGGTCTTGATAATTTTCCGGACACATTCTACGTAGATGACCAATTCTTTTACAAAAACTACAGTCGTAGTTACGATATTTGCAATTTTCCGTCTTATGTTGGTTATCGCCACATGCCATACATTTCAACGTGACTTGCACTTTGTTTACCTCCAAGAAGCTTGAGTTACGATCTACTGCACTGGCGTCCCTTTCGGCAGCCTCCAAAGTACATGATAATGTAACCGCCCTAGAGTAGGTTAATTTATCGTCTTCGGCGAATAACCTTTGCCGTATTGTTTCACTTTTTATGCCGCACACAAGCTGGTCACGTAAGTTATCTTCAAGTGTAGTTTTAAATTCACAGTTCATGGATAATTTCTTTAATTCCGCCACGTAGTCCGCTATCAACTCGCCTTCCATTTGCCGTCGCTGTCGAAATCTATAGCGCTCGGCTAGAACCGATGGTTTAGGTTGCAGATGTTTTCTTAGCAGATCGACGGCATTGATATAGGTCAATTCCGAGGGTTTCCTAGGACTTGCTAAAGTTGATAATAACTCGTAAGCGTCTTCTCCCATGACCGAAATCAACGTAGCTAACTTAACGGCCTCGTCCACTTTGTTTGCGAGGAAGTACATTTCCAAGCGCTCACAATACGCCGTCCACTTGCCAGTTTTAATATCAAATTCGCGTAATTGTCCCACCGACATGACGTTGTAGATATACCCAATATTTTAATAACTTTGTTTTTCCTCGTTCGCCACTGATGAATAAAACACGTATCGAGTGTCCACCATTTAATCCAAGACAGGTTCTTAGCTACCCACATACAATATATGAGTAAATGTTGGCTTACCCTACATATATAACAAAAACAACAAAACTACAAATAAATAATACAATATTATGTATATCTTAATATTATGCAAAGTTTTGTTCGACACAATAGTTAAATAATTCAATTACTAATGAGGATACGACTGAGCACAAGAGAACAGAAATTAACAATACCAACCAACCAAATATTTCAGCATTCGAGTGATCTAAACGCAGCACAGAAAACCAAACTTCTCATACCGTACTCATTACCGTACTGTAAAGAGAAGTTTTAAGTCGCGAGGTAAATTTCGAAAGGTGAAGTTTGATACGTCGTTATTGGGAGTTGCTCTTAATGTTCTTTGAGACTTGTAAAGCGAGTTAACGTACTAGGATGCATTTGTTTTACAGAGACACTATTCAGCATAGGTGTTTAATGAGAACTGGTGACATGACCTTGCCGGTTACTTTTGTGAAAAGTGGTAATGTCACCAGCGGTCCAAACGTACATAGCTATCCGAATAGGAATTTTAATTACAATTGATTGATTGTCATATGCGTCCAGTTTGACATTTTGCAATGTTTAAATACAAAACCGATTCCAATTCCAAATAACAGGTCTAATAAAGCCTGTTAACTTGGTAAGTCGATGAGGTGTACCTACTTTTTCAGTCGTGCCGTCGTCTTAATGTCTAATTTACGGATACACCGAAAACGTTTTACAAAGACCTTTCCATTTTGAAAACAATTCATTTCCACCCACTCTCATTACTGGCCGGTAATGATATCGTATCATGTTTATTCAGCGAACTTATCGTTTCTGCGTCGTTAGGTCAGCCCCCGCTATTCCCAAACCAGCTTCAGTCGCTGTGAGCTGGACACAATTATAAATTGACCTCTTAACTTGTAACAACTATGCGTTAGCAAATATCGCCGGTACATTGGTCTGCCCAAAAATCTGCCGCTGTAGGTTTCATAAATTGCATCCAGCCAGTACGAGTGTAGAACTAAAAGTATAATTTATAAGGAATAACGCTGTCGCTTACGACTTTTCGTAATAATAGGGCGTAAACGCCGCAAAAGCTGTTTAGGGTCCATTATTAACAAAATACCGCACTTACGGATTAGGGATGGCAGGCTAGGCAAGGATGCTTATCATATCTGACCGTTACGGCTAACCCTACCAATTTATCTATCACATAATAAAAAACAACCGTAATATCGTAGCTTTCAGTATAGATTTTAGAGCAGATTGAACAACTGTATAATTTTGTCATGGACAAGAAACAAAAAGTACCTTTCCACCCGAATAAACAAAAAGCCACCATAGCTAGAGACACCCTAAGTGGATTAAAATTTGGACGGAAAATACAATAGAAACATTAGTTAAATTAACGCCTGAGCACAAGCATTGCCTTACGCGTCATGTCATAAGTTACATGAGACTAAAAGCTGTAGATTATTGAGCTTGCTAATGAGCTCTCCAGCAATTATTTCCAAGTAGGTAGTTTTAATTGAAAAAAAAAATACATTGAAAATGTTTGTTCGATCGCGTCAGTGTCCCCAGTTTCAGCGAATTCGCCCTGATGATGTCTTCTAAGCATATGTAAATGTTTAGAGTGTCAAAAGACTTGTTTAAACTGAATGATAGTTTTTGAGAAAATCGCGGATAGCTACTGAGAATAGCCGTTTTTAAGGCGTTTACAAAGGGCACCTTTAATTTTAACTTATAATTTTAACTTTTACTATTTTATACTGCAGATTGACTCATTATCTAGAAGTATTTTTTTAATGCAAATATAGATTACGTGTATTTTTTTTTTTACTCTTCTGAAGTGATATTAATAACTCTTTATTTTTAAAACACTAAAAATTACAGCAAATATTTAAAAAAATCCCAAAAATGCAATAACTATTATAAGTTATAACTAAATGCTATCTCAAAATTAGCAATGACTGCCACGCTATAATCTCGTGGCGCCAAGATCCATTACTTGGTCATAACTTTAACTAAAAAAAAAACTATTTGCAAAAAAAAAATTTTTTTTGGACATAGACTACTGTAGCTCTAAGGAAGCGTCCTTTTAATTTTTGGCTTCTATTACAAGCCAAAACCTGTAAATTCAACTTCTAGCGCACGTGCACCCGCACGTGCGCCATATTTTTTATGACCCTAGAGGCCCAGATACATATACCTAAAATAAAGTAAAAAAACAATATCGAAACTTGTGCAGATTAAAATTAAGCCGGGAACAAACGAACCTTTAATTATATAAACAACCAACTTTAGCGCTCGTATGTATGAAGTAATTTGTATGACCCCAAATACCCAAAATAAAGTAGAAAAAACAGTATCGAAACCCTGTGCAGATTAAAATTTGGGCAGCGGCGGGCAATGAAACCCGCACGGGCCATTACGCGCGCCCCGCGCCATTAGTTGTTCGCGGCGCAATTACACCGGTTGTGAGTTACGGTGGTTACGCGGCCGCCACGCCAATATACCACATACAGCGTTTTTCTAACCTCACTTTAATACGTGCCGTGGAATGTCAGAGATATGCATTTAAAATATAATTCTGAACTACATGAGTTCGATGTTCAAACAAATCTTATAGACTTAATTAGAAACAAATGAATATACAAATGTTACTCGATATACTGCCAGCGATTTTGTAGTCCTATGCTCGTAGCCGATAACATGCGAAAAACGGTATGTAGCGGAAAGCACCTACGAGCCGGGCGCCCACCCAGCGGGTTCCTGACACTTAAAGTGTTAAATAGTATGGGATAGGATAAAAATAGTATCAGGGCGACCGAGCTTTGCTCGTGGTTTCCCGGAGAATACGAGATTTCCTGCAAATGAGACTAAGCTGGATCGACGTTTTGCCCTCATAGACCCCTAGGTATATATTGTAAATTTCATTAAAATCGTTAGAATGATTTTCGAGATTTCAATTATAAACATAAATATACAAATTTTGCTCGTTTAATAGGATATTAGATTAGAGTTATGGATGAATGCTTTCTGTTTAATTTGCGCACATACAAAACACTGTCGAGCTTTATTGAGAAATAGTTGCCCGTACTTTCAATAAACGGGGGGCGGCCGCTAGCTAGCCATACACGGCTAGATTGTTTTGGTAGGTAATGGTTAGTTTTAGTTTTTTTTTAGATGTTCGCGGAGTTGTTACATTAGCTGTCAGTTACGATGTTTATGCGAAGAGAACTTAATAACATTTATAATAAAGACGTAATAACGTTATAGGTAGACACACATCAAAATACTCAATAAACGTAGCTACTCAAACATCACCAATGTTGTGCCAAAAATGGCCGCCACAACGTTAGCTTACGCACCTCTTTCTCTCAATACCCCCGAGCAACACCCAGAAATATTCAAATAACTTCAGTGAATAACACTCATGAAGTCACTGTCAAAAACTAACCTCGTACGCTTCCCAAACGATAGTGAACACAAGGGCTCGGGTATTAATACGGTTGAAAATAGGTTATTTTGTGTGCGGGATTGCCTCTTCAGAAAAACTTGTAAAGATTCAGTCAAATGTGAATAATAAGGTGAATTGTTATAATGAAAATCGGCTCCACGTGAAATGCGAGTTGTGACTTGTGGGACGGGGTTCCTCACTTTATTTTGTGGTACATTTATCTAGACACGCGGCAGCATGTCCAGCCAAGTTCACCCCAGGAACTGGCGGACAGCAGCCGAGTATTACACGAACCGTTTGGAGCCACTTTTGACCCCCCAATAACTCCAAATCTTTCTAAAATAAAAACATGAATTTTGGTACATATATTATGATCCTTTAGAACAACTAGAACCCCAAATTTCATAAATATAGGTTGAATAGTTATTGAGATATTAAATTCCAAAAAACGGCATTTTTACCACTGACTGACTGATTAACTGACTAGTAATCAAAAACCTAACCCACTTCCAGATGACCTAGAAAGCTGAAATTTGGCATGCAGCTTGGTAATTATGTGTATACACCAGAAAAAATCAGAAAACAGTGATTTTATTATTATTATTATTTATGCTAGTTACCTCAGAACTCCGTCATTTATTAACCGATTTGGAAAATTCTTTTTTTGTTTGAAACGGTATACTTCCGGGGTGGTCCCATTGTCATCGGGTCAGAATCTGATCATAGAGAACTCGAGGGAACTCCTCAAATATTTTAGGTGCACCTATAGCGGTTTGGGTATTTTGTATAGTAACTCGTGCATAGATTACCTATCTGAAAAGTTGCCAAGTTTGGCACTAGATTGTTTACAGTAAAACTAATTTACTGCGGCTTAATGCATTTTGAGCTTTAACTTGGCAGTTTCCTTAAATATCCAACAGCTTTTAGGGTATTATAAATTATAACATACTGCATAGAAAACTGCCAAGTTAAGGTTCAAAATGCATTAAGCCGCAGTAAATTAGGTTTACTGTAAACAATCTAGTGCCAAACTTGGCAACTTTTCAGATAGGTAATCTACGGAAGTTGGCGCCCATTTAAATCTCAATTCTTTTGTCGGTGAACTTGGCTGCCATTTTCACATTTATGTTTTTGATGGGATTTTACTTACGGGATTATTTTTTCGTGGAATAAAATTGTCTTATATAAAACGAAATTATATTTCAATAAAGCTGTTTTTGCGCAGATTTGTACAAATCGGACTTATCAACACCCCGCACACAGCTCATAAAAAAAGACTGATTCCATTACTTACTCCCGAACGGACCCCCAAACTCCGCGCTAAACAAAAATGTAAGTAAATTCCATTCTGGCCCCGTGAGCTGGAAAAGTGCACCGACGGGAGCTCGTTATCTATCGAGCCCTGTAAAATACCTATTCTTATTATAAAAACCTATTCATGTAGGTTTTAAAGCCATTCTCTGGGAAATTGGCTCCATGTCACTTACTGGAATGATGAGCTTACCTGAAATAGAGAGAGGGTGTTATCAGTACAAAAATGTGAGAGTAACTTAGAGGTTAATGAATTTAAGTAATTAAATATTATAAAAGTATTATAGACTTTCGACTAAAATCAAAACAGACAAAAGGGCCTTTTAGTGAAGAAATAAATTAAAGCTAGAACACTATTTTCCAAGATTATATTTTAGGTCCAAGATGCTTTTAATAAAATGCGATTTTATATCTATTTATATATATACCTTGCCCAAATGCTTGCAGTTATCTACTGAAGAAATTTCAGGATTTTATAGTTTTTCAACTTAGGAAGTTCCTTCGAGACCCTTAAGTCCAATTTTCTGACAATACATGAAATAGTAAGATGAAGTGAATATAATTAATGAACTCTAAATTTAATTTATTTTCTTAAACTAGACCTAACCACCACCACCACATCAGCCGAAGGACGTCCACTACTGGACATAGGCCTCCCCCAATTTCATGGGGGGTAAATGCCATAATCGCCACGCTCGGCATGCGGATTGGCGATCGCAGTATCTCCACCGCACTCCAGGGATGCTGCTGCCCATCCCCCGGTGGTCCTAGACCTAACAATAAAACATAATTAAAATAAAATATATCTACATTCATATGACATCCGTCGCATAATCAGTGATATCACGGTTAAAACGTGTCAGATTGAGACCCTGATATTTTCAAACGCCGAATACGTTTAGTGAGATTACTCATATTTATTTTATTTATTACTTACGCATTATTACCACATCCCGTCGTTTCTGAGGCTTCCGATACATCCATTGTCAACGGCAATAAACGTTTCATTCCGAATTAAACCACATTATCCGCAGCATAAAGCTTTTAATTCAATACAGCCCATAACAATGGTCGGGGGATGTGACAGCGATATTAATTCCGTGAAATACGCGATACTGGCTCCCTCGTAAATTACATATTTACTACTATTTATTTATGGAAATATTTCAAGATGGGGTAACCGTTGATTTTTTGAAGAAACTAACACTTTAATACCACGTCGGTAGCAAACAAGCGTATGGCCCGCCTGATGGTAAGCGGTCACCGCAGCCTTATGGACGCCTGCAACTCCAGGGGTGTTACATGCGCGTTGCTGACCCTTTAATAATTTATACACTCCTTTCTTGAAGAATCCCATACTGTAGTTCCTCGGGAAAACCTCGGCAGGGAGCTCATTCCACAACTGGAGCGTCCGAGGGAGGAACCGTACCGTACGTTTCAGAGGAATTTCCTCCTAGTTAAGTAACGTGGTAAACTTACGCTAAATCTGTCATTTTCGAAATGGAAACTGTAATTTAGATCTACCTTTCGTATGCTTGGAAACGTTACGTAATTACTCCTCAGGCTAAGAGGGCTTATTTTGACATTGTAATGACATGATCCTCATGCGCGGGCCATCGGTGACATAGCGATCGTGTAATGCCACTCCTTACTCCTTAGTAAAATGGCGGTGTCATTGGCAATCTATCTAATTTTGCAATTCGAAGCGAAATATGAAGAGGTTATATGACACCCGTGATATTACATCAAGCTATGGTAGCCAAGCATAGATATAATAATACAAGAGATTGGCCGTCACCGTAGTGATTACTCCGGAACCGGTGTCGCCACGTTTAACGCGTGTGCGTTGCAACCACATATATAGGCATTGTAAAGATTCGACTCACGCACACATTGCCCACGGTCTCTACTAGGATTCTAATGCTCTGACTGGCACGCACACTACTCGCAAAGGTTGTAAATACAGAACTACTACACGTAAATAACAACGTCTGTGAAGGTTATAGGGCTGGGGCAGCATCAAAAAACATTGTTGTCGATGATTTAATTATTAAAATGCCAATTATGCTGATAATATTTATTATAAGATTTATAAGTTAGAAAATCAAAGGATATAAATGAAGGGATATTTACAACAGCTGACTACAGTAGATGACCTACACAATAAGGACCACCCTAGGCAGTTGCATTGTTTTTGTAAGGAGTCACTTCAATTAACGCATAATAATAAAAAATTAACTCTAATCCTAACGTTGAATATTTGAATCATTATTGACCAGTAAAATGTAAGTACTTGTTGAGTACTTGTCTTCGTGATAGTTTTGGTACTGCATTTTTCGTTAGATAATGCAGTCGGGTGTCTGAGTATTTTTCCATCACTGCCTTTATGAGTAAATTAATATGATTGTGTTGTGCATAGGCGCTTGCTCAAATTGGTGAAAGTCAATTTCTTGGAATAAATTCAAGCCTATAAAATGTGGCAATGCCTTGAAAATACATTTTCGGGTTGTAAGCTTGTTTGCAACCAACATGGTATAAATAATTAACTAAATATAGGTCGAGGGTCGGCAATGCGCATGTGACATCCCCGAAGTTGCAGGCGTCCATAAGCTGCAGTGACCGCTTACCATCAGATGGGCCATACGCTTGTTTGCCTACGACGTGATATTAATAACTAACTAAATATGTCGAGGATCGGCAACGCGCATGTGAAACCCCCAAATTTGCAGGCGTCAATAGGCTGCGGTGACTGCTTACGATCAGGCGGGCCGTACGCTTGTTTGCCACGGACGTGATATAATTAACTAAATGTGTCGAGGGTCAACAACGGGCATGTGACACCCCCGAAGTTGCAGGCGTCCATAGGCTGCAGTGACCGCTTACTATCAGGGGGGCCTTACGCTTGTTTGCCACCGACGCGATATAATTAACTAACTAAATGTGTCGAGGGTCAGCAACGCGCATGTGACACCCCTGAAGTTGAAGAAGTTGCTGGCATCCATAGGCTGCGGTGACCGCTTACCACTGACCACTTAACCCTATAGACACCGCTTCATAGAACTTTGTCTTGAATCTCAAACTGCCAAATTGGCGGGGCGCGGGGGGCGACAAGTGCACTGTGATTGGCTAGTACAAGGTCAACGAGCAATCACGTGTACGGTGCGTGATGCGCGCCATTTTGTGTAGTGATGGGACACACTCGAAAAAGATACTACAGAATATAAGTGTAAATTTAAGTTTTAAATTGGAATCAATAAAAATACGAAAAGCAATTTAAATTGTTTTTAATTCAAAGATACTAACTAAATATAAATGCTTATTGTTTAATGTACAGTGGAGGAATTTGATTTCTGGGCCACTTCGTACCTTGTCACAGTGTCAAGTCATATGAGATTTCTAGCAGCTTTCACATTGATTTTCACTGTGAAAAAGTACGAAGTGGCCTAGAAATCAAATTTCTCGCCTGTACAGTCTGTAGAGTATACAGTAAGGTGACTTGAGACAGTTCATATGTTATTCCTATGTATCCTATGGTATGGTAATAGGAATAAATGTATAAGAACAATAATCATAATCCATCCATATCAGCCCTAGGACGTCCACTGCTGGACATAGGCCTCCCCCAATTTCATGGGGGGTAAATGCCATAATCGCCACGCTTGGCATGCGGGTTGGCGATCGCAGTATCTCCACCGCCACTCTAGGAATGCTGCTGCCCATTCCCCGGTGGCCTTGGTCGTAGTTTAAGGACATACCCGGGTCCATTAACACATCGTGATCATAATCATTAACACATAAAATGAATGCAAATACAAATAAATAAATAAATATTAGGGGATTATTTTTACACAAATCGTCCAAGTCTCAGAAACAAATGTCTCTGCTCACCATAGAAACAAATGCCCTTACCGGGAATCGAGCCCGGGACATTAGCTTCGGAGGCAAAGACACTTCATCTGCGGTTTAGCAGTTTAGACGCGCAGAGACAGATATACAGACAGAGTGACTTTCATATTTGTAGTATTGTAGTTAGGATATAAATGTTCTGTATCCTGCTTATATTCCACCATAATTTAATATTGTTTCACGAGTAACAGTTAAGTACGTAAGTTTAAATAATCAATCAGTCACATCACTACTTGAGACTGCAATGGTTAGACAAAGACAGAATTACAAAAAATAGTAAGCGAAAGAAAGAGACAGACATTGAAAGACATCAACGCGTCGCCAGGTTTACAACCTTCACTTGATAACCTTGACTTTTTAATTATTATTGTTTTATCGTGGTAAAAAAGTAAAAAATAGCTTACCTGTGGAATAAAATCCCATCTTTTTGAAGACTAGATGTCTTGCTACACTTTCCACACAATTTAACCATACAAAAAGGCATATTTAGAGCACTTACTTGGCTAGTAATGCGTCGAATATTGCACGTTACTTCGTCAACGATCGGCCGCATACTAAGAGCATATTTGGGGGCGTGGTGACCAATTGACGTGTTTTGAGCTTAGGCTTGGCTTACGCGGGCGCCCTTGTAAGCGGGGTCTATAGGTTAAGTGGTCTGTGCCGCTTACCATCAGGCGGGTTGCAGGCTGGTTTTAAAAAAACGTGGTATTAAAAAAATTGAAAGCAATAAATAACTATGGCACATATATTTTTTCACCCTGTATTATAAATAAAATTGAATACATAAACATAACCTATACTTGTGTACCTATTTAGGTACGCGAGACTAGAACTTAGTAACCCGACACAGGGAATCTATCGATAAAATTCAAACCACAAATCTATCGATAGAATGATTCACTTAATAATGCACCGCACTCGTACGCCCCACTAAGGTCATAAAAAAATTGACAGTTCGCGGACTCGACATGCGGCCGTACTAAGAAGTTGCGTCAGGAAATTCAGAAAGAACAGGAAATTCGCAACGAGTGGTGATAAATTGAAACACGGCCGAAGGGAGTGTTTTAAATCGACACGAGTTGCGAATTACCTGTTCGCACGTGTATCGTACAGGGTTTTACTCGTAGGTACAGTACATATGGCCCTTTAAAGTTTCGACATATGCACGTAATCTGCTGATTACCGCACTCGTGTGGTAAAGTAGCACCATATGTACTGTAAATGTATTTACTACAGTTATGCTTTTTAGTGAAAGAAAAGAAGAGCGAAAAGAAATTCATAGGTATTTTTAGTGTCACCAGTCCGAACTGGAGAACTGAACTCATCAAAATATAGCGACATGGTGTAATGCACACAATGGGACATAAATGGTGTAGAAGCGCCCCTAGGGTAAGGCCAATTTTCTCGTGAAAGAAGTAGCGGTGAAAGTTTCACATATTTAAATTATAAAATACACGTGAAACTGATTATGTGAAGAGGCATCAAAGCGACATATTTTGAAGTTATGTCAACGATATGAATTGTAAAAAAAACTTTCATACGCCTCAGTGTACTAACACGCAACGCAAGAACAGAAGAAATGTAACGCATGAAGGTTGAGACAAATCTATTAATTTCAAAAATTTCGTCAGAACCCAAAAGTTTCCCGGAGGTCTACCAAGGGCCTACCATTGTGAATTCAGGCATATCAATAAAAATACGAGAATAGCATTCTCGAACTAAAACCGGCTTTATTGCGTCCAATAGTCTCACCGACAAAAGCCTTTTAATTCATCGGCATTGTATTAATTTCAATAACTACAATATCGTCACAAAACATTAATTCCACTAAACGCACCATGACAAATACCGCCACGTCATAAATATGTCCGAATGTCATTTATTTCGTGACGTCATACCCGTTCAAAATGGCGGATTGATATTAAGGCTAGGGGTTGTTTGCAAAACGGATCCAGAGTATTGGGTGCAAGGAATCGAACAAAAATGACATATAAACCATAGAGTTCCAAGTACTTGCGCCCTTTTTGATTTGCGGGTTTGCATTGACACCCAAAATTCCCTATTAATATAGAAGCTCTATTCACCGTTTTGGCTCAGGGATTATATAATTCTTTGGGATTAAAAGTAGGAAGTGAAAATGTTTGTGAGAAAAGTTTGCCTCAAGCGAATAAATTCTTGGAAAATCTAGGTGATGAAGTGTGATAAAAACTTGTGTATTTTGGATTTCAATATGGAAGTTACGATGAAAGTAGCATGAAGTTTTTCGTTTTGCAGCGTCGAAATGCTGGAACGATTTACCACCTCCTATAAAAACTCTATACATGTTTAAAAAAGGATGCAAAAATTGGCTTCTGTCAGCAAAAAACCTTGAGTAACTGGCTACCAGTAACATAACCAAAACGTGACAGTTGTCAGCATACACCAGCTGATATATGAAATTTTTTATACTCTTGTTAACTAATTAACAGTACACTCTCTCGTTTCGAATTTAGCCCCATAAAATGTAGAAGAAGCCCTACGCACTTCCGTTTAAATTTAGTTACATATATACCTTCTCGTCATGACAGCGAACTCGCTTCGTCATTAGGCTTAAGACTTAGTTGTAAGGCCATGGGTAGAGACTGAAAATCAGCGGTCTCGCTGAGTCTCGAACCCTTTCAATACGCAGACATACTATATTTGTGCATGTTTCATCTTAATTTGGTAACTTGTTTGTGTTATTGAATAAATTTATTTTTATTTTTATTTATTTTTATTTTAAGTTGCTTGCGTATGCGTAGTCGTCACATTCGACAGAATTTTCAATCGCGACTAGCTCCAAAATCATGTTATGCACGAAATTGACGATTCAAAGAACAGCAGTTAGTGACCAATATCTGGATACATAGACATCTTTATATCTATGTGCATAAATACTTCCTTTGGATACGTTTCACGGCGGGGAAGCGAATCTATCAAACGCCTGGTAGTGCAAGGCAAAGTCGAGGGCACCAGAGCTGCTACCGCGATATGAAAATGAACGAAGTTGGAGTATCTCTCTCTGTCGGTCGAATGGGCAAGTGCGACAGAGAGGGAGATATTCGAACTTCGTGCGTTTCGCGGTAGCAGCTCTGACCTCGCGGAACATCGTCAAAATTGGATAATTATCAATGACCAACATTATCTTGATAATTTCGAATCCTGAGACTGAATGTCGCCTTACCATTTTTACTATAAGGTAATCTCTCTCTGTCGGTCGAATGGGCAAGTGCGACAGAGAGGGAGATATTCGAACTTCGTGCGTTTCGCGGTAGCAGCTCTGACCTCGCGGAACATCGTCAAAATTGGATAATTATCAATGACCAACATTATCTTGATAATTTCGAATCCTGAGACTGAATGTCGCCTTACCATTTTTACTATAAGGTAAATGTCCCCGTGCTCGATACTGACCCAATACATGGCACTATCAATCTTATGTCACAACGGCGTCATCTATTGGGCATAAAGTTGTCGAGCTTTGGCACGTTTACCTTACCTGCACTTAATCCACCCTTGTGAACAAATGGACAAACCACCCTTCTGCTCATACCGTAAAATATAGTCCTAACGGACATCTAAATTTAACTTTTATTATTTAAACTGACCCATAAACTAGTTTAATAAACGATTTAATCTGCATAAATCGGCAGTTAGTTGCATAAGCAAGATTAACAGACCAAAAAAGTAAAATTACGGTGTAATTTGGTTGTCCCGAAATAGTTAGTTCAGGGTTCTGGCCCTTGCGTCCAAAGCTTAATTTTTACCCACACAGACATTGACACAGATGACGTAAGCGTTCGTTGCATAAGGTTAATTTTTTTGTGAACGTGTGTAAAGTATGTTGTACAGGAGACCACTGGTTATTTGCCGATGTGTAATACTTACAATTAACATAAAGATACATATGTGTGTATATTTTAACATTGTAGACGTTTTGGTGCATACTGTAAGTCTATTAATGTAATTTTGTTAAATAAATAAATAAATAGGTACATGACCAATTTATTGGTGTACGTTCAGTAATCCTGTATTTACAACAAAAGTCTAGTTTAGTATTGTGTTGTCACAGAGCTTTATTGGCTATCCTTTGGATTAGACTGTTTAAAATATAAAAATAAATAAAGATAAAAATAAATTTATTCAATAACACAAGCAAGTTACAAAATTAAAACCAAACATGCACAAATATCGTATGTCTGCGTATTGAAAGGGTTCGAGACTCAGCGAGACCGCTGAGTTTCAGTCTCTACCCATAGCCTTACAACTAAGTCTTAAGCCTAATGATAACTAACGAAGCGAAAATATAGGTCACAATTGCATAAACATGAAAATAAGAATGTCGTCATCTGGTAATCAATGCGGTTACGACAATAATTGTATACATAGACCGTAAACCGGGGTTACTTTGATCAATTATAAACTTTGACACCATTTTTGACGTTCTAAATAAACGTAAAAATATGAAATTAAAATATAATAATCGGGTTTTTCTCTTCTTTGAACCTGCCAAATAAATAAAAATATGGACTTGAAGTTATATTAAGAATTACTACTTTGAAACTACTACTTTTTACGCGGCCAATCTAAAGTAAACCCGCTAAAAAGCTTGTAAAAAATTAAACAGAAAAATCGATTAAGTTTTTATTAAGCGTGTCACACACTGAAGCGGCCTGCGGCCGCGGTCAATAGTAAGTCTGACAGCTAATGACAAGTTTACTATTGACCGCGGGGCCTAGGCCGCGCCAGTTTGTGACAGGTTTTAAGTTATATTTATTTAGGTACTTTGATATCACACCAAATGATACATTAACTAGAAAAAAGTAGGAACTTTACTTATATAGGTAAAAAACAACCTTTAACTTTTAATACCTTTTGATTACAGACATAATCATTTGTTCAATATCACCACGTATAAGTGATCAAAGAGACCCCAACCCACGGATTCCCCGACAGCATGCTCACATGTAGGTTGTTGAATTTAGGTTATTTTCTGTTTAACTCATTAAAAAAACATAAATATAGGGGTCTCGGCACCGAATACAGTTTTGTTCCGTTCGGTGTAGAGACCCTTGGCCCGTGGGGTCCCAGTGCACGTCAGCTCCACAAGGAGCTTTCCAAAAGGCTCGTAGACGCCACAGGGGGCCGAAGAGCTGGCAGTTTCCTCGCTCAACCCATTAGCGTTGCGATTCAGCGAGGAAATGCTGCCAGCATCTTAGGAACCATGCCTAGGGGGCCCAATTTTTTAAACATATTTTAAGTTTAGATATAGTTTTATTTGATTCGTTTAAATAAATAAATAAACTCATGAATAAACACTGATTAATGAATTTATTATTGACACAAGTACAGTAAGAGTTTTTCACGCAGTAAAATCAGGAAGAAAAGAGTACTTACCACTAATATTTTTTTCTAGACGAAATAAAAATTTTACACGCGCACCCATTCAGTATTCAGTACGCGGTGGAGCAACTATCAGTGTTGCCAACAAAGAAAAAATAACTGCTAAGACATTTTTCAACTCGTTAAAACAAGGACTTTAGTAGCGGATGGAAGTTGTTATCAAAGTCGACCCGCAAATCAAAGTAACCCGGTTTACGGTAGTGTTCCAGAAAATGAACATTAAAATAATCTAATGTCTCCTGTGACTAAAAATACAAAATAATTGTGTGTTGCCTTTTAACGCTTAAACTGCTGTACGTTTTTTTTTTATTAGAAATGGGATTGCTCTTGGCCAGCATGTAGCCTGGGGGCAAAGATGAGGCCGATAATGAAGCGAGCTCACCCAGGAAAAGCCACAAAAAAAAAAGATAAAACTTGGCACGGAAATAGTTTCAGACCCAGGATATATGTCATATATGATAGTTTTTACCCCGAAATCATCCCTTGAAGGGGTGAAAAGGGAACTGGAAGTATCTATGGTGTGCGATAATTGATGCTGCGTATGTAGGCAGTCTAACTATTTATTTAAATATTTGCTATTAGCATTTGTGTAGGCATTTTTATTGAATCTCAGTCCATTAACGAATATACACAGACGAAGTCGCAGGCAAAAGCTAGTCTAATATAATCCGATGTTACATTCCACAGCTGTCATAAATGTCTCAGACTCAAATTTACATTACCAAAGCGATCAAATACGATTTGCCACAATACTTTCGTATCCGCAACGTAAACAGCCGGTGGAGCGCCAAAAGTCGAAAGGTGGAAAACATATCAGACATCTATTTAAACCAAGTTGCATAAGATAGCATAGTTTTCCTCAGAAATTATGGTTTTGTTTTCTCTATAACTAGATCAATTGAAACTTCTGAAGATAGTTTTAATTTATGACCGTTTCAAAGACTTGCTGCACTGTACAAATGGACTGAAAAAATATCGAATGTTAAGGAACTAATACAGACACATACTAATAGAGGCAACTGTGAAAAGCAAAAACCTTGTCACATCAATCAGTATGGCGAAAATAGCGATTACCAAACTGAGGCGAATATGGAGAGACAGAAATATCTAGAGATACGAAGATTGCCACTGTCCTCACACTCGTCTTCTCTATTTTCTTATACGGCTCTGAAACTTGGACCATTAAAGCCGCAGGCAGGCAAAGGATTGATACGTTTGAGGTTTGAGATATTTTGCTGGCGAAGAATGCTTAAAATACTGATGACTAAGAAACTGGTGGTAACAGAAACAGTAGAAGGCAAAAGACCAAAAGGCAAGACCCAAGCCCCAAACGCTGGCTCAACCAGGTGTCGGAGCATCTTAAATGCCGGTGAATGCAGCCCTCCAACAGGCAGCCGACCGAAACTCCTGCATGGAGAGAGGAATACTGACTATGCTACGTCGGCCAAGTCACGATCCTCATCAACGAGCGAACAATTGAAGAGGCGGAAGGAACTGATATATATATATTTTTTAATAATACAAATACATTGAATTAGCTTTCATTTTAAGAATGGTTTTACTCAAAAATCCACTGTTTGAATAAAAGTAGCTACCTAAACAAGATGTTAGACCTGCTCAGCAAAAGTAGGCGTAGGCTAAAACTAGTCTTACAAGACGGCTAGCCTGAACTTCGACGGATTGCGTAAAAGACTCGGTCTAATTTTAAATCCCAACATTTTTTACTTTATATGAACCTGAACACACTAACAAACATTCACAGCTAGAACTACCAACGCAATATGCGACGAATTTAATCTCTCCACTTTAAAACTGTCACATTAGTAAAAGTGTCAACGTACCGTGGCATTTTACAATCCCAATTTCAAAGTCGGGTTGTATCCAAGTGTCGCATGAGGCACAATAGGCCCCGTAAATTAGCCGGCACAATGCCCTGTGCCCGCGCCCGCAAAATTAGCATAATAAAAAGGGCATTCGGCGCCGATCGTAAATAATGCTTTATGGATGCTGGGGAAGTGGCATAAAGATATCGAGCAATATGCGCATAATCTTTGCTTGTAATCAACAAGATTTTTAAATAGCCTACCTACCGGCTGTGTAAAAGAGCCAGCTTCTCACATGTTCATCACAGTATTTAATAAGAAACAAGAATACAGTGCTTTCCTTTCGATGCATGGCCATATGGCATGGATGCCTATATGCAGAATATACATTAGGGTTTGTTCGTATGGATGTCTGGGCTTGCCGATTTCGTATCATCTTGATTATAACATGACAAAATACGTCTATGATTGACAACTTTATCCGCCTATTTAGACTGGTATTTGAGTAACGAAATATGTTCACGTTTCCCGGTATTCCATAGAGATAGTCCCACTTTCATCTTTCAAAGTCAAATGAAATTGCAAGCAAGTTCTATAACTGTCATGACACAAAATTAGACAATAAGTCCAGTCTCAGCACGATGTACTGTGTCATTCTTTATCTTCCAACATTGCTGCCAAATGTCCATTAAGGTTCACACCATTTCCACAGAATAAGTAATAGTACAAGTGCCATAAAATGTATCTGTAGGTAGTCTTCTGTGTGCCAAACATATCTTAACATGCTACACGCCTTGACAATATATTAGTTCCGATATATATGATGGCGATTTTCCATGGGACATTTTAATTAGGGCTCCCGCTGCCCATGTTACATGCGTGTCCGGATGTCAGTGTTCTAAGCATCCGTACCGTACTACCTGAACCCGACTGATCCGTAGGCGTGTCCGAGTTCGTGTTCGGGTACAAGCGTAGACGGTCCAGGCGGGTTTTAATTAAACGCTCCGTGATAGACCGGTCAGCGACCGTTCGACTTGCGACGATATAGAACTAGAATTGAATGATATAGATTGCAGTAGTTTGATGTTATAGGACGGGGTTTATAACATCAAACTACTTACACAATTTACCCTACCCGCGGATAAATAAGACCCGGTAATACAAGCAGTCGGAAATATCTGCGAACCAGATATTTCCGACGGGTTATACACTGGTACACGGATCTGGACGGACCGGGCGCTTAAAACCGCGTTCGTATAGCATGGAAACGATTACACGAAACCTGGACACAATCGGAAGCCCTAATTCTAATACAACAACGACTGTCTTTTATTTATCACAGAAAGATCTCTCGCCTAAATTCAGCTGCATATCATATCATATTCATTCAACGAACACAGCTACTGTGACAGAGATCTTTGACGCGTAATCACGGCGATAAGGGGACGTTGTCCGGCCATAAATATAAATTGCACCATAAATGTCAGATGACACAAACGCCTGTCCTGATTTACTAGCACCAGCGACACAAAGCTTGAGGATGCGAAGGGTGCCGAAAACGGCTGTAGCAATTTCAATCTTAAATACTCGACTATAAGGACTGAATAAAATAAAGTGTTAGTACAGTTTTTATATTGTATAGCGCTAGTCATAGCTATGCAAATGCGTCGCAATTTGAATCTTCGAAGCAGATGTGTTTGGTTTAAAATTGAATGCATGTGAACTGGTACGTAAAGATGTGTACAATGACGAGTTGTATTACGTTCCGTGAGGTATCATACTAGATGTCTAAATAAATAGCATCCACTCTCAAAAAGCTAATCTAATGTTCTCTTATACGTTGTCCATAATATAACCTCAATGGCTTTAGACAAGGTAATAAATAAGCTTCTATACATCCACTATTACGAGTATATAAGTAATATAAACAAGGATCATTAAATTTCATCATCATTATCATCAACCAGGTAGTAACAAAAATGGGGTGGAACCGTTTAAGGCGTCAATTGGTATCGCATTCTGACTAGAAATAAGTAGGTATTTGCCAATTCAACATATAATAGGAAAAAAGTTGTGTCCAAAAAAATTCAGCTACATAATGTCTAGGCAGAATTTATTTATTTATTTATTTATTTAACTTACAACATAACATTAATAGGATGATACCAAGAATGCGATACCAAACCATTTTTAGTACAACTTGTATACGCCCCACTGCTGGGCACAGGCCTCTTCTCATTGATAAGAGGGATTGGATAGTACCTATGCAGGCCCAGTGCGAATTGGGGTCCTTTTAAAATTCTTCGCAGATGTATGAAGATTTCCTCGACGTTTTCCTTCACCAAAAAGCTAACAGTAAATATCAAATGATAATCCGTACAAAACATATTCCATCATTGAATTTAACGTGGTCTATTTTGAATTTGTGTTTCCCGTGCTCGAATTCACGCGCGCAAAACAGGATAAAATGCAATGGGGGTGTGGAAAAGATGAACCACATTAAAGCCCTGGCTTTACTATGCACTCCAATACTTTTCAAGACTTCAGATTCTAAAGTCGCGTACCTTACGAGACAGTTCAAATACGCACTTACAAGTACAACTCCTCTGGTGTTGCGAGTGTCTATGGGCGCCGCTAATCGCTTACCATCAGGCGATTCGTCTGCTCATTTGCCTCCTATGTCATAAAAAAATGAGTAAAGGCGGGGCCACAAGTTTGCGCGGCAGCGTAAGCGTTTTTCCTTATAAGTACAATGCGTGTTATCCTAACTAACCGCATTGCGTTTCGCGTCTCGACTGTGCAATGAACTAATAAAATGCTTACCGCGCCGCAATTCGGGCAAAGTCGTGGCTGGGTGGTAATTTCACTTAATAAGCACTATAAGTTGAAGTTGAACGCAGGTCTTTGGTATACCCGAGACCCGTCTTTTGTAGCGATGAAGAATCCAATTTTCCCTTTACGTTTATCCAAGTTCGCAGCGTCGATAAAATTTCCACGAAGTTAAATTACACTTTCGTAAAAGTAACAAGGCAACTCGGGAGTTTTAATTATTCTTGCTACTGATCATAAAACACTGAGATCGAGGGAAACTAGAACAAGAAAGAGGTAGAATAATTTAGGTCCAAATATACGAGGCTACAATGCAAAACCACTCTACGTAAAAAACTTATGTATCGATACCTCCTACGTATACTGGTGCAAGTGTCAATTTTCAGATTTTCTGTTTTTTGCATGTCTATAAGTATATTTATCCACCACAAAAATTTCATACGCATATTCCAATAACTTACGGAAAAAAGTATCGTGTATGAATGCATCTAACCATCTAACACCGTTCTTCTAATCCGTACGACGTAAAGGCCGAGACACACCGAAAGCGTACGCACACGTGCTGCGCACGCATTCGGTGTGTCTGGGCTTTATGAGGCAACTCGCTTGCACCACTATACGCGGCACCAATATCGAGGTGGGGCGGGTTAGGTTGTAGCCATCTATGTATACTGTCGACTACAAAGAGATCAATCCACTCAAAGTTACAAAAATATGTATCCACGACCTTAACGTTAAGTCAATAAAGACACGGATATATATTTTTGTAACTTTGGGTAAATCGATCTCTTTTTAGTAAACTGTACGATACGAAATGTCGTTTGATATAACACTGGTAATTGATAGAATCAGGCGTTACTCAGCGGAATTCCATGACAAAAATCTAGAAAAATATTTCTCTTGCTATTCCGTTAAAGAATCCTTTAACGGAAAACTGAATTCTTTAGCAGAAAAGCAAAGGAATATTTTTCTACTTTAGCGTAGTTTTCTGGTAGGTATTCTAGAAATTTAGAGTAGTATGTTTTTTTGCGTTTTGTTGTCTTACTTTGCGTCGGGCGGCGGGAAGATCGGCAGTGTGCATTGCGTCGATGCCGCTTTTTATTAAATATTAAACTCAAAAAGAAACTTAATGGTATGGACTATGGTACATTTTAACTATCGCCAAACTGTTTAACTGTTTGTTAGCGAACGTTGCGCTCATTTATGTTTACATTTTACACTTATACCTACTTATAAAATACTACTTATATTCATCAGCGTATGCACTCATTCTGAGGAAGAACTTTCGAAGAGTTCGAAACATGTCGCCCGGAGTGACAGTTTATACGTGAGTTTCAACCGATTTAGTCATATAGTTTTAAACATAGCTCACGAAACTTTAAGTTCTAGTATTTAGTTTTCTGCCGAATAAAGAAAAACATCGTGAAGAAACCAGTGTAATCCAAACAAGGTCAACTTTTTCCTCCGGTTTAGAAGGTCAGATGGCAGTGGGGCAGTGCCTTTCGTAAAACTAGTGTCTACGCCAAATTTAGGGATTATGTACCAAAGTGGCCCCCGAGCTCCTTTAATCGAGTTTGAGTTGTACGAAAAATTTAATCTTAATGTACCCTCAAATCACCAGAAACCTATTTACTTTCACTACTATAGAATGTTTTTCATATCGAGTGCAGCATGATTTCCATATAGATTTCAATCCAATCACTTGGTTCTGACAGCCTTTAAGGTAATACACGCACCATTACTACCTATACGGTTCGCTTTGTGGAAAGATAATTTATCAAATAGGACGTCGGGTGTAGGAATACGATCTTGTTGTCATCTACCTTATTATTGATATTGGATTTTAATCGTAATATATCTGTGTTAACCATTTTCCAGGCACAATGAAAATATAGTGAGTTCAAGCCTCATTTGCGCCTTTTAAAGAAAACAAAATATAGAAAGTAAAGACAAAAGAGCCTCCAAAAATCTCATCTTATAAGCTTGAAACCACAGACCAGTGATCTGTGCATGAAATGCACAAAGCGCGGCTCAGCGTCGTTGCGGGACGGAGGCGTTTGCGGTAAAGCGAACGTGGTGCGGGGCACGTCGCACCAAAAAACCGCGCGGTAGAGCGGAGGCGGCGTGTGTGACATATGAAGCAGTAATCGACAGTTTCGGAAAGATCAAAAATGCAAAACGCCTCTGCCCCGCAACACGCCGCGCCCTCTCTGTGCGTTTCGACCTCTAAGATACCATGCTAAGAGAGTTGAAAAACCAATAGTCTCCTGTGGACAATGGTTAACAGACTGCGCAGTACGTTCGGTTCTCCATACAAACGTATTTATGCTCCCATTTAAAAAGGCCAGGCTAGAATAACATGAAACTTTGTATACACAATGGGATCCGACATATCTAGGTCGGACCATAGTTTCTGTTGCTTGAAATTATAATGGAGAAAAAATACAGCGATTATTAAGGTTTTCATACAAGCCGTAAAAAAATCAAAAAGCCGCTGTATTTTTTTTCTTTTACAATTTCTAGCAACAGAAACTATGGTCCGACCTAGATATGCCGGATCCCATTGTGTATACAAATTTTCAAGTTATTCTAGCATGGCGTTTTAAAATGAGAGGGTAAATACATTTGTATGGAGAACCGAGACCAGACCGAGCGTACTGCGCCCTTTATTACATATTTTTATAAAAAAGGGCGCGAGTTATTATGAGTCAAACTTATCGCACCTAAATCTCTGAATGACTCAGGCCTCCATGAGATTAATAGCTGCTGGCCATATTAAACGTTTACCGGTAGGAAAGTGTAGTTTTTATATTGGACGAAGAATGCATTGGAAGTTAAAAAAAAGATTTCGGACTGCGACAAAACACGGCTTAAAAAAACCTTTAACACGTTCCAAATATATAATAGCTCCCTCTATCGAAAACGTTGCTCGAATTTTATCACCCATCATTTCCCCCTGCCTAATCGGTAATCACGTTAGCCCCCTCATAATTATTGATAATAAACCCCCCCACTTGAAATTTTAAACATTCTAAGCCTTTGATGTATTCGGAACCGTTAAGCGTTTCCCTGCGAAAGCCTCCGGACCCTTTTCTTTATTTGCTACGATAAATACTGCTAAGATTCCCTTTAAAGTCTCAAGTCTTTGTATTGATACAATGGCTATTGAAGGAACTTATCTAGATTTGCTCTGAAGTTAAGATCTGAAAGAGATTTTAGTACCTTTTATCTTCCCGAGTTTTTTTAAGATTAACCTCATTTTAAATAAGGTACATAAAGCATAAAGCTGATTTGTTTCTGATTTACTTGGCTTGAATTTAATAATAAAATTTGTAGATCGAGAAGAAATGTTGCTTGAAATTGTGGCGTATATTTCAACATATTTTCATTCATATTCACTCTATGATGTACGAGTGTATTTGTGTGGGTTCCGTTTCTACACACGCGGCTACGCATGAGCGTTGAATATCAATATAATTCATATTCAATACGATTCCAATTTAGCGATGCGAGAATAAAACTCTACACACCATACGTATACGATGATATTCTTTAGTAACTGAGAGGAAATTGTGCCATTTGAAGCGCGAAATGATAGAATTTCCTTTACACTATATTTATATCAGATTTTTCCTACTCAAAGCAACTTCCTCCCTTTCGGAATCGTCTTCATACCTCGTAACATACATACTCGTATATATGTACATATTCGGTTCCTAGCAGAAGAAGGTAACATGTATATATGAAATTCACACATTTATTGCCCTTTTGCTTACACACAGCTGACTACGCGTTGTTCACACGGTCCGAGAAGTAAAATTGTTCGCTCGATTTATTTTCTCTCCAAGCAGATATCTTAAAATATTCTATATATTTTGTCAAACTCGTATTCACAATTCGTCAGCACAATAAGCCACTTTGCTTGATATAGAATAGAGTACAGAATCAAATGCCGATAAAAAGACATGAGAGGTTTCGAAAGGTCGGTTCGGAAATTCCGTGTATTAAAAGGGATGGTTCATTCATCGGGGGCCGATGGTTGCCATTATACCAACTTCGATTGTTATGGGCAAAGACTAATTATTGTTGCTTGTCCAACTATATTGGATTAGTTCGGAATTGTTTCGTCTTTAATTGTAACGAATGGCGTCGTTTATTTATTTGCTGACACTCGAGGAATTTTCCCGAAATTGGATGATATGAATGAAAGTTATAGATAATGACGAATCAGGAATTAATGAATTCCCTTCCGAGAAAGTTTGGTAGTATTTCTGTCAGGTTTTAAGATTGATTATCTTATTTAACGGAAATAGTTTATATGGAAGTGTACAGTATTAAATTCCTTACATGGCCGCGTGGTTAGATTAGATATACCTATGTTATTAAAACTAGGTATATCATCATAACTATTTATGCGATTTACAAATGCACAGCACTGGCTTTTCCTAAACTCATTCGGTGAATAAATTTAGCTGTATAATTTGCATAGTTAAAAAATAGAGAGGTACAGACAGATGATATGTCGTTCTTAGTTCGTAGGTGCAGGTCCAGTCGTCATTATTAATATATTCTGAAATAAAGGCAGCTAAAATACCTGACAGGTCCTAACTGCCCTAAATATAGAGTCTTGTCAGATATTTTATTCTCAGTTTGTTATAGCAGATATAAATGTTAGTGACTGGTATAGCTTTGAACTACCTTCCAATATAGACTATTTTCTCGTCTATTTTCATGCGAGTATAGCGCCTTATTAATTAGATAAAAAAGGAAATAAAGAAAGCAAAGATAAAGAATACTTGTGTTGTATTGTATAACAGATATATCAATACCTAAAAATAATAATAAATAAATAAATAAATAAATATTAGGGGTCATTTATTTACACAAATCGAACTAGCCCCACAGTAAGCTCAATAAGGCTTGTGTTATGGGTACTAGACGACGATATTTTTAATAGATATATACTTAAATACATGGAAAACATCCAAGTCTCAGGAACAAATGTCTCTGCTCACCACAGAAACAAATGCCCTTACCGGGAATCGAACCCGGGACCTCTAGCTTCGGAGGCAATGACACTACCAACTAGGCTAAAGAGGCCGACAATGAAAATGACTCATATCATCAAAGTACTTAATTAAACAGAAAAGGTACTGTACTAATGGACATGCACTATAGATAGAATTCACGAGGGTCTTAGTATCTTTTCCCAATTTGGCCTTAACTCAACCATCTGACCAGAATCCTTCCACTTACCACCACTAAATGACACATAATTAACACAACAACAACCCTTTACGTTATACTTGGACTGCATTTGTCCAGAATTAACTGTAGATTTTAGACCACTTTGTGCAAGAAACCCACTTAATTAAGTAACTTGAAACAAGCAAGAACCGTCCTTATCACTAGTTACATAAGAGCTTGGACGTGCGCAGTTATATCAAGCGCTTTACGAACTTAGTGGTTACTCCCTCAGAGAATATTGTCTTAGGATATCCAAAGAGAAATGCTATATAGCTAACATAGCGTTAGTAATGCTGTTACTTAGCTCTTAACTGCAAATACACCTAAGACCGTTTTCTACACTGTTAGGTTTAAATAAACATTCTCGATTAGAACGTTTCGTCGGCCAAATATAATTTGTAGTGCTAAAGTGATGTTTACATTTGTTAGTGGTTGTTATTTATAAACCAAGTGCTATATTGCGAATCTAACTGCTGAAACAAAATTCCTTTTTTCTTATGTAGGAAGACTTTTTTCCTGAATTTGTGAAAAGTTTTACTAAAAATTCTCGCTACATATACTCCTATATACCTTTAGTATACACACATATATACATATAATCACGCCTGTTTCCCAGAGGGGTAGGCAGAGATCACGGATTTCCATTTGCTACGATCCTGACATATTCGCACGAACTCGAACTTTCGCTTCATGAACTCTCATAACATAACATATTCTTCGTGCATGCGCGTCTATTTAGGATACTCTTGACCTGGCCTTTCTGTAGAATGTCACCGATTAGATACATTTAGTATGCGAGTATAATATCGCTTAGCTGGATAAGGATCTTATGAGATCGGTGAAAACTCTGGAATACAAGTAATTATTTCTCGCTTATCCTGCACTAATATGCCTAAATCGCTTCCGCTTTCGCTCCCGCTAACGCCACACCGTCAGCCCTCTATAACCACGAGTACCGTCATCAGTTGCAGTGATCGCTAGTTGGGATTGTTGGGAACTTTCCCGATTACAATCAATTACGCGCAGGCGTTCAGACCGGCGATAAGTGCGGGCTAAGAAAGGGGTACCGACTGCGAACTAAGTTGGAGGGGAGGGTTATGTTTTGTGTGGGGGAAGTTTACGCTATAACGAGTAGGTAAACTAAAGAGAGTATAGTGCAATTTTGTCGTAATAGTAGCAGCAATAGCTGATCATCATTCGCTTGCCCTTTCCCCATTTATTTGGGATCGGCGCAGCATGTTTTTTTGCCATATATCTCTCTCAGGCGTCATTCACTTCTTTCCTATTCACATCGTTTCTTACGCAATCTATCCACCTTTTCTTCGGCCTACCTCGCCTTATACATCCAACCACATTCATATCATTTTTTTTTTTTTTTTATTAAAAATGGGATTGCTCTCGGCCAGCATCTAGCCAGGGGGCAAAGATGAGGTCGACGAATACTCTTCTTTGTTACATGGCTTTCATCTCTCCTCATTACATGACCATACCACGCCAGGCGATTTGCTCTTAGCTTTTCGGCAATGGGTGCTACTTTCAGGCTTCCCCTTAGATACTCATTCCTAATCCGGTCCATTCTCGTCGCACTACACATCCATCTTAACATTCTCATCTTTGTTACTGGTAATCTCCCAGACCCAACATTCCGATCGATGGATGACGACAGGTCTCATTATTGTCTTATAGATTTTAACCTTCAATCGAAGGGGCATTCGGGTGTCACATATTGTTTCCCGAAACCTGGCAGTAGCTAGTGATACCTGATACATTTTACAAATTTGTTTGTTGAATGACGCGGCAGACCTCGCCGAGGGCGGGACGAGCTGGACTGTTTTCACAAACTTTTCTTTAACTTGCCCTGTTGGTATGTCTATCTTTATGTAAGGATCAAACCTTGCAACTGAATTATCATTAACCGATTGAGCTCAATTTTGGCATAAACCTACTTATGTAAGTTCGGTGACAATGGAATATTATGGTACCACCGAGCTGACCTTTGATATAAGTGTCCGAAAGATAAATGTCTACAGAGCTTATCCTCTAGTCCCAGACAGATTTACGCGATTCGAATTTGGAATCTTCTTTTAATTCCATTGGAATTAGAAACTCGATTTTGTATTTGAACTTCTACAAGACGCTTATGTTATGAGGATAATCCAACTTTATTTTTATTTATTTATTTATTTAAGGTTCACCAACAGTTGTTTACATCCTTACATTTGGTAAAATACACATAACATACAACAAACTTGGGAGTAATGTAACAACTACTTAAAGGTAAACTCTTCATGCGTTATTACAGGGAAGTAAAATTTATAGAAAAAAAAGTTAAACATTAACATAAACTAGGAAATAGTATTATACGTCATTTTTAACTTAGAAGCATGAAAGGATGTCTTTAAATATAATGACACGGCACGGATTACTCACATCCTAACATTACTCGATGTTTCAAGCCGATACGCGAATCTTGATCATTCGACGAAGATGTGAGTGACCCGTTTCCTCTCTGAAACTCAGGAAAGTTTTCAGGGTATGTCTCACAACCGGCGCACATTCAACTATACGAAGAACACTATCCCAAGTCCTCCAACATTCAGTTCAACACAAGTACGATCTCACCATCTTGCTACCCTACAAATTACCCGAACTTTGAGTGCGATATCTGCCTGTACCCATTGCATGCTCGTTAGCTACAATCTGAGTCTGACTGTACAAATTAGTTTCGCAATCTGTTATGAATTAAACTAGTTGGCAATTGCACGAACAATAACGCGTTGCATTGGAGTTTCATCTGTCATAGCCGTTATATACCGCAGTATAGGTATAGATAATCGAAGCTCTATTTGGAGTTGCATTTCAAGTGTCAGGTTGATTTACTGGAGTTTACCTGTCCATTTAGTTACGAAACATATGCGTTTGGACATTGATCTCCAGTTTAGTTACCAGCCGTAACGATTCATTAAATGGGAAACTCATTTATAGTGGTAGGATTACTTAAGTACTCGTACTTAAGTCACGTTTAATCCGACCATTTCGTTACGGAACGTTTCCGTTTGACATCGATGTTCAGTTTTGTTACCATCCGTTACGTAACCGTTAAATATATCCCTTATTAAAAAAAAGGTCATTACTGCAATTAATGTGAAAATGAGTGAATTCACACCCGTGACTTATTAAAATACATAAATTCATGATACATTAGAAGTACATGCATCAGATATTTTGAAGATACCTACTGTCCTAGTGAGAGGCATACATACTACATATATGAAAGCAAATGTGTATAATACTGATACATGTGGTTTCAGTTATACGCAATGATGCCCACCAACTCAATTTCTAAAACTGCATCACGTACTAAGCACGCATCAGTTAACATAATAATTTACTACAATAAGGTCACAAGAGCCCATATAATGTATAGGAACTTACAACTTTCCTATAATAACACAAAACCCCCGTCAGGTCTCAACTCAAGTTATTTCGCCCCGATGACTTGCAACGCTCGAAAGTGAAATGAAGTCGGACAGTACAGAAGAGTAACGTCGTATGTACGTGTATCCTGAAGCTAGTTATCACGTTTTTCCTTGATCGTTGCCCCTCACCGAATAATAAGGTTTGTCGAGTCAGCTTTTAGTATACGTGCTTATAGGCCGAAGTTGATTCGCGTAGTCCATTCGTTAGCTGTTCACACATTTAAGTGAATATGCGATAAATTTGCATCGATTTTCCGCGTTACAATACAGATTTAGGTTCGCGGCTATAATATAGGCACAACTTATGAGTCCGCAGTAAGCTCCGTTCTCCATACAAACACAGTTACGCTCTCATTTTAAACCGCCATGCTATAATAACATGATACTTTGTATACACAATGGGATCCGGCATATCTAGGTCGGAAATTAGTTTCTGTTGCTTGAAATTATAATGGAGAAAAAATACAGCGGTTATTAGGTTTTCATACAAGACGTAAAAAACTCAAAAATTCGCTGTATTATTTTTCTTTTACAATTTCTAGTAACAGAAACTAACTTCCGACCTAGATATGGCGGCTCGGTGTATACAAACTTACAAAGCTACATGTTATTTCAGCAAGGCGTTTTAAAATGAGAACGAAACTACGTTTGTATGGAGAATCGAGTTCAGCCGAGCGTACTGGCGAGTGGCGACTCTTAAGTTATAAATCCCAATTTTGGCTGGACTCGCTGAAATGGCAATATGAATAGTACGACATAAACATTTTTGTACTTGGGTGAGGACCAAAGGACCATGGGCACCTTTGTATGCCTAAAACCAACAAAGCTGAGAATAAGGTCATTAGATAGGTCTTTAAATCTACTGCATTTCATTCAATGGGCACCAAATTGAATTTCATTGCGGAACTGAGATATTCCTATTTTAGCCAGAGTCAATACAAGCTATATCAATGCAAGCTAACTTTCAGCTTTGTTAGTTTTAGGACCATTTGGACCATAGTGAAGGCATTTATTTATCTACAATTTAATTAATTACGTTGTGACACGAAAGTTACCCATATAAATTGTATTATGATAAATAATCGTGTCACACTATATTGTGTCAATTTAATTTAAAGAGTTGAATAAAAATTGATCCTTAGCCAAGTACAGTCTGTAAATTTTTAGGAAATTGTTATTCCTACTTCCGTTACCTAATTTATATTTATGTTAAGTTTGTACCAGCTTCTAATAAGCACAACCCCACTGTCTACAAAAATCTCTTATCATTTTTCATCTAAATACGCGGCATCCATTGTCACGTTTCCCCAGTAACCACATTGCCTGTTCAACACATTTACCGGTATTAAAAAACATGTCTCATTAAAGACTACAAATGCAGCTAGCAACGACTTTGTTTCAATACAAATAAGACTGAAATTGGAACGTTATATCGTTACTCACTTACACGTGTCGTTGTTTTTACAACTTTCACGCGCAGTTTCCAGCGCCTTATTACCACCACATTAAGGTTGAGATTCGAGTATCCTCTCAACAGAAACGTATTTTATTGTCACAAAACGTGTCAGACCTTAAATGCCGATGCTCAAAGGAGTATGTGTTCTTTGATAGCAAATAGCCGTCGGCGACCATTTTCCTAAGCGTCAAGTTTTTCAAAAGTTGACCGTCCGACGCATTTAATGGAATTCGACATTCTGTAACATTTTTCCTTTAGTTAAATTCGTACTGTTTCCGATAACCTTCTCGCTTAGTATTCGAAAGGATTCCCATCGAAATTATTACGAGTAAATATTGCGACAAGTATAGAACTATTTTACGAGCCTTATGTCCCTAATGAGTAGGGCTGACATCTCTAAATTCGCCAAACCCGGACAAAAACTAAAAAAAAAACCCGGACATTTGGCGTGAATCGCATTTTCTCCCCGGACGTGTCCAAAAATAATATTATTAAAAAAATGTAGAGTTAAGAAAAAACTCGATAAAAGGTGAGTAGTTACGCACTTTACCCATTAAGTAAATTTATTTTTAATCACTGGAAAATTATATTAATTTTATTTAATCGTATGGCATTTATTTACGAACCGTGAGATCTTCGAGAAGACAAGTACGGTTGCCAGTTTTTGTTGCACTTTTAGCACCACCCAGGGGTCACGTGTAGGGTAACGGTGGGTACTCCCTACGGACGTGGTGCAACTTCGACCCCCCTTTGTCAAGTGAGTGGGCAACTTGACTGTTAGAAGTTCTCAAGCCGCCTGAAGGCCTCTAACTTGGCTTAACGACTGCTGTCGTAGACAGCAGCCGGGATCAACGGCTTAACGTGCCTTCCAAAGCACGAAAGCGCTCAGTTAGTAACCACTCAAAGCGGTCACCCATCCAAGAACTGACCTGCGCCCACATTGCTTAACCTCGCATACCGCACGCGGTACGCGGGCGCCGCTGGGCCACGAGCGCTCTATATTAATAATCAAATAATACAACTGAAATTAGACAATACACAATTAGTAAAAATAAAATTACCATAGGTTTTATAATATGTACTTGATTAAATCAAACATTGGTCAGAGTATAGCAAAGGGTGGCCCATTTTTAGGACTTAGATTTATTTTCGCTCTTTTATAAAAAAAATAACCACGAAGACACCTTGTCTTCTAACCTATCAGCCATCCGAGTCGGATCCGCCACGATAAGTTTTAGAGGACTGATCTTATATTCAGGTCTTATATGGATCTTATATATAGAAAAAAGTGATCAAACTATGATTAAAAATAAATTTTTACATTAATCCGAAGATTCATATTTAGAGACAGTTTTTATTAATATGATGACTAATATATTTCACGGGGATAGATATTATAATTAGGGTATTGCAGATTAGTAACACATCTACACTTAGGTGACAGAAAATATTGTACCCATTAGAATCCCTGTCAAGTACCAATACTCATCGTTTTATCTTGATACACATGTCAAAATGTCAAATTGATTTTCAGCACGTCATTCTGATTATTATTGAAATACTATCGTATCTCCCTAAGTATGTAATTATTAGTAGGGTGACCTTCAATTTAGAGGATTGAACTTTTACTTGACAAAAAGAAAAAAAATAGAAAAGGTGTGGAGTCTTTAAGAGGGCGCAGAACGTTTGGTTCTCCATACAAACGTATGTATGCTCTCATTTTAAAACGCCATGCTAGAATAACATGAAACTTTGTATACACAATGGAATCCGGCATACCTAGGTCGAAAATTAGTTTCTGTTGCTTGAAATTATAACGGCGAAAAATACAGCGATTATTAAGGTTTTCATACAAGCCGTAAAAAACTCAAAAAACCGCTTTATTTTTTTTCTTTTTCAATTTCTAGCAACAGAAACTAATTTCCGACCTAGGTATGCCGGATCCCATTGTGTATACAAAGTTCCATGTTATTCTAGCATGGCGTTTTAAAATGAGAGCCTAAATACGTTTGTATGGAGAACCGATCCACACCCATCGTACTGCGCCGTCTTAACTTAATTACGGTGGTAATAGATCCACTAACATTTAGGCGACTTTCTGATTCGTCAATGCGGTGGCGGTACGATATGAGATAACTATCTGCTGTCAGTGTCAGCCGATACGAGTGCAGTACTGCCCCAACTCTGCACATGGTAATAAGTACTGCGCAAACGTAATACTGACAGTATTTCGGCAAGTGAGGAGATCTCGCATCAGTAAGCTCACGTCAAAGAACAAAATACCTATCACATATGGATCCCGCACTGCCAAGTCAGAGTGCCTACCGCGAACTTCGAAAATCGAACTTCGTATCGTACCGTCCCTTTCCGTCATATACTGTATAATACGAGAGTGAAAGGGACGGCACGAGACGAAGTTCGATTTTCGAAGATCGCGGTAGGCACTCAGGATGGCGTCTTATTACCGTATGCATATCGATACCCTGTTCACAATCGTACAATTTTTTTTTTTTTATTGTTAATGGGATTACGTTTGACCTTAGTCTAACCTGATGGAAAGTTAAGACAAAGTCTAAGATGGAACACGCTCACCCAGAAGATGCCTATTCACTCTTATCTTGAACACATCGAGGTCATATGCTTCTGGAAATACAGACGGGAAAAAAGGTGGCGAAGACTTTGTGATATGTGCACTATAGTTCTAACTACAGATTTTTTTTTCCTCGTAATTAGTACGATTGTGAACTAAGGTTTCGATGTGTAAGGTCGTGCTCACTTCTCCTGAATCATCCTGTATGTATAGTAGTAATGGCGTCCCTATACCTACGAGTAAATTTGTACACATTTCGCAAAGTTACGGATCCGTGCCAAGCATTTAACCTATTGTTTTACCTATTTACATTGGACAATTTTGACATCCGCATGCCTTTCTCAATGTTTAGCCGCAAAGCAAATATCCTTATTAACCAAAGATCATTAGTTCCCTATACTGTGGAGTCATTGTAAATAAATTGGTCGTATAGCGCTAGATGGCGATAAATCGTCTACGTCGATTTCTGAATCACGCTATCGAGATTATTACTACGAGGATGACGTCTACCTGTCGTGTAATTTTATAGATTGTCTTTAGGTTGATTTAGTATTTAGCAAGATCATCATAATCTTCAGCCTACATGCGTCCCACTGCTGGGCACACTGGCCCCAGGTCTCCTCACATAGCAAAATAAAATAAATATTTAGAATTATAATTGGGACATTATTTACTTTGCAAGTCGGCCTCAAGGCCTCTTTTGCATGTTAATGCGTATTCTAGTGCATATGCTGTGGTCTCACTATATATTATTATAATGATATGTTCAAACTTATTTAATTTTGAGCGTGTTTATTTTTTGTAGCGCCAAGTCATACATGTAGTCCGTAACATGCTAGATGAGACGTCATGCAATTTGGCTCTTCCTAATGCTTTCTACAAGATTCCCGTGAGAATACGGGTTTCCACATTCATAGACTGTCTTAGGGGTATCATGGCACGGATATACACGTCCGCCGTTACGCGGGGACGTGCCGCGTGGAAGGAATTTACCGATCTTATCTGCATCGAGGTAGATGTTGTCTTACGAAAATGCGCTGGTACTAATACTTTTGTGTGACACACGTTAGACTAGCAGAACGAGAGGCGTATGATGGTTGCCATTTTATCACTTATCGTCGTGGATAAGATATTTGTCACGTTCTGACAAGTATGCGAGAGTGACGGGTGTCTTATCCACGACGATTAGTGTTAAAATGGCAACCATCGTACACCTGCAGGCCTGTTGTTCTTGACGGTTCGGCTAAACTCGGCTCTAGCACTGCAATCACCCCAAGGCAGAAAGAGCAATGGCAAGAGTTCACCGCAGTCTAGGGACGCCTGCAACTCCAGGGATTATTCTGTGACTCAACTGACGTCATAGCGCGATGACGAAGAAGACGAAGTTCTAACTACCTCTTTCTAATTTGCACAGTGCGAGTGAGATAGGTTTAGAAGTAAGCGGTGGCTAGTCCACGATCTTTTTTTTAATACAACGACGGAACCTGATTTTAAGCAGATACCGTAGCCTATAGGCGCTTGTGACTCCAGAAGAACAAGTGAGTTGCCGGCCCTAAATTGACTTGAGTCTCACATGGTAAACTCACTTATATCTCGATAAACCTTCTCGTACTCCAATGTATCATACCTGAAACAAGAAATAGGTCTTTAATTGAAAGTTGCTTAAAACATATTGAGTCTAATATCAAATTGGATTAGTCAAGTTTCAACACATCAAGAAGACTAATCATGTCAAAACGATTTAAAACATTTTTTATTTTACACATCCAGAACGCGCGAACAATTGCTAAGACGTGCTAAGACCATTTAACTGTTTATATGTAGAATAGATAGGTGAAAAACTTAAGTCACCTGTTTTAGTTGTGACGTGTTCGAAAAAACAATTCATATTTAAAATGTGCAACACAAACAAAACAAACGGCTATTTGAACACGTCACAACTACATACAACAGGTGACTTACTTCAGTTTTTCACCTATAGCATTGTTTGTAATCATAATGAAGTCATTGACTCCAGTGATTCAGCAGTAGTAAAAATTGCAATAACAGAATTATTAATGATTAATATTTTATTACTATTAATAATGGTTCATTGTTCGCCGATCCTTGACGATTGACGCCTAATTTACTTAGATTGTTATACGTATCTTTTATGGTAGGTAGATATAAAATATGTCATTATTCACCGACATATTTCGTTGTTAAAATAATTTATGATAATTTTGTGGGTAAGATACCCAGTACAAAAAGTGAGTGCATTTGTAATCAAATCATACAAATATTTGCGGGTGAACTCTTCCTGTGGACATAATTGAAGTTAAGAGTTATATAATTTTTGGTTGAACTCATCTTATCTATAAATCTATGTTATTAAAGACCTTACATGCACAGTACCTATACGTCGTTAACTAATGACGACAGATGCTACTTTTGTTTTTACAACTACCTATGTATGACACTGTGGAAGCCCTTGCCCCATCTAGAAGACACAGGAATAAGAAAGTAAGTGTCGACCCTTATCGAGATTCGTACCCAGAACCGTCAGCATCGTAGACAGCGCTAACTAAGGCAAAACCGGTCGCATAAATAGGAATCAGGACTTAACAATACCTGACCTGGCTCAACAAAAGCGGCTAGCATACAAAGCTAGTCGGCAGGGCGCAGACGAAACAAAGGGCGGGCAGACTAGAAGCACTTGGTTGTCGATAATTGCTTACTGAATCTGAATCGCCAAGGCCTCGAGTTTCAAGCTACAACCTAGTATAATTAGCTTAAGGTTGCCACCGTTTAATCTGCTAACTTAAGCCTTTTGAAATGTTGTCCATAAAATATTGACTTCGGGATTTAAATGTAAGATTCTAACGCACCGGGACGGATCCGTGATAAAGTTTCGGTTTAAAAAAACTTTATTGTCTAAAGTAATTACAGAAATTTCACTTAATATACAACTTATGAACTTCTCTAAATCTAAAGTTGAGCAATAAGCTAGCATTTGTGACATTTTTTAACAATTTACTATTAATTTTGAACGTAAGATTATTGAGAACTAAGAATAGATTTAGGTGGTAAGTAATATATCGTACGTTTGAACAGTTACGAATTGGCCCCCGGGGCGTAAAATTCTTAAATATTTAATACAATGTTATTAATATATGTACGAGGGTAAGTACTCGTATTTTCATGTGCGACTCATAGGTAACTAGTGATAGTACCTCTACTCCGAAATTCGAAATCCGAACTTCGTATGGTGCCGTACCTTTCACCCATATTAGTATGACAGGAGAGTGAAAGGGACGGCACCATACGAAGTTCGGTTTTCGAATTTCGGAGTAGACCCCCAGGACCATTTAAACGAAACATTGAAACCGTTTAAATGATTATACGATTTCTGAATTATGGTAACACAAACTATTTTTTATACCACGTCAGTGGCAAACAGGCGTACGGCTCATGGTCATGATGGTCAGCGGTCACCGAAGCCAATGGACGTAAGCTCCAGCACGGCTAGCACAAGACGGCGCGCGAGCTATATCGCGCGTGAGATAGACTAACCGTCTCTTTCCGTGTGTACCCATTAGATAGAGACGAAAAGTCTATCTCGCGCGCCGTCTTGTGCTAGGCGTGCATCAATTTCAGGACCATTTTGTTATCCTATGGCTTCGGATTAATACGATTAATGATTCATAAGACAATAGTAATGTATATTACAGTACATATGGTGCTACATTACCGCACGAGTGCGGTAATCAGCAGATTACGTGCATATGTCGAAACTTTAAAGAGCCATATGTACTGTAAAACGTTGTACGATACACGTGCGAACAGGTAATTCGCAACTCGTGTCGATGTAAAACACTCCCTTCGGTCGTGTTTTAATTTATCACCACTCGTTGCGAATTTCCTGTTCTCTGCACTTGTATCGTAATGTACTATTGTGAACTGAACAGACAGGCAGAATTACTATTCATATTAATGTTGTTTGCCCATAAGCATGTAATAGGTACTAATTATACTATTCTGTGCCATAAATTCGCCTCAAAATCATTTCTATAGGTATATTCCGCTATAATTGGAAGACAACTTGTTCAACGGCATTTATGTCTGGCTCTGAGGGTCTACTCCGAAATTCGAAATCTGAACTTCGTATGGTGCCGTCCCTTTCACTCTCCTGTCATACACTATATGAGTGAAAGGAATGGCACCATACGAAGTTCGGATTTCGAATTTCGGAGTAGACCACCTGACCGAAACAGTTGAGTTCCTAAAAGCTATATTTCCACACTAGGGCAATAATTCCTCGTTACAGGCTAACGGACAAGTACATTAATCTAAAAACAATAGTCGTCCATTACTGGCAGCCTTCGAGTTCTAGGTCAGATCTAGGTTTAGATTTTAGATCCAGGCTGATATCCGTCCTCAGAACTTTCGATATTCGATACTAAAAAATAATAATAATCGTATGGCATTTATTTTCGAACCGTGAGATATTCGAGAAGACAAGTACGGTTGCCAGTTAGTTGCACTTTTAGCACCACCCAGAGGTCACGTGTAGGGTAACGGGTCACGGGTGCATACTCCCTACGGACGTGGTGCAACTTCGACCCCCCTTTGTCAAGTGAGTGGGCAACTTGACTGTTAGAAGTTCTCAAGCCGCCCGAAGGCCTCTAACTTGGCTTAACGACTGCTGTCGTAGACAGCAGCCGGGATCAACGGCTTAACGTGCCTTCCAAAGCACGGGAGCGCTCAGTTAATAACCACTCAAAGCGGTCACCCATCCGAAAACAGACCTGCGCCCACGTTGCTTAACCTCGCATACCGCACGCGGTACGCGGGCGCCGCTGGGCCACGAACGCTCCACGATACTATATTTAATGATATTGTGTGACATGAAGCTACCTGCGTTTTACATCGAAATTAACGTACCAATATCTTTATTTTTGATTACGAAAATTTCAAATTACATCAACTCTCAAATGGCTGAACCATCTGTCTGCAATCTAAAACAGCGATTCAACCACGAGCAAAAGAAGGCGTGTTGTCCATTTCCTGTGTGAAAGCACCGGCAGACATCTGTGAGCGATCATGATAGCTTTGTGCTCGCACAGTTGAATTTAAACTCGCATTTCGAGGCTGTGCGATTCACAGGCTCGTAAGTATGTAGTATATCTAGAACCAGAGATTTGCTACGACTAAACGTAATCTGAGGTCTGATTTATAACTGAAATTGAAAACTTTATTAATAAAATATAACATTTTACAAGTCAAGAATAAACATCGCTCGTGGCCCAGTGACACCCGCGTACTGCGAGCGGTATTCGAGGTTAAGCAATGTCGGGCGAGGTCAGTCCTTGGATGGGTGACCGCTTTGAGTGGTTACTAACTGAGCGCTCCCGTGCTTTGGAAGGCACGTTAAGCCGTTCATCCCGGTTGCTGTCTATGATAGCAATCGTTAAGCCAAGTTAGAGGCCTCAGGGCGGCTTGAGAACTTCTAACAGTCAAGTTGCCCACTCACTTGACAAGCCTATTCCCAATAAGGTCGGTTTCCCCCTCGGGTTGGAAGGTCAGATGGCAGTTGCTTCCGTAAAAACTAGTGCCTACGCCAATTCTTGGGATTAGGTAGCGGACCCCAGGCATTCTTCAGGATGCAACTGTACTGGGAATAACGCTAGGAGGATGATGATGATGACCAGTCAAGTATAAACATAACATAATTGAATTAAAATTTCTTGACATGTTTTGAAATTATTTCGATTTATTGTTATTATTATTTGCAGTGTTATGATATGAGTGGATCAGTACAGTACTGATGTGTGATATACTGGAACATGAGAAGAGTTGTCCGTAAGCATTTCGTGTCTACTTATTAGTATGAACTCGTCATATGTGCGTTTGGGGCACTGGATATGAGTTGATTAAACTCACATGTGCGTTTGAGGTATATAGAAACGTGCGTCATCTGGTGAACACCAGAAAAAAGGACTGTCATTGAATGCGTTAAGCAAAAGGATACCTTTTGGCGGCACCACCATATCAGCCAAAAAAACGTCCACTGCTGGACATAGGCCTCCCCCATATTCACGGGGGGTATATGCCATAATCGCCACGCTTGGCATGCGGGTTGGCGATCGCAGTATCTCCACCGCACTCCAGGGATGCTGCTGCCCATCCCCCGGTGGTCTTGGTGGTAGTTTTAGGACATACCCGGGTCCCAATAACTGGCTATTTCATTAACATCTTTATTAATGACCTTATTAATGAGATGTAGTCCTTGCAAATTTTATTATTTTTAGTTACATCATTTCAAAAAAATTACTCGACAAAAAATTCTATATAATTAACAAACCTGTTCACAAAATTTCACGAGAATCGGTTCAGAATCGACCTGCAAGGGGAGAACGGCATTCGGAAATCCGCGATCCGCCGGCCAGACATACCTACGGAAGCATTTTGCCGAAGCAGAAATGGAGACCTTCGTTTCACGCGGTCAATTTTTTTTTTCTCCAAGGAAGCCTAGCACGGCTAGCACAACTTGGCGCGCGAGCTATCTCACGCGCGAGATAGACAATCCGTCTCTTTCTGTGTGTACCAATTAGAAAGAGGCGAATAGTCTATCTCGCGCGTGAGATAGCTCGCGCGCCAAGTTATGCGAGCCGTCCAGGTGAACCAATTCACGCTCCTATTAGTAAGGGCCTACGCTAGCTGGCGCGGATTAAACGGAGCGGGCGCACGCCTATCGAAAAATAGTATGAGCGGCGCAAACGAACCCGCGGCGGGTTGCATAAAATGAAAATGAAAAATTTATTGATAACATTCATACATAGAGCGAGTACCCGCAGGCGTGCACCCGCTCCGTGCACCCGCGTCAGCTAGCGTAGACCTTCAAAGTCTGGGCCATGTTACATGATTGCCGATCTGAACAGATGATACCAAAAAAAACCTCACACGAATCGCAATTCGCACCTACCTAAGTTACGTAAGCTCGTAAGAATCAGTTTGTAAGAACATTATTGAGTTCAAGATATCGACGATATTCCCTATTATGTTTGAAAATTTTCCTCGTATCTCCTAGTCGAGTGGAAGGTTCGCGTACTAATTAACTTCATAATACCCCTAAATAGCGCACAAAGAAAACGTTATCATGTTTCAATAACATGTGCTTTTGTTAGTCGGTTCAACGTTCGAGGGCGATGAGACATAATACCCTACTTTCAGATATACTTTAGGTACATGCAAGTACATTGGACTTTCCGTCTTTATCAGACAATATTTAGGAGCGACTTGTGAACACTTTGTTATATGATATGACCATGTAAAAGCCTTTCCGAGAGCGGCATTGTCTCCCGCAGAGGTGGGCGAGTTGGGGATTAAAAGATCAAATCACGAACGAAATTCGAAATGGCTTTGTCTAGACCAAAACATGATAGGGTGAATGATGATAACAGAAACCGGCAGACATAAGATTAGATTGGACGAGAAAAACTGAGGAAAAGCTATTTGAACCAGATAAAGGATGTGGAGGTCACGTCAAGAAACTGGCCTCGGACCGGCAGAGATGGAGAGAACTGCATCAAGCTACACCGACAATAGCCTGGCTCTTAAGATAATGATGATTATGCAGTTTTTTTTTCTGACAATATAATTGTTATTATAAATTTTACAATTAATAACGTCACTGCTTCCTCTACCTGTAAGAAAGTATATTATGTACGTGTTGTGCTGTGTTCCTGGTGGTGGTGTAAGATTGTCAAAGCTCCCGAGGATGCGCTGTTGGTTGAGAGTTGGGTTGTACCTGCATCACTGCATCTTTGGGGTGTATCTAGCAGTAAATACAAATCCTCATACCAAAAAAAGGTCGGCAGCGGCGCCACGTGACTGTTCTGCAGTCGCAAGCGGCCATAAACTGCGGTGTCTGTTTTTCACCGTCATGGTATAAAAAGTTCTCGGACTTCAACCGGAGCTACCGCGTAAGTTTTGTATGGCCGCCTTGAAATGTGATTAGGATCGGAAGCGAACGACAAAAATATACCCCCAGATCCCCGATACAGCCGGCCTCTGCAGATAAATTGATGCGATTCCGACATGATTAATGGCCCCCGATAAGGGCCATGAAGTTGCTTCGGATCGCAATTTCGTGTCGCTGCGACGTTTATTGCGATCCATGATTTTTATGTCATGGGTTTATATTTTTTAATAGTTTTTCTGATTGGGATTTAAGAGCAGCAGGATTATATCAATTTTCCAAATACAGTGTGGAATTTGGAAACTGGCCTGTGCCCGGCAGAGGGACATATCATTCATCATCATCATCATGTCAGCCGAAAGAAGTCCACTGCTGGACATAGGCCTCCGCCAAAGACTTGCACAATGACCACCCGCATCCAGCGGACACCCGCGACCTTCACCAGGTCATCGGTCCACCGTGTGGGGGGCCTGCCCACGCTACGCCTTCCGGTACGTATACACAGTGGCGTGCCTAGGGTTGCAGAGAAGGGCAAGCCGAGGGATACATTTATGTATTTTTTTTCACACACAATATCATTAAATTTATCTCCTACCTTGATACCTTGCCATATTACCATACTAGTAAATCTTCACTCTTCATTATCACTAACTGCTGTGGCGTAGACAGGACAGACCAACAAAACACACTGAAGGCATGCTATTACTAGATAAATTGTACAGACATCTCATCAATCGCACCGATCTTTGACATTGTCGTTTATGTGACTTGCTTATCTGAGAAATACTCAAGTCAGGCGTAGGTTTCGGTGAAAAAATAAGTTGCTTTTTTGTGCAAAGTTTAGCGTGCCTACCTTTTCTACGCCGATAACTTGTGCACATTTTAAATCGTCACACGGAACGACTTCATCCATCGTCACTTTCCACTTTAATAAACTTTTTAATACAAAACACTATCCGCTCAAACAAATTGTTCAGTTTCAAGTAATGTACATAATTGTAATCAATGAAGTTAGCAATGAAGTTAGAAAACAAATACCTTATAACATTGCATGTAAACATTAGATCTATGTTATTAAATTTCTCGCATTTAGAATATATAGTTACGCATAGCAGCCGCGAAATTGATTTGATAGTATTAACGGAAGTAAATATAAAAGAAACATGTGCACCTTTGTTTAATCTACAAGAATATAATACGTATACTAATCTTAGAAAAGACCGTAAAGGTGGCGGTGTGATAATTTACGTACGCAAATCCATCCCATTCACCTTAATTCCACATAAAACATTACATTTCGAATCCCTGTGTGGGTACATACACGTAAATAATAAGGAAAAAATAAGTATATGTGCCGCATACCGACCGCCGGATAAATGCAAATTTAGTTTTATATACGAGTTATTTGCAACACTCAAAAAAATATCCGACAAAAATAAATTAATGTTCTTAGGTGACATAAACATCGACTTAAAAAAATACAACAGCGTTAGATCTATGTACTTAAACAAACTTTCGGAACTAGGACTAGATTGTGGCATAAATCATTTCACTCGAGTGGAAAAGAAGGGAAATACTATTACAGAATCTTGTATAGATCACATTTTTATGCGAGCAGTGCATTGTCCCGCGATACATACGGGTGTTGTGAACATAGCTATAGCCGACCACTACATAACGGGCTGTGCGCTTGCGACGGCCGCCGGCTCGCGCGCTCCTACACCGCGAATAATCACCATGCTAGATAACTATAAGGTGGATAATGCTTTGCAGCAGGTCGAGTGGGAGGAAGCGCTTGCGTATAATTGTCCAAATAAAATATATAACTGTATTAGAGATAAGATACATAATGTATATGATAAATGCAAACGAATAATACCATGTAAGATGAAAATAAGAAAAAAATGTAAATGGGTAAACAAAAAAGTGATAAAAATGTGTAAACAAAGGGATAAGCTGTATAAAATCTGGAAAAAAACACCTAATGATTTAGAAAATAGAATCTTGTATAATAAATATCGTAACAAAACAAATAAATATATTAATTATGTTAAAAATAAATACATAAAAAACGAAATAAGTATTAACTTCAGAAATTCTAAGAAAATATGGAGCATAATTAATGAATTGTGTGGTAAATTGAGCAATTCAATTGATGACATAATTTTGAAACATTTTAAAATGCAAGAAAAAGTTATCTGTGACAATTTTGCTCGGGAATTCCGAGATAATGTTGACAAAATATGTATACCATGTCAAACACATATACTAGACCATTCTAAGTTCTGCGAGAGCCCGGTGGTTGCAATGAGGATTAAGAAAGCATCATGTAACGAAGTATATAAAATAATAAAACGATTAAACGACCGAAAAAGCCCAGGATTTGATAAGATTAGAGTTATCGATATTAAAAAAAATTGTTCCAAAATTACACCAGTTATTACCCATTTAATTAATACCTGCATTGCAACATCCAGATATCCCGATGAACTTAAAATTGGTACAATACGCCCTATTTACAAAAAAGGTTCTCACACGGATTATAACAACTATAGACCGATTACTATACTCTCTTGTATCGATAAGGTAGCTGAAAGATACTTTGGTGATGAAATTAATAAATTTCTAACTCGTAATAATATTATAAATCGAAAACAATTTGGTTTCCAAAAAAACCGAAGTACTTCTCAGCTTCTCTGTGAATTCAACAATGAAATCAACGAGCACATGCATGAAAAAAGGCACGTGCTCGTTGTTTTCATTGATTTCAGTAAAGCATTTGATGTACTAAATTACGAAACACTATGTCACAAGTTGGAGCAGAATGGTATCCAGGGCCCTTTAGTTGAGTTGTTTAAATCATACCACACGAATAGACATACACGAGTCAAGATCAATAACACGTACAGTGATGCTATTAAAACAGAAAAAGGTACAGCACAAGGATCAATAATCGGCCCAACCGAGTACTTGTTGTATGTCAACGATATGTGCAACACAATAACAGAGGGCTCCGTCTACCAGTTCGCGGATGACACATGCATTATTACAGCAGACCGGAACTTTGAAAGAGCAGAGCGCGCAATGCAATTAAACTTCAATACCCTTTGTAAATGGGCGCACGATGTAGGTTTAATAATTAATGCATCAAAAACTAAAATAATGCATGTTCATTCAGCGCACAACAACACGGGTCGCGATGTTACTGTGGTAGCGCACCGCCATGGCTGCCTGCACCGGAACAGCGTCGCGACTTGTGATTGTGACTGTAAAAAACTTGAAGTAGTCAAGGAACACATGTACCTTGGGCTAATAATAGATCACAGACTCAACTGGGGCCCTCATGTTAACTTTGTGTGTGATAAGCTACGAGCCATTCTTTGTAAGCTATCTATACTAAAACACAAATTACCGTACAGAACCTTACGATTACTATACTTGGCACTCGCTGACTCTGTGATCGGTTATGGACTGAGTACCTATGGTAGAACTTTTAAGACCTATATAGAAAAAATATATAAATTACAAATAAGAATAATGAAAACAATTGTACCTAAACACATTAAAAAGAAAAATGAATCCAATTATACACTACTATTTAAATATTGCAACTTACTTCCTGTACAAAACAAAACAAAACTAGCGATCTTATTAGAAGAACAAAGTAATGTCACAACTCTAAAATTAAATAAAAGGTGTATTAGTCTAAGGAAATTGCCGAACCAAAAACTTTTCTGTATCCCTAAATTTAAGAATGTCTATGGAACTCGAATGTATACATACTTACTGCCCAAAATTATAAATCAATTACCCTTAGATATTCAAAATACCTATGTTAACGGCAATAATAGTAAAAAAAAAATCAAAGGATATCTTTTGAAGTCTAGCGACCTAAGCTATATCTTATAAAAAAAATATGTACACATGCTGGAGGAATGGAGACGGGCACCCCTTACGTTAAAATCGCATACCGGGCGGCCGTTTTCATTCTCACGAGCGCGTAATTTCAATACATTCTAATGTAAAAAAAAGATATATTTTAATTTATGTAGAACTCCCCATCGGCACACAAACCTCCTCAAGGTTTTGCCAATGATGGGTCTTGTTATTCAAAAAAATGTCATACCTAGCTATAGTTTTATTCAATAAATTAAAAAAAAAAAAAAAAAAAAAAGCATCACAATCCATCCAGTCATGAACGCGCACGCGCTAAATTCGCATTTGACTAACATCTGTTGATAACTTCACGTCGAAAGCCGGGCTTCTAGTCACAAACTATTTGCTAGATCTAGCTATAGATACGTATCTCTCGTTTTGTAGCAGTTTTCATAGATAAGAAAGAGAGAAAAGATATCAGCATTAAAGCCCGCTTGCAAGCCCTCGTGTGCGAGCGAGATGACTAGCCCGTGTCTCAACTCTATCGTCTTAAGACCGCTCGTTTCGCGCGGCAGTAGCGCCACTTACTTGCTACGTCGAATTTTGTACTACTACCCCGACCAAGGTGAATAGAATATACAGATCAAGCGCCGTCGTGCGGATTTTAAGTTAGTTTGAAATGGAAAAAAGAATTAGTCGTACATATATTTGCTTTTTGCTAATTTTAGTAACGCAAGCCTGGCTTTTGGGCTTTTAAGGCCGTACCGCCACTGTATACACAGGGACATATACACCAATGAAATAATAAATTAAATAAATGAACTTTATTCTGCAAATAGGCCGCAATGGCACTTTTACAAGTCAAAATCTACGAGCGTTTCTGAAAAAGACGACCACTGCCGAGAAGAAACGCCGAAAGAAACTCGACAGTCAGTCATTTTTTCCCAAAAATATGCTTATTACAGTGACAACACCTATACTTATTAGAGATCCCTTAAAGAGATAAGTTCGCCTTTGTACCGATATAACCGAGTTTGTCTGTATTTTTACCTGTGTTTTGTGTACAATAAAGTATTTACATACATACATACATACAATACTGAACCTACTTAATATAAGAACCTACTAAATATTTACAATGTGTAGTCCAACAAGACAACATGTGTTTACTAATTTCCTAGACGTGATACAATTAAAATATATATATATGAAATATTAATGCTATTTAGGTCTCTGGTTTGGGCCATGCATTTCTGTCAGTTACATAGTCCTCGACCCTGTAATAAATAAGCCTTTGAAATCAACGATTTTAACAAGTAATTAAGAGCTGGAAAGGGTAAATTAGAAATTTCATCAGGTAATTTATTATAAAAACGGATACACGGATACAATGATGATGATGATGATGCACAAACAACAACAACAAATCAATGCATGCAGCTTTAAATCTATACAGAAACACACTTTTTTAATAGGTTCTATTATTTATTCCATTTAGGTGACCTCTGACTTCTCTGGACGCCAGTATCGACAAGTCTTCTAAGCAGCATATCAGCCCAAGAATGTCCACTGCTGGACATAGGCCTCATAATCGCCACGCTTGGCATGCGGTTTGGCGATTGCAGTATCTCCACCGCACTCCAGGAATGCTGCTGCCCATTCCCCGGTTGTCCTGATCGTAGTTTTAGGACATCCCTATCCCCGGGTCCATAATAATCATGTTTTCGTAATTAGACTGTTACAACCTGCGCGGGGTCCTATTTCTAAGCGGTTTGCTCCTGGGGCGACTGAAGCTACTTAACTAACTTAACCTCAGGTAGGCTCTCAATCACAAGGAACTTATGTCTGAACTGGAATCTGAACTGAAGACTAAGTTGACATGAAGATTTTTCAATTACGTCAGGCATTTTGATTTTCTGACCAACATGGAATTTAATAAATCTGGATATACCTATGACAATTATTTTTCTAACGTAAATGGAAGTTGACATAAGTGGAATCAACCAACCTCTAAGTAATTACTCAGACATCTTTGTTATAATTGTGATAGGTCCCATAGGAGGGATTTCTTGGTTAGAGAAACCAATAGGTAATTTTTTCGAAACTCAATAGCTGATATCTAAGGATACGCCCAGTAATAAACGGAGCCACTTTCTAGCTTCGATATCTCTGCGATTGCAACTTAATAACCGCCATTAGCTCCAATGCAGTTTCGCCCGGTTTCTCGACATTAACCCTGGGGGTACATTTGAGACATAATTTTGGATATTAATTTGATTTCAATGTGTTGTACATATTTTAGCGGCACATGCACGTGCATTTTCGGCGAAGGAAAACATCGTGTGGAAACCAGTCTAATCTTCCTTCTGGGCTAAAAGGTCAGTTGGCATTCGCTTCTTAAAAGTACCTTCTTACCTCAAGTCCAAATAAAGCGGGCCCCGGGCTGACAAAGGATGCAAGCGGGAAAAACGGTAGGAGGAGGAAATGTTTCACGTGTTTGCTTGTACTTTGTTTGGAAAGACCAGCGCCCATCACTCAGGATACTGGGAGATAGCACAGAATTAGGGCGCGTTGGGGCTCATATCGGAGGCCAAGATACACTTTATAATAAATGTCACTCCTGCTAATACGTCTAGCTTAGACTGTAAGTGTTAGCCTAAGGAATTAATAAATACACTTCGGGTCGCCAAGCCAGCGGAGTAAGTAAGCTTCTATAAAGTTACGATTAGAACGGGAATCCAAATCGTCAAAGTGAAAAATCGAATTGTGCGGGATTTGAAGCCGTGACTCGTGCACTGCTCGTGTCAAATAAGCAATCATGGGTACCGTAAACTGGAGTTACTTTGATTCAAGGGGTGAGTTGATCAAAGCGGTTTTTCTCATAAATTATTGGTTTTATTTTCGTGTGACCTGTGGCAGTATTAGTATTAGTAGATTATCTTGGTGTTTACTTATTTAAATTTGCCGAATTGCCAATAGTACTGCTTGTATTTCTTGCATTTTAAATGATCAAAGATCATTTTAAATGGAAAAAATGGGGCTACCCATTTTTTCCTAAATTTGACCGGTACCGAACGGATTTTCATTTGACAATGGACAATGGATAGAGATTCATGGGATAGGTTTACCGAAGCGCGAGCGGAGCGGACCGCCTTCGTTTCAGATTGGAAACAAAATGCTTTGGCATGTCGCAATGTCCAACTCTTCTCCTCTACAGGTCGCATTCCTCAACCGATGTTCGTGGAATTTTGTTAGCAGGTTCGATAATTATATTTTTTATGCAATGGTTTTTGAAAATTTTTCAAATTCCATAGATAGTGCAAAATTTCCCCCTTTGTAACGATATTCCCTTAAGGAAAGTTTTAAATAAAGCCAAGTCGGAATGCGAAAGGCATGGTTCAGAATGACCCCTTGGTGTCAAAGACCCGGGGAGCAATCATATATAATCTGTCATTGACTGAGAGATTAAGCTTGACTATTAGACTACTAATATACTTACTCGTTAGCTAACTCGGGACTTCGCACAAGTATAAATTATTTTCCCATTGCGTTATCATTATAATAATAATAATATATTTATACCCAAACATACTAATACTTTTTTTTTACCGCAACCTATGGACGCCTGCAACTCCAGGGCAAAAATTTGCCGACCCTTTCAAATTATACATTGTTATTTTTATATTACTGCGTTCCTTTAAAACTTTAAATTAATTCCGGTGGTTTTATATTCCAAGATAGTGGCAAACAAGCATACGGCCTGTGGCTATAACCAGCTGCCTACAAGTACATACTGGCTGAACATATGCTGCAAAGAGCAATAGATTATAATAAGAGTTTTATCTGCATGATCGCACCAGAAATGAGGCCATCCGCAGCAGAACCAAAGTTGCCGATATAGCCCTCCGAATCTCGAAACTGAAGTGGTATGGTCGTTGGAGCGGAGAGGTTCTAACCCCCTTAATGGGTAAGAACCAAATTTTGGACCATCTAACGATTAGATTGGAAAGATAATATTTGGGAAAGGACCATATTTTTGTACCAACGCTAAGGATTATAATTCATCTACATCTATTCATCTATCATACTTCATTAATTGATTCCGCTGTGACACACACAATTTGTCATACAATTGATATGGGTAACTTTCGTGTCACAACGGAAATTAAATTATAGTATAGACGAATTAAAACCCTTAACGATGGTCCAAAAATATGGTCCTTTCCTAAATATTATCTTTGGCTCCTAATCCCAATTTACCGTTGGCACTAGTTTTACTAAAGCGACTACCATCTGACTTTCCAACCCGGAGGGAAAATTAGACTTTGTTAGGATTAGACCGGTTTCCTCAAGATTTTCCGTCACCTATCAATAAATCAGTAGGACACATCAAACTCTTTATAATAATATATTATTTGAATGATTTCTATAATTTTAAACACGTTGATTGACTAATTTTCTTAATACCGGAATATTTTATTACCTGACATGTAATATACCTGTAGTATTATTAATAAATGTGTATGACTATTCATTTATTTATTTAATCGTTTTTTTTAATTATTAAAAATGGGATTGCTCCTGGCCAGCATCTAGCCACGGGGCAAAGATGAGGCCGACGATGAAGCGAGCTCACCCAGAAGATGCCTATTCACTCGTGCCTTAAAAAGGTCTAGGTTATTTATATGAACTCGGAAATACAGACGCCGGCAGAGAATTCCAAACCTTAGAAGTATACGCATTATGAAAGATGAAGCAAAGCGCTTGGTTCGAATTAGAGGAATTTCGACCAGGTAAGGATAGTAGCCAGCTGTACGTCTGGATGTCCGATGGAAGAAGGGGGAAGCCGGTATGAGCTCATGGAGCTCCTGAGCAAACTCCCCTAAGTACAATATTATTACACTAAAGAAACCTTATCGTACAAAAGGCGGACTTAAGAGTGCGCAGTACGCTCGGTTCTCCATACAAACGTAGTTATGCTCTCATTTTAAAACGCCATGCTAGAATAACATGAAACTTTGTATACACAATGGAATCCGGCATATCTAGGTCGGAACATAGTTTCTGTTGATTGAAATTATAATGGAGAAAAAATACAGCGATTATTAAGGTTTTCATACAAGCCGTAAAAAACTCAAAAAACCGCTGTATTTTTTGTCTTTTACAATTTCTAGCAACAAAAACTAATTTCCGACCTAGATATGCCGGATCCCATTGTGCATACAAATTTTCATAATAATAATAATAATAAACGCTTGGGGCCTGCGGGGCATCCTGCTCCGCCCACGGCTCCCGCTACCGGTGGTATAGTGCGCCGCATGCAGTGGTCGCAATCGATTAACGAGAACTGCATGCGCGCCTACTATGGGGCGACAGACGGAGGAACAAATCTGTCCGCGTACCGTGATAGGATGCTTCCTCTGTTTCGGGCGCTTGAACCTGCCATCTCTGTATCTGCGCAACGGCTATCGGATCAAGTGCGCGTCATCCAACGGCTCAAGCGGTTGGATGACGCGACACTTGATCGGCTCCGTCTGGAGGCACTCTCTGCTCGCGCAGCCTCCGCTTCGGCGCGGAACCCATCCGCCACGTTGCCGGCTCCGGTGCCCGCACTCGATACGGCACCGGGGGCCGATCCCAGTGCCGACGAAGGCTGTGCGAATCAGAGTGTAAGTAGCCAAGCCTATGAGCAATTGAGGAGGGCTTTGGAAGAGGCGATTACGCAGTATCGCTCCACACCCAATTCTAGGCCGCGACTACCACGCTTGCCCGTGAATAGACGCAATCTAGCGTTAATGGGAGCCCTGAACGATCTCCTAGTCCCGTATTTAGGGGCTAGCGAAGATTTGATTGACACGCACTCAATTATGTACTGCGGGGCCATCGCGGCGTGCCGTGTTGCTCGCGTCAAGTTTCCGGACGCTGACCGGGCACCTAGGACCGCCGGGAGTGTCCCTACCTGGCAAGTGCGAATTGAGCGGCGTGTCGATACGTATAGGACTCTCATTGCAAAGCTGATCTGCTTCAGAGGGGGCAATAGCCGCCCCCGAGTCATGCGCTTCGTGAACCAGGCCTTCGCGGGGACTGGTATCAGGCCCCGTGACTACATGACCTGTGTCACGGAACGCATTGACTTTCTGAAGCAGAAAGTTTATGCATGGGCAAGCCGTATTCGTCACTACAGAGAGCGTCTGGACCGATACCAGCAGAATCGCCTTTTCCAAAGCGATCAAAGGAAGGTATACCGGAAGTGGGATGGAACCGACCATCGTGTGTCTGATGGACAGCGACCGGATGCTACTGCCATGGTTAACTTTTGGCGTAGTATTTGGTCGGTGCCTGTCGAACACAATGAGGGCGCCTGGATGGGTGTTGTCGAGCGTGAGTGTGAGTCCATCGAACCCATGGGGTCTGTAACCATCAGCCCCGCAGACGTAAGTTGTGCCATCCGTACGGCTCCGAACTGGAAAAGTCCGGGTCCGGATGGATTGCACAACTTCTGGTTAAAGTGGTTTCGGTGCTCGCACGCGCGTTTGGCAGCACAGTTCCAGCAAGCACTCGAGCTCGGTTCCCTACCGCCTCCCTTAACAACTGGTGTCACCTCCTTGCTCTACAAGTCCGGTAGTACCACGGAAGCGAAGAACTACAGACCCATCACGTGCTTGCCGACGCTATACAAGCTCCTTACATCCATTTTGAGAGCAAAAATTAACACGCACATTGTTGCGAACAACATTTTGGCCCCCGCTCAAAATGGATGTAGGGTTGGGTCACGTGGTACTAAAGAGCTCCTCCTCATAGACATGACCATTTGCCAACGAGTCCGGCGAAACAGAGGGACCCTCTCGACCGCCTGGATTGACTATAAGAAGGCCTATGATTCGGTGCCTCATTCATGGCTGAGGAGGATCTTAGAACTGTATAAAGTTGATGCAGTTCTGAGATCCTTCTTAGTGGCTTGCATGGGGCAGTGGACCACAGTCCTTCGTCAACCCGGGGGAGGAGAGGGCCCCTCTGGCCCGCAGGATTCCATCAGGATTGAGCGAGGTATTTTTCAGGGTGATAGTCTGAGTCCCTTGTGGTTTTGCCTAGCGCTGAATCCGCTCAGTACCCTGCTGAAGGATTCAGGACTAGGTTGCCAGCTACGGAGAGAGGGTGAGGTCATTTCTCATCTGCTCTACATGGACGACCTCAAACTATTTGCACCAAATAAACATGACCTGTTGGAGCTACTGAAAACCACAGAGGCCTTCAGTAGTGCCATCAAAATGGAATTTGGTGTCGATAAGTGTGCGGCCATGCATGTCCAGCGGGGGAAAGTAGTAAATTCCACAAATTTACAAATTTCTGAGACAATGGATCTCAGATCACTCTCCGAAGCAGAAACCTATAAATATCTTGGTATGTCACAGTCTTTGGGTATCGAGGGTGGAGACATCAAGCGGGCGGTGAAGGAGCGCTTCTTCTGTCGCCTGACAAAAGTACTCAACAGTTTTTTGTCGGGCGGCAATAGGGTGCGTGCCTTCAACGCCTGGGTGATGCCCTTGCTTACATACTCCTTTGGCATATTAAGGTGGACTCAGACTGAGCTCGATTTCCTGGATCGAAGAGTGCGTGTACTGCTCACTGCGCACCGTATGTTACACCCACGATCTTCTGTTATGAGACTGTACATCCCGCGGAAGTTTGGAGGTCGCGGCTTCTTAAATGCCAAAGACCTCCACAACCGCGAAGTGTGCAGTCTCAGGGATTACTTCCTAAACAGTGAGTGTGGGATGCATCGTGACGTAGTGGCAGTAGACGCATCTTTTACCCCGCTCTCCATGGCAAACGAGAACTGGCGCAGACTTAAAGTACTAAGCACCGAGGACCGCAGGGCGGTATGGAAGAGTAAGGAGCTACATGGGCGGTTCTACAAGGCTCTTACGGGGCCCGACGTAGACCTGCTCGCGTCGGTGAACTGGTTACGTTTCGGGGATCTCTTTGCGGAAACCGAAGGTTTTGTCTGTGCAATTGCGGACGAAGTTATCATGACGAACAACTACCGGAGATATATCCTGAAGGACGGTACGGTTGACATTTGTCGGGCATGCCGCCGTCCCGGAGAGTCGCTCAGGCATATCATTTCCGGTTGTGGTCATCTTGCTAACGGCGAGTACTTGCACAGACATAACTTGGTAGCCAAGATTATTCACCAGCAGCTTGCTCTTCTGTACGGTCTTGTGGACTTCGAAGTGCCGTACTATAAGTACACACCTGCGCCAGTTCTCGAAAATGGTCGTGCCACGCTCTATTGGGATCGATCTGTCATCACGGACAGGACTATTATAGCCAACAAACCTGATATCGTGCTGACAGATCGTTTGAAGCGCCAGGCAGTGCTCGTCGACATCACCATCCCCCATGATGAGAACCTCGTGAAGGCCGAGAAGGACAAGGTTAGTAAGTACCTAGACCTGGCACACGAGGTAACCGCTATGTGGGATGTTGATTCGACGATCATTGTCCCGATAGTCGTCTCTGCGAACGGTCTAATTGCGAAGAGTCTCGACCAACATCTTAAGAGACTCGCTAGATGGCTGGGTCAAGGGTCAGATGCAGAAGGCGGTACTCTTGGACACGGCGCGGATAGTCAGGAGGTTCCTCTCTCTGTCGCCCTAACCACCGGTAGCTTAGGCCCCGCCTCGCTGCCGGCGGCACTCTAGGTTAGGTTTTTTATAATGCTTTTATATTTTGTATGTATATTTTTATATTTTACATTTGATAAATTTATTGTAAAAAACCTAACATGTGAAAAAGAATAAATAAGGAGAATAATAATAATAAATAATAAATTTCTTTATTTCAGGTATGCACCCATATCACAATAATATCACAATAGACACAAGTATTCAATTTAATAGAGTATAAAATATAAAATACAATACAAAATTCATGTTATTCTAACATGGCGTTTTAAAATGAGAGGGTAAATAAGTCTGTATGGAGAACCGAGTCAGACCGAGCGTACTGTGCCCTCTTAATGCCATATGACATTCTCTACCAGACTATAATAAAATAATTTATAAAGTATGAATGAGATACCTCTCGTACAACATTCACATAGTAGTCAATATAATAATACGAAACGTATAACCCAACGTCCCGTAAAAAGTCACATCTCCATACGTATTACATAGTATCATACGGATTTATTTATTTATTTATTAATTATAGGAGTTTCAACAACTATATGACCTATTAACTATATGACGACCTGTTTAGCCTAGTTGGTAGTGACTCTGCCTCCGAAGCTAGAGGTCCAGGGTTCGAATCCCGGCCAGGGCATTTATTTGTGCATTTTTCACGGATATTTGTTCTTGGGTCTTGGATGTTTTCTAGTTTTCTATGTATTTAAGTATGTATTTATCTATATAAGCTATACAAGCTTTGCTTAGTTTGGGACTAGGTCGATTTGTGTAAGATTGTCCCCCAATATATATATATATACATACGAATGCCTCAGTAAGGGCGTAAGGTCACTTGCATTAGTGTAAGTGCAATTATACCAGGCGCGACCCCGGGTCACTCGATATGAACCAGGGTCGAAGAAAGCCTGTTCTCAATTGAATAGAAATATGGAAACTATATTGAATCTTATTGCGTTGATATTAGTTTCAAAGTACTATGTTTCATGAGGTAGGTCAGAGAAGCAAATGGGGCAGTTGGTACTTTCACCGTAGGCTCCTGCACAGTGATTATTATCACAATGCTGAAGTATCAATATTATCGAAGATTTTACTTCAATATCCATACATTATGACGTAATACTGCTTCAATATTACACGAATCGATTGTGCAAGATACTCGTACTCTTATAGAAGACAGGACCCATGAGAAAACCCCTAATTGCTCTATATATATAGTGGCCCGCCCTGGCTTCGCACGGGTATTTAACAAAAATTTCAATAGCTATTTACGATACAAGGGTTGTAAAACAAAGAAAGGCCGATATCGCAGATGTTTGAGGCCCGAGCCTCCGGCGAGGGTCATAAATATGCGAGAGAGGGCTTTCTGTTTTACAACACGTGTTTTGTACACAATTTTACGTCACCACTTGGCCAAAAAGTGGGTTTTTCCGGACGCGCAGCGTGCGGAAAACCGCGTTTTTTTGGCAAGGTGTGGTGTAAAATTTATAGCAGTTTCGGAGCCTATTCAATGCAAACAAACAAACAACCTAATCTGATGTAATTTCTTATCTTCTTGTCTGTACCTTATGAGAACACCACTAATTGCTCGATATATATGTAGGTATGAGTCCAGTTGGAGTTGCAAGTGTCCATAAAACATGGCGTCTGCTTACCATCAAAAAGGACGTACGCTTTTTGCCACCGTACGTAGTGATATAAAAAAAATGATCTTCCTAACAGATGTAATTACTTAACTTTTTATCTGTACCCCAGGCCGCCCAGGACCGTGCAAGTGGAGAAAGCTTCAAGGACCCTGGCAAGGTTTAATGCTTAGAAAGAAGAAGATATTTGTATCTCATTGATTTTTAACGTTCCTTCCAACTTGGTTTGGTCCAACGGAAACAAAGACCAATTGTAACTCAATTACTTGGTATCTCTCTGTCTATCACAGACTTCACACATATTTGGTTTTTAATACTTGTCTAATTCATTTCATATATATTTATTTAGGGTACATATCTAATTTATTTCATATTTATGTATTTGTGTGTGCGTAAATATGTAATTCATTCGCATTAAGTAACATCAAAGGTCTCTTCATAAATATTAATTGAGAACCTCTAGCAAGAACTTTTTATATTTAAGAATAATTTTTTTTTAGACTATTTTTCTGTGCTGTATAAATGTGGGTAAGGTATTCTAGAGATAATGGTTCTTAAAGCCTAAATTATACAGTGCTAAGTAGATGTTACAAATCATATAGTTAAATAAACAAATATTAAAGGTATTTAAGACGGGGAAGTATTATTAGACTATCAAACAATTCCCAATTCGCGCCGCTGATTGGGTGATCACTTCATTTTTCAAAATCAATTTTGTATTTTTCAGTTGAAGCCTAATCTTGATGATGTTTATGACGATGATGACTCTTGCTCGGCTTCTTCTAGTTCTTACCGCCCGAGGCCGGCTGAGCCAGCCTCTTTGCATCTGAACGCTTTTATGTAGTTTGAGGACATCCCGGCCGCCTGCTGCCAGGAGACTGCCTTGCATCGATAAGTGGTTATCCGATCTTCGAAGCGCGTGTCTATATTCATCGCCATTTCCGTTCCTTGGTTTTTTGACTTATGGGCTTCTGCTCAGTTGTCTGCCACAGTGTCGTGTTTGATAGGTGCGTGGACAGAATATCTTTAATTAAATGAATTAAATGAATTCTTTAATTAAATAAATTCTTTAATTAAATGAATTATAGTAATCTGAGAGTATTATGCATCCTACCTAAGGTAGGTTCAGTATGCATGCATGCAGTTGCATGTTTAAGTGATTGCATACTACTTGATTGTTTCAAACACAAGTTGTATTTCCCTATTTTCTACAGCTTAGGTGGGTCTCCAAATTCTAAAGAAAAGCTTCTCAACAACTCTTATGGCTATCGCAGTTAGTGTGAAATTGTTAGCAAAGACAGCACTTAGAATGGTGTTACATTTTCTTAAAAATCACCCAGGCGGGAAGCGGATGCATTTTCGCGGATTGAACGACGTATTGCAAAACTACCCATATATGTACCCGGTATATCTTCAACTAAACCTATACGTTATAGACAGGGGCTGGCAACCAGGGTGACATAAATTGCGAGAGGCATCCGCCGAATCGTCAAATGGGCTGGACGAGATATATTTTAGATACAAAATGGTTGAAGGCCTACAGCTTCGATTTGCACGATTGGTAGTTTAGGTATGAGTTTAAAGTACGCATATCCGCCAGATAAATGCCAAGTGTTTCCATGCTTTTGACACTTGTCTGTTTACCATCAGGCAGGCCGTATTGGTTGTTTGAAACCGTCGTTGCTAAAAAATCATACAAACTACACAATACACAAAATACAAAGCTTAAGTTATGGCGCCTTATGCCTATACCGTAAACAGACACCGCTACTTGCGAAACGCCTATAACATGACTCTTTTGTCTTGTCGTCACTACCCTACTTAAAACGCCCGAAACAAACAAGGCAGTAAAATTTTCCGCTCATAATCCCAGTGTACCTATACAGGCGCATTATTTAAACACAAAAGGGCTTAAATGCCACACGTTCCTTTTATCTTAAGTCTTTTTCTCACAAAGGGGGTGTAAGAGTATAAGAACACACGTCGCAAACACGCGTTATCTCGGCCTGACGTATCTTAAACCGGGGATCGAGGGATTAATACGCAACAGGACAATGGAGAGCAGTAGGCAGTGTTTGAGAGGGTATCGCGCGAATTTAACTGCATTTGTTTTCGAACGGGCCCCGCGAGTAAGCAACGGTATTCAAGAAGTTTTTACAGCGAACGAAATTAATTTCATTTGTTTTGGAACAACAAAGTTTAAGACCAAACAGACGGGCATACCTACCGAGAAACGAAGTTTATTCATATCTCTTCCACTCTATCTCTTCGAATTTTCAAGTGCGACAAACGGTATGACGAATAAAAACCTTTTCCACCGGTCGGGTGAAAAATACCATTCATTATTAAAAACTTTTTCACACATGGTTAAGGCCCAAATTTTTAGACCATCGTTAAGGGTTTTAATTCGTCTACAATTTAATTGATTCCGTTGTGACACGATTTTTTTCATATTGTATGAGAAACTTTTGTGTCACAGCGGAATCAAGAAAATTAACAATGGTCCAAAAATTTGGGCCTGACCTATTTATTAGTCAGATACAGATCTATTAGTTGGTCTGTTGTTTAGTAATCTAATCAAGCAATCTAATAAGAATAAAGCATGGTCAGGTTCTCAAGTCAGATTTCATAAATGTTTCTGCTTGTTCTCAGTATAAATTGCGAATGAAACAATGTGCGAGCTTTACTAAACTTGTTTTCAAACGACCCTCGCAAGTAATTGACTATCATCAGCCTAGCTAGCACGGTCATTTCTACCGTCACGTCTGACGCGCCGTGACGTCTTAGTACCTACATTTCGGCCATATAACGTGACGGTATAAGCTATCATGCTAGCTAAGCAGCATTCTGCTACATGAGTGATATTGACGATTATTTCAACTTAATCGTAGATGTATCATTATTTCGTAGTTTAAAATGCGTATAATCGAACGTCACTTGCTCAACATCCGATCGTTGCGATTGAATGTTAGTGAGGCATTAAATTAAATAGTAATAGAGCTATAAACAATATACGGTTTTTTTCGTTAATTATATTTGCATGATGGCATGATACGCGTGTAAACCGGTATGTAATTAAAATGAGCAATTAAACTTGGCCAAAATAGATTGCATGTTTTAAATCAACCGCAAATAATTAGCACTCGTTCGCATTTTTTGCACGAAACGAATAATACACTAACCAATTATGCAAGTATGTATTAAATTAGAACTATATATTTTTTATCATATTGTTGCATAACGTAAACAGGCATCGCCTGCTGACGATGCCTGCTCCTACCGAGGATCTTCATTTTTTTTTTAATATAGCCTAAAATTGTATTACGAGTGAGCTACACTCACATTATCCAACTAACACTTGCGTACACAACTTTTGATCCATATGTTTTAAGAACACACGCAGATATGTAAGTATTATCCACGCTACACCCAAAGATTTTGTAAAAGACTACGAAATATGCACTAACTAGTAGATACGTGTCCCTACTGCCCTTTCCAACGCTGCGGCGATGTTCTCTTCGTGTCATCGGTCTAGAATCACCGCACGAAGCTCTCAACGTGTTCCGGACGTTAGAGCGTAAGCTTGGACTAACAAACGCTTGCGTAACGTTTTGTTACGGAATTAAGAATACATGCAGGTATGCCGCACCCAAAAGTTTTGTAAAAGACAAAGAAATATTTACAATAGACTAGTAGATACGTGTCCCTACTGCCCTTTCCAACACTGCGGCGATGTTCTCTTCGTGTCATCGGTCTAGAATCACCGCGCTAAGCCCTCCACGTCTTACGGGCGTTCGAGCGTAAGCTTACACCAACTTACGCCTATGTAACGTACTTAAGAATACACGTAAGATATGAAACCATAATCACGTACAGAAGACTACGAGATATTCACAATAGACTAGTAGATACATGCCCTTCTGCCCTCTCCCACACTGCAGCGTTGTTCTCTTCGTGACATCGGTCTTAAGCAACCGCGCTAAGTATCTAACGTCTCACGCGCGCTCGGGCGTAAGCTTACACCAACTTACGCCTGCGTAACATTCTGTTACAGACTTAAGAATACATGTAAGAAGATATGCCACGCACAGAAGACTAAGTAATATTTACTTTAGACTAGTAGATACGTGCCTTTACTGGTCTCTCCCACACTGCGGCGTTGTTCTCTTCGTGACATCGGTCTTAGGCTACCGCGCTAAGTCTCTAACGACTCACACACGCTCGGGCGTAAGCTTACAACGACTTACGCCTTCGTAACATTTTGTTACGGACTTAAAATAGATGAAAGATATGCCTGCCACACACAGAAGACTAAGAAATATTCACAAAGGGCTAGTATATACGTGTCCTTACTGTCGTGTATTTTTTATTAAGGATACACACAGACACACACACACGACTTGCCATAAACTGCTTCAGTGTTACCCAAAGAATTCATGTGCGTGAAACCAACAAAATATGAGCCAGCTGAGCTAACAGCTCACTCTACCCCAAAAGAAAACAAGTCACGTGTGTTTTACACGTGCATTGAGGATATTTTCCTTTTACAGTTCAGTGGCAACCCTATCCACATAGGGTTGGCAGATTGAAATAAGTCATTTTTTGACAAGTATGATTTTTGTACAAAACTGCTCCGACTTTGTGTATAAAAACAAAGTGTTTATTCTAAAGTACAGTAGCAGATTAAAAACCTTCATCACATGGCCCGGACCTTGAGTGCATAGAAATAAAGTCCAACAATCACAATTTTTTGATTATCTTGACTATACCATTAAGTAATCAAATGGTATTGCGTCAGAGACTACTGGTGCATCAAAAAAATACTAGCATAAGAATTGCCATTGATATCATTTTTAATTATTTCAGTCAAACTCATTTTCACGTTCCCAAGCGACAGTTCTCTGCATAAACTGTAAAACAATCAAGCGCAAAAGAGAGGAAATAAAACTTGCACCATCTGACTGACAACCCTACACCACGTCTACATAACACGCTCCAACGTTCCCAAATAATACTAAAGCTAATAACGCAGGGTTGCCACCGCCGGCAATATGCAGCTTCCGCACCTGGGGCGAACGCCTTAACTGGCGAAACTTTAATTTTACCCGATTTCACCAAGTAAACTACACTTATTAAGGGAAATTAACATTTTAGTTGGAGTTTGAGATAATTAGTAAGCATTAAATATATCGGTGCAGTCACAGGCGTAAGTGTTTAGTTTAATTAAGGCTGGCTAGGATTTGGGGGCCATTCATACCCGTTTACTCTATCCTACTCGTAGTATTATAGAGACTATAGGTTTGTTAAAAACACACTGTAGCTGAGTAAGGTACGCGACTATTACTCTAGAGATCGTAGGGTCGGGCGTTTTTCTTTTTTTAAACTTTTTGTCTAGGAAGTGTTATTTTTAATATGTACCTATCTATTTAGCGGTGACGGAAAACATCGCGAGGAATCCGATTTAATCCCAACAAAGTCTTGAAAACTACACTTTGTTGGGTTTAATCGCTTCTGGGGTTGGAGGGTCAGTCGCTTTCGTAAAACTAGTGCCTACGCCACTTGGGGTTGCCAAAGCGGACACCGGACGCCTCTATGATACATTTGTCTGTCATTTAAATCTAATACACGTGACGTGGTACAATGAAGTAAACACAAAAAGGACTTATCCGCGAAACGTCCGATACATACATATTCATATTCACCCATCCAGAAAAAGGTGTGTTATTCAACAAAAACAAAAAGGCTTAAGTCTCTCGAAATCCGTGCACGTTTGAAGCTATTACGATGGAACATAATGAACTTTGCAATAAAACATATAATAGAAAGTAATGTTGACAAACCTTATTTCTGTTAGCCCGACATACCTGGAACAAGAAATATATCATTAGTTTCAGTATCAAATTATGCCTAACGCCGTTACAAAGTATAGTTTGGTTTTTTGTAGTTAGGAAGTAAATAGTGAATGTTAATTCGTTGTCGTGAAAGCTTGTAATATTAAATTATACAGGATGGGCCCTGCAACAGGAGCAAATATTTAAAAGAACGATCCCTTGGAATATATGCAGTAACTTCGTGTGTCTAATTTTTTTATTGGTCTAAATGTGTGACCTCCTAGTAATGGATCTTGACACCACGAGATTGTATCGTGTCAGTAAATGCAGTTTTTGAGGTGCCACAAAGGTATGAGTCATAATAGTTTTTGCATTTCTTGTTTTCAATGATTATTTTTAAATATCTTAATTTTTTCGTGGTCAAAAGTATTCTTAGTTACTCATAACCATACTCAACTCATATATTCGTAAAGCCAATTTACCTACATGCCAATATTTAGTTCAAATTGATTAATTATTAAGAAATATTATTTTAAAAAGATACATTATTAAAAAAATAGACGAAGCTCACTACAACTGCTGTTACTATTTCATAGTACTTAAAAAAGTGATGCAATCGTTTGAGCAACGCTTTGAAGCGCTCAATGGCAGGTCAGTGGTGTTTATTCGAGGTGTCTTTGTCTACTCAAGTGACTCTCTATATTTTTGTAGGTGTCAAAGCAGTTTATATAAAAAAAAGATGCCGCCATTTCCGCCAACTTCTACATGTTCGTTTTGGAATCTAATGTTATTTTTGGGAGGATAATGGTCTACAAGCCACATTATTTCGAAAATAACCATCTCGTGGTAATATTACTCATTCAAGACCCTTTTCATACAATTTGCGATATCGAAACGCTTTCACAATCGTGACTTATTCAGATACTTGTCCGCTCGCGAACAAGGTGCTCATAACTATCTAGATAAGATAAGATAAGATAAGAACTCATTTATTCAAATAGGATTCAGTGAACCACTTTTGCATCGTCATCAACCACAACAATCTCAAATAGGTACATTAAGGTCTGTAAAATTTAAACCTATCAAAATGACATCAAGTATATAGGTAATACTAATATAAATATACGAGCATGTTTACATGTGATTATATTTTAAAATTAAAGCTGAGCAGTACTCTATTGTCAAGGTGTTATAGTGCATTTTCAGATAATTTTGATCACCTGTAGAGTACAGATTTATTTGATGGCGATCGATACAGGTGTGTGTATCGATAATTTTGATCCCTTCGCTACTTCTTTCGCTGACTCTACAGTCGCCATCTAATAAATCTGTACTCTACAGGTGCTCAAAACTATCTGAAAATGCTCTATAACACCTTGACGATAGAGTCCTGTTCAGATAGTTATGAGCACCTTGTTCTGTCGCCTAAGGGTATAGTCGAGATAAAGTAATTTAAATTACAAAGCATTAAGAGCTTGTTTAAAACATTTTTGGATCTTTGTTCGCATAGATATTTCTGCCACTGACTCGTGTCGGGTTCTCAAAATGTCTTGCGCGGAAGAGAGATGAATGATGAGCTTTAATGGAAATAACTTCCAGATTTAATCCCCGCGTGATGAATACATTAAACGAAAAGTATACACTTAGGGTTGTCACTGATATCCCTGACAGTTTACCATAAGGATTCGTTGTAGTTTAAGGAATTAAGTCCTATAGGTAAAAATGTATCGTTATAGATTATACTCGTATAACTTACGACTTAATCCATACAATCCTTTTTGACGTACTCATGTAGATACGCGTCGCTACAATAAATTTAACACTTCGCAAGACCCTACCTGTCAATACAACGAAAGCTCAATGAACAAAAGCCAGCCAAGTCAAAAAAATACAAGATTTTATTCTATAGCATTTTGTCGGCATGATTGATATGTAAGCTTAATTAGTTCCAATTAATTCTAGTAGTACAGATGGACGGACGGCCATACGGATATGGCGAAACTATAAGGGTTTCATGATCGTTCTCCACTCGTAAGCGTCCACAGGCTGCGAGTCTGCTTACCATCAGGCAGGTGTTTGCCACCATCGTACCTAATAACAAATACAAAAGAACTAGTTGAACCCAGTTTGAAAAGGCTACTAGCGATCCAGACACGACTTTCACTTATTAATGCCGTTCGACCAATCTTTGGCACAGCCCTATTCTGTTGAGGGGTTCAGAATAAATCAACGCTACTTGTGCCGTCCCTGAGGTATCGCCGGGAAATGACTCCGATGACGGATGACGAAACACTCACCCCTAATTAAGCTCATCGCCATTAATTTGAATTAACTTTAGAGTATTTTGCTGCCGGGAGTAAAGGTCGCGGGTGACCGCTGGATGCCGGTGGCGCAGGACCGGTCATAGTGGAACTTTTAGGGGGAGGCCAATGTCGACCAGAGGACGTTCTTCGGCTGATATGATGATGATGATGAGGATTTTTCTGGCATATAGGAAGCTACGGTAGCCTAGTCGTTCAAGCGGCGTGGGTTTGAATCCCGGCTCGTACCAATTAATTTCGGAACTTATGTACTAACAATTGACATTGAACGTTAGCTTTTGTGAGAAGGAAAACATCGTAACGAAATCTGCGAAGATATCCCAAAGTTATACGTGAATTACGACGTAGTACCTATGGTAGTGACACTACCTACGAAGCTGGAGGTCCCGGGTTCGTATCCCAGTGAGGTTATTTGTTTATATGTTGAAAAACGTTTGTTCCTGAGAATCGGATGTTTTCTATGTATTTAAGTATAAGTATATTATATCTCTTAAAATATACCTATCATCGTCTAGTACCTTATTGATCTTACTATGGTCCTAGTTCGATTTATGTAATATCGTCGCCTAATATTTATAATTTATTTATAATATTTATAATTTATTTATAAATTATAAATATTATATTGTACCTAAGGGCAGTAAAATATTGAAACCTTCAATTCAAGTAAATATTATGGCCTTTTACAGTTCTTTCCAGAACATTTAAATCGCGTAACTAGAGAAGCGTATCTTCTACTAATTATTGTCCTAAATAAAACGTCCTAACTGCCTAAAACCTAAACGACACAACATTTACTAGAAGCGTCTGTCATCACACAACTTTCCTACACTCTTATCTCAATATACTAATGTGTTCAAAAATAAACTCTAAATACCCGCATTAGGGTCTTATTTCATAAAAACCGAATCGCGCAAAATACGAGGGTTAGAATAATCAAGAAATCTCACAAAGTACTTTCGCGAACAAATTGTAAAGCAAGTTCACTTGTAAATTACCTACAGAGCCCTCGATTCTTTTGGATAAAAGGGCTTATGTTACTACTAAATAAACGACTTTTAGGCCCTTATATATTGAAATAGCAGCATAAATTGGCAAAAGTGGATGTTTGCCCTTTGTTATTCGTCAATTACTTGCTTTCATCTCAAGACGCTTCAATCAATTTTCGACACGGCTAGGTGTATAGATATTTCGACCATCTGTTGAGTAAATAAAGGCTATATTCCTTCAAATAGCGATGGACGTTATAGGAAATCTTCGAATGTTTCGCGTAATGGCTCAAAGACATTCACCGTATTTTTAGGGTTCCGTACCTCGAAAGCAAAAAACCGAACCCTTGTAGGATCACTTTGTTGTCCGTCCGTCCGCCCATCTGTCTGTCTGTCAAGACCCTTTTTTTTCTCAGGAACGCGTGGAGGTCTCAAGCTGGAATTTATATCAAATACTTAGGTCTACCGTCCCTTGGAGCTGTGAAAAATTGTGTGTGATTTGATTTGATTTGAATAAATCAAACGTCTAAGCCAACGCAATCAAAAGATGCAGCCGTTTATGCCGCAAATTTCCGCAAATTTTCGACACTCGCAAGGGAATCAAAACCTACAGGGTACAGTCACCGGCAATAATATCTTCCTACACGAAGGCCGCTTAAATATGTGACACGCTCTTATGACCCTACAAATAAGAGCGTGTCACATATTTTTGCGGCCTTCGTGTAGGAATATACTATTGCCGGTGACTGTACTTCCCGTGAACTCAGAATCTTGAAATCTGGCACGAAGCAACGTCTTATAGCACAGATAAACGAAAAATTGCGAAAACCGTAAATTTTTGGGTGCATCATAAAATAAAAATATTTTTTACGGAACTCTCGGTGCGCGAGTCCGACTCGCACTTGGCCGATTTTTTTCATGTCAAAGGTGTGATTTTGGGAAATTCACATACTTTAACTTCACGTCCAGAGGAGTCAAAAGCGCATTGTTAGCCCTATATTGATTTGAGGATTCTTTGTGTCGATACACTTTGATAGCTAGAGACAGCTCCCTCACTCTTGGAGGTCTTGCGACCTTACTCGCCACCAGGAACACATAATCATAATCATAAATTGACGCCCTGTTTAGCCTAGTTGGTAGTGACACTGCCTCCGAAGCTCTAGCTTCTAGGTTCCGGGACCTCTAGGTCCCGGGTTCGAATCCCGGCCAGGGCATTATTTGTGCATTTAGCACGGATATTTGTTCTTGGGTCTTTGATGTTGTCTATGTATTTAAGTATGTATTTATATATATAAGTATGCATATCGTCGTCTAGTACCCATAGTACAAGCTTTGCTTAGTTTCGGACTAGGTCGATTTGTTTAAGATTGTCCCCCAATATTTATTTATTTATAATCATAATTTTTATTTGAAGAATACTTAATTCTAAATACACAGATGTTATTGTGCAAATGATGATTGTGATGTTACAGTATTCGATCGTTAACGACATTTGTCCCTACCTTACCGATACCTACTTTTGTTCATTAAATGCATTGTACTCAATGACACATAGAAGCAGTGCTCTAAGAGGAAGCTAGTTTATTTAATACGGTTTGGTAAGCTGTTGTATAAAGCTATACACATATTATATGCATTTTTCTTGTATATAGCTGCGTGACACCGTGGCTGGTATAAAAGATTTTGATACTGCGCTCTCTGAGTTGTAGGGAAAACTTCAGACCTCATTTTAAATAAATCTGGTCGGTCACTTACGAGTAAACATACCACATACCTAAAGAGCAAATTGTGGTGATGACACCACAATTTGCCTTTGCCATCATGATGATATGGCTGCGGTCTTCTGTAAAGTAGAGGTACTTCTTCAGTTGGGCTGCTCCAAATATAAACCTGATGAAGTGATGATATTCCGCTGCGCTACCTAATTTTGGCTTCGGCATTTTGCAAGACATTTTGTAAGATGAAAATCTGTGCCCTATATAGACAGCCACAAAGTCTAAAGGAGCTAAACCTTAAATGTAATGTGTGATTTTCAAGCTGATTTTAGGAGAGAGCAAGAGATTTAGCACGCCTGGAAAGTGAAGGAAGAAATATAAAATTTTGATAAGAAAGATAGAATGTTATTTCAGTTTTTTTTGTAACAATGCTCACCATTATGTAACCCCCAGTCCCACCCCTCACATTAACCCGTAATGAACGTAACTGGATCCAACCCAACATTCATAATACATGTCCTATCCCGCCCAATAAGACTTTCGAGTTGACAACCTTATAACGGGCATCATTTATGCAGCTCCTAATCACACGCTATAGAACAACCGAGCATGTCACTTTACGGGGACTACTAGTTTATTGACGTTCATAATGTTCATATGTACATGATATATGCAGGACTCGAACTTTTCATGCCGATGACGTAAAATTGACGTCACACTGCATATAGGATGATTCGAATTGATGTTATAGTAATTAACAATCTTTAATCATTAATCATTTAATCATGCATTTATAATGGCATTTTTTCAAATAGGCCGTATTTGAAATAAAACCATCATAAATGCAGAGAGTTTACGTTCACGTTTAGATTCAACATTCCTATAACCAGTTATAAAACTTGAAAGAATATGAGTTCCTCACCTGCTTATAAATTAAAATTCTAAATAGAAAGAGAAATCCTTTCTAATCTTCGGATGCAATAAGCCGTATTTGAAAAAAAGACCTTTATAAATGCATGATTCATTTATTTAAATGATTGATGATTAAAGAATTACTATAACACCAATTGGAATCATCCTATATACAAGTTCGAGCCCTGGTTATATGCCTAATTTGAAGAATAAATTAAAAAAATTACGACAAATATACAGCGCGTTACCAGCACGCGGGCTTTTTAAGAAAAGGATAATAGTATGCAGGGTTCCAAAGGATAATTATCAATAAAAGTTATCTTGATAATTATCGTGATTTTTACAGTCTGATGATTATCGATTTGATAATAGCCTACAATTTGATGTTTCCGAATCCGCAAAACTTCAAGGTCAATGTCGATTTCTGGGGCGAGTTCCATGGATCGTGATAATTATCAAATACCTTAATTAATCTTGATAATTTCGAACCCTGATAGTATGTTTCATTAGCAATTAATTATGTGTATTAGCATTTAGCAAATCATATTTATTTGGATTAACTGTACAATTCAATTTCTTACATCTGCACCTTCAATGTAGACACGGAATTTCAATTGATGAGCCACTTAAAAATTTCGTAATTTTACCGCTTATTTCAACTAAACTACTGCCGATCTATGCTTGTCAAATACAACACTTTATCAAATGTCAAAGTCGATCAAAATAAGAGACTTTGACATAACACCCCCCTCCCTCGGACGATCCGGTTGTGGAATAAGCTCCCATGCCGAAGTTTTCTCGAGGAACTACATGAGGGATTCTTCAAGAGAGGAGTGTATACATTTTTAAAGGGTCGGCATCGAGCATGTGACACCCCTGGAGTTGCAGGCGTCCATAGGCTGCCGTGACCTTACCATCAGGAGCCGTACGCTTGTTTGCCACCGACGTGGTATAAAAATAACAAAAATTCACTGATTCAGCCCCGGTAAATATCAGACATTCGTTAAGCGTTAGGAACATGCACAGCACTGTAACCACCACCACCATATCAAGCCAAAGGACGTCCACTGCTGGACATAGGCCTCCCCCAATTTCATGGCGGGTAAATGCCAAGTCAAAACTACCCTTAAAACTTAAAAAGATAGTCCTAGATGGGTGTATTCTCCCCTGTATGTCTTACGGATGCCAAACCTGGATATATAACAACTATGCAAAAGATAGAATACGGAAGACACAACGTGCCATGGAAAGAAGTATCTTAAATATTAGGCTTAAAGATAGACAAAAGTCTGAAAACATTCGCAATAAAACGAATATAATAGACGCTCTCCGGCATATGAAACGCCTGAAGTGGAAATGGGCGGGCCACGTAGCTAGATTTACAGATGAAAGATGGACACAAACGGTTACTAATTGGTCAGGCCCGAGTGGCAAAAGAGCCAGAGGACGCCCTAGAGATCGTTGGGTAGACGAAATTAAAAAAATAGCTGGTATAGAATGGACCATGAAAGCAAACACAAGAGCAACTTGGAAAGTGTTGGAGGAGGCCTTTACCCGTCAGGGGCCTTAACTATCGAACTTTATTAGTTATAATACTCGTACGCAATAGTTAGTAATAAATCTGTGCATGATAGGTTAAGGAAAACATAATAAAAGGCTTTATTATTATTATTATAAATGCCATAATCGCCACGCTTGGCATGCGGGTTGGCGATCGCAGTGTCTCCACCGCACTCCAGGGATGCTGCTGCCCGTCCCCCGGTGGTCTTGGTCGTAGTTTTAAGACATACCCGGGTCCGCACTGTAAAGTGTAGGTATATTATATAAGTTTCAAAGGTTTAGACAACAGTTGCCATGGTTTTAAAGAAGTAGGAATTAAGCAGCAAAATGAAGGAGCTCCTAAATACTCATACTCATACTCATACTTAACATAACTCATTATTATTTTTGCAATTTACGTTCAATTAATGAAATGTAGTAAAAATCAAATATAGGGTTCACTTTGTAACAAAGTTTCGAATAAGTACTTTTAAATTGATACGTTTTAATTGGTCCTGAGTGAATCTTTATAACTTAAGATTAGTAGTTAAGATTATCAATAATGTATCTTTTTCAATAAAATAATCAGTTTTTAGATGACGGCCTGTTTAGCCTAGTTGGTAGTGACACTGCCTCCGAAGCTAGAGGTCCCGGGTTCGAATCCCGGCCAGGGCATTATTTGTGCTTTTAGCACGGATATTTGTTCTTGGGTCTTGGATGTTTTCTATGTATTTAAGTATGTATTTATCTATATAAGTATGTACATCGTCGTCTAGTACCCATAGTACAAGCTTTGCTTAGTTTGGGACTAGGGCGATTTGTGTAAAGATTGTCCCCCCAATATTTATTTTATCGACCGAATGAAACGAAGGTCTCCCGACTTCAGCTTTGGCAAAGATGATTTCGTATGTCCGCATGTCCGGATGTTGAGATGAGATGTCCTAATTGCCGGTTGTTCTCATCTACAGGTCGCATTACTCAACCGATTCTCGTAAAATTTTGTGAACAGGTTCGATAATTATGTATATAGAATATTAAGGCAACCCGTTTTTGGAAATTTTGAAATTTAAAAAAAAATAAAGAAGTAATGCGCGTGGTCTACACCTCACAGAATAACTAGTGTTATTTTTCGTTACAAGGCGATAAAGTACGCTATCGGCAGAGTGACGATTTCGTAGCGCTACCGTAGCCGATAACATGCGAAAAACCATATGTAGCGGAAAGCGCCTGCGAGACAAGCGCCCACCTAGCAGGTTTCTGGCACTGAAAGGAAACAAAAGTCCTGTCCCTTTTTCTGTTTGGTCTACATAAGCCTCTACGACAGCCGTAGCAGGTACGACACCTCTACGGCGTAGCTCTTCAGACTGCAGATTTCGTAGCAAGCTCACGGTTCTAGGATAAATCGCAATGGATAAATGCCCATCTTTCGATGGATGGTCCTATGATAACCTATGTCCTGAAGGGTTTGAAACATCTAACATTTTCAGGTGACATGTTTGACTCAATATTACTACTACCTATACTTGGAAATTTGAAATGTTGTCAATTATCAGTGTAGCCCCAGTTTTAGAACAGTCACCCCGGTTTAAGGTACTCAAAAAAAACGTTTCTATAGCGAACGTCACGATATTAACGCACATCAGAAATCACTTAAACAAATTAAAGTGCTTCCCATGTCGTATACACTCCCTAATACCCTACGACGTATGTTCATTGAGTATACACGCTTCCTATGACTTTTTTAAGCAAGGAGCCAAAAGAATAGCACTCGGTTCCTGTAGGGCCGTCGGTGAAAAACGCAGACAGGTTTACATAAGGAGGCTAGTCTGACTCAACATGTCGCATATGAGTGTGGATTTCAGTATTATCAACCTACTTCAAGAAAGGAGGTTCTCAATTCGTTGGCTTACGCTAAAATATAACAATGTCACAATAAACAAAAAGAGAGATAAAAAAAACATGGTCAATGAGAAAATTAATGTGAAATAAGTACAGGAAAACATAAATTCAATCCAATTAAATTACAAACCAATCTATACGTCTAAATGAAATTAAGTTATGTCGCCTATTATGAAATCCGATATAGAATAGTAGGACTTACTAACAAGTAATTTGCAATGCTTATTTTTAAATTCGTCTTCGCCTTAGGGGATTTTATAAAAAAAAATGCCATGCAAAAAACACTTTGGCATCAGTGCGGTGCGTAAAAATACGGAAAAAAGGGTTATGACTGCGATAGGTGCTACGCTTAAATACAACCGATACTTTTACGAACAGTGCAGCATTTGTTCTAACAAATCTGGCTACTTCGAAAATATATGTATAGGCACGGCACTGTCAGAAATTTTAGTTTTTTGAAATAGGGAGCACAACTGTATGTCTGTTTCAAGACCGTTTCCCTATTCGTAGAATTCGCATAGCCAAGAGCTGATCCAACATATCCTAATAAGCTGACATGACTGCATCAATGCTTATTTATTTACCTTAATTACCGACGTTTCGACACGGGTGGCACCGGTCATGGACGGATCTTGGATGAAAAAACTTTTTTCAGATCTACCCTTCACATTTTTATAAACAATTGTGAGGTAGTTAAATGTTGTGTATCCATCTCTGTTGACAACTTGCTGAGACGTCAGTCTGCCGCGACCATGACCGGTGCAACCCGTGTCGAAACGTCGGCAATTAAAGTAAATAAATAAATTTCGTGTTAGACTCACCCACCACCACCATATCAGCCCTAGGACGTCCACTGCTGGACATAGGCCTCCCCCAATTTCATGGGGGGTAAATGCCATAATCGCCATGTTTGGCATGCGGGTTGGCGATCGCAGTATCTCCACCGCACTCCAGGAATGCTGCTGCCCGTTCCCCCGTAGTCTTGGTCGTAGTTTTAGGACATACCCGGGTCCGGGTGTTAGACCCGTATACCAATATTTTAAGAATGTGTACAAACCGCGAGAGTTTAAAGTGTTTTATGCATCAATGCTTGTTTGTTTCTGTAATCTATATAGAGAATATGCATACTTCTTAAGTTTGGTGCAGAATTCATCAGTGTGTGATTTCCATGACAAGTTATTATGGAAGAACGAAGAGCGATTGGAAGGCCCGAAAAGCGATGGATGGATTGTGTGAGGACATGAGAAAAAATGAGTCAGCGTTGAAGTAACGAATAATAGAGTATAGAGTATATTTCGGTAAACCTCGTAGTAGACAAGGGAGAGTTGATCGAAGATCATTGGGAGCTTCGCCTTAAGAGTGCGTTCGGTTCTCCATACAAACGTATTGTTTGCTCTCATTTTAAAACGCCATGCTAGAATAACATGAAACTTTGTATACACAATGGGATCCGGCATATCTAGGTCGGAAATTAGTTTCTGTTGCTAGAAATAATAAAAGAAAAAAAAATACAGCGATTTTTTGAGATTTTTATGGCTTGTATGAAAACCTTAATAATCGTTGTATTTTTTCTCCATTATAATTTCAAGCAACAGAAACTAATTTCCGCCCTAGATATGCCGGATCCCATTGTGTATACAAAGTTTCATGTTATTCTAGAATGGCGTTTTAAAATGAGAGCATAAATACGTTTGTATGGAGAACCGAACGTACTGCGCACTCTTAAGCTACGTTCTTGTGGAATGCCCCATATATCGAGTGAAATATGCCTCCGGGTTTACACAAGTAATGCTCGAGTCAACACACGGTGTTTAGTTTAACCAACTTCGGAATAAGTGGAGACGTTCGGGTAGACGTTGTGACAACATGTCACTGAGTTTGAAGTTCGAGGAGAATCGAAAATTGCCTTGAAAGGTGTAATGGTTTGGCAGTTTTTACTACATTTGTATCTTATTTTTTCTATAGTAATACCAGAAATGCAGTATGACGTTGCCTGTTGGACGAAATGCGTGTTGGACAAAATGCGAAATTAAATACTATTTGGACGAACTGCTTATTCTGCCAACGGCTTAAAAATCTCTTTTAGATGTAATGTAAAAGGAGAGGAACTGTCGAGAATCTTCAAATCGAAAAATGGCCCCTAATCATTTTTCTAAATCAAGTATTTCCACATACGCTTAAAACAATGCTACATGATAGGATGCCGTAGCACACACTGTGTAAGTATAGTAATTGATGGGTATTAGCAAAAGCTCCGAACATAAACTAACCTAACCTACAAAAAACTAAAACGTACTGACTGAAATACTAACTGTGCCAATACTCCATGAGCGAATAATTTGGAGAGTTAGTATTTTAGTCGCACGTTAAGTTTTTATGTGTAGTGGTTTATTATTTCTCACAATTGATTATCAGCAAAAAAAATTGACAGAAAGTTATTCGATCTGTTTAAAAATATAACAAGATTCAAACAAACGGATGGGGGAATTGGGGACTATTCTCAGAATTCACTAGAAAGCACTGTGATTATTTGAATTGTAATTTGTTATGCACTACTTCAGCTCAACATACTTATACTTATAGTACAGTCCGCCAATTTGATTTCTGGGCCACATCGTACCTTGTCACAGTGACAGTAATATGAGATCTCTAGCAGCTTTCATATTGATTTTCACTGTGACAAGGTACGAAGTGGCCTAAAAATCAAACGGGTTGACCGTAAACATTTGTACACCACACCTTGCCAATAAGCGCGTTTTTCCGCACGCTGCGCGACCAGAAAAATCCACTTTTTGGCCAAGCAGTGACGTAAAATTGTGTACAAAACACGGGTCGTAAAACAGAAAGCCCTCTCTCGCATATTTATGATCCTCGCCTACGGCTCGGGCCTCAAACATCTGTGATATCGACCTTCCTTTGTTTTACCACCCTTGTATCGTAAATAGCTATTTTATAAATGTGCCAAGTAAAAATTAGGTCAACATTATTTTGAGTAATACCTAAATGGAAATTACTGTAAGACGACTTACTATATGTTTATAACATTTCTAGAAAACGACTCTCGTCCTCTAGTTTTCCTGCCATATTCGTATTATGTTTATGTATAAGACCGTAAATAAAAAACACCCAACCACAGTAGTTTCCGCATGAAATAAAAGCCTTATAAATTCTCCAAACGGACCCGGCAAGAGCGCCACATCAAACCCATAACGTTTTTACTGAAACTGCGGAATCCTAAATCAGAAAAAAGCGGACATTTTCCGCCAAAAATGTTTCCCCTCGGTAATGGACAGAATAGTGTCCAATGCAGGTTTTTGGCCAGGATAAATGTATTGGGGGCCCCAGGCGACAGAAATGATTATGAAATTTGATATTAAGTCACAAAATACGAGACAGGTGAGTGTATTAAATGAGGACAGGGAAATATTTCAAACCATACGGAATTGAAAAAATGTCCCTCCTTTTCCCTTTTAGTTTTACACAAAGACTTGGGCATATATATTTTTTCTTTTGTATATAATGCAAACACTACACTATACCTCACACTACGATGGTTTAGCCAATACCAAATTTTTGAGCTTTGAACCCTTTTATTGCCGAAGAAGCGAATTTGCGTCACGAGACTCGTTAATCGTAATGCCGCGGACGCAAATCGCGCCTTTATTTATTTTGACATTTAGTAAAACAACACTTTATATAGTATCCCGGCCACGGCAAATAAATATTTGTGTGATGAGCATGAATATTTCTTTATGTTTTCTATGCAATTAAGTATGTATGTATGTATGTATGTAAGCACTTTATTGTACACAATAGTAAAAGGGGAAGGGGGGGGACAATAGTAAGGGGGAGGGGGGTAGGTTAAGTATTTATATCTATTAAATATATCGTCATCTAGTACGCATAACACAAGTATTATTGAGCTTACTATAGTGCTAGTTCGATTTGTGTAAGATTGTGTAAGCTGGTATCTCTAAAGTCTAAAACATTGCATCATAAACATACCCGTACAATCCAAACCTTTATAATTCTGTTTACCGAAAGCCATTCGGTTGCGTCCCGCTCTGCGCTATTGGAGTCGACGGAGACAAATCGACAAGTCGCATTTTATGTGCCTTGATGCTCAAACGACGCAGACGCAGCGATCGTCATCCGTCTTGTACTGCAGAGGGAATATTTAAATTAAACCTATAAAACTGGTTGGTTTTGCGGATTGTTTCGGCGTCTCGGGATATCACGGAGAAATCACTTTAAGTGCGGAATTATTTAACTTAAAAGGGCAGTAACAAAATACAGTGCCAAAACTTATGATAAGTACGAGTATATTTTATGTCCTTGTCTCTAGTTTAAATATATAAATTAGATATAGGTTACCTGCTATACGGAATCATTGTTACTAAAATGTCATATTAAATGTCAACGACCCGAGATAAAGTTATTCTATTTTGTTCTCTGTTCTACAATGACTTAAGAAAAAAAAATGGTGAGCTTTGTCGTTTGCTCATAGATTTTATGATAGAATGTTCATTAAGATGCAGCATTCAAACACTGCATTTTCCAGGTCTATTTAAGTTATGGAATGAAGCGCAGTGTCCTGTGGGTCGCCCCAAGTATCGATAGAAGGATTTGGTGGACGCGGACCTGCGTGAGCTTAGAGCCCGTGCAAGCTGGTCCGAAAAAAGGGGCGTGCTCTTGTCTCGAAGGTCAAAACTCATTTTGGGTCATCGTGCAAGCCCAGTTAGTTACTTAGTTAATGAAGAAATTATAAGAAATTAACGGAACCACAACCTACTAAAACTGCCATTTTCAAAATTAAAACTCGTCACCAGTAGCCCTCGTTATATGATTATCAAAATGTATAATCATCTACCTAATTCTATAAAAAATGAGGTAAATACAAAACTGTTACACAAACAATTGTAATTGTTTTTAACAAATACGAGTACGTGTTTTTATAGTTTAAAAGAATACTTTGATGATATCAGCAAGTGAATAATTTTACTGTGTGTTTGGTTTATTTAATGGTTTTGTCTATACTTACTTATTAATAACTAGCCCTCTGATATTGCTGTGCCCTTGCAGGGTGTCACATGTATACCTTATTTGTAATTCCATCCACGTTTGTAATGTGACATGCAATAAACGATGATTATTATTATGAAGTAGCAACAAAAAAGAAGTTGAAATAAGAATTACTTACATTCGAAGTCAGTTGAAAACAACTTGCTAGTCATGCCAAATATTCTTCACACAGTCCCGTCTCGACATCGCGTGGCATGTTACGAGTTGCCCTTGCATTCAATTCGCCTGCAGTCGAAACCTCAGAAGCAGGTACATTCTATTGCGACGCCATACTTTCAGGAATTGTACGGCCAGCCCCAAAAATATGCACACAATTTCGAGTCTTACTCCCCGGCCTTAAAGTCTAAATTGTATTTGAATTTATGTACGTCGCTGTGCATTCTTTCGTCGAATACCAGTCGCCTTTGCTTCACGAGCATTCGTGTTGGACGTTAGTTTACATTTCAATGCTTGGATTTTGTGATTTCCGATACATTTTGAGTTTGAAGTTAGTAATAGCTGAGAGTGAAAGTACATAGGTAGGTTACAGAGGGTGCTTTTTATTGTCACGACTCGCGGGATTAATACAGCCCAAATCAGATTTTAAATAAGAGCATGAAAGTTCTAAACTTATGAAAAATATTATACCGTCTGTGTACTACAAAATCATTCGTTCCTTATTTAATATAAAGCATAAACCACGACGTATTTCTTTTTTATCACAAAGTATCTCTGAGCGAGCGCTCCCTTCATATGAAATTCCTGTGAATAGGCACTATTAGAAACTACGTAAGTGGATAATACGTTGCAGAATAGTATTCGAAACAGAACATGCTACCGGCTATTCCTGGTACAGAGATTTCCATGAATTGAATCCCATTTTTTTATCTTTTTATCTTGTAAAAGATACAAATATTAATTTCGAATTCTATTGGAATAACCAACACACACGAAGACGATACAAAAGTAAACAGTACCTACCTACAGAGTGATGATTTATGTACATATGCACGAATAAAGGGATGGGATGATCTGAGCTTTGAAAATTCAAAGCTTCGTCTCTAGCTAGAGATCATGGAGCTCCAGACACGATCATTGAGTCGTCCAAAATTGGCGGCCTAAACCCTGCCACGTGTCTGCACACGTAAATATGACACGTCTGGCCAAATCTATTTCCATTTATGCAAGAGTATTGAAGAGCAAGTTTCAAAATAAGAATCAAATACTTATGCTGCAAATAGGCCACGAGACTTTGACATGTCAAAAGGTATTACATACAATTAAGTCTTACAATAATGATAAATTCACAACCACAGAATTGAACTAACCATTAAATAAAACAACAGTAGGACAAATATATAATTCGTCAGGGTTACCGTCATAGAAAGCGACGAGGAGGAATATGTTTTTTCAACTGTAGTAGTCGTAACTACCCAGTTAGGGTTTGCAGTCCCGGTACCGATTTCTATTCAAAATCCCGGGAATTCCCGGGATTTCCCGGGAAATTGCATGCCCTATACCCAGTGTACTACCACAAGTACAAACTAAGAGTAGTGCTTCAGATGAGACCCAGATGTGACTTTTTCGATTTTGTATAAATTCTTGCCATTGGTTATAATAATAATAATAATATTTTTTTATTGGACAGGCAAGAACCCATAAAAACTAAAATTAAAAAGACATGAAAAAATAATAACACATATACCTACTACTGGTTGACTAATGTATAGTCCAAGAGTCAAGTTATACATAGAAAACATTCACAAAAAAAACTGCTTGCGCCAGTATTTATTAAATTCGTCGCTGTAATCCTTGGCTACTAACGAGGTAATCACGTTTTTTGATCTTAAAAGTCTCTCCCTGAAGGCAGCAGACCTGGCTCTGAGGATTGCAAAGTTATGTGTACGGTTTTTAGCGCATCCTTATTTGTACTTGGTGAAGTACATTAGGCAGTTATTTATGCTATGCAGCTAAAATGTCGGGTACAAGTACAAATTGACGATAGTTCTTCAGACCTGCGCGGGGGCTTACGAGGTTGAGTAAATGATCTCCGAATTTACCTGTCGCTCGGCTTAAATTCGTAGATCATTTACATGAGCATGACCGAGTCCCGGCCTCCGTATCGCCTCCCTCGCTTGAGAGAAACATTACACCTGAAAGGACGTGCATCGAACACTTAAATTACGTTAATTTCGTCTGTCTGTGCCACGCAAACCTGCTTCAAAGGAATGAATCCGCAGTTGTGTATATTTGTCTAATTTACGCGGAAGGCTTACGCTTTCCGTATCAATGGTGAAATAGAGAAGACACGTTTGAAGCTTATATTGACTATAAAAAATGAGGCAAGTGTTTATGGAAGTTTAGTCAGTGAGAGGCGTCTTATATTGCAAACAAAATTCGTTAATTACTTGAAAAGCAAAGGATAAAAACAAAACATTAGGTATAACAACTGAAACAAATAAGTTACAATCTGATGTTATATTATGTGGGTGATGAATCTGATTTTGTCAAGGAACTAGTGTTCCTTGTATTATAAGTACATACACATTGTCTATGTATATGCGCAGACTCTCGAAAGTATGCAAAGTATTACAGAGTTGCGTATTATCAAGAACGATGTTCGCTTTTGGTATTATCATGTATTATAAAAGCTCTATCTTCTTGAGACCTCATCTTCAATCCAAAATTCGTCAAAATGAATCACAACCTAGACAAATGGACACATATATAGTTGATAATCAATTGTTTTATTTATGTAGTACAGTCGGCCTCATGAGTAGCTAAACACTTTGGGACTTTGTCGCTTTCAGCCCGTTAGGCATTTAGTATGACAGTTTAAATATGCGTTAAAGCGACAAGGTACAAAGGTGTTCAGCCCCTTGTGAGACCGACCGTACCTACTCGTACCTAAGTATACCGGGTGTGGCCTGTAATAGAAGCAAAAAATTAAACGGTACACTATTGAGCTCTCCAGCAATTATTCCCAAATGATTTTTATTGAAAAAAAATGTGTTTTATTTATTTATTTATTTTACAAATGTAGCTTATATATACTTTCTTACTCTACTGGAGTGATATTAATAACAATTTATTCAAAATACACTAAAAATTTATTAAAAAAATTAATAAAATCCCAAAAATATTATTTTAAACCAAAAATGCGACAACGATTCTGAGTCATAACTTGAAGCAACGTCAAAATCAGCATTGACTGCCGCGCTATAATCTCTGGGTGCCAAAATCCATTACTTGGAGGTCATAACTTTAGATCAAAATTTCCCCCAATTGAAAATAGATAAAAAAAAATTGGACACAAGAGGTTACTGCAGATGCTCTAAGGAAGCGTCCTTTAAATTTTTTGCTCCTATTACAGGCCACACCCTGTTGTAAATGATGCACTAATCCTGATTGATTAGGCCCAAAAATATAAATGTTTAAAGTGGACTGTATACAAATGACTGGTAGTTCCTCTCGTAAAATAACAGTGACTGACTCTACTCTAATTTTGGTGCCACCTTGGTTCTGCTTTTTCTTATGATTCGTAACAAGTAAATAAGAAGTCCGGACGGATTGTAAATGGCTTATATTGTTTATCACAGATTATGTTCTTAATAAAACGTATTTGGAAGTTAACACTGTATATAATAAAGTTACTTATTTATAATGACTTTAACACTGATTTTATCTAAATCTAGGACACAATGTCTAGATTCCTAAACTTTTCCTGAGCTGAGTTCCCAACGCACTTTTTCTTTCTTGTTCTGGGTTTCTTCCTTGGAGTGTCTCTTCGGTACTAAGTGAAGTACGTTGCGAACTCACCTCCTTTCTTTCGTAATGGCTGACCGTAACGTGAGCACCACGAAGTTGCGCACGCTACGAGGCGCCGTCCGAGTATAAATAGGGAATCTTACAAATCTCGCGGTTTTCCGAGGATTGCGGAGGCTGTGATTATCTCACTGGCCTGTACTAGGACTCATCGAGTCGGCGTTCGGTGTGGTTACACGTGACCCTTTATACTTGGACAGCGTCTTCCTAATATTGGCTCTGAGAGGGAAGAACGTTGTGTAAAAACGACTATTCTGAAATTATTCAATCTTAAGAAATTCGCTGCGCGACCATTTCTTAGTGCCTGTGATTCAAACAGGGCTTATAATATGCGCCTCAGCGCCTACTTTATATAATAAAAACCTTATTGTCTCAGAGTCAACTGTTTGTGAGTTAGCTCACAAACATGCCATTTTCATAGCGTAATTTCGATCTACGATCGACATATTTTACATTATTACGCAATCTTTCATTCTACTGCGTATGGAAATTTCCAAGTATTATTGCGCAATCACTCGAATTGTGTCATAATACTTGCTGAAATGAATAAACTCGCCCTAAAGAGTTATTCCTTCCGCTTAGTGCGACAAGGTTCTAATATTTACGTAAATATGACAATATTTCTTAAATATTCCATTTTAAATAACAGGGTTACTCTTACATTTACCTAGCTAACGTCTTATCTTTATTTCTTTCTAAATTACGTGCTAGGTACATTAGGGGAGGGTAGGGTCTGTCGTCTACACCTGTATTACACGGGATCTCAGGAGGCTGTATATAAGACACCAGACCGTAACACATGTAATTTTTGTGTCTCAGATCTCAGTAAAACACCAAAAATCTTACAAGCAAAGCAACAAACCAACAAAGGCAACATAACTGATATTCAAATATAACAAGCCTAAAGTCAAGACGCAGGCTAAGCCTTCCGAAGTTTTCGGTAGCACAAACAAATTCACCTCAAAACCACTGCCTACATAATTTAAACGTCTAAACTGGCTTTAGAACCAAACGTCGTATGGTATGGGGTAGTAAACGCGCTTAAGACGTTTTGGTTCTGGGTACAGCGTAATTCCAATACTGCCGAATTTATTAGGGTGATATTAATTTGGGCGCCATAACTCTGCCACATCTGGTAGTGTCGATATTAAAAAGTGTTGTACGTTGTTTACGTAACAATGGGTTAGAAGGTGTTTTTAACCTATGGGGCGGTGAAGAGGTCTCAGAGTCGCCATTTCCTTATTTTGTGTGCCAGGAATCCGCTATGTGAGCGCTCTTCTCGTTGGTGCTTTATCTACAAAATGGGAACGGATATGAAAGGAGCACTACGAAATCGTAGGCACTGAATGGGTTACTTAAGATGTCCGGATTCTTGAAACATTTGCCACACAACAAGTAGCTGACAGCTGACGGTGCCACAGTATAAATATTTAGTGAACAATCTTGCACAAATCGACCCTGTCACAAATTAAGCTAGGCTTTACTATGAATACTATTAGGGTCACCACCAACACGGCTAAATTGGTCGTCAACTACAACAACAATCAATATTGATGCTAACTTCCACAGTTATTATACAAAGTTTCACTTTTGAGGAGTAATCTTTAGAAACTAGAAACCAGACAATTTGATTCAATTTAATTTTGAGAGGTAATTCTTAGAAAATGTATACAATTTACTATAACGAGTATCATTTCGCCCTATATTAGAATGGTACGTTGCCCGCAAAAAAAATATCATTTTCTAGTACTTTCTGGTATTCATTTAATTTTCCTTCTTGTTTATTGTATCACAATCTCTGGTTTAGTGCCTTATTCGTAAGAAGTACGAAGATATAAATAAGAGCTCTTTAATGGACGTCTTAATGCGGCAGACGTCTTTTTACGTTCTACAAAAGGTTTTTGAAGTGCTCCCAGTACATTGTTATGGAAATATTTTGTACGCACGGTATTATGGTTATGTTGAAACGTTGATGTCGTTTTGGTAAGCGTGTTTGGGGTATTCGAACGAGTAATGTACAGGAATAAATGTCATTGTGTATATAAATTAAGATATTAAAATACAGTTTTTTATATAATGGATACATTAAATATTTCAGTAAAATAAATAATTGCAATATAGCTTAACTAACTTACACTAATATAATATACAGGAAGCCCTTAAGCTTCCTGTATTATATCATGTGTAACAGTAATTTAATTGAATTATTTACTTTTTAATGTACCGATGTACCGTTTTATCATGTTAGTAGGTTCTAAAAACTGTCACTTTAGGTACCTATTACTATATTACTGATTGAAAATTATCTAAAGTTCTAGGAAAACTTAAGGTATTTTAAATCTCATCATCATCACTCATTAGTCAAAACTAAATTATAAATGTCCATTTTTTAAAGGAAATTAACGAGAGATTAAAGTTTGTGCAGATCATTTCGAGCATATTCTTCAGCTCAGCATTTGACTGTGACAACGACTCTTCTTGACACCATTTGCTGGACAGAGACGGTTGTTATCTTGTCTTTCTCACGCAGGTCAAATATATTATACCACATAAATATATACTAAAATAAAATACCGTTTTATCTAATTACAGAACATACTCGTAGCTGCACTGCACTGGTTGTCGCTAGCACGTCCTGTCACATACAGCTTCAGAAATCTATGACCCAATTACCAATATAACTTCAGCCCTATCTACATAACAACTGTGCGTGGTCAGAGGTCAGTTATACTGGTGCGTATTATTTTGTGAAATGCGCTGTTCTTATCACAATAATAATGTAATTTAATTAAGCATCGTTGACAGAACGGGAGCTGCAATAATCCGTAGACAGATGTCTGGACGAGCGCAAATTGAATTTTTTACGACCTCCCGTAATAGTACAATCGCCGTCAAACTTATCTGTCTACAGTGCTCAAAAATATCTGAACGTGCACTCTATCGCATTGACAATAGAGTCGTGTTTGTGAGTAACTTGTTCGCTTCGTCTGAAGGCGACTGTACAATAAAACTTGTTTATTTACGGACACTTGTAGTAACGGCCTGTCTGGAGCGAACGTCATATTGTTTAATGGAAATGAAGTTTTATTATACAAAATCAAGCGATCCCGTTACTTTATTATATTACATTGCCAAACTTGCAATTGCTATAACTACGATTACAATTTCCCTACTATAGCTAGATGTGACACTGAAAATAAAGTTTAATTGGCTTTGATCCGTCATAGTTGTTAGTGAAATAATTGAAAATTATAATTCGTCATGTAAACATACTCGTATGTATATGTTGTAGCCGGATTGTATAATGTCGGACTGTAGATGTAAATCTTAAGAGATATAACTGCTACAGGGTAACCATCTATTGTAATTACATCTAATACGTTATTATAACGCCTTGTAAACCATGGTATTGCAATAAATAAATAATCCGCCGTTTTACATTACATTACGACTAGATGGTTTGTATTACGGCGTGCCTAAGATTAGCCGGATTGAATACGGCTGAATGAAAGTCCGCCGGAATGTGTTTGGCGCTTTACGTTTTTCAATTCGGCAAGCCGTAACGTAATGTAATAAAACACCGGTTCAGTAGCCGCCTCTTTTTCGCCGTATTACAAAACGGCTAGACGTTTTACAAAACAGAGCCGTGTTCTGCAGCTTTGTTTTGGAATAGTTAGGTGCATTTACTAGAATACTAGTTTTCGTACAAGGATATAGCGTTATGTACTTGAAAGACCCAGCGCAATATCAGTAACCTATGAAAACTAGTGTTACTACACTTACGAGTCTTTACCATTGGCATAGCTTCCATAGAACTTGGTTCCCATGGGCGTACCTATTTTATAACAACTGAGCACAATATTCTGTCGCTATTGATAAGAAGTAAACCAAATTAATGTGTTTGACAGGAACGCAGTCCTGTGCTCATGCCAACTTTTACAGTAATTTCTACCACTCGAATTTATAACAAATAAACATTGCAGCTATTGTTTTTTTTGGATGTAAATACCCACGTAGGGCTTTCTTTACGATGACTCGAAGTAATTCGCTTGACACAAACGACAGTATTATTTTAAAATAATACACAATTAACTTCACATTAAAATACCCCGTTCCCACAGCACCCATATATCAGTCCCACGGATAACGTAAATATTTAAAAACAGAATGCACCAGTATTCTCAGTTTACAAAACAGATTCTAAAGAAAACCGTTGGCAATGCGTTTAAGCTGTGGCTATATTGAAACGTTACAATATGTTTTAGGCATTCCTATTATATTCCCATCTCTTTTCTTTTGCTTGGTTGTGAATAGGACAGCACGTGCATTCAAGGAATGCGCGAACGCAGCCAATGTTAACGTTTATTATTATGTTGTATTACAATGTTGGGAGTATTAATATGGATGACTGTTTTAGAATGGTTTTGGATGAGCTTCAAATGTTTGGGATAACTGCGATTGCTTATTATTTACGTACGAGTAAGATGCATACATGTTATTTAAATAACCCGGCAACATAAATATTAAGAACTAAACATCTAAATTGTTACCTGTTAATTAATATGTTTATACCTAAGTGCGTCGAGTTCTTGCATAAAAAGGCTTCCTTGTACAAAGGAACAAGCGAGATACAACGAATCCACATATGTAACTCAAAAATTAGTTTTTGACATTAAAATTCTTTCATTATTCAAAATTTATAAGCGACGATATATCGTTTATCGTGCTATGATTATTATTCGCCCTGATATTTGGCAGAAATAATAATAATAATAATCGTATGGCATTTATTATTCGAACCGTGCGATCTTCGAGAAGACAGTACGGTTGCCAGTTTTGTTGCACTTTTAGCACCACCCAGGAATCAGAAAGATAAAAGTTAACCCTTTCAAAATGTTTATAACGTTGTCTAAATTTGAATATCGCCTGTGTCCATGGAAAAGGTTAATACACTTTTCTACTTGATATTATTTGACTTGGCCGACTTTTATCAAATTAATTTGTTCAAAAACAACTTTACCGTCCGAGCTAGAAGATGCAAAGTCGAATGACAATTTTATAAAATGTCGGTACTTTTTAAATAATGTTAACTATAACCAGGACGTGGTAGTGGTGTAGTTTAGTTCGGACAATACATTGTGTATTTGTAATCTCAACATTTCTTAATTAGTAATATTTTTTGATAAAATTAGGTCTTTGCTTCTGATTCCTAAAACATATAAAGCTGACTTATCATATATACATCTTACTTTTCGAATGTTCTTCTAACCCTCGAAACGTACCTGAAACAAAAATAACACTCATAAGTAAATTGCATTACAAACGACGACTTTTATATCTACTCCCACGCAATGCATTTGGCGCGAGCACAGCCATATTGAATTTTATAACGTCCTAATAAAACTATTTTTGTCTCTCTTACACACGTTACAATCCCGCATCACGCAATTACGCATATAATGTGTAATCTCTTATTTGCTTGTGTAAATTTATAGTTCTCAATAATATATAGTTATAATTTGATAATAACATGTCTAATTTGTGTAATATTATCAATTCATTGTAAACAAATCGGTCAGCAGTTTAAACGAAAATTAGTAACGAAAAATGTTGAGCGCGCATTTTGTCCGTAAAATCCTAAATAAACAAAATACATACCGTAAAGTACTTTGACTCAATGGAGGGTAACTTGGGCCCATTCCAAATAAAAACGACACATATTACCTATAATAATAATTTGTGTGAAGTCCTAGTGGGAATTCTACTAGGGTATAGGCTGTATCTACTTACATTTATTCTACTATGTTTTACCCATAATATCGGCATGTGCCTGTTTTTATCGACAATACAGAAAATAAAATAAAATAATAAAAAATACCAAAACGCCCATATGGTAAAGCCTAAATTGGTACCCTTGGTAAAAAGTTACCCTGTATGGCTAAAGTTATCTGACTTTACGGTATTGTTTATTACCGACTTAGTCTAGGCAAGGATCTAGTAAGTACGCAAAACCTAACATACTTAACACGCAAAACACACGCACACATTAACATACCACAATTAAAACACGCAAACTTGGCAACGGAACCTTCCATCATGAAGATAAGTTTAAAACCTACCCACGTCACAAGTTAGTTACGTAATTTAAGACAGGCTACGCTACCTATCCGTTCCAAAACGTAGTAAGCGCCTATGGAGTTCGCACATACTTATGACGTTTGGTTTGAAGCGTGTGATGCGAAAAAGGGCAGGAAACAGTGGAGGGTATGATGAATGTTCAGGAAGCGGGGATGCGGTGGCAAACCTTATGACACATGCTAGCCTGGTACGTGTAAGTCTCTACACATACATAACTAGATATAAGTATATGTACGTCTGTGAGGTTTGGGTTGCGAGAAATGTGCTGAAACTGAAAACTAGGGAGTGCCTGAGAGAGTTTTACATGCGTTTTTATTCTTAATTGCTTGAAGCCCTTTTTTATAGAAACATGGTGGCCTGCCTGATGGTAAACAGAAACCGTCGCCACTACTCACCACCAGGAACACAACACCAAATATGCCTATACACTATACAATGGGCAAATAAAAGGTATACAACTATTATTAAATGTAATTAAGATAAACGATCCCGTTGGACCCGGGTATGTCCTTAAACTACGACCAAGACCACCGGGGAATGGGCAGCAGCATTCCTAGAGTGCGGTGGAGATACTGCGATAGCCAACCCGCATGCCAAGCGTGGCGATTATGGCATTTACCCCCCATGAAATTGGGGGAGGCCTATGTCCAGCAGTGGACGTCCTAGGGCTGATGTGGAAGATAAACGATGACATGCATTTTTTTTATTTAATAAAGTATTCTCAACACTTGGCAAATATAAATGAAATTTACCATCACACAAATACCTAGCCTAGCTCTGTAGGAAAATGCGAGCCCTTTTCAAGGGAAGGTCGGATGGCTGCAGTCGCTTTCGTAAAACTAGTGCCCACGTAAATATTTAGGATGCAACCGGGTCAACCGTTAAAAGGCTCACGTACAATTTCTTTATACAAAACACATTCAGCGCCGCAAACCCGATTGTCGGGTACTCTGTTTGTAGCTGCTACGGGCTACATACGGAGAATACATGGCTACGGCCTGCGAGCGTAGCACTAGGCGGCAATGAAAGTGTTAAGATTGATTATTGCACAGCGCGACTTGCGTCCTATTTCCCCTAGCGAGCATTACCCGTGCTCGCATGCAGTCAGGCGTGGCGTGACGTCACAGATCACCGCCGTAACGAGATCATATGACTGCCGATATTGGATAACTGGCTGGGGAACTGATTATCCGTACGGTTGTAACAGTTTCGAGACGGGTTTCCGGAAAACTGATGTGAATTCAAATTCAACACGTTCACTGGTGACTCGTCGTTACACACACATTGGGTACATAAAGTAATAATAATATTAATCAGAAGAACAGACAAACAAACACGGCCGTGCCACGAAATGATGAAAATATAAATCAAATTTATTTATTATTTATTTATTTATTTAAACTTTATTGCACAAAATATAATCGTACAAATGGCGGGCTTAATGCCAAATGGCATTCTCTACCAGCCAACCATTGGGCTAAACAGAGATTTATGAAAGGTGCAAAGAAAAAAGTTTGATAATTCTACTAAGAAAATACGAAGACAAAATCAATATAAACACTGTAAATAAACATATATACATACAATATATTCATATAAGTTACATACATACAAGAATAGATATACTACTTCATATTAAATACATACTGTAGCATTTAGGTATTATCTAGTAAGAAGTTAGATAAAGATTCAACATTCTAGTAGAGAATAGTGCCCATGAGAAGCCCTAGATGGCGCTAGTTACATGTAGATAAATCTACATTCCTGAAGGCTGTAAAATACAGGCCAGTACTTTCCATGTTATTTAAAATATTTAGAACATGCCCACATTGTATAAAGTTAGATGCAAACATATTGATGTATGCAAACATATTGATGAGTTCCACGCTAGATGACGCTGTACCGCCGCCATAGCAATCCTGCATCGCGGTGTTGAGATTTTTCCTGATTTAATGGGGTCAACCCCGAACCAATGTACATTTGAGTTAGCTAGGTGATTTGACAGCGCACGACAAACATCCATAAGGTCGGATTTTGAACGGTCCTGTCTTTTCGATAGAGGGTTAAAGCTTCCCTTGGGAGTTAATCCGCAAGGCACCTACATTGGTCCAGCGGTGTATTTGCCAAGCAGCTTCTTAAAGTCTTAGAGTCTTAGTTAGGTAATCTATATTCATATTCACTGTTACAACATTCTGTTTGATATCTTCAATAAACAAGTTCAGTCTGCGTTCCTGTTTAATTGCTCACCGCTCCGGCCTAGCTGCGAAACCCCTCCCCTACAAACTGGCGCACAACGGTGGAGCTAGGGAAGAAGAGAGGGAGCCAATTTACACGAGATCGAGGGCTGCACTTGCTAGGAAGGAAGAGGACAGCAAGATGGCCGTGAATATGACAGATGACCAATTTAGACTGCTCTTGGAGACGATTACCCGGCGTGAACCCCCAGCTGCACCAAGTGAAGAGCGCCGATCGTCCTTCGCCGCAGCCAACTTTATATTTGATGGCTCACGCGACCCGGCACGAGTGGAGGCGTTCTTGACCGCTGCTGCAGTATTCAAGATGGTAGAAAAGATGAAGGATGCAGATGCCCTGCTTAGCGTTCCTCTTGTTCTGAGGGATGACGCAGCCACTTGGTGGAACGGCATCAAGGGAGCTGTCAAGAAGTGGGACGATTTTGAGAACCGACTGCGTCGAGCATTTGCCCCTAAGCGACCGGCCCACCTGATCATATACGACATAGTCACCGTGAGCCAGCCAGTGGACATGCTAACGGAGTCGTTCATTGCCCAAAAGCGCGCCCTACTCGCGCAACTGCCGCCACCGGCCATTAATGAAGAGCTCCAGCTCAACATGGTTTATACTGCGCTGCACGAACGAATTAAGGACAAGGTGCCTAGGGAATCTGTAACAACGTTTGACGACCTACTGAAAGCAGCTGTAAGTGCTGAATGCCTCTACCAGGAGATGGGACCGTCTGCAACAGAACGGAATCATGAGCGTAACCAACAAAAGCAAAACCAGAACGCAGAGAGAAGGTACGGTGTCTACACTGCCGTAACTTTGCCATACCGTAGATGTCTGCCGCAAAAAGGAGGAGGCACTCCGAGGTCGTCGAGATACCGCAGGCCCTCAAACACATACAGCACAGCGGACATCAAACCACGTGGCAATGTCCACACAGGCACCATCCCCTTCGCAGCCCGTTATATCCTGCTATGGATGCGGAGCCCCTGGTGTCACAAGGAGTCGCTGTCCAACATGTACGGGTACAGTTGCACCGAAACTGGAAGCAACAAACTTAGCCTTTTGCCCAGTTAATACCGTACCCATACCAAATACGGATGCACAACCGAGACCGTACATTGGTATCGGAATAGGTGATATCACGGGAACGGCCTTCGTGGACACCTGCGCCAAAACCAGCGTCGCATCGTATGCGCTATATCAGTGTCTGAAAACCAAAGGACACCAATTCTTCTCCGAACAAGCGGAGGTGACACAAGCCGACGGCATAAAGAGAAGCCAAACCATCCTAAAGGTGAGGGTCCCGGTGAAATTGTGCGGGCGAACGATTCCGACAACATTCGTCATACTGCCACAGTCACGAGATAATCGCACACTTCTGGGAGTAAGATTCATTCAGGATGCTGGAATGATCCTGAATTTGGCCCAACTGACATGGTACTTCTTGGACAACCCAAACATGATATACGATCTCCATGAAGAAGGAGCTGATGGAGTATCAATGGCGCACGTGGAAGCTGCATCCGTGAGGGATCCTGCCATTGGAACCTATAGGGCAAAAGAAGCGTCCCTGCCTCAGGCTAGTGCTACCACTACGCTACAGCGGGCCTTGCCTTTCGAGGAACCTGCGCCACCGGTTTCAACAGCAACAGACCATTACCGGATGATCCCCCTCAGCATCAACGAGCGTACGCCGCCCCGGAAACGCACCAGAACCCAGCTCTTTGATGGCTACTCGCCCCGATTCGACTACATGCTCAGGGATGCCCGGAAGTCGAGCTGTCACCTCACTCGTCGGAACTATTCCCCGACCCAGAAGACATTAGCATCGCTCCCTTAGCGGTCGATTCTATCCAGACAGAACTTATAAGTGGAGAACAGGAATTAACCACGTTAGCGGAACATCGCATCAACACTGATAACCATGGTCCTGTGTCAGTGCCTACGTATCGGATATCGCCTCTACGGCGACAGATGCTCAAAGAAGAGATAGCAAAAATGTGGGATGACGAAGTGATAGAACCTTGCTCGTCCCCAAAGCCATATACGATAAAAACGGATGCAAGTGGGTACACCCTTGAGGCAGTTTTAGTCCAGGGGGTATTCTCCCTGAATACGAGCATCCTGTGGAATATGCGACCCGGCTTCTTAGCCCAGCAGAAAATAATTACTCCATGAATGAACGGGAGGCCCTCGCCGTGGTCTGGGCAGTCACTAAGTTTCGTGGTTACATTGAAGGACTCCAAGTGACTATCGTAACTGACCATCAAGCCTTGAGATGGTTGATGTCCATCAAATCTCCAACAGGACGTTTAGCAAGGTGGGCCCTTCAAATTCAAGCATACGACTTAATTATAAAGTACACCCGAGGGAAAACAATCGTTAAACTGACGGATTGTCACGACCCGCGGGTCATCGAAGTAGTGCTGACACTTGTGAAATGTGCAGTGTTGCTGTGGTTGACGCGCCCACAAGAAGTCCATCCTGATCCTGTTACCTCGTCGGGACGCCTTCAATAACAGAGGGGGAGATTGTAGCATTTAGGTATTATCTAGTAAGAAGTTAGATAAAGATTCAACATTCTAGTAGAGAATAGTGCCCATGAGAAGCCCTAGATGGCGCTAGTTACATGTAGATAAATCTACATTCCTGAAGGCTGTAAAATACAGGCCAGTACTTTCCATGTTATTTAAAATATTTAGAACATGCCCACATTGTATAAAGTTAGATGCAAACATATTGATGTATGCAAACATATTGATGAGTTCCACGCTAGATGACGCTGTACCGCCGCCATAGCAATCCTGCATCGCGGTGTTGAGATTTTTCCTGATTTAATGGGGTCAACCCCGAACCAATGTACATTTGAGTTAGCTAGGTGATTTGACAGCGCACGACAAACATCCATAAGGTCGGATTTTGAACGGTCCTGTCTTTTCGATAGAGGGTTAAAGCTTCCCTTGGGAGTTAATCCGCAAGGCACCTACATTGGTCCAGCGGTGTATTTGCCAAGCAGCTTCTTAAAGTCTTAGAGTCTTAGTTAGGTAATCTATATTCATATTCACTGTTACAACATTCTGTTTGATATCTTCAATAAACAAGTTCAGTCTGCGTTCCTGTTTAATTGCTCACCGCTCCGGCCTAGCTGCGAAACCCCTCCCCTACAATACTATAATTATAGGGATGGATTCTAGTCGAATTCTTGTTTAAGCATATGCTTACGCAGCATTCGCTTGAAAGTAAACTTGCTTGGGGCTTGTCTAATCTCGAGAGGGAGTGAATTCCAGAGACGGCTTGCCTGTATGGCGAAAGAATGGGTCATGAATCTAGTGCGATGGAAAGGTATTGATAATTTGAGAACACGGGAGGTCGGGGGAATTTAGTCGCGTGTAGTATATATTATTATTATATATCCCGACGTTTCGCGTATCGAGCCCTTTGCAGCACTTGTAGACCCGGTCTACCCGCTTGACCAAGAGTGCTGCAAAGATAAAATAAGATGAGAACTCATTTATTCAAATAGGATTCATTGAACCTCTTTTGCATCGTCATCAACCACAACAATCTCAAATAGGTACATATCAAAATGACATTAAGTATAATACTAATATAAACATTCAAGCATGTTTACATGTGATTATATTGTAAAGGGCTCGAAACTTTGGGATATATAATAAGTATAATCTACACGCGACTAAATCCGATTTTTAGTTTCATTAAATGTGTAACAGACGCGGAAACCGAAGACAATATTTTTATTGACAATATTTCATATTTTTATTTACAATAATGTGCCTCTTATTAATTTAATTTATAGTTGACTCAATTTAAAATAATGGATCCTTATAATTGTATTAAAGTTGTGTGATCTGCATATAGTATAGGTATACTTAAAGCAAATAAATCAATTGAGTTTGAACACTAGTATAGGAATTGCATCGTTGCATAGAAGAAAGATTGCGAAACATAGTTGACATATGGATATGAGTAAATATTGGGGGACAATCTTACACAAACCACCCTAGTGGCTAAACTACTCATACATTACATAAACTCACGCTTGTATTCCCAAAAGGGTAGGCAGTTGCTAAAGAAAATTAAGCAAAACTTTAACCTTGGGTCCTAGACTACTAGACGACAATACGTACACCTAGGTATGTTGATATAAATATAATAAGTATATACTTAAAGGAACTTTTCAAGACTCAGTGACAAATATCTATGTGCATCACACAAAAAAAATCCTAACCGGGATTGGAAACTAGGACCACCAGCTTCGTATTTAGAATAACAATGAACTAGGCCAGGGGTCGGCTAACTTTTTAACCAAAGAGCCAAATTCTGTAAAAATATCACCTTTTGGGAACCTCAAAGGGCCAAAAATACAGCTATTTCAGCTTTTCACTATATTTTTGATGAGACCTCGAAGAGCCGCATGCGGCTCGCGAGCCGTGGTTTGCCGACCCCTGAACTAGGCCAAGGTGGTCATAAAAAAGTGATGGACACTATTCCATATTATATATCGCATTTACCAAATACTTATTAAATTATTACTATAAGTCCGAATTCTACCAAAATGGTATAAGAGCCCTGATATTAAAAGTCGAAATTGCATGGACTAATCTAATACTATGGCCCTTATCCGCTGCCAGCGTCAGACAGAAAAACGTTTTTTTTTTAATATCATTAAAACAGAGGGTTTTTCTTACCCGGCTGCGCCAGAAGGAGGGATGTATTAGGTATGTACAATCGAGTTTTTTAATTTGTGACTCATTTCGTAAAATTTTGCTTTGAATGTCTATACCGTGTGACAGGACTGTCAACCTTAAGGGGGTTCCAAATTAAAGTCCTCGACTGTATGTATAATTGTTTGGCACGCTCTCCAGCCTAAACGGCTCGATGGATTTTAGCTTGAGAGGTGTCGTTAGATTCGTATTTGTTTACTGTGAGAGTGACACCGGGTATATCAAAATTAAAAAATAACAAAAAGACGGATTTTTGGCGCCCAATTCCAAATTACACAGAAAGGCTGGCGGGTTTTTAGTTTTTTTTTATTAATTGGTCTTGTTCAGATGATACCTACCTAGGGATATTTGTGACGACTTAGTGAGGAATTACTTTTATAAACACGCTTGGATAAACACCAAAGTATTTAATTCGCTTCTTGAAATCAAATTATTACGGTAAGAACGTAAATTAACCGGTGAAAATAAGTGCCCTGGTAGCGAAGGGGATGTTTTTAGCGCATTGCGAAAAATAAATATTCCGGCGAAATAAGAACTTTCTCCTTTTTAAGTCTATTAATTAAAGTTTTTTATTTTTAATTTATCACAAAAACTTTAAAATTAAAAGCATTTTTCACTCATCTGCCAAACTGTATGACAGTTTGTTGGCAGAAAACATGTGGTGTGTGTATGTGAAATAGGCCCTGTCTATCCAAGCCGTATGTTCTAATTTTAAACTAAATGTTATTATTTTATGCACGTAGTGTAGTATCAACTCCCACTGCAAGTAACTGGCACATGACAAATAGGTATGTACTTCAAATTTAACACTGGCAGCACTCCTACAAAAATACGTAAATTAAAAACAATACAGACAGCTGCAAAAATGTTAACGTTATTTTACGAAATTCGTCCTTAACTCATTCGTAATAAGAAAGTTTGTACAACAGTGTCAAACGATTGCAATTGAATTATACGATTTTCATCTGTAATGTTTCATTAGTAAAGGCGCTGACAGCTGTATTCATACAATGGGTAATGGGACAAGATTATACTTTTATAGATGTTCGATTTTGGTCCTTAATACCTAGGTAATACGGTGCCCGGTGAGCGCATTTAGTAATGGTGCAGCGAGAGGTGTTTACGTTGTTTTTGAAGTCGTCGTTAGCCGGTGCAAGGTCGGCGCATGCGACCTCGCGCCATACGCTGCACTCAATAGGGCTGTCCAAATTCTAAATTAGGGAAATTACTTTTATTTCAGATAATAGTTGAACAGTTTTTTTCAGAGACACGTTATTATATATTAGCAGAAAAATAATTATCGGAGATCTGCTTAGAGATGGTTGTCCGACTAAAATAAATTCATGTAGGTAAAAACAATATCTTTTAATTTTGCGTTAAGATGATTAATTATTACATAATAAGATATACCAAATAACATGTGTCATTGGACAAAAAATTGCACATACGATTACCTGCAGACCAGCGGCGGCTGTACCTTGAGAGCGCTCGTGCGTTGCACTACCAAAAATTTAACACCATCAATACCATCGTCCTCAATAAAACAATCTCAATAATCTGTAATATACATACATAAATTACATTTAATTAAATGCAAAGAAACCACTACGCTATGTCGTATCGCGCCATTATTCGTAATTCGTGTTTATTGTTTGTTTTTGTAAAGTGAGTGTGTCTATCTTTTATGAAGTGACGAACTGTGTGTTTAATGGAAAAAAAAGTGTGAACTTGAATATCGAGAATATTAAAAACAATAATAAAACTTTTACTGATTGATAAATTAGAAATAAAATCGGCTGGACCGCCAAGGTCATGACTTAATTTAAAACCATTTTCCAGGAATCAAAATCGACGGATTAAGGTACTTAATACATAAAAAAATTAATTGTTAGTAGGAAAATGTAGTTGTATTGCAATTTTTGAGTATTTCATAAATCCATACATTAGCGCACCACCGGCACCGGTTCTCGTAGTCAGCAGCCGCCACTGCTGCAGACTACCCTTATAGAGGACGTTTGGTAAAGGTGTGTTTCGCTACAACCTTACCTACCAACGTAGGTATGCCACGGGTTTTGTTTACATCAAGTTAATACAGAGTACAGTAACGTGTAACTAAAATGATGGCGATCCATTTAAGGCGTTATTTGGCATTGCTGTATAAGTAAGTAAGCCAAAAAGTTACACATTTTTGTATGCTTTAGTTAATTATAAGGAGACAACCCTAAGCTCTAAGGTCACCAATTGTTCTTAAACCATCCCAGTTCCCACCAAATGACGTCCCGACATCCCGGTTACTGGGTTACTGCTATTGTGTTAATTCAATCAACACATTTAACGCACTGTACGAGACCTACTTTTAGATCTCTCTTCCCTAATGGTTAAGCAATTGAGTACACAGCAATGGCACCACGCCATAATACTGAATTAGACAATTATTTTAGTGGTTTGTCAAAATACATATACGCTCGTTTATATTTTATATTGGCGATCGCAGTATCTCCACCGCACTCCAGGGATACTGCTGCCCATCCTCCGGTGGTCTTGGTCGTAGTTTTAGGACATACCCGGGTCCAAGCGACCCGCATGCCAAGCGTGGCGATTATGGCATACACCCCCGTGAATTTGGGAGAGGCCTATGTTCAGCAGTGGACGTCCTTTGGCTGATATGGTGGATATTTTATATTACATTTCAAATAAAGGGTTGTTATTAGTTAAAACTGTAAATTACGCAATTTCCTGTGTGAATTGGCACGTATCTTGAATTTTTCTGTTCGTTACTATCTAGTACAGTACAGGGCTATTGCTGCCCGAAATTATGGATTTTACATGTAAATTTTTGAATTTTTCCTTTTTTTCTTCATACGACACTTCAAAGTCTTCAAACTAGCAAGTTTCAAGCCAAAAACTGTTTTTTTCTGCTTAAATTCCACTACATACCATTAAAGATGAAAATGGCTCCGTTACTATGTAAAACTTTAATAAAAGCATTGTATCCTTTTTAATTATCAACACTTTTGCCATAGTTTTACTTTCAAAACATTCTAAATTGCGACCTATGCATTTTTTTCTCCACTTGCTGCAAATGCAAACCTGTTGTACTTTACACTTAAAAGAAAATTAATCACTCTACAAGTATATTACTACGCTTGGTTACTTAAAATAACACATGATTTCCAGGTCTAAAAACACTTAAAGTTCACATAGTTTTTCTTCTTCGTCGTTCCCTCATGACTGAGAATCGTAACTAATCACGATGTGCTTCCATATGAAGTGGTCAAGACGCATTTGAGCTGCTTTATATGCGTGAGTGGTCATTGTGGCACTCTTTGGGGAAGGCCCATGTCCAGCAGTGGACGTGCTTCGGCTGATATGATGACGATGATGATGATATGCGTGGAACCACAAGCCTTTTTGATTGTTAGACCACCCTGTTAGAATCCTCATAGAAGCCAGATATTTAGCCATAATTAGAGCGTATTTTTAGCAGCTGACTGTATAACATCTCATCTCATATTAATCTGTAAATTACAGATCAAAAGTTAGCGTTAAACACAAATAATCTGTAAATTACAGATTATTTGTATTTAACACTGACTTTTACAGACTATAAAAATCAGTGCTGGCAAGTGGCAACCCTGCAGCCTGAAGGTCACTGCGGAGCGCTGCTCCACTTAAACCGCGCGTCAACACCGCCAGATGGCAACACCAGCACAGATCATACCAGAAGCAAATTGCTAATAAAGCGGATTGGTAGGTAATACCAAACGCGGTGGAGAAAACGTGGTAGAGTAAATACTATATGAGCAATATGAGCATCTCTTCAATGTGTTTCGCTCATCTGACGTAAAGGCAAAATATACAGAAACTTAAAGAATATTTAGACATGAACTATTGTCAAGCTTCTGGAATAATATTTCATTGCTATTCCGCTAAAAACGTGTGCGTCTGTTAGTGTTAATCCACATGCGTTTCTTTGCACGCGGTTAATGCTCCCACCCAAACTTCAAAATTCTCATGGATTTCCGCATTAAAGTAACGCCTGATTCTATCATACTCGTATAAGGACTATTGTACTGGGAGAGGCGTTAATTTTAACCCTTATTAAGGTAGATAAAGAGTATTGGCGTCTTTATAATGTGGCACAAAATGCATTGCGTTTATCGACATTAAGCCTCGCCTTTAAAATATCCTTTGTAGTGTAAGGACTGTAAGGTACATATTCGATAGCTGCCATTGATTCCGTGGTACAGTCAAGAGCAAAACAAATAACACTTTTTCGCCTTATCACAATGGAATGAGCAGCAAAAGTGTTACTTACTTTTGCGCTTAACTGTACCATGTTCCAATTAATTGTCCCTTGTTAAGGGCGAAGTATGGTTTTACTCGTCGCTGAACTTAACAAAAAACAATGATACTTTTGACCTCCTTTTTTGGAATTAACAAAATATATTCATATATATCACAGATATTCACGAGTTTACAATGATCTGTAACCTGTCGTTTTTTTTTTGATATAAACACAAACGAACGCGTTTGCCTCTAGACTCAACTTGTATGGCAGCAAATAGTTACCACCAAAGGCCGCCAGAGACGCTGTTCGCGTTGCCATACAAATTGAAACTAAGTCAAACTCAAATTATTAACTAAACGCAACCGCGTTCGATTGTGCTTATGTTTCAGAAAATAGCATACTAGAGGTACGGAACACACCGCACAAAAATATCGGAAACAACTTTATTTCTAGAGCTATTACATCAGATGTTTACGTGCTTCGTCTTGTCAGATGTGAATGCAGATGAATCTACAGCCCTCTTATTCACAAACTCGACCTCACCAGTCACCTCACCACTCACCCGTTTTTATATGGAAACTATCAAATGTAATTTGTCAAATTTTGCAACACCGGAGGCTCGCTTTTCCGTCCGTAAGAAACCTTTTCACGCCTTTTGAAGAGGCCCATGCTGTAGCCGATTTTGAATAACTCGGCAGGGAGATCATTCCACAACTTTGTTCCCGGATAAAGTACCTGTTGAAACGTCCTGTACGAGAACGCAATGGCTCCAAGGTGTGGGGATGAGCTCGCTGGCGATGACGAGAGGTGCGATGATGAAAGGCAGCCGTGGGCATCATGTATACAGCTGCCGATCGGTCTGTGATTCGTGCAACTCGCCCCGTATTTCAATCGTATGCACGAACGCAGGCAATCCCCGCGTTGCACTTCAAGTTGTATACATCGCTTTCGCGCTCGTCGGGATTGTCGGGAATTCGTGTAAAACGCCGCGACATCGAGCATTCCATTCCAACATATTCTCGTGACTCCACGTCGTAACGTCATGTCACGACATGTTTACAGTTTTATCAAGTATTTGATGCTAAAAAGTAATGTGCGCGATGCAAAGAGAAACAGGAAATTCGATTTGAATAACACAATGAATGTTTAAACTTCCGCGCTTTGTAATCCAGGACCTAACTACCTACAGTCCTGTAGGGAAGTGCGCGTGTTGTGATTTTCGGGAAAGTTGTCTTAGTAAGTAATATAATAGACTTGTGTGGACAGTCACCTGGTGCGTTTTGAGCTACAACGTCAACAACTTTTGTATGGGGACGAAACTTTTTGTTTTCAGAAACCTATTGAGTGGGGTGGGTATCAAATGAAAGGGCTTGATCTGCGTAGTCCAAAAATTTACCACACCATTACACTTCAGCCAGCAGTTTGGTAAAAAATTAAAATCATTTATAAAACATACTAAGTTCGGGCTGTTTTTGACAGGAAAAAGCTGAATGTTTTTTTTTTTTCTAAAATATAAGCCGAATGATTCGCTATATCTTCATATCTTCCAAGATTGTTTCAAATATCATCCCAAATAAACATATTTCAAGCTAAAAACTAGTTTTTTACTCTTCAATTCTACTAAACACAATAAAGCAAAATAGGCTTCGTTAATATCCAAAACTTCCATAAAACATCATATCCTTTCATCAGTTGACTGGAATTATCAATACATTTGTTATAATTAGAGTTCAACATTTGTGGGTGTCTTAAGTGTCCCAAAAACACAAACCATCATTATTTAGCGTAAGCAATACTCGTAATTATTCACTATTGTTCATCCTGAACATTTCCAAAAGTCAAATGTTCAGAATAACCCCACATACACAATCGTCCACTGACCCCTAATAAAGCCGATAATGCAGCGATATTATATCAAGATCCGGCAAAAAAACATGCGAGGCCTTCACGTAACAGCTACCAAAATAAACTTTCAATGTCAATGTCAAACAACAGCTGCGCGCACGCGAGCGAATGTAGGTCGTGTAGCGTAGGTGATACGGTTTGTTTTGGTATGTGCGTGTTGATAATGACCGAATTAAAATTTATTTATCAATGACGCAAGCGATAAGGCACTGGGTACTTTCGCTTCCTTGCGGTTGAGAGTCACAGTAAATATGTGAGCTAAAGCAGTGGGTATAGGAATCACAATGAGCGCGAGGTCTTCGAATATATCAAATATTGCAGTTTGTGGGCGGGCGAAGCATGATTTCTAATTGGAATAATGTGGTGAATATTATGCGATCATCACATCAGCCGAAGGACATCCACTGCTGGACAAATGCCTCCCCCAAAGAGTACCACAATGACCGGTCCGGTGCCACCCGCATCCAGCGGACTCCCGCGACCTTTCCAAGGTCACCAGTCCACCTTGAGGGGATCTACACACGCTGCGCCTTCCGGTATGTGGTCGCCACTTGAGAACCTTTCCACCCCAACCAGTAGACCACGTACTGGAAGGCTCATACACAGTAAAATGTTTGTGCAAGATTGGCCACAAACATTTTACAGTGTATGACAATACGGCTTTCTAGGTTAAAAACTAGATACGAGTAAAGCTATTTAAATATTAACAGCCTTTGTTGGATTTACATTGATCAGTGGATTAAACTATTTTTAGACCTGCTATTAGATAGCGGCGCGGGCGTGGATTTTTCATATCAATGACGTGTTTCACGTTACAGAGTTTCCTTAGTAACATGTTTTAACTATGAAATATGTGTAGTTAGGTTACACATCAACTATTTAAATACTCTATTCTACATTGTTGACGTGTAACCCATATAGACAAGTGATTATTATAATACAAAATCTCGTGCTTTGTACACATTTAAAAAAAAATATTTTCGAACTGTATATTGATATCCGCTACTCAAAGGTTGTCTGGAAGAGACCGCTCTTTAGCGATAGGACTGCCTCTACTTATTGTAATTAAGTACTGTATCCTTTAATTGAGGTGTCCAATAATAGTAAATTACGATACAAGTGCACAGAACAGGAAATTCGCAACGAGTGGTAATAAATTGAAACACGACCGAAGGGAGTGTTTTAAATCGACACGAGTTGCAAATTACCTGTTCGCACGTGTATCGTACAACGTTTTACAGTACATATGGCTCTTTAAAGTTTCGACATATACACGTAATCTGCTGATTACCGCACTCGTGCGGTAAAGTAGCACCATTTATGTACTGTAAAGAGTACTTATGTTGTATTGTACACAAATAAACATGGGTGCATACAGCTTACTTAACGACTCAAAAATATATCCCATGGCTCTTATGGTTCTGCTACAATATTTATGAGGATTAATTCGAGACATATTTTTGCACTCTACTGTACAATTTTGTCACCGTCTGTCGCTTATCATTATAATGGCACCCTTCGCCGGTAAGCGAGTAATATGTACGAAAATAAATGAATGCTTTACTTGCCTTCACGTCTAATAAATAAGCTATTTTATCACATCTCATTTTACGAATTATTTATTATTATTATTTTTTTGTTCGGTGTTCATTCAAGTGGACGTTCACCACAATCCAATTTTCAATATACAGAAAACAAATACAACGAAATTTAACCGTGATCATTGATCAAAGACGGGAGTCGAACCCCCGCCTCTGGTTAACAGGACCAGCGCCCTTACCACTAGGCTACCCAGACGACTACGTCATCACAACGAGTCTGCTTTCAATCTCAGTAGGTTAATCTCATAACGTACCAAGTTTCCAAGACACTGTTTTTAAAATGATACTTCTCTACCCTAGCAGTGACTACTTTAAGAAACATCAGTCAAATCCCCGGGTCACATAATGAATTATAAAAATATCATATCTTCTCAAATTACTAGCCTCTATTAGAACTATTTCTGTCCAAGGTTATAACCTACATAACACGTGTCACGCCCTATGACGTCATAGTCCACGAACAGTAAACAAATCAAGCTTTTGAGTGAAAATAATCTTTGACAGTGCACCAGTGATGGACATTGTAAATTAATTACTGTGAGAATTTAAGCATACACTATTTTTACCGAGGAAATGACCGTGACATTAAAATGAAAGAGAGTAAGACTTATGAGAATGTACCTGTCATCATCGTCCTTGCGTTATTCCCAGTACAATTGCATCCTGAAGGATGCCTGGGGTCCGCTACCTAATCCCAAGACTTGGCGTAGGCACTAGTTTTTACGGAAGCGACTGCCATCTGACCTTCCAACCCAAGGGGGAAACTAGACCTTATTGGGATTAGGTTTGTCAAGTGAGTGGGCAACTTGACTGTTAGAAGTTCTCAAGCCGCCCGAAGGCCTCTAACTTGGCTTAACGACTGCTATCATAGACAGCAGCCGGGATCAACGGCTTAACGTGCCTTCCAAAGCACGGGAGCGCTCTGTCAGTAACCACTCAAAGCGGTCACCCATCCAAGGACTGACCGCGCCCGACATTGCTTAACCTCGCATACCGCACGCGGTACGCGGGCGCAGCGGAGCCACGAGCGCTCCTTATGACAAGGTACCTGTAACCCACATAAAAAAAATGAAATATATCTTCTTTGATGCTATTGTCAATGTTATTACTTAAGGACTTATTATTTGGAATAGTAAATTACTTTCACTCATATGATAAATATTGCCACGTGAGGTACATGTTCAGTAAGTATGCCTGCCATAATAACTTGTCCTCTCAGTTATTCGAAGGTTAGCTGGAAGAGATCCATTTATTTGCTGCTATGTATGTATGTACTTGATTTGTGCAATTAAGTATTTTGCAGAAATTGTGAAGCGTCTGGTTGACGTAACTGGTGACCGAAGAGCTGGCGGTTTCCTCGCTCAACGTATCAGCATTGCGATACATCGAGGAAATGCCGCCATTTTCGATGTACATAAATAAATGATTATCTATTAAGTATTTACGTGTACTACTACTACTACTTCTGTTATTATACATATTTGTTTTTTTTTAATAGCCGGTTCATGTGTCCTGCTGTTGCACATATTTGAATTTTGTATGGAAAATGAGATTTAGATCTACACGCTCGAAAACGTTACTTAATCACCCTCTCAGAAGAGATTATTTTACAAGTCAGCCAACAGTCAGCCACACAGCTCTCTAACTAGTACCTTTACCTCAACCAAACGTCTCAAAGAAAATGTGATAAATCTCTTGACAGCTACACATCCAAATGAGATATTAATCAACTAAATTTGACTTGTAACGTAAAAAAACTTCGCGTCAAGCGTCAACGCGAGTCCCTGGCAACATCAATCGTTATTACTATCATCAGGATTTCAATCCTAATGTCAAGGTATTTGAGTTTAAATTCGGGTGGCCTTTCATGTAAGGTAATTATCTAATGTTTTATTAATATAGGCATTTGGACTTCCTTGGCATTTGTATCTGACATTCTGAGTTGCTGTAGGTCGCGTCTGAGTGGTAATATTTGAATGCCCTTTCTTGCCTGTTAATAGTAAAACCTTGAACTGTGAGTTAAAAATAGCTTTAGTAAAACCATTTTCTAATGCCTTGGGAATGCCTTCACGCACTGTCCATCCAGACGAAGGCGGACCGGAGGAGCCAGAAGGCCCAAACTACCCACTAAACCCCCATCAACGATTGTCCAACGACGTCGCTTTCAAGAAGGGCCAAAGTTTCGCTTGACGCATTCTAGTTTGACCCCCACGACTCGCCCGTGTTATGCGGGGCTGGCCAGGGAGACCAGGGCAATTTCGGGGCGCTTTAATCCCGTGGACTCAATGGACGGCTATGGCCCCGCGACCCTACCCTCAGCCCACTACGATGGGAGGAGCAAATGCGCATGGCGTCGGCGTGCGCGCCCCGCTCTTCCCCTGCCGATAAACCAGTGAATGACCTAAGTCTGATCTGATGGTAAGTGACGTCAGGACAGAACCTAAGATGTAGCTCACTAATTCAGTATTAGTCTATTCACTTTTGCTTTAAAGGAGAATATATACGACAGGAGCGAACTGAATTAGCACATCATGCATATAAGGGATTAAGAGACACGTGGCAAATCATTTCTAACGTTTAAATAATATGCTAATAACGGTATTCTAAGCTAAGAGGAGAGAACGCTCACCAACAAAACGGTCAGACCAGCCAGATTAAGGAAGCCAGATCATGGAGCAAATCCGATCCGACCAAAGGAGACAAATTATCAATGCTCTGTAATTCAAGTGATCACGATTTTCAGGAAAGAAGTCCCAAACCATTTAGTAACGGGCTATCATGACATCAAAGAACTATACAAAATTTTTGAGAATAGACCCGAAATTTGACATGAAGCTGACTAAGCTTATCTAAAAACTTCAACACTGCTGACAATGATAACACAACTCAGGGTTACATATAAGACGAACGACAGTTCGACCTCTATAACAAACAAACAATATTACCTATCAGATTGGTGAAAGTCGTCACTGATATCCGTATCTAGCCGATTGTCGGATACGAGTATCTAAGACATATGCGCATTGAAAAACCTACCTTACCTTTTAAAATATGAAGTTCTCTTTAACACTGGAGAAAGTGTCGTTCTTGCTTGAAAATTATGTTTGTGCATAGTAGCAAGGAAAGAATAAATCTTAAAAATAAATATCTAGAAACTAGCTATAATAATTTATGGTAATATAAATTTGGAACATATTAGGTATACTAACTTCATAGTTCTAACGTCAGAATATTTATCACATTAATTGGCAGATATGAATTTCAATATCAGGTTAATTACTCAGACATAACAGAGTCAGTTCCAAAAACTGGCACGAAGCATTTCGCTTCCTCTTTTATTAACCGATTTCAAGATTTCAAAAGAGGAGGTTATCAATTCGGTTGTATGTTTTTTTTTTGTTTTTTTTTTTTTTTAATGTTTGTTACTCCATAACTCCGTCATTTCTTAACCGATTTGAAAAATTATTTTTTTGATTGTATGTATATATATCCAAGTTGGTCCCGTTTTTGTCAAAAGGCAGTTCTGATGATGGGATCCATGAGGAATTGAGGGAACTCCTCAAATCTTTTAGGCAAACATATAGTGATTTTTGTGTTTTTATCAACAAGTCAAGCATTTGCATCCAAAAATGTGACATTGGATGAAGTGGAACTGCTGATGATGATCAGAACAGAACTCTTCAACGACGAAAAGTTCACGTTTGGCGATTTGTCCTCCTAGCTGTGTTTGTTAAGCAAGTTCTTTTTTCACGTTTAATTTTTGTCATGCTCGAGTTCTGATGATGGAATCCATGAGGAATTGAGGGAACTCCTCAAATCTTAAAGGCAAACAATTCGTGTTTTTGTGTTTTTATCAACAAATCGAGCATTATCATACAAAAATGTGACATTTGATGAAGTGGAACTGCTGATGATGATCAGAACAGAACTCTTCAACGACGAAAAGTTCACGTTTGGCGATTTGTCCTTCTAGCTGTGTTTGTTAAACAAGTTCTATTTTCACGATTGATTTTTGTCATGCTCGAGTTCTGATGATGGAATCCATTAGGAATCGAGGAAACTCCTCGAATATGAAAGGCACACAAATAGTGATTTTAATATTTTCATGAACTAATCAAGCATTTTCATTCATAAAAGTGACATTTGATGAAGTGGAACTGCTGATGATGATCAGAACGGAACTCTTCAACGACGCGTAGTTCACGTTTGGCGATTTGTTCTCTTCGTTTTGTTTGTCAAGCAAGCAAGGTTTTTCCATGATTTCATAAGGAATTGAGGGTACTTAGTCTTCTACCATTATAAACATACTTATAGCCATTTTTGTATTTTATTGTATGGAATCTAAGAGTGCACCATCTAAGATTAATAATCTTTCACCGGACTCCCCCATTGAAGTCGGTTTTTTTTTCTTAAAAATTATTGTGAGAACAGCCAAACTGTGGAACTCCTTTCCGGAATCCTTGTTCCCTTAAAACTACAACCTTACGGTCTTCAAGACGAGAGTGAACCGGTTTTTATTTAGTAAGCGCGCTCCAGAATATCGCTTAACATCAGGTGATTTGTGGTCAAGCGCAAACCTATCCAGTGTAAAAAAACATTCATCAAACCAGCTGGCTGCGATAAGGACATTAGGGACTACACAGAAGTTTCCTAACCTAAACGTATCTAGAACAAAATAATCCTCTTTATCATAGCGGTAAAGCGCCCTTCAACTAATAAAAGTATTAATAGTACATTACGATACAGGTGCAGAAAATAGGAAATTCGCAACGAGTGGTGATAAATTAAAACACGACCGAAGGCAGTGTTTTAAATCGACACGAGTTGCGAATTACCTATTATCGTACAACGTTTTACAGAACATATGGCTCTTTAAAGTTACGACATATGCACGTAATCTGCTGATTACCGCATTCGTGCGGTAAAGTAGCATCATATGTACTGTAAATAGATTTATGTTTTTAACTTACTTGAATCCCTATTATCTCCCAACTACTCCCTAATTACACAATTAGGTATGCCGAATTTTAGTTTTCTACGTCAGGTGGTCATTGAGAAAACTGTTAGTGATAAACAGACGGACACAGAGTGACCGCATAAGTAAATAAAATACTTTTATTTATTAAGCTGAAAAAAAGGTGGTCTGGAAGAAATCGCTCTTTAACGATAAGACCGCCTGTTGTCTACCTCTACCTACATATTACTATTTTTATTTTCTATTTGTAACGCTTTATTTGTGTGAGTATGCAATAAAGAGTTCTAATCGTATCGTATCGTATCGTAAGCTAATTGAGATCTCATGTAGTAGATTAGTTTTATAATTTACCTACTTTAATTTATTAATAACTAATTATTACAAAATCCGCAACAGGCTTCGTCAACATCGTCAACCTAACCTAACCTAATCTAAAGGACCGCCCCGGATCGTAGATGGCTCAAAAGTTCCCATGATGTTGGCGGCGTTGCCACGCTGAATGGCCAACGAAATCTGTTGAGCCAAAAACGATCCGGAACGAGGATCGCAAACCCTCTCTCTCAGCCGCCGACCCACAATTATAATTATAACCTTGTTTTCTCTCAATGTTTTAAAACTAAATATGAGCGCACAGTTTTTACCCGACAGTCTAACCCTCAATCAGTAAAGAGTAAAATCAGCAGAATGAAGACTAAGGCGAAAGCTGAAGATAAACCCCTTGGCATGAACGCGGCAAAGGCGGGCCGTAAAATACGGCTTTTCAGGCAAAATTAAGACTTCCAGAATACTTAGGTACGCCAAGTTATGACTAGGTATGACGGAGTAAATGTTTAACCATTTAGCTATGCAACAAAAATATTTACGTTAGTAAAAACTGCGTGGACTTCAGAACATAACGTGGTCGTCATGTCAATTTGGTCACAATGTTTTGATCAATAAAATTATTAAAGTTATACAAATACAAAATAATTTATTTACAAAAAAAGCAATACAGTACATTATCAGTGGCCTTCTCACTAGGTTGAGCCTGTATCGTGAGGGCCGACAGAAAACAGTTAGAGATTATTATTAACGTTGTAAGATCTAACGCATTAACCTCTTCACCGCCCCAGTCATCTAGTAGTGACAGCCAATTGAATACCTCACACGCCACGGTCATCAATACATGACCATAACTGGATTGTCAGTTCCGTGGCGTACACAGCACGTCACTTCATTCGCAGTGTGGCGGTCATGAGGTAAAATATATATTGACACAGTTATCAAAAATATTTCAAGTTTGCAAGTAAAGTAAGAGTGTGAGGCAAGATTTGAAGTTCTTTCACTCTCTAGATGCAGACTAATATTTTAGAATAATGTTAGTACCGATCAGCAGCTGCACGATTCACAACGTTTTGATTCACCTCAACTTATCGATACACAACACTATACAGAATGTTTTTATTGAATTCCGTTAATTGCGAGGGCTCATTCCTGAGATGAAATAAAGTAATCTTCTCTAAGACACTAGTATCCCAATTCGTACCATTTCGAAGTTATTCAAATAATCATTTTCGTTAATTAACACTCCTAGTATAGTATAAAACATCCTTAACAAATAAACAATGTTGATGTGCGTCACGTGCGGTGTCATTCGAATTCCGAATATTGTCATACTTGACATTAACTTTTGCTTAACTCCACGTTAACTCTTAAGGGCCTTTTGCATTCTCCCTTGGTGATTTAATTAATTATTTTGTATGAAAATGACAAAAATGATTTTTTCTTGAATTTTGTAAAACTAAATATGCTACGTCGTTTCTATATCTATGCACGGCTATATGCTTGAAGGAACGAAAATCAATAAAAACAGCCTGTATAACTCGAACTCTCGGTTCATAACAACTGTGCGTAATCGGAGGTGAGATTTACGATTATACTGGTTGCTCTGGTTGCTCAGGCGATTCTGTAAACGTGAAGCGCGTATGGCATATTCACGACTCGACTTGTTCCACCTGTTCAGCCGGGCAACATTTCTCGTTAGTTAATGTTGGTCGAATTTGCCGCTAGATGCCGCTGTATAGCCTGCGTCGAATCCTGAATCGCGCTGTTAAAAAAATTCCCTCGATAATTAACCTCTTGTTACTTTATATCTGTACAGGTAAATCCTGTGCTACGAATTTAGTGTAAGAATGAATTAATGTCGTTTATTCAGTTTAATTCAACACATGGTAAAGGCATAGGGTGTTTTATGCTTAGCCTTAATAGGCTCATGCGAAAATTGGCATCACAATTGATGTATCTTCAAATGCAATTTATAATAAAACAAACAATAGACAACTTAATGATACGGCTTTACCGAGTATCAGAGTTTTACTCTGAGTGAGACCCCTCTTAACTAAGCACTAAACTAATAACCCACAGTACAGAAGCCATCACGTATCTGTCTACCTGTACTATTCAGGGTACTCAAAAATATCTGCGCATGCACTCTAACGCTTTGACAATAAAGTTGGGTTCAGATATGTACTCATGAGGACCATGTTCGTTCCGATATCTGATTGTGAATAGTAAATTATGTTATAACGCCGGGAATAAGAATTAATTACAACGAGTAGCAGGAGGTCAACTTATACTGGTTTCCTAAGGTGTGATAGGTAGCGTTGTGTAACAGCTCAGGTTCGTGACGTCACTACCGAACACGCTCCGTCGGTCCCACAAGATGGATCACCGAACACCATAATAACCAAAAGGGGCGTAACTCTAGAGGTCTTATTATAAACGCCGTATGTAACAGTAAAACTTGTAGACAGTTAGGCCTTTTTAGGTTAGCAGAATAGATTGACATATTAAGCTAGGTTATACAGTTTGTTCAAGTAGTTTCTGAGTTAAGAGCAATTTGTGACGGGTTATGTTGGCTTCGATACATTAGCGCAGACAGAAATAGACACGGAACACTGATCATAATTCATAATTTTTTAAATGGGCAAACTATCGGCAAAACCGGCCAAGTGCGTGTCGGACCACGCACAAAGAAGGGTTCCGTACCCACACCTCCTAATCTACCTTATTGGCCCTGCCCAGCTGAGGCAGGCGGTAACTGGTCAATTAGCCGCGATGGGCTATCCTACCGTCAGGAGTCACCCCTGGCGCCCGCGCACACGCCCATTAGCGCAAAGCTTATCACCAGTGACTGCGACTCCCCGTGTTGTAATCCGCACCTTTTCAGGCACGAGTGGAGTGTCCTCTCCACAGGCGCTGCATGCCTGGGACGCAGATTAGAGTCACGAACTTGCCCAGCATCCATGACCCCTTCTCGGCCTAGTCAGCTTGACCCACAGTAAAGACCCAGTCATTACGTGTGTGTCCTAATCTACATTAACATCTTGATTTTTAAACTTCATGGTTTGGAAATTTGGGGGGGGGGACACTTTTGAATGGAAAAGTTTTTTATAAACCTCTATTTCATTTTTGAAGGCCTATAGATACCTAACACGCCTATGTGCATATTGTGCATTGAAAAAAAAAATGTTGACACCATATTTCTATAGCGGTTCATAGCATACCCCTTCCTACTCCGTCTCTGAGTAAATCGGCTGTGACATACGGACGGACGGACAGACATGACGAATCTATAAGGGTTCCGTTTTTGTCATTTTGGCTACGGAACCCTAAAATGGACCTTTTTTAACCTTCTTTAAAATCTCCAGACATTTTTTAACCTTCTTTAAAATCTGTCGTTTTAGCATCTCTCTGACCCATACCAATGCCAATGCTACACACCGAGCGGTTTTTAAAAAAAATTAGAAATGGGATTGCTCTTGGCCAGCATCTAGCCAGGGGGCAAAGATGAGGCCGACGATGAAGCGATCTCACCCAGAAGATGCCTATTCACTCGTGCCTTAAAAAGGTCCAGGTTATATGAAATCGGAAATACAGACGCCGGCAGAGAATTCCAATTAGAAGTGCGCATTATAAAATTGGATTGTGAGTTCACAGGATTGATACAAAGCCTCTTCACTCATAGCTCGTAATGGAGTAAGATTTTCTGTAATATTGATTAGTACGCGGAATTCTTGACGGTCTGTTGGCTTCGCAAGATGGATCGAGGCTGTTTGCCGACGTCCCGGCTAAAGAGTTGAGTAATTGAGAGCTTTGTTAAAGTGCCCTCGATGAGCTTTTGTTTTTACTGGGGGTGACATACTTTTAGGACTTGTGACGCCGTGTCACAAAATCGACCATTGGTGGATGAAATTCAGAATTCCGTATTTTCGTCATAGCACGAATTACATTTTACACTAATTAAGATATAATACTATCCCCTTCCTAATATGACAAATGTGTATTTATCTGGAGTGTTTGTCTTTTAAATCGTCTACAATTTAATTGATTCCGTGTGGCACGAAAAATTGACATACAATTTATATTAGGTAACTATAGTGTCAAATTTGACAATATTTCATTTTTTAAGCAGCCTTTTTTCCGATGAAATCAAATAGAGGATAAAAAGTTAAGTAAAACCACATTTTTTTATTCTCGAATATATCCCAATTTCATATATATAAATCAATTTAAAAAGTTCCTCATTCTAAAAGAGAATAAGTGACAAGACAAGTAAGGCGTCACAGCGTAACAAATCATACAGAAGCACTGTTACTAAGACAAATTTACTAAAGAAAGTGAACTGCTGTTCTTTTTGTGCGCTGTGACTGTCACCATTTCCTAGTAGTGACGTCATTACTACGATATGGGCTTTCTTCACATTTTCGTGAATATTTAGAAAAATAATAGCTATAAAAATATTTTAAAAATATCTTGGGGTTTCTTGTTACCAAATTAACGAAATGAGATTTCATACAACTTCAATATTTGAAATGTTGTCAATTGTAGCCGAAAATAAATGGTTTTGTTTTTGTTAATATTGATTGGTTGACGACCTGTTTAGCCTAGTTGGTAGTGACACTGCCTCCGAAGCTAGGGGTCCCGGGTTCGAATCCCGGCCAGTGCATTATTTGTGCATTTAGTACGGATTTTGTTCTTGGGTCTTGGATGTTCTCTATGTATTTAAGTATGTATTTATCTATATAAGTATATGTATCGTCATCTAGTACCCATAGTACAAGCTTTGCTTAGTTTGGGACTAGGTCGATTTGTGTAAGATTGTCCAGCAATTTTTTTTTTTTAATATTGTAACAGATTCCATAAACTGGATATTTTTCTTGACTACCGCTTAAAAATTCAATAGGATTTTTATAATATACCTACTAAACATATTTTTTTCTTGATTACACCATGAAAGGATCTCTCTCATTTCCAAATCAAACAGCTGCTTTTCTCACTGAATTCATACAACATATATGTGTATTTCTACCAACATACGTCTAAAAATATGTACACAATATTGAGCTCTATACGCTTGATATAACGTTCCAAAAGGTATACATGTACATACGACTGTGCAAAGCGAGGATCCGTAATACCCACTTGGTCCTATAAGCATCCGCAAACACGGAGTCCGTCCTAAAAATAAATTATCCAATATTCGCTTCACCGACTCAATTCCGCTCCCGAGTTCCTAATTTTTTGCCGAATTTTCTAGAATTTTTCAATATTTCCCCCGACGCCTATAGTAAACTTGGCGAAGGTTTTTACGACACTGCGTGGATTAATGGCGTAAGTTTGTTAAGACGCAAGTCTTGACGACTGAAGTGAGCTGTTAAAAATTAATGTCCTGTGAGATGTTACCGGCAGTTTCAGGTACAGTTGGAAACGAGCGAGGATCGAGAGATGAGACCGAATTCAATAAACAGACATCTTATAATTCTCACCATCCTCTTAGCGGTTTCCCGGTTGTATCGTGATAATTTTATGAAAACGACTGCTATCTGACCTTCCAACCCAGAGGAAAAACCAGACCTTGTTGGGATTAGAACATAGTGGCACTTCACCTAGCCGTATTTGTGCAAATATTCGTTGCAATAATATGCAAAAGTGACGCAATACAACGGCCAAGTGAAGTGTCACCATTACAATACATTGCGGTATTAACATTGATATATGCACATACGGCCGCCAAATAGCACTTGCTCTGTACAGTGCTCTATACCAATAGTAGTCGGCGGTTAAGAAGTCAATCCTGACACCTGCCATTTCCATACAGTTTATAACCTAAAAGTCACTTTGAGGTTGTAAACTGTATGGATATGACCTGTCATATCCACACCTGTGTGGATTAACTTTTTAACCGTCGACCTAGTACTCCTGGTAGTGAAGAAGGTCGTCACTACTACACCGTCGTTTGTTTTTCTGTAATACATTAAGTACGTGCACTCAAATGTCTCGATAATAGTGTCGTATTCAGATGTTTGTGGTCACCTTAGTCGCTCCGATGTATCCAGACGGCGACTGAGCAAAAAAACAGCCAATAAATCTAAGTAATCAATCAACTTGCCTTTACATATCCAACTCGCCGAGAAAACATTCGAGCAAACAAAAGATTTGACGAGACCGAATGGTCCTTCGAGCCGGATAAGTCGTGCTTCCGAATGCGGTAATCGCAGACATTTCAGGGCCACTCCCTAATCGAATCACCAAATTGGGCATGTAATGGGAATCGATCCTGCGACCGTTTTTTTGCAAATCAGTCTCTTGGCACGGCTCTTTAGGTACCTATTTGAGTAAAAGTATTGAGATGGAGCGAGTTAAATATAGCGAATATTGCTCCAGTGCATTCAGTATGAAACGCATGAGAGCGCAGGTGGCGGCTTCCGTGGAGTTACTGGAGGATAGAAATCACGAAACCCGAGTCATCCCTCGATAACTGGGTACTAAAAAAAGGTAGAGAGAAGATTTGTTAAGGTCGCCGACAGAAGCTGGATGCGAAAAACCGAAGATACGGTAAAATGGCGTGTATTGAGGGAGGCTTATGTCCAGCAGGGAATTGATACAAGCCAGTGATGCTGCATACATCGATTCATAAATCGATTTGGAGTATATACTATTTGTCGCTTATGAAATACAGAAATAATAATAATAAATTTAGTCAGATAGTCCCGAAGTACGGCAATGATGAGAAAAGAAGAATACAGTAAAATTTTCAGAAATTCAATAAAGATCCGTTAGACCAAATGTCATGTAAAATTTCGGTATATCAGTTAATTTTTGACATTAATTTACCGAAGTGTAACGGATCTTTAAAACGGAGACTTGTTGTTATATTTATGCCCTGAAAATGTAGATATTACATCAATAAATATTTTCCTTTAGGATATCTAATCCATATATCTTGACTATCTCAGGTATTTTACCTACTTATTATAAAATTCACAATAGAATCGAAACGATGCGGCAAGGAAACTTTATGGCAATTATGCCTCTTCAAATTGTTACCTTTTTCCTTTAGTTAATTGAAAGTATGTAAATCCGCAGGCCAAACCTAGTAACTTGAAATTCAATAATTGAACGCAGCTACTCAATTAAAACCATACAACTGCAAACACGCACACGTAATGTCTTTCACACTAGTATAAACTGTACAATATCACAACAAACCCATTCAAAACTAAACTGTAGCCTATTAAAAATAGAGTTCATTTTCATTCTGTCTGATAGGCAGTTTTAATACAGCAAACCTCATTCGAAACTGAAGTCTAACGTTTGGCCAATACGGTTCATATTTGTTCAGTATTGTGTCGTTTCAGTAGAAGAATGCCCATTCGAAAGTGGACGTTGTCTTCAACGCATAAGGTTTATTTCAGTGTGAAGCTGAAAGTCGATCACGCTAGACCGAGTGGCGACGGGATACCTAGGCACGCGTGTCGCAAGCGGGTAGGGCCGATGTACTGAAATAGCGTACGTAGGTCGGGGAGTTTTCTGGGTGAAATGTTATTATGCCAAATTAGGATAGAGACAATTATCTGCAAGGATATTACGTCCTATTTCCCCTACGTCCCTTATTTTGCTTCAGCGACTTAGTTCTTACAGTCAACCTTAAAACATAACAAGACATAAGAAGAACTCAACCATATAATATCACTAACCTGTGGGTGCTTGGCCCCAATTTGGTTCGATTCTTATACATTTTGCTACTGCCAAATTTTCTGCCGCTGAGTATACATTATAAAACCTTTTTTATGTATGTTGCAGTGGTGTGGCGTCAAATATATTCGTAGGCAAGTCGAAGCTAATTTGGCTTAGGTTTTCCAAAACTAGGACAAGAAGGTGCTCAAGTTACAAGAATCACTAGAGAAAGCTGGTTACGTGTTATATGGACGCTAAGCCTAAGCTAAGCTAATAAGTAATATGTTATGATTTATGAAACCCCATATGCCGAGAAGTTTTTTTATGCAAGATTTATGACTACTTTGTTTAGTAATGTGGCCATGATGGTATAAGCGGTGACCGCTGGGCGCGAATGGCGGCCAATACTGTTTAGCGTTACCGCTTATTTCATACCGCACGTTTACGATCGCCGTGAGTTCATTTGCTCTTAGAAATACACCTAAATAATTATGTATATGGTAAGGTTCTTGAGTGGCGACCACGCAGGCACGCAGCGGATGACGCAAAGTGGGTCAAGATCGCGGGAAGCCGTTGCATGGGGGCGGCGCAAGACCGGTCATTGAAGAGATCCTTGGGGGAGTCCTTTGCCCAGCAGTGGACGTCTTTCGGCTGATATGATGATGATGATCTTCAGAACAAGAGTGAATAGGCTATTATTGAATCAGTGAGCAACATCTTATCCCTTGTCATCGCTTTCCATGAGGTGAGACTACGGCCAATCGCTGGTCATAGCCGGTAATCGTTGGGTTTTTAGACGGTAGTACGGTCCAACCGGATAGTCCGTCATACCCACCCTGATCTTTACCGGGTGGGATACGTAAACGTATTATCCCAACGCAAAAAAAAACTAAAAAAAAGTGTGAGTTGCCTAAATTAGAATCGTCATCATCCTCGCTATCCAAGTACAGTTTGCATCCTGAAATATGATCGGGATCCGCTATCCTAATCCAAAGAACGTAGGCAATAGTTTTTACGGAAGCGACTGCCATCTGATCTGGTCTTCCAAGCCCAGAGGGCAACTAGACCTTACATATCAAAATTAGGCTTGTCAAGAGAGTGGGCCATTTTGACTGTTAGAAGTTCTGAAGCCGCCCGAAGGCCTCAAACTTGGCTTAACGTGCCTTACACGGGAGCGCTCAGTTAATAACCACTCAAATCAAGTCACCCACGCGATACGCGGGCGCCTCTGAGCCACGAACGTCCTAAGTATAGTCACCAACTATCCATGGAGAGTCGATGGTTATGATAATTTTACGAGCTTGTCTATGGCATGAAGTCATTTTGCACGAGTGGCGTGTCGAGCGCAAATGGCTAGATAATAGCATGTTGGCCAAAGTTATACGAAAATTGAAGCGAGTACGCAAATATGTACAGAACTAGCCGACTGAAAGCCGGGTTTTAAAAAGATCGGTTATAGCAAGTGTCAAATCAAATTTTGGTACCTAACTTAGTACGCTTTTTGAGATGATTATCGACGACATAAGGTCTAACGGATATTTTTAATACCACGACAGTGGCAAATAAGCGTACGGCCCGCCTGATGGTAAACGATCACCGCAGCCTCATCATCATCATCATCATGTCAGCCGATGGACGTCCACATCTGGACATAGGCCTCCCCCAAAGACTTTAACTAAATAACTCGTCAATGTTGACCTTAAAAGCCGAGACACACCGAATGCGTGAGCAGCACGTGCGCGTGCGCGTGTGCGTGGCGTGCGCGTTGTATCGTATGAAATGTCATAGTAGATGAGACACCGCTTGCGTGGCGTACACGGTCTCGGCTTTTAGGTGAAAAAAATTATAGCGCGTATGTGCGTGCTGCCTCCTCGATTTCCCTTCAAACCTGAGTTTAAAAATAACTTATTAATCCGGTGTACGTACAAACAGAGTTTGACCATTCATAAACCTTATTGCGCCGATACAAGTAAGCTCTACCAAATGGCCGATATTGCTTTGCTATTACAATTCTGTGACCCTAGTGAAAAAGGGTATAAGTGCCGTACAATTGTATAGGACTTGTACCCCTTTTCACTAGAGCCACAGAATTAGTCATTTGCATTACCTATTCCGTTAGCAACAACATTATAATACAAATAAAGCATCTATCGTTCAATTGAAACTATAAATAATCTCGTTAGTGCAATGCAATTACTATTTCCATCGAGCTTAATTATAATAATTATCGATGCGGGTGTATAATTTGTTGTTTTTATACTAAACCATTAGTTTGTTGTAGTTGAACTAAACTGGCGTTAACGAAATAGTTAATGAACCTCTTGTAACCGGGGGATTGATAGCATGGTGAGATAAACGTTCCAATTTTCGACACTACTTATAACCTATAGGTACTTCAACTTCAATGTTAATAGGGTGCCTTGAAAAATTTGGCTTTCTCTGAAACGGTATCGTGTTTTTTGGTGCAACGTGCCACGGACCGCGTTCGCTTTACCACAAAACAAGCTTTAATGCCTTAAATTCATAACAATAGAGGTGAAAATATAAAAGTACATTGTGATTGGTCACGGGTCTCAGTCACAAAAGAACGACGAAGAAGAAGAAGATAGATAAAACATCAGTAACAAGTGAAATGACAACCAGTATTTGCTGGTTTCGGAACTTCTGCAGCATAAGGAATAGGTCGAAAAGTGACGTTTTGTCGAATAGAGACTTGTCTGGAAAAGGCAGTCTACTTGAAATAGACAATAGGTACAAAGTGGGCCATCTGTCTTGTTTATCTGTAACACTTTGCGTGTCATGTTATTTGGCCATTACGAACATATGGCGTAAGATTACGTGAAAAAGGGGACGAATGAGTATAAACAAAACAAATGGTCGCAGAATAGTTAAAAATAATTGAGGAATTTATCCATGTTTACCGCTTGACCCCCTTAATATTGAACGGTGGTATGAAGAAAAAACTTCGCACTACTGACGGACCTCAATTATAAATGAAAGCTCATTATATGGGGTAAAGCGGAGCAGTGAAATGTGTACCTAGCTACCTATATCATAGCTACTGAGCTATCGGAACAATCACGGAACAATCAAGCTCATTGCCTGTTTGATTGTTCATTACCTGATTGTGTGTTTGATTAGGTTTTTTCTGAAATCTTCTCTCTCTAATTTGAAATTTAGAATTTTTGTTAGCAGTAACGTTTACTGCTTCAAACAAAATTCGGAAACTGAATGTGACCAATAATAAAGACAATAATAGCGAATATCGCAAAAACGACAAATCGGTTTGGTCTCGACTTAATTCGCTTTAATCTAACCGGTAAAATTTAAAGAAACAACAGCAATTTATCTTTCCGAAGTCGGTTCGTGACACTGATTTATTAACGCCAATAGTTTCACTATTCGCAAACAAAATGTATTGTAGCTCAAAATGCAGTAAAGTAGTCTAGGGTGTCAATTTAGTTCGACACATTCGCATCATCACAATCACATTTCAAAATGTTTCGCGCGGTCTTTACGGCGACACTATCATAGATTTTTGACGAGTTTTGAGTTGATATTCTTCCGTCAAAACTATAGATTGGCGCAAAAACGATTATATCAATTTTTCAATACGTGATGTACATTTGCATGAGCAACATTTTGAAAAAAACGATCATTTTTATATGATTCAGTTTTATTACAATTTAGATATATTTAAAAGAAAGTCTAGAAGACTACTTCGCTACCTCTCATTATTAATACGATATTTTATACGGTAACATTTCTCTGATCTTTTTCCTGCGGTATAAGAACTATTTTCGCGCAGCCAGCTAGTCATTATAAACAAAAGGGGCTTGAAACACTAGCAACACGCGCGATACCAAAGGCCCTAATCGCGTTTAAGATGTCTAGCTATTAAGACCTTTTTATTCGGGACTGTGGAAGGTATAATAGGTAAGGTACTGTCAGGTTTACGATACTAATTAATAGCACCATTATCCTTCTGTCGATATGACAGTCAGCTGTTACCGGTTTTTGCTCCAGACTTTAATGCCTTATGAACTATGTGAAAGGTTTAGATTATGGTTAAAACAAAATCGTGTCATTCCCAATATTGTATCCAATTTTCTAGAAATTTCGCAATCAGGAAAGTTGGTACTCGTGATTTTAAGGACAAATTGCTGGTTTAAGCTGAGCCATTATACTAATAATATTATGAGCCAGAAGTCTAAATATCTTACATTACATTATATTATATCATATAAATATCTAAGATAAGTCGACACTTGAAATGTGAAAAATAAACATTGTTCTTGGTTACCATCATAACCATCAAATAGATCTGTACACCTACTCTTCAGGATGCTTCAAAAATATTTGGACAATATTTGGGTAACTGCTGTCAGCCGCTTTCAAGTATTAAACTAAACATTCACACGATTACACCGAAGCTAATACGGCTCCATTCCGAGCACAGCAGTGAATTAAGTCCTCCGCAGGTTGACACCCTAATTCAAACGCATAATAATAACGTAATTGCGTTAAAAAAAGCACCGGTTACACTATAGCTGGTAATTTATAGATCAAGATACGGGTGCGTTGGTCTTTTGTCCGTGCGTGTCGACGAGTTTTAAATATTTAAACACCGGCCAAGCGTGTTGGGCAAAGGGGGATATAGTTCCGCACTAGTTTAAACTAGTGTTCGTTCTGTAATAAAAAAAAAAAATGATGAAATCACTTCAATCTGAAATCCGCAGTGGACGTAGCGCACGCATCTCCTGCCAAAGGCACTACTTTTTTTAAGTTACATTTTTCAAATTCAAAATTACCGCCATCGTGGTCTAAAAAGTACAAAAGCATAAAATTAAAAAGCAAAGTGTGAGTAAAGTGTAAGTACAAGATATTGCATCAATTTCGTACAAAATGTACTTGTTTTTTGCTCTCTGTGCACAACAGACAAGTCGACTTGTTTTTAGTTTTTATGGCCTACAAAATGATTACATTGATTACCTTAAATTAACACCTACATCAAGCAATACCGAAATGCCTACTAAGCCTAGAATAAATATGTACATATAATTGAATGCCAATGACCTGAAAATGACCTTCCCTGATTCATGACTCATCTGGCGCCATTCTTTAAACCACTGACCAAAACTTCGCCACGTATCTTAAGACGTTGTCATAAAGGCTATTATCGCTAGACGGCTTTATTTTTAGATCTGTACTGGTTTTATTGTGTGTTCTTAGACCGTTATGTGTGTAAAGGCTTTTGAAAGAATGAGCCTCGTACATCGTACGCGAACTTTTAAAGCGATAAAAACGGTTATTATAAATTGTATTTCTTAAACAAAAAGGATAACATATATGTACAGTTAACCAATTTGATTTATGGACCACTACGTACTTTTTTACAGTGACAATTAATATGAGATCTCTAGTAGCTTTCATATTGATTTTCAGTGCGACAAGGTACGAAGTGGCCGAGAAATCAAATTGTTAGACCGTATATAGGTTTATTACATTTACCGTGGTTAATGTATGAGTGGACTGCTAAAAGATAAACATAAAAGTAGTAAGTAGTAGTTCAGTATTAGTCAATTTAGACGAGTCAAAATTACACCATCATAATATTTGCGGTTAAGTCCTTCAAAGTCATATAAGGTTTCATTCAATGTCTCTCTAACTTTTTTAAGAAACTGTTTTCGTTTTCAATCCTGCCCAAATGCTTTTCTACGTCTTCTTAGTTGCCACGTCGTGTTTTTCTTGCAATGTACAAATTCGACATTCAAATTGTGACACGTCTTATGGATATTCGACCATTTCCATGACTTTCAAGATTAGAATGCATTTCATAAGCATAACTCATTCATAAACATGAAATAAAAGCGATCGATGTCTTAGGGATGTCTGTAACAGTCAATCGAATTAAGGCACTGAAATAACGATACAAGTATAGTGAAAAACACCTTTTCTTTATGTAAATTCCGTAGCCTTTGACGGACAAGATATTTTCTCACTTTATTTGTACACTAGGTAATATCCGCAACTTCTTTATAACTGTCAGACCTGTCACACATCAACATAAAGATTCCATCGACACCCAGTTGCCCAAATCCATTTCGGAATCCGGGACGAATATAGAGATGGCGGTCGATTTCCGTTCATATTCTCAATCTATCTCATCTCACCACTATTCCCTAATATAACTAGATCCTTAATTTAATAAAAACTTCGCGGAATGGAATTTCAGGCTTATGCTGGTTTAAGTGGTTTACTTCAAATGTTGCCAGTACACGTGAATATTGGCCAAGCGTTGTTATTTTGGTCAACTCACCTCACTGCTATATGCCCAGTATTGCTTGATCCGTAATTTCGTAAAACGAAAAGTAGTGGTAGGTCACGCTTATGCTGGTATTTGTTCAGGTGTTGTAGGTTATTATTATTATTATATTATTATTATTTATACACTAGCAGCTACAAGCTGATGCGTGTATATCACTGCACTTGTTATTTAAAATAACGTTTTTTTGTTTTGTTTTAAATATTTGTCCAGTCTATTTTTGAAGCTATTTACTGAAGGGGCACTTATCACTGTCTCTGGTAATTTATTCCACTCACGTACTACTCGATTTGGTAAAAAATGCTTCCTAGGATAGGTTAGTGTTGAGAATGCCGAGCAGTATTTTGGGTTATAAAGACCTTGACATTGGTGCATGCGCGGGACACGGTGCACCGACGCGGCACACCCTCTAGCACGTGTCAATGTCAACCGTCATACAGTACAAAAATAGTACATATATGTTCCTTGCTGTGAGATTCATATGGAAATAAAACTGAATTTTTTCGCTTATACATCAGGTTCGGCGCAACATGTTGTCTTCTTCTATTCCTCTCTATCATTTTTCACTTCAGCGCTTACTCCTTTCTTTCTCGTATCCTCTCACACACAATCCATCCATCGCTTTCTGGGCCTTCCAATCGTTCTTCGTCCTTCGACATTCAACACTAACATTCTTTTATCAATATGACATTCATCCCTCCTCGTTACATACCCATACCATGCTAAACTACTGTTCCTCATTTTCTCCGTCACGGGTGCCACTTTCAAACTTCCCCTTATATATTCATTTCTAATCCGATCTTTCCTCGTCACTCCATACATTCATCTCAGCATTCTCATCTCTGCTGCGTGCGCTCTTCTTCACGGATGAACCATCACTTTCGTTTCCCAACATTCTGATTCATACATTACGACAGGTCTTATGATCGTCTTTCCCTTAATGTGTAATATGTAAAGTGTAATATTCATCAATATTCGCGTGATACGGATCGTGATATGGGTGTATCCAGTGATAGTGATGAACGACTAAAGGACCCCATTTCCTTTTATTTTTATGTGTTACCTGCTGAGAAACCGGACCTGCTGTGTTACCGGAGACGACGATACAACGGGGCCACGCCGTTTCGTCGCCTAAATAGATATTTATAAGCTTAAGTTTCATGGCGCATTGGGTTTACTGTAATGTCATGTTAACATTTGTTTGTAATAAATAAATAAATAATAAATAAATAAATGAATCACTTCATGGTTCCATCGGAAGATCAGCGCTGGTAATCGCGCCAGCACCACGCTGAGATAGAAACATCTCGTGCAATACCATATCTCCTTTTGTTGTGTTGTATTGTCACGATTACATGTTTTCTATTTCTATAAGTTAAACCCCACCATTTCCCGTGTCCTTTTTAGAAACCACACAACACAAATACAATTAATACAGACGTCAAATCAATGACCGCTAAGGTTACCTAAATCAGTCAATTGGAACAAGACAGGCCATAAAACTATAAGTCATCGTGTGTCAACTGTTTGTCGCGACGCGACGCTGTTGCCATGCGTGCTCGCAACCTAAACTCGGGCGCAAAAGCCCAGCATCTCTCTCTTACGCAACCAGGAATTGATGTGAGTGAGCGAGTGAACGATATTGTGATATATGTTTGCGCACGTGTGAGGTCAACCACCTAACGGATTAGGTAGGCTTTAAGACTTACCTTACATGGGTATAGCTCATAGCTATTTGGACTGTGATATTCGACGAAACCTGGGGACAGCGCGACATAGCATGGTATTCGGTGACATCTCCATGCAATGACATCACGATGGACGAAACTTTCTCATGAGTGTATAAATAGTACTTGCATGTTCACTTGATCCGTTTACGACTCAATGCATTTTAAATAGAGTTATATCAGTAATAAAACCAGCCTTATGACAGTTATGACTAAACGTTTTATTTAAAAAGGAATCGGAGATTTAACAATATACTTATATTAATATGGAATTAAGACGGTATCGCGTGATTTTGAATGCCCGTTGCCCGCTCACCTTTGCCTGTATTGATATATTGAAATATCGAAAGCTACGGTCAAGAATACGGGACGGCACGGTCAAGTGCAGAAATATGGGTGCATACAATACAACTTATTCAGAAATATTATGTCCCGTAGCTCTTATGTCAGCGAATTAAGGTTTAAAATACGTAGCACCTGGGCGACCGAGCTATGCTCGTGTTTTCCCCGGAAATACGAGTTTTCCCGAACATAAGACTTAACTACATATTTTCGTTTTTGGAAATCCCTATATTGTAAATTGTAATCATTAAAATCGGAGCGGTTTTCGGGATTTCAATCACAAACAAACAAATAGATTTACAAATGTTCCTCGTTTAATAGTACAGAATAGGATTCATAGAGAGGATTAAATCGATACATATTTTTGCACAGTAGATATAATTATCATCAGTAAATCTCAAATACAAATTTTCGCTGATATTCCGTAGCCGATTACTGCAGAAGTATTTTTCACTCTTTCGTCGCCATCATTCAAATAACGATAAACTTATTAGGTACCGATAAATAAAAATACACATCAATAATTTGTCACTTCGTTTCGAGCATACTATCAAGAGTAAGAGACACCTTAGTCCAAAACCGAAACGGATTAACTAAAACGCAATCGAAATTAAACTATAAGCAGTGGTCATTAAAACCATAATCAAAAAGTTGCTATTGTGACTTATTCCTTTCAAGGAGCAATTTATGAGCAAAGGCAACAAGCTATATTAACGCGCTATCTTCGAGTTCGTTTACGGATACACCAAGAGCTAGGTCAAAAAATATTAGTAATATTATATCAATGTCACGCCATGTTTAAAAAAAAATACAAAAACCGACTCCAATTTCGTGCTTGCTATGCCACAATTTGTGGTTTCCGTGAGCCAAACCTTGGTTATCTACAGAAAATACCGAAATCAGCATATGCGTACCTATCAAATTCGAGGAGTTCCCTCGATTTCTTCTAGATCCCATCATTAGATGGGATCTAGAAGAAATAGAGGAATGTGAGTGTTCTGTGTAGTTCGGCATTGAACAATTGTGAAGAAAACGAGGGTAGATTCTCGCCGCCGCCGCCTCCACCCGCGCCGAGCAACCGAGCGGACAGGGCACGGGCACGCAGTGCTAAGAAAACCGCCGCCGCGATAGGTGCTCATGATTAAGGATCGCGAACCGGTCTGACACATGTCGAGCGATATTCGACCTTTAAGACGTGACTGACCCGTTTCATTATATTTAAGACGATATACATACTTATATAGATAAATACATAGAAAACATCCAAGACCCAGGAACAAATATCCCTACTAAATGCACAAATAATGCCCTGGCCGGAATTAGAACCCGGGACCTCAAGCCTCGGAAGCAGCGTCACTAGTTGGTAGGCTAAACAGGCCGTTATTGATTGCATTATAACGTTAAAAAATTGCATATTAACTTAATAGTCTTGATTGTGGTGATTTGCCGACGACATATTTGATGGACATAAAAACAAGCATTTAGAAAACATCTTAAAGCTCAGGAACTTGTGTCCCTCTCCCACTTATTGCAATCCTACTAATATTATAAACGCGAAAATTTGTAAGTATGGATGGATGTTTGTTACTCTTACACGTAAAAACTACTTACTACTAATTCTTTCAAAATTGAACTACGGGGATATAGTTTATGGACCACGTCTGCAAGAAAAGACTCGTCGATTAATACGAGTGCAAAATGCCTGTTATCGTTTTTGCTATACCACACCTCCCAGAAGTCACATCACACCGTATTTGAACAAAGCGTCCATGCTAAATATGTCCTCTCGTAGACACTTACATCTTGCGTGTTTATTGTTCAGCGTTATGAACCACAAAAAGCCTGAATATCTTTTCTCCAAGATAAACATCTCTTCGTTTCACAGACGACATGGTACTCGAAGTACTCGGCGTTGTCTCTTGGAGGTACACCCCCACAAAACTGTAGCTTTTACTGGATGTTTTCGTTATCTCGCAACCAAATGCTGGAACAATATTCCCCCACCTATAAGACGCCTTAATACGAAAGTATCTTTTAAATATAACTTTAAAAAATATTTATTGAACAAACAGAGCGCAGGGATACCGTCCAGTTATTTGGTTCACGATCTAAAAATTTAGTGTTGGTGGGTAGTTGCCTCAAGGTGACATTATATCAACCTTCCATAAGGCCTTAGTATATATATATATATATATTTTTTCTTAGGTTTTTAATAATTTAATTAATTTACAAGATTTAGTTCGCCTGGTCAATCCAATGACAATGATTTTTAAGTTTAACTCATCTGGTCGTGACTCGGGTTCTGGCAGAATATCAGTGCTTCGCTCGAAAGAGCGTAGCGTATCACTGAGTCAGAACCCTTTTGTTTTGCTGCAATGCACTCAGTAATTGTATTTTTATTTTTAAGTTTTTGTTATATTTTATTATGATGCTATGTTTGTTTTATTTTTCTGTTCGTGTTTATTTTTTGTTTACTGTGTGACTTGTGGCAATCAAATAAATTTTTTATCTATCTATCTATCTACTGAATGGATTTTAATGAAACTTTACAATAATATAGCTTATACATCAGAATAACACATAGGCTACAATTTATAAAGATATTGTGTGAATTGTCAAAATACTAATCCTGCGCAGACGAAGTTTCGGGCACCAGCTAGTATATAATAAATAACAAATATCTGAGAAAATCGATGTGATCATACAGTCAGCTCTTGGACTAAACGCCCAATATTGTCGGCAACGCGAACCGTCAAATCAAGATGCTATCCGGCATATAAAACATTTTACGTCGCCATGAAACTGTCATTACTCGTCAACAGTAAATAAGTTGATATCGAAGCGTAGCGTTTACTGGAGATTATTTATTTTATAGACCTGTCGATTTGAGGTATAGCTAGCAATGCACCGAGGAGAAGTTTCATAAGTTGCGAAACTTCTATGGAGAATATTCTCTGGAACTTAAATTTAATAAACAATCTTATCGTGTCAGGATCGACGTAGACACACGCAATTTTAAATATTATGCCGGCCTGGTTTACTAATATGTGGCGTGTAATATTATACTACACAAAATGTTAAAGTTCTCATGGGAACATTCTCACAGAGAACTTTCTAAGTTTCTTTCATGTAATTTCTCGGAAATTTCCGAGAATATTTCTGCAATTTCTGCAATTTGTACATTGCTAGGTATAGCGTGTAAATTTTATACGGGCGTATACTTTTTCCACTTATAGTATCAATTAATACGACTCATATAGGATAATAATTTTGTCAAATAGACGATTTTTTTTTAATCCGACCGAGCAGCAATGTACGCAGTCCAACTTATTGTGACATAACAAGTTTGTTTACTTTATTTGTTATAACTTTTAGAAACTTTTTATATTAATATTATTAATATTGGGGGATAATCTTACACAAATCGACCTAGTCCCAAACTAAGCAAAGCTTGTAATATGGGTACTAGGCGACGATATACATACTTATATAGATAAATACATACTTAAATACATAGAGAACATCCAAGACCCAAGAACAAAATCCGTGCTAAATGCACAAATAATGCCCTGGCCGGGATTCGAACCCGGGACCTCTAGCTCCAGAGGCAGTGTCACTACCAACTAGGCTAAACAGGTCGTCAAATCATTTTTTCATGATGTTTTTCATTTGATAGGAACAATCAAGACTTAGCAACTTGACTTAATTAATAAAGCAAACCAATTTAAATACTGACATGACGCATCGGTACGTTAATTATTATGGATGCAATACATTGTGTGCTTAATTATTATGTATGAAAACAAAGAATCCTAATTTCCTAAAGAAATTAATGTAAATAGGTTCCCTAGGCCAGGTCCAATCTTAATCTTCATTACAATATAAGGTGCTTCCAAATTAGATGCCAATACTTTCAGAGCTGATAGTACTCGTCCTTAAAAGTAGACTTAAGTATAAAACTAATTTACACCACACCTTGCCAAAAAGCGCTTTTTTCCGCACGCTGCGCGTCCGGTAAAACCCACTTTTTGGCCTAGTGGTGAAGTAAAATTGTGTACAAAACACGGGTCGTAAAACAGAAAGCCCTCTCTCGCATATTTATGACCCTCGCCAGTGGCTCAGGCCTCAAACATCTGCGATATCGGCCTTTCTTTGTTTTACAACCCTTGTATCGTAAATAGCTATTAAAGTTTACGTTAGTTTTTAGGTAACCACCCTGTTAATGGGATAATCAGTATTTAATGATCTTTGATTATCGTATGAAACCTCTTTACTGTCACTTATAACTGGCCACATCAACTAGCATCTAATATGTAGCTCACTTGACAGAAATTTACCTGACAAGGTAACAACCTTGTCAGGTAAATGCATAGGCTGATTATGTTTCGGCAAAATTTTAATTTAGCTAATTATTTTGTCCGGAAAATTAAAACAAAATATTAACTTACTTTGTATGAAAATATTAATATTATAAAGTTTTATTAATTCCTATTTAAAGTAAATTATTTTGATGTAAGTAACCTTATCGGCCTATTTAGCCTAGTTGGTAGTGTCACTGGCTCCGAAGCTAGAGGTCCCGGGTTCGAATCCCGGTAAGGGCATTTGTTTCTGTGGTGAGCAGAGACATTTGTTCCTGAGACTTGGATGTTTTCTATGTATTTAAGTATATATCTATTAAATATATCGTCGTTTAGTACCCATAACACAAGCCTCATTGAGCTTACTATGGGACTAGTTCGATTTGTGCAAAAATTGTCCCATAATATTTGGCATCTAATTTGGAAGCACCTTATACAGGGTGTTTTTATTGAATTCCGTTAATTGCGAGGGCACATTCATACCTGAGATGAAATAAAGTAATCTTCTCTAAGACACTAGTATCCCAGTCCGTTCCACTTCAAAGATATTCAAAAATTCATTTTCGGTAATTAACACCCCTAGTATAGTATAAAACATCCTTAACAAATAAACAATGTTGACGTACGTCACGTGCGGTGTCATTCGAATTCCGAATATTGTCATACTTGACATTAACTTTTGCTTAACTCCATGTTAACTCTTAAGGCCGTTTTGTATTCACCCTTGGTAATATAATTAATTATTTTGTTTGCAAATGAATAAAATATTTTATTCTCGAATTTTGAAGAACTAAATTTGCTACGTCGTTTCTATAGCTATGCACGGCTATATGCTTGAACACACTGTCCTCCTCATGAATTATGGTTTATTTCCTATTTTTAACTGATATAACCGTCTACAATTTAGCCCTTAAACACACTTTAGCAGTGACCAACCTGATTACACCGTTGGCCAACAAGAAGTGGAACCAACTCTACATAATGCTAGCTTTACTGCCAGCGCGGGACTTTTGTAGGCTCGTTATTAAAAACACGTTGTTTCCAACACGGGATTGCCTTTTGCCGGATGGTAAGTAGACAGGCTATGCGACTCCTGAAAAAGCAGAAGGGCGTTTCCGACTTTATAGACTCGCTCACTGGCTTTACTTATCTTTATTGACTTTATTTGGCAGGGGCAAAGGGGTGTTAAAAAAAACTACGACCGAGACCACCGGGGGATGGGCAGCAGCATCCCTGGAGTGCGGTGGAGATACTGCGATCCCCAATCCGCATGCCAATCGTAGCGATTATGACATTTACCCCCCATGAATTGGGGGAGGGCCGTGTAACAGCGGACGTCCTTCGGCTAATATGGTGATGGTGTCAAAAATTTTCAAATGACATTTGACAGTTCCCATATAAAAACGGGTGAGGTGACAGATGAGGGCGAGTCGGTTTGTGAATAACAGCACTTGTCATTTCATTCCAATTTTAATATTAGAGCAAAAGCATTTTCATACACACCATGCGCACAGTCGAGGAATTTGATTTCTGGGCCACCTTGTCACAGGGAAAATCAATATGAATGCTGCTAGAGATCTCATGTTCTTGTCACTGTGACAAGGTCCGAAGTGGCCGAGAAATCAAATTCCTCGACTGTACACAAATGAGGTAAGGCCTATCACACACGTGTCAACTGATCAATAGCACACACGAAGTACTATCTCTACACAGTTAACCAACGCTCAAAGCCCGTTATTATACAACCGAGTGTACGAATATAACGTACAAATAGCGCCACGTGACTACACAAAGCGGCGAGGGCCGTATACTCACTAACTGTCTCGACTCGTCTCTCTACAACGACCAGTTTATCTTCTCCCAAAGCTTCGTAACAACTACGTGTAATCGGAGATCAGACTTAAACTGGTTTACAAGTGAGTTGTTGTGTAGTTTTGTGAACACCAGCCCTGTATTGCTCTCGGAAGTCGTGCCCGGATAATAATCCGCATCTGACATGGCTCATAGTACTGTAAAGACTCGCTTTATTTTATTTTATAACTAGCTTTAGTGTGTATGCGCGAGGTTACTGAGCGTTTTGTAGAACAACCTCTGACTCTTAAAGATCTAGGACGCTATGTGACATTAGATATTATTCATATTATTTCTTCACAGTTCGTGACACTGTCAATCTTGTGATCTAGCCTTCATAACAGCTTTGCCATATGACCCCAACACTCCCAACATCCATACTTATCGAAAGTAACTCTGTCTTAAGAACAATTTTTCTCTGACTTAAGCAGCTTCTCTTCAGTCAATTCACGGGCACACGCTAAGTCCAAAACTCATAGTTCGGAATTCGGAATTCCCTCCTCGTTAAACAAACAGATTCCCTCTTCTTTAATGTGTATTGTATTAAGATCCTCTTTGAATTGATGTGTCAGCGGTGTCGCTGACACATCAATTCAAAGAGCCATCACCATCATCAGCATTTATAGGAGCTGACAGGCAAGTTCCCTCAAAAATGAGAGGGCTTTATGTATTTGAACTATATTTTAACCGACTTCATAAAAAAAAGGAGAAGGTTCTCAATTCGGTTGTATGTTTTTTTTTCCCGTCCTAACTCTTCATTCATAAACCGATTTGGAAAATTACATTTATTTTAGACCGATTGCAGAATGTGATAAAGCTTTAAGAAATTGTATATTTGTTGGGTAGCTACTAACTAATTATTTAAAACGTATTTCGTCTTTTTTTTAATTAGTGTTTAATTATGAATTGGAGTTTGTTTAGCAGTTGGAGTGCGATGGAGATATTGCGATCGCCAACCCGCATGCCAAGCGTGGCGATTATGGCATTTACTCCCCATGAAAATCGAGGAGGCCTATGTCCATCAGTGGACGTCCTTGGGCTGATATGGTGATGGTGGTATGTATAGTACATTTTGTGTAATGAAATTTTAGGTATATATACTGCAAACAGGCCCCGGTTCGCTGACTTGACGTTATGCAATGACCACCTACCGTCGGCCTGTTTAGCCTAGTTGGTAGTGCCACTGCCTCCGAAGCTAGAGGTCCCGGGTTCGATTCCCGGTAAGGGCATTTGTTTCTGTGGTGAGCAGAGACATTTGTTCCTGAGACTTGGATGTTTTTCTATGTATTTATGTATATATCTATTAAATATGTCGTCGTCTGGTACCCATAACACAAGCCTTATTGAGCTTACTGTGGGACTAGTTCGATTTGTGTAAAAAATTGTCCCAATATATTTAATTGTCCCAATATATTTATTATTTATTTATCCCAATATATTTAATGATAATGTGTATAATCCCCGCGTTCGTGTAGGTTGGATACTACACAATACCTTTGATAGCTCACAACATTGTTAGTTATTTTATAGAAGCGAGTAATCTGCGCCAACGCTCGTGGTTACTCGTAAGTGCGAAAGCTCGTGGTTGAACCGGGGTTCACGCCGGCCGGTCGGCCCGGTCGCGGGCACCGCGGCTCTCAATCTTTACGACTGTTTGTTTGGATAACACCGGTAGCTGACGGCCGTTTTGGAAGGCGATTGTGGGTTATTTATGATCGTACTTTATTGGTGCAACGTACAAGGATAAAAAGGCGTTTTCTCAAACATGCAATGAAATATTGATGTTATGTTCCTTATAATAGGCTGCGAAGTATGACGTTTCAGGTGCGGCTAGGACAAGAGGTAGTTAATGGAATTTCATACAAATGTTGCAGGCCTAGGCCGGCAAAGTCCTCTTTTTTAATTTTCATTCCACATAAATTGTGGCACAGACACCATGACATTCTGCCACTAAAAAATAAAACTTTTTTTTGTTGTTTATTTCATTGCATGTTTGAGAAAAGCACTATACATACCTCGGCGGGAAATATGGGGTTGCCCGCCTCAGACCTATCCGACCTCGCTGCGCTCGGCCGTCTATATATGTCTTCGGCCGGCAACCCCTTACGTCCCGGCCTCTGTAGTAATGTACTATTATGTTCCCAAGAGAGAGAAAAATTAAAGTACGATTCAAAGAACGTATATGACAATAAAAACTAAGTTTGTCAAAATGACCATATCCAAGGAACGATCTCCGGGATAAAAAGTTACCTATTTCCATTACCGGACCTCTGTTCTACGGTTCCAACTTACTAAAGTCGAGTCCAGAATTAGGCGAACTAACTTGACAGCCGAAAATGTTGCCAGACATAGGGAAAAATAAATAGTGATAGGTTTAAGTCGCACAAATATGTCGATATAAACTTGTGCCTTCTATAAATCTGATTCTATTTATATTATATCAAGTAATTGTCGTGTAAGTATTGTCGAAAGCCGAATGGCTTGCTTTGTTTGGCTAATGGTCCAAATTGTCAACAAAACAAAATGGCGGACAGAGTCCTTAAAGATGATCAAAATGATGTTCGATGTATTTTTAATTCCAACCCATTTTTATTATTATCATTTTGCTTAGTAAAATTATTAGTTTGATTCCAAACACAATAATAATGATTAACTAGATTTTTTAAACATCGATATTAACAGCACTAGCCAAACTGTGGCAACATTAGTGTACAATGAACTGTCAAGTTAGTTCGCCTAATTCTGGACTCGACTTTAGATGGGACGTTGGGACGACGCACTGACCACTTAACCCTATGGTCTGTGGGACGACGTGATATCGCCGATAAAACCCAGGAAAGCCGGCTGCGGCGGTATTATCACGTGAAGGGGAAGCTATAAGACTACGTAAGTAAATAAGCAATAGCTTTTCATTAAAAATTATTAGTCAATTGTTACTGTTTTCCTAAAGGGTTGAAATTAAGTAATTATATTTTTAAGTGATGTTCATATTAATGCAAGTAATGAAGCCACGAATCAGATGTCTGCTTATCACTGTGAAATCATCATATAGAGAACAACATCGGACAAAACAAAAAGTATGCGTTAAAACTACATAAAAGTAGCCACGTAGACTCCTAGAACTAGTAAGTTAGTAGTAGTAAGTTTGAGTGCCACTGCGCTTCTATCTCCCGTGATCGCGCGATATAATCGCCCATTATATTTGATGTGGTCGTTGCGCCGTATCCGTACTACAATAAATATCACCTACGTCCATCGTTTTATAAGGTAACTCGCCGTCTCGGGCCGATAAGTATCAATAACCTATTAATTAGGGTTTTACTGTCTTTAGGTTCACTGTCAGCGGATCTTTGCGAGCCAATGTGTAAACACACAATGGTGTATGTATAGGGCTGCCATCCGTCCGGGTTTCCCCGGATTTGTCCTAGTTTGTAGAGCGTCCGGAGGCCGTCCGGGGGCCATCCGGGGGGGTTTTCACAAAGTGTCCGGGGAAAACCCGGACACTTTTACTTAATGGGTAAAGTGCGGAACTACTCACCTTTTATCGAGTTTTTTTTAACTCTCTATTTTTTTTTAATAATATTATTTTGGGACACGTCCGGGGAAAAAATGCGATTTACGCCAAATCTCCGAGTTTTTTAAGTTTTTGTCCGGGTTTGGCGAATTTAGAGATGGCAGCCCTATGCGGTTTCCGAAGAGGCTTTAGCACCGTAGACCACATCCATACGCTCCGTCAGGTTATACAGAAGACCGAGGAGTATAACCTGCCCCTCTGTTTAGCGTTCGTGGACTACGAGAAAGCCTTCGATTCGATTGAAACGTGGGCTGTACTAGAATCTCTCCAACGGTGCCAAGTGGACTACCGGAATATCGAAGTGCTGAAGTGTTTGTACGAGAGCGCCACTATGTCAGTCCGACTCCAGGACCAGAACTCAAAGCCTATTCCGTTGCAGCGGGGAGTCAGGCAAGGAGATGTTATTTCTCCTAAACTGTTCTCCGCTGCACTGGAGGATGTTTTCAAGACTCTGGACTGGAGAAGGCTAGGCATCAACATAAACGGCGACTACCTCACTCACCTTCGGTTTGCTGACGATATAGTAGTCTTGGCTGGGACCATGGAGGTTTTAAGTACAATGCTCAATGACCTCAGTAAAGCCTCCGAGCGAGTTGGTATAAGGATGAACATGGACAAGACGAAGATCATGTCAAATGTCCATGTCGCATCAACTCCCTTAACAATCGGACACTTTACGCTCGAAGTTGTAGACGATTACATATACCTAGGACAAACTGTCCAGTTATTAGGTAGGTCCAACTTCGAGAAAGAGGTTAATCGTCGAATCCGACTCGGCTGGGCAGCGTTCGGGAAGCTACGGAACATCTTTTCGTCCAATATTCCGCAGTGTCTCTAGACAAAAGTCTTTGACCAGTGTGTGTTGCCAGTGATGACATATGGCACTGAAACGTGGTCGCTTACTATGGGCCTCATAAGAAGGCTCAAAGTCACCCAAAGGGCAATAGAGAGAGCTATGTTGGGAGTTTCTCTGCGCGATCGCATCAGGAATGAGGCCATCCGGAGCAGAACCAAATTGACCGATATAGCCCTCCGAATCGCTAAACTTAAGTGGCAGTGGGCGGGGCACATAGCACGTAGAACCGATGGCCGTTGGGGCGGAAAGGTTCTCGAGTGGCGACCACGTACCGGAAGGCGTAGCGTGGGCAGGCCCCCCACACGGTGGACTGATGACCTGGTGAAGGTCGCGGGTGTCCGCTGGATGCGGGTGGCGCAGGACCGGTCATTGTGGAAGTCTTTGGAGAAGGCCTATGTCCAGCAGTGGACGTCTTTCGGCTGATATGATGATGATGATGAGCCCTATGTATGTAACACGTATCGTGATATAAAATCCGTGATGCTGAACGACTTTTAGTATGTGACCAACCTGATCCGTGCGAAAATATGTATGTATGTATGTAAGCACTTTATTGTACACAATAACAGTTTAAAACATATACATGACACACAGGATCAGAGTACAACTTATCCCTATGAGGGATCTCTTCCAGCTAACCTTTGAGGGATTGAGAGGAGATTTTTAAAAAGAATAAGATAGACCAACTTACACCGTGTACAAACAACGTTACAACGAGCGAATATAATTTGTAGCTAAACCATAACTAAATAAATACCCATAAATACATATGTAATAAGTAATTATACATATATAATGAATAACAAAAAATACATATACCTATAATAAATACATAAATACAGAATAATTATATTCAAAATTACAATATATAAATAATTATAGTACTCAACCAAATCACAGATCGTTGGAGAGCCATAATTTTGTTATTTTGTTATTTTTAGACTAACGAACTGTAAATCTATGTTACTTATAGGACTAAAGTAATAAAGGAACAAGGAACCGGTTATAAAATTCACAAAGAGTGAGTATTATATCCAAAATTAGGCTTATAGGCAATGCCAATGGCCGAGCGCGAAAGAAGTCTTTGTCCTCGAACGAACCAAGTAACGCAATATGTATAATCGTATATTATAACTTTGGATATATGTAAAACATATCAATTTAATTGCGTTGACTAGTGGAACAGCAAGCGGATTGCGTTAGGTTTCGAACGTGTGTTAGGTATAAGTATGTCATTTTTGCCAACAAAAAATAATAAGTACCCAGATAGGACGTACCTACGTTCGAAAACGTGAAGCAATTCACCCCACAGACCAGGAGTTAGGGTTTGCAATACGGATCTACGAGTAGGAATTATCCGGATCTGAATCCGAATTATCCGGCTCTTCCATACAATTTGGATGCGGATTGCAAACCCTACCAAAAAACGCTCACCATCAGGCGGGCGCTTGTTTGCCACCGACGTGGTATAAAAAAAAATCGATCCCTATTCTTTTTTATTGGACTAATAATACTAATATGACAACCATTCAAATCGCACCGTCACTCATGACATGACACTTAGAATTTATTTGTGCTCATATTCACCTTTGAAACTGTTTATTTTTGTAAGGGTTGGCACCTCTTTGGTATATAAATAGCCTTTCAGTTATGTTATGTAGCTACATGAACACTTAACTAACCATATATTTAGCCAAAAATTAATTTAAGGAAATCTCACAAAATCTGGTTCTTTGTCTTCGTAGGATTAAGTACAACAAGAAAACACATTTAAAATGGCAATGACCTCTTGGAAATAAATTATTATGAGCGTTGTTTTTACATACCTATAGCAAGTGTCACCGAAAAAGAAGATGAATTACCTGAAAACAAGAAAACAACATTGTTAAGCCAGTTATTATATTAGCAAAGTAACAAAGAGGTATACAAAATATTTACAAATTAAATCGGTACTTCAGCACACGTCTGAAGTGATATTTGACTAACTCGAAACATCCCCAATAGGGATGCTGAGGACAATAAAAATAAATTTGTATTTTATTATTAATACAATTTCAAAATACTTTATTTCGACCAACAAGGATCATACACACACAGGTAAGGTTCATCACACCACACATCATCACATCAGCCGTAAGACGTCCACTGCTGGACATAGGCCTCCCCCAAAGACTTCCACAATGACCGGTCCTGCGCCACCCGCATCCAGCGGACACCCGCGACCTTCACCAGGTCATCGGTCCACCGTGTGGGGGGCCTGCCCACGCTACGCCTTCCGGTACGTGGTCGCCACGGTAAGGTTCATACATTACTATTATTAAATTATATTATTAAATTAAATGTATCTTACGGAGAATCGGAAGCCGTAGAGTTGTGAGAAACCTTGAAATTTTATTTAGAATTCAAAATTAAATAAATATTTTATATAATTATTTTATTTTTATACAAATTTCACCTGTGCCTTTTCGATAGCATTAACTTTGAACGTCCCGATCGTCTTGTCGTACTCCGTCTCATTCGCATCATGCAAATTAGAAAGAGGACCGCTGACAGCTACCGTTTTAAGAATCGTACTTTTTTATTTTAAATAGGTATGTTACCTCTGAAATTACACTTCTAAAAACAATTAAACTCACGTAATAATTGTCATCGCCGGCGACATGTTTCTAACTCCCTTTGGGAGTTCTTCAGTAGAGTACTTTTCGAATGTCATATTCCTCTGATAATAGATGGCGGTAATAAAGAATAAAAACAGTTGAAAAGCAACCCTCGGAGACATTTCAATCCGGCCTTTGTCTAATGAGATGAGCCCCGCAGACAAGAGGAGACAATTTCATAACACCTTTCTGCGGGATGCCAAAAAAACGTGCTAAAGCGATAGGGTTGGCAACTAGTGAACTGGATTTGTAGTTGGGAAACTGTGATTATCGAAATGTCTATAAAATATTACAATAGTGATATTAAGTATTTAAAAAAATGTACAATGCACCACCGACAAGAGGATAAATAAATTTGATGATGATGATTATATCATATAGATAATACATTTTAAAAGATCTAGATTTGACTGCTATCTTATGTACAAGAAATTATTCGTTGATGTTGTTTAATTGTCTTTGGGGGAGGCCTATGTCCAGCAGTGGACGTCGTTCGGCTGACATGATGATTATGATGATGTTGATGATTCGTTGATGCCGTTTTCATCATATAAGGTTAAAATTGCTAGAATCTGCTATATATAAGATTCAACTAGAATCAAGTATACTTTAAACACACTCCAAAATTATAATTTTTCACCTTATCAAGTTATCACAATGAGCGAACAGTGTAGAGCAAGAATAAGTTAAAATTTTTGCTCTTAACCGAACTCTTTAAAACTTAAATTTTCATAAAGTAACGTCGACAACCCTGATTCCAGGCCAACCGCCAGTCGTCCTTCATCTCATCTCCGAAACAAAGGAGCTGCAGATTGCGACGGCTTTCCTAGTAATATAATGAAGGGATAAAATAGTCAAGGCTCGGGCATCTCCGTCTGAGCGAACCTAGACTCGCGATATTACACCACGACGGTAGAAGTGCTCATCACAGTTAACTTAACTGACCACTGAACCTTGCAACGAGATAAGGCGATGCGGAGGCGGTACGATATGAGACAACCGTCAGCTGTCAGTGTCAACCGATACCAATGCAGTACTGCCCCACGTCTGCGCATGGTATTACTGCGCAAACGTAATACTGATAGTATTTCGTCAAGTGAGGACATCTGACATCAGTAAGCTTACGTCAAAGAATAAAATACCTATCCCATATCGATGCCGCCCGCCAAGTCAGAAAGTCGCCTAACTAATGGTGATAGTAATCGGCAACGCCAGAGATGTCATATAAGATGCACACCAGCCCGGCTAGTATGATAGCTTATACCGTCACGTTTTATGTGACGTTTCAGTACATTTTTGCCATATAACGTGACGGTATAAGCTATCATACTAGCCGGGCAGATACGTAACCGTAGACGTGTAGGTGCACGTTCCACCGGCTTGTAAACTATGAAATCTCATAGGACATGTCACGCTTGCGCGGCGTGTGCACAGCGTGCGAATAATTGGTTTATACTACTTTAAAACCAATAGTGGTAGATGCAAATGGGTATTTTCAGTAATTGTTTAGTGTATACCTGCTTAAACTAAATGTGTGGAGCTAGGTTGGGTTTAATAGCGTAGTGTGTACCTATGCCTGCTTAATAGTTATGTCTCAGTGGGAACTCTCAAGGGAGTGAATGCATGTTTGCCAACTGGGTGCTTGGACTGTTGTGTTTTCTTTTTGTACATTTGCTTCTGTTTGTTTCTCCTTAATAAAAAAAAAAAAAAGTGTACTGACTAATGGGGACATAATGGATACACATAACCACGTTGAGGTCTCTGTCAATATGAAAACATAGGGACGCGAAAGTGCGGAAACGGCCTCTTCTGTCAAATATCGCGAATCCAATCCGCTCCGGACTTCTATACATATATATAGCAACGACCTGAGTATTATTATGGTTTAAGAATTTATTTCTCTGAAAGAATACTACACACTTAATAACTTCTTTTTATTAATATCTGTCTAGAAAGTGTACCTACGACTAACAAACCAAAGATATTGGTAGACCAATTCCTTGGCTTAGGCTGGGTTGCACCGACTTATGATTACAGACTGATCAACGTTAAATATGGCGCCGGCAGCTGTCATCCCATAGAAACTTGTCAAACTTTTCATACATCGAAATTTTAACGAACACAACTTACGATTACAGACGGTTTGGTGATGCAACCCAGCCTTACAGTATATTAGAAACGATACGCCACAAGTCGCGGTTTCTTCTGCAAGGCCAATTTTACTGGTTACTTCATTATATCATCTAGTCGACCGAGTGAAACGAAAGTCTCCGCTTCAGATTCGACAAAACTGATTTCGAATATCCGTATGTCCGGATGTGCGATTGTTCTCTTCTACAGGTAGCATTTCTCAAGCGATTCTCGTGAAATTTCGTGAGCGGGTTCCATTTTTTTGTCGAGTCAGATTGTGGAAAAAATGAAATTTGAAAAAAAATGCAAGGTCTACAGCTCACTGGGTGGCTTCTAGTAGAAACTAGTGAAAGCAGATCTTAACATTAACCGTCACATGTGCAAACTCCTACACACGGACAACGTATGATTCAAATTAAGTATTTTATTTTATAATACCCAAAATATTTTGTCGTATTTTCTATTGATATATATACCGATTCGCGTTTTTTTTTAATATTCTTATTTGGTATTAAAGTAATGTGTATTCAAAATGAATTTGTTTTGTTTTAAATTTCTGTTTCAGTGCATAATTCACAGGTTGTTTATCTTCATCCTCCATTGTTTTCTTTCAACTCATTTGTTCAAAGGTTAGCTGGAAGAGATCCCTTAAAGGGATAAGCTCGCCTTTGTACTTCCACTTTTTGTTTGTTTGTAATTTTACCGTGTTTTATGTACAATAAAGCAATACATACATAAAACTTAAAGATTTACAGTCTAAGTTTGGTGGTTACAACAACATAAGGATCCGAAACCAACATTCTGCGAAGCTAAATCTCTCCATTAGGAAATTACTGGCGTAAATATGTCTCGGTCGAGACAATATTTCATCTTGTAAATTATGATAATGGCCGAGATGGGCTTAAGATAACGATAAATCTTTTTTTTAGCGGACCCGTTAGTCACTATAATGACCTTTTGTCATAATTGACAGAGCGTCATTAATTTCTTAATGGTGGAAATTGCGGAACATTTGGCTTTGTGACGGATGGAAATATATAAAGTTGGGGCGGGGTTTCAACTGAGGGATAATCTAAATTATGCAAATAGGTCAATCAACTATTCTTTGTTGTTATTCTGCTAGGTTATCCAGGATACCTGAATGAGTTTCCTAGAAAATTACAAACGGAGATGACCCGTAAAACATGCTGTTTCAAAATGATATTATACTACACGAGGTGGTCTGATGACCTGGTTAAGAGGGCGCAGTACGCTCGGTTCTCCATACAAACGTATTTATGCTCTCATTTTAAAACGCCATGCTGGAATAACATGAAAGTTTGTATACACAATGGGATCCAGCATATCTAGGCCGGAAATTAGTTTCTGTTGCTAGAAATTGTAAAAGAAAAAAAATACAACGGTTTTTTGAGTTTTTTACGGCTTGTACGAAAACCTTAATAATCGTTGTATCTTTTCTCCATTATAATTTCAAGCAACAAAAACTAATTTCCGTCCTAGATATGCCGGATCCCATAGTGTATACAAAGTTTCATGTTATACTAGCATGGCGTTTTAAAATGAGAGCATAAATACGTTTGTATGGAGAACCGAACGTACTGCGCCCTCTTAAGGTCGCGGGAGTCCGCTGGATGCCGGCGGCCCATGACCGGTCGTTGTGGTGGTATGTGTCCAGCAGTGGACGTCTATCGGCTGACAATGATGATGATGATGAATATATCAAAGTCCAGAAAAGTTCAAAAATGTAAAAATGTTTATACGTAGGTATATCTTTTTATTTATGAGTTACAAAGGAAAATCAGAGATGCGCAATACTTTTGACCCAGGCTGTGGTTACTAATGAAAATAACTGGTTAATTCAAGACCATAAATTTCATTTCAAGCGTAAATACTAATTAAGCTCCACTAAAGTTTAAACCGCTACTTCAACATCATCAAAAATTTACAGTCTGAAGTCATAAGCTAAACGTTTCCACACGAATTAGCTGTTACGTACGAGTGTATACGTGTTATTTTACTAGTTTGTACTAAATCAGTTTTAATAATTTAGATTAGGAACCAATCTCCCTAAAATATCTTCTTAAAATCGTGCCGCCCACATTTTATTAAACTTAAGCTGTTAACACTACCCTCAATATTTATACTCGTAATGGAAGCGGCCCTCTTTGTTCGAAAACACCCAGACTTATTCCCGATAAAACTGGAAACATACAAAAGTAGAGCCCAATATAAAAACAAATTACTTCTACCAAAATCCAAACTAGCAATCTTAAAAAATGGGCCACAATATAAATTGTATCTCAATTTTCAATCAAATCCCGGACTGTATCAAACTAGAACCAAGTGACAAATTATTTAAAAATAGACTTAAAAACATATTAATTAATAAATGCTATTATTCAATTGAGGAGTTTTTAAATGAGGAAATTTATCGCATTTATTTTTACGATGTTATTATTACTGTTCGATTTTTTATTTTACACACTAATTAATAAAGACAAATGTTTTAATAAATATTAGGTGTTAAGTTAGATGTAGCAATTATAGTGTGACCTAACAGGGTGTCATGGATCGACTAACCCTACTGTAACATCTTACTATGTAATGATTATTTTCATGACTATGCAATAAATGAAATGAAATGAAGGTATTTTTTCTGTTCCCGGTTGGTACTTAAAATCTCTAAACATTATAAAAAAATTCAAAAATCGAACTTCAAAATTCAAATCTGACCATAAACGCGGAACATGGCTACGATACTCGAGCTCACATGCTTGGAACTAAACGACGTATGAACCACAGAAAATCGTGTAGTTATGACTTTTTAGAACTAACGGGTACGTAGAGGCGTTCATGAGCCCTTCAACACGCGGGTTGTTTGCGCTCGCGCGAGGATCGCTGCCTCGGCGCCAGTAAACAACACACACTAGTAAACAACGGGTACATAGGGTACACACTGTACAGCGTACAGTCAGCACCATATAGAGAGATTAGAGAGTAGCAGCCAAGCCAAAATAGTCAAATATATTGCTGCGTTTTGATGAGTGTAGAAGAAAGAATGTCATCATCATCCATCATAATAGCGTTATCCCAGTAGTTGCATCCTGGAGGATGCAGGGTCCGCTACCTAGCCCCAAAAATTGGCGTAGGTACTAGTTTTACTTTTAGAAGAAGATGTGTTACGATATATTTGGGTACTTAGGCTGCTACAAACGATATGACGCTGAGTGTACCATATAAGTAAGTGTAGTCTACACTTGTAGACCGCATGGAAGTGAATGATTTGAAGTAATAGTGTACAAGTTATAGACACTATTACCTCTTTTAGCGATCCATTGATCGCAGTTTTTGGAAACTGCAGGAATTAGCCAGACGATGAAGTAGCAGTTAAATCGATTGACTAAGCTAAATGGTCAACTCACCATGTGAAAGTCACGTTATGAAATGGTAATCACTGTTATATCTACAAGAAAAGAGCGTACTCCCATCTTAAAAGCCGGCAACGTACTTACAACCCCGTTCTGGTGTTGCGAATGTCCATGGGCGGCGCTAATCGCTTACCATCAAGCGATTCGTCTGCTCGATTGCTTCCTATGTCATAAAAAAATGTATCTCGAGATTCTCGAGGCACGATTTAATAGTAAAAAATTAGAATTTTTACATATTTTTAACCACTATACATCAGTAATATTGCTAGTGGCCCTGTAACCTGTAGACATCGAAAAATATATTTTTTTTTTCAAATTTCATAATTTCCAAAAACTGACTCGACACAAAATTCTATATCGAACCTGCTCACAAAATTTCACGAGAATCGGTTGAGAAATCCGACCTGTAGAGTAGAACATCCGGACAGACAGACATACGAAAGAATTTTTGTCGAAAGCTGAAACAGAGGCGCTTCGCTCGCTCGATCCAAAATAACTATTCGATGGTGATAGTGATACATAATCATTAATCAACAAGCTTAAAGAGTCAATAAGAGAATTTTTAAACAGTAAAAATAATGCTTATTCATAATATAACCATTTAATTATTTATTATTATTTAGTATATTAATTAGTATAGGTACTACAAACACCGGTAACGGTTCAACTGTATAATACCTAAAAATTACCGGTCTAAACAGAAACTTTGGCAGAAACGAAATTTTCCCGATCGACTCATCTGTGAAACTACATTTCGGGCTCAAGTTAGGTAACCTCCCGAATGTACTGCGCAATCTTCGAAATGGGTTCTTGTTTTTGAAGGCCTTTTATCCCTAGAGGGATAATATTGTGAGTTTTGGGAACACGGATACCTTGAAATATTAGTGGTATCAATCATCGAGAGGTTCATATACTTCAGTGTTTTCTAGGCCACAATTCGATATGTTTTAATGGCAGCTAGTGATATACATAGCTAGAATATGGTGAAGTGTATCAAGAATAGTGGCATAACTGATTTACGAGTAACAGGGGATATCCCAAGCTATTTGACATGCATTAAGTCATTAAATGATGAAGGATATCTAGAAGATAAATTACGTGATGACATTAAATGTAAGGAAATCAAAATATATAGACGATTGATATCGAAATTGCCTGTCAAAGAACATTCCTACTATTTATGTCCCTCTTACTCACATGGTTTAACGAGACTTGTATGTATTGGCTATGTGCGAAGTAGGTGGCAGGGGTAAGCTAGGCGATCGCAGCGCACACCACGGCAGAAATGTGTACTTACCGGGGACATCTGTCAAATTTACTTTCACGTTTCCTATTGGTTTCTTAACGGTTTCCTACGATTCGTTTCGTTGGTATTTATTTATTTATTTCTTATTCATTTCAGTAAATTTTCCAGTGAGAGGTCTTTCTCGTTTACTAAAATAAATAAAATATTCATGTGTCATTATTTGACACCTCTGAGTTTGACATTGTCTCGGGACGCTTGACGTTTGACGTTTCTGACGTGCACATAGCCAATAGGTATATTATGTACTGTCGTTCTGTATTGCTATATTATGTAATGTTTAAACATATATTATGTCATCGCTGTAGAAAAAATGTATATACCTACTTATTTATATTAAACTGTTAGTTAAACTTTAATAAAAACTGGACCTAAAATATTGATATGGGTCACTCGTATCTTTAACACCTTATCGTTAGTCATGTTTCAAACCGGTACGCTGTTGACGCGTTTCTTAACCCTTTGAACGCCTTCATATTTGAATGAAGTGATCACTCAGATGCCAAGGTATCAAAAATTGATGTAACGTTTAAACCAATAAAAACAATTCATAATAGATTTTTTTCATGATCAAGTACACCTTCATTCACTCCGACCTTTTTAGTGGTTGTTGGCGTGGTGGGCACGACGACACACGACCACTTTATAAGTTCTTGGCGTTCCAAGGATTAATCATGAGCGCTCGCCAGCGCGTTTAGCATAGAATAGTATTTTAATATATATTTTAATATTTAAGCATAATAAAATAACCATTTATTAATGAAGACAAGAGATCTCGCATCACCAAACGCCTGTTCGAATAGATACGTCAGTCAACCTCCCGACGGACCGACGGGTCCTAAGCCGCGTCAGTTCGGGCAAGCCTTAAGTCTAGTGCACAGAATATTCATACAGCTCTTAGGTCTTAGTTTGCAGCGTATCGCCGAAACTGTATGTGTATACCTCTACAGTAGCTTGCTATTTACTTTACTGTTATATTTATTAGTGAAAAGGAGCGTTCGGGTGAACGCTTTGAGTGTTTACTAACTGAGCGCTCCCGTGCTTTGGAAGGCACGTTAAGCCGTTGATCCCGGTTGCTGTCTATTATAGCAGTCGTAAAGCCAAGTTAGAGGACTCCGGGCGGCTTGAGAACTTCTAACAGTCAAGTTGCGCACTTACTTGACAAGCCTAATCCCAAAAAGGTCTAGTTTCCCCCTCGGGTTGGAAGGTCAGATGGCAGTCGCTGCCGTAAAAACTAGTGCCTACGCCAACTCTTGGGATTAGGTAGCGGACCGCAGGCATCCTTCAGGATGCAACTGTACTGGGAATAACGCTAGGTAAGTAAGATGATGTATTTATTAACCGACTTCAAGATTTCAAAAGAGGAGGTTATCAATTCGGTTGTATGTTTTTTTTTAATGTTTGTTACTCCATAACTCCGTCATTTCTTAACCGATTTTGAAAATTCCTTTTTGATTGTAAGTATATATATACCTGAGTTGGTCCCATTTGTGTCAAAACGCAGTTCTGATGATGGGATCCATGAGGAATTGAGGGAAATTCTCAAATCTTAAAGGCAAACCTATAGTGATTTGTGTTTTTATCAACAAATCGAGCATTATCATACAAAAATGTGTCATTTGATGAAGTGGAACTGCTGATGATGATCAGAACAGAACTCTTCAACGACGAAAAGTTCACGTTTGGCGATTTGTCCTCCTAGTGTTTGTTAAGCAAGTTAATTTTTGTCACGCTCGAGTTCTGATGATGGGATCCATTAGGAATCGAGGGAACTCCTTAAATGTGAAAGGCACACAAATAGTGATTTAAGTATTTTCATGAACTAATCAAGAATTTTCATTAAAAAAGCTGATGATGATCAGAACTGAACTCTTCAACGACGCGTAGTTAACGTTTGGCGATTTGTTCTCTTCGTTATGTTTGTCAAGCAAGCTAGGTTTTCAAGACACATTTTTGACAAGCTTGAGTTCTGATGGAGGATTCCATGAGGAATTGAGGGTACTTAGTCTTCTACCATTATAAACATACTTATAACCATTTTTATTTTATTGTTTGGAATCTAAGAGTGTACCATCTAAGTATAATAATCTTTCACCGGCCTCCCCCATCGAAGTCGGTTTTTTTTCTTAAAAATTATTAGTTAAACCGGTGAAATGTCGAGCGCTATTGTAGGCGCTAACATGCCGATAACATGGGGGTTTTCACATGTTATCGGTTACGTAGCGCTACGAAATTGTGGGAAGTCAAAGTGTGGTCTATGTCCAGCACTGGCTGATATGGTGGTGAAAATGGAAAGTGTTAAATCAATATTCACACTAACCAATTTTGTTTTATAATTATAATATATTCTTTATTTCGCAATACTTGGACTCCATAGTTTTATTAGTAACAGACTTACAGCTAGGTTAGAATTAAAAAGTAAACCGAGATATATTTAGTAAATTAAAAAATAAATAAATATCATACAAAGTAACCTATAATCTAAAAAGCATGCCCCCTCCTTAATCTACTTCGTCCAGCACTTAAATATGTGGCGGCCATACTTTTCAGCAATGACGTTTAGAATGCTGTTGGAATTATGTCTAATTCGTCCAAGTGGCAAACAAGCTTACGGCCCGCCTGATGGTAAATGGCCACCGCAGCTAGGGCATGCAAATTCCCGGGAATTTTCATACAAATCGGGACCGGGACTGCAAACCCTAACCGCAACCTATGGACGCCTGCTACTGCAGGGGTGTCACATGCGCATTGCCGACCCTTTAAAAATTTAAACACTCCTTTCTTGAAGAACCCCGTACCTCGGAAAACCTCGGCAGGAAGCTCATTCAACAATCGGAGCGTCCGAGGGAAAAAAATAATTTAAAAAAAATGTTTGCAATCTCATCCCAACATATCATAGCGTAATAGTAATTATTGAGCTCGTATAAAATATGTATTCAACATATAAATCGTGATACATATATTTCACAAATACCGAATTACATAAGTGCTTTAATGAGCTCGTATAAAATATGTATTCAACATATAAATCGTGAAACATATATTTCACAAATACCGAATTACATAAGTGCTTTATAACTAAGTTTGTGAATAAACTTCCAACAAAGCAGGGACTCGAACCCGGACCGCCGCGGCAAACAAGATGTAAACATGCACCTAAATAAACTTTACCCTGCAACGACCCGCGTTCATACAAATATCCATACAGTCGTACATTATGTACACGGACAAGAAAGTAAATTGTATGTACTCTATGTACAGTCACCAGCATTAATATCTGCCTAACCAAAGGCGGCAAAAATATCTGACACGTCCTACCGGCCCTACAAATAGAGTCGTGTCAGATATTTATGCACGCTTTGTTGTGGCAGATATTGGTGCTAGTGAGTGTACTCATATACAGCCTTGGGCAGAAGTATTAAGCACCCCCGCGTTTTTCATATAAAAGTAAAACTTTGAATAAAGCATTTTATATTTTTTATTACAGAAAATTCTAATATTTTTCACTTAAATTATTGCAAACCCGCTTATTTTTAGCTACTTCGAAATTATATCTGCTAAAGTTTTCTAGATGTTTATATTCATTTTTCTATTTTGCGTAGTTTTGTAATTAAAAAAACATAGTTTATTTATAAGTTACAAAGAAAAATAAGGGGTGCTTACTTCTGGCCAAGGCTGTACTCCTTGTCGGCTTTTTTATTAGCCTTTGTTAGTGTCACTGCCTCCGACGCTAGAGGTCCCGGGTTCGAATCCTGGTAAGGGCACTTGTTTCTGTGGTGAGCAAATCATTTGTCCCTGAGACTTAGGCTGGGTTGCACCGACTTACGATCACAGACCGATCAACGTTAAACATGGCGCCGGCAGCTGTCATCCCATAGAAACTTGTCAAACTTTCCATACATTCAAATTTTAACGAACACAGCTTACGATTACAGACGGTTTGGTGCAACCCAGCCTTAGATGTTTTCCATGTATTTAAGTAATTGTCTATTGAATATATCGTCGTATAGTACCCATATAATATAACACAATCATTATTGAACTTAATATGGGACTAGTTCGAATTGTGTAAAAAAAAATTGTCTTTTTATAAATAAAGCCTATATTTCTCTCAGACTACCTTAATAAAGTACTGTTGGGGTCGAAGACGGTCACAGTTGGGGGCTGTGATCGCCTATGAAAGCAGATGGTGGGACCCACAGACTCTAGGGCGGCAATCATAGGTTAATAAAGTAGGTTTTTTGTTAGTATCAAAAGAGAACCGGATTTTTTCAGTAAGGTATTTTTACTTACATATTTTTGTGTGCGCAAAACGCGAATTTATTGATTTACGATACGTACTCTTTGCTCAGTGGCAGTGGGCGGGGCACATAGCACGTAGAACCGATGACCGTTGGGGCGGAAAGGTTCTCGACTGGCGACCACGTACCGGAAGGCGTAGCGTGGGCAGGCCCCCCCACAAGGTGGACCTGGTAAGGGAAGGGGTCGGACCTGGTACGGGTCGCGGGTTTGTGAAACATTGTGAAAGTCTTTGAGGGAGGCATATGTCCAGCAGTGGATATCCTTCCGCTGACATGATTAATTAATTAATTTATTTATTTATTAGGAGATAAAAACAGAAACAGTCGAGAGAATACAGCGTATTGGTATGTTGGTAAAATTACTTAGGTATAGACGTTTCCTTATAAATATCTCACTGTGAACACAAACATTTTAACATGAATAACGCTAAAAATATGTTGACACTACCTACTTTTCGGCGGGTCAATTATGCAGTCTGCTAGATGCACAATTGACGCGCTTCAAATTTCCAGTACAGCTTAAGAAATCAAAGCAAAATCACAAATCAAATCACGCGCAACTTGAAACTTAACGCTAATTAGGTACTATACATTTTGTTAACTATGGCTTTAAACTGACAAAGGGAGCAAGAGAATATGTCTACTTCATTAAGAACCATATTGTGGCGTTTACACATTCCATAAATTGGTGCGCGTTTGCCGGCATTGGTCTTTATTTTTGGTAGGCTGAAAAGGTGATGATGATGATGATTAGACGGCCTGTTTAGCCTAGTTGGTAGTGACACTGCCTCCGAAGCTAGAGGTCCCGGGTTCGAATCCCGGCCAGGGCATTATTTGTGCATTGTGTTTTCTATGTATTTAAGTATGTATTTATCTATATAAGTATGTATATCATCGCCTAGTTATTGCGACACAATTAAATTAAAAGCATTAAATGTAAATAATGAATAATGTGTAAATAATGTATATAGTATACTGACTTTGTGGTAAATTGTAATCGATATGTATGACTTGTAAAATGATTTTTACCAATAAAGAAACTAAACTAAACTAAGTACCCATAGTACAAGCTTTGCTTAGTTTGTTAGTTTGGGACTAGGTCGATTTGTGTAAGATTGTCCCCCAATATTTATTTATTTATGATGACTCTTTGTGCAAAGTTCAGAACAATATTCTGTCCCGAATTGGGTTCACTGAATTGCGGGCCATGGCCAAATAGAAAATGCTGAATATCTGTTTACCCTGAGTGAAAGAGACAAAGCACCAAACTTATGAATTGGACTGTACGACATGTGCTGCTACAAATACAAAACCGATTGCTAAATCTACTAATCCTGATCCTTCCTGTCTTTGCACCTACCCACCTTTTTTTTCTCTTAAATGCACCGCCCACAAATTTCCTGCTTTGCCTTAAGGTTGACTGGTAGAGAATGCTTTATGGCATTAAGTTTTGTACTGTAGGATTTTCTTTTGTGCCATCACCACCACCATATAAGCCAAAGAACATCCACAGCTGGACATAGGCCTCCCCCAATTTGAATTTCATGGGGGGGTAAATGCCTACATATAGTTCTACCCACTTTCTTTTTCCTTACTGTATCTAATACCTATACTTACTGCAACAATACTTACTTATACTTTGTACCTGTACTTATACTTACTGCAACAATAACTAGTTAAAAACTTAACACCGCCTGCCAATTAGTTTTTAGTTCTTAGCATGTACTTACTAACTACAGGAAATGTTATTCAATGTTTAATTCTCATGTAAGTGAATTTGTTGTTCTTTATGAGAATAAAGTTCTTCTTAAACCAGATAATTGCCACCATGGGTGGACGATCGCAGTTCTTTTGCGCAATAATTATTAAATATATAAATAATACGTTCGGTCGAATGCACCCCTAAATTGTAACCGGTGGAGCCGCAGATTTGCTACTATTTATACAGCTCGAAATAATTCGGCGCCATAATTCAAGTTCCTTCCATGAAAAAGAATCATCCGAGAGGGATGCAGTGGTCATTGATGACAACAATGTCTACATTCAACAGTGTCTGAAGAGTGCCACAATGACCGGTGCTGCGCCACCCGCAACCAGCGGAGTCCACGTGCGTGGTCGCCACTCGAGAATCTTTCCGCCCAAACGGTCATCGGTTCTCCGTGCAATGTGCCCCTCCCATATTGACATAGGGATCGACTTCTTCTCACCAGGGGGTGACTACGTAACGTTTTCGAGCGTGCATAAGATTGATCAGTTTCATTTTCCATACTAAAAAAAATTAAAGATCAACATTAAGTATGTAAGTTTGAAACGTTACATAATCAACTAGCATAAAGCCCTTGATTTCTACCTTTTTTTATTGACCTTACAGGCCACTGATGTAGGTAAGTGCGGTACTATTAAATTAACTATCTTTTTGCGTAGATGAACAAGGTCGTTATCTACTACTGTCACTAATAAATAAAAAAATATGATAGTTGTGACACATAACTACTGATGAACAAAAGAAATGTCACAAAATAGTCGATATCATTCAAACGTGCTGAAAAGCCCCTCACACTCGTACTCGTACAATGAAAGATGATGCGAATCGTACTTATAAAGTAAAACAATGTACTAGGTAGGGGTTGACACCCCGTGTTTGCTAACACGAAGGAAACGTGTAATTTTGCTGAGCGTATCCACAAACATGAGAAGAGTACTTAAAGCGATTGCGTACAAAAAACGATGGGGATGTGGGTGTGCGGTACTTGAAAAACCCGTTAAAACCGACTCCCTACACTCAAACTCTCACTGACGAGAGGCATCGGGAAACTATAAAATTTCCACAATATTTTCCACACGATCATATTCAAGAGAACCGTGTTCGATTTCAAAATTGGGGGCATGATAATAGTACCTAATAGCGTAAGCACTCTTAACTTCTATCGAACAAGCCAGATTTAAAACCGTCCAGAATAAAAAATTACCTTAATTTTCTTCTGCCACTGTCAGAGGAAAGTGGCCAGGCACTAAACAACTTTTTTATTTTTTTCTTTTCCATTCTGTCTGGCCAGTATTCTAAAGCACTAAAGCAGCGAGGAATCCAGGCGACGTGTGAGCAACCCTTATAAAAAGCTTATCACGAATCCCCCGGCATAGTTACAGAGCAAAATTGGATCCGATATAAAAGTTTCTGCTATTTTTTTTGTGACTCGTAAAAAAGATATCAGTGCTCGCCCCGGGCGAATGTCATTGAATTTTCAACGGTTTGAAGAGAAGACGGGTTGAGATGCGACATGTTTACTCGTTTGAGACGTATTTATGTTGTTAGTGTTTAGGGTCTATAATATAGGTACAGATGTATATAGTTGTTTTATGTAGCTTCCCCTATTACTGATTCCTTATTGCATTATTATTGTAACAAATAATTTTATATTTATACCGGCCTGGAGAAAATGAGTACAGCCATTGGCGAACATTTAAAACCTATATTTTATGCACATACGTCGCATTTATGGTTATTGGTTACATAATTTCAGTCGGATATATATCAGAAATATTTACAGGCAATTTAACAGAACAAAACTGCTACTGCGGACCTCTGGAAATGACAGATATATAATTTATTTATTTAATCGTATGGCATTCTTACAAGTCGCTTTACACAGATTCTATAAAACTATATCCAGATTCTTCACCCATAGGATGGCGTCTGCATCAGGAGAGTATAAATCTAGGGCTTTTTTGTCAAATTTCCGTAGTGGGCAATCGTGGATTATGTGCTGGATAGACTGTACGAGCGCCCCACAATCACACGCTGGTGAATCTCGCCAACAGATATATAATACAAGCGATAGATAGTTACGTTAAGATTTTCGCAGTATCTACTGTAACTAGTATTTTTTTTATTATTTACCTACAACGTCAGCGGCGGTTTTAAAGCCCTTATATAGGTGAATTTAAAAAAAAACGTACAAAATTAAGGACTTAATCATGTCTACATTTTAATAATTCCATTGTGTTAAAAAAGAGACCTATGTAAATTATATGACTAAGTTTCGTCACACAATGGAATTAATTAAAATGTAGGGTTAAGTCCTAAACTATGTGCATATTTTTGCAATTCATCCTTATCGTCCTAAATTAACAACGTAACTAATAACGTAATAACGCCAATCCAAATATGAATAACCGAATTTGAAACTCGTGTTCCTTATTCAAACAAAACAACCGTTATCGAAACTTTTTTTTAACGAACGCGAGTTCCAGAGTGCTGGCCAGTATAGATTTTCCCGCATGTTAAAATCCTAAACGATGCACAGCTCTGGGCTTCGGGTTAGTTAGCATATCCTAACTCTAAAACGACCTATGTACATAGAAAGCATAATAGGCATACGTCCTTAGGGTACCGAGAGTGTGTTCTCTAACTTTTTCGATTGCGAATTTCCATGTTAAAAGTTTGTGGCCGGTCATCGAACGAATGGATGGACGAATGAATGAATGAATTAACCGTACGGACTGAATCGCTCATGCGGGCGGGGTTGGCCAATTTAACTTTTGGAATAAAAACTGGATGTTATGGTAGATGACTTGCGATAGGACAAATATCACAGGGTAGCTGTGCCCACCGCTCCGTCCGCGTTGAACGCTTAGACTGTATTCACATAAATTAAATTACACGAAGTCCGTTATGGTGTAATATCCGGAATAAAAAGTATACTTTATTTTGGGATAAAAACTATCACCAATACAACGTTTATCTACCTACAACAGTTGGGCGGTTTAAGCGTGAAAATGTAACAAAACAAAACTTACAGATTACTTTCTGGGCTGATGGCACGCCCACCCAAAATGAATCTTGACCTCTAACACAAGAGCAAGCCATTTTGCTCGGTCCCGGGGTACTTCTCGCCAGTTTGCACTAGCTCCGAGCTCACGCAGGTCCGCGTCCACCAAATCCTTCTAGCGATACTTCGGGCGACCGACCCACAGGACGCCATCCGATCAGTCGGCTCTTTTCACCTGTCGATCTTCTCCCATGATCCTCTCGAAGAGGTACAGATAATACAGTTAAATTAATCTTAAACCGATCGCCCCTGTCCAACTTGGTTTTACTCTAGTATTGACTAGTATAGATCTTGAGGAAGTATCAACTGGCCATTGCTTATAAAATAATAAACTTGGTTTTAAAAGTGGTTACGTCACAAAGGCGGAGAATTTTCCGTGTGATAATTTAAAAAATGTTGCGGTAGATCCGTAAAAGCACGAAAGAGACCACTCTCCAGGTCACATGTGTAAGTAGTTAATCACGAACACAAATAAAAGCCAAGATAAAGGGTTAACCAAAAAACTAACCGCAAACTTGGCAATTTATGCGATCTGCTGTCATTTTAACTGTCACATTACCGCGGTGCGGCGAAGTTTCCTAATAAAATTCCCGTAACAAAGCCCCGTAAATAAGTTAGGTGAGATGAAAGTTGAGAACCGTGGAGTTTAGGACGGCCCGGGACTTGTGGCGTATGGACTACGATTTGCTTTGGCGAATTTCGGTTTGTTTTAGTGGGAGCTCGCGAGCTGTAGACACGAGCAGGCATTCGAAATTACAACATTCCAGTTTTGAGATTTTTGAGAAAGAGAACTATTCGAAATTATATATGAGGCTGTAGTCTAGAAACCAGCGGGCAGCGGGGCGGCGAGTGGGCGCCCATACATTGAATCCGCTCAAATGTATGAGCGCTCCACCCCGCTGCCCGCTGGCGCCCAGACCGCGGCCTTAGGTACAGTTAGTTTGAAGTACTTCTGGGTATTAAACAGAAAATACGAAAGTAATCTTATAATTATAACACAATAATTGAACACATATATAAACTTAAAATTTGCAAAGTCATTGTAAGTATCTAACGCGATGTTATATTGATTATCTTTGAAATAAATTAACTTTATTTTGCAAGTAGGCCGCAATAGCACTTTTACAAGTCAATATTATTATTTTTTTATTTATTTATTTATTAACAATAATTATACCGCATATGCAATTACAGAGTCCCACAAAACCGTTTGCACGGTTTGACTGTGGGATCGAGCAGTCTCTTCTCTCTTCTATTTATATATTATGATTCTATATCTATGGGTACAATAAATTAATTTATGCACTTAACAAGGTAATTATGCAGCTTCTTACTAAGATTAGCTTTATCGGTTTCCTGCCTGATGTCAGAGGGCAGGCTGTTGAGTATATAGGGTAGGCGTTTCCGGAGACACCTATCGCCGTAGTAATTAGTGACCCTCGGCACAACGAGCCTGCCCGCTGACATCGACCTGGTATCACAAACATCGTTACGGTGTAATTGTAATTGGGTGTACTCCTGACTGCCATGATTATTGAACACTAATAAATATTTATGCTTAAGGCTCACCGGTAGAATATTACAAATTTTGAACAAATTTCTAAAGTCTTTTTTATTCTTATCTTTAGTTTTATTATTAACTAACAGTTTTAGGAATCTAACTTGCATACATTCTAATTTGTTTATGTTAGTTTTAGTCGTTAATCCGTAGCAGTCAAGAGCATAACCAATTATTGATTCAACTAGGGATACATATAAATACTTGAGGATATGTAGAGGTACTTTAAATCTCAAGTAATAAAATCTTCCTAATAATACTTTGAGTTTGCTATAGATAAAATCTACATGATGCGTCCAAGAAAAGTGTTCATCTACTTTGACGCCTAAATACGTTACGCAGTCAACGCGCGAGATGGGGTTGCAGCGGCAGTCCAACATATTATTATGCATACAAGAAAAATCATGGGTTACAATGGGAGTTGGTGGGCTAGCAACTTTTAAGTAGGGTGATCGAATTAATAACAGCTTAGTTTTATCAGCATTAAGCACAATACCATTATCGTGCGACCAGCGGACTACAGCATCTACATCATGCTGCACCAAGCGGCAGGTGTCGGATAACTCACTCGCACTGCCGGCGCACAATATGCACAAGTCGTCGGCGAACATGTGCGCCGAGCAGTGCCGCAGCACACCGCACAGGCTGTTGACGTGCATCAAATAGCTCACGGGTCCAGTACAAGAGCCCTGCGGCACGCCACACGACACCTGTCGCTCGTCGCTTAGCGCCGAGCCCACCCGCACACGGTACGAGCGCCCAGTGAGGTAGTCGCGGAACCATCGATTCAGCGGCTTCCCCACCCCGCATTCACTCATGGCCTTTAATAGCGTGCTGGTCTCCAAGGTGTCAAACGCTTTACTGAAGTCGAAAAACACTGCTAGAACTACTTTTTTATTAGACAAGTAGGTGTTGACTTCATCCGTGAAACTCGCTAAGAGCGTATCAGTGCTCCTGCCTTTCTGGAACCCATGCTGGCACTTATTTATTATCATATTTTTACTAAGGTAACTACTAAGTTGCTGTACAATACATCTACGAGCGTTTCTGAAAAAGAAGACCGTTGCCGAGAGCCTTTAGTTTTCAACCTTCAACTTTTTCGTTAACTCGTACAAAACTGATTTTTAAGGTTTATACAATTAATAAACATAAGTTTTAGTAATAATAATGAACCTATCATTATAATTCTTATCATCTTACTTAAGCATGATAGTTCAGGAGTTCATTTAGACATACGTAAGAAACTTGTCACACTTTTTAAACAGTTTTTGTCTCTTGGTTTATGTTACGGAACAGAATACAAACAAAAATTAGATCTTTACATTGTGCTTATGTACGGTATCGAACATATATGTATAAGTAAAAGTGGACACAAAATCTAGTTTTTTAAAATAAAATATAAATACTTGACTTTTTACAACCCCCAAAACTGCCCCTTTGCAAAACGCCTTTTTGGAATTATATTAATTAGGCCATCTATTGCCATATGTATATCAAATCTGAGCTTTTTAAGGCAAACGGTCTACGAGAAAACTGCTTGTGATAGACCCGAGTGATCGCATGGCCCTCATTACCGTGACCTTATTGTCGGAGTTTCGGTTAATTTCGGTGACATTATTGGTTATATTGGATTTTATAGGATTCCCGGACTATTACGAAAAAACTTAAAACGTATCAAAACGAATAGAAAATTCGACAAACATTGGGGTCACGGTAATGAGGGCGTTTGAAACGCTCGTAGAATGGCCGTGAAACTTCACATTTCGCTGGTCTAGATCGGACCGAGTCTGCGCGTGGCGAGCGCCGGCAGAGCTCAGGTGAGTAATTGCCGCGCTCGCCGATATGACAGCCGCCGCGCCACGATTGGCCGCGACAGGGGTTAGATAAGGTGCCATTCAGTCGCCATAAAAACAAAATGCATATTTTCAAGTAGCATGCGCCCGAATATCATAATTCATATTTTCCAACCGGAATGAAAAATTGATAAATTTATCACCCCGGGCGGGGTTTGAACCCACGACCTCTGGAATCCGTCCATCGCTCTTTCCAACTGAGCTACCGCGGGTATTGCTCGAGGCGACGAATCTTTCTATCAGTTTCTTCTAATCAAGCCTACGGAGGGCGTCTTTTCCAGTTGGAAATTATAATTCCGCTTGTAAAAATATTTATAATTATAATTCATATTATCTATTACTGGCTAGAAACTCTGCGAGCGCAAAAACAAATCATTTGAATTTTATCGTATAACACAACATTTATTTTTAATACACGCTTCTAATGTTTCCTAAATCCACACACCCCACTTACGAACCCTTTCATAATATTAGTATAAATGAATAAGTTGGACGGTGAACGCTGTTTTTGTTTTCCCAAAACTGTTTACCTTATCGCTATCATCCTTCGCAGTAGCCACAACAACAATACCTTTCCTCCCTTGTCCGGGAAATGATGGAAATAAGTTTCCCCCGGGCGGTAAGTGTGCGCAGTCATTAGATATATCACCTGATGCTTCCGCCCGGATGGAGGCAGCTCATTCACTTGCTTAGCGACCTAGATATTTAAAGATTTTCTCATATTTCAGTCATAATACGCTAGTTTTCTATTTCCATGTGATGGTTTCCGAACCAGTTTAATACATTAAAAAAACTTAAACTTTGATGTTGGTCACTACCATATGTGCATGTAATATGCATAGGTGCATGTAATATGCATAGGTGCATGTAATATGATATGCCTAATTTGAAGAATAAACAACTTTAACTTTTTTTTTTTTACCGGCGAAATCCCACAAACCAACTCAATCTACTTTCTAATAAATAACTGGTCAGTAAAGTAAAAAGGCATAACATGTCATAGTTGAGTCTACGCAAAACCAAAACAAAGTAAAAAGGCTGCGTTTTTTGGCGAACCATCGCAAATGCAAGACTCTCAAACAAGTACTCTTCCTCAAAGATAAGCGCAGTTTATTTCGGCTACTTTCCCTATTTCCACTTTGCCTCGCATAGCGAAACATTTTATAACACTAAGTTGTTTGTGTAAAGCAAATGTTCGTTACTACTGTTTATTATGTAATTTACTTTTCTCAAACATGCAATGAAATATTGATGTTATGTTCCTTATAATAGGCTGCGAAGTATGACGTTTCAGGTGCGGCTAGGACAAGAGGTCGTTAATGGAATTTCATACAAATCTTGCAGGCCTAGGCCGGCAAAGTCCTCTTTTTTAATTCCATTCCACATAAATTTGTGGCACAGGCATCATGACATTTTGCCACTATGCGTATTAAAAATAAAATTTTGTTTTTTTTTTTTGTTGTTTATTTCATTGCATGTTTGAGAAAAGCACTTTACTTTATACATACCTCGGCGGGAAATTTGGGGTTGCCCGCCTTAGACCTATCCGGCCTCGCTTCGCTCGGCCGTATATATGTCTTCGGCCGGCAACCCCTTTTGTCCCGGCCTCTGTAGTAATGTACTATTGCAAACAAGATGAATGAAGTAACTCAGCAAGTCAAGTAAGTCCTCCTCGTCGTATCCGATGACGGCGACACCTACAACTTACTCTGATGAGCACGTACTTGGCTCGTAAAACCGAACTAGGTGTAGGTTCTTTTGAAGAAGCCCGAGTTGAACACCTGGACTATAAGCGTCATTTACGAAGACTCAACCCAAGCCCCCCTATGCGTACACTTACGATGGACAGGGTCAGCTGCACTGCACACAGTGCGACCGAAGATTATTAAGTATACTTTTAAAAAGCTAGGCAACAACAATGTTTTGTACAAAAACTGTTTACAATCATCATCATCATACCAGCCGAAGGACGTCCACTGCTGGATATAGGCCTCCCCCAAAGAGTGCCACAAGCCACAATGACCGGTCCTGCGCCACCCGCATCTAGCAGACTCCAGCGACCTTTACCAGGTCATCAGTACACGTTGTGGGGGGCCTATCCACGCTGCGCCTTCCAGTACGTGGTCGCCACTCGAAAACCTTTCCGCCCCAAGCCATCTGTTCTACGTGCAATGTGCCTCGCCCACTGCCACTTAGGTTTAAGGATTCGGAGGGCTATATCTGTTACTTTGGTGTGCTTTGGTTCTACTGCGGAAGGCCTTATTTCTGATGCGATCGCGCAGAACAGTATCTGATCTTATTCCAGCGGGATTAACTTGTATACAAATAAAGTACTTTCCGTCTTTCAACTTACTTAAGAGAGTTCTAGACCATGGGTGAAATAGCAAGCTGGAAGTTCAATATACGATTGATTTGTAGGTATAAATAAATAAATAAATATTAAGGGACACAATTCTTCTTTCGTTGCCCTGTCCTAGCGGACGTCGGCGACCACTGCTGCCATTTCTTCTCTATTTTTAGCCATTTTCGCCAGTGTGGCTGCGTCCTTTGTGTTTGTCCACTTTATTAGGGGACAATTTTTACGCCGTTTCTTACGGTTCTGCTCGTGGCATAAGTTTATTTTTCCTAACCGGTGGTAGTTTATTGACGTTCATTTTAGGTGCATGTAATATGCCTAATTTGAAGAATAAACTACTTTCTACGCAAATCGAACTAGTCCCATAGTAAGCTCAATAAAGGCTTGTGCTATGGGTACTCGTACTAGACGACGATGTAAATAATGGATATACTTATACAATAATTTGTTTATCTGTTTTGCGAATGGGCTAACGACAGCTTCTCTAAGGCAATTTTACAAGTCAATCCAAAAAAACCGAATTCACTACTGAAACACATGAAAAAAAAACAGCGAAGATATTAACAATCAAGATCCGTTGGAGATGTACATAAGTTTGGAGCGCCAAAAGAAAATATAAGTAGGTAATATACCTAATATCTACGTATTATATAAAGAGAATTCAATTTGAAAAAAACCTATATGCCTAGTAAACTCTAAATTGCCACATACGCCCTACAGGACGCAATACAGCTACAAACACTCGACTCATAAACCTGTCCGCGCGCCCCGACCAACACCCTCAACAAAAAGGGCGTAACTACACATACGTCCTTAATGCACTTACGTCATCTTTCCCCAAAACTGGTGTACCAGCGATGAATAGCCATTCACGTGCAAATGCAGCTCGGGAGCACTTCCGGGCTAAATAAAATATCACCGAGAAGCCGGGGTTGCCAGGCGTGAATAAAATAGCTGTTGTAGGGACTGCTGGGATAAGACCGCCGGTGAGATGGCGTAGCGTTCTATCTTATTCTTGTACAGTCAGCTCATGTCGGATACCTCTCTCAAGTGGACGTTAGAGCATACTTTAAAACTTTAAAGTAAAACCTACAGATATATTATAAAACGAAGCGTTCTAATCTAAGCCAATCTGACAAAATCATTAAAACTAGGGGCTCTGTGAGCAGACCTCGCGATTTTTTCAGCATTTCCAAAAGTTCCTAAAAAAATATATATAATTATCATTATCCACAGATATAAGAATAAGTTATCTTTTTTCAAAAGTCAGTAAGACCTAAGCGAAAAATTGATAAATTACCAAGACATGCTAAGTTAAGGTCCATTCGTTATACGGAAAATGAGAGACAGTAATGAGTTTCCATAAAAAGCGGGTTGAGGTGTAAGTTACAGGTGACGACGAGTCGAATTGTGAATTAGTAAGTATGTCATTTTCTCTCGCATACGGACAAATCTCAAATGTATTTTTCTCAAACATGCAATGAAATATTGATTTTATGTTCCTTATGCTGCGAAGTATGACGTTTCAGGTGCAGCTAGGACAAGAGGTTGTTAATGGAATTTCACAAAAATCTTCCACATAAATTGTGGCACAGGCACCATGACATTTTGCCACTATGCGTATTAAAAATAAAACTTTGATTTTTTTGTTGTTTATTTCTATGCATGTTTGAGAAAAGCACTATACATACCTCGGCGGGAAATATGGGGTTGCCCGCCTCAGACCTATTCCATCCCGGCCTCTGTAGTAATGTACTATTATTTTTGCGATATGGTCGTATTGCATTCACTAGAATAAAAAACAAACACATGAGAGAGAAAATGAGACCAACTGCACGGCTAGCACAAGACGGCGCGCGAGCTATATCGCGCGCGAGATAAGACTATCCGTCTCTTTCCGTGTGTACCCATTAGAAAGAGACGGATAGTCTATCTCGCGCGCTGTCTTGTGCTAGCCGTACAGTGATGAGACCCTTCTCAAATAACAAACACTATTTGATATGTGGCCGTATTGCAGTCACTAGACCATGCATGCAGTAATACCTGTGTAAGTTACGAATAAATGTATGAATTTGAACCTGACAATTATATAACCTGTAATGTATAATAAGGTTACTTTACACCACACCTTGCCAAGTGGTGACGTAAAATTGTGTACAAAACACGGGTCGTAAAACAGAAAGCCCTCTCTCGCATATCTCGCCTCGCCTGTGGCTCGGGCCTCAAACATCTGCGATATCGGCCTTTCTTTGTTTTAAAATCCTTGTATCGTAAATAGGTATTACACCACACCTTGCCAAAAAGCGCGTTTTTCCGCACGCTGCGCGTCCGGGAAAACCCACTTTTTGGCCAAGTGGTGACGTAAAATTGTGTACAAAACACGGGTCGTAAAACAGAAAGCCCTCTCTCGCATATTTATGACCCTCGCCTGCAGCTCGGGCCTCAAACATCTGCGATATCGGTCTTTCTTTGTTTTAAAACCCTTGTATCGTAAATAGCTATTACAACTCGATTGACAAGAGACGTTTTTGGGTGTTCGTCCCTCTTTATCTCGCGGCGTTTTTCGCTCGATAACATTTCCACGTGCACAACTCACAATATTTACCCGCTTGCCGACAGAGGTCGCTGACATACCTGGAACAAGACATGTATTGTCGTCACTATTACATTATGTGTTTCAAACGGTACATCACCTAGCTCTATAATATGAATTTAAGAATTTACTAACGTATGATAGGTTTGACATTTTTACTGATGATGGAATGACGAAAATAATTGCGTACTTATCACGCGGAATACCACCCAATTGGTTCTTATCTTCATATTCATTTTGTTACTTAGTTTTACTGTTGTAAGTTCTCCTATAAATGAACAAATAAACAAAGCTTACCCCATATATGAGTGGAATCACTCTGGAGGTGAGTTCATTCTTAGGTTTCCGTACGTCAGTCCGTCCGTCTGTACAGAGTACCGAGTTCCTGAGAAAAAGGGTCTTGACAGACAGCTGTCAAGACCCTTTTTCTCAGGAACTCGTAGAGATATCAAGCTAGAATTTATATCAAATACTCAGCTCTAGTGTCCCTTAGAGCTGTGAAAAAATCAAACTTCTAAGCCAACACAATCAAAAGATACAGCCGTTTATGCCGCAAATTTTCGACACTCGGAAGGGAATCAAAACCTACAGCGTACTTCCCGTGAACTCAGAATTTTGAAATTTGGTACGAAGCAACGTCTTATTGAACAGATAAAGAGAAAATTGCGAAAACCGTAAGTTTTTAGTTACATCATGTGAGTTTACATTACAGGTATAAAATTGGTACAGTTAGTGAGAGTTGTATCGGAAATTCAGAGAGATTGTAACTTTTGGACTTTATTAAAATGTATCGTATTTTTTTTAAACAAACAGCCGTATACAAAAGAATACTTATAAAAATGGGTACAAAATAGTCCTTTAGGACCTCCTATATTACGAAATAAATATTACAAATTAATGTATAATATCGAACAACATAAGTTTTTCATTTATACGCTTCTCACAAGAATATGTGTGTATAGTTGAAATTATTTTATATGTCCCAATTGTATCAAATTATTCTGTTCAAAAAGCGACTTTACAATGCAAACAAGAAGTGTTAAAATTAAATGGCAGTTTTTTCCAAAGTGCGTCATTTTAAATATTCACAACTATAACATCGTCGTCGAACCTCTGCGTCTTACCTCTGGACATATATATATATTTTTTATATACAACAACGGTAGCAAACAAGCTTACGACCTCCCTGATGGTAAGCAGACACCGTCGCATATGGACGCTTGCGACTCCAGAGGAATCACAAACGCATTGCTGACCCTTTATTAACTTGAGGATACGGTTGACCGCTCGAGACATATACAGGTTCCTCACTCTCAATACAGCGTATCCTCGAGAGTGGGTTAGGGGGAAGTGGGACATATTTATTTTCTATCTATCTATTTTTAGCCAGTTGCTACCCACTGCTGAGTATAGACCTCCTCTTTATTGCACCAATCTCCTCATTTATTACCAACTTTAATTTCAATTAAATGCCACTAACTATATATTGCAGACAAGGTACCGACAGCGGTTGAAACACCGAAAAACTTTATTGAGAATAACCATCGTAACCTAGGTAGATCGACTAAAATACCTAAACGAAACCTTTTATGATGCTAGAGTTTGCTACTGACCACGGACCAATCGTTATTATTTTTACCCACACAAATCGCGTACAATTTTCCATTACAAAACATCTCCCTATGTCATTACTTGCCATTTGCCAAGCCACCAAACCAAACGCTAATTTAAAATCGGAATAGCAAAAAAACATAACGCAATCACGGTCCAATTCGAGATTACATTTAACGTCGGCAATGATTTCCCGCGCCCAATCAAATCACATTCAATCATCGAAACCATACCGCGAGATCAAACTTTTGCCGAGATCAATAATGTCACAGTGATTTCCAAATGTATGTGACGGAATTAGGAGCATTTGTTTATTGTGAGGTTAGAGTTTTCCGGGCGATTTTGGCGGCCTATGACTATTCATTCTAGAAGTACATAAAATAAAATAACCTATTCTGTAATTCAGTTTAAATATAAACAAGATTCGTAAGCTTATTTTAATCCTAATCCATTATCATTATTTAAGGAAATCCGTAGCCAAGTTCTATAAAAAACATTTAGGATACATAAAATAAAATAACCAAATTCCTGTAAATGAATTTTAAATATATACAAGATTCGAAAGCTTATTTTAATCCTAATCCATTATCTTTATTTAAGGAAAACCCAAGTAATGTAAGCCAGTCCTCAACCTAAAAAACGTAATGACTTCTAAAAACAGTAAGTATTAGTTAGGTAACAGTCAGAAAGTCAGAATCTTAACCCCGATTGATCCCAAAATGTGCGTTTTGAAATGGGTAATCAAACTTATCAACTATTTTGACCTCATGCTTACAATTAGGCTTTTCTTCGACGTACCTCATTTAAATTTCAGAAGCAAACCTTTAGAAAACTGCCAGTGATAGTTGGATAAACAAATACGTTGATTATTGCCTAAAATATTATCAGACTTTCGAAACAAACGCCCAACGCTGTATCCCTTTGTTCGGAAGTCCGTAGTCGATAAAGGCGAGACTTGCGTATCACGGAAACTTCAGATATACTCGAGTAGGTACGGTACAGTCTAGTGTCATCATTAATTATAATCAATTTAACTTGTAATCGGTGGTGAGAGTACCTGTATTCTACGAACTGAAAAATACACTATAATCGATGAATGGACGATTGCTTACAATTGCTTATACAGAGAAATGTAGCCTGTAGCCTGTAAAATTTCAGAGTGCTTACATTTACATTCTCACATCCTGAACTGACAAACGCTCAATAAACGCTCTACTCTATCTTGCCTTTGTTCGAAACCTTGGTCGATAAGGGCGGGTGTCGCTTGCTACAGAACATCCAGCTATACACAGCAGGCTCATCACATTAACTTATCGCATTAAGTGATGCCTAGTAAACGATTTAGATTAAGACTGTAAGAATCTACGTACCAAAATACCCTCAATAATATTAACATCCCTTTCACTGTGTGACATTGGAATCACTAGAACTACGAGTAGACATTGTTTTATACTCAGATTAATCATCAGACTATCCTCTATTAAACCTAAGTAGTCTAATACATCAATGCTTAGAACTCAAATGTTTAACCTAAAAACGTTGGCTGTACCGTCCCTTTGTTCGAGCCCTCGCTAAGGTCTATATTCGCGCAGCGGGCCGGTCGGCCGTTAAGGGCTACATTCGCGCAGCGGGCAGCGCGGGCCGCGCGGGCCCGGGCGGATCGATAGCCACGTGCGTGCTGCGCCACGCGGCCGCGCGTAAACAAACGGGGGGTCTACTACGAAATTCGAAATCCGAACTTCGTATGGTGTCGTCCCTTTCACTCTCCTGTCATAGACTATATGAGTTCGAATTTCGGAGTAGACCACCGGGGGGTTACGACACGTATTCAGGAACATGAGTCTATGTGACGCAACGTATTGTGTTATGAATTTATAAAAGGTTGTCGCATTAGTGTAATTGTTGAAAAAAAACGGACCCGGGTATGTCCTAAAACTACGACCAAGACCACCGGAGGATGGGCAGCAGCATCCCTGAAGTGCGGTGGAGATACTGCGACCGCCAAGCGTGGCGATTATGGCATTTACCCCCCATGAAATTGAGTGAGTCCTGCAGTGGACTTCCTTCGGCTGAGGTGGGTTAAAAAAATGAGGTTCGCGTGCCGTCAAACTTGACTTGGCTTGATTTGGTGTGGTGCCTTGTTTTTTCTTTCTTCTTCCACAAATTTAATTTAAAATTCTTCAAAATAGGTATGCCGCTGGGTTATCATGGTAGACCAAAGAAGCGATGGTTAGATGACGTTGCTAAAAGAAAATTTACCTTCTTTTCTCTGAACAAACGCATTTTCCATTCGCGAAAAAGATCATGAAGAAAAGAAGAGATGATGAGATGATAAGGGAACTACGGTAATTCAATTTGTAATAAAAGTTGACATTTCACCATATCTTCCTTGAAACTTTGGTGAGAGAAGGAATACAGTTGCGTGTTACCTAATGATTCTGAACGTAGGTGTAATTATAATTATCGATGAATGTATGAAAGGTTGAAACCCACCATATGGGACCATAAACGTCATTGTAAATTACACAACAATGTACTCCACATCACAAAACCAAAACGATCTATATCCAATGTATTTAACGTGCACATACGACTATTTAATATTAAGTTACATATAGAAGTACACATTTAAATGAAGAACGCTTAGCAGTAACGGCGCGGCGCCATCTTCAATTGCGTTTGCGTAACGACCATTATTTATCCGTGCAATCCATAACTAATTCAATTCAGCCACACATCCCCATTAGCTTGGTGATGCAACCAAAACCTAAGTATTGTATGCAGTATGTCACTCTTCGCTGTTCAGATCTATTCTTACAGCCCTGGGCTCCACGGAAGACCAGCGCTATGGCATTTTACTAATAAATGTCAAAGCATTATGCTGAGTGGTTGTCCATTTGCGGCCACTGTAGCAGCACCACTGCTTTTTGTAATGTTTCACTTATTTTAAGTAGGTTAAATATTTTAAGTTAAACTAGTTATTTTGCTGTTGTTCCTACTAACACTTTAATTGTAATGTGCTGTTCTTTTGTGGTTTGCAATAAATTGGTTTCTATTCTATTCTATTGAAACTTTGTATTAAATTGTCATATTAAAGGGAAAAGACCCGTAATTTCCTTTAATTTGAAATTTAGTAATTTCGTTAGAAGCGTTACTGGTTATAACACAAATTTAACTTTGTATTTATGTATTTAAAGCAAACTCGCTTGCAGTTGGCCCCAAAATGTTCACAAGATGATGGCACAGATATGGTCTCGTCATAAGACAAAAGTCAAAGTCGACGTTTTTCCATAAAATTATGTCATCGGTGCACCGTCAAAAATTGAGTTTATATTCCAAATAATACTTTCAGTGGTCATCTTTTTTTTTCAAGGATAATTATACGGATAAATAAATGTTAGCGTATTGTAAATTCCAGTAAGTGCACATGAGGAAACATAGAAAATCAGGGCGGTGACTGTCAACTCTTATACAGCGATCAAGCATAATAGCTAAAGTCGAGTCCAGAATTAGGCGAACTAACTTGACAGCCGAAAATGTTGCCAGACATAGGAAAAAATAAATAGTGATAAGTTTAAGTCGACACAAATATGTCGATATAACCTTGTGTCTTCTATAAATCTGATTGTATTTATATTTTATCAAGTAATTGTCGTGTAAGTATTGTCGAAAGCCGAATGGCTTGCTTTGTTTGGCCAATGGTCCGAACTGTCAACAAAACAAAATGGCGGACCGAGTCCTTAACGATGTCCAAAATGATGTTCGATGTATTTTTAATTCCAATCAATTTTTATTATAATTATTTTGCTTAGTAAAATTATTAGTTTGATTCCAAACACAAAAATAATGATTAACTAGATTTTTTTATAGATCAATGTTAACAGCACTAGCCAAACTGTGGCAACATTAGTGTACAATGAACTGTCAAGTTAGTTCGCCTAATTCTGGACTCTACTTTAAGTACCCTTACGTTTAAGAGTCCGCAGGAAGCTCTGGCTTCCATACAGACGTAGTTTCGCTCTCATTTTAAAACGGCATGCTGGAATAATATGAAACTTTGTATACACAATGGGATCCGACATATCTAGGCCGGAAATTAGTTTCTGTTGCTTGAAATTATAATGGTGAAAAAAACACATCGATTATTAAGGTTTTCATACAAGACCTAAAAAACTGTATTTTTTCTATTATAATTTCTTGCAACAAATCTATTTTCCAGCCTAGGTATGAAAGATCCCATTGTGGCATGGCGTTGTAAAATGATAACGAAACTACGTTTGTATGGAGAATCGAATTCAGTCGAGCGTGCTGGGGACCCTTTATACGCTCTCTAATTCTCATAAATATGTACCGAAACATTAATTCACAGATTCAAGAGCCATGGAACATCATTTTGAGTAAATAAATATGTGTACATATTTTGCACTTGACTGTACAATAAGTGCAGTTAAAACACTGGCAATACTATTCAAACCACGTCGTGAAGTCAAGGGCACAATATGTACATTCTTCATCTTATGCCATTGAAATAAGGTCTAAAAACGCATGCATAATTATGCCCGCGCCATACCAAAACAAAAGTCTCAGGCCGAATCGGCAATGCAAGAGTCATCGACCCGTTGGGCAATGCGAGGGCGATAACGCGAGTTGAGATAAGTGCGAGATGGGCTGTGTCAGTCAGACCCCTCATTCACAAGCGCTGTTTCAACGCGAAGAGAGGCACCTCTCCCTCGCTCTCTCTCCCTCTTAGGTATGTATATAACTCTCACTCTCTCTCCCTCTTATCAACATATTTTGAAACCAAGACTATGCCCTGCCCTAGTTTATAGATCAGGGCTTCTCTTAAACTGTGGTCCATGAACCCCTAGGGAGTACGTGTAATGGGCGACAGGGGTCCATGGCCTTGCATTATCAAAAACGGCTCATTAAGTACCCATGTACAATGAAATCTAGATCTCGTTGTTTTCCGAAAGGGTCCGCGAGCACTTTGAAATTGTAATATAGGGGTCCCTGACTAGAAAACGTTTAGGAAACCCTGATATTGAAGCTTGCAACTCATTGACTCATTGGGCAATTTTTTCAACGAGCGGTAGAAAGAGCGAAATAGATGCACCTCTCTCTGTCTATCACGGTGCCAAACAAGCTTGCGGCCAGCCTGATGGTAAGCAGACACCGTAGGTGGCCTATGGACATTTTGACAACACGGTTAAGACACTGGGTTAGTTTCCTATATAGGTTTATTAGGTATGTAGGTAATAATATTACTTAATAATTAATCAAATTGAACTTAATGTTGGCATGTAAATTGGCTTTACGGATAAATGAGTATGAGTAGGTTCGTCAGTCAATTGGAGTGATCAAATCGCCAAATTCACCAGACTCCGAGAACACCAGCCGCTGCATTCAGCGTGCCACCGGCGAGCCATCAGCACTCCCCGCCAGTGACAGCGATCACAATCCTTAGCATTGAGGGACCGGCTGATTGAATTGAATCCAAGATTCAAACATTTATTCATAAAACACACAATATTGACATTAAACAAAAGCATAGACAACAAACAAAGGCGTAGTCACGAAAGGGAACCTAGGTACTCAGCATATGCAGGCTTTACAGCCGGCGCTGATCTGCCATAGGGCCCATAGGGGCATGTTACAAGGTGAAAATTATCACGCGATACATTCGATTACAATACGTATCACATGTATATTGGATTGGTAAGTAAGAGCGTAGGGGAAATAAGTATCTAGTGCAGATCCTTTCCATCCATCTTATTAAAAACAACTACCTTGATTGTAAAATACTACGCAGAAAAGGAACTCACAGGGCGAAGCCAGGCGAGCGTAGTTTTGTTGAGCGCTGCTGCGGAATTTCTGCCGTCGCCACACTTTTGACTACCAGCAACATTTTCGATACGTGTCACAAGTATGGCGGCGGCAGAAATACGCAGCTCTCAAAATTACGCTCGTCTGGCGTCATCCTTATACAGCAAAATACATCCATTTCCAAGGAAAAATGCTCCCATTTCGTCCGACCCGAGTAAAAAGGTCCCTCTCAATGTAGACATAAAGTAGCCGTTTCGGCCGACGTTGCTAATATGCGATTCACAACCTGCGTCGACTCACCTCACCGCTCGTCCGTTACCAAATACCCCCCCACCCCCGCCACACACTCGTCCAGTCGCATAGGAAGTGAAATGAAATTAATTTAATCCAGAACATGGCCATATGGTTATACAATAAAATAAAATAATAACAATAATACTACACTAAAATTAAAATTAAGCGTCACGGGTCAACCCGACCCCGTTTAACCGGCTTGTGGTAGCTCCTCCATCGTTCGTGTAGCGGTTCGTGTGGCGTCCCACTCTCTCACCGCTGACAGGATGTTATTGGTAAGACGTATTTATTACGAAATTGGTAAGACGTATTGCCTTCCTGGCATTGGCGCTCCTGGCTCGCAGCAGCGCGTCCTAACCCGGCGCGCGGCCCTCCGCGAACATGGCGCTCGCACTGCACCAGCGCGGCAGCCGGAACATGGCGCGCCACGCGTCGTTGTACTGCACACACGCGCATGTCTCTGGTCTGGAAGTGTCGAGGATAGGAGGCTAAGATGTAGTGTGGACACGTTTCTGGTCATGCCGCACGTCCGTTCCTTGTCATAACAAGGACATGCCCACCGCTTCCTGTTTTGGTCGGCTTTTTGGCGCCTGAGTCAAAGGGCCTTAAATATTAACTAAACACTTTACCTGAAATAAGAAATGTTCTCCTATTTATTATTATATATTCTCTTAAATAACATTACGTTTTTAGATGTCTTGTCAATTCAAAACCAACAGACAACTCTCCGATATCACAAGCTAAATGAGGAGTTATGAACCTAATTTTTTCATTTTTTACCCTCATTTATATGTATACAACTGATTCCCTATATACAACCACTTAAACAAGTTTGTTGCATGCACATGTAAGATGATGTAAGATATTGTTATATCAGTAGATTTCGAGGTATTTTATAATCGGCGCGCTTAATATTCTGACGCGTTGCTCAAGCAGAGATGTAAATACCTTCATTTCTAATAATAAGTATAAGAGAAGAGATAGTTGACTTTTTTGACGCAACTTGCAACTGACCCTAATGGATGATTCACACCGAACGGCTGGAGTCGGCGCGCACCCCACTAGGGTCAAAGGAATTCGGACCGTCCATACAGAAGTTATATTTCATATTTGAATGTGTTGCGGGCAGTCGGTCAGCTCACACATCGTCGACACACGTCAGGTCACATGTTTTTTGCGTTCGAAACAGATGTAAATACGTGTACTGTACTCGAACTGCTCCAGAAATTTATGAAGAGATCAACGCAAAGATCAGCGAATAGCAGTTTTGAAATTGCACCGACGTCTGTTTTTTTAGATAAATGATAAAACTATGCATGATGGCTACACTGAAGGATGGAGGATCTGTCACCTATAACCTGGGAATGCTTTACACGTGCTAAAATTGGTGATCTTGTGCTGAGTAAAGGGCGTAAATGAACTAAAATAACAGAGTGAACTTAAACTTTTGACCGGTCCTGTAGCAATTTTCATTAGACTGCAGAATCACCCAAAAAGCCAACTTTTACTATAATTTTCGTACCTCCCTATAAGGTCAAAGAGTAAACATATTACCCGTATCCCCCACAACATAGTAAACAATAGTTCCGGCCGCTCAGCCAATCAATACGTGGCGACGGAGTAAGCTCCTCGCTGACGGCTAACGACGCAACTTCCCACATAATTGATGACAGCCACTGTCACTTCGGAAACTAAACATTCCTACTTTCTAGGTACTTTTATGAACAGATTTAGGTGCAAATTAGAGTGATTTTTTTATTTTATTTAATTTATTCGTATAAACAATTTCAAAACACATTACACTAAATGCGCCAAACTGCAGTAACCAGTTTGTTGGCGCGTCGCGCTCAAGTTACATCACTTACGTATTGTTTACAAGTGTGAGTTATCTTATTATATTACTAGGAACTTACTCAACTAGGGCATGCATAGTAACAATAAGATGTGGTTAAATATTTTCGACACTGTAAAGTGCCAATAGTGTATTTTTTAGATTACCTTTAACGGCTGCTTTGTTAATAATATCGCTTTCACACAAAAAAGGTATGTTATTAAAGATTCGAGGAACCAAATAGTGCAAAGTTCTCTCACCATAATAATTACAACTATTACTATATTATTATTATTAACGATATTACATTTATTTACGTACCATGAAAATATATACAAAAATACTTAACCAAAAAAACCCAAATAAAATTAAAACTAACTTAAATCTAAAACAGGTTCTTGAGGCATTGTACCGAGGATGCTGGCGGCATTTCCTCGCTGTATCACAATGCTGATACGTTGTGGGGGGAAGCCGCCAGCTCTTCGGTCACCAGTTACGTCAACCAGACCCTTCGCAATTTCTGCAAATATTAATTTACATTATTAATTTACTGACCGAGTCAAACGAAGGTCTCCGCTTTAGCTTCAACAAAAATACTTTCGTATGTACGGATGTCCGGATTTACGGTTGTTCTCCTCTACAGGTCGCATTTCTCAACCGATTCACGTGAAATTTTGTGAGCAGGTTCGATAGTTATATAGTATTTTTGTCTAGTCCATTTTTGGAATTTTTGATTTGATTGCGAAGTCTACAGCTCACAAAACGACTAGTTTATTTGATATGAACAATATTAATAAAAACAATCATCATAAATGAATAGAAAATATGCCTATACATTGTTGCTGTTTTGTTTCTATCTCTGTTTCATTTGTGTGACGCGTGCAATAAATAGTAGGTAGTTGTATTGTATGCTCATAAAAACTTGACAAAGTAGCCTAGCCTAGTCTTTAAATCAGATTTTAAAGGGCAAGCTTACGATTACAAACGGTTTGGTGCAACCTAATACTAAGTCTATTTCCACCACAGGTCTGCACAATATGCAGAAATAACTAACAAACTATAAATATGTATCTTAAAACTTAGGTACCTGAATGACGTATCTGAACCTGAACCACTACCTCTTTCATTTTACATTCTTTTTGGAGCTGCTGCATCAGTTAAAATACAGACAAATGCTTAAAATCTATTGACATATCTTCTACACACATGCAGAAGGGTGTAAAATTAGAATAAGTCAAGCATCTTGTTTGTCATCTAGATTACACAAGTACACAAGTCAACCTAGAAACTACCGGCATCGAGCATCAATGTCAGTTACTCATTTCACAAAAATATTAAAAATTCAGTTCACCAGATAAGACGTCGAGATAAACAGACGGACGAGCAGATAATCCCAGCTGTCGTGCAGCGTGCCAAGTCCACTTGGCCTGACGTTTATAAATGCTTGTGTAATGAATTTTAATACACACACATTAAATCATAAAACTATAATAAATTGCGTTATGAATATTCTCTTGTCAGATATGTTTTTGATATATTTCTTGCATTGAAGGCTTAGTAGTTTGTAACTGGCAACACCTAACTCAGTAAATGAAACTTATCCTCTTTTCTGTTTCTTAGAATCACCAAGATCATGACACTATTTTGAGTCTTTTCAGTATCAACTACGAACATTTTTTTTTCTTATGATTTTGAATAAGATCTGTTTTCTAATGTCATTCGTTTTCACAAAAACATGCCAATTATCAACTCCAATAACTTGGTGTAAGGCGTAAGGTCACTCAAAAAGATGTACTAACATATGTTACATACGCTAATAAACTGGGAGGTTAAAAAGTAAATTTTTAACAAAAAATACCGACTCTAAACATTTCTATACTCAGACTCGGCCTCTCCTGCTATATTATTTGAGTAGTTCCCTCAATTTCTTCAAGATCCCGTCCGATCCAGACTTGATGACAATGGGACCAACTAGAAAACATACCCTTTCAAACATAAAAAGAATTTTTGAAATCGGTCCAATAGTCTCCGAGTATAAATCGGTAAACATACATACCCCGATGAATCGAGAACCTCCTCCTTTTTGAAGTCGGTTAAAAAGACTGGGCACGATACGGCAAAGATATTAATTAATAATTTTTGTTTAATATGGATGTTTTCAAAGCTTGGCTTAACTTCCCACACACATTTCCTTTCATGCCCAATCTGTTCCTAAAATCCAAACAGTCCTAAGTATATTTATAAACCCAGTGCATTTACAACTCACTACACGTCTCAGTTACGTAAACATCACACGAATCGCGATAAGTGTCCACAAAAACAAGAAAAGCCGTTACGTAACACGCACACCTGCCAAACGTGGCCCACACACATTACACACATAGTACACACACACAGGCAAAACACCGTCACGGACAAAACGTGCTGACAATTTACATGTAAACATGTTTTTGTTCCAATGTATTTAACTTTCCAACGGAACGTAGAATATTTCTGGCACTTTAGGACACGCGTCGTGAGAAACATTTGGCATGAAATGTTTAACTTAGATATCGCTCTGGTTTAGGTTACCTATACAATAGTGGTAGTAAATTCCCAAATATCGATGGACTTAAGTCGTAGTAGTTTTGCGTGAGCTCCTGTCTAGTCCTGAGCTGACTACTGGTGAGTCACTAGACAAGACCGCTATCAATGGCATGCATTCATATTCGAGGCCAACATTTATACTTGGGGTCGTTGCGCCATCGACAGAGAAGTTTTCTGTGATGGTCACTGAAGCTCTGTGGCTGTTAAAGCTACACCGTATTGAACTATTGACAGCAAATTGCCTTAAGCGCCAACACAGTCCTGGTCCTCCAATTCATATCAATATCATACCTCAGTTCAATTAGTTACACTCTATCTGATTATCCCAGTTATTGATTATCCCAGAAAGAGCCGGCGATAAAAATCGACTTCACTTAAGAAAAACCCTTTGATATGACTCACGCACCCCCCTCCGTACCCCTTCTGGCGATGTTACTCAAGTTTTGAACATACATCCAGAGATGTTGACATACTTGCCATTTCAGAATAGCGCGTTCAAATAACGCGTGGCGTGGCAGCAATACTTTCGTGGCAAGACCTGCCATCGTATCAGATAAGAGGTGTTATTTACACCGGTCGGGACGTCGAGCGGTCGCCAAATAAATTAACCAGCGAAGGTCGGTTATTCGCGGCACTCTTCAGGTCGGGTGAAAACCGACATCGCTTATATTTAGAATGTTTTCCGCTAACCTCTGTGACACGGTGAAAGTCAAGCGGGAGTGATAAATAAAATTAACGCGTTGTGTGTTGTGTAACGCTGTAATTCGGTTACAGGGACGATGTAAACTTTGGTAGTTGTAACTTGTATACTTGAAATCTTTTTTAATTGACAGAATTGTATGAAATCAGTCCTTTCAAAAAGCGACTTCACTCTCCAAGCGAAAAGGTTCAAAATCAAATGGCAGTTTTTTTAAGTCGACCATTTTAATTTTAAATAATGCAAGTAAGTGTACAGGCCACAGGGCGACAATACGAGAAATAAACGTGGCATTTCCAATTTGTTTTATTTTTCACGGGCTTGTTCTAGACGTGCTAACAACACATTAAAATGAAATTAGAATAGGAAATGCGTGCTTTAAATTGTGTATCCACTCCCCAGTTTGAGTTAAGGATATTGCAGTTAAACTTTGAGGTTGCGACTGATGCTTTTAACCTATTATCTAATACCAATAAAATAACGTTTAAATAGGTTTCATAAAGTTTAAAAATTACCTTAAAACTTTAAATGTCACTTGCATGGAAGCGAAAGAAGGTATTAGCAGTTTTAACGCAAGTTAAATTTGGATCTACTGCAGGTCTATTGTTATTCGTCGCTTCAAATCACATTACAATCAGTTTCGCGCGCTCGCACGCACACGTGTGAAACAAACGTTTCACGAGCACGTGACTCATTGAAATGCGATTGCAACGCGAAAGAGATGAACCGAACTCTTCTCAAATTCATAAGCGAAACGTGCCTTGAGAAGAGTAAAGCTCGAAACGCACAGAGCGGTCGCGGCGCGGTGCGGGGCGGAGGCGGCTTTTCATTTCTGATCTTTCCGAAACAGTCGATCGTCGATTACTGCTTCATATTTTATTTTTGTCACTGAACAGACTTCGCATAATATCATGTATAACAAACATATGCATATTATCGCTTATGAACTAGCACGAGATCCAAAACAAGTGTACACAGCATGTTTTACAATTAAGCGCAAATGTTAAAATAATAAAACAATAATGTAGCTACAGTGAAAAACATGGAACTAAATCATTTAAACATTACTATATAAAGGAGTGATAAACGTTACACTTAGTAAGAGACAAACTTTAAGTGCACAAGTGAAACAAACTTTAACAAAGATCGAAGCATCTGCTGACATCTGTGTCAGAACTTAATGGGAGAGGACATACGAGTATGTCACACACGCCGCCTCCGCTCTGACGCGCTACCGAATAACGCGTGAGTTTTTTGGTGCGTCGTCCCCCGGACCGCGTTCGCTTTACCGCAAAACCAGTGAATCAGTGAGCAACATCTTAGGCCTTGTCATCGCTTTCCATCAGGTGAGACTAAGGCCAATCGCTGGTCAGTCTATCAAAAAAAAAAACCCCTCCGCCCCGCAACGACGTTGCTCCGCGCTCTGTGTGTTTCAAGCTTAAACGCAAATAGCATGCGAATGGCCAATCGAGCCACGGGAAATCGGTCGCGAACATGTCAAGCGAAATGTCCTTGTTAATAGAAGCGGAGGACCGTTATATTTGTGGGTCGCGGGCTCGCGGGTGCTCGGGTCGAAAGAGACCTATGAGCACTTGAGCAGAGAATACGGTAAATACTTAGCTATGGCAGAAACACATACACCCACTTGAGGTAGATTACTAGATATGTTAATTACATTGTTTCATTATCTTAAGTACAACAACACAAAGAATCCTCAAATCAAAAAACTGGTAAAGTGCGAGTCCGACTCGCGCACCGAGGGTTCCGTACGACGATCGTTTAACCGTCCCGACCCTATTAATTCAGGACCATGGATTCAGCGCCATTTATCGAGGCATTATACTACAAACTTAAATTTATAATGTTTTTCGATGATAAGTAAATATATAATCAAGATAGTGAATATAATTATACTAGATGAAAGCCCGGCTTTGCTCGGGTGAAATAAATAAGAAAGAAATAAACAAAACATATATTCGTGACAGTTATGCAAACGACGAAAGAAATAGTGTACAAAAATGTATAAAATAAAAACATTACTTATACAACAACGGATTATGATGAAACTTCGAATCGTATAGAAATATAGTCTGTAATCTGGATTGGGAATAAAAGTATGGAATGGAATTATATGGAATTGGGCAATGATATTTTAAGTACTTAAAATATCATTGGAATTGGGAGTAAAAGATTACGCAAACGACGTCACGGGCAAAGGCTAGTATCTTTGCAAGTTAATTAATCCTAAGCATTTTTATAAGGGTAGTATTTAAAGGCACATAATAAATTTGACACCGTAATCAGTACTGATTTGTATAGCTAAAATACTAATCGTTCATTAAAAATCAATTCAGATGTGCATTGTTAAATATTGATGTGCCAGTCAGTATTTTTGGTGCGAAGTCAGAGCTGCTAACGCGAAAAACAAATGAAGTTCGTGTATCTCCCTCTCTGTCGCACTTGCAAATTCGAGCGACACAGAGGGAAATACACGATGTTCGTTCGTTTTCGTTTCGCGATAGCAGCTCTCTGTTCTCCGCCAAATTCTATTCAGTGGGGCCCTTTACACTCAATATTATCGCGATTTTTAAAATTGTATGGGATCTGTTAAACGCTTAATACTATCACAATACTGGTGTGTCAATATTATCGTGGGTTTTAAATTCGTATGGATTTTTCTTCAATATTCTTTGCACGTGATACGGATCGTGATATGAGTATATCGCGTGATAATAATAACCATGTAACAGGCCCCTATGGATGTTGCTTCAATATTCAGTGTTTCACGTGATAATAATAACAGTTGGTAATATTTTCTCCAATTAATGGAAGCTATTTAACAACTTGTTCCGTTTTGCCAAAGGTATTTCACATTCCGATACGCGCACCATCCAGGAATAGGAGCCGTCAGACCACAGGGTCTACCACGATCTGAAAACGAAGTATTTCCCTCTCCGCGCTCGAATATGCAAGTGCGACAGAGAGGCATATATATTTAGTTTTCGGTTGGTAGCACCTTAGTCCGAGCGTGGCGGACGGTCGAAGAAAGTCAAAGAACATTCCGTGTGTTGTCTGTCACACATATAATTTTTTAGCTTCCCATCGACCTATGAACTTGAAATTAAGTGATAATGTTTATTATGAAGTATATTTTACCAAAAATATTAATATATTGATAAATCACATTTGTTTTTTAGTTGTACGGAACCCTCAGTGTGCGACTCCGACGCACTTGGCTGGTTTTTATTACATTTTGAATTTTATTTATCTTATAGTAAAATACCCTATTCGTTTTAAAGTTGACGCCTGAGGGCCTACCGCGAACCAAAAACGAACTATCTTCCTCTCTGTCGTTCGAATATACATGTGCGAGAGAGGCAGATACTTCGTTTTCGGTTCGCAGTAGCGCCTCTAGCGTCCGAGCGCGGCGAACGGCATGAGCTGGGGATCTACTCCGAAATTCAAAATCCTAACTTCGTATGGTGCCGTCCCTTTCACTCTCCTGTCATAGACTATATGAGTGAAAGGGACGGCACCATACGAAGTTCGGATTTCGAATTTCGGAGTAGTCCCCCAGTACCACTAAGTAATAAGATAGAGCGAGATAGGGATAGAATTTTGCTAGACATTTAAAAGTCACCTAGTAGTTTGTCACAAACAAAATAGAGACGCAGCTTTAAGATGGCGGACAGACTCAGCAAACATTCAAGTGGTGTCCTTTACACGATTAATATTATCATAATACTGGGGTGTCAATATTATCGCAGTTTTCAAATTTGTATGGATTCTGCTTTAATATTCACGTGATACTTATCGTGATATGAATACATGTAACAGGCCCCATACATTCGCTTTGAAGGCGGTTGTTGTGACAATCAGTCTAGCTAGCACGATAGATTATACCGTTACGTTTTATGTGACGTTTTAATACATTTCGCCCATATAACGTGACGGTAAAAGTTATCGTGCTAGCTAGGCTGATAGGTGTACAGAACGCTTGAAAACTACAAAAACAAAACGCTGCAGACACGGCTAGCCGAATCCACACAATGTGCGATGATGGCCCATCACCCAGAACGCAGCCCAGCAACATGGCCAACATACCGGACGCAAAAATAGTTCACGATTTTCGAACGTAGCCGACACTGTCAACCAACAAATTTAATATAGCAATATAGTCTGTGGGCAATATGGCCGACGTTTTGTCATCAAATTAACACTTTTAAATGCAAAATACGCGACAATCCGAATTTTGCGGATACATATGTTCAACTCAAAAATCATTATTTTTATACGTTCTTCAATTTGAGACAGGTCTCGTTCGGGTCTACCGTACCCCTGCACGAAATTATTAATATAGATTTTTCCTGTAATATTTATATTGATATGAATGTTCTGTTATAATTTCATATTCTTTTCTTGGTAAACATCGGAGATAAAGGAGAACGCTTTTTTTTTTAAATTTTAGTTCATAAATCGAAATTCATTCACCGTAAAACTAAAAGAAAGAAAAAACTGTTTTAGATGTGCAATTAAAGCCCTTTCATATGATACCCCACTCGACATAGTCACTAGAGTTTAATTTTGTTTGCTCCCCCCCCCCCCCGCTTGTACCCGTAAATTAAAAAAAAAATTAAAACAAATGTATTTAAAAAAACATGTTCAATGTTTCTGGGTAGACTTTTTTACAAGTATTCCAAATTTCAAATCGATAGCATAAAGCGGAGATGGGGTCATGATCGACGCGTTCGGAAATGATTATCCAGAGATTGAGGGGACAGGGTTGTGTGGAAAATGTGGAAATCCAATACAACCTTATAAAAACACCATCAATTTAAAAAACCGGCGAAGTGCGAGTCGGACTCGCGCACCGAGGGTAGTCTAGCTGTCAAATCAATAAAATTTAAGAGGCACCACGCGATAATCATCGAATTAAAACTTTTAAGTTGATGTTCCTCCGTCAAAACTATAGAGATATTTATGTTATGGCAAGCCCGTTCACGGTTCTTCAATCCTTCAACATTAGCAAGAGCCGAGTTTGAAAAAACTGGCCAAGTGCGAGTCGGACTCGCGAACGAAGGGTTCCGTACCATTATCTATAAAATCGACAAAGAGTCCGGCTTGCACTTGGCCGGTTTTAAAAAATTTGATTTTAATATTTGATGTTATAGCGGCAACTGTGAAAATTTCAACTGTCTAACTATCGCGGTTCTTGAGATGCAGTCTAATGATAGACAAACAGACAGACAGACGGACGGACGGACAGACAGCGAAGTCTTAGTAATAGGGTCCCGTTTTTACCCTTTGGGTACGGAACCCTAAAAATGAATAGATATTTTTTTATGAATTATTCAAACAAGGTAGACCTTGTTTGATGAATGAAAAAGCTCCTTTTTTCGATATAAGTATGTTGTTAATACACTTATTTTAAAATCTACATATAGGTAACTGTTCCTTATTGACATCTCTAACAAACGTAACAGAGATTTATGTTATTAATGCATTTTCACAAAACTTACGTCCAAGAAACTGTGTTTTATTTTGTCTAAAATTGTCAAATATCACGAAATTCTGTAATCCTCGTTGTTATTCATAAAATAAGACATAAAAAACACGACAAAACGAAGAGTCATTGGGAGTCCCTTAAGAACGCTTGCGTATCCAGGCAAGTTACAGTATCTGCTTGCGATTAGGCAGGCTGTAACACTTGTTTGTCAACGTAGCATAAAAAAACTTACGTCGTTTTGATTTTGCACGTGTTTATTGCGCGCACGCATCTCGTGGCCGCGGGGTCAATGCCCGCTTGTCGGCCGCTCTCTCAGTAATGGACGCTCAAATTAACTTGCCTACTAGATATTCCTCCCAATAGGCTTGAAACTTCTGCTTCAGACAGACTAGTAAATTATACATATATATAGACTGCCAACATATAATATGTATAGGGTGACTGTTACATCTATCAGAGCTAGTTATATGTAACATACTGTGTAGCATTCGTTTAGTTTCGTATGACATATAGACCTCTGCTTTATACGTAGCAGCATCGATTATAGGGTTCCTTACAATTCTATCGTGTGGAGTATCGTTGGATAGCATAGCTCGTTTGAAAATAACATGGGTTTTCTTTGACCATTTTTTTTATTCTGGGATCGGTTTGTGTGATACAATGCGATCAACTTAAATGATTTTGAGTACACTAACTACTTATGCGTACAATGTCCATTGATTAGAGGGACATACTTAGATATGCTGTAAGTTTGTGACATTTTAAGTCCGCATAATGTCACGGGTGGACAGCTACGGAACTCTATCTTGCTCTTGGACGTTTTTTTGTATATATAGAATAAAATTGTTGAATTCTTTTTTTTAATAAAAATAAATAATAAACCTAAGTGGTGTTAATGCAGTTTCGCTATCAGAATCATTTCAAATTTATCATTTGAAGCCGATGGCTGTGAAAACATACGAAATATGAGTACCAAATGAACAAAATTGTGATAACTAGAAATGAAATGATACTTTCCAAAGAATCAGCTGTATACGCTGTAAAAAAGATTAGACTGCTCACTGACGTAGCCACTGCAAGACTTGTCTATTTTAGCTACTTTCATAGTGTCATGTGTTACGGCATGTTACTATATGGTAGAGCAGCAGATATCGAGTCGATTTTGTTCTACAAAAGCGAGGAATTCGCGCTATATACAGCTTAAAAAGCCGTGATTCTCTCAGAGACGTGTTTACAAAAATTTGAATTCTGACTGTTCAAAGTCAATATATTTACAAAAATATAATGTACATAAGAAGAAACCAAGCGCTATTTAGTAGAAGATGTGACATTCATGGATGGATGGATGGATGTGGCCTATGTCCAGCAATGGACGTCCTAGGGCTGATATGGTGGTGGTGGTGGTGGTGACATTCATGATAGAAATACTAGGAATAAATTTAAATTAATATCAGTTAACTATATTAAGCAGAGTCCAAAAGTCATCTGTGGGTCTCTGTACACGCAACTACAATAAATTACCATATAAGATTTTGAATATGCATGAAAATAAACTTAAGGCTATTGTAAAACTAACGTTGCAAAAGAGAGCGTATTATAAACTCAGCCAATACTTAGATGATAAAGACATATGGTTAAATGCAATCACTATACCTAAACTAAGTGTAAATAATTAAATATATAATATTGTATACCTAATGTACAACCTCTGACATTCAAAAAGTGTTCTGCATGAATCTATTTTGAATAAAAAAAAAATGATTTGATTTGATTTTGAGTAAACTTTGAAGACTAGATCCGAGGTCAGAACTTTTATTATTTCAAAGATCAACAGTTTTTTTTTTACTGCCAACGCTGGGTTGGGACAAGTGACAGCCATAACGAGTTCCTACTTTTTACCGCAATCGCGGTTATAAGCACACAGCTTAGCAACTACGTTTCCGTAAGCGAAACGGAACGTGCGTATTTTTTAAATTTCGAATTTCACGGGTTGAACGACTCCGCCACAACGCCTAATATATTGGGTCTCGCAATAAAAGCGAAGTTGCCGTATTAGCCACTTACAATGTGGATTACTTCGGCCCAGTGTTGTGAAATAGACGCCTTTGTGCTAGCGGACCTTGAGCAAAATGAGAATTCGCTAAGTCCCGGCAAATTGAAAGCGTTCCAGCTGAGAAAGGCGATGCGCCCGTGGCACCCATTTGTATCCACAACCACCTAACAGCTCGCCTCAGACGAACCAGTATAAACCCTCCGGCGTCTAGGTAGTTGTTACCATATAGACAAATAAAAATGATCATGGCTCAACTAGAACTTAAGCAATTTATGATAGGTTGGATTCAACTGAAACCCAGCCGGGCAGTACTGTGTCAACTGCATTGCTGAGTGTAGGCCTTTTCGGTAGCACATCTCTGTTTTTATTAGTTCTTAAGTTTTATTACTTGTTGTAAATAAATATATTTCTATCTTTCTTACGGTGATTATTGATGAATATGAGATATGAGCTTATCATATGAATTTATGTACATGATGAATTTAAACTTTCATGAGTCATGTACATTAAACATTGTCCATAAGCATTGTACGTAGAACATTGTCCCCCAATATTCATTTATTTATTATTAAAACTATATCAATAATACGGGTAAAATTCACGTACAAATTGTCACTTCGGGTCGGGGCGACATCATACGAACACCTTCGGGAACTCTTTCGGGAAGAACTCCCGAAGAGTTTGAAACATGTCGCCCGGAGTGACAATTTATACGTAAGTTTTATCCGTTTTAGTGACAGAGTTTTTGTCATTATATAAGCAGGCAAGTCAATAAAAAGTCGGCCACCCGCTTGTGATTCTTCTGGAGTCGCAAAAGTCCATAGCCTCCGGTGTCTGCTTACCATCAGGCATAACAATGCAATGCGTGGGTGGCGCAGGACCGGTCATTGTGGAAATCTTTGAGGGAGGCCTATGTCCAGCAGTGGACGTCCTTCGGCTGATATGATGAAAAACAATCGTCAAAAGAGTTATTCATATGGATAACGTCTAACTATAATTAGGTATTGATTTCAATCGTATTGGTTGGTGCGCTGTCAATCGTGTAAACACATTGACTAACGAGTGCGAACGTGACGCACTGATATATAATGAGATAAATTGAATGAAAAGCTACTATTACTACTACTACTAGCATACCACGACCGTTTGGTCATTGTATTTGTATGTAGCCGTGATGTAGCCCATTGCCTATTTAGATGCTAGCAAGTCTAACCCTAATAGTGCAGAGGACAATCTGATTTTTCATAAGTTTTCAACCTTATTATTAGGTCATAAGAATCAAAGTCTAGCGGTTACTATTTCACCAGTGCCCTATTAAGGGGTTGCGAGAGGGACGCATACTATATGTCCACCATAAACGCAATCATGCTAGGCTGGAGAAGCTTAGAAACAAAATAGAAACGTTCAGCGTGGTCAGTTATAATCTCATTCTAACACAGGTTCCAGTTTAGTTCGCGCCTACTTTCTGTTCTGGGGCCGTTGACCCGCGCGAACACGGTTAAATATAGCTCGTGACGTCATCTGTTTATCATCGTACGCAAGGTTACGCGCAGGAGCCATGCGCCGTGCACGCCGGCGCCCGCGCCGCTTTTAGCGCGCTTCAAGAAAAACTACGCTACCTCGAAAAGCGAATATCGAATTCGTAAATCTTCATCTCTCGCTCGAATACTATAAGTGCGATAGGGACGCGATAATCGAACTGTACTTCGATCGAGACGGACATATACGAACTTGGATTTTCGTGGATATAGCTTATAGCTCTGCTTCTTGGTGAAACAAATTTATAACGGTTATATTTGGATCTTTGTTCTGGGATACTTCGTGGAAATTAAAATGTAAGACGTGATTGTCATATTGACTGGTTTAACCAGCTATAGGTAGTGTGTCCAATCAATAGGAAAGCCACGCCATGACAGGTTGCATAATTCTTATACCTTTTAGTCTCAACGGTATCCCACATCCAAGGTGCATGGTATATGAAACTGCTTCTTGCAGAAACTTTACAATAGATATTAAAGCTAGGGTCCGATTTAGACTACAACTTGCAAACTAGATGAAGTTTCGTGGTTCTGAGACACTTCGTTAAAAACAGTGATATAGATCCAAGGCGGAAAGGTTCTCGAGTGGCGAACACGTTCTGAAAGGCTCAGCGTGGGTGGACTGATGACGGCATTAAGTCCGCTATTGTGCTTTTAAGTAGCAGTGAAATAAAGTTTAAATAGATAAATAAATAAAAAGCGTCTACGTTTCTATAAACCTATGAAATAAAAACAACTTACAAGCGGTTCTAACTATGTTCCAAAGTTACAAACTTCAGTAAAAATAAATTGAACAAGTGATAGTCTCAAATGAAGGAGTGATGCACAGAATAAAGGAAAAGAGACAAATAGTGACAGTTATACAGAATAGGAGAGGAATTATGATAGAACATCTGCTAAGGCATGATTTTTCCTTAAGACTATTATAGAAGGGAAAATTGAAGGAAAAAGGGGAAAGAGAAAGGCCAAGAAGAAACTTCTTTGACAAAAATAAATTGAACAAGTGATAGTCTCAAATGAAGGAGTAATGCAAATAATAATGGAAAAGAGACAAATAGTGACAAGTCATAAAGAATAGGAGAGGAATTATGATATGATAGCACACATGATTTTTCTTTAAGACCATTATAGAAGAGATATTGAAAGAAAGAGGGGAAGAGACCAAGAAGCTAAACTATTTTGAACAAATAAAAGAGAAGGAAAACCATCTTGTCTTTTCAGAAAGAGAAGGAGGTAGCAGAGGGCAGAAAAGGCTAGTGATTGCTCAACCAACAAGATTAGTGAACTCTTAAATAAAAGAAGATAGTATACACAAGTTCGCCTGACAGGTACAGTTAGCCAAGAAAGCAGTCAACCACTTTTGGACTCAACTTTTTGTCTGACTGTACATGCAAATCGCGGTGTTCTCTTCGTCCGAATGAAGCATTGCGCATGCGTGGGTAATTTGTGTGTTATCGTGATCTTCACGCATAAACAAGAAGGAAACAATCGTGTGTTTTCACAATTTCCTGTAGTAATTGTTATGTTCGTACCAACACCTGTAAGTACAGTCAACCGAAAAATTGCTCCTCCACTTTTCGACTGTATTATTTGTATATTCCTTAGATGCATAGAGTATCAAAACAGATAGTACATTTTATTTCCGAAAGTACTTGAATAAAAATCAAATTTCAATTGAGTGTTTGTGACTCAGTTTGACAAAGTCACAATTGTCATTATTGAACCTCCTGGAAAAATGGGAGAAATTCTTGAGTGAAAAGAGGTAGCCTAAAAAGTTGGTAAAAATGTCAACTTGGATTTGTTCAATAGAAATAAAAACCATGGAATACACATTAGGATGATTCAAAAAAATTTTTAAACTCTTAACCGATAATATCGTTCTACCCAATAAAGATATGATTAACTGAATAATAATACACATTAAGTTGATTTCGACTTATGTCATTTCGATATCAGCATTTTTGATACTTCATGCAGATTTGACTCTTCATGGATTAGGGGGTTAAAAATTGCCATACTATTTTCTTGGTTGACTTAGTACAGGGGGCCAATTCTCTGTCCGATCGAGATGCATGTCTATCGTGACATTGTATAGAATGGTAGAGTCGCTTGTATGGAATCTCGAATAGAGATCATCTCGATCGAACCCGAGAATTGGCCCCCAGTAACTACGAGTACATAATAAGCTCATACCTGTGCTTTGTCCCCAATTTGTCACAAACCGCCAACAGTATTTGACGTTAGAGCCCAAAGGAAGTACGATAATCCATGTTATTATTATAACTCGGAGACAATCGCGTACTTCTACTGCTTAGAATAACTTTTGTATGGGATAACGATTTATGAGGTCCAAAGATCCGGATCATTACTTTAATTAGTTATATTTTAAACTACTAGTAAGATTGGGTGAAAGTAAATTACAAATTCTATAGTTAATTTAACTCTGAACTGGTTAAGGTTTACGGTGTATCATAAAATAGGTAGTTTCCGCTCTGAATTGGAAGAAATAAAACCCGTGTTTAAATAAACATAATCATAGTGACTGTGGGAAAACAGTAACATTGTCAAACTGTAAAAAATACTACAATATACATACAGTTACTAAGCACAGTTGAATTATTCACTGATGTCATTAACCTGAGTTGTTGTGTATTATAATTTCCTTATGAAAAGGAACGCGTGGTAATAGTCATCGTGATATAAGTGAGGTATGCTGATTAATACACTCGAGGCCGAGAGTGTAATTATCAAATCTCATGCGTTTCATGCGACGTTTTTCAACACATTTGCAAGGTAAAAATCCATTTCAAAAGATGAAAATTACAAGACACGAACAAATAGTGATCTAAAGCTTCTGCCCTCAACTTCTTCCTCATAGTAATCACCCATCTATACAAACTTTCGCCCTTGCAATTAAACAAAAATTCATCAAAATCTATTTACGAAGAGATAGGAAACAGAGTTACAAAAAGTCCGACTTTTACCCAGGTACAGTACAGGTAGGTTCGTTAGTTACTTTGTGACCCTCAAAGCGAAAATAGGAGGTCGCGAAGCGGCGCTCCGTCGACTTGTTTGCGGGTCTTAGATAGGATTTAAATAATAATAAACGATCGTTTACTACCATAAATTAAACATACCTGCCAAAAACTCCGACTTTTATCCAGGTACAGGTAGGTTCGTTAGTTACCTTATGACCCTCAGAGCGAAAATAGCGGGGCTCCGTCGACTTGTTTGCGGGTCATAGATAGAATTTAAATTAAAATAAACCATCGTTTAATACCCTAAATAAAACATACCTGCCAAAAAGTCCGAAACTAAATAATATATGATTTGTTATTCTACGACATGAATTGTCATTCAATTTTCTTTATAACAAAATGTCTAAAATGTACATTTCTAAATATTTTGCGAATCGATTATTCTATGAAATAATAATATGAGGATCATTTTCCTTAGAAAAAAATTTGTATGAACCTGTTGTCATAGGAATAAATTTTGCATGAACTAAATAATATGAGCATAAATATTTGAAATTCTATGACATAAAAATCGAAACATTAGTATTTATTTTTAACAAAATCTATGATTTAAATTTCTATAACCTGAGCATTCTGAGGAATGATTATTCTATGAAATGATAATAAGAGAATCATTTTAGATGAATTAAAAAACTATAAAATTGTAGTCTACGAAAGAACGTACAACCCTTCTCATTTATAATATTTGGAATCAAGACTTTCAAGATACTTCTAAGTATCTACAAACACTGAAATCTTATCATAATGTAAACACGGCAAGATTAAGATTTGGCTGTGCATTGAATAATGCTTGCCTGTGATTTCGTAATCAAACGAGGTCAATCACTCGTGATTAAATAATTTAACCAGAACCGACTCCTACAAACACACATTTAACGTGGCACCGCATTTGAAATCCGACCTTCAGCTCAAGAAAACAGAGTTGAAATCTAATTCACCCTAGAATGGTTATGCGAGCTTGCGAAAATATTGCAGCTAGTAATTCAGAAATTCTTGCATCTGCCTAAAAACGAGCCTTATAAATTGAACTTTGCAACCATGGAGGAACGGTTCAAATTTCAAGTTGAAACGAAACCAATGCTGCGATCTTCCGGAGGTTATATCGTGATTTGTTCACACCCGCGAAGGACGGTGTTGCGGGGTCGTTGACCCGTGAAAAACAAATGATGCGCCGTGTAGAATGATTCTCATAATCACGTTTAATTTATGTGCACGCTGTAGATTGGCAATAAGTCATACCTACAGTAATTTAATATTGTTTTATTAAATACACAATAGCACCATAGATATAGAATCTACATCTACCTACGTTATAGATGCTATAATGTATCTCAAACAATATGTACGTATTTGGAAAGTTGACGATTGGTCCTTTTTAAGGGACAAATGCTAATTACCTATAACTAAGAAAATACACTTAAAATAGTCTATTACTAAAGTCTTCAACTTTCGTATGATTGAGAACCGATCACTTCGATCAGTGCCATCGAAAATTTACTGTATGACACAAACGTCCAATTCAAGTTCCCTCAGCATTGTCATTATCATTACATATGAAAGTTTAAGGCTCCACTTTCAGCGTTTAAGTTTAACTTACACCGCAACACACCAGAAGCAAATTGTGATTTTTTACCTGGAAGAAGAAAAAAAAACAGTTAAACAGCATACACGTTTATAAACAGGTTTTTTTAAGTTATCAACGTTATCATAAAGCGATTGTCGATTTATTGAGGGTTTTAATGACATAAACAGTTTTTATATATAGTATTGAATTGAAACCCTTCCCTTCCTTTTAGTACACATTTAAGGAATCATTCAAGGATCCTGGCAATGTTTTTTACACTCTGCATAAGACACTCGTACCTGCCGGATGACTTGACAAAAACAATTGTCGTACCTCTAGTTAAGAACAAAACGGGGGACGTGGCAGATAGTGCCAACTATAGACCCATTTCGCTAGCTACGGTAATAGCCAAGGTGCTGGACAGTTTGCTTAACAAAATTCTAAAGAAACATCTTAAATTACATGACGCACAGTTTGGCTTTAAAACCGGGTTGTCTACCGAATCCGCTGTGATGTGCCTTAAGCAAACTGTTCAATACTATACAGATAGGAAGACCCCCGTTTACTCATGTTTTCTAGACCTGTCAAAAGCGTTCGATCTGGTAGCTTACGATGTTTTGTGGAACAAGTTGGAGTGCGAGACAGACTTACCTGGCGATGTTATTAATATGTTTAAGTACTGGTATAATAACCAAATGAACTACGTCAGGTGGGCTGAATCGCACTCTGATTTGTATCGCTTGCAATGCGGAGTGAGGCAGGGGGGATTGACATCACCAGCATTATTTAATTTATATGTGAACACGTTGATCGTTGAACTCAGCAGAACCAAAATCGGGTGTTCTATTGACGGAATAAGTGTCAACAATATCAGTTACGCCGACGATATGGTTCTGTTGAGTCCTTCGATCGATGCCCTCAGGAAACTCCTAGTCATGTGCGAAAATTATGCGGAGGCCCATGGGCTCAGGTACAACTCAAAAAAGAGCGAACTTTTAGTGTTCAACCCGCGCGGCAGTAACTTCGATACCGTGCCACCTGTAACGCTTGGCGGTACGAACCTAACTCGAGTTTCCAAGTTTAAGTACCTGGGCCACTGGGTCACCGAGGACTTGTCTGACATCGTCGACGTGGAGAGGGAGCGCAGGGCGTTGGCGGTCCGGTGCAACATGTTGGCGCGCAGGTTTGCACGATGTACCGCAGAAGTGAAGATTACTTTGTTTAGAGCCTTCTGCCAATCGTTTTACACGTGCAGCCTGTGGGTGAACTATACGCAACGGGCCCTCAGCGCCTTGCGTGTTCAATATAATAATGCGTTCAGGATGCTGTTGGGGCTGCCACGCTACTGCAGCGCGTCGGGCATGTTCGCGGAGGCGCGCACGGACGGCTTCCACGCCATCGTGCGCAAGCGCGTCGCCTCGCTGGCGAGCAGGGCGCGGGCCAGCACGAACAGCATCCTTAACGCATTGGCAAACAGGCTAGACTGTCCCCTCATAAAGCAGCTCTTGAGCCTGCATGTCTTTTCCAAATAACTGCTTTGGTTTATTTATGTAGTTTGTTTTAATGTAGGTATTGATATGTAGATTTTATTTTTATTTTATTTTATTACATTTTAAATTTATTTTATTCTATTCTATTGACCCGAAATTATGTAATGTGTGTAATTTATTAACACTAGGTTAAGAGAATTGTAACTAACAGATATGGACTTGGGTCTGAAATAAAATGTTTCATTCATTCATTCATTCATTTAAACATTGCCATGGCCTCCCTAGTGCTATTCAGCCCTGTTACTCCTGTTACACATACGTATATCGACCTTTAGTGCTTTTTTTAACAGCTCCCTTATGACAATATTATCGTGCATTGGTTCTCAAACAATAAAAAACATAATCTGCGCCTTTGACGGCCGTATTTTCCTCTTCGCAAACACATTTTCGATGTTTATACATCACTACGGGATTACACTGGCTCGTTGTTTAAATATATACGATATCGATTACCGATTAAATCATGTAAACGGTGCTTTGATTGCCTTCGTAAGATCCGAATTTATTTTCATGGTAGCAACGTCCTTTATTAAGTACAGGGTATTATATATTTTAAAGCTATTAATTTACATAATCAAACACCCGGATACCTTGTGCATTATATGGTGGCACGACTGAAGTAATTTACTTCTCGCACTACATATTTTTCGTAAGACATGGTAGTAAGGATCCCCAATAACTAAAATAAAATTTACCTTTTTCTCTCTGTTACTTTACTAGAAGACATTTACATTTGTCGATTTTGTTTTTTTGTACGCAGACAGCTGATCTCGGTAAATAATCCTAAATGGAAAGATAATACACGTCAAATGAGAGATTAATTTAATACGTTTTTCCCATGTGCTTTATATAGAACAATATCGATTATCCATTAAGAGATTAAATTGTGTTTCAATTACGGGGTTGCGCTTGTGAGTCGTTAGGGATTCGATTTCACGCCATTCGAGGTTAACGTGTGGACGCGTCTTTGTTCACTTCATACATATGACTTCATTTTACGCCTTATTACAAAGCAAAAAAGTGCAAAATTGTATACAAATCTTTGACGCGGATCGCACAGTGGACGGTTAAGAGAACTTTAGGGATTTCCCTGACTCTTTTGTTAGAGGTTGCCTCGGAATCCTCAATGTAAGGCTTGGGTGAATGGCGGAATTTTAACACGCTCCTAAAGGGACAAGATCAAATAATCGGTTGGCCTTAATAATGGACATTTGTTATTTGGCCATATATTTGGCTGAATGAGACCCTTTATGTCACTGATAAAAGATATGACGCTATCAATTTTGGGTTGCATTCCATTGACCCTTGGGATATCGCTTTTATTTCATGACTTTTTAACATTTTATTCTGAAACACACCAGATGTTAAAGAGGAGATATCCCTATGAGACGCCAGAGACGTCACGTTTCTATTTCGAATTGAGACTATGAATCAATACGAGGAACTTGCACACTTTATTACGGATAGATCCGAAAGATACACATAATAAGCGTAAAAGATTCTGCTGGTAAAAAGTTAGACAACGGTGAAATGGCGTATTTCATGCGAAAATTTTAGACATAATTCACTCGCTCAGCATTCCACTTGCGCAAATACGAACGCACGTCTCTCGCCCCAGAAAGTATGACACACTTCTAAGCAAAATAAGTAAGCATATCTTCTAAGAAGAAATACTTACGCAAGTGTTACAAAAACCCGAGATTTTTGTATTATGTCACGATGATGAATGGTACGAATAATTGTCCTTCCTGAGGGCCATGGGAGGGTTGGGCGAGGCCCGTGACGTCACGGCCCTCCGGTCGTCGACCCCCGAACAGCTGACGATGGCGGACGCGCCTCCGGCGGTACGCACGCGTTGAGGGTTTTCGGTATGTTTATTGACGGCCGATCATTACTTTTGGTAATGATTGGACATTTAGGCGTTGGTCTCCAGTTGGTGGCTGACCAACGCTTTAACACAGATCTATCGATCGTGCGATTTATAGGATAAATAGAGACTCACTCAGGGAAAAGTTTAAAGAAATTAATATATGCATAATAATAATATATTATTAACGGTGCATTCTCAATACATATATGAAAATATTATGTAGGTATGTCTATAAAAACATTAGTTATTTTAAGAAGAACTGTGATATACATAATTTTAATGTCAGAAATAAAGACAAATTCGCAGTGCCCCATTCACGGATGCAAATATTAAAAAATCTTTTAAAAACAATTGTATATAAACTTCCAAGTAGTGTGACTCATCTCTCAAAACTACCTTAAACGTAGGCTAGTAAGTAAAGCGTATTACAACATCAAAGATTATCTCAGTGACAGAACGGTTTGGGACTGATTTGCTTTACCTCTAAGTAGCTAATGCATTGACTAATTTTATTTTAATTGTTAGTTATGTTAGTTATAAGTATTTGTTGTCATTGTTATTGGTAAAATTTTACATGTATATTTGACATTTTGAAAGTGCTTGTTTCTAAGCCTACTTGAAAGAAATAAATGACTTTACTTTATTATACAAGTTGTTATTTATGGTACGTAGTCGCTATACCTAGTTCGTATTTCAAAAATGTAAAGAGTGACGTGAGCTAGCTCTAGAGATAATTAATCTACATATAACTGCAATACTGCAATATTTCTATTAAAAAAATATAACCATTACATTATAATAATCAATAAAAATAACCAAGTTGGAAGGAAACTTATTAGTGGAGGAGATAAACATGATACCTAATGTTAATAAGCTAAGGTAAACTAATACTACTATCGTCGATTTTTATTACTAACCAAATGGCAATGACAGAAAACAAAAACCCAACACGTAAAAGTCACACTGACATATTGCAGTGATGTCATAGTGACATTGAATGACCTGTTTTCATTAAGACAGACACAAGTTGACCAAATTCCTCGTTAGTTTGTCGTGTTGTGGTTTTATGTCGTTATGGCTTCACAAAACGCTATTTAATTTAATGAAAATAACTTTTTTTTTCTTGTTATTATTCTGTCCCATTAACTAGAACACAACACGACAGATTTTCTTAGAAAAAATGTTATACGTGGACTTGTAATGAGCTTAGAAGATGGCCCATAATAAAAGGGGTTAAACATGACAAGAAAACTCCCCATTTCGTGGAATTTAAATAACCAGTGACCCAAGAGACGTTAAACAATTTTTTTTTGGCAAGTGCATGAGTATTTTGTTTGGTGATAAGTTCGGCAAATAGCAACAGAACAGTTGATTTACCCATTTTCATCCATCCATCGCACTTCCTAGTTAGTAACAAATTAAATTATTAAAATCCTTGTAAACAGCTGTGCTTCCAACATCCAACTAAGCTTTCCTCATTGGGAAGATTCCTTTTTAAATTATTCTTTAATGCAAAATTGCATTTATTTTTTACGTATTTCTTGCCCGCACCGCACGGAACGCATTCTATTTATTTTCTTGTTGACACACCAGAAGCAACGTGACTTGCCGCAGTTCGCAACTTCAATGCACTAACAATTAAATATCAACTTTTTCCCGTTCACATAAGGTTGAAAATATAATCGATAGAAATGAATGTTGAACAAGGCTTATATCTCGGACAAGACAATCAAGTTATAAATAGCATGTAAGCGGCCTCAAGTGCATAAATATACAGAAGATAATGGGGGCTGGTCGAGAGCTGAGCATACAGGCAATGCGAGAGATAACTGCAATCGTTAAACACTATCTCGAAGACTATTTGAACTTACAATACAATACAAATACTGTTTATTGTAAACCTCAACAAAAATAAATAACAGTTCAGAAACATAGCATAATGATAATGTAATGATAAGCAGAGGTAAACAACAGGCGGACAACTGGGGGACTTTATTGTATTAGATTTAGTTATAGTATTGGTCGCACGTGTACATACATACACGTGTACATAGTTACTGAGTTCTTGCTTATTGGCGACAATCAAGGCGACTATGGCGTTGCCATAATCGCTTGAAGTGTCGCCCGTTCATAGACAACGCCTGACACGTTAGGCTTAGCGCACGGAAGCGAGAGACAGTATTCGACACCGCCCATTTCCTCTGACAATATATTTACTATGTGGACCGTTGACGATACTACTAGGTACCCAATATATGTAATGTAATATTTTATGTACGTATTCTATGATGAAGAAGTTTTTGCACCTACACGATCATTCCCTTCAACAGAGAGAGATCATTCCCTTTAATCATTCAGGGCCTAGCTAAACCTTAATCACGCATAGTTTAAGTTGTATGAGGGCTAGTATTCGCAAAAGTTATCGACAACTCACTTAGAGTGAACCAGTGTAATTCGGACCCCCGATTACGTGTTGTTATTAAGAATTTCGGCATCAAAAACTAGACGTCACCGATGAGATGAGGTGAAACTTGGTGTGAACAATTTACGTAGGAAGCGACCCCAAAGGTTGTGTCGCAGGGGACAAGGGTCAAACTTACGTATGACAACTGTTAATTAAATATACTGCATTATTGGTAATCGTTGCTAGTCCAGACTTGAGGAGTTAAGTGTCAATTTTGTTATAGGTGTTGAATGCTGTTGAAATTACCATGACGAACTAACTCCAAATATGAACTATTTAACCGGTGTCAAGTATTCAAACAATCAGATTTCCTATACTTTCGTATATTGAACACGTAACAAATATATCACTGGTTCAATCCTTTCGCAGTGCCAAGCAGATTTCGAGTTTCGAGTTAGGAATTCTAAAATTTTTAAAGCGTAAAAGCTTATATCGTTAAACGTTTTCACCCGAGCACAGACAATAAAATCCATACTTACGGATTTCCACCCACAATCCTCACTCACCCTCTCGCACGCAACTTGAACATGAACCTCACACGTCCCCCTGCCTCCAATCTGCCATTAAAATACTCATAGGCAAACAATTCATTCACAAGAAGGTTTAACTCACCTCATCGCTCACCTATTATACCTAGACGCTAAGAATCGTAACAATAGCGCGTAATCTGAGGGCCAACTTACACTGGTTCACCCTTGTCGGTAAACTCAGCTACGGCACGCACGGCGGCCGCCATGCAAATATCATTTAAAACTTTATAAATAAATAGACGTAGGTCGGCCCGCATATTTTAGTATGGAACAGTGGTACCCGCATATTAGCATGGGGCCATGCGAGACACGTACGCATATCGCATACCATCATACATCGCCTGCATGCGTGGCGATCTCCCGTAATCGACCAACTTTCGTGAGCCTCTATCAGATCAAATCGCCTCGTCAAAACGCCTCCTTACTACAGGGTTACAAAGTTTAAATTTGAATGTGACGGTACTTGTGATACGAGTTTGCTGATGCTACGCGTCGAAACAGAACACAAGTGGCACAATGGCACAATCAATTACGTGGGGCATGTGTTGAAATCTTTAATTAACGGTTTTTTAAAGGCGCCTGCAGCAGATGTTTGTGATTTTATGACGCGTAGTTTTTTTGTGATTGAAACCTGTGTCACATTTGGATACTCGATTGTTATGGCTGTACACGAGTCATAAAACTTTGTTGTTTTTTTTTTTTGCTAAATTTAATCTTGATCAAGACACGACGATACGACGTTGACCTATCAACCTAAAAAAAAAACAAATAAATAACTGTATAGACATGTTACATAGCCTCAATTCATTATACTTCTAGCGGTTTTACGATGATACCCTAAAGGACTTAAATGGTCGCGTACGGTATAGTGTCAGAGCAATTTCCTCCTTCGGACGCTCCGGTTGTGGAATGAGCTCCCCTCCCGACGTTTTCCCGAGGGACTGCAAAGTAAGCGGTTCGTCTAGAAAGGAGTGTATAAATTCCAGAGGGACGGAAACGTGCATGTGACACCCCTGGAGTTGCAGACGTCCATCGGCTGCGCTGACAGCTTACCAACAGGCGGGCCGTACAATTGTTTAATGGCATATATAAAAAAAAGGATCCCGGTGTCCGCTCGGCACCTCAATCCCTAGATTTGGCGTACGCACCAATTTTACAAAATTCCAACTCAAATGAAAACTAGAATAAACATATGAAACTTTTATTCAACGGTTTTACATACCAATTCGAGATGTTTTTTTAATTAAAATTAACTGCTATTCGGGCAATAACTGCACAGTTTTGGGCACTTTTTTCAGGTTATAAGTACGCTATCCCAAGAAAGTGACGGTAAATGGTTGTGTGCATGGGCACTAACGAGGCAATGTGCAATAAGCGAGCTTTTGCACATTTTGCACAATCACACATCGTGGCGCAATATCTATACAATATCATCGTCCTTTTAAACTTGTACCCAATTGGATCCTAAAGTACGAGTAGCGTAGCACTGGGAACTAATTTTAAGAGGCTAAACTAGATGTTGGGATTACGATTTCCTCACGATGTTTTTTATTCACCAAAACGCTATTACTGCTAAATATCACATGATATTACGTACTATGCGTTCTTTTAAACGCTTCTCGAAATTGAATGTCGCCCTTACTATTCGGCTACAGTGGCGATAACTATGTAAAATTATAGTGAAAATATTAAACTCTATAGAAACTTAAAATTAACACAAATAATGCAAATATCACCAATTTTCACAGATCGAGAAGACAGTTGTCTTATCACGAACTGTGATTGACACTTAACTACCAAACCAACTACCCGACCGAGTGAAATCAATCATGAAATCTTTAGCAAAACGATTTGAAATTTCGAAGGAAAAATATTTTACAGAGTTCTAACCGCTTCCATATTGGTAAGAACTTTTCTGTAAAACATTTTGTTGACCAGTTTACAGAAAACTAACATGATAAGCATGAATATTGGTTCCTGAGTCTTTCTATGTATTTAACTATTCATTTTATCGATATATTATATGTAATATGTAATGTATATCGTCGCCTGCTGGTATCCTTATCACAAGCTATGCTTAGTTTGGGAATAGGTTGATTTGTGTAAGATTTTTCCCCAATATTTATTATTATTACATTGTTATAATGTATTACTTTCTGTGTATTGCCATATAATTAAATTGATTACCTTAGATGTGATGGCAACACTGAAGCATTCAATTCAAAAATGGTTTATCCTTCTAATCGAACCTTTGTCTGCCCATAGCAACCGCGAAATTGCTGTTGATTCTAACAGTACTAATGGCATAAAAAACGAAGACGTCAAATTGTGCTCATATTTCGGCAATTATCAGAACGGCGGCTAACGAAACGAACCAAAATGCAGTAAGCGAGTTTTTGCACATTGCGCACGGTGCCGCTAGCACGTCATTAAGTATGCAAAATTCCAAAACATTGCACACGTGATACGTACACGCACGTTAATGACTTTAATGAGCTTTTCAGCTTGCATTTCTATTGTGAAACAAAAATTGGCAAACTGTGTATACATAGTATGGGAAACTTTAGTTAGACAATAATACGATTTAAATTGCAGCCCAAAATAAGTCTTTCACTATTTGCGTTTATTTTAAATCAGTGTCATATTTCGCTGTGAAAGTCATTATTATATCATAGAAGTTAGATTGAATTTCGTTTGAACAGTGGAGAAGGTAATTTCGCTAAGAATACTTATAAATATGTAGCTGTTTTTTTTTGCGTATTGCTAAGGAATCTATGTACCCATGGATCAATTTGTTTCAGTGCGAACAAATGGGGCTCGTTAGTTGTATTCATTCGCTTTATTGTTTTAAAAATGCTGTTCATTTGTTATTGTACCGTATTGTATTGTCTACAAATGCAATTGCATATAATTGTATACAGCACAAACGGTCACAAAGGCGTATTTTACAAGCTTTTATTTAACTTGCATTGTTTGTATGTATTTATAAATGTACGATTGTACGTGTGTTCAACAAAACCTTGCAACTGAATTTTAAACCATACAGTTATCCTAAATCGATTGAGCTGAAATTCGGCATACTTATATTACTTATGTAAGTTCGGTAACAATGCAATACTATGGTACCACCGAGCTGATCTGATGATGGAGACAGAATGTGGCTAAAGCAACTCTGCGCTTGGAAACTTCGCAACGAGTACTTGATGAATGTGGAAACAATTATTGTTAGTAATTTAAGCTACAAGCAATGGTTTGTTGTTTAAACCCGACTGTATTGAATATATACATTTTCGTATAAAGTAAGCACCAGTTCAAAACGAAAAAAATGTTACTTGTTTGTTTGTTTACCTTTTTTTCCTTTTCAACTGGTACTTACTTTACGTGTTATGATTTCTTTGACTGTACTTAACTTACGTAAAAAAGACGAATCTTTCGAATACCACAGATAGATTCCTTCGCGCTATTTTAACCGCAGCCACCATTAGTGACTCATTTAAGCAAGCCAGCGATGCATCACCAAAGAATTTCGCCAATTCCGAAACCGCGTACATAAATCAACGAGCACATGTCAATAAAGCATACAGATGTCAAACACGAGTTTGCTCGGGGCTTGCTCAACTCGGCGGTCGACGAACCGCGTTTTTTGCGTATTTGGGTTGCAGGCGTTTCGCAAGTGCAATGGATGCGTTGCGTCGATCTATCGCTTAGAGCGGTTACACATGGCGTCGTTTTGCTACATATACCCCGTTTTTTTTTAGATTTGAATTTTAACGGCCAGTTTTGCCCACGTTTCTTCGTTTGCCTAGAATATCAGAGGATAATATTGTACTAATTTCACTTATTTCAGTAACTTATAAGTAGGTATTACGTTTCAAAGATAACACACCGCGTATGTTCCCGTTTGAAGATTGTTTTCCTTGAAATCGTTACCCGCACGATTTTTCTAATCTAAAAAAAACAAGGTATAGTTTTAATACCTACAACCGCGCGTTTCCAGAACGCGCGACCGTTGGAGGAGAAATGTGGTAACGTGAGACATATCAACAAACATGACGCAAATAATGACTTTCAAAGTGAGTTTCAACTGTTTGTCATTCTTTAAGTGGAGATCCTACTCTGACCGAAAACACGAGCCGAGTACATTTCTTTGTACTCTTAGTGTTCCTTTCTAATAAGGGTTATTACTATATCGCTACTATATCGCTTTGCATCTTCTTTTATAATGCGCACTTCTAAGGTTTGGAATTCTCTGCCGGCGTCTGTATTTCCGAGTTCATATAACCTGGACCTTTTTAAGGCACGAGTGAATAGGCATCTTCTGGGTGAGCTCGCTTCATCGTCGGCCTCATCTTTGCCCCCTGGCTAGATGCTGGCCAAGAGCAATCCCTTAATAATAAAAAAAAACTATTTATGTAGGATAGGGGAAGGTATAAGTATATGTATGATATTTTTATATAGTAATTAAGTAATGTGTGGGAGAGGAATATGAACAAAGTCTCTTACGAGATCGTTTTTCAGCTTATCTATCATTAAATTAAAAACAGTCTTTGTGTAATATTATGTTAAATTTTAACTGTCAAGGTTTTGAAATGGAATACACCGCGAGAGTTAAGACCAGCCAGCCGTCTGAATAGATCCTGTATCGCTGTAAAAAAAATCGCCGTGTGTAACCGCTCTGGCAGTGGGCGCTCAACATTTGAGCGGGTTCATGTATGAATGTCCGCTCACCGTGCTGCCAGACCGCAGCCTTACTGGTCAACGTATTTACAATACTTACAATATTTGACGTTGTTTTAGACAATGGGATAATAATAACAAAAGTTGTTGCTGTATAGCTCCGTACTATCATGAAGTTTACGCTATTCGTACTACTAATCGTTTATGCATATCGAATAGGAAAATTAGCAAAATGCGACGGTTTACCAGGCAGTTTCTTACCTACGATAAGAAAGATACAATAACTGGCTCTTCAATACCCTACCCGACCTATGTACCTTCGACAAAATAATTATTTAAAAAGTGATATAATCTTAGAAAGTTTTTACTTGAATATGTATTAATCATACAGTGCATGTTTACCATAATATATAGTGTATATGTTTGATAGTGCTTTCGTTGAAATATAGACTTTACTACTAAGGCAATAAGAAAAGTAATCAATTAATAACGCGGTCGCAATCTACTCAGTTATAATTTTGCATTAGTGTCAAAACGTCTATCTTGCAAAACGACCGCGGTGCCAGATGGTCTGCCAGGCGATTGCAATTATGTCAAATGTCATCATTTTTCATAAAGAGAAAGTGACGACTGGTTTGCTGACTAGGCAAGTATATTAGTAGCCTTCATTGGAGTCAGTACCAAGTTGATGTACCTAACATGTTTTTATAGCTTGGGTTTGCTCATGATCGAGTCATTGTAACTTCAGTGACACTCTTCGTCATCAATTACACACGTCACCTACAAAATATTCCTTAAACTTACTTCAACTCAATCCATTCATTCATTCATTTATTCATTGCATCATGTTGTATACATAAGGTCTTATATAGGTACATTATAATCCAAGACATGAACCCTGTCAGGGCACAGCAATGTTAATCTTACAGCTAACATGCAATAATAATCTTATCAAACTTACTTCCTCCACTACTTACTTTTTCTTTTTCTTTTATCCTTACTTCGCAAATACATTATTTCCAAAAAATTTCATTCAGCGGAATTTTTAAGTCTCTCAACTGTATCATCATGTTTTTTAAGCCTTTTATTATATGATAAAACCGAACTCTCAACGATTCGCAGTACCTAATCAATATACTACGAAATGAAATTTCTGCGAAACGAAAATCTATATATATGTATATGTATAACAAAGGAATAATGGAAATAATTCGGAATATTTTTCTCCGAATTGTTTATCATTTTGACACAGGCGTTGTTGCGTCACAGAACTGTTGTTGTGAACTTTGTGATAATAGTCACATGTAGTGTGCTAATATCGTTGTTGTTAAGAGGGCGCAGTACGCTCGGTCTGGCTCGGTTCTCCATACAAACGTATTTACCCTCTCATTTTAAAACGCCACGCTAGAATAACATGAAAATTTGTATACACAATGGGATCCGGCATATCTAGGTCGGACCATAGTTTCTGTTGCTAGAAATTGTAAAAGACAAAAAATACAGCGGCTTTTTGAGTTTTTTACGGCTTGTATGAAAACCTTAATAATCGCTGTATTTTTGCTCCATTACAATTTCAAGCAACAGAAACTATGGTCCAACCTGGATATGCCGGATCCCATTGTGTATACAAAGTTTCATGTTATTCTAGCCTGGCGTTTTAAAATGAGAGCATAAATACGTTTGTATGGAGAACCGAACGTACTGCGCAGTCTTAATCATAGTCATTCGCGTGACTAAGATATTAGGTACTATGGAAAATATTTTTACGTGCACTGATATACGTTACATGATGATGATGATATAAGTTCTATACACAGTGTAACTTCAGTCATGATACCTGTACAAACAAATAGTCGCCTAAATAATGTGTTATAGTCTTTAAGAATATTTTATATTTATATGTACAGTCAAGTGTAAAAATATGGGTGCATACAACTTGCTCAAAAATATTTTTTTTCATTTTTCATTTTGTCCCATAGCTCTTATGTCGGCGGGTTAAGGTTGCGGTACGAATTTATGAGAGGATTACATTGATACGTATTTTTGCACTTGACTGTACCTATGTTAGTCCGTCAAGAAAGCATACTTGGGGCGACTGAGTGGGCGCCGCCCGGTTGGTCGACCCAGGTATCGCTGGGAAGACAGTGTGGAGGCGGATCTGCGGCAGCTTCAGGTCGAAGACTGGCAGGAGGCTGCGCAGGATCGGGAAAAGTGGCGTGCTCTCGTTTTGGAGGCCAAGATCCTCTTTGGGTCGTTGCGCCGATAAAGTAAGTAAGTATGTTAGTCTGTAACGTATATATTAATATCGGTCTTTGTTCATCATCATATCAGCCGAAGGACGTCCACTGCTGGGCATAGGCCTCCCCCAAAGAGTGCCCAATGACCAGTCCTGCGATACCCGCATGAAGCGGACTTCCGCGCGACCTTCACCAGGTCATCAGTCCACCGTGTGGGGGACCTGCCCACGCTACGCCTTCCGGTACGTGGTCGCCACTCGAGAACCTTTCCGCCCCAACGGCCATCGGTTCTACGTGCTATGCTATGTGCCCCGCCAACTTCTAATGGGGTTGATTAGGTACTAGGTTTATCAGTATGTTTGTTACTTTTTCCCGCGTTTGAACCGCTGGCCTGATTTAGATACAATTTGGTACGGAGATATTTCTCCAAAAAGAATATAGGTTTCTTTAGAAATCGTTCGCTAAGAAGCTAACCAGGTCCAGAACGAGTAGGCTACGCGGACAAAGACACGGCAAAAAATTAGTAATATTGCACAGTGGAATATCATATAGTATTTACGAACTTGTAATATGAAGAATGTTACAATAGAGAATGAACGAACGTAGTGTTGGCTCGTAGCATTTGAAATCCATGATCCCTGCCTACCCCTCACTGTAACAAGCATGGTTATGTATATATTTAATTCAGTTTTCTCCACCCATAGCCGCCACCGCGTCTCCCGTCTAATCTACACATTCTAAATTCACAAACCGTCTTCAAGCCGTAAACGTCATCCGTATAAATTAGAGATCAGCCACCCTATAGGAGTAGCGCCCGACGCCGCTTGCTAAGTAACGGGTCAGGCCAAAGTAAACAATTACGTTACCATTGTTAGAGAGAAAACATCACACTCCGAAACAGCTTAAGCGCCCTTACACGCAATGCACTTGCGACGTTTTAAGTCAACAGCGACTAGCACGTCGACCCCGCGCTCCCGTAGACATAATTATATATGCGTACACGATGCACTGTATTAACAACGGAATAGAGTAAGTTTTCTGTTGTTTATATCGGTTTAAAAGCGGCGGGATCGGTAGGTAAGTATTACCAAATCGCACGGCTCACGCACGCGCATTATACGATGCCATTTGCATATTAAATATGTGAATCACCACCAGTCGTGACCCGTCGCTTAATCTGAGCAAATCCTATATTTTATCGCGTCGGGGCTCCTGTGCTACGCGTTTGCGACCGCGAATTATGAAAAAAGGTTTCAAAAGACCAAAAAGGTCTAAAAAATAACAAAGATGCGTTTTTCTTTCGTTCCACAGAACACCTAGTAAATGACTGACCTGTACAAAACCAGAACGTTTGTGGAAACGTTCAATGATAATTTAATTAAGTTTATGCAAACAAATCCGTATCCTTTATCTCTATCTCTTCTTTATCTTTATCTTTTTATTATTATCCTTTTTTGTGTTTATGCAATTGAATCCTTTCTATCAAATACAATAGTATCGTAATAGAGACGGAATCTTTTATTTGTCTTCAGCATACACGAGTTTTCACTTCAAAATGTAACCACACAGCAATATCACCTGTAGTGTGTTAGAACCTAAACCAATGATGCAAAGCGTGACAACCCTGAAATAAACAAACCGGTTCTTACCAGTTCCCAACGAACTTTTCGACCATTTGAAATTCAAAAGGCAGGTAAATAAAAGCTAAAGTAATGCTAGACCGCGCAGAAGTTACGTAAATAGGGTTACCTCTCCCCTAATAACCGTACAAACTTCCTTAGCTCGTCAGTAACTTATGGATATCGTATTTCCAAACTTACTGGAAAAAATATCATCTATTTTCCTAGACGAGGACAAACAAGTCGCTCGTTACTTTTTTTCGCGAAAAGTGGCGTCGGAAAATAGTCAATATGTCCGAATTGGAGGGTGGTGGAAGGGGGAATTGGGGAACCGGTTCACACCTACCGTACAGCCCACTTATTCACAACCTGTCACCTCACACCTCAACAGGTTTTATATGGAAACTATCAAATTTCATTTGTCAGATTTTGACAGTTTCCATATAAAAACGGGTGAGGTGTGAGGTGAGAAGTGAAGCTAAGTCGGTATGTGAATTTGGCTGGGGTATTAGCCAAAATCGAATACGACATTTATTCTGTAAGTAGGCCTCAAGACAAGAACTCTTTTATAAGTCATACAATACAAACTTAGAAACGCCGTTCTCAACAGAGGCGGCAACAACAAGGATTTATTTTCAGATATATGATTCTTGACTATAACTATAGGGGTCACATTTCTCTTCAGCTGATTGTACATACATTAACTGAAAAGAGAAAGATTACGAGTATCTTTGGCTTGGTTATATAAAGATCCGTTAGACTATGTCGGTAAATTACATCAAAATGTACTGAAGTTAAAGAAAAATGTGACATTTAGTCTAACGGATCTTTATAAAACCCGTCCTTATAAAAGCAAATTAACTTTGGGTTTGTCTACACAGGTCATTGACCCCAACAACTTCCCCGTGCGGTCGGCGAGCACCCGGCTGATGATAGACCGGCCAGTGACGAGCCCATAAAGGCTACTCGTCCAATTTGCGCCTAAATAACAGCTTGCCTACACTGCCCGCCTTAAGGCCCAACTATACGCGACTAGACCAACAGCATTGTCATCGTTTATATCCATATTCATCTATTTGCCACAAAAATTAGGTATAATATAAGTTTTTTCGTTAGAAAAAATCAGCTAAAGTCTCTATACAAATAATAAGTGCCTGAAAATTTGAGTAACAGCATTATCATTGTTTATATTCATAATCTCAAGGAGGATGTTTTTTTTTATTATTAAAAATGGGATTGCTCTTGGCCAGCATCTAGCCAGGGGGCAAAGATGAGGCCGACGACGAAATTGGACTGGATTGGATGTAAATTTAAGTAAACAATTATTATTCCTTTATTTATTTTTCGTCTTAGGTTAGGTTAGGTATTTGTTTTTTTCCCCAATAAAGAAAATAAAAAATTGACAAAAAAGTGATATTTGTAGGCCTTTTACTGCACTTAATAATTGCGTTGGCGTTAGTTCTACATGATAAAACTTTAAGTCAATCAAATATTGTGGACATGCAGATCGGATCAAACTGATCAAAGTGCCAATACAACATACAAATCATTACCTAACAAGAATAACGCTTTAATAAGTTTAAACTGATTATTTTTCACTAAACCAAATTAAAATTTGCAAAGTTGTTAACTTAAAATTACAACGAGGGACTGCAAAGGGAGCCTACGGCCGAATTCTTAAAAAAAGTATTTCAAATGACGTAAGGTAATAAAAAATCGCATGCACATACGCCCTTCCAGACTTTAAGATTTCATTATGATGACTACAAACGACCTTTACGTGAGAGAAACAGTGTGGACTTGCGCCCTTTTATAATTTTGTTTAAGAAGTTGGTTGGGGTGGAAACTTTTCGTCATCTCCGTTTTTACATTGTGCTCAAATGTTACTCCAGAACAACACTGATGTCTGATGTCATTTTAAAAACGTCATGGCGATTGGGAACAGTGATTTTTCGATTTCCTTTGAACTTACGAGTGACAGATAACAGTAAAATGCTTCAGAATATTTTGCATTTAACTTTACCCATTAAATATCTAGAGGAATATTTTTACTGCAACATACGAATTTAGTTACAAACATTAACATATCAGTTGAGATAACATTACATGAATTCATTTTGCTGCAGTATGTAAATGTGGTACTAATTTACAAATAAGCCTATTTGCATTTTACTATTTTTAAATTGGATTACAGGTGCACCGAATATTGTTATTATTCGGTATTCGGTATATTCCGCGTATTTTTTAAATGTTCGGTATTGGCTATGTGCACGTCTGAAACGTCAAACGTCAAGGGTCCCGGGACAATGTCAAACTCAGAGATGTCGAATAATGACACATGAACACTTTATTTATTTTAGTAAACGAGAATTACCCCTTACTGGAAAGTTTACTGAAATAAACAAGAAAATAAATACAAACTAAACGAATCGTAGGAAACCGTTAAGAAACCAATAGGGAACGTGAAAGTAAATATGACAGATGTCCCCGTTAAGTACGCATTTCTGCTATGGTGTGCGCTGCGATCGCCTAGCCTTGCTAGGAAGGGATAATCTGCGTGAGAAGTATAAAGTACAACCTACTGCAACCTAAGAGCAATAATACACAATACTATAAAAGTGCTTTCATTACTGCGATACGTGGTTTTAATGTTCTACCTAATGATGTTAAGACGGCGCAGTACGATCGGTGTGGATCGGTTCTCCATACAAACGTATTTAGGCTTTCATTATAAAAACGCCATGCTAGAATAACATGAATCTTTGTATACACAATGGGATCCGGCATACTTAGGTCGGAAATTAGTTTATGTTGCTAGAAATTGAAAAAGAAAAAAAAAACAGCGGTTTTTTGAGTTTTTTACGGCTTGTCTGAAAACCTTAATAATCGCTGTATTTTTTCGCCATTATAATTTCAAGCAACAGAAACTAATTTTCGCCCTAGACAAGCTGGATCCCATTGTGTATACAAAGTTTCATGTTATTCTAGCATGGCGTTTTAAAATGAGAGCATAAATACGTTTGTATGGAGAATCAAACGTACTGCGCCCTCTTAAGATGTTAGAGGGTAGTCAATTCAAGATGAAATTGAAAAAGTATCTAATTGATAATGTGTTCTACTGTCTAAACGAATTCTTCGAGTATCACAGTAACCTTAGTATGTAAAAGAGGAATAGACATATGTATATCCAATTAGTGTCGTTGACTATAGTTTTTAAGGATATAAATTGTACGCTCGAAATGAGCAACTGTTGATTCCATAACAACATTTTAAAACCTTTATGTACACAGTTCACAATGAATATAGTACATTACGATACAAGTGCTGAGAACAGGAAATTCGCAACGAGTGGTGATAAATTGAAACACGACCGAAGGGAGTGTTTTAAATCGACACGAGTTGCGAATTACCTGTTCGCACGTGTATCGTACAACGTTTTACAGTACATATGGCTCTTTAAAGTTTCGACATATGCACGTAATCTGCTGATTACCGCACTCGTGCGGTAATGTAGCACCATATGTACTGTAAAATACTTTACTTTACTTTACTTACCCCCACCACCTACTTCGCACATAGCCAATTCGGCCGCATTGTTCGGTTTAACTGCCGAATATTTACCGATCAATTTTTAAGGTTTTTGTTAAAAGGTTGCCACAATGGAATATAATCACTGAGTTTTTTTGTTTTTGATGTTATTTAACTTTCTTTATTGTCCACATTTCACTTTGATAATGATCAAGAATTTTACCACAAAACCGAATATTCAGAAGCCATAATGGAGAAATTCATCCACCTTACATCACGATTAGCTGTGTAGGTAGACATACTGGTGCAAGGTGGATGAATTTCTCCATTTGGGCTTTCTTATATCACATCGGTGGCAAACAAGCGTACGGCCTGCCTGATGGTTAGCGGTCACCGCATCAGCCTATTGACACCTGTAACTCCAGAGGTGTCACATGCTCATTGCACACCCTTACTGTAGTCCCTCGGGAAAACCTTAGCAGGGAGCTCATGTCCACAGCCGGAGCGTCCGAGGGAAGAAATTCCTCTGAAACCGTACCGTACGCAACCATTTGGGCTACTCCGTATATGCGATTTTATAGATCGTCTCGCGTTTGTGTCATTAAGACAATTGGAATCGTGGCCCCAGTCCGGTATAAGCTCTATCTACTACCCCCCGAAATGCATCTAAGTCGCCCCATTAGCTTTTAATCTAGCCCCACCCCCGCCAATACGCTCCTACAAGATAACGAAAGTCTCCAATATTATGAATATGCATTCAGCTTAGGGTTGTCACCCCGATGACTTATTTAATAGATATAAATGTGGATTTGGACCCATTATTTGGACCCGGGTATGTCCTAAAACTACGACCAAGACCACCGGGGGATGGGCAGCAGCATCCCTGGAGTGCGGTGGAGATACTGCGATCGCCAACCCGCATGCCAAGCGTGGCGATTATGGCATATACCCCTCGTGAATTTGGGGGAGGCCCATGTCCAGCAGTGGACGTCCTTTGGCTGATATGGTGGTGGTGGTGTCATTATTAAGCAAAAGGGTACCTTTTGGTGACGTCAATAAGGTCCAAATTCCTTATTGACGCATTTAGAAATCTTCCTTACGTGGCTCAACGCGCTAATCATCGATTTTTGACGAATTTTGATTTGATATTTTTCTGTCAAAACTATAATTGTATTTATGGCACAAATGGTTATCGATTCTTCAATCCTTTATCTACATTTGAACGCACATTTTTTTTAAATAAGTACTTATTTTTTATGATTTCTCTAAACATGGTACATAACATAAAGCTTAAGTTTCGATATGTGTATGTATTTTATGTCCTTACTCCTTATATCTATGAAATCTACATCTACATATAACTGTTCCTTATTGCCGTCACTAAGAACGTACTCGTAAGAGATTTTATTTTTAAATCATTATCACAAAAGTTACGTCCAAAATACTGCTTTCTTGGCCTAAAATTGCCAAAGTTTAATGCTATACAAAATATTTATTCTTAACGTATCTTTTAGGACTCAACGGAATGGAAAATAAATCATTTGACCGAGTCCGGAAGCTAGGACAACGGAACAGTGGGTTTTGAAGTAAATATGGGATACATGTATTTCGGTAAGCCTCATTTTAACTATAAACCATAAAAAACACAAGCAAACGGAGACTTACCGATCGAAGGTTATTGGCAGGCAGGAGCCCCTTACATTGACACCGACAAGAGGGACCCTTCGCTTGAGAACCAAACAAAGAAAACAACCAAAACTTCATCTTAATCACACAAATACTTGGGTCCCAAGCGTCAACCTTCGAATAATACAATCTGATCTTAAAATAATAAAGATATCCTCAGAGATGTATAAGGACTCTAAGCGTCAAAGTCTAAATATTTTTTTGCCTTTACTAGGATTTGAAACCCATGACCGTCAGCTTCATAGGCAGGGTAGTGACTCTAGTGAACCATGTCTAAAGCTGACATCCTAGTAGGTACCTAGGTAGTGCCCACTAGTATAAACCGAAACCGATCGTCAAATGTTCCAACTCAAGTATTTATTTCACTAGCAACCCTAGGCCAGGGCTGTCCGTTGCCCGGTGTATCGCGCAAGTTTATTGTTGGAGTGAGTGATTTCTATTCATGGCGGCGCGGCAGCGCACGTGTTGAGTTACACTCGCGTACAGAGTACTCGTATAGGGGCGATGTCCACTGCATTACCTAAGCGTTTCAGCCCTTATAAGACGGTGGTAAAACTGGTAAACAAGCATACGCCCTACCTACCTGAAGAAACCGCGTGGCCTATACTGTTGTTACTGCTGTAAGTTAAGACTGCGCAGTAGGTTCGGTTCTCCATACAAACGTATTTATGCTCTTATTTTAAAACGCCAGGCTAGAATAACATGAAACTTTGTATACACAATGGGATCCGGCATATCTAGGTCTTAATCACTCCAGTCGTGTAAAAAAGTACATATAAGCTACGTTTGAGAAAAAAAAGTCCAAAAAAAAAACCTTTTTTTTATTAAAACCGTTTGGAAATAATTGCTGGAGATCTCAAGAGTGTACCGTTTAATTTATTGCTCCTATAACACCCGAAATTACGTACCAATTTAAGAGTTGCTTTTTTCTATACGACCGTTTATATCTCATTGATCAAATGCCTATGTTTACTTAGCTAAAATGTATCCTAAACCCTTATCTCAAAGTTTATTATCAAATATGTATACATTTTCCTACTTTATATTAAAAGGTATAATAAGGTGGTTGGATACATATCCTATACCATTAAACGAGCAACATTTTGTATATTTATTTATTGGTTTGTAAATGAAATCCCGAAAACCGCTCGAACGATTTTAATGAAATTTGCAATATAGGGGTTTCCAAGAACGAAAAAAAATACTAGCTAGGTCTTATCTTCGAGAAAACACGAGCATAGCTCGGGCGTCCAGGTACTTTGTATTATAAAATAAATTAAATTAAAATAAAATTTGGTTTATTTACAAGAAAAATTAAGTACATTTACAAATTATCCTGCGGCCCCACACTAGGCTAAGCCTGTATTGTTATTTGTCTACAAACAGTGTCTGACCACTTACGTCCATATGTTCACTTACGTGCGTGCCTCGTGCCAATAACAAAGGTAATATACTGCGTTATGCAACTGTGTTGTGTGTAGTAGATTAACATTATAATTACGTATAGTAATGTTCCATAGCAAAACTACAGAATAGTGAGTGAGTAATTTCTATTTCATTTTCATGGAACAAACGACTCGATAGAAATAATGCGACAATATTGAAAATTTGTCAGAGACCATTTGTTCAATCGAATAGAACAAATGAAAATCACTATGCAAGTATGCAGTCGCTTAACAGCCGTTTCTTATATTTAGTCGAAGGTTAGAGACAGGGCTACCCCGGTTAACCGATGGCACAGTAGATATTTAGTATAGCTTAAGGTAGTATCGCTACTAGTCTCTTAAAACCTTTTTGGACGTGCGCTCCGTCGGAGCGATGGGTTGCCCCTCAATTTTCGTTAATTTGACCAATCATCCGTGTCATTGGAGATAAGCTAAAGACTTTATCTTAGCTTTTACTTACGCTACCATTATTACCTGAAAGAATGGTTCAGTTTATCTGTTACTGGCACGGTTTCCGGCCGAATATGCAATACACTACTACCGTACTACTTATATTTTAGTACCGTAAGTTCAAGAAGCTCAAGCCAATAAACATGTAAACAATTATTGTTCATGGACTAATATTATTACTACTCATTATCAATCTAATAAATAAGTTTGAAAAAATAGAGCCCATGTAATCTTTTTATAATGTCATGTACTTACACTGAAAAAAAAGGATAGCTTCATAGCTCAACTAGTTTGGCTACTTGAGAAATAGCTAAATTTTGCTTAGTAGTAACCAAAATTATACTAATTTTCAACAAGTAATTTGGTTACTAGTAAACTCTGAGTTTGCCAGTCCTCCGACTTAGTTACTAGCAGCTAACAGTTGGGCTACTGTTAACAAATCTTTTTTTTCTGTGTACCTACTTAAGCGGGATAATCAACGTGGTAACGCGGTAAGTGTGATGGGTACCTTTGCGCCAGGTATACCTCGCGGGAGCTTATTTGACTAGGCTTAAACTGTTTTTTTAGTTTGATTTTCCTATTGGTGTGTGTACCCCTCTCTATGTTTAAACTGTAATTAAAAAAAATTCAGCGTGCAAAAAAAAAAGATGAGTGTCAAGCGGTTACTTTAAAGTTTAACAAATAATACATCAATTTAAATGTGACCAAAAGGATGTGAGGAGTGACGTATCTTATTTAAATGTCCCAGTGCTCGACACTACCTATAACACTGACCCATTCAATCTTATGTCATAATGACAGAGGTGATCGAGAAGTGTTATACCTATTGGGCAATTATGTCGCTACTCGAGTGTAAGGACGTTTACGTTTACCTCAGACGATAAAAGCAGCATTCCGAATCTGTTCACACTCGTATTACCTATCATCAAATTATATGAACTTCACACACGACTAGACTCTTTGTACCTAACGTATGACGTATGTTCCCAAATAGCAACCCTAATATTTGACACTGTCTCCGTATGATCGGAGTTCGGATTATTTCACTACATTAACTTTGTTCGGCTAGTGTTTGTTACAGAGAAATATGAATGTGGAGGCTTTAGGAACCAAATCACAAACACATACGAAAATGACCTGTAAAACAGCTATAATAAGGTTCAAAATTCAAGTAAAAAACCGCATCAGAACTGATTTTCATTTCGCGATCGCTATTAGAATTAATCACAAAAATAAGCAATAGGAGGTCTTCCTAAAAAGCTTTTACCAATTTTTTTTATTAAATTTGCCATTACAAAACAGTTTTCTTCAATTCTATTATCACAAAATATGACGAACCCTAACGCGAATCGATAGTCCCTTTGTATGTATGAGTGACGTATGGCTTGAATAGTAGCAACCCTAATAATTCCGAGGAGCAGAATTAAAATGGCTTAAGGAACTACCAATTCTATAAATTCTAGCAAAGTTATGTCGTTTTGAAGTGGTGTGTTCAACATTGTCTCCCGGATATCATCCGCCCGTGGATTTTTCACTACATTAACTCTTGTTCGCTTAGCGTTCGAGCTCGGCTCCGTAGAATGCGCACCAATTTTACTATGCCTACATATTACGTTAGTTTACTATTGTTTCGCTTGACAAAACACGGAGGCCAATGATAGTGACTCTGAGCCTAAAAAACGTATCGTATATACACGAAATTATGCCAATTCCAAAAAGATATCTGCAAGTGAATAATATAAACCTGTCACGTATGATGAACTAAGTAAACTAAACAGATTAAGGCCCTCTAGTTCTGCGAGAGTAGGTATTTAGCGCTGTCCTGGCGGTGCGTGAATAAGCCCGCGCGGACGAAGCGACTGTGAACTCGGATGACCCCGCTAGCTTCATACTGGTCACAGTATAGAAATATAACTGTATTTTGACTTAAGAAATGCATTGATTATGATTAAACTTTAGTATGTAATTGATACATTTTTTTAATAAGGTAGTAAATAAATAATTGAAAGTCGAACTTACGGTAAGATCCATTATAATGAAAAAAAAAATTAACAGAATTCGTAGTACATACCTACAACCCTGAAATTCGTTATTTTAATCTATGAAACCTAAGAACCTAAGAAATATGTCTTATACCCTTCTACTCGATTTGTTTAATAGGTTATGCAATTTTTTATCTAATTGTGTTATATTATACAGGTTGTTATATTTATTTGTCGTGTGCGTGTTATCATCATCATGTATATGTATGTATGTATAACACTTTATTGCACAAAAAATAATAACAATCGAAACAAAATAACAAAATGTAAAAGTACAAAGGCGAACTTATCCCTATAAGGGATCTCTTCCAGCTAACCTTCGAGAAAATGAGAAAAATAAATATAGTACACAAGGCAACAAACTAATTTTGCACAAACACGGATATTTAAGAAAGCAATGACAGATTATGAATACACGTAAAACTAATAAGCTTGTATACACTATAACAACTACTCGTATTCATGTAAATATATCATCATCATCATCATATCAGCTGATGGACGTCCACTGCTGGACATAAGCCTCCCCTAAAGAGTGCCACAAGAACCGGTCCTGCGCCACCCGCATCCAGCGGACTCTCGCGACCTTTACCCGGTCATCAGTTCACTTTGTGGGGGCCTATCTACGCTGCACCTTCCTGTCCGTGGTCACCACTCGAGAACCTTCGTCTTCGCCCCAATGGCCATCGGTTTTACGTGCAATGTGCCCCGCCCACTGCCATTTAAGCGATTCGGAGGGCTATATCGGTTACTTTGGTTTTTCTGCGGATGGCCTCATTTCTGATACGATCGCGCAGATATACTTCCAGCGTAGCCCTCTCCATTGCTCTTTCCTCTTGGTTACAGGTGTATAGTAGAGAAACACAGATAATTTAATAGGTTTATATTGTGATGTCGTAAATAAACATATTTTATTGCGCTTACATTGCAAACGCTGGCTGAACCCTACGAGATAAATCAAAATAATGTACTACAGTATTGTACAACTTAAAAAGGTCTACAAAAAAGTCGATTATGGTATATGTCTATCTCTTAGGGATAACCCACAATAACCATTTTTTATCCTTTACTTTTTACGAAAAATAATGGCTTATTTACGAAGCGATTTTAAGCAATACAGCATTAATCCTTCTCCAATAAAATACCTTAAATACATTTTGCATTTTATAAAGATCAATATGGCACTTGACAGCATGTAATTTAAATAAATATTTTTGAAGATATTACTGATTTAAAATGAACGAACATAGCGGTTGCGGCGGTATCGGCCGGGTTGTATATAAATACATTCTGTAGTATATAATTATAATTAGTATCAGCATTGCACCCGTACGAAGCCGGGGCGGGTCGCTAGTATACCATAATCAACTTCAAGTTCGAGTATAAAGTGTCCGATAGTAACGACAGTTGGTGCTACATGGGCATTTGACATGACCTTCGTCTTTTACATATTCAGCTTAAGACCAACTCTCACGGAGGTTTTACTTAAATCCTGTATGGTCTCAGCCAAGACTACTGTATCGTCAGCAAACCAAAGGTGAGTGATGTACTCGCCGTTTATGTTGATGCCTATTGCCTAGGCTTCTCCAGTCCAAAGTCTTGAACACATCCTCCAGTGCAGCGGAGAACAGTTTGGGAGAAATAGCATCTCCCTGCCTGACTCGCGGCTACAACGGAAGACGTATCGAGTTCTGGTCCTGGAGTCGGACTCACATAGTGGCGTTTTCGTACAAACACTTCAGTACTTCGATAATAGCGGTAGTCTACTTGGCACCGCTGGAGAGATTGTAGTACAGCCCAGGTTTCAACCGAATCGAAGGCCTTCTCGTAGTCCACAAACGGCAAACAGAGAGCACAGGCAACAGGGTATACTCCTCAGTCTACTGTAAAACCGGACGAAGCGTATGGATATAAGTTGATAATGTTCGACTCTTCATATACACAGGCCCAGTAGTAGTGAACCACGACTGTCATAAAATTATACTAACATAGTTTTTTGACTGAGAGAGCGAAGCGTCTCCGTTTCAGCTCTCGACAAAAATTCTTTCGTATGTCTGTCTGTTCGAATGTTCTCCTCTACAGGTCGCATTTCTCAACCGATTCTCGTGACATTTTGTGAGCAGGTTCGATAATTATATAGGTTTAATTATATTTTTGTCGAGACGGTTTTTGTAAATTTTGAAATTTGAAAAAATATTTTTTGCGTGATCTACAGCTCACGGAGCCACTAGTTTTAAGCTTTATTGTAACAGCTAACACTTTATGAGCTACGAGCTTGGAAAAAACGTTAATTTAATTTAATAAAATAAAGATATTTTTTGGTGGTTTAATTTATTCGTCAAAAGTTATTAGCTCTCAAAGCATAAAAAACATTGCGAAGTTTTTACTGTTTTACTATTTACGCGAAAGATTACTGTATTCTTTTAAAATAAATACCAGAAATGATTTTTACATAAAGATGATAAAAGAATCAATATGGTATATGAAATGATACCAAACTTGCCACGGTAGCTACCTGGAAATGGGTAGATTTATTAAAAGAAGATTAGCTAGAAAGATAGATAGTGTATACATTTTAAAAGGATCGGCAACGCGAATTTGACACCTCTGGAGTTGCAGGCGTCCATAGGCTGCGGCGACCGCTATCCATCAGGCGGGCCGTTAGTTTGCCACTGACATGGTATTAAAAAAAGACGGTCGGAATTAATGTGGTGAAGCTCATTGCTTAATTAAAATATTCATGTGCAAAGCAGTAGATCTCTTACTATATTTATAATTACTGGTAATAAAAATTTCATTTATAATTTTACCATCTTTGGTTCCATTTCTGCAGGGGTTCAGTTTAGTTGTTATACTGTCATTTCCATACTGTGGCACTATGACCATAATTTATTTGTTAATAAATACGACGTTTTTCGTTTGGGTTTTTATTGCCCTTCTTAAATAACTGGCAACAATTATATAAATTCGTCAAAAACTGCTTGTTTGGTGCACGAAACTGTCGCGGATAAAACTGACACAGGTCCGTTGTCCGTAGGCGCCAGCGCGCGACTGATCGGACCTGCCGAGTCTCCGCGCTCGGCATTTTGTAGGTATTTAAACATATTAATTAATACAATCATTTTATCTTTTTAAATTCTGCAAAAATGTCTAGTAATACTGAATGGCTTTAGTTTAGTTCAAAAACTTTATTTAAAACATCAATAGTTTAGTCGTCAGATTGTAAATGCTTTACAAAAAGGATTAACTTTGGGGTCTCTTTCTATCGAGCGAAGTTCATTAGATCGTGTAACTGAGTGCAACTTTGACTAGACTAGATCCTTAAGTAAAACATATAATTTTTTCAAATTTTTAAAACCCTTATTCTACGTTTCAGTTTGTTTTTAGAAAACTCGAAAACGCTAACTCGCTTGACGACCTAGCCTTAATAAGACAAAACACTGCCCTGTCGCCAATAGTTACACAGCATATACATTTTGTTTTTGACAGGGCAAAGGAGATACCTATTGGTGTACCGACTTATATATGCTAAAGATATTCACGGGCAGTTATTCAGAATAGCTCCCTTTCCTAGAGTAATTCACGACGCCTAAATAATTATTCTGAAATCCAGTGCAAACTCCAGCTAGAAACCTAGAAATGCTGATAAGAAATCTTCTCGGCAAATCTCAAAAATAAGCCACAATTCTCGAGAGATGGAAATCGCATTAAATTATAAGTAGGAAAATATGTTCCGTGGCTAGTGGTAGTTCGTGCCCCGACTTCGGAGGCTGTGTGGGGAATATGGAAATACGTAAAGAAAACTTATTTTAACCAAATACTTGCATTGCGAGTGGTGAAATAGAAATAGTATTAGTCGGTTTCTTTTTACCTAGGCTTTAATAATTTTAATATCACATCTGTTTATACAATTTCTAATTAGATATGCCCTTACTATTGTATATGATCAGTGGTCACCCAAACGTGTGAGTTTCATTTAAGGCTGAATGTACTCAGCAAAGGCAAACAAGCATGCTGACCATTAGGCACGCTTGTTTGCCACTGTGTATTACGCTATTAAAAAAAACTTAGGTTACATAAGCTAAGCTAAGAGTGCGATTCGCTATTATGCAGTGATGTCGTGTCATATTTTTAATTTTAAACGCCGTGTATGGCTTAAACTCACTATTGAAAGGATCAGACACCAAATAATATTTAAAAAATGCGGTATTGCCGAGAGCCTCTTCACGCATTCCGTTTCCCAAGACGATTTTCGAAAGGAACATGGAATAAGGACAGGATACTTTCTACCCCGGATGTCATCCCCCTTACCTAAGTGGGGGTTAAGCGTGCGTTTAAAGAGTTCTACGCGGCGAAAATGAGCACAGCTAGTTTTTCATAACCTCACAAAATGCTTTATGAATTTCCCCTAAATGTGGTGTTCGTTTCGTTTACGTTAAAATGATTTACTAACCGTTGACTTCGCTTGACAAATGAAGTGGCAGTGACTCGGCGGTATTTCCACACTGTCACTAAATCAGAATCCGTTAAGCCAGTGAAATTCACACGTTTCACTAGACAAATTGGAGTTTATATTAAACCCTTAATCCTTTTATTGACTGAACATAATTGTAAAGTGAGAAAATGTAGCTGGGCTGGCATGAGTGAGTCGCTTACGTGTCGCTTCTATTAGTATTTCTGTAAATTCTAGGAATCCAAGTTGAGGTAATGAAAAGGTACGGCTTCTCTTAAATTGACTTTGTACTTTTCGTGCTTCTTGCATTTTTATTCAATTACATTGTGCCAATTTATCTACGTAATGTTGTGTATTCTTAATGTCGGTTAATTGAGATAGCGATGTTGGAGAAAAATCTCTTTGAACAAAATGTCATCATCATCATCCGAGCGTATTCCCAGTACAGTTGCATCCTGAAGGATGCCTAATCCCAAGAATTGGCGTAGGCACTAGTTTTTACGGAAGCGACTGCCATCTGACCTTCCAACCCGAGGGGAAAACCGACCTTATTGGGATTAGGCTTGTCAAGTGAGTGGGCAACTTGACTGTTAGAAGTTCTCAAGCCGCCCGGAGGCCTCTAACTTGGCTTAACGACTGCTATCAAAGACAGCAACCGGGATCAACGGCTTAACGTGCCTTCCAAAGCACGGGAGCGCTCAGTTAGTAACCACTCAAAGCGGTCACCCATCCAAGGACTGACCTCGCCCGACATTGCTTAACCTCGCATACCACACGCAGTACGCGGGTGCCACTGGGCCACGAGCGCTCCTCTTTGAACAAAATGTTTGGATAAAAAATTACTCGTCTACTTTTTTTCAAATATATATAGCTTTCTAACAACAACCGATTCCTGTCGAGCACCAATGTAAAGTAACAAATCAAATGCTGTAGTCTTAATGAGAGCAGGACTGGCAAATAAATCAACCGCGGGCCCATTAATAGGTTGTTTTCTGTTTTTACCGCCCGCAAATGGACCGGCCCCCATACAAATATGGCGGGCTGGCGGCACCTTTAACGTACACTACTATAGTCATCATCCTTCTAGCGTTTTTTTCCGACTGGATTCTAATGGAGCCTGATGTCCACTTTGGCAGGTAATCTCGAGATTTGTAGGCACTAGTTTTTAGCACGCGGTCGAATGCCGATCCGATCCCGCGGTGTCCCCCTCGACAAGGCGGAGCAGGCACTCGTTGGGGTTTTAGACGGTAGTCCAAGGCGTTTGCTGCGGTTAGTCCGTCATACCTACCCTGGCCCCCCCCAACCAGGTTGGATGCTATAAGCATTTACCCGACGTAAAAAGGCACTACTTTTTAGGGTTCCGTACCTCGAAAGGAAAAGACGGAACCCTTATAGGATCACTTTGCTGTCTGTCCGTCCGTCTGTCTGTCTGTCAAGACCCGTTTTCTCAGGAACGCGTGGAGGCATCAAGCTGGAAGTTATATATAATACTCAGGCCTACTGTCCCTTGGAGAAGAGAAAGCAATCAAAAGATACAGCCTTTTATGCCCCATATTTCCGCAAATTTTCGGCACTGGCAAGGGAATCAAAACCTACAGGGTACTTCCCGTGAACTCAGAGTTGTACGAGGCAACGTCTTATAGCACAGATAAAGGAAAAATTGCGAAAACCGTAAATTTTTTGTTAAATCATATAATAAAAATATTCGTAAATATAGAGCAAAAATTCGTTTTGTAAGTTTAAGTTTTTCACGTCCAATTAGACTAAAATAACTTTAACAGAGCTTTTGTGTAATATAACTTTATAGATAGCGTTGCAGGGTATGTAAAGTAATAAATTAAGAGGGCGCAGTACGCTCGGTCTGGCTCGGTTCTCCATACAAACGTATTTACCCTCTCATTTTAAAACGCCATGCTAGAATAACATGAAAATTTGTATACACAATGGGATCCGGCATATCTAGGTCGGACCATAGTTTCTGTTGCTAGAAATTGTAAAAGAAAAAAAATACAGCGGCTTTTTGAGTTTTTTACGGCTTGTATGAAAACCTTATTAATCGCTGTATTTTTTCTCCATTATAATTTCAAGCAACAGAAACTATGGTCCAACCTAGATATGCCGGATCCCATTGTGTATACAAAGTTTCATGTTATTCTAGCCTGGCGTTTAAAAATGAGAGCATAAATACGTTTGTATGGAGAACCGAACGTACTGCGCAGTCTTAATTCTAGTTTGCCTCCTATGTCATAAAAAAAATAAACGAGAGACTAGACGCGTAAAAAATGAAAATCGCTCTCTTTTAGTCTTGTAAGGTCCTGCTTACAATTTTTCATTTCATTTTGGCAGTAAACAAAACGAAATTGTAGTCCATTATGTGGCCAAAATGGATGCAAGTAATTGCATAAAAACGGAAAGCACCCGGACCCGGGTATGTCCTAAAACTACGACCAAGACCACCGGGGGATGGGCAGCAGCATGCCTGAAGTGCGGTGGAGATACTGCGATCGCCAACCCGCATGCCAAGCGTGGCGATTATGGCATTTACCCCCCATGAAATTGGGGGAGGCCTATGTCCAGCAGTGGACGTCCTTCGGCTGATGTGGTGGTGGTGGTGAAAAGCAGTTAATATATATGTACATACATATATTGAGTTTGATAGAAGACGACCAAATGATCCACGCAAAGTATAACTGTTAAAATATGTAACAAAATTTAGCTTTTAAGACTACTAGCGCCACCTATCTTCGGGGGTACATTCTTTATTATGGTTAGGGCGAAATTTACTCCTGAAGTCCAAAGAAAAAAATCGTGCATCCTTTTGGACTCCAGGGTAACATAGTTTTAGTACCCAAAATGTAGTACCACTGTGTTAAAAAATAATCCTAACCCTCTGGGTGGGTTAATATTGATGTAAACTCATTCTATGTACTCGTACGTACGACCGACCTCAACTGATGGGTATTCGCAACCACCACTCAACTCGCAAATAAAACCAGAGTAATTCTGACCTCCGATACGCATAGTCGTTACGAACCTCGAGGTCAAGGTATACTAGACTTATAGCGAGGTGAGTAAACAGGTTGTAAATTGCATAGCTGGTATAGATCGAGTCACGTTTAATCTAAACCGCATCGCAAAGGGCTATCTAGTTATGTTAATATGCTTCAACCCTTCGTGCATATATTTAAGGTCCAATTTAGCTTGACAGGCCAGAACGAGATTAGTAAACCGATGGGTGAGATGCTTACGGCGTACGAGCCAGTTCCCTCACTTAGTGCTACAACGACGTATGTGTTGTTTAAATTATATAGAACTTGAAGCCTTTTCGGAATAAAGTGGTAGTTTCCCATGGTGCTATCAAAGGACGCATGTGTGTTAGAATCTACGGGAATTTACGTCTTCCTCTGGTACGTAGAAGACAAAGAGATGGTTCGTTCAATTGGAGTGTTAGAATGCCTCTGGCTATCCTGTCTGGTAATACAGGCGTGAACATGTAACCGGAGCCTGAGGTCATCTCAAGAGTTCTAAACTCCAATGGAAATTGTACTGTATCTAACTATAAGTAAATGTTAAAGTGGGATGTTGTTTACCGAATATAAATCTACTTAAAAAAAAAAATATCGTCCTTACATGTTTTTTACAGTATGCTGTAAATTTATATCACATTTACTTTTGCCTGACTAATTTTAAATGCAAGAGTTATTTATAAAAATGATACACAATTTGGCACGATTCGCTGTAACGAAGTACCGACAGTACCAATGACAATAACACATAAAAAGTTTTTTTTTAAACTAAAGTTGAAAAAGTTGTTTTCAAAGGCACTTAAAAGTACTGTTGTTTCTTACATTATGTAACAAACGTAACAGCCTACAAAACGACGAGTCCGATGTGAGGATGACTTGTACAGTCACGCTCTTTAATTTGGAACCCAATTCACAAACCTTTTCTTTGTTTTTCTATACAGTTTGACAGGACTGTCAACCTTAAGGGGGTCCCAAATTAAAGTCCTTGACTGTACCTACAGGAAAACCTAAGTAAAGGAATAATTAAAAGTAAATATTATTGGTATTTGTCTCATCCAGATGGTTACTTTCAGTGCTAATTTCTTAATTTTAATTATTACATAATACAACTGAATAAATACTTTAACCCAGCACGTGTGGGTTATTTTTAACAAAATTACTAAATTAAAAAGAAATCTGATTGGATGACGTATATATAAGCTTATAACTTTTGTGAGAACATCCGCTAGAATGTCCTACTTAAATCCAACAATTAGGTTCGTCTCCGCGAACGGTCTAATAGCGAAAAGTCTCGACCAACATCTCAAGAGACTCTCGTTAGATGGCTGGGTCAAGGGTCAGATACAGAAGGCGGTACTCCTGGACACGGCGCGGATAGTCCGGAGGTTTCTCTCTCTGTCGCCCTAACCACCGGTAGCTTAGGCCCTGCCTCGCTGCCGGCGGCACCCTAGGTTAGGTTTTATATAATGCTTTTATATTTTGTATGTATGTTTATATATTTTACTTTTATAAAATTATTGTAAAAAACCTAGCTTAAGTACGAAAATAAATACAGAGATAATAATAATAAAATCACAGTTTTCTGATTTTTTCTGGTGTTTACACATAATTACCAAGCTGCATGCCAAATTTCAGCTTTCTAGGTCATCTGGAAGTGGGTTAGGTTTTAGATTACTAGTCAGCAGTTTAGATTACCATTTTTTGGAATTTAATATCTCAATAACGATTAAACCTGTATTTATGAAATTTGGGGTTCTAGTTGTTCTACAGGATCTTAATATATGTACCAAATTTCATGTTTTTATATTAGATAGATTTGGAGTTATTGGGGGGTCAAAAGTGGCTCCAAACGGTTCGTGTAATATAACACACGGCTGCTGTCCGCCAGTTCCTGGGGTGAACTTGGCTGGACACGCTGCCGCGTGTCTAGATTTAAAAAAGATAATGCACGCCAGATCTTATCTCAAACAAATATGTCAAATAAAGACAGGAGTTCAGGTTAATTGACGAAGCCTGTTATGGATTGCTTTATTGTTAATGTGTGTGACGACGCCTGTTGCTGATTTATAGTTGTACCCACCGGACGAAGCCTGCGTTGCGGATTAAAATTACGTGATGAAAATTTGTACTGATTAAGCTTATATAGATAAATAAAAAAAATAAAGACAACCGCCGTACTATAACTAAATAAAATTTTAATTTCGAATAATTTCACATCTAATGTTGCGCAACGAAGGTTATCCCTACCCTATTGTTAACCGACTTCAAGATTTCAAAAGAGGAGGTTATCAATTCGGTTGTATGATATCCAAGTTGGTCCCGTTTTTGTCAAAAGGCAGTTCTGATGATGGGATCCATGAGGAATTGAGGGAACTCCTCAAATCTTTAAGGCAAACATATAGTGATTTTTGTGTTTTTATCAACAAGTCAAGCATTTGTATCCAAAAATGTGACATTGGATGAAGTGGAACTGCTGATGATGATCAGAACAGAACTCTTCAACGACGAAAAGTTCACGTTTGGCGATTTGTCCTCCGAGCTGTGTTTGTTAAGCAAGTTCTTTTTTCACGATTAATTTTTGTCATGCTCGAGTTCTGATGATGGGATCCATGAGGAATTGAGGGAACTCCTCAAATCTTAAAGGCAAACAATTAGTGATTTTTGTGTTTTTATCAACAAATCGAGCATTATCATACAAAAATGTGACATTTGATGAAGTGGAACTGCTGATGATGATCAGAACAGAACTCTTCAACGACGAAAAGTTCACGTTTGGTGATTTGTCCTTCTAGCTGTGTTTGTTAAGCAAGTTCTATTTTCACGATTGATTTTTGTCATGCTCGAGTTCTGATGATGGAATCCATTAGGAATCGAGGAAACTCCTCAAATGTGAAAGGCACACAAATAGTGATTTTAGTATTTTCATAAACTAATCAAGCATTTTCATTCATAAAAGTGACATTTGATGAAGTGGAACTGCTGATGATGATCAGAACGGAACTCTTCAACGACGCGTAGTTCACGTTTGGCGATTTGTTCTCTTCGTTTTGTTTGTCAAGCAAGCAAGGTTTTTCCATGATTTCATAAGGAATTGAGGGTACTTAGTCTTCTACCATTATAAACATACTTATAGCCATTTTTGTATTTTATTGTATGGAATTTAAGAGTGCACCATCTAAGATTAATAATCTTTCACCGGACTCCCCCATTGAAGTCGGTTTTTTTTTTCTTAAAAATTATTATTTATCATACTAGCTGGGCTGAGACCCTTTGCGCTGCGGTCCGAATGGGCACTAACCTTGAGTACCCTAGCGCAGCGCTGCGCGATTCAACCGCACTAAGTGATGCCGAGATGGTGCGAGTGCAATTTGGACCCGTCGGCGTCGTGACCGAGCGCTGGTTACCCGAGAGCACCCCGAGAGCGTTCAAATTTTAAAATATAGAGGTACGTTCAGGAATTTAAATTTAAAAATTTAAAACATCTAAGTGAATTGCAGATATAAAGGCGCAATAGTTATCTAATCTATCGATATTTAATGCGTTGGTTACCTATGATATGCAAATGAAGACGGAAATGAGGATAAAAATGTAAAATAACATGTAATTCATGTTTTCATTGCATACATACATACTTTTACGATTTTCCTTATTTTAATTATAACTATCTATTAACCATGCGTGGCCTTTGCATATTATAATAAAATGTACTTATTCAATTGTTTATCATACGATATATACTAGGTGTATGTGTATCGTTGAACTAAGTTACGGTAGACCATTAAGTTATTCATGAATCAGGAACTATGCTGCATACTTTACTGTAATGAGTATTTTTGCACATTTTCCCAAAACAGAAAACAGTAAATAAATATAAGAAGTAAAACACCGCAATTTTGTAAACAAAAGAGACAGGTGAGTGAATTATTGACGTTGCCAGCGATCATTTACAATATAAATGCAAAATAGAACAAATATTATTTAAAGTATAGTTTACACGAGGCGGCATGAATGTCGAATAATTGACACGCGTGTACACATGTGTCGTGATACTCGTGATTGACACAACAAGGTTAGGGCCGTCAACGCGGTCAATTTGCGAATAACTAATTGATTTCTAGCCCACGGAGAATTAATAGCTTTACAATCTATGAGGCATTAAGCCCGCTATATACTTTCGTTCGTTATGCTTAACAATAATGTTATACTTCTTGCTTCACTATAAAATATCAAATTTATTGATCATGTTCACAATACTTTCGTTCGTTATGACTTAACAATAATGTTATACTTCTTGCTTCACTATAATATATCAAATTTATTGATCATGTCCACTGGGCAACAATATTTAATAGCAATCGCTAAGATTTCGGACTTCACCGGTGGATAAGCACCTTCACTTGGGTATGTGACAACCCTAAACGGATTAAATGCATGAATGATTGATGATAAAATTGATTTTAGAAAGGACATTGGCCAAGGAAGTAGCCGCCGTCAGGGTCGTCTCTGACAGACGTGTTGGCAAAATTCATTTAAATTTATATCTATGTATACATTCAATATTCGAATCGAAACCGACCAACTAACTAGACGATTGACGGAAATAAAACACCACCGTAAAAATTTAAGTAACATTAATTCAATCGTATAATTTAGCGCGTCATAATTGGTAGCCACTTCGGCTCTAGTCGTATTCCTAGTTGAGCCGATGGGAAAGCATGTTCACTACCACCACCACCACCATACCAGCCCTAGGACGTCCACTGCTGCACATAGGCCATGTTCACTACATCTGCACCTAAACTACCCATAATTATGGCGACAAACTCGTAATATACGTCACAGAGGCTCCACCAATTTAGAAAATCTCTAACGCCAGGAAACTGATATGTAAGAGTATATTACGATATACTTTTAAGAAATAGCCAATTTTTTATTAAATTGACGTGACGTGCAATGTGCCCCGCCCACTGCCACTTAAGTTTAGCGATTCGGAGGGCTATATCGGTTACTTTGGTTCTACAGCAGATGGCCTCATTTATGATGCCATCACGCAGTTACTCCGAGCATAGCCCTCTCTATTGTTCTTTGGGAGACTTTGAGCCTTCTTATGAGGCCCATAGTAAGCGACCACGTTTCAGTACCATCACTCACTGGCAACACACACTGGTCTGAGAACATCATCAATATGCATCCAGCTTTATAAATTTCACACTTGGCTGTTGACGAGCAATGCATGAAGCTACGAACATACACGCCAAAGCCACGTCAATCCCAAAGGGATTCTCTGTACCATAAATAAATGAATACATAATGCAGAAACATAAGTTAGTGAATTCCATTAAGTTAGTAATTAAATCAAAACCGCCGCTCCTCATTTTGATTGCTACCGTATAAATTCATCTTGTTGTTTGCCGTGTAATTTATTCCTAGCAACGGACACTGGAAATTTATTATTTAGGTACTAGTGCTGGGGATTTTGTAAGTTTAAAAATGAACAGCTTCCCTGGAAACTTTTATCCGTAGTCCCACAGGGCGTGAACCCCGAAAATGTAGTTAGTAAGGCCTGCTGTGGAAGGTAAGATAATTGTGTGAATTCTCACCATTTGCCGAATAGAAAGAATGAAATAATGAACGTTTATTATTTACTATCAAGTGCCCAGGATTTAGTTTAAAAATAAACAGCTTTCTTGGAATTTTCATCTGAATTCAATAAGAGGTACGGGTTCAAATTAATAGGTTCCGAGCTACTCAGGGTAGGTGTGCCGAACTCATGCACAAAGTGGAGCTTCAGGTCGGACCCAAATTGTACCTGCGGCCAGATGATGGCCAGATCCAATCGATGTCCCATGTGTTACCGGGGACTGCCCGCAGCTTGCCATCCAGGGCAGCATCGCAAAGATCCACCAAGCTGACTCAGAGGTTGTGAAGTGGTTGGACCGACTGCCTCTTACTCTGTAGCAAAACTGTGCACTTGCCATACGCAAAATAAACAAATCTGAATTCAATAAGAGAATGATTTTCCGAAAATCCGGTGGGGGGGCGGGGCTTGAGGGTAGGTAGTGGTGTAATAAAGAGGTTCTGGCCACTTATTGAATACACGGCGGATAGATGGAAGTATTAGAAGGGAATTAAAAAACCGGCCAAGTGCGAGTCGGACTCGCGCACGCAGGGTTCCGTACCAGAAAAAAACGCCAACAACTACTCTGTTGTATGGGAGCCCCCCTTAATTATTATTATTATTTTGATTTTAGTATTTGTTGTTGTAGCCACAATAAAAATACATAATCTGTGCAAATTTCAACTGTCTAGCTATTACGGTTCATGAGATCTAGCTCGGCGAGTGGTAGCCATGAAAAAGGGCTAAAATATCACGATTTTTGTATGGGAGCCCCCATTAATTATTATTATTATTTTGTTTTAGTATTTGTTGTTATAGCGGCAACAGATATACACAATCTGTGAAAATTTCAACTGTCTTAGTAATAGGGTCCCGTTTTTACCCTTTGGGTAACCCTAAAAAACTGTTTGATACAATAATAACCAAATGACCCGACGGTAATATCCCGAAATTCACCATTTGTTGAATAACTTAATCTGATATCACCGATGATTTTTCCTTACGATCGTCAATCGTCATGTTACGAACCGTCGTTAAAGCATGTTAAATAACCTCTTGGTTCTAATAATAACATAATAGGCAACGGCTACAAAAATTCCACAAGCCACATAACGGCACTCGAGACTGTAAGCACCCGTAAGTTTCGGAGACGCAGAACAACCTTTAATTCATACATTGTATCCCGTACCTTACCTTTTTTTTTTTTTTTCCCGTTGGGGGAATGCATTGACGCACCGTTCGCCCGGACGAAGGGGGACCGGACGAGTGTGTGGGACTCATGGACAGAAGGTCCAGACTACCCACTAAACCCCCAACGATTGTCCAACGATGTCGCTTATAGGGAGGGCCAAAGGTTCGCTTGACGCATTCTACTTTGACCCTCGCGACTCACCCGTTTTATACGGGCCTGGCCAAAGAGAGCGCCCCGGGACAATTTCGGGGCGCTTCGATCCCGTGGACTCCATGGATGGATAGGGTCCCCCGACCCCACCACCCAGTCCGCTACGGGGGGAGCAGATGCGCATAGCGCCGGCGTGCGCGCCCCGCTCTTCGCCTACGGATGAAGGGAGCGGATGGGTCGTTCTCCCGCTCTCTTTCCGCGGCCTCCTTCTGAGCCATTATCGACTTGCAGAAGGAGGCCATTACTTCCCAGGACCTCTCGCTATCGAGCATTTTCGACACAATGATCGGCAGCGAGAGGTCCCTACCCACTACGGTGGCCAGATCATGCCGTTGTGGTCCCCATGCCGAGCATACCTCCAGTGTGTGGCGCGCGTCAGCCACTGCTGCACCACACCCATGGCAGCGGGGGCTTTCTTCTCGACCAGCCACCCGGTGCAGGTACTCGCCAAAGCAACCGTGCCCTGTGAGGACCTGCACCAGGTGGAAGTCAAGTTCGCCGTGTTTGCGGTCGACCCACCTCTCCAAGTGGGGCAAAATCGCCCCTATCGTTAGTCTGCCGGCCGCAGACGACTGTAAATATGCCCTCCATCTCGGAATAAGAGCGGCCATAGCTGCCTCTCCCGTACCTTACCTACACTCAGTCAAGATTAAAAACATCTATAATAATTTATAAACGACTATGTGGAAGTGTACGCATTTAGGCAATGTATTATATAGTTGAAGTAGAAAAAAAATGCAATAACAAACAGATATGAAGTGACGTTGGAATTCATGTCCCCTTGGAGTTCGCCAGGATAGTCCACGCGGATGTGGCTAACAGAGTTTATGAAAAATCGCAATGCGTTTATAGATGAGATTTTGAGACCTTAATCTTTGCCGCGGCGTGAAACATCACGTTGTAGAGATAAAAATCGATTTATTACCGCGTAAAATGTAATCATGTGACGTTGTACGCACTATCGGAGCGTACGTATATGATGCGGGCGACAATCCACTAACACCTTAAGGAAAAAGAAAGGGAATACCTACTTCATGGGGAAAGAATCGCCAAAACAATAGGTTCGTTGAATCGGCTATGTACGCATAACGTACCGTATTCGCCACGCCAAGAGCGTAGTTTACGCAAGCGAATACTTTACTGTATAATCCGACACGACACGACATACCGCAGTAATTAACAGAGCACGACCCGCAATGTTTTCATACATAGTGCCACATGGGATACACTGGGCGGAGTAGCGGTGGGGACGATATAGGCACACATAGGCGTAGCAAAAGTGCTTTTTGCGAGAAGTTCGAGTCAATGAATAGATCAAAAATCGTTGCCCAATCGTACACAGGTTTTATCTTCGTGGGTATCTATGGAATCTGGAAGATGGGGAATTTGTACAAAGATGCTAGTACGTCTAACACAAAACCAAACTATTACTATAGTGGCCGCAACTAAATAGACAACGGACTTATGAAATATGTGAGATACACCACGCAAGAGCATGAAAGTGTGAATGAGATCAGCACAGTCATCAGTTTGGTTCGGGGACACTAAAAGTAGCGAGAAGAGGCACGGCACAAATTATAACTTTAACACATTTCTATGTCGCGCCATCTCTGAGAGCAAGAAGACTTCATATGTACTTATATACTGTATTAAATTTTGCATGGTTTTTTTTTACAACATAAGCGCCTTACAATTCCGTCAATACACAAACACGAATACAACAAATGGGTCACGACCTAGGGGAGGGGCTAGGGGCCAGACTGAAAATCAGCGCTGAGCTTGCAAGCTCCAGCATATGCTGAGCCTGGTACCCATTGCCGCATAGTTTCTTAAATTGTATTTTTTTTTTCTTAAATTGTAAATGAAATGTTTTCTTTCACTTTTTTATATCCGTCTTTTGTATTTTTATATCCTTTTGATATGGCAATAAAGATTTATTATTATTATTATTTATATGAAACACCGTGCAGCATCTAACCTACGCTCCTCAACTAACCGTCTCGCTAACCTATCTCCTCATTTACAATATTGGCTAAAGGCTGCATAGCCGGTCGATTGTGGCCGACTGGTTGCGGCTGGTCGGTCGTCCCTATCCCAGAGCGTGTCACTCCTCACAAATCTGTGACCAAAGCTATATCCGGCTCGTCCGGGTAAGGCATGCTTCCTGGCTGGGTACGCGTGTGTTCACATTACCTTGTCGCGCCATTTCTCGCGTCTTGTGGTCGCATGCTAGCCTTGCTGGGGTCAAATTATAACAGTCTCGTCTCGTAAATTAGAGAATACAGCCGCTGTAGCAAGCGTCACGAGTAATTAAGGAACCGCGCTTTGTCGCCATCCCAAGGGACTATCCTCTTCTTTAGTCTAAAAGGTATTAAGTCTGTAGCAAATTGTCTGGCAGTTATGACGTTCTGGCTTGGCGGGACTATCCAACCTTGTTTACCTTTAAAAGGGGTTAAACCAGTAGTTTACTCTCTAGCAGTTATGATTTTTTAGTTTTGAGATCAGGGATACATCTTAACTGCATAATCGATAGGGACGTGTCTAGACTGACGGTATGGTTTATGGTGACGATGAGTTCGAAACATACATTCTCAGACGATGTTTACTTTCATGGACAAAACTTTCGAACAAGGGTAAAACATTCATCGATTGACAGCCAAAACATCATTGAATGCAGTGGTGACAATGCTACATATATCGCACTAAATGTAGTTCGATATAGCATTGTTACCATTATTTCATTTGCAATAAGGTAGCAAATGTCTACGGTACAAAGATGTAGACAGTACGTCGGAGACATTGTTTTTTTGCAATCAGATGATATTTTTACATACGTTCTCTACAAACACCAATCACCAATTTATATTACTATCGGTTTATGCTTAGAGACAAACTTTTAGCCAAAGTAAAACATAAGACAAAAATAAATTATCAAAATTAAATAACTACTAAGATACTAGTATCTTTATCAGAATTTCTTGTCTTACTCAAGTTAAGAAAGACAATTCTGAAAAACATACGACAAGTTCAAAGCTTACGCCTGTGTAAGGCTATAGCTTTACTCGAGTGCACCAATGAACAGTCTCGTTTTCAAGCAGTCTTTAACTATTCAAGAATCTACCTCGCCGTCGGAGCGTTAATAAGCACTTCAGCAGCTCCAGACCACTCCGAGTGGAAAGCCCAATCGTCCGTGTAAATTTATAACACTACAGAAACATTTTAATTGACAGCGAATATGACAGTGCGAGGGTAGCGACAAACGGACCAGTAATGGGGTCAACGAAATTGAGAAAAGTGAAACGGCGCTCCCACTCGACCCGCTCGTGCGACGTGACCGACCCAAAAAGGACGAAACGATCACCCACTAACGGGAGTAAGCAGGATGAGACCATCCGTCAATCCTGCACACCCCCGGCCCGGGTTCTGTGCTCGTTAGCTCGGAATTAATAACCAAATTTGTAAAGACCGACAAGACCGTCCTCTGCATCCCTTATCACCCCAATTTAGCCTATATCCCAAGCCTAAGCGTACCTACACTTATAAAAACTATAAATAATTAATTAGACTCCGTATCGTTTACCCACATCAGTCTGTGACATTTTAATGGCCTTCTAAACGTGAACCTCAACCTGGGCCTTAATAGAAAATCGATTCTATGCGGGAAAGATAGCTAAAGCTAATTATTGTCGGAGATCGTATTTGCATGCAGTCACAAAGGCAACAGAAGTTGCTGAGCAAATCGCTGCGGGCTACGGACGTAAATCGCCGCGCCCATCACGGCACGACGGCTCCAGATAGGGAGTTTGAAATCAGTTTGCCACTATTGAATTATACGAGCTGCAGCCAGGACGTCATACGCCGAAGTTTAATCTCCCGGAGCGACGGGCTTATTATGCAAATAGCGGAGGATTCTCCACGGTCATCCAGCGGGCACGTACGTCCCGCACCGCACCGGCTTCGTTACACGCGGTGCCTCGCCCGGCTACCGCTCAAATGTACTGGAAGACGGAAATTGTATCGCGATGTCTTCATTACACGATAACGGAACGGGTCCCTGATGAAGATAAAATTATTGGACTATCAAAAGACGGGCGAAACTTCGGCGACGTCAATTTATTGCCATCGAATAAAGTCGGGAAAATTCAAAATGAAGAAGACAGCGGAAACGGCAGGGAGCGAGAGGAATATCTAACTCTTTCGGAACCCCAACGAGCGTTAATTAAGCGAAAATCGAAACGTCAAAGCTCGGGTTTTATGCAAATTCCGCGAATTGAGTCGAGCTCGGTTGTAGAATTTTTGCCACTCGCTAGACGATTGACGAGGGCAGGGTAATTAGGGGTCGGTACACGTGACTCGTGGCTCTAGAGGGTTTTGTCCACCGACTACGCAAAGCGACGGTTACAAAGAAAAGCGCTTAACGCTCTGCAATGTAAGATTGTTTTCCATGCATTGTTGAAAACTTGTGTAGCGTTCTACACAAGACCAACTCGTAGCAATGTTTATTTACATTACATACAGTTAACGTCTGCGCCACATGTCGAGTCTACTGCCTCAACATATTTTAACTTTTGGTTTCTTTCCCTAGATCCGACCTCATGATAACTTTAATATTCCGTTTCGTTCAAAACAAAAAGCTTCACAAACTTGCTTCGTGTTTTGTGAACTTAATTAGTGTTTCATCATGTCAGCCGAAAGACGTCCACTGCTGGACGCTGGAATTAGTGTTTACCATGTGTAATTTTAAATGTATACAGGGAGTTTGGGTGTCACTATCGATGTTTTTACATTATAGGTGCAGTATTACGAACAATTTTTTCCAGAAATCACACTCTATGTCAACTTTTTTTTTAACCACTACCAAATAGCAGGTAATTTAAAAATTTCAAGTGGCCTGTCTCGGGCGCACAAGGTAATTTAGCCATTATAAGTCTAATTAGTGGCCCTACAAAATAAAAAAAATCTCTCATTCGATGCTTAATGACTATCGATTAAATTATATAAATGAATCACATCAAATACATTCCAAACCCACTTTGTGTGAAGTAGTTAACATATAAGTATATGCGTGTGTAGTGTGAAGGAATTCACTTAATAACCTTAGTAATAAAACAACAAAAACAGAATTCCAGTCTTCAAAGATGTAAACAATGTATTCCTTAGTGATTAGTCCATAACTCAGTCCAATTGGCCCAAAGGGTCACCCAACTAGGCAGAACGCTGTTATTATATAACCACTATCGTGATTAAAGGCATTTAACGCCTGCTTTTTAAAGTCGGATCGCGTGATTAAAACGTAGTTGCTACCATAAATTTCTTCGCCGCTTAACCTGGCGGGTTATCGAGCGTGAACGAAGACTTTCGTCCGTTCCGTCTGTGTCGCAGATAACGGAATACGCCCCCCGCTTGCCTTTAACATGTCGCTGGCGGCTCTCTATCGCAACCGGCCGTTTGACGCGAAAACGGGCGAATGCTCGTATCGTACCCACGTACGCTACCTGTGGTCACAAAATCGATTACGGACGCGTTCTCGCCAAGATTCCTGCTTTACACGTGAACATTTGTGTACAATTTTGGTAAGTATGTATACAGTCAGCTGCTGAGAATCCAGACCGCCGCTGCATACAACATCTATACAGACTTACAGACGTCACGTTTCTCTGCAGCGACTGTACAATTCTCAACTGAATTGTAAGAGCATGTCTAGTCAAAAAGAGATTGCGCACATTTTGACATTAATATCTCATTTTTAAAAGTGACTACGATACGCATACCTGCTTTCCGCGTATATTTCAACTGTGTTCCGTTTATACAAAAACTAGACACAAAACCAAACGTGACCTATCCACCTACCTCGCTTACCAGTGCTAGAAACACTAATTATTTAATTAATAATCGAATGGCATTTAGTTTTCGAGATCTTCGAGAGGTTGCCAGTTCGTTGAACTTTTAGCACCACCCAAGGGTCACGTGTAGGGTAACGGTGGGTACTCCCTACGCCCGTGGTTCAACTTCGAGCCCCTTTGTCAAGTGAGTGGGCAACTTGACTGTTAGAAATTTTCAAGCCGCCCGAACGCCTCTAACCTGGCTTAACGACTGCTGTCATAGCCAGCAGCCAGGATCAACGGCTTAACGTGCCTTCCAAAGCCCCAGTGCACTCAGGTAGTAACCACTTAGCGGTCATCCATTCAAGAACTGACCTGGGCCCACGTTGCTTATCCTCGCATACCGCACGCGGTACCTACGTGAAACATGATTTCGTAACCACGAAGCATTCGAAACGTAATGTTTGAGATAACGGAATACGTTCCTAGTTCGAGATAGCATAAAGACGCTTAGACAGGCTGAAACGCCCATTTCTAATAAAATGTTAATGTATCGATCCAAACGAGTTTGACAGCTCGACCACAGGAGGAGTTACCTCGTGACTCTATATGATGAACGTTGCAGTAGTTGAGGTACGATGCAGATCATTTTCGTCGAATTGATTTACCATGCGAGATGTCACTAGAATATCAGCTGAAGACAGTAATAAAAACGTAGAGAATTTTGTGGCTGCAAAATAATTTCAAACATATATTCCAAACATGTCATATTGGTACTTCAGTGTCATGTCAGTACTTAATACTCATTGTCAGACAGAACCTGTCACTTTTGAGTCTAGAAGAAAAATTATCATCACGGAATTCATGATGATTACGAAGGCATCAAAAAAGCGTCGTATTATCCGTTTGGTCATTACGTACCTTACTTCTATAAATGCTTCCCTGCGTGATTTTATATCATTTATTAGATGTACCTAAGATGATAACAGCACTAAACGATGAGTGTGATAATAATCATCGTATGTGTAAGCGATTACTTTTCACGGGTCAAAGTGATATTTAATTAGCTTCATTTCAGACCCTGCACCGGCCGCTCAGCAGTTATCCTATAACTGACTTAATTACTATTTATCAACGTAGATATGAAACACATTTGTCTCCTAGGCGTCCAAGACATTAAACATGTCCTCTACGTGCCAGTTATTATTATTATCACAGTTTGATGATGATGACACTATAGTTCGTAAATCAATCTGCGGGGCAAAAAACTATTTTCCCACAGCAGCCGCCGATGCAAAACCATCATCCACGTGTACCGTGCGTTCTATTCAGCGAGTATTAAGTCAGCTACTGTTTACGACACTCGCCTCTCTGAAGCAAAAATAAATGGAATAAAATGTCCGCCGCTCCGCATGGTGATTTGTGCGTCTACCTGCCAAGAGATGGATCCCCTAGTCGTCGTATAAATATTTATATTCCAAATGCTGCCCCAGCATGAGGCGGCTTAGGGAAATGGCCGTTTTGCAAGATGTTTAAATAGTTTCTAGAACGTCTGCACTTAGGTTCTGCATTAAGTAGCTTGTAGCCGTGTATAGAGTTAATTAACATCGAATTATAGATGTAGGGAGTAGATGTGCTGTGTGGGCGATCGACCTCTGCTCAAGCAGACAAAACAAATATTTCCAACAGGATCGATTTTTCGCCCCCGTAAATTTCTTGGTACACATCTACGACATTCGAATACAGAGATTAGAGTCGCTTTCGAGATCACGATTACAAACAAACAAACAAATAGACTCCTAGAATGTGTAGAACAATAACATACTTAACCTAAGATCATGATTCCCAGTGTCAAAGATACTCCAAAATTAAGAAGCTTTTTATGAGCATTATATGCTGCTTGATGGATAAATAGCTTTGGAAGAAAGTTATTAAAATGGGATCGGTTGTTTCAGAAACAATAAATACCTTGAATGTCTGAGGAACACCTGAAATCACGTGTTCCCCTTTTGGATTAGACATTAGACTTTAGAGGATCAAATACACGAACTCTTTCCCACGCTTTGGTCACGAGGTCGTTTTTTAAAGATTTGACGGAATCTCCTCTACTTGAGGGTCATGAGAAGCACAGACATAAGTTTAAAGCAGTTTATAAGGGAATTCTTTCTTGATATCGGCCACGAGCTCGTACAAAGTTTAGAAAGCATTAGTTTACCGGAATGGCGCCGAGACGTCTAACGGTAAGCAGCGGTACCGCGTGCCCTTCGCTCGCGACGCCATCATTACTCGCAAACGTCGAATGTATGAGCTAGGCTAGCTTATAGTAAAGCCAAAGAGACGAGTTATACTTCATCCTCGTCTGACACGTCACAATTAATATCTCGCTTCCTTTAACTCTCATGACAATATTTATCTCGTCTCGTTGGCCTTACGGTTTAGGCGTTTCTTGGTCTAAGAATTCCCGTACGGTGGACCGATGCAGTCAAGAAGGGAGCGAAATGCAGCCATTGCCGTGCGATCCATTTGACGAGGAACCGAACTGCATGGTGTGCATTGCATGCGGTGCGATCCTCAGGCATGAGATATCGAATACGAAGAAGAAAACGTCAACAATCCAGACAATATAGACAACGAATACAATAGTTATGGACCATAAGTAGTAGCTAACATAGGTTATGGTAGCAACTACTTGCACAATTTAAAATAAGTTGGCCGTCTCTTGTTCTTTTTTTCATATTATTTTTTTATTTTGACTTGCACTGTTTAAGACAAGTTGGCCGTCTCTTGTTTTTTCCATATTATTTTTTATTTTACACGTGTTTTTTTTGATTTCTATATTGTTATGTTCACAAATTATTGTACTTAATGACGATCTTTTACTGAATTAATTTTATTTTACAAATGTAAAATACTATGTAATTTTTTGAAAGAGATAAGAATATCTTTCTATCTAAGAGGTAGGTCTGGGGTACTTAGAAACATTTATAAGTGATATAACCCCAGTGGCTGTCATGATACATAGTCTAATTAACGAACCATTATATGGGACAGCTACGATGTACCATACCAAAGTTATATTATATAATCATTTATTTGGAAATAAAACACAAACACAAATGAGGAACAAAATAGGTAGAATATACGTAAGTAGCACAATATTTGACGACTAGTTTGGCTTAGTTGGTAGTGACTCTGGCAACAAAGCCGGAGGTCCCGGGTTCGAATCCCGGTCGGCATTTATTTATATGTATTTAAGTATTTATTTAGGTATATAAGTATGTATAACGTCGTCTAGTAGTACCTCTGCTCAGTTTGGGACTAGGTCAATTTTAGTAAGATTTGTGCCTTTCCTGTACACGGGACAGTGTGTCCGGGACCTTTGGAAGGCGTGCGCGGAGCCGAAGTACCGAGGTACCGAAGCGCCAAACGAGTAAGACATAGCCATTATTATTATTAATTATTAATATAGTAGATTACGAGGATATGATTTTATGATGATATAGATTTAATCTCCCAAAATGTTTCAAACCCACGGCCCATAGAGATGTATACAGTTGTATACAGTTTTCGACCATATTTCTAAACAAGTGATGCTGGAATGGAATGTATACATGTCTTACAATGCTGAGTGTACTAGAAAGTCTAGAAACCAAGTTTTGGTAGTACTAGACATTTGTAATTAACCAGCACCCTGACGAAGCTCGGCTAGTCACTGTAGCCAGATTGGCAGCCACTAGTGTCGCCCAAGTTTTACACTCAACTCGACCCGTCCGTACTCGAACTTAAAACCAGCCAGACAATAGTGCAGCGCAGCGCATTGAAGATGTAAGGGCATCGAGTTTGGAGCTCATTAGAATCGTCTTCTGAGTTTCTTGCCTGTGCTCTGCTGTATATCCATTTTAATTTGCAAGCTTTTCACACATTATTATTTGAAAATTAACTGTTTGCTTTCAAGGTCTTTGTTCTTTGGTCTGCTCGTGGTCAAGGGTGTTGTCTCACATCGGAAACGTCGGGTAAACTCAAACGCAACCGTTTACTTATTAATAATAGACATGCTTACGAGTAGCTTACAGCAACTCAATATCAAACGATGTCTATGCTGGACATGCACGAAGGCGTATTCCGATTCGGGCGGCGCCGGTTCCGTTCCAGGTCCCTAACGGTAACGGTGCGCAGCCCTTAGCGAACTCCGGGGTTATCAACCGGGCTAGTTTCGGACAAAGTTTATTCAACTACACGAGCCCTTACTGGGTAGATTTTATTTTATAAAAGGCTGAGTGATTGACCCTAGCCTAACCTGGTGGTAAGTGACGACAGGGCGGCCTAAGATGGAGCTCACTGATTCAGTAATAGCCTATTCTTGCTTGCTACTAGAAATGTAAGTAGCCGAGAAAATTTAAACACGCCACGGTACCATTTTTGCTCTTGGCACAATGACAACAAGAGTTGAAAAGGCACGTGTTTTAGTATCTTATACCGTTCGAAAAGAAAAACAAAAATCGAAGTAATATAAGGCTATTACAACAATGAGTGCAATGATACTGAGAAAACTCTGACATCTGAAAACATTGAACAGAAACAATAGTTTGTTTATTAAATTGAGAAATCGATCGAAAACATCACAAAGCCAAATAAGCAGTCATCATTCAGCGCAATTCAATGTAGCTCACATATGTGGCAAGTCTACACTTATCTCTAAATAAGGCCTAAAGAATGACCGATGGTGAAATAAATTTCAACTCTGTTCATTCCTTGTCAGTCCTATCACAATATAGCTTCATCAGCGGCGGAAACTAACCAATATCTACACTGGGAGTCACATACTTGGATTAAAACGTGACTTAAGTATAATTTGTATGAAACACTGCACGGGCTTCTTTGTCCTTAACTGTCAGCAAATGTCCACGTAGCACGAGTCAATCGCTAAAGCAATTCGAATCGCAAACGCCACAAAAACCTCTAATAACACTTCGTATTTAAACGCCGTTGCCTCTGTAGAAGTTGTAGAACGACTACATTTTTACAAGTTTGAACCTTATTACGAAGACGTACAATCGGAATTACGTGGACTATTAAACGCGGCTTTAATGGACAAATAATGCACGTCCCATTATAATGTTGTTTGGACCCATTTGGCTGCGATATGGTACTCTAATCGCGCCGCCTTAATCTCCTGTTACGTGGAATTAGTTCACGCCCGCGTTGACTTTCCGACGTGTCAATGGCTGTGGAATTTACTGGAAGTCTATGTTTTGTCTATGGATCGATTTTCATGTACTAGCAGAGACAATAGACTAGTAGGTAAATGTTTTGTCTATGGCTCAAATTGCTAAGCAAAGAGAAAACAGGTGATGGCAATGCGCGACGAAGGCGACGGTCAATTTACAAACGATAATTTTTACTTCTTTTTCGTCGTAGCATTCAGTTTCATCCTCGTTCTCGCATTATCCCAGTACAGTTGCAACCTGAAGGATGCCCGGGGTCCGCTACCTAATCCCAAGAATTGGAGTCTAGCATTTAGTTTAGATAATTGTAAAATTACTCAAGTTATACAGCATTTTAAAAATAACTTTACATTCCGTAAATGTTACTGTTACTAATCAACTAACATGTAACACACCCACGGATGTATGAATAACAAGCAATTCAATGCAAAACAATTATAATTTCCACTTTCTAGTATAAACTTAATTTTGAGTAGAGCTCCCTGATATTAGCTTTCGTTATTGGTATATTTGGCATGCATGCCTTAGCAACTAGGACAGAACATTACAATAAAAACTAGAAACTATTAAGGTTTATACGATTGAAGTCCTGAGCACGCGAACTCAGTTCGACCAATGTCAAATGTTTTGTGTATATCAACGCTGTGTCAATCGCAAGGTGACATTGGAAATACCCGCCGATAAAAGTGATATAACATGATAATAAGTGCTCGAAACGGTAGACTGCCTGTCACCATTATACTGTAAAAGATGATACATTAGTTAGTCATGTACGCATATAATTTAAAAAATTCAAAATGGATCGTAAAAAACATTGCAAAAAAAACTCGACATATTGTCTCTTGGCTCTCTTATACATACATAGTACACATCGTTTCAATGTGTGAATTTCTGCATCGTGAAATGCGAGGGGTGGATGGGCGTTCAGTTTATGACTGGCTTGGCCTCTGGTGTCGCAAGCGACCGCATTCCATCACGCGGCTTGCCTGTTTGCCACCGTCTTGATATAAAAATGTTAGCCGTAATATAATTGCGGATGATGTAACAGACGATTTGAGTTGATTATGTAGTGGGCGACAGGCTAGAAATATATCCAGAAAGATACCGTCAGTTATAAAGAATACTATACATATCTATCTGCATAAGGACAGGCCCAAAATGCGCGATTTTGGGCAAAGAACTTAAGTTCTAAAGTACCAACGCAACGAAGACGCGACGCGACGCGAATGCGCGAGTGGCGGGAAGCGGATGCGGAGAGCTGATGACCGGGTGTGGTGGTACTGGTGGTGTGAATTAGGGAAAAACCTATGTAGACTGCGGGCTGATGGAGGGATGATGATGAACGCAACGTCAGCCGGCGTTGGTAGTCACAGCTGTACGGTACGTTGTCATCAGTGTTGCTTGTTTCGGGTGTGTTCGTCCAAAACGTCCGCACGGGCCTACTATCCTTACTTTTGAAATCATTGTTTGCCATTGAAAGTATAGTTTTACACGAACTATAAATTATGTTTTCAACACCACATACGAGGCGATGATTTAACGTCTATTTCGCCGCATTATCGCATGTCTAGCCTGGCCCCGACATTGTGTTTTAATGGCCTAGATCTAGATAATCCAGACGTCAAACTAATGCCTCCATTTGTCTACTGCGAAATTAGTTTCTACTTCTACCAAAACTGTATTTTTTCGTTAAAATAAACTGTCTAATACAGTTTGCTGATTAATGTGGTTTTTCTTTGGGTATTTGATTCGGGTTTGGGTGTCTTTTATGTGAGCTCGGAGGCGGTGCAAGTTGGCGAGAAATAGCGCAGGACCGAGAAAAGTTGCGTGCTCTTGTCATTAAATTCAAATTAAAAACAAAACCAACTAAGAACAAATATACGAGAATAAGCGGATTTTGAAACAACAAAAACACAACGGAACAGTTATTCATTTGTACACAGGTTAAGATTCAATTTCGCATTGACTGTCTTTGACTTGTTCCTTTTTAGATTCGATAATGTGACTTGTATTAAATTGGCCTGAAGTTCAGACCAGTACAGTAGCAAATTGCAGAAATTACCAGCGATGGACATTTGACATCGATTTCCTTGTGAAGCAATCACCAGGCGGTATTAGCATTTTTCATTACTTAATGGATTCGGTTTCTAGTAAGGTAGCCTTTAGCGAGGGGTCAACGAACCGAGATGTCTTTTTAATTTGCAATAGGACGGCTCACGACAGTTAAAGACCGTGTCTTAGATTTTCAGGTTGCAATTGGCAATTACCCTTACTATTGAATTTAAACTGCCGTGAGTCATGATTATAAAGTACTCTTAGTCTTAGTTGCCACTACGCTACAGGCGACATGTTTTCGTGTGAGTGCGACGAGGCCGCGAAAAGTCATCATCCCGAATAAGGTTTGAAACTTGTCCCCGTAGTGATAATGAAGACTTTTAGACAAAAGTCTAAAACAACCAGAGTCTAAAGCATTTATATCAGGCGGTTAGACAACCGCCTGATATTAATACTCTTTGAATACATGTCACAATGGATTTTTCAGCGTTTTTATTTGTGTGTTTATGTGCTATGACAGCAGTTGTTAAGCCAAGTAAGAGGCCTTTAGCGGCTTGAGAACTTCTAACAATCAAGTTGCCTACCCACTTGACAAGCATAATCCCTACAAGGTCTAGTCTAGTTCCCCTTGGGTGGACCTGTTGGAAGGTCAGACGACAGTCGCTTCCGTAAAATCTAGTGCTTACGCCAATTCTTGGAACTATGTAGCGGACCGGACCCAGGTGGTCTACTGCCGTGTAGACCACCTGGACCTCACAGGAGAGTGAAAGGGGCGGCACAATACGAAGTTCGTATTTCGAATTTCGAAGTAGACCCCCAGGGGCAGGATGCAACTGTACTGGGATAAAGCTAGGATGATGATATTTTTCCATGACTTCAACTAGCGGTTGCAGGAAAATATAAATACAGAAGTCGTATACATACATAATATATTATTATTGGCTAGAAAAATAACCACAACATTATCTCGTTTCACCTAAATGACACTGAGGTCGAGATGGTGATGTTGCTACATGCATGACTGCACGTAAGATTCCGATGTACCTACTGTTGCTTTGTGGCTGCGCTGAACGAATGCATCCAATATTGAGAATGTCACACTGTTACTTAGTAAAACCACAAATATAATAATGGAACAATAGAAGAGTTTAGCTTCTACATTTAAATTTAAAATGTACGTTGGATCGCTGTCAGAATAAGAAACTGTATGAGCATTCCGGTACAGACCCTGACGAGTCGGATATATTAATCTATTTTCGATCACGTTACCTAGTCTAGCCATAAGTTCTGTTACTGGCAGTTAACAATGATTTTAAGAAAAATAATAATTCGAATTTCGAATGTTGTGTTTTGACGTAAGTACTTGGATGTTTTTGCCACCATTTATATACAATATAATATTAAAATAAGTAAATTAATAATGGAGTGGGGTGTCAAAGAAAATAGAATTGCTGTGATTGCTCTGCATAAGGTAGGAATGGAGCCGTCCCACATTTTTGAGACACTAAAAAAGTTAGAGATCAGTCGAATGTTTGTGTATCGTACCATTCAAAGATACACCAAAACGTCCTCTGTCGATGACAGTAAAAGATCTGGCCGACCACGTACTGTTAGAACAAAACAAGCCGTTAATGCTGTAAGGGCCAGAATTCGCCGAAATCCCATAAGAAAACAGAAGATCCTTTCTAAGGAAATGAAAATACCACCTAGGACACTTTCGCGTATAATCAAAGATGACTTGAGTCTTGCAGCTTACCGACGATATACAGGACATATGTTAAATCAGTCACTAAAGGACAAGAGAGTTGAAAGATCAAAAAGCCTTTTATCTCGATACGCACATGGGAAATATAAAAATATTCTTTTCACGGATGAAACAATTTTTACTATCGAGCAGCACTACAACAAACAAAATGATAAAGTGTACGCACACAACTCTCGAGAAGCTAAAGAGATAGTTGGAAGGATTCAGCGAGGTCATCATCCCGCTTACGTCATGGTTTGGTGGGGTGTGTCGTATCAAGGCGTCTCTGAGATCCATTTTTGCGAAAAAGGAGTGAAAATTTCAGCTAAAGTGTATCAGGATACGATTTTAGAAACAGTAGTTAAACCACTAAACGACACAATGTTCAAAAATGTACACTGGACCTTTCAGCAGGACTCAGCCCCGGGTCATAAAGCTCGCACCACCCAGATTTGGCTGCAAAGGAATGTTCCGGACTTCATCAAGGCAGATGATTGGCCCTCTTCCAGTCCCGACTTAAATACCCTGGACTATAAATTGTGGTCAGTGTTAGAGGACATGGTCTGCTCTAAACGCCATGCCAATATCGATTCTCTAAAAAAATCTTTGAAGGTAGCAGTGGCAAATTTCCCAATGGATACAGTGCGTGAATCTATAGACGTGTGGCCGGATCGTTTGAGGGCGTGTATTAAAGCTAAAGGCGGGCATTTTGAATAAAAAATATATTGTTTAGAAACCTTATTAACTTACCTATAAATAAACATTTACTTATGGTAAATTAATTACATCCTTTTAAAAATATGTTTCATTTCATTTGTAACAGAACTTATGGCTAGACTAGGTAGTATAGATTTTGTTTCTAAAAGTCAAATGTAGAAATGTCAAATGAAGAAGAATTCCAAATGTTTATTTTGAGTATCTCTTCCTGCGTCCCCGTACCTGTAGCAAAAGTAGATGATCATATTCATATTCAATTTATTCATAAAACCAATTTACATGTCATAAAGTCACCATTCATCATTCATCATTTTAGTACCTTGTCACTTTCACTTCTTTGACGCAACCCAACTGTCGCAGTATTCAGTATTGTTACGTTTAGTGCGACAAAGTACTAAAATGATCATTTACATTAGCTGTTCACTGTACCTTCGCTGTTAAAAGATGACTGGACGCCGTGAAGGCCTTTGCGAAAAAGGACCCACTAAAAATGCCCAGAAAAATGCAAAGTGTAGGAAAGCGAGCAGGAAAGCAGATCCTGGCAAAGACCGGGATAACAATAATTACATACTCGTACAGTCAGTAGCTACGCGGGTCGCTAATGTCAAGGGAATCCGTGTCGATCATGTTGAGCGTGTTATTCTACTGACTGTCTAAGTAGAAGACTGTCACTAAGTTGTATATTAATTAATGCGTAATATTGTGCCTCGGGCACCTTATCAATTGGACAAATAATGTTTATAATGTAAATACACAATATTTGCCCAAAACCTAATTATAATTTACAATTATCAATGGCACTGGTTAAATCTTTTTGGGACATATTAATTAAACTTAATAAAACTCAGTTAACTATTTTTATTAATTAATTTTATTTATAATGTGTGTCCTTTCCTTGCAAACACAAATGTCTTAGTGATAGATAAAGCCATACGACTATTGAGGACATGTTAACTAAAATAGATTTGATGGAAGTTTATGAATTTACCTTTCCAATTCTGCATCACATTCAAAATTGTACCACCTTACATCAAAAAGACAGACTACTATACACTAGTAACTAGTGCGCTACTACGAGTACCCACTGGAATAATTTTACACGAAAGGCGCAAGTGAAATAAATTTTAAATCCCTCAGAGCTCGAACAATGTGGATTAACAACGCTTCCTGCGCTATCTACAAGAAGCCTAATTATAAGAAACTGGCAGTCGAGGGCCGAAACAATTACAAATTCAACAAAGTTTCACCTCCACACGAAAAAAGCTATTGCGCTTTTAAGGTTAAGAGCGAGTTTTCCACGACCGTTCAGAAACTTGAGAGCGTCTAGCTTTCAGCTTTTTATTTCTCCGCGGCGGTTGCATTTAGGCAAGTGGATATCACTATACGCCCCTCCCTAGGGTTCCGAAGTACGGCTCCGGGGTACCAAAGTGCGGCTACCAGGGTTCCGTGCCCTCCAAATATATAAATACATCATCCCCATCCGGCCGTCGACAGTTCAGAATTTACCGGTGAAATTTATGAACGGATGTTTTCAAATAAACGGAATTAGAGGAACGAAACGCAAATTAATGCTTTTCGTGAATGACGGGGAATAAAATTTTCTTTTTCATTAGCAAGATTACCGGACTTTCTGGGAATTAGAATGTAATAAATCAAAGGTAAACGCCTGAAGGCAAACGCTATCTTTATAAGGCTATTATAGTATAAGTACTGGTCATGAAATGAAAACTTTTGCTTCTTCAATAAATAGACTATACCGAAATATAACGACCTTTTTTCGCTCTTGAGCAAATATAATATAATATTAGTCTCTTGGCAACACTGCTGTCATTCCTACATTCGTCATCAAGGGCTTAACATAGGTAATTTCAAAAATCATAAATCTATTTTGTTCCAAATTACGTATGCTTTGGACCGTCTTGTGCGATATTTTAATTAATCGTATGGCAATCATTTCGAACCGTGAGATCTTCGAGAAGACAAAATACGGTTGCCAGTTTTGGCTGCACTTATAGCACGTGTAGGGTAACGGTGGGTACTCCCTACGGACGTGGTGCAACTTTGACCGCCAGCTGCGTGTTAAGTTCTTCCACATCACCATTATTATCATCATCAACCGCTGCATGCGTGACCGCTGATGCATGTACGACCAAGTGCTGTGGACACAGGACCTCCTCTTGTTGATGAGAGGTACCCCTTTCACATTATAACTTCAAACTCGCACGCACAGTCAGCGGAGAAAGTCGTCGACTCTATTATTTGTACATTAAGGTTCCAATTCCTTTCTTGGCTTACTGTACGTGTACCTACGTATACGTATAGTTCACAAAACAACAATTATTAGTTTGCACCGGCTATAGTTGCCAGTGCGTGCCGACGGCAAGGCTCTGTAAATGTTCGCCTGTGATTTACTACGACCGTCCAACTAGCCAAAAAACTACTAAACTTGGATACATTTATCGTACCTATCTATCGGGCTACGTTATCCTATATAAAATATTGATTGAAATACATATACTGAGTGAAACAATTGACTGACTACATGTTTACAATATAATACAAATGTTCCTATTGTTCGCCAAATAAAACAATAACCGAAAGAACTATCATTAATTTAATAATTAATTTTGTTTAACCTTATATAAACTGTACAAATCACACCTACCTTTTTGCTGTATTAAATAATAAGGCAAATTAATAAATACGTACATGTTTTAAATTAAGGCAAACCAAGACAACGCATTGTACTCATAAGACACTGACAAACTAATTGTACCAAATAAAATAAATACCCATCACCCGCGCTTACAAGTCAGACGACGATGTATTTAACAATTAAATACGTAACTTCTTTAAAAGCATACACAATGTTGCCCAAAACACTACCTTTGTTTATCTTTTTATCATAACAAAACATAACCTCTTAAACATCCGCTCAATTCCCGAAACCCATCCCGAGACTAGATACCTCATAACGAGAGCCAATTCCCAGTATAGAATACATTACTCGCTAAATACCGACAAGCTTAATCAACAATGTGTAGAAACGGCACGATGTAGGCGATCAATGTAAACTAACCTTTATCAGTATCACAACTCAGTAAGGTGACGCGATGTACGGCCAATTACTGACGTAATTAAGATAACGTGGACTTATCTGTGCCGGTGTAGAGTATTCTTAGGTACATAAATATAATAACATAGGTTGAAAATAGGTAAATAAATACTATAAGCAGGGGTCGTACTTTTCGTGCCGGTGACGTAAAATTGACGTCACACTGCATATAGGTGATTCCAATTCCTGTTATTATTATTATTATTTTAAACATTTAATTCGAGTAACACGGACTAATACAATTAATGTTAATGATTATTAATATTAATATTTAATTATGGTAATTATTAATATTTAATCATCAATCATTTAATCATGCATTTATAATGGTAATTTTTCTTATACGATATATTGCATCCGAAGGTATTAAGGATTTCTTTTCATATTTAGAATTTTAATTTATAAGCAGGTGAGGACCTCATAGTTTTTCAAGTCTTATAACAGGTTATAGAAATGTTGAATCTAAATATGAACGTAAACTGTCTATGATGACGAGGTTTGTTTAATTATTGGTAATAACTGGTATTACACATGAAGCAGTCACAAAAAATTGCAGTATTACCTAATGATGGACTTTATAACTTGTGATATGACAGGCAAATTGCGTTTGTAATAGGGGCATAATTGTAAAAAGTGTATGTACCTATACATGATTATTGATTAATGAATGATGATTGATTGATTACAATAAGAATAATTAAAATCAATGGAGCGTGACGTCACCGGCACGAAAATTACGACCCCTGACTATAAGATAATGAGAAGCCCTGATTCGTCTTGAAGCAGCAAACTAACGAAAGAAACAAATTCATATCTGTCCATCCGTACTAAAACCATAATACAGACATACATACAAAGTCTACTTATTATTTAGTCTATAACATCTGTATTTGCATTGTGTGAAATCGAAAATTAGAAACAATAGCGGCTGTTTAAATCAAATTGTTATTACCTAAAGCACCGTTCAAAAACGTGTTTAAAGAAAACATTCAAATATTTACACCAATTACTTAACTATCTTCGGTTAAGGCGGTATATTAAAGTTAAGGCAGAACACCCACTCAGCCACAGGTGCTCTTAATATTTTATAGGCCCATAAATACCGGCTCTGATACCTCGGCCGCCTAACTAGCACATAAAAACCTTACAATCTACTATTGTAGTAGAGTTATGTCATTATACAATGGAATTCGATAGCTTATTTTAGGTTTAGGCGAAACGGGATATTTGGTTTTACAAACGGGTTAAAAACGGGAAATAGTTTTGCATTTTTGGACTTATCTAGCACGAGTATTGAGTAACGAATGTATGCGATCTGTAATAAACATATCCATTTTTCCAATGCAAAGAAAACAAGGTGGGAGAATGACGTCGAAATTCTTACGGAGTTTTAGGCATTATTCTTGTACAAGATCTTTCATTGTATTTTTATGGATTATAATTACAAGTCTGTTGCACTGGTAGCTTTGTGTTTTTCAGTCCTAAAGGCTTTACGGTGACTATAAGTATATTCATAAAGTAGATAATTAATGGGTGTCCCTCACTTTCAATGGAAAACTTTTTGCGTGCGGTGGCGCGCTCTCGGCAGTTCGCAGTTTGAGCACAAGTCCTTTTGACAAAATTCCTCTTGTTCGAAAGGCAAAAGTTAATTCTGCAAAGAGCTAAATATCTTCGTACACTTTATTTAAAGAGCCATCGAATTACAAAGTTCGGAATACCAAGATATCCGAGTAAATAATTAAAGTTTGAACCGTTTACGGGGTCATGTTTAAACGATTCAAAACTTTTTCGTCCTTTTTCTAGCAATCCAATTTAGCCGTAATCCTCTTACACACGAAACAACGAACCCCTGTTCAATACACGCCATTTAATCTCCCTAAAATCGGAGAGTCACTCACTCTAAACATTAACCGAGTTCTAATATGACGACACCTGGCGGAGACGGCACCGCGATACAGCCAATACAGATATACAGCGCTTATACGTCTATTTTAACTCTGCTTTAAACACAAAAGGTCGTAAGTTTCTGTAGATGCGGTACACTCTTTCTACCTTCCCGTTATGTTGTGGCACTTTGGAAGTATTCAAGGCCCGCGACAGGGCCCACGCTATGCGTCGTAACGAAACACAAACGCCTCCTTATACGGACTGTGTAATTACCGAGAGTCTTTAGTCTTGTAATTGTAAATGTGACAAGCATTAACGCTTATAGACGATAAAAGTTTTTAACATCTTAACAAATAAATATTAAGTAGTGATGACACAATACGAAAGTCAGGATCAGGGTACATAAATACATGATATAACTTGCTTAGTGACACGTGTCTTTTTATTACCTCATCCACACCGCAAAAATATTTTTAAAGAACTTCGACCATCTCTTCAAGAGTGTTTTAAGGACTGCGCGCCTTCGGCCAAACAAGAATCAGGTTTATTCCAAAATTAGTCCAGTTTGGTAAAATCCATTTTCAGAGTCAATCATCTTTGAAACAGCTATCGTTGTATACTTTATAACTGTTGAGTACGTATTGTGATATTACAGATACGATACGCTTTCATCCATTTCCTATTTAGGTACTAAACGCGAAACCACACTGACACTGGCAAATGACATTCAAAGATAGATTGCATTTGCGTACGAATTTCAAATGGAACCAACGAATATACTAAAATAGGAAAAGCTTTCAAGCTATATTCTATAACGACGAAGCCAGTTGCTACAAAGTAACTATTTACAGTCTGAACATCAATGGGCAAGACTGCCTATCTTCACAAGACATTAAAATTGACTGCGTTTGTCTAAAGTATCTCTTGACCCATAGATTCGTAAGAACTGGATGTGATACGAGCTCAGACTTATAACAGTTCGCTTATATAGCAATACACTCGGTTCGTGTTGTGAACAGAGCCTGTATGACTGGGAGCAGCCAGTCTATTCACATAAAGTAATTTATTCGTCTCTGAGCTCTCCCAGAACGAATTTGACCTCTGATGATTGTATTTCAATCATACGTGTTCCAAGATTCGACTCCGACTTATATTGGGTTGCCTATATCGAAGATAGCTTTGTGAATAAACCCAAGGGACCGTACATAGGTTCTTCAAGTAGCGAACGAATAAGTTTTCCTGTATCTGCCTGTTATTTAGTTAGCGTGGGGCGCGTATCGATTGACGAGTGATGCTAGGGCCTATTCCGGAACTCTGAACTGAACGGCATTGGTTAGTGTCGCGCTCTCGCGCATTTGGCTATGCGAAACTACACAAAAATACGATCATAATCTAATCTAAAATCGTTTGTAGCGCGTTGCGGAAGCCAGCTTTATTCAGTTACCAGCTGACGATAGACGCCTGACTGAAGGAACTAAAGTCGAATCTTTGCTGCAATCTGTATGCAATTAACGTTCACGAATAGCGTCCGTGTGCATGTCTAGTCTAAAATGTTAACTGTAGTTTAGTTTCAAACGCGCTTACGATGTTTCGGGTCTGCTTTATAGATATCAAATCATGGCGCTAACCTTCGCGTGTTCGGGAACTTTCGAACCCCGAATTATGAAGGGGTTCGCGTTCCAATCACTACATCCAATGGATCAATTCCGTTCAAATTCCCCATTAATTTTAGGGTCGTTTGCATAATGGATTCCCGGATTCATTTCCTTAGTGACGGATGCAGATTTAAGTGATCGATTGTGAAACTATCCGTTTGGGAAAGGTTCGGAATTCGCTCGAGCGCTTTTTTAGATTCGTTCAATTAATGGCAGAGACGGGACAAAGGCGGTGGTGAAGGAGCGAGGATTTCCTGAAGACAATAGTAGTAATCAAGGCGCTAGCCAGTACGGCGTGATTACCGCCCCCCGCGCCGCTCCCCGCACTCCCATCGCGCGGTAACTGCTAGAGAATTTATAACGATATACAAGCTTTACTTACACAAAAATCCGGCGCTGGTACGCAACGAATCGAAAATAAAAATCGATTAAAACAAAACACAACTATGTAGCTTCATTAGACCAACTAATTTATATAGCGATTTGAATTTAAGTGATCACTAACACGCCAAACGCGACCTTACCGGTCCCTGTGGTGAACGATCGCGCCACAAAGCCACTGAAACGAGTTTAAAACGAGTTTGATTTGCGGGAATTAAATTACATTTCACTCTAGTCACGCTCACAAAATAGCTTAGTCGCTAGACAGGGAAAAGGTGCCGATACACGCCAAATTCAATTTGCAAATCTTCCCGACGGCGAATCAATTTGCACAATCGGCTAAGTGAATTACGTCATTCGGCTGCCGAATATCGTGGAGTAAAAAAGCAAGGCCAGCGCGGTGCAGTCCGTTCACTTGCGATTTCGAACGGAGGGCACAAAAACTGAGCACCTAAAGTCAAGGTGAGCAAGTGCGCGGGGGCGGTGCACGTAGTTAAAAGATACGTACGATCGATGCCAATTAGTCATGTCAGGACACACGGCGGTTCACATCGTACGGGTGACGTGCAATTTTCTTCGAGGCCCGTTTTCGGAGCGGACTGGTTTCCCACGCACCCAGGTGTTAGAATGTAGGACCAGGCTTTTTCCTGACTTATCTAAATTTTGTTCATGTTAGGATTGCGTAAAATAATTTAAACATTTTCAATAATGACTGCAATTAATCAATGATAATGAATCAAAAGATCTTATTGATGGACACTCGGGCTCATGAATGTTTACAAATGGTTTTAATGTAGCCATTTACTATAACCACCTACTATGAGATAACTAATGTATGTAGTTAGGTATGTATGCTAGCGTGCGACATGTGAAGATTTTGTTAAATAGTCACGGATTTCATGAACTTCGCAAATTTTCAGTTAGTTACCCTACACGTGCCGGTTGCGATATCGTCAGCTTGCTTCTCTCTCACGACTCACGAGTACCGCAACTAACTTAGTGATATCGCGAGTTATACGTTTGATACACGTTACTGTTAAATTCTATGCAATAGGGTACTTAAATGTCAAAAAGAATGCGTTTTATATGTCACACAGAACATTAACAAATAAAATTACTAATAATAATGCAGAGGGTAATGATTCTGTCAGTATTAGAACACTGTCAATTATCAGGGCGTTGATGGCTTATATGCGTATGACGCTTTAGTTCATAGTGTTTATTCATTTCATTCTAACGACCTATTACCGAAACCCATATAAACGACGCTTCTTCACCAAAATCACCATTATTTTAAAGTGATATGCCTTGAATCTTGAGTAACCTAAGCCAATATTTTCCTATGGGTATTCCGTTTAAGCTAAGAAGATTGTCTGACGTTGAAAATACATCAGCATTCACGTTCATCTCAAGCAGTCTCTCAAGGTGCACTTTTCTAGGTTAAGCATCTTGAAAGTCGGTGCGCATACTAAACACAGACAAATAAGGAAAAGGCATTGAAGATGCAGTCCCTTTGCCTTCCGAGTGCGAGAAAAATGGCCGACGGTCAAATAGACTTTCCCATGATCTCTTGGCACATTTTAAGAGAGCTGTGCGTACAGTCTAGTCTTACGTATGCAATTCTCAACCTTATTTCCTCGACCTTAATTCTAAAACTTATGTTGTGTGCATGCGAATAGACAAACGCTGCACTGACGCACTTAAAGGTTTTGAAAGTCATTGGCACTTGGATTCAACAAAACGCTATTATTATAAATGTAAACTTGCTCGTATGTTTTGTCTGAAGCAAGTACTAGACTATACTAATGGCCTACAGCATTCAAGCTAAGTTCTAAACTATGGTAACGGCGTAAAAACGTAGACAGGGGCAGGAATACGAACACAATAAACTTCAACAATCGATCGTGCGCTTGTATTCAGAAATTATTTAATTATTTATCTTTATTGATCCAGCCATACAGGATATCTAACCACATAAAATCGATATCCTTTCTGATAAACGCGATCAATCCTTTAGCCCAACTAACAATAACCTACAGATGATACGCCATAAAAATACCCTATTTACGGCTATATTCGTGATTCGAAATAAAAAAGAAATAACTCGCGACCCGTCTTGTTGTGCGGTATAAAAGTGTACAGGCGTTTATTTTACAACCTTTATAGGCCATTGTGCTTAATGTTTAGCTCTTAGCAGAGCGCTAAACGCCTGTGTAAGTATATTTTGTTTTTGTAGTGATAAGTTTTTATAGAAAGTTACGTAAGAGATAAAACGTGGAAACAAGACCCGCAGCCCGAGCAGTTCTTTGATAGTTTTCATTTTTACTTATAGGATTTTCGTTGCGCACATTGATCACATCTACTAATTTTAAAATAATATAAATAGCTTGCGAATAACCTCAAAACTTTTAAAACCTTTTTAACTTTAAAAAATCTTTGTACATATTAATGTCTACGATTTATTTATTTTTAACCGATTGAAACGAAAATCTCCGTAGCATATGTATCGATTTCCGGCTGTTCTCTACAAGTCGCATTTCTCAACCGATTCTCGTGAAATTTTCTGAGCAGGTTTGATAATTAAGTATGTAGTTTTTTTGTGGTCAGGATAGAAATTCTTAAATTTTGAAATCAAAATTTCGCAGAGCCTCTAGTATTAATTTAGTTATACTACCCACATAATAGCTATTTTACCGCAACTTGGTACGTATGTAACTGACGTATTAAAATTGCCAGATTAGTAAAGTGTGTATAACGTCCTGCCAGTGAACAGAATCAAAATCTGCAATTACGCACTGGGTGCGTTCGCATACAGGTCTCACTACCGTATGGTCCGTATTCCGTATGGTCCGTATTCCGTATGACCCGAGTTCTACGAATACTGTGAAAGCAGTCACTAATGCTGGCTGCACACCAGAACACCCACTATAATGCCGGCTACACACCGAAACACCGTCATTTGCTAACGCCCAGCTCAACACTCAATGCCCACGCTTCCCAGCCACGGTTACAGTAATAAGCACTTACGTACTGGAAGAATGCAAATGCAACTATGAATTCATTGTTGTTCGCCGACGTCAAATATATGTTTACATTTTTCGCCTGATTACAATGAGACAAAATGCTAAAGTGGGTACATGCCTTTCGTGTAGGTTCGCAAATATAGCTAGAGATCGTACCTAAATGATAACATACTAATGATCGTTATAAAGATCATTAGATGTAATGAACACTTTGTCTAAGCTTGATATATAAATAAGAAATACGAAAGCCTAGACGTAGTACGTATTTTGTAATCATTATATCATTAGAGAAACACGCAAAACTCGTAAAGGGTCGGGGTTTTATATTACGAACACTAATGAATGCCTACGGTACGTGTACGATACCTATCAATAAAACATATTATTTTCAAACTACAAATGTCCAGGGAAATATGCAAACGTGATAGATATTCATTTAAATAGTATTTATTTAGATATATCATTTTTGTCTGCCATATAAATACAAATTATGATATTGGATATTTTACATTTATCGCTAATTCGTAAATCGTTTTAGACAACATTCAAAATATTCAAATCACTTGAATTTGGTGAACGGTGTTGCCTGTAGGGTTTTTGAAACCCTTCTTTATCCGTACAGGGCTGTGGCGTCATGCGTGGAGCTGGAGCTCCAATACAAAATGTAAGCAAATCGTTAATAATGAAGCTGTGAAGGTGGAAGTGGATGTCTTTGGGGGAGGCCTATGTCCAGCAGTGGACGTCATTCGGCTGAATGATGATGATGATGATGAAGCTGTGATATATAAGTATGCATTGTAGCACTTAATCGTTTGGAAACAAGGTCAAAAGGAGTATAGATATTAAAGATGTGATGATGTGTTGTTTGTGTTAGATCATAGGTTCTCAACGTGGGCGATAACGCCCCCCTAGTGGGCGCTGGAAGCTTCCTGGGGGGCAGTAGAAGACCCCCAGAAAATCAGGGGGCGTAGAAAAAGGGCAAAGGGGGGCGTGGGCAAATGTTATCAGGAATTTTGGCTACAGAAGCCGATTCCGCATCTGTACCCAAGATTATGGTCGATTGTTCAACGATTTCTGATAGCATTCCCATCGTCATACTTAGCGGAACGTGGATTTAGTGCTGTAATAGTATGCTATGTATACTATGCTACCCTCCGACCGTCTTAGTATGGGACCGGTCTGAAAACCAGCGCCGGGTACCTCGGCCCGGCACACGCTGAGACTGGAAACCCTTTGTCCAATATATTATTATTTTTTTATTTGTTTTAATGTTCTTGTATATTAATAATTGCTTTTTTCGTTTTCTTCTTTGTAATTTTATCTTGTTTTCTTATGTAATTCTGGATATGTGGCAATAAACAATTCTTATACTTATTCTTAATAGCAACATTGATAGCCAAAAAGAGAAATGGGCTCCTTATTACTGAACGCGGCGACTTACGGTTCGTTTTAAGTAAAAAGAGCCTGATTGATGTAAACAAATTACTGATGATGAAAATGCATCAGGTTCAACCTTCACACTTATAAAAATATTTCTCAATATAATTAAGTACGCGTGTTAATTGCTCACATTGAAACATTCCTATTTAAAATCAAAAATAAGATAAGCCCGTATCCTATCTTATGACTATGACATGAAATTTAATGTTAATTTTGCCAAACATACACAGATGTTAGAAATGTATGTACATGTCAGTAGACGTATAATAATATACATTTAAATTGAAACTTTTAAACTATTTATATTTAAATTATTCGAAATATATCTCTCACACAGATACAGCAAGATTTGTTTTGTGACATTTCCAGTGTTAGACCAAAAGGCATAGGGTCGATAGGTCGATTATCGACCAGCTAATTTAGTGTGCCGGTTTGCGACCACTGAAAACTGAAAGGATATTTTCTCGTTATTTTATTGGATACCCATTCAATAACTACCAATTAAGACGCATACAACCTACTGTTTACGAGTATTTAGGGTCTGTAAAAATATTAGTATTTATAATTGAAAATACTTCGTCTTTCAGGTGGTCGCAAACTGACGCTGGCGTAACCGGTCTAGCGACCCTACGTGTATAGATTCGAACTACCCACTTGTGAAATCAGCAGCAGTTGTATGTAAGCCGGCAAGGTAAATAGTTCCATACAAGGTAAAGTGGGTTTCAAGCGTGGACCTCCTTTTGTTCCCACACTTGGAACCACTTTGTGACAATGTAATTCCCTGAGAGGCACATTCATGATATAGTATAAGTATGTATTTGTAATGCGCTCCCTTTTGCGTTAGGGCAAATAAACATTTAACTACTTGTGTGTGAGTGAGACGCACTATTTAGGCTCACGTTATATTTATACTAGGCGACGAGATACTTAGTTATAAATGCATATATAATGAAATAAGTAGAAAACATCCATTAGTACTGGTATTAACATGGTATAGGCATTACACAGTTTAATTAAATGGGGCCATTGACACGATTAATATTATCACAATACTGGGGTCTCAATATTATCGCGGTATTCAAAATTCATGGCGTCAATATTCATGGGATCTTGATATGAGTGTACCGCGTGATAATAATAAATAACCGAGTAAAAGGCCCCAATACTAACTCCAAACGATATTTTTTGTAAAATTTGTCTATGGTACCTAAGTATAGAAAATAGTCTGTGGTGATTCCAACCGCGGCGGTAGCGGTATCAGGTTGCTACTAGCCCGAGTCAAATAGAGGTCGTGGTTTGTTAGGTTGGTACCAAACATAATCATGAATAGAATAAAGGGTGACTTGTTACATAATGAAGGTTATCTTTAAACTAGGCAATTGCTTTTACCTGTATTACCTAATGCCTATTTCGAAATTTACGAAGGGTGCAAGGTCAAACCCGATAAATCTAAATAATTGTTTTTAGAAAAAGGAACTCAACATCCGTTATCCATAGTTCTATTTTCAAAAATCCTCTTATGCAACTTATCGGGTTTGACCGTGCACCCCTCGAATTTTGTTAGAAAATATGTATAGGCATAGGCAATATCTACAGGATTAGCATTGTATTGTAATGAACCAAAGTATTAGCAATTTTTTTAATTTAATTTTTCTTATTATTATTGTACATAAAGTTAATATACATATATATGTTATTATACATATATTATATTGGACCCGGGTATGTCTTTAAACTACGACCAAGACCAGCAGCACTCCTAGAGTGCGGTGGACATACTGCGATCGCCAACCCGCATGCCAAGCGTGGCGATTATGGCATTTACCCCCCATGAAATTGGGGGAGGCCTATGTCCAGCAGTGGACGTCCAAGGGCTGATATGGTGGTGGTGGTGGATACATATATTGTACATAAAGTTAATATACATATATATGTTAGGTGCAATAAACTAAAGAGTAATTGAATTAAAACTTTCGTGAGTCATAATTTAAACTATATCACTTAAAGGGTAAGGTTATGGAGAGAGTTCTGAACAGTAAGCTGCTGACTTACCTTGAAGCTAACGACCTTCTCAGTGATCGGCAATATGGGTTTCGCCGGGGCCGTTCCACTGGGGATCTTCTTGTGTATGTTACGCACTACTGGGGCGAGGCCATCGAGAAACACGGTGAGGCTCTTGCCGTGTCTCTTGACATCTCGAAGGCTTTTGACAGGGTTTGGCATGCTAGTCTGCTTCGCAAGCTTCCTGCATTCGGTATTTCTTCTGGCCTCTGTAGCTGGATATCTGATTTCCTGAGTGGGCGGTCAATCCGAGTAGTCATTGATGGCTGCTCGTCGGACCTCATGGCCATTGATGCCGGTGTTCCTCAGGGATCTGTTCTCTCCGCGACCCTTTTCCTGCTTCATATTAACGACCTTCTTCTACCAGGAGTGGTCGCATACGCAGATGACAGTACGGTCATGGAGAGATATTTGTCCAGCACGGGGGCTGGTCGTGATGAAATTCAGTCTGAGAGAGAGACAATGGTAGAGCGAATTAACTCAACCTTAAGTCTTGTCTCCCAATGGGGTGATAACAATCTGGTTAGTTTCAACGCCACCAAAACGCAAGCGTTTCTGTTTACCGCAAAAAGGAGCTCATTCAATCTGGCTCCTACTTTCCGAGGTACAACCGTGTCTGTAGCCAACGATCTCGAGCTGCTTGGCATGACGTTAAGCTCAAACCTTAACTTCGGCACTACCATCGAGTCCAAAGCCGGAACAGCGGCCAAAAAGCTGAGCATCCTAAATAAGGTCAAGCGATACTTCACCCCTGGGCAGCTTCTATCTTTATATAAAGCCCAAGTCCGGTCTTGCATGGAGTATTGTAGTCACCTTTGGGATGGCTCGGCTAAGCACCAACTTGCCGCACTCGACTCGGTGGACCGCAGAGCCAGGAGGCTCATTGGCGGCAGTACGGTAGTGGGAAATAAGCTGCAGAGCTTAGCACATCGACGCAAAGTAGCATGTCTGTGCGTCTTCTACAAGCTGTACTTCGGTGAGTGTGCTCAGGAGCTCCATGAGCTCATACCGCCTTCCCCCTTCTTCCATCGGACATCCAGACGTACGGCTGGCTACCATCCTTACCTGGTCGAAATTCCTCTAATTCGAACCAAGCGCTTTGCATCTTCTTTTATAATGCGCACTTCTAAGGTTTGGAATTCTCTGCCGGCGTCTGTATTTCCGAGTTCATATAACCTGGACCTTTTTAAGGCACGAGTGAATAGGCATCTTCTGGGTGAGCTCGCTTCATCGTCGGCCTCATCTTTGCCCCCTGGCTAGATGCTGGCCAAGAGCAATCCCATTTTTAATAAAATAAAAAAAAAAACGTTTAAAATAAACTCACGCTGCATCAGCGATGATGGCGCACGTACACACAACGATAACACGGCGCATTGAATGAGTACAGTGTGCCGTTATCGCTGATGCACTAATTCTGAGGAAGAACTCCCGAAGAAGATTTAACCGTTTAAGTGATATAAAGAGTACTTAAATACCATTACTTAATGGCGATAAGTATATCTACCTGTATCACAATTAGTGTACCTACTTGTGTTACTTTTATTTTTATTATTAGTAATAGACAATCACAAACGCAAAATACATTGCATAACTCCACAAAACTATGTTTTTAGTTTGACTGGGGAGTCTCGTTTCAGTCTCAAAATAATAGTTATGATCTGGTTATAAAATAAGAGTTACTAACTAAAGTTAACTGGTAACATGAATGATCCATAAAAGGCAAAGGTAAACATACTTTTCAAAGATACTTATTTTAAGCGTAAATTGGCTTTATACTTTACTAAACGGCACACAAGTCAACTTGTGTCTAACATAAGTCTTGTTCAGGGCATAGGAATAAAGAGTAAAAACACGTTTTCTAGTATTTTAGCATTTTTATCGGTACTAGGCAATATGCTAATAGGTGATAGTGCTAAGTAGGCGAGCATACTACTTAATACTATCACATGACAGCCGCGATGAACCACCCGTAATTTACTTTTTAATTTCCCATAGACAAGTTTTTAGTGAAATAGGTTAGAGTTTTAAGGCGTGGAAAAAAATAATAGCTATTTTCCGTTTTTCTAGGGTAATTTTCCATAAATTAATGATAAACCTATATTTAGAAACACATTAGCGGTAGGTACCTTCAATACATAGGTACAATGTAACGCTCTGAATGTGGGTAGGTAAATAAATGGTGTCTAGAACATCAAATCAATCAACACATAATTGCAGGCGCGTTCAAATTTACATAATAACGACGTATTTATAACATGCGAGTATTGGGAAAATCACTCGCATTCGTGCAGGCAAACGCATGCGCGGTGCAGCGTCACTCCGTCCGCGTTACGTAAAGCTCGTCTATTCAGACAGATTGGCTGTACAAACACCGCTCGTTTTAGCATTCAATACACGTTCATGATAATGTTGTATGCAACTGCGATCAACTCAAAGAAATAACCTACTTGTATGAATATTCAACGACCATTTTCATTTAGCCATTAATGTGAGAATATTGCGTTGTGTTCACTTCACTGCGATGATTTTCTACAGAAAAGAGAAAAATGACCAATCATTCAATTTCATAAAACAATGCTTGTGATATTCATTAGGTAGCATAAAAAACAGACTCAATGACAACGCATTGGTATTCATTATTCATTAAACCAACGTTCGTGCATAAAAACAGCTCTTTTATTGCAACCCATTTATTCAAATAGTTGCGTTCGGAAATTATACAACGTTGTAAACATAGAACAGCTCTCACTTACCTATTTGCTTAAATATGTAATTGCGTTCGGAAATCAAACAATGCATTCGCGGTAGAGTGGGACGGGTCTAGCGACAAGATAACCGACAAACGGGAGAGTGGCGAGTGCGGTCCGCGCTACATGCGGGGCGGCCATGCGTCGGCCGCCAGACGGACAGTCTCACGATTAAAACATTTTCAAATGCACTTGCAAATGTAATGTAAATTAGTCGATAAGAGCTGCATTGGATTGCAGGGATTATGTTTTCCTCTGCAGCGGCAATTGTTAACAATACAAATCACATAACGGTAAGATAAGTATTTACTATTATGTAAATATTTGATTTCTCTGTCGACATGAACGAGGCCATGACGTATTATTATAATATTATAATTCATATTATGCAGTCTATGCTGAAATGAAACAGACTTCTATTATTATTATTATACCTAGTTTTTGTTTTCAGATTAGAAAAATCGTGCGTTATCCGTCATGCGATTTCAAAGAAAACAATCTTGAAACGGGAAAATATGCGGTGCGTTATCTTTGAAACGTATTAAGTTACTGAAATACCTATGTGAAATGTTTAAATCATTTATTTATGTACAACGAAAATGCATACAAGAATACTTAACCAAAATAATATACAGAAAATTAAAACTAACTTAAATCTAAAACGGGCCCTTGAGACATTGTACCGAGGATGCTGGCGGCATTTCCTCGCTGTATCGCAATGCTGATACGTTGAGCGAGGAAACCGCCAGCTCTTCGGTCACCAGTTATTACGTCAACCAGACGCTTCGCAATTTCTGCAAATAACTTATGCGCGTTGGGACCCCATGGACCTAGAGTTTCGACGCCAAAAGGTACAAACATGTACTCTCTGCCGAGGCCCTTGTATTTATTACGCTACGAAATTAGTACAATATTATCCTCTGATATCCTAGAGAAACGAAGAAACGTGGACGAAACTGGCCGTTAAAATTCTAATCTTAAAACAACGGGGTGTAAATATCAAGTTAGTTAGAGTAATCAATCACGTGGTACGTCATTACGTCTAACTTTAGGTATTGCTTAGCGTTTTGAACAATAAATAAGTAATTAGATAATCACTTCATACTCGGATAAGATACTGTATCGCACCTGCTGCATGTCCTGTATCAGACTTTCAATTGGATAAATCACAGATACAAATGGTCGAGTATGTAAAGGGTAGTGATGAAAGCACAGTTCAAATCTTATTTTTGTCATATGTATATCATTACCAGAGTATTTCACATATACGTAGTATACATAAGGTACATTAAAATTCTTCTGGGAAACTTTACAAACGCGAACTCGAACATTATAGTAATGGTACCTGCATATCACGCTTCAGAACAGGTAAATTTGCTTTATTTCCTGTAACGATATTGATATGGAACTTAATAGGTAATAGGTACATGATATAATTTCCCTAAAACACATTACAAACCAGCAGTATAAACTAGTATGATACCGCCCGCATGGACGCATCCAATTCGATACAGAACAACACGGTTCTTTGAGATATCCGTCCAAAATAAATGTATTCACGATTTGCATCATTTACACTACTATTTAATAGAAAACTAAAGAGAACACTGAATGTACATGTATAGTTTTCTCAATATTAAAAACTGCCTCGGAGCTAATGTTTTTGGACGATGTCAATAACTTGTTGTATTTCCTTCTGTTCTCGTTAGCACGATTTAACATGTTTATTTATCTCATAACGAACAAAAAACATGCATAAAACAGGCGCGTCATGTTGAGCAGCCGGCATAGTTTTTTCTCGGATGCATCACATCCGCCGCTTCCGAGATTTGCATCAAAAATGTATGACTATCTTACATATAAATCGATGTAAATACGAATAGGTTGACGTAGCGAGCAAACGCAAGTGCATATTTCAAGTGCTCTGCAACTAACTCGAAGATTGCACGATTTACACGCAAATCTCACCGTTGAACAATCTAATATCTCTATGTAAAATACCATTTTTTATTGTTATGTTTCCAACATTAAGTAGCCCGAACGACATTCTTTACTGCTTTCGATAAATACCTTACCATTGTGAATCATTCTACTTTGTAACGTCAACGTCATAGCGGCATATGCGAGCAAGAAAATAGCAATAAAAGACTCAAATCCACAATTTCACCATATAATATTTATACCGCCGCGTATTCCGAATTACCGACTGATGTAAGTACCTGCCATGCTAGCGCTCCATTTCACGGAGAAAGTACATACGCGTCTACCACAACGGATATGCACGTTATTTTCGCACGCATTATGTCTATAAAACCCCGCCTTTCAAGAAAATATTTTATAGAATGGAGCGTTTACGTGACGTAAGAGTAACCATCAATCACGCTCGCATAGAAATAACGTGTCTTACATATGATTTTTAAGTAATCTAACTAGACTTAGGTTCTTATCGTAAATTTCGATATCTATCTAAAACGACAGCAGTGAATCTTCAATTTAAAAAATAGCATTATTCGGACCAACAAACAATACGCTCGTGTTCATTATAATCACTGGAAATAACAGGTACTCGAAATTCAATCCATAGCACAGTGTGAGATTATGCCTTAGTTGCGGACATGTGTTTTTTATGATTTCATTTGATGAATATAATTAAATTATACAACTTTGGGGAAGAAACTATATTTCTATTTCACTTAGTTTTTGAGTAATTGGAGATTTTGTGATTTTAGTGAAAAACTGTTTTTTAACTTTCAGTCCTAAAACAAACATCAAGTCCATGTGATATATTTACAACAAAATGTGCCATAGTACCATCTAACTATATGCAAAAGAAAAATCGTGTAGGTGCTATATCTATGAAGTAATTTAATTATTTATGTTTTTTAGAAAAACATTTTTTTCTACTTTGTCTTTATGTTGGCGCAATGTTTTTAACTTTAGGTAGATGCACACTATGGTGATTAACAATACAAAAAAAAATCACATGCTCAAATAGCAGGACTTCGGAGATATTGCATTTCTAAGGATTTACCTAATTTCTATGGGAATAGGGTTGTCACATCAGAGTTAAACATTATAGCAGAATTATCTATATTTTTTTCCAGTGCTATTATTGTCTTTCAAGTGTACCTTTATAATTATAAATATTAACGAACTGAATAAAGAGGAAAGTTCATATTTTGAACGTATTTGTATATACTTAATTTGACGGCCGGTTAGTTGGTAAGTGCATAACAGTCATGATGTATTCAAGTATGTATATGTATGTATTAGTCTGCTTTTTTTGGTAAAGGTTCTCGCATTTGCTCAAAAAGTTGGTTGTAGTTTTTTGAACTGTTTTATATTTCTAATAGTTCCAGACGTGTCAGAATTTTTGGTACTTCGTAAAATTCCTTAAGGCTTGATGTCGTCAATCCTTTACTATGTTCATCTCCTAGTATATTCATTGATACTCCCTGAGTAGCAATGAATATAATAGGAGACGAACGTATGGTATATTCATACCCTCCCACACTGTGTAATTTTCCTTCAAGTGCGGTCACCTATAATTTTATCCGTTTATCCTATAGATCTAGCGAAGAACTAAAATTTCTAGGAAGAAACTATGTTTTTTTATGTTTAGTTTTTAAGTTATTTACAGTTATGCTGACGTCAGCATATAACTGTTTATGATTGTACATTTGGAAATAATTATATGATTCACATATTTAATTGTTTTATTATAGTAACAATACAATGTCTACCCATATACAATGTTTAGGTATTGCATCTACAATGTACAAAGAGAAATCTTTTTTTTTCATTTTTTACTAAATTGCAGTTTTCTCCGTATTCTTATCGGTTCCGTATCTGATTTTAATACGAAACATGCATAATATAGTTATCAATAACACATTCACTTTCTTTAATCTTCGTCATCCGAAGATACTAACCTCGAGCCGCGTCAATGTCAATGGTATACTCGTCGTACTATCAATAACAGCGCGCATTGCTGCGCTACTGTTTTCATTCTCGGTAGAATGAAAGTTTGCCACTCGCTGACCAGCATGAGAGTTGGCGCCCTCATGCCCCCCTAGCATTAAGTCCCTCGGTCGAGGCCCGGGAGGACATCCCCCCGCAGGATGGGTCAGCTCCTGCGGAGGCAATGCAGCGCCATGGGTCTTTAACGGCTCCATGACGCCTCACCCCTGCTCCTCCAGATACCATGTAAAGATATTGGGTTTTAGCAAAGTGCTTGACGAGGGCGGACCCCTTCCCAATATCACATGATGTCCTTCATCGAAGAAAGTACACAAATCATGATTAAGTCTTCCATGATAATGTGCAACGCATAATTAAAAAGAGTATGTAGAATACCTATTAATAGATTTCTCCTATTCTACTTTCCAACTACTAACGTGAAAGGAGTCTAGCTTAAAATTTGTACTTAATTCTTTTTTTACAACAAAGAAAACTATTTATATTTTATTTTACATCAAGAACGATAGTAAATTGGCAGTCGAAGTTATCTAAGAATTGTTATAATATAGGAGGTGACAACCCTAACCTCAAACAAAAAAAAATCAATATCTCTGGTGTCCCGCATTGTTCGCATCTCAGTTTTTTTTTATATCATAGCTAAATACAATATAAAACGATTCATGTTAAAAACCACTGCAGAAACAATGAGACTAACCAAATAAAAAAATAATTATTATATTAAAAAATCATGGTTTTTCCCTTTTAGTAACGATTATTTATAATTTCTTTTCAACTAAATTAGTAAATATAACTACCCTTTTTAAGACACCATTGTATAAAGCATAATCACAATACATTTAAAACGAAATAATTCATTTCTATGGTTTTTATGAAGATTTCTCAACTTTTTAAATAACTTCAAAAATAAACATAAAAAATACATGGTTTCTTCCTAGAAGTTTTAGTTCTTAGGTAGATCTATAGGATAAAGGGGTAAATTATAGATGACCGCATTTCAAGGAAAATAACACACTGTGCATAGACAATATCCCTCTCTGTCGCTCGAATATGCAAGTGCGACAGAGAGGCATATATTTAGTTTTCGGTTCGCGGTAGCACTTTAGGCTTGATTTCACATTAGTCACTACAAGAGCGTTGAACAATTATAAACTTTGCTTACAAATTAACCTACACAAAATCAGCATTACTAAAAATCTAGGTAGCGACGACAAAAAGTGCTTTAGTCACTTTATTTTTTAGATGTCATCAGACAGGCTGATATTTATCTCATGGCTCGTAGATTATTGGTGAACGTTATAAAGTACTTTATTGGTATTGGTAGTGTTGGTTATACACCGCAGGCCGAAAGTATGGAACATTTTTTTTTAATTGAAGGATTTCAATTGTTATTATTGTGTATTGGTAACCAATTATTAAAAATACACCCAATCTACACAACATCCTAATACACACATCCCAATAGATTGTAATAAAAAAAACTAAATAGCATATTGTGAACTAGACAGATAATTGTAAACAAAATTAAATTGCCTTTTTACAAAATCTTGTACCGGCAATTTTCATAAGCAGAACTGGGGATATATGATTTTAAAATGATCTTTTTTCATTTTTATTGTTTTGTTTTGAATTGTCAAATGAGTGAGTAGAGTAGAGTAAACATGTGAATAATGTCAAGAAATTTTCATCATAGTCATCTAACATAATACAGTTACTTCATTTCATTATTAGAATTCTGAATATAATAATGATCATATTTGTTTATTTAAATACTTTTTGTATGAAAACCACAGGTTTGTATCATCATTCATGAATTTCATCATACATACAAGCATGTTTCCAAACTTTTGGCCTGGGTTGTACGACTGTACGTGCCGCGAACTCTTAATAGAACTCGCTCTAAAAATAATAAAAATATGAATTCTTGGTTCTACAATTATCACGAGCTTTCACGCGCCCTTGTAAAACTAAATATGAAGGTAGCCGAGATTATAAACTTGCTTTTGTCATGAAAAATCTTTTATCGAATTCCTCAAACGTATACAGGCATTTTTAACAAAACAATTTTTATTCATACCAAAAACGCGATATCTATTCAAAAGCAGAATAAATTGAATAAAACTGGTTGCTAAGCACCACATCTACATTATAAAAAGACGTACCTACATGCAGCACCCGTATAAGATCGAAAGATAAATTAATTACAGCGTTATCTACAACAGAATTGCACTAAACGACCTTAGTGTGGAGTTATTTACAAGCGTTAATTAGACATCTATTTCAATGCACTGACATGAAGTGCATTGAAATGCACAAATGAAGTGCAGAGCTGACCTTGAAGAAAATTAAAAAGCCACAATATTACATTATGAACCTAACACTAACAGGAAATATGTTGTTTTTTTAGACTAGTTTAGTATTAATCTGAATTTGTAATGACTGTTTATAGCTGATGGCCCTGGTAGCCAAAGCTTAATAAATTAAAAAAAAAACTAACAGGAAATTATGTTAAAAAAAAACAATCTAGGGCAGTTTCAAATAATTTGCATTGCAATCACGTTTCCATAAAGATTTTAAAATGTGTTACCTATATTTCAATGAATATTGACTCTGTGAACAGGTATCAAAAAACTGGTATCTTGTCTGTGGTTGTCAAAATTGTAAGTATAATATTATTAATTTCATTTTGCCGCCGTAAGCCGTAACGTCGTTTTATAATCTTATAGTGCAACTGCAACCGAACCGAGTGTTTAACTAACTATTCGAGTGTAACTACTTATGTATTTATAAAGTTTGATGGTCAGTAAACTAGAAACCTTTCGCAGTAAAATTATACTGTAAGTAAACTTACGTACTTACCTATTAACACTATCTCAACTAGTTAAAATTTCTCGGCTGTTTGTAAATGAATACTTAACATGCCTGTTAAACTAAACACCGTAACATTATCCAAGCTAAACGTAATCATAATCAAAGATAACGAGTTCTCGTGATAAAGAAAGGGGCAGCCGGCCCTAAAATCTTACAAAGGCGGAGGGAGGCAGATCGGCCGGCAGGAATGCACCCGAAACAAAGAGGTTAGAATTGTGTAACTAACAAAGGGAGAGTCAAATGAATCAATGACATTATAGGGCTCGCAGCGACCGTGTGATTACTGCAGGACTGGAATGGCTTGAAAGGGAGGCTTATATTCCAACAATGGACGGAAACTAATCTCACTTGGACTTACTAAGTATCTAAACAGAGCAGCTTCTATGCTGTTGACACGTCACACACCGCACGTTACCTAAGCATACGTGTATACGTACCGCAGCTATAATGCTAGTATTGTTTCCGTTTGGCTCTTACCGAGTCCTATAGAGACTAACTACTAGCAATTAATCATAACACATGATGCGTCGACGTGACACAAGGACCGGCTTGTAATGAAATTGCCGGTTCGTGAGCACGTTGGCTATGCGTTCATTCATCTCCCCATGCTGGTGGGTGACGATAGAGGAAGATCAGAGCCCAGCTGACGTAACTGCCCGTGGCAGTGGTGCCAAATGGGTTACAGGCGTCCCCGCCCCACCCGCTCATTACTCGGCTTGCACTCTTTCCTTCGTCTAGTTTGCCAAGGTCACGCCACGCGCCATACACTGCACGCCGGTACGCGGCTCTAGCCTAGACGAGCCCAATAGGACTGCACTTAAGAGTAAGGAATCCACTAACCTGTTCTTTTCCAACTCGTTATGAGTCGTCCTGGAACAAAAAGCATACAATTTGTAACCGTCCCCGGCGACACACTATCACGCAACGAGAGAAACTCTCCACTAATTAGATCACGTATACACTGCACTAGCACTCGGATCGCACGGCAAGCGGGCTTCACTCACCTGCTGCCCTGCGATTTCTTCGTCTTCGGCCGTCTTCCGCCCGACCGGGTCTCTTCGTAGGCCGGCAGGTTCAACGCATATCCGTGCTCCGCCTCTGCAACAAAGAAAACTGCCATTCCGTCAAAATCAGCTGATTACGACACGGCAAAAATAGACGGGAGCCATGTTGACGTGTGCGTCTACTGCACTCGATTGACAATTCAAACAAAGAAAATCCAATTCACCTCTATCGCGCCTTTCGAGGTATTCAGCAGCTTGGATGAGTGCAGCAATACTCATATTTATTGTATCCTGGGCACAGGTATTCACGAGCGTCACACGACTTATTCGATTAACTATAAATAAAAAGTATCTCAGTCCGCTCCGAAGTTCACGACTGCGTTTACCGATGTCAAAAACACACTAGACGAGTTGGGACGCGCGGCCGTGTAAGCGGCTCGTGATTTGTCGGGTACAGTCGTGCGCGCTCGGCGCGGCAGCGCCAATCGCGTCGCGGCAATGCCCACAATAAAATACCTGGGTCAATCACGTGAACTTTGTGTTTCCAAACAAAACATTTTTTTCTATACGCTGCTAAAGTGGTATATTGAACAAGTTCTATTTGCATGAATTCATTGTGTATGTCGGCTGTGCAGTGGAGTGCACTCGGCAACAACTACGATCGGTTTAACTGCGCCGTTTTAGTAATAATTCCTCGTAAGTTCATCAAAGGGCGCAGGTTGAACGGGTAAACAAGACTCCAATATAATAAAGTTAAAAGTCTTGAATTGTATAGCTTAATCTTGGAATTGACATTGAATGCTATCCTCTTCTTTATACTAACACTAACCACACAGGTGATCTCCACTTGCTAAGCAGTTTACACTCATTAGCGGGTTCCAACTTTCGGACAAAGGGGTCGTTACAATAAAATAATTTGAAATTATAATTTCGACAGTTCAATGGCTACGAACTTATGGGGCGGCAATGAAAGGCGACATTTACATTTGCGTAACACTTTTAATATTTAATATTTTCAAGCATATCTTTAGGGTTTCGTTCAATACTTTTAGCATGTGGATTCGGGCGAACATAACCGGCAACAGATGCTTTCTTGCTTCCTGTAACAGAGAAATAATAGTACATTACGATACAAGTGCAGAAAACAGGAAATTCGCAACGAGTGGTGATAAATTGAAACACGACCGAAGGGAGTGTTTTAAATCGACACGAGTTGTAAATTACCTGTTCGCACGTGTATCGTACAACGTTTTACAGTACATATGGCTCTTTAAAGTTTCGACATATGCACATAATCTGCTGATTACTGCACTCGTGCGGTAAAGTAGCATATGTACTGTAAAATATATTTTCATTTTTGAAAAAAGAATCTAATAGGATTACATCTCCTAAAATAGAAAGCAATAAGATTTCTATAAGATGTCACAAACACATTACACATTGATAGGTAGTAGGGTAACTTAGTTACTTAACAAGCCCTTTGAACGCCCACAACGCCTAAAGTCATCGTCATCTAATCGAAGTAAGTGATTACTTGAATAGTTTAGTTGAAGCTCGCGACGGCTTGTGACGACTGAGGTCTTTATGGCATGCAGAGGTAAAAGAAAACTAAATAAGTACCTACATAACAATAATAATACATTCAGGATACTGTTGGGACTACCACGGTATTGTAACGCGTCAGGTATGTTCTGTGAGAAGTGCACATACGGATTATGCGCATACGTCAGTTCCAACAGCCTCCTTTAATACCATTAAGGAAAATATTAACAGCCCGCTATGGATGGAGACACTGGAACTCCATTCATATGGAATCCAGCATGTTTGTAGGAATGTATACCACGTCGGTGGCAAACAAGCGTACGGCCCGCCTGATGGTAAGCGGTCAACGCACTGACCAGCCTATGGACGCCTGCAACTCCTAGGGGTGTCACATGCGCGTTACCGACCCTTTAAGAATTTATACACTCCTTTCTTGAAGAACCCCAATGTAAATTTAATGTTGATTATGTTTTTGTGTGATATGGGCAAAGCTTCAAATAAAGTATTAATAATATTATAACTTAAAAATATATCTAAGACTTAAGAAATACAATATCCAATCAACATACTGTCAGTATCCTAACTCTCCTATAGTATTGGCTGAATACTCTGACCATAGAGCATAGAAAACTACAGATCTGGTGTGGACGGAATTCACACGTAGTTTCTTCTACATCCATGGAGTTGTTTATGAGCGAAGGAAATCCCATTACAAAGTTGAATACTAAACTCCATTCATCCTGTAATCATAATTTTTTAATAGATTAGAAATTGGCACTTGAACTGGTAAAACTTATAGTTTCGCCATGTGTGTCTGTCCGAGGCTTTGCTCTGTGATTGTTAGTGCTGGTATATACAAAACAATAAAACTAACAGTCGTGAAATAAAACCTAAAAAAATGAATAAATTACGGGTACACATAAAGTGGGGATGTTTTTTTTTGCTTCAACCCTATGGTGTGGGGTGTTGTATGATAGGTCTTTCAAAATGAATAGATGTGTTCTTCAAAAAATTTTTGATAAAGTGAATATTTTCGGAAATATTCACTCCAAAAGAAAAAAACTCACTTTTGAACTATCCAGGTCCAGAAAATATGAAAAAAATCATTAAAGTAAAGCTTAATAAAGACTTTCAACGAAAACTATAGCGGACATGATCCGTTAAGCAGTTTTTGAGTTATCGTAAAGTCTTCCCTTCTTAGTGAAAGACGTATGAAGCGCTGCGAAAGTATTCCCTTTTGCTTGTTATTGATTTTTTAGAATAATTTCATTGGGCAACTACGGAACCCTACACTGACCATGGCCCGACATGCTTTTGGCAGATTTTTTAATGGCTTATTTTGTACATAATATTACTTATTAAGCTTTTAATATAATTTTGCAAGTTTATAGTCTCATTACATTCAGTTGTCACTTTGACTTGAATGTTGGTAAACTTATGTGGATCAGACAGCAGTGTAACAAATGTAACAATCTTAACATGCAATAAAGGCTTGTAACCTATATAATATGAAACTGGCTAAGTTAAACATTATGATCGGGAGAACATCTATAAAATTTAGGATTACAATGGAAATCATTATAGAAATCATATTTACTTCTTGTGTAAGCAAATTGAAATCAGTATCTTCAAAATCTGGAATTGGTGGATAAGTTCCCTCTTCAACTTTCTCATTAAATGTCCGCACAATAGTCTCTAGTCTCGCACAGTTGTAAAGGATGAAGGCAGCACCTGAAATGAGAAGTAGTAAGGGTAAATGAGAATAGTCTTAAAAAGCATGGGCATTATTCATAACATAACACAAGCGAATCGTGTAAAATATACACAACTTCACATGATATCAGACATCACTTGCAGATTATTTGATTGAGTACCAAATAAATTAACCACCACCACCATTAAGTAATTGCCACACTTTAACTATGACACCATAAAGTAATTTCTTGTATTGAGATTTGAATATTTTAGTACTATCATTAGGTATTGGTTTTTTATATAAAAGAATATTTCAAATACTAAGCATTTTATTTATTTATTTAAATGCAAGTATGAGATAAACTCTTATAGGTAGTTAATTATTATTAGAGTTAGTATGTTAGTAAATTTTAGAAATACTTGTGAAGTACAGTCAACAGCAAAAGTAGATGATCATTTTAGTACCTTATCACTTTCACTACGTTGACGCATTCCAGTTCGCAGTATTGTTACGTTAGTGTGACAAAGTACTAAAGTGATCATCTACATTGGCTGTTGACTGTACCAAAATTTTAGGTATAATTATTTAATTATTCAATAAGTAAATTGTTGCAAAATCTAGTAATAAATAATTAAAAAGAATATTTCAAATACTAAGCATATTACTAGCAGAAAAAACAAAATATCAATATATTATGACCAAGCTAGCTAGAGTAGCTATATAGAGACTTGTACCTGCAGACAAACTGTTAAAACAGTTTTATAAAATAAGTTTTTGGTATTGCGGTCAATAATAATTCAATAATAAATAAATAAATAAAACTAATATTTAAAATTCGGTCACAAATGAAAATGATTTCATCAGCACCTTGTAAATTCAAGTGTGGTGTACTTGATTACAAACCATGTTTATACACATTGCGAGAATGCAATGCAAGGAATGCAATTAATGATGCCGATGATATAACTATCCCATTCTTTTTATCAGAGATCTAAATGAGGACTAGAAAATGATTAGATTTACTTGTACCATTACAATACTAGGGTAAGCAATACATTCTGCTGGTTGCAAATGTTGAGTGATGAGTAAAACTCAAAAAAAAAAGAGTATTTGTTTTCGGTGATTATTTCTCCATGGTCAGTCCGATTTTTATGATTTCCGAGTTATGCACTCAAGGCACTTTGTGATTTTGCCAAATTTGTAGCAGATCACTCAAATCAGTTAAGCCATTCGGAAGAGTAGACCCACAACCGATTTACATTTGTGGCCTAATATTGAGCTCTACTGCACTCTGCTCAGTAAGGGTTACACGTGAATAATATTAGTGGCAAAAATGATATCTATTAATCAATTTATATTTTTAAGATTTACCTTTACTAGACCCTGCTGAAGAACAGTCAAAACTGATTTTCACTGCACTACTAGGTTTAGTCTGAAGTAATTCAAATATGGCAGCAGATTCTCCTAGATTAGCTATGAAGTCTTTCCATTTTGAGTCTGTGGACACTCTTACTCCATATTTGTGCTGGGCAATTAATGTCATTTCTTTTTGACGGAGCCTGGAATGACAAATTGTATAACTTAAATTATAAGTGTCAATTATTGACATAAGTAAAATGGTACAATGAAGTACTAATAAAAAAAAAATATTCATATGACTGCAATTGTGTAGTGTTACAAATAATGGATGGTGAGCAATAGTTAAACAAATATTAAACCGTTACAATAGCCATTTTTATATATAGATAAGATATATATATATTTGTGATCTCTGGGATTGGTTTAATACCATATTTTTATGTTTTACCTACTGTGCAATACTATCATAGCAACACCCTATGGGTAAGATGGTATAGAACAATTTATGGCTAAATAAATGATGATGTTGGTAATAGAAATCAATGATTTAAAAAAATATATATATATTCCTTACACACTTACAGGTAAATTACTTTTGAGACGTTTTGCATTTGTAGTTGTGACCTCTGTAGCCAGCCTTACACACACACACACACATGTGTTTCTGCACATCAATGTGTATGTGTGTCCCTGTAAATATACAAATACTACTACAAATGCAAATCGTCTCAAAAGTAATTTACCTGTAAGATGATTGTTTCAGACACTCACCTAATAAATTCGTCCCCACCAACAGCTTTTTCTTTGGTACCAGTTTTAGCATTCACAACAGCGCCACACAGCACCACTCTACTGCCATCAGGGCAAACACTGGATGACTTAGAGCTTACAAATATCTGTGGCTTAGACCCACATAGTGTACAAAGATTCCGTATAGTTGTCCTTAGATGACGTAAACGGAGAGCAGTTAAACTATGATCATTACAAAGTGGATCACATGTAACTGAATCAAGTGTTTCATTTAACTTCTGTGTGACTAATTTATTGATCTGTAACGCTTCTAACAAACCAATACGAATGGACTTTGATCGGTCGAGAAATAAGTGAATACGGTCTTTGTGTTGTTGCACTTTGTTGATCGGTATGATCCAATTTTGTGATTCGCTAACTAATTCTTCTGTGTTTTTCCCGATGCGTTTCATTAGGCAATCATCATTCGCTTTTATTTGTGAAGAATTGATGTATCCATGCCACGATTTCACGTTGTTAGGAAAGCTGAAATCACCGTGTACATTTAAACTTTCAGAATGCCTTTTTATGAACAATCCCTGCCTACTTCTGGTTTCTCTAGTCAGGAATAAAAAAACGCTATCGGTAAATGTGTCTAGAACGTTTTCAAGCATTTTTTTTTCACAATTTGTTTTAATTCTTTTAGAACAAACCCGCAATCTATATAATACGAAAAAAACACGTTCTTTTGACATTCACAATCACATCACACCCACAGAGTACAGGACAACATGGAATGTTGACAACTGACACTGACAGTAGCGATTGAATAGAATTTTTATGCTCACGTTTGAAAACCGCGTTAATATTGACATCCTAGTATTGTGATAATATTAATAATGTAAAAGGCCCCAATGAATATTAATCGTTACTGGGCTTGATTATGATGCTTAGAACATACATAACTGGAGTAGCCATTAGTATACTTACCCCTCTGCCAAAAACTAGGCCCAATGTGCAAAAAAATATTAAAAAAACTACTTCATTACTCGATTATAAGTCAGTCTCGAAATCGTTTTCGTCGTGTGAAGAGCTCCGTGAAAATACCTTTATCTACTGTTTAGGGTAATAAAACGCTGTACTTTATCAAATTTACAAAAATATTGATAATAATTTCACATACTGTAAGCATATTTTTGCTTTATTTATAATTTTATGCGCAATTCAAGTTTTATTTCAAATCTTAAATCGAGCATCGATTACAAAATCGAATTAAAAACATTCATGCTTGACCATTAGGGCTAGCTATGAAACTGCATTTACACATTCGAACGAATAGCGAGGCGAATAACGAATACGCATGTGTCAACAGTACATTCGCTATTCGCCTCGCGATTCGTGCATTCGCGTTGGAACTTGGGAGCGGTTTTTCGGACGCAAATCAAAGGGCACGAATAGCGAACACGAACTTACTGTTCACACATTCGCCATCGCCCGACCCCTCAGAGTACCCAGAGTAGACGTCAAATAATAAAACCGGTAAGAGCGAGAAGATCATATACAAAATTGAATAAGAGCGACAGAGACGGATATATCATTTGTTGTCCTTGTCATAGTTCCGCTTTTCTTTATTTGCCTCAATGTCATCTAAACGTCAAGTCAAATAGTTTAAGGCAAATAAACGATTACTCGGCCAAATTAAAGAGGTTGTTTATTGGAAGCCGCCAGACGTTTGACTAGTTCTCAATTTAGGTGCATAAGAGCTTTTCTGTCCCCCTTGGTGAAACTCGTATAGGATCTCTTAGAAATCCTTACTCTGAGCCCGATCCGAAACGACGTGTAGACAAAATGTTGCGAATTTTATAAATAAATGTTCTGTTTATCAGCATAAAGAGCTCATTTGGATGATGTAGCGCGCATGCCGCTATTATTTTCACGTCCTCCATATTCGTGTGCGAATAAACCCACAAATGTGTGAACAGTAGTTCGCGACGGCACTCGTACTCGAATGTTACGTCGAATGACGAGGCGAATAGTGAACACGATAGTGTAAATGTATTGTCAAACGTCACTTTGACGTCACCGTATTTAAAGAAATAAGGACTACTGTTTATGAGAATTTCTTTGAAACATGGTCCTTATCGACTTTGGTCAATTTGGCCATCCGATAGTAACTCAATAATGGATTGCTCAACTTTAGTATTTTGAATGTGCGTGCGTTGATTGTTTTAGGTTGGGTGCGTATTCATGGGACAATATATTGTTAGTGTGTGTAGTTTTTTATGTGTGTGTTACGTCGCTCCCGCAAAAAATGGAATAATATTTTGTTTGGTAAGATGCGCTGCCCGGCTAGTATGATAGCTTATACCGTCACCACGTTTTATGTGACGTTTCAGTACATTTTGGCCATATAACGTGACGGTATAAGCTATCATATTAGCCGGGCTGATGGCTACTCTGCTCTAAGTTTAGATGGCGATAGCGGGACGAACTAGAATCCTTTTTACACCGCATTTACACAAGAGTATTAGACTCAACATTTGTATACGTGTGCCGTTGCAAACTACTGTTAACACATTCGCGGGGTGAATTATTTTGACATCAGCACACGAACATGGAAGACGTGAAAATAATGGCGGCATGCGCGCTATCTCTATTGAGTTTAGACAATAATTTAGATATCCTGCGTAAAAAAGAACCTTCGACGCAGACGATGGTGGATGATAGCGTGTCATCGCTTCACTTCACTCCATTTTGTCTACACGCCCTGTTGGGTCGTCGGGACCCCATTGGAGTTTGGAATCTAATGTTAAACCAAGAAAAACTGAACTATCCACTAGGTCCAATTCCTCATCTTTCACAATGACACTTGTTTGATTGTGCTTTACGTTACTCGTGAGTCGTGACAAACTTAATACATTTGGTCTTTTTCTCATTTAACAATAAATTGTTGACATTGAACCAATTAACTACTTTAGAAATGGCATTGTTTATATCATTGCTAGCTTGTTGCTGTCGTTTGACTTTGAATATAAGAGAGGTATCGTCTGCAAACAATACTATATCATGGTGGGTCTTTACGAGGTATGGCAAGTCATTTATGTAGGTAAGGAATAGGAAAGGTTCCAATATTGATCCCTGCGGTACACCCATCGAGACCACTGATCCCGGTGATCGTTATCCATTTACGTCGCCCCTTTGTATTCTACCATATAGATAAGACTTTAGCAAATTCAGTGCCGATCCTCTAACTCCATAGTAGTGCAGTTTCCTGGTTAATGTTTCATGACACACGCAGTCGAAGGCCTTGGACAAATCGCAAAAAATACCTAAGGCATCCTGTGACTCTTCCCAGGCATCGAATATATGTTTAGTTAGCTCAACAGCCGCGTCGGTTGTCGAGCGACCCCGCGTAAAACCAAATTGCTTATTATGCATTAAATTGTTTGTATTAAAATGTCTTATTAATTGGGACAAAACTAATTTTTCAAAAATTTTACTAAATGTTGGTAGCACAGATATTGGCCTAAAATTAGTGGGGTCAGAAGTGCTACCTGATTTAAATAAAGGAGTAATTTTACTATGTTTCATTAGATCAGGAAACTCACCGCAGTGAATACTGTTATGGAAAAGTTTATTTACAAAACAATAGGAATCAAGGAAAATATAACTAAACTAAACTAACTATAAACTAAAATAAAACAAAACTAAATAATTACAAATAAAAAAACAGGCCCCAGGTCTGTTCCGTGTGGCAATGGCAAGGTGCCCAGAAGGCTGGCGGCATTGCCACGCTGGATGGCAATACTGTTATTAAATACAACTGCCAAGTCAGGCGCTATAACTTCTATTAGGGATTTGACAGAATTGACAGAGACTCCCCAAAGGCACCAGTTTTTTGACATTAATTGATTTAAACGCCTTTATTACATATTGCTATGATGATCAATAATAGTAATGCAGTGGAGTGAGATGCAAATATCTTTTTAAATGTAATGCATAACTGCACCCGAGCTGCATCCTGTACGTTGACCCCAATGACTAAGGACATTCTACGGACCGGGCATATTGTTCTATTTGTACCAAAGCTACTGAGGCTCAAAATCGCCATATTGTGTTCCCCGGTATGTTAATCATCGTCAGTTCAGCAGTACACGATCTGTCCGTGAGTGGAATAAAAATGGAAAAGTTATAAAATAAACAGTGTTATTAAAGTAAAAAACGCACAAGACTAAAGGAATGTGAAGGGAAATGCTGCGATCATGCCTAAGTGTAGCATAACAGGATGTGGCTTAAGACAAATCCAGAAACAGAAAATTAACTTTGTAAAGTTTTTCTATTGAAATATTGGATAATTTGAACATTGTCGAGAACAAGGCACATGCATCATAGCAAAATTAGTGCACAGATTAAGATAATTTTATCAAACATGCAATGAAATATTGATGTTATGTTCCTTGTAATAGGCTGCGAAGTATGACGTTTCAGGTGCGGTTAAGACAAGAGATCGTTAATGAATTTTCATACAAATCTTGCAGGCCTAGGCCGGCAAAGTCCTCTTTTTTAATTTCCATTCCCCATAAATTTGTGGCACAGGCATCATGACATTCTGCCACTATGCGTATTAAAAATAAAACTTTGATTTTTTTGTTGTTTATTTCATTGCATGTTTGAGAAAAGCACTATACATACCTCGGCGGGAAATATGGGGTTATCCGCCTCAGACCTATCCGGCCTCGCTATATGTCTTCGGCCGGCAACCCCTTTCGTCCCGGCCTCTGTAGTAATGTACTATTATATTTTGTAGTGGGATTTAGCTTGATTTTCAATATTTTTTCGCACTTAGCGAACAACCCTAGCTGAAGCAGTAGCTAGGGTTGTTCCTGAAAATATCAATAATGAATTGCGATGATTTCCTATACTCATTGATTCGGTAATTTATATTTGTAAAGGTTGCCAAGAAGAGAATTTCAAAAGATAAAATGGTTAGACGCTATTGGAACTGAGAATGTAACTAGAATAAAAATGTTTATTTGCAAGAATACGTAGGTACAAGATGTTTTATATTATAGTGTAGTTACAGTATTCATCCGAAACAGCATGCAAATGTTCAGGAATGTTATTTATTTATTGTTGTTATTTATCACAATTTAATTTCCATGTATTCGTTTACGGAGTAAAAACAATGTTCTTGTAGCCATATTATTACTTTTTTCTTAAATTCTAGACCATGCAATAGCTTGATGCTGCCAGGAAGCTTATTAAAAAATTCTATGCAAATGTTGCAGGCGTTCCGTTTGTATATATCCGCTCGGCAAGGAGGTTGATATAGAAGATTCCTGTACTGTTTTCTTTGTTTTCCTTTAAACACATCTGACCGTGGTTTAAAATAATCCATATGAGTTTTAACAAATATGAAAACGATTTTGATATACATGCATTCTAGAGGTAAAATATTGTATTTTTTAAAGATGGGCCTACAGCTAACTGTAATCCACGCATTTGTAATTGCACGTAAGCACTTTTTCTGAAGTTTAAAAGCCCTATCAATATGCACAGAGTTTCCCCATATTAGAAGACAGTAGTTAAACGTAGACGACACATCCGTAGTAGGCTGTAATGGCCGCCTCTGTAGAGACAGTTTTTCCCAATTTTCTTAAAGCGTATACAAACCTATCCAACTTTGAACAAATTGAATTAATATGGTTTTTCCAGTGTAAATGATTGTCTATGTTTAAGCCTAAGAACTTTGTGCAACTGGTCTCTTCTACGGGTATGTCATTGTACTTAATATTTATTTTTCTTGCATTCGATTTATAGGATCGAAATAGCATACATTTTGTCTTAGTGAGATTAATCTTAAGATTATTGTTATTTGTCCATGTATATATGTCAGACAAGGCACTGTTAATCATTGTTTCATAAATACTTTAATTATCTCCTTTAACAATAATTGTGGTGTCATCCGCGAATAGGATGCATTTTTGCGTTGTTGCCTGTGGTAGATCGTTTATGTATAATAGAAATAGTAAGGGTCCTACATTACTTCCTTGGGGTACAACTGACTGATTTAACCGAAATAGTTTTGAAAGAAGTAATGAATGGTCCACAAAGTCGAATGCCTTACTCATGTCTAAGAATATACACATACTCGTAATTGGTATTTTTGCATTTAAGGCTTCCGTGATATGCTTAACAAAATCCAAACAAGCTAACTCCGTTGAAAGGCCCTTCCGGAAACCATACTGCTCCGGTTGTAATATGTTGTTTTTCGTTAAATAGTCAGTTAATCTATTATACATAGCTTTTTCAACTATCTTAGAAAGTATAGGAACGATCGTGATAGACCGGTAACAGTTTGGATCTTTGCGGTCACCCGACTTAAATAAAGGTTTAACAATAGACAATTTAAATTGTTCGGGTTAATTATATGTGTTAATGGGGAACTTAAGGCCAAGGCAATTAGTAGGTATATGATCATAACCACACGTTTTTTGTATTATTTAATTCCATGATCAATTAGACCTCCGTCTCAGTTACAAGTTTTAAAAAGATTGTATGAGGCCAATGTCCTAAACTTAAATTGGAATTATTGCTCATTGGTATATTAGTATTAGTTATGTCAATAAAGTAATCATTCAATATTTTGCATATATCCTGTGTATTTTGATATGTTATGTCATTAAAGTTAATATAGTCAATTGTGCTACTATCATAGTCTTTACCAGTAGCCGTGGATATTACTTCCACGTAGCTTTACATTTATTTTTATTTGTCAGTATATATTTATTGTTACCTAATTTCCGAGAAGTAGTGACACATTTCCTTAATGACTTTGACTATAACGTCTCAGTTTGATTCTATTTACGAGTATATCTTTGTTTATAGCATTATTTTGAAGTGGTATGCACATTCTTCGTTTCACATAACATGATTTGCGAATGCCTTTAGTAAGCCACTTAATATTACGGCTGCGAATGCTGACTTTCAACGGAAAGCACAAGTTAAAAAATAAAAAATAAAACTGGTGGTAGTTGTTTGAATTGAAGAATGTAACCTGTATAAATTATTAATATAAAAATATATTATCCTGATCTCATCAGACCCGCCAACTCAGGAACCAAAAACATCGACCGTAATGAACCATATTTAATCTGTACCCGCTGATAGATTTTTGACGTTTATTTCTTTTAATTATTTAACGACACTGTGGCAATGGAACTTACTGTGAACATCCAACGATAAATATATATAGCTCATTTAAATTTAACTTTGTGTAGAAGCTCACGGCATTTCCAATTAAACACCAACGTCCGATGTAAAATGAAACTGGTGTTCAATTGAAATACCGTGAACTATGTTGTGCCGTATTATATGAAATTAAACCAACAATTTACTTATCAACAGATTTATTTTTTTAATGTATCTCATTTCATATCCGAGAAAATGATATATCTTCGTCCTTTCACAGAGTTCTACGTTTTACTACCACAACATTCGTACATTTTGCAAAATGAGAACTTGCATGGCATGCCAGATACGACGCACTTCATTATCTTCCATTTGTTGTCCAAACAATGGTTATTACGCGTTTCCAGATGAATTTTCGATTAGCTACACACTGTTCCGTTTGTTTATTGCATAGTAATCTATTAATACTACAAATTAAATAACAATATTTGCAAAAATGGAAAAAATGTTCAGAGACGACTGGACGAATTTCCGAGGAGACGCCATTTTATTTTTATTTGTCACTTTATTTTGACGTTTGACGTCCATTGGTAGAATTGTTGATTGGTGCTAATGAGAGCTCGGTATGTCGTCAAAATCTTTTTGAGACAATATGGCCGCTATCATACACATTTCGTTCTACGTAGATAAATAGCCGTGATGGACACGCTCGTAATGTTGACACTTCGCGTCCATAGAATTTCCTTAGGCATTGGTCGGCCCATTGTGTGGTTCCGGAATCAAATTCCGCCATTTTCAATTAATTAATTATACCCAAATGTCAAAACGATTTATGACTGATTCGCCGCTATGAACTGAATGAACGATCAATCCTTTAATCCCGTACATGGACAATAAAATGGGGCCTTTTACACTGAATATACCATCACGCTATTACACTTACGTATACAAGTGTGAAAGTATCACGTGAATGTTGAAGCAAAATCAAAATCCACGATAATATTCACATCCCAGTATTGTGATAATAATGATCATGTAAAGTTTGCAGTGAGTTCATTGTTTCTAAACGAAAATTAGCTGACGTCGCTATAGACGTTAACATTTTCGCTAGTTGTCAAAAACGACAGAAGCTGGTAGTCAGATCAGAAAGAATCCTCAATATTCCTTTTAAGTTGCCGTAGCAGTGATTACTGATATCGCTGATAATCTTTCTTAATTTCGATTAAAGATTATGTATTAATATAATGACTAAGTACTTACATTATTTATTTTTTATCTTTGTGTCATGGCAAATCGCCACGGTCTCTTCGGCCGATCACCTGTTAGAAGGCATTTATTGTGGAAAAGAAAACTGCTACGAAGTGCTAGGGGTCAGTCGAGACGTGACTAAAAATGAAATCGGCAAGGCCTATCGCCAGTTGGCGAGGAAATACCACCCGGACTTGCACAGAGACCCAGAGGCTAAGAAAACTGCAGAGGAGAAGTTCAAGGAAATTGCGACGGCTTACGAGATACTTCGAGATGACGAAGAGAGAGCTGACTACGATTACATGTTGGACAACCCTCAGGAGTACTACGCGCATTACTACAGGTACTACCGGCGGCGCATGGCGCCTAAAGTCGACGTTCGAATTGTGATCGCTGTCACGATCTCTATAATATCTGTGATTCAGTACTACAGCGCCTGGTCCAAGTACGATACGGCTATTAAATATTTTATGACTGTGCCAAAGTATAGAAATAAAGCATTAGAAATTGCCAAAGCTGAAGCTAAGGAACTCAATGCGAAAGGTAAAAATAGGAAAAGTAAAGCTGAACAAAAGGAAGAACAAGATAGAATCATACGCAGAGTCATTGAAGAGAACATGGATATTAAAGGAGCATATGCAAAACCAGAGATTACAGACATTCTGTGGGTACAGTTAATTATACTGCCTTACACCATTTCATACTATATATATTGGTACATGTTATGGTTTTGGAAGTTCACCATTTTAAGACAGCCATATGGTGAACAAGAGAAATTATATATTATTAGGAAATACATGAAACTTGGTCAGCATCAGTTTGACTCGTTAGAAGAAAGTGAGAAGCAAGAGTTTCTTGATGAAGAGTTGTGGATTAAAGAAAATTATGTAGCCTGGAAGACAGTTAAAGATGAAGAATCCAAGAAGGCTTTGGCCGAAAATAACAAATACAAACAATACCGGAGATACATAAAGTCACATGGAGTAGGACGGATGACATTTGATGACTCCTGATGAATTTTTAATGTGATATTATACTCTAATTTAGGATTTGTTCAACCAAAATCACTTTTATACTGTCTTATTTATTTTAACTTACGTAATTTAATTGTCTTTCAGAGAGTTAAGGAGAATGCATTTAAATCTCTTTCATGCAAATAAAACATAACTTATACAAGTATTTACTTTTATTTCTTTATCTCTGTCTCAACATGAACTACATTGATTCAATTATAATAATAGGTACATAATTACATTCATAATTTACATTCATCATACATGGCAATTCGTTAAGGCATTCTAATCCAACATCAGGCGCTCATTTTATACAGTTACAACAAATATTTTACATCAAGGCAAGTAATAGATTTGCATGGCTATTCCATAACTTCCACATATTTAGCATTCAACCTTCTAACACAAAGTCAGACACCAAAATTTTTAAGAGGGGGAAAGTCAACCTACTTGACAATATGATTTGACAACATGTGCTATGAAGCTATGTATTGTACCCAGTCATTCCTGTTACTGTGCTGTGGAGTATGGGCATTAGATTCACATAGCTAGTTTAGTTGTTGGCGTTCAAAAGGTTAAGATATTTTTATGCTGTTGTTATTTGTTTAATCGCAAGACCCTTAGGATTCTGTACCAGCAGAAGCATAAGTGTCTTTACAAAGTATTCCAACCATCAGCTTGCACAACTTCTAAGATCAGTAGTACAAAAACATGTAAACACAATTGTGTTGCCAACTGTCCTGAGATTTTGGATTCTATGGGGATGCTTTAGAAGCTTATAGAATAGCCAAACACGCATTATAAACATGAAATCCTTAATTTAAGAATTATTATCTCACAGTATCACTCACATGTTTGCAAGTCGGATAACTTGATATCTATGTGACATTTAAAATCAGATTCATATTATTAATTGCATTGGCAGTGCATTTGTGGTAGTTATTTTTGTATGCAACATCAATATGTAACTTGTTTGTATAATATTTCGGTGTAAAAGTCCGGATATTCAATATTCTGTTAACATCTCTTCACAGCATCCTCATATAGCTAATGTATATTTCAAAATAGTCTTGATTACACAACGAATATTATTCCTAACATTTTACCGTTGCAAAAGATAATTATGGAATGTTATAAATACAATTTACATCAAAATCTATCACATACAATTCCCAACATCGAATATTACAACACAGTTCTATTAGCTGTACAGTTACAAGAATAGGGCACCTTTTCAATACATTGGTTTAACAAATACGTCCTTCAAAGGAAACTTACTTAATATCAATATTTCTCAAATGTGTGGTGCATTTAAAGGCGATAAAATATTCTTTGTACATTCAATATGGTGTGATAATTTCATATGTATATTTTTAACAGATACAAGTTTATTTTTTAACTTCCAATATGAATATTATGCAATTCAACTTGTACTTCGCTTGCAGTATTCGTTCGATTGTATTTCTAAAAATATTATCAGTATATTATATAGCAATGAACCATATTATTTAGTCTTATTATGATGTTTCTTAGTTATTAATTGTAAATAGGCATCTAATTAACGGGTAAAATATCTGTGCTCCTGGTTTCGTAACATAATTGCGGCGTTCTGTGGTTACCGCATACCAGAGCACCAGATATTTTCGCCGTGTAAGTAATATATGTGACTTCGTACGGATAATCAATTCATTTTTACAATTTACATGCTAATATATGTACGAGCTATTCGTTAATACAAAATGTTGATGTTAAATCTATGTACCACCGCTTTATTTTGGGACATGTCTATCTACAGATCTATTTCATCTTGTTTTAGGTTCTAGTCTTTGCGAGCGAGTCTCAAATCGAGTTATATCTATTGTCGCTTTTAATACCCATTTAAGCATATGTTAAATCCATTTCTAACAGAGAAAACTTATTTTTGGCGCTGGGAATCTATTCGTTCATTTATTTTTACTAGATCTCCTTTTTACAAAAAACAACCTAGGTATTCATGAACCAAAACTATTTTTCTGTTAAAAAAACCATTTCGGTTAGATCGTCGAGTTGGAAAAAAGTCTAGAGAAGGCGTTATTTGATTTCTTTAAATCAGCCCTTTTTAACTTGTAGGCCGCAACAAGTAATCTTTCCCCGTAAGTATATAAACGTTTATTTAATCATACACCGATTTACTTTTATCTCTGCAATTTCATAATTTCCTAGCGCCACCTTATCTAGGAACATTGAAATTATCAATAAAATCAATGGAAATCAAGCTACTTGTGCCTGGTCATGAGATAATAAAATAATTCTAATTATAACTTTGAATTGTAATTATAAAATAATGGACGCAAATCATATCATCCGTCAAACGTCGAAACCAATGCCTTTTGAAGGTACTATTAATAAATTCACTAAATCAGTCAAATTAAATTTACAAATTTTTACAATCATAAATCGTTAAAGTTGTAATCAAATGTATATGTAACAGCTGCAACAGAATCAAGTTAGATTAAGTCATCACAAGTCGTTAACACCACAGCGTCCCTCGGGTAATCGAATTCCGACCTTACTACACAAGCCATAATACACATATCACTTTACACCGCTTTTATCACTAGCTGCCCTAACAACTAAGGCTTGACACTACCGCAAAAATACTGCCCGAGCGCTGGTTAACTGAGGTATATAGGTTGGTCGTTTAATTCACAATACACCCACTCTGGTTATTAGGTATGACGTTAAAGTTGAATTTCAAGTTATTCCAGAATACAACATATTTGCGTTAATTATTCGTACTAAAGTGTAGCGTGTTTTTGCCTTTCCATCAAATAATAACAGTAAGGTATGGCGGAAAAGGGAATCATCATCGTTAAAGCACGGAGCATGATCTTGCGGTATTCGTTGTCAGTGTCATTTACCTTACACCATAGTTTATCCATTACAAGAGTATTTTACACTCTTAAATAAATGAAAACACTAATCACTGTCAACTTTTAACACATTGGAAGTTCATCACTTCACCATAGCAGTGTCACTCCAGCTTGTGTCCAAGCGAGTTTGAACTCTAACATGTTGAGAATAAGGTCTGCACTGCACTAGCGGCGGCGCGGCGCGCGCCGGACCGCCACGTGCATCGCGCGCCCTCACACGGGCGTCTCGTGATCTGTCTCTTCTATGCGGCCGAGCCGCCACGCGTTAGGGTCCGTCGCTGTACAAAATAAAACTTATACACTACCGCTCATAATTATTTAGGCACCCATACTTTTTTTTTTCATACATCTGTATAGAAAAATGACTTAAAGAAATACACTGCCAAGTCAGTCCCTTGACAGTTTTGCGTGCATTTTGCATTTTTTATTTAGCTGACTTATTGAGCCTTAAATCGGTGCCAGAGACCCCCCTTTTAAAATGGTAGTACTACTAATTGCTGGTTCATACAAAAGTGTAGTGTGTTTGATGAACTAGCAATAAGTAGTAATTTAAGTCATTGCAAAAAGAAAACTACCATTTTAAAAGGGGGACCCCCTGGCACCGATTTAAGGCTACATAAAAAGTATAAGTCAGCTAAATAAAAAATGCAAAATGCACGCAAAACTGTCAAGGAACTCTGACTTGGCAGTGTATTTCTGAAAGTCATTTTTGTGTACAGATACAGATGTATGGAACAAGGTATGGGTGCCTAAATAATTATGAGCGGTAGTGTAGGTTAGTTAGCTTCACTAAGGTAGAAGTTACTTTAACAAAATTGAGTAGACAATGCAAAAAAGTGAGTAACTCGTATCTTTGTGAAATAGGGTTGAGGTGAGGCAACGAAAAAGTGAAAAGAAAGACGAAATCTTAGGGATCAATCATGGTGTAGTTAAAGATATAAATTATAGGGGAACAAAAACCTTATCGAAGCTCTCGCGCGAAACTTTAAAAGATTTTCGTTGTACCAGCCCTAATAAGGAAACACACTTGTAATATTTGTCATTATATGCAGTAGTGTTAGGAGAGCAAAACCTGTATGTATATTTAGATCGGATACGGGGCCTTCTATTCATAGCTGAGAGCTTTGCCATACGGAATAATATTGTGAACTAGATAATTATTGAATCCCTCTGTCGTCTCACAGATCTATTCAAAGTTATGAATAGATCTGTAAGAAGACAGAGTATATTTAGTATCAGAATTACCTTCATATCAGTTACATACTTATTTCACAGTCAAAATTTTCGCAAGTAAGTAGGTATAACTTAGCCGCGATTACAATACGATTAGGTGTCAGTTTATATACTTACGCCAAAGTGTATATGAATTGACAGCTATTCCGATCGTTAACTAATCCCGGTCTTGTAATTAATTAACACTGTGGCACATGCAGCCAATTGTATTTGTTTGCTGCGAGGCTGATTATGTACACTTTAAAGAATACAATAAACCCAAAAGCTCACCGACCAACATTCACACAGACTTAAACATGCGTCGCAAACCACACCGCGTGTGCTTGTGTCATGTCCAAGGCTTTAGAATATTATTATACCAGGTGAAACATTTCAGCTTGACGTTTGTAAATACTTGCACGATACTGGTCTAGTTTAAGCTTGATACTTCTGATTCAAACATAGAATAAGCTATACGAAAACAATCACTACATTTACGAATACTAAGCTGAAGTTGAGTGATGATTGATGATGATGAGTTTCTGGCTTCATGATTCAAACAAAGATTAAAAAAAAAACGTTTCGTGAATTTCATTTAAGTATGTGCCAAGCTCGTGAGTCTCGTGACTTGTGATCGTGACCGACATATAAAAATAAAACGATCTGAAACACAGTAGAGTTTAATGCCAATAAAAACAATTTTGTGGAAATTAGGGTGAAAAATAATAAAACAAAAAATTACCTTCAACTGTTGATCTTCCAAACATGCTCGGGGATTTGGACTTAAAGGATAGGACGTTAAGGATCGTTGTTTATAAGCTCGTAAATTCTTACAAAAACTATTAAGTATTGCTTACACTGAGGGGTAACAACTATTCCATTAAAGCATTCTATAATACCTAAGTACAGCGTAATTATGTTGCTCGTATCTATTTCCTAGCGGTAAAAATCTTGACATTGCCTTACCAAACTATGAATTCCCACAAACACTAAAATATAGTAAAATTATTAAAGAGATTACATTGTAAAGAGATAGATACTAGCATTAATCTGTAAGCATCTTATTATAGTACTATTACATAATCACATGCAGTTATGAATACGAGAAAATGATCCATCCACCAACAAAATTGAAATGAAACCACATAAGTACATACCTTTTACGTTGTAGATAAGTAAGAGCAGGAGCAGAAATTTGCACATTGTGTATCATCATTGTGTTACAACACCCAAGACACCAACAGTTTATTTTTGGTTTGGTTTATTATCTGTTTTCCACATTAGGGTGGAATGCAAAAATATTGTACATAGTTAAGGCCTTAATTTAATCTACGCTTTAATTTTCTCAGTTTCGTAACGACAATTAGTCATATATTTTATATGGGTAACTTACGTTACGAAACTGAAAAAATTAAAGCGTAGATTAAATTAAGGCCTTAACCATGTACAAGTTTTTTGCATTCCACCCATTAGTCATTACATTAGTATAAGCAAAGTCAAATACCTCGCTAATAAATCTTAAGTGTGTTTAGTGAACTTATGGGTTTTTCAAAATCCTTTATGTAGCTAGCTGGCGAGTGTTTTTTTTGACGGCAGCTGTTAAAATCTAATTACAGGGCCTGTTTTAGATTTAAGTTACTTTTAATTTTATTTAGGTTATTTTGGTTAAGTATTTTTGTTTATATCTTCATGGTACGTAAATAAATGTATTTCTTCATTACAGATGTACTTAGTGAATAATGCTTTCCCATCGGTTAAATTCGGAATACAAAAGACCCAAAGAAGTGTCCATCAATTACCGTATTATTTAACATCTGTCATGTCAAATATAGTAAAGGACCTGTTATACAGATGTAGTGAATAATGCTTTCCCATCGGCTAAACTCGGAATACGACTACCCCGACTAGAACCGAAGAAGTGTCCATCACTTACGGTATTATTTAACATCTGTCATGTCAAATATAGTACAGGACCTGTTATACAGATGTAGTGAACAATGCTTTCCCATCGGCCAAACTCGGAATACGACTAGACCCGAAGTGTCCATCAATTACGGTATTATTTAACATCTGTCATGTCAAATACAGTACAGGACCTGTTATACAGATGTAGTGAATAATGCTTTCCCATCGGCTAAACTCGGAATACAAAAGACCCAAAGAAGTGTCCATCAATTACCGTATTATTTAACATCTGTCATGTCAAATATAGTAAAGGACCTGTTATACAGATGTAGTGAATAATGCTTTCCCATCGGCTAAACTCGGAATACGACTACCCCGACTAGAACCGAAGAAGTGTCCATCAATTACGGTATTATTTAACATCTGTCATGTCAAATATAGTACAGGACCTGTTATACAGATGTAGTGAACAATGCTTTCCCATCGGCCAAACGCGGAATACGACTACCCCGACTAGAACCGAAGAAGTGTCCATCAATTACGGTATTATTTAACATCTGTCATGTCAAATATAGTACAGGACCTGTTATACAGATGTAGTGAACAATGCTTTCCCATCGGCCAAACGCGGAATACGACTAGACCCGAAGTGTCCATCAATTACGGTATTATTTAACATCTGTCATGTCAAATACAGTACAGGACCTGTTATACAGATGTAGTGAACAATGCTTTCCCATCGGCCAAACTCGGAATACGACTAGACCCGAAGTGGCCATCAATTACCGTATTATTTAACATCTGTCATGTCAAATAACAAAATACTACCAGTTTTTATTCTGATATTTGACATAGACAGATACAGTTTCACATTAACAGACATGAACTTGCCAATCATTTAATTCGATAATTGATGGCCACTTCGGGTCTAGTCGTATTCCGAGTTTAGCCGATGGAAAAGCATAATTCACTACATCGCATCTGTATGTAGGTAGTTGTGACGTGTTCCAATAGGCATTTGTTTTGTTTGTGTTTAAATATGTAATTCCTATTCGAACACGCTACAACTACCTACAAAAGGTCCTTTACTTAAGTTTTTTTCATTCTGACATTTGACATAGACTATTAATAAATTTTCACATTAACAGAGAATTGATAGCCACTTCGGGTCTAGCCGTATTCCGAGTTTAGCCGATGTGAAAGCATTATTCACTACACATGTACAATATTTATGATTTTTAAACATTATTAGCGGAGGTTGAAATATGGGACCTCTCGCAAGAACTGCCAAGTGGTGCATTTACCAACTAACCACTATGTTACTGATTGGTCATATAATATGACATAGGAGGAGCAGACGAACCGCCTGATGGTAAGCGATTAGAACCGCCCATGGGCACATATATTACTATAAACAAATGAAACTAACAACAATGGCTCACCGACCCAAAGTGAGTCTTGGCCTCCGACACGAGTCGTCGCCACCTAACCCGATCCACACTATAAACAAATGACAAACATGATTAGAAGAAAAGATATAATTTCAATTTTGTTTCACGTGGATGGAAAATAAGCAATGTGTTAGTAAATATGCTTATATATTAAAATGGAAAACGATACATGACTAGTACGTGAATACAGTCTACATGCGACATATAAAAGTTAAATATCTCTAAATACCTATGCGTATGCAAAATAGATTCATGTTAATGTCATGGTTAGGTATATAGTATCACACATTCCGAATTAAACACCAGGAGTTATTGAGTACAATATAGCATTAATAGAGAGCTAGAGTCTGATTTAGACGGAAGTTGTTTTAATTTTAATAAAAATATGCCCACTTGAGGTTCATTGAATAAAAAAGAGAAATAATACTTGTATGCTGTGGTAGTTGCCTTTTAAGGAAAAAAAATATAATATAAATTTTTAAGCTCTGTTTATTACTTAATCTACGCGTGGAATTTATCCAATTATGATATGTTAACATAAAATAGTTAGCCTATAATAAGGAATGGCAAAATATATAAAAAATGGCCAAAATAAATATCGACGGTCATTTAGCAAATTCAGTCCCCAAAAATGAATACAGGAAGACGTTTGCTGTGGTGCTAAACGCCGAACCATCAGTACTTTACGAAGGCTTTTATATTGGATAGGGTAGATTAACTGGAGTAGTTAAAAAAAACCTAAAATGGCGACAAATAAGAGACTTCGCAATACGATATACAAATACGTAATGCGAACTCGGATCATTGTCATCCACAGTAGGAAGTAGAAAAGTTAACGTCAATTATTTATGCGACAAGCAAGAGGTAACCTGCACCATATAGCACGAGTGAATAGGCATCTTCTGGGTGAGCTCGCTTCATCGTCGGCATTATCTTTGTCCCCTGGCTAGATGCTGGCCAAGAGCAAACCCATTTTTGATAATAAAAATAAAAAAATAAAAATATCCCATCAATTCCGAATTTACTGCGCAACCGTAACTCCCCTTATTCATCCAATTTGACAAGCTTCTGTCAACTAAACGTGTTTGAATTCTCACCAAGTGAATAAATAAGAACCGACTTTTAACGGCATTTTATAATATGTAAAATAGGCTAGATGGACGTTTATAAACAAAGGTGTAAGTAAATGATGAGTGGGGAGGTGGGGAGGTCGGGGCGGGGCGGGGTCCGCCGCTCAGCACGGGTGCGCGGGCGCGCGCAGCAGCGGCGCGTGCTCGCCTGCGCGCGCACAACCACAACAGCGTTACTATCGCCTGCCCACACCCTACCTAGGACACACGCCCTCGGAGCTCCGCCCCCAACCTTTAGGGTGCCTTTCCACCAGAGATGTGCTATGCTACGTTGCTATGGATGCTTTCAATCCACCAATCATATTCATTGGTCCGCATTGCATAGCACCGGTGGAAACGGGTTTTCGTAGCGTAGCATGCACAACTCTGGTGGAAAGACACCCTTAGGCCGCGGTCGGGACGCAAGCGGGCAGCGCAGACCGCGGCCTTGCCTCATCGTGGGCCGTATGTCCTCAGTAGCGGCTCGTCAGACTAGCGCTCCATGCGTTGACTCCACTGGTTAGAGCACGGCTAGCACAAGTCTTTCAGGTTTAATGTTGCTGTCATTTTGTTGTAGGCTAGCTTAATGGGGATAACTTTGGAGTAAGAAGATACTTGTGCTAACAGTGATGAAGAATCTTCTAGATTGTCAATCGAAAGCGGGTATTAACGGATTGGTTTCAAGATACCGTTGAAAGTAAGCTGCTAGTGATTTGCAACATGCTAAGTATTGATTTTCATCAGAATTTCGACGTCGATTGACCTTCTATAAACCGGTTCATTCGGTGGTAACTACGAGGGTGGTTAGATAAGTAACTTGTTTCGGATACCGATAGATGGCGTTAGTGTAATCTATGTAACTATTCACAAAGATTATTTAATCAAGATAATTTATCTGTGGCCAAATGTCATTTTTGGCGGGAATTTTAGATTTGACAGTAGTTTAAACAAAAGTGATCGGAGTAGCGCGGCAAAATGGAGAAAATAGGAATTCGTGGTGTAATTCAGTTCTTTTTTTTGGAAGGTAAAACTGCAAAAGAAATCCATGAAAGGATTTTACCTACATTGGGTAGCTCGTGTCCTTCCTATGAGACAGTTCGACTTTGGGTGAATGAGTTCAAGCGAGGCAGGACAAGCATTGATGATGCACCTCGTCCTGGAGCCCCAAAAACGGCGGTTGTACCCGAAATAGTCGATAAAATCCATGATTTGGTTTTAACCGACAGAAGATTGAAGGTACGCGAATTAGCTGAAGCCACAAACATCTCTTCTGAGCGGGTGCATTTTATTTTGCACAACGAACTGCACATGAAAAAGCTGTGTGCAAGGTGGGTGCCGCGGCTGCTCACTCCAGAACAAATGCGTGTTCGTATGCGAACATCTGCGGATAATCTCCAGGTCTTTGAAAGAAATCCAACAGACTTTATTCGCCGTTTTGTGACAATGGATGAAACCTGGATTCATCACTATATTCCGGAGACGAAACAACAGTCCAGACAATGGGTTGGTCGTGGTGAGCCAACTCCAAAGAAAGCCAAGGTCATTCCATCAGCTGGAAAAGTGATGGCATCCGTTTTTTGGGATGCAAAGGGGATTCTCTTAATTGATTACCTTGCGAAGGGAAAAACCATTACTGGGGCATACTGTGCATCACTGTTGGACCAATTGCATGCGGCGATAGCCGAGAAACGGCCAGGTTTGGCAAGAAAGAAAGTAATGTTTCACCATGACAACGCACCGGTGCATTCAAGTCGTGTCGCTGCACAAAAATTGTCGGAATTACGGTTTGAACTCCTTCCTCACCCCGCTTATTCCCCGGATTTGGCCCCGTCGGACTATCACCTATTCCCCAAACTCAAAATCTTTTTATCGGGGAAAAAGTTTAACTCCAACGAAGATGTGATACAGGAGGTAAACGCGTATTTCGAGGACCTCGAAGAAACGCATTTTCGTGAAGGCATCGAGAAGTTGCAGAAACGTTGGGGCAAGTGCGTCGAGCTTCGAGGGGACTATGTCGAAAAATAAAATATATACAATCGCTCAAAATTTTTTTTTTCATATAAAACCAAGTTACTTCTCAAACCACCCTCGTAAGATGACTCATTAGAACTGACAATATTATCTAGTATATGTTTGTTAAGATTATTGTTATATCATCGTGTATTCTTTTTTTAGAAAACTGTGAAACATTTGCCTGTTTCTTGCTGAGTCAAAGTGGAGTCAATGTATAGAGCAAGACTTCACATATTGGCCCCAATGATCTTACAAGATGAACACAGGGGCTAATGTGTGAAGCAACAACACAGATCGAAAAATATATATATATGAAAATAAATTATGTAAGCAATCATGTTTTCAATTTAAAAAATACTTGCTTCAGTTAAAATACATACTTATTCGATCTATGTGTATTAGCTAACATAAATTTTAATACGTCAGCATGCCAGCATAATAATTCTATTACAATTCATACAAATATCTTTCACTGAATCGGTTATTAAGATATTATTGTACAGACACACTGATGTACTTAAAACATCCAATTATACATGACAACATCCAATACAACCAATGATATCCATATGGTGCTTTTTGTTTAATGATCATTTTTAAAGATTTTATTTAAATTATTATTTCAAACTAGATACAGCTCAAGCCTACGGCTAGTAATTGGATTAAAAAACAAGCATTAACTATTTATTACGGATGAGAGAATGGCCTGAATCCACCAGAAACATAAATATTCCTTGGCACAAGCAAAATAGCCTATTTATTTCTATGATCGGTTAAGAAATAAAATGATGCATATTCTTTACCATAATTATGTCAGGCCACTCATTTATTCGGCTTCACTTGTAGTTAATAAATACGTATAGCCATGCTTAGCTCGTAACATAAAGTATTTCGCGTCAGTTTTGCTCGTGTCACCATTTAATCAAATGAAACCTCAGTGAACAACCCTTGCCATCCGTGCAACCATCACCCTCTTCTGTGAATACATTATACGACACTAGTCATATTTTAACTACTTTACGATGACACAAAGGGTTAGTCCCTTCTATCAAATGCGTGTTTTATAATATTGCGTTTCAGATTCCAAAACAAGATGTCCCATTATTATTTGAAGCATCCATTTTGTAGCTGGTTTACCAGCGAATTTAAAATGTAAAAACTGTTACACATGTTAACACTTTTTAATAATTTATGGATTAAAATGTGCGTATATTTCATATGTTTCCATGCCAAATCCTTAAATTTCTAAAAACTTACATATAGTCATTTGCAGTGAGAATCCTTGGGTATTTTTCACGTTTTCTACGTTCCTTTTTCTTTCTCAAAAATCAAGGACACCACACATTCACTATCAAGCTTGTCTAGTACATACCATACTCAACCTATACTACATGATTTTTCCACTTTGCAGCAAAAGTGGTCTACGAATAAAGAAGCTACTGGCTGGATCTTGGTGGCGAAAGTGTTAGCAAATACGAGCAAAACCGACGCGGTACCATGAATAGAGCCTGGATTCAAACTGAGCCTTTTCCTTATCGTAAAACAAAGGTTTTGTATTAAATCAACACAAAATATTGCTTTAATCATCGATTGTCATCGAAACCAAAAGTTCATTTAACAACAACTCTATCGGCGCAACAAAGGATTCAAAATAACTAAGTACCTAAGGTACTAACTATTGTATAAGTTCAAAACGATTGTATTACGTTAAATAAAACGCCCAGTTCAAAACCAATGACTATAACCGAAATGGCGGCGTACCTTGCAGCTGCCGATTAAGAAGTGCCGTGATGCCGGGGCCATCTCCGCTCTTCTTCACGACTAGCATCGGCTTGTCTTCACCCTCCTCGAAACTGTTCGGAAGGTGGCCGTTGCTCACCGCCATCGTTTCGCTAACCTGCAACGGTAGACCGTAAGGTTTAGATGAAGTTAAAGTAAATGAGGTTTGTGAACACAACATAGTCAAGATGTCATATGATACAGAGAACAAATTCGACGGGAAAATGCACTTAATCGCTTGTAGCCTACAATAAGGCGGGACTTCAACATTCCTGGTCAAACTGCTTACCGCTACACCATTAATATGGTTTAGAATTAAAAGTATATGAGGCTTGAGAATTCAACATAGTCAAGATGTCATTTGATACAGAGATCAAATACGACGGAAAATGCACTGTGATTACATGTAGTCTATAGGCTACGTAAGGCGTAAGGCGGGACTTCAACATTCTGGGTCAAAGTGCTTATCGCTACACCATCGAGACCCACTACACATTACGACGTATTTTTACCTTGTACTACCGACTAGGACAACTAGATCCATCGATCGCTCTGATGCTTGAGCTTATCCCGGTTTCACACGAGCACACGTCACTCTTCTATCGCAATTATTATCGCTACCTGCACGACGTCCCTGCCGAGGATGTGGTCAAACACGCGGCCAGCAGAAACGCATCCGACACGATCAACAGCTTGAGCTTGTCCCGGTGCCACACGAGCACACGACACGTTACTATCGCCATTATTGTCGGTACCTGCATGAGTTTGTGCACGACGTCCCTGCCGAGGATGTGGTCGAACACGGCCTGCAGGAAAGCGTCCGACATGATCGACAGTTTGAGCTTGTCCCGGTGCCACACGAGCACACGACACGCTACCATCGCCATTATTATCGGTACCTGCATGAGTTTGTGCACGACGTCCCTGCCGAGGATGTGGTCGAACACGGCCTGCAGGAAAGCGTCTGACATGATCGACAGCTTGAGCTTGTCCCGGTGCCACACGAGCACGCGGGACTCTTCCATCGCCATAATTGACACCTGGAATGTGACATGAAGTATATGTCAATGAAGTACTTTTTCTTATTGCTTCATGTCTGATTCACGTTTACTCTTCATAAAACGATGTATTATTGAGTCACAAAAACAAATCTACCATAAGTTTTTATGGCACCTAGTGATTAACCCATTTTTGGGCCAGTCTAACAATCATAGTAGTACATATTTTTCAATATCAGTTCTTCAATGAAGTTTTGTCTTTTAGTTTACGTATTCAGGACCGAATCACAACCAGAAAAAGTTACGTATATATTACATATGTAACAGTTTCAGTATCATCAGTATGTTGCTCGCGTTTACCACCACATCGCGTATTAGCTTATTACTAGGGATCTTTTGAATTTTTGAAAGTTGCATCAACAGCTTCGTTTTGCGTAGCCTGAATTTCCACAATAGAAGGTATTATAGTAATGTGTATTCATTTACTGTGATTGCTGAGGTCTATTTCGCTTACCGCCAATGGCGGCAATAACTAGGAATCGTAAACAACTTCACACAAAAATGAAAGTGACGATGTATGAAAGTGATATACCTGACAAACACAATATGCAAAACGCAATATATTTTTCCTCATAAAACGACCTCCCTGCGTCTATACATTTACGCCACAATCATAAAACCATGGAAAGTGCACCCAGCGATTCAAATTACCGAGTAAATTTTATAATTGCACCGCACCTATGCTCTAATTAACATGGTAAATAGCTGAGCAGTTTAGTAGCAATTAAAACATCGAATAGGTTTAGTGCCGAGCCGAGACCAAGTTGAACTGCGTGGCAAGTTAACCTAGATGTTGCATAATTAATCCTCTGTAACTGGGGCAGGGAAGCATCCTGGGGATTGATGCTAGGATTATGAGACAGTGTTTTAAGGGGTACACTAATTATTGTTTCATTTGGAACCTTACCTAGTGCATTTAGTGTACGGTCGGTGACAATTAGTCGGGGAAAGTTGTAATCGGATCTGTTAATTTATTGCAGAATTAAGTTGTAGCGATTGTCTTGAGAAATTTAAATAACTGCATGTGAAAGACGGACTGAAATCGAGTGATTGCATGTGTTCCGTTGGACTAAGGAACACTAAAATGACTGGTTAAACTGTCAATATTCGTCACAAATTAATTAATCCATTACATTGACTGTTCACATATCTAATGAATTTACAAAAAAGCATCTAGGATAATGTAAATCAGGCATTAAGTACATCCTACCACATTGCACCCTAGTGCTTTTATGGGTTAAGGGACATACACACGCTCGTAGGCTGTTAAATTCGTTTGCAGTGTCGTTTGCCTTTTGCGTATATCAGATATCGTAAATCAACCCCATTATGTCGGCACCCTAGGAAATATTTCACGCAACGTCATTCTATAGTGTATCGGAGCTCGCTTTAGAAAATTAATGATGAACTTCACTATGCAGCTCTACGGGACATTCACCAGGATGATTGACTGTACTAGTGTTGAAAACACAAGAGCAATGAAAACAGGTTGTTTGTATATATACGAAATTTTTCCCCGTGCGGTGTCGGGCCAAAAACAGCGTAAAAAAATTAAAATGCACATATGTATTATCTATGATCCGTTTTAGAGATTAATGGGCAATAGCAACCAGAGCCCACGCACAAACGCTCGGTACGAAAGAGAAAGTGCACGCCCACTGCGCACGAGTGTTTTGTTTACGCGGTTGCGGATTAGCATTTATGCACAATTGTCAGCAACACAGATACATTTAAAAAATATAAAGCACCAACGTATTTAACAGATACTCGTATCTACAAAACTATTACTCGGGTTCTAATAGCACAGTCCGGGTAAACATGTGATAGGTAATACGAAGTTGTAATAACAAAATCGGAGATTCCGCAAATATTTTACATACGATACGACTAGCTATCAGTAGAGTAAATAAGGCGTGTTATTTTTTATTTCGAATAATTAAATGGATGACTGGTATGTTCCGTTAAAATACGTAAATTAATTAAAAATAATTGTTACTCTATTTCAATATCAGGAAGGAAAGACAATACAAACTAAATAAAAAAAGCAAAGCTGTTGGCTTCCAAATCTATATTAATAATTTCGTGCAGGGGTACGGTAGACCCGAACGAGACCTGTCTCAAATTGAAGAACGTATAAAAAAAACGATTTTTGAGTTGAACATATGTATCCGCAAAATTCGGATTGTCGCGTAGTTTGCATTTAAAAGTGTTAATTTTATGACGAAAGGTCGGCCATATTAAATTCGTTGGTTGACAGCGTCGGGTTGGGTACGTTCGGAAATTGTTAACTATGTTTGCGTCCGGTGTGTTGGCCAGGTTGCTGGGCTGCGTTTTGGGTGATGGGCCATCATCACCCATTGTGTGGATTCGGCTAGCCGCGTCTGCAGCGTTTTATTTTTGTAGTTTTCAAGAGTTATATACACCTATCAGCCTAGCTAGCACGATAACTTATGCCGACACGTTATATGGGCGAAATGTACTATAACGTCACATAAAACGTAACGGTATAATCTATCGTGCTAGCTAGGCTGATTGTCACAACAACCGCCTTCAAAGCGAATGTATGGGACCTGTTACATAGTTATTATAATCAAATGATATATTATATTGACACCCCAGTATTGTAATAAAATCAATCGTGTAAAGGACACCACTTGAATGTTTGCTGAGTCTGACCGCCATCTTAAAGCTGCGTCTCTATTTTGTTGTGACAAACTACTAGGTGACTTATGGCTTTTAAACGTCTAGCAAAATTCTTTCCCTATCTCGGTCTATCTTATAACTTAGTGGTACTGGGGGTCTACTCTGAAATTCGAAATCCGAACTTCGTATGGTGCCGTCCCTTTCACTCATATCGTCTGTGACAGGAGAGTGAAAGGGACGGCACGATATGAAGTTAGGATTTTGTATATCGGAGTAGACCCCCAGCTCAGGCCGTTCGCCGCACTCGAAACGAAGTATCTGCCTCTCTCTCACACATGTATATTCGAACGACAGAGAGGAAGATAGTTCGTTTTTGGTTCGCGGTAGGCCCTCAGGCGTCAACTTTAAAACGAATAGGGTATTTTACTATATGAGAAATAAAATTCAAAATGTAAGAAAAACCGGCCAAGTGCGTCGGACTCGCGCACTGAGGGTTCCGTAGAACTAAAAAACAAATGTGATTTATCAATATATTGATATTTTTGATAAAATATACTTCATAATAAACATTATCACCTAATTTCAAGTTTATAGGTCGATGGGAAGTTAAAAAATTATATGTGTGACAGACAATACACGGAATGTTCTTTGACTTTCTTCGACCGTCCGCCGCGCTCGGACTAAAGTGCTACCAACCGAAAACTAAATATATATGCCTCTCTGTCGCACTTGCGTATTCGAGCGCGGAGAGGGAAATACTTCGTTTTCAGATCGCGGTAGGCCCTCTGGTCTGACAGCTCCTATTCTTGGATGGTGCGCGTATCGGAATGTGAAATACATGTGGCAAAATGGAACAAGTTGTTAAATAGCTTCCATTAATTGGAGAAAATATTACCAACTGTTATTTAATATCACACGAAACACTGAATATTGAAGCAACATCCAATGGGGCCTGTTACATGGTTATTATTATCACGCGATATACTGATATCACGATCCGTATCACGTGCTGTTTAATGAATATTGAAGAACAATCCATACGATTTTGATAACCACGATAATATTAACACACCAGTATTGTGATAATATTAAGCGTGTAACAGACCCCATACAATTTTGAAAATCGCGATAATATTGACACATAATATTGAGTGTAAAGGGCCCCCACTGAATAGAATTTGGCGGAGAATAGACAGCTGCTACCGCGAAACGAAAACGAACGAACATCGTGTATTTCCCTCTGTGTCACTCGAATTTGCAAGTGCGACAGAGAGGGAGATACACGTACTTCATTTGTTTTCGTTCGCGTTAGCAGCTCGCTTCGCACCAAAAATACTGACTGGCACATCAATATTTAACAATTGCACATCTGAACTGAATTTTAATGAACGATTAGTATTGTAGTTATACAAATCAGTACTGATTACGGCGTCAATTTTTTATGTGCCTTTAAATACTACCCTTATAAAAATGCTTAGGATTAACTTGCAAAGATACTAGCCTTTGCCCGTGACGTCGTCAGCGTAATATTTTACTCCCTATTCTAGACTACAGACTATATTTCTATACGAAGTTTCATTATAATCCGTTGTTATAATGTTTTTATTTTATACATTTTTGTACACTATTTCTTTCGTCGTTAGCATAACTGTCACGAATAAATGTTTACTTTATTTCTTTCTTATTTAGTTCACCCGAGCGAAGCCGGGCTTTCATCTAGTATTTTATTTAATTAAGGATAAGCGCCGTTTAAATGTAGCGACGCCAACAAACTAAGTTGTTGACGGTAACATTGTTTTAGCGTCTATACCTTGTAATCTGTTACTTCAACCATTTGAAATTTATGAATTGACTCAAATGAAGCGATTATTAACGAATGGTTGATTGAATCGATTTTACAGCCGATTTTTGAAATGTTTTTATGATGCCAATATATTTTATATCACATGATTGTATCAGTCTCCTCAAACAAAAAAAATGTTACTTATTATGTATGGCGTTCTATATTCCATACAATAAGAAACATTTTAAGTAGAAATAAGAAAGACAGACATATTCTCTTAATCACGTTATTGCTATGCTGATGCCGTAGCTGGTCGGTCTGTCTGTCATTTATGTCAATCAATAAAGTTTGCACTTTACGGAGTTTTACTAATATTTGGTGTACAGCGTCAACAAAGTGGACTTCGAACCGTTTCTAGCGTTCACACCGCGAAATATGTTATGTTATGTGTTTCGCACGCCAAGTGGAATAAAAACCCGTAGTGTTACTCGCGCTGAACGCAAGGCAAAAGCAAAAGTATCGACGCCTACGAAGGTACCAGGCTCTTCACCAGTATCGCTGACATGACATGCCGCAGACACGACGTTCGTGGCAGGCAGCAGCCGTATGTCAAATAAGGCACCGTCGTTGAGGGATGACGGTGTGCCGCATCTGCTGTCACCGCATAATAAGGTACCGTCCGCATCCACATCCATGTCAGCACGAAAGAGGCTGGAACTGAAGGCCAAACAAAGAAAGGCGTTGATTGAAGTTCAGTGCGATAGAGAGTGACATCTGGTACAAACAAGTAAACTAACATCTCCATAGAAAAATTCGTACTTCTAGCTGAAAGGCCCCTGGTATCAGTGGCTCTTATGTTGTATATGTTTTTACAGCTGATGCCGTATCTGGTCGGTCTGTCTGTCATTTATGTCAATCAATAAAATTGCGCATAATTTCCAACTTTACGGAGTTTGACTAATATTTATGTTTACAGCGTCAAAACAATTTTTTTTGGTTATAAATATATGCGTACCTAATCGATTTCTATCAATTTACGGAAATATCTTCTGCATCGAAACGACAGACTTGGTCACAACACTAGTTTTAAAAGAAAACGACATAACACGTAACTGTTTGGGTGGTGAATTATTATTGTAAAATACTCAACAACAATGAACTGAAAAAATATAACATAACTTAAATTATGTTTAAGAAAAGCAAATTTTATTTATATTTACTTGAAAAGCCCTAATACTATTACGTGATTTTATTTATAATTCCGATAAGTCTTGCGTGTTTACGTTCTACGGGTGTTGTGATGTGTCAAATGGTTGAAGTAACAGATTACAAGGTATAATTTAATTTATTCCACTAACTCGGCAAGCTGAAAGAGATTTAGTAACATTTTCTCAAACCTATTTCCTAGGAAATTCTCTATTTTGCTAGAGGAAATCACAAATCCGGTGTTATTCCCGCCAACCGCCGACACATTTAGCATAGATAAAAGATAAAACTCGGTTTTTTAGGTCAATCGAAAACTTTTGTAAGTACGCTTTGTGGCTGCAGGAAATTGTATCGAAAATTGGATACTAAATACATAGGCTGCAAGATTCTACGTATAAGTAACAACTTAAAGTTGAAAAACCCCAGACATTTTCATTTCAAAGTTCAATATCTCAAAAACGGCTGAACCGATTTTGATACAATATGTCATAAGAACCTTAGCTAGAAAACCTGCTATCAAATAAAAAAACGCACTCAACTCGGAGTGCCACAGGCAGAAACACAGATACACATGTTAAGCTTATAACAATACCCTTTTGCCTTGCGTCGGGTGTTAAAAATGGTAAAATACGTATTGCGATGTTACAGAGCTATGAAATTTTTAAGTGTTCGAGGTGTCTACGACAGGAAAATATGTTATACACTCGCTCATACTAAATTTGTAGCTTTTGCTTCGCAATGAAAAAATTACACCGTTTATGATCACCGTTTCGTATTCACGTCTGCCGCAGTTTTTAGGGTTCCGTAGCCAAAATGGCTAAAACGGAACCCTTATAGATTCGTCGTGTCTGTCCGTCCGTCCGTCCGTATGTCACAGCCGATTTACTCGGAGACTATGAGCACTCCAATTATGAAAGGTAGGAAGGTGTAAACTATGAACCGCTACAGAAATATGATGTGAAATTACGAAAAAAATATTAAACCCCATACAATGTACCTAGTCTAGCCATAAGTTCTGTTACTGGCAGTTAACAATGATTTTAAGAAAAATAATAATTCGAATTTCGAATGTTGTGTTTTGACGTAAGTACTTGGATGTTTTTGCCACCATTTATATACAATATAATATTAAAATAAGTAAATTAATAATGGAGTGGGGTGTCAAAGAAAATAGAATTGCTGTGATTGCTCTGCATAAGGTAGGAATGGAGCCGTCCCACATTTTTGAGACACTAAAAAAGTTAGAGATCAGTCGAATGTTTGTGTATCGTACCATTCAAAGATACACCAAAACGTCCTCTGTCGATGACAGTAAAAGATCTGGCCGACCACGTACTGTTAGAACAAAACAAGCCGTTAATGCTATAAGGGCCAGAATTCGCCGAAATCCCATAAGAAAACAGAAGATCCTTTCTAAGGAAATGAAAATACCACCTAGGACACTTTCGCGTATAATCAAAGATGACTTGAGTCTTGCAGCTTACCGACGATATACAGGACATATGTTAAATCAGTCACTAAAGGACAAGAGACTTGAAAGATCAAAAAGCCTTTTATCTCGATACGCACATGGGAAATATAAAAATATTCTTTTCACGGATGAAAAAATTTTTACTATCGAGCAGCACTACAACAAACAAAATGATAAAATGTACGCACACAACTCTCGAGAAGCTAAAGAGATAGTTGGAAGGATTCAGCGAGGTCATCATCCCGCTTACGTCATGGTTTGGTGGGGTGTGTCGTATCAAGGCGTCTCTGAGATCCATTTTTTCGAAAAAGGAGTGAAAATTTCAGCTAAAGTGTATCAGGATACGATTTTAGAAACAGTAGTTAAACCACTAAACGACACAATGTTCAAAAATGTACACTGGACCTTTCAGCAGGACTCAGCCCCGGGTCATAAAGCTCGCACCACCCAGATTTGGCTGCAAAGGAATGTTCCGGACTTCATCAAGGCAGATGATTGGCCCTCTTCCAGTCCCGACTTAAATCCCCTGGACTATAAATTGTGGTCAGTGTTAGAGGACATGGTCTGCTCTAAACGCCATGCCAATATCGATTCTCTAAAAAAATCTTTGAAGGTAGCAGTGGCAAATTTCCCAATGGATACAGTGCGTGAATCTATAGACGTGTGGCCGGATCGTTTGAGGGCGTGTATTAAAGCTAAAGGCGGGCATTTTGAATAAAAAATATATTGTTTAGAAACCTTATTAACTTACCTATAAATAAACATTTACTTATGGTAAATTAATTACATCCTTTTAAAAATATGTTTCATTTCATTTGTAACAGAACTTATGGCTAGACTAGGTATGTATGGGGTGCCCCCCATACAATGTAACAGGGGGGTCAAACATTTTTTTTTCAATGCACATAGGCGTGTGGGGTCTCAATGGATAGGCCTTCAAAAATGACATAGATGTTTTTAAAAAAACTTTTCTATTTAAGTCAACCGTTGGTGAGATATTAGCTGTCAAAGTCGTAAAAAGTGTGTAAAGTGTGTCCCCTCTCTAATTTCCAAACTATGAAGTTTAAAATTCTGAAAAAAAATCAAGATGATGTACAATTATAAATTATTTCAACGATTTTTGGTTTGAACAAGATAGATTTAACAGATAGATTTTGAGTTATTGCTGAAAAACTGTCTTGCCCAAACAAAAGGGCGTAAGTGCCGTGACTTCCCTATTAAGATACGACTTTTTTTGATTAACTGTATTGTATAGGGTTTTAAATGTAGATTAGGAGGTGTCGGTACGAAACCCTTCTCTGTGCGTGACCCGACACTCACTTGGCCGGCTTTTTATCTATGCAGTGGCAAGATACTTAAATTATGGATTCATTTGAATTCAGGCCGTTAAAGGGTTAAGGACGATTAACCAGTGTGGACGTTTATCGTTTGAATGATGATGATGATGGGTAATACCTGGAAGTACTCGTCAGTGGAGACACCGAACCACTCCGGCGAATCTAGAAAGTGGTGCGGGAACACGATGTGCAGCGCCCTCTGGTTCTGGGACACCACCAGTCTGAAAATAATACGTCTATTAGGTACTAATTATACATTTGTAGTGAATATGTTAACGATAAGTAGAATAGCAAGCTAAAGCAAGGTAAATAAAGGTCTCGTCCGTGCCCTCGTCCGGTGTGACCAATAGCAGATTGGATCCACACATGCCCATGATGAAGCTTTTTATCATATAGAATAAAATACTAAGTTTTTCTTTAAAATTGTATAATTTTCATTTGCTCTGTTCTGGCTTATACGAATAAAGTAAACCCCTACGAACATTGAAAGTGAAAAGATGAAAAGTAGGCATAATTATTCGTCGAATAAAGACTAGAGTAACAAAATTTCTGATAGTCAACGACAATTAAACACAAATAATAATCGTTATGTACCTACTTTGAACGTAATTAATTACCTACTTAATGTTCTTTAACTTAGTAAAAGTCAACCTCACAAACATACTCTCTTAAAACAAGATCACAATTTCTAAATCCGTCAGCAAAATCGAATAAAGGAACCGCTGAATCGCATCACAGGTTCCATTTCCACAATTTGAACAGATTTAACGAGAATAATTTTTAAGAAAAAAATACCGACTTCAATGGGGGAGTCCGGTGAAAGATTATTAATCTTAGATGGTGCACTCTTAGATTCCATACAATATAAAATACAAAAATGGCTATAAGTATGTTTATAATGGTAGAAGACTAAGTACCCTCAATTCCTCATGAAATCATGGAAAAACCTTGCTTGCTTGACAAACAAAACGAAGAGAACAAATCGCCAAACGTGAACTACGCGTCGTTGAAGAGTACCGTTCTGATCATCATCAGCAGTTCCACTTCATCAAATGTCACTTTTATGAATGAAAATGCTTGATTAGTTCATGAAAATACTAAAATCACTATTTGTGTGCCTTTCACATTTGAGGAGTTTCCTCGATTCCTAATGGATCCCATCATCAGAACTCGAGCATGACAAAAATCAATCGTGAAAATAGAACTTGCTTAACAAACACAGCTAGAAGGACAAATCGCCAAACGTGAACTTTTCGTCGTTGAAGAGTTCTGTTCTGATCATCATCAGCAGTTCCACTTCATCAAATGTCACATTTTTGTATGATAATGCTCGATTTGTTGATATAAACACAAAAATCACTATATGTTTGCCTTTAAGATTTGAGGAGTTCCCTCAATTCCTCATGGATCCCATCATCAGAACTCGAGCATGACAAAAATTAATCGTGAAAATAGAACTTGCTTAACAAACACAGCTAGGAGGACAAATCGCCAAACGTGAACTTTTCGTCGTTGGAGAGTTCTGTTCTGATCATCATCAGCAGTTCCACTTCATCCAATGTCACATTTTTGGATGCAAATGCTTGACTTGTTGATAAAAACACAAAAATCACTATATGTTTGCCTTAAAGATTTGAGGAGTTCCTTCAATTCCTCATGGATCCCATCATCAGAACTGCCTTTTGACAAAAACGGGACCAACTTGGATATATATACATACAATCAAAAAAAGAATTTTTCAAATCGGTTAAGAAATGACGGAGTTATGGAGTAACAAACATTAAAAAAAAAAAAAAACAACCGAATTGATAACCTCCTCTTTTGAAATCTTGAAGTCGGTTAAAAATACAGGTTGTGCTGCACGCCGAATGGGCGAAAAAGGTGTATCAACAAAGTTTAATAAACCCTCGGTCGTGAGAAGTTGTTAATTAAAATGAGTTCGGGACAAAGCGGCGCAGTGCAATTAACCATTAGGCGCGCCGCATACTCGAAGACACGTAATCCCGAGCAGTAGTTGGTGTGAATCATCGTTCTTTAGACGTCGACGCCGGTCATCTTAATCATCTTCGTGTATTCGAAGCGCCTTTCTGATAAAGTAAATGGAAAGAATGGAGAGCCGCGTCAATCGGGTCAAAATTACGCCGCGATGCCATGTGTCCTGTCGTAGGTTGTTCATTTTGATTTGAAGAGATTGCGTTCTAGTAGGTAAGCAGGTTGGGTAGGCCAAGCAACGATACGTGTGCTACGCTTTAGCGTGTAGCAGTATTTTTCCGTCAAGTAGTGGAAATGGCGCGTATAGGTATGTCTTATGATGTGGGTCATGGGCTTAATGGAAATAAAGGTCAACGTAAGTAGATTTTGGAATAAATACGATGCTTTTGAAAGCTGAATTCTAAAACCGCCAATATTTCAAACCGCAGTTTTTCTTTTTTAATACCCGTTACTGAAAAACATTCGCAACGCACACAGTCTTTGACGCAGGCTCGAATCGTTAAACGTTCCTACTCTTAACTGAAGAGCGGAGTGCAATACACACAAACTGCACTAGGCCTGACATTGCAGCAAGTGCATATTGCTATTTGTGATGTCAGTAGGATAGAATAATTATTTACTTATGGAGAAACTAAGCTATATTTCGTATATAAAATTTTTTTGACAGAGAAAGTGAGGAGCAGTAGCTTAGCATGGTATGGGCATGTAATGAGGAGGGATGAATGTCATATTGATAAAAGAATATTAGAGTTGGATGTAGAAGGACGAAGAGCGATTGGAAGGCCCAAAAAGCGATGGATGGATTGTGTGAGAGAGGATATGAGAAAGAAAGGAGTAAGCGCTGAAGTGACGAATAATAGAGAGGAATGGAAGAAGAAAACATGTTGCGCCGACCCTGCATAAGCGGGATAAGGGCAGGGAGATGATGATGATGATGATGATGGTAAGCGACCGTAGAAATTTCTGTAAATAATATCGAAGTTGTGAGTCGTTTACACTGTCACATTGACTCAGGAGGCCAATTCTCGGGCCGTTCGAGACGATGTGATGATCCATCCATCTACAAACTTAAGGCAAGAGAATCTCTCAGAGAAAAATTTAAGGAGGCAAATATTCTTACTGTGGCATGTCAATACATTCTTGAAAATATTATGTATGTTCGAAAAAATATTCAAGAATTCAAACTTAACAGTGATATCCACGACTACAACACTAGAAGTAAACACAAGATTGCAGTGAAGGCCAGTTGTCTCCGGAAGGTTAGCACGTCGTTTGTGGGGAACTGTATACGATTTTATAATAAAATACCCATCGATATAGTTAATTTTCCATTCAGTAAATTTAAGTCTCATATTAAACGTTATTTGTTAAGCCAGGCCTATTATACTGTCAACGATTTCTTAAATGACAAAAATGCTTTTAAGCCAGTGATAGTTAAATCCTGTTAGTTTTAATATACATATGCTTCACTTAGCATATTTCCTTGTACAAATAGCTCTGTCGTTGCATTTTATGAAACATGATGCTGTTTCTCGCCGAAGAGTCATTTTAATCTTTGATATTATTAATGTCCGGCAGCCTGAATATGTCATGGTCGCTTAAAGGGCTTTGCTTACGGCGGCGTCGTTGATCGGGTCGCCACCTTCCCTAACAGATGGTCGAGGGAGGCGATGGCTGAGATACGCGTCATACTCGTGATCGAATGCTGTTTGTGGAGTCCGGTCTGTTCATGCTTGCAAGGGCAAAGTAAATACCTTAATACTAGTGTTATTTTATTGTATGACGAGAGACATAATCCTGTTCTGGATTAGTTTTATTGTTATTGACGCTTAGAGACCTTATACATCTCTAACAATATTAAGTTTACTTATTTTAATTTTAGCGCTTAGAGATCATTTACATCTCTAAGGACTTTTAAATAATTGTTATTAATCGTATTTGGACGCTCAGAGACCATATACATCTCTGAGATATTAAATTAATTTTATGTACTTTTTGTTTATTCGGACAGATCGTATTCGATACGTCCTTAATATTTGTAAATTTATTTTTATATAATTGTTAATCAGTATATTTTTTAATCATTATTATTAAGTAAGATTGTCAGTTTTTTTTTAAATTGTATTAATTCACGCTTTGACTTGTAAAAGTGCCCTTGTGGCCTATTTGCAGAATAAATATTTGATTTTTTGATTTGATTTGTCTATTCAAAATCATCTCGATTGATGCAATGTCTATTGAAAAATCTCACTAAAATGTTGAACACAGCGAAATGTCTTATTCTAGGGCCCGATCAAGATTATGTCGAACGACGATCTCAATGTCTATTGTAATATGCGTTCCGTTTTTTTCGATTGTGTTAGTTTACAATCAAGTGTATGATAATAAATCATTTTGTAAGTTTTTCCACTTAATTAAATATATCTTATATCAAATACCAATTTTTCAATAATCTATACATAATTATGGTGATTTAACACCTCAAACATATTTACGAGTATTTGCTCGTTTATTTACTTACGTGAAATGGAACGCATAAAAACTGTTTTGACTTGACAGTTTTGAGTTAAAGACTACTTGAAATATTTGAGTGCTGTCAATATTTTCCGCCAACCGCCATTCCACCACTGAACGTATCAAAAATATTTAAGTCTTTAGCCATTAAATCATTTAAATGAATCTACATATTTTTCGCAAATATGTTCATTTTATGCTGCTGTAAACTGTCGATCAACTACTTAAGTTGTCAATATTTACCGCCACTGGCAGATCAAATGTCAAAAAAATGTGATAAAACCATCTCGATCGCTACGGACCATTCGTTGCATCTCGAACGCTGGGAGTAGACATATCTCGATTGTGAGATTTCGAGAATACGCAAATGGGTTTTCGATCGACTTCCGCCATTTTTAGGGTTCCGTAGTCAACTAGGAACCCTTATAGTTTCGCCATGTCTGACCGTCCGTCTGTCCGTCCGTCCGTCCGCGGATAATCTCAGTGACCGTTAGCACTAGAAAGCTGAAATTTGGTACTAATATGTATATCAATTACGCCGACAAAGTGGTAAAATAAAAAGTGGAAAAAAATATTTTATTAGGGTACCTCCCCTATACGTAAAGTGGGGAGTGTTTTTTTTTTTCATTTTAACCCTAACGTGTGATATATTGTTAGATAGGTATTTAAAAATAAATAGGGGTTTACTAAAATCATTTTTTGATAATGTTAATATTTTCGGAAATAATCGCTCCAGAAGTAAAAAAAAATGTGTCCCCCCCCCCTCTAACTTTTGAACCATAAGTTTTAAAAATATGAAAAAAATCTCAAAAGTAGAACTTTATAAAAACTTTGTAGGAAAATTATTTTGAACTTGATAGGTTGAATAGTTTTTGAAAAAATTACAAAAACTACGGAACCCTACACTGAGCGTGGCCCGACACGCTCTTGGCCGGTTTTTTATCGAGATATGTCTAATAGACATAATCTCTAACGGCCCGAGAATTGGCCTCCTGGTCTACTGCCTGACATATGAAGCGCATGAGAAAGAAATACTTTAAAATCATCAATAAGGTTGTGATGAATATTTTGTCCGTCAGGTTTAACTATTTGATAAGATAAAAATCCCTGAATGGCTTAAACAAACGTGACAGTGACTATTTCGAACGAAGTACGGGTATGACTACGAAAATCGAAGATGGATGATCGAATATATTTTCGACTCTATCGCACTCACAGAAGTTGAGCTATAGAGATGGAGATGTACTAACTTTGATATTCGGGACTTCGTAGAGCCGCCCCCGCCTTATATTGTAACCGAAAAAAAAGATCTTTCTCTGAAATGGACCGAAGCTAGAGATAAATATCTGAAAGAAAGTTAAAAACCTGAAACGGGATCAAAGGCGAATTCAATTATAACTTAGATGTAAAAGTTTAGGCGTTAAACAATTCGGGAAGTTAGTTATACAAATATGACGCGAAGATCGATCATTCTTAAAGCTAAAAAGATGCAAGAAAGAATCAAGAAAAGGAAAGATATTAGAAAACATATATAACTTAGACATATAATCTTCGATTTCTAAATAAATAATGATTGTATAAAATGCCCGACTGATTTATTTAAGAGAAACGAACTTAAGCACGGCCGCCAGCTTACTAAATCTGTCGCCTAGGGAAATAACCAACGGACGAAATTAGTGTTGTAATTAATTCAAACAGCCACAGATACAGAAATAATAAAAAGAGACGTAAAACTGTTAAGGTTTTATTGCATCGCTAACTGCCTCGACGACCCTCGGAACTTCAAAGGAGATCGAAACGGATCCCTGAGTGTCAACAGGTCGGTACTTAGTTTAATCAGACTTTGCATTTTCAGCAATATGGAGGATATTATATCGTTTCTTTATTATGTACAGTCGAGAAATTTGATTTCGGGGCCACTTCGTACCTTGTCACTGTGACAAGAACATGAGATCTCTAGTAGGTTTCATATTGATTTTCACTGTGACAAGGTAAGGTATGAAGTGGCTCAGAAATCTAATGTGAATATAATTCCAAGTAAATTTTACGATAAAGACGCACCTTCTCTGAACTTTTTAACTACCTTACAGAAATTGTTAAGACTCATAATCTACAAAGGTTTCCCACAAAGAAGGTCACAAATAATCATTTATACACAGCTTAGAGACAGGGTTTTGGTTAGATTTAGCGCCCTGTAATCACAGGGCGCTAAATCTAGTCAATCCCAACCACTGTCAAGCCTCGCTTGGACCACGGACTGTGATTTTGCGGCGCGAACCCATTAAAACTAGAAAAACGGCGATGTTCCAGTGCGAGGTGCGCATTAACACCGGGTCACAAGTTCAGCTTATCTGGCCGTTACACCGTGACGGCATTAAAGTTACGTACGTGAGCATAATGGATATATCCAAAATCACATTTGGAAAAACAGGATGGGCACTTTGCCCAGTGGCCCAACATCAAACTTATGCAAAATACAATTCAATAACCTTGTGGACAGTCTTTATGCTTGATATTCAAATTGCACCAATTATCTAAAGAGATCGCTGGTACGCGTCTCCTACATAAACTTACAGTTTGGTATAACTAAATTAGTATCTAGTACTAAAATTGCCAAACACTTATGGGGCAGCGTCGGTGACTCTCGGTCCGCCAGCCCGAAATAAGAAAAGGAAGACTCAACTCAATCTGTATCCGATTTTTAAATTTTGGTATACCCTTGGAGTTCTGAAATCAAAACAGGTTGATACGTGACTGCATGCAAGGAGGAAATGCAGTAACTATCTAAGTACAAAATGTTATCAACTCATTTGCAATTACTAGGGATGTCAGCCAAGTCGTAAAGATAACAATGACCTTATGTATATGTCTGTAATAATGACATGATCATAGGCATAGGCAATAATAACATCAAGACATTTTACTATTGGCTATGTGCACGTCTGAAACGTCAAACGTCAAAGGTCCCGAGGCAATGTCAAAACTCAGAGATGTCAAATAATGACACATGAATATTTTATTTACTTTAGTAAACGAGAAAGACCCCGTATTGGAAATTTTACTGAAATAAATAAGAGTTTAAATAAATACATACAATCGAAACGAATCGTAGGAAACCGTTAAGAAACCAATAGAAAACGTGAAAGTAAATTTGACAGTGGTCCCCGGTAAGTACACATTTCTGCCATGGTGTGCGCTACGATCGCCTAGCTTACCCCCACCACCTACTTCGCACATAGCCAATACGTCTATAGAACTAAAGAAGTTTTTTGAAAACACAATTCGATAAAAATGTAGAACATTTAATCCGAATAATAGCTGCAATCGTTTCGTAGAATGCCACTCCAAGCAAAATAGTGCAATTTTATACAACACGTTAGCAAATTAAAGGCAAAAAGGAGTTAAATAAGCGCAAAATAATAGCGAAGACTGGTGCAGTCTTATCGCAGCTGTACGTTATATTCCAACGCCTTAAATGTGACACTGTACGCAAATAACGTCTGCTCATTATCCAAAGCATTCTCGAAGTGTTAAATATTCTTCTATTAACCTCATTAAAATATGAATACACAATTCTTATAACCAGGTCATGTTCTAAACTTCCACTCTTCTTATGATTCCCATTTGATAGGTTAGTTGTGTGTTGTGTTGTGGTAGGTAAGGTCAGCTTTTTTTAATTTCCTTCTCCACTTCGCTCGAAAATGTCTGAACTGTTCAACATTCTGGCTATAAACCTTTTCTAAGTGCATTATTCCCGTTAAGCTTTATAGCTTTATGGTTTTTACGAATACTGAGCACTTACTAAGAATCTGTAGTTTTCCGCATTGAAATCCCAAGGATACGTAAGGAGAAAGATAAATTAGTTAGAACTCGGTTCAATCTAATAAATAAATAAATAAATATTGGGGGACAATCTTACACAAATCGACCTAGTCCCAAACTAAGCAAAGCTTGTACTATGGGTACTAGACGACGATATACATACTTATATAGATAAATACATACTTAAATACATAGAAAACATCCATGACCCAAGAACAAATATCCGTGAAAAATGCACAAATAAATGCCCTGGCCGGGATTCGAACCCGGGACCTCTAGCTTCGGAGGCAGAGTCACTACCAACTAGGCTAAACAGGTCGTCCTATAAATCTGTGAGATAACATTGAAGTGCTCGCGACTAAGTAAAGTTAAAAGGCTTAGGAACTTTGCAGTCGATCTAAATGAGATCTAGAGCTCAGCTCATGACAGGGTTAGTTATAATATTATCGGCGGAATTAATGGCTGATAATGGCATACAATCAGATATGGTGTGCCGTAATCGCATGAAATTTATACGCATTCGATTTGCATTCGCTACGCTTTAGCTTATCGTTTATGCATTTATTTAGCTGGAATTGGACGACATGAATTGAACCTTGATATGGGGATTGAAATTGATGTTTTAGATATTCTCAGTCTCACTTTTAAGATGGAGGAGTTTAGCTCATTCCCTCTGTAGTTATTTTTTTTTTTTTTTTTTTTTTTTTTTTTTTATTTAAATATGAAACAAACGGTCACACAACAGAAATTGTTACAATCCCTTCACTTAATTCTAGACCTATAGTTTCCATTATTAATTAGAAACACATATTATTATCTAAGCGATGTAGCACGAGAAAAACAATGTAAGCGATGTAGCACGAGAAAAACAGAGTTACATCTTCTAATGAGCAATATTCGAGAATACATTTTTTATTGAGCCTATGGTACAGTTGAATATGTCTATGTTTTTTACTGTGTCATTATCGTTATAGAATGCACATGCACGCTTAATAAACATATTTTTGGAATAGTTTGTTCTACTACGTTGGATGGAGAATAAATGCTTATATCTGAGACGACATCGGCGCTCTTTATTACCTGGGACTCTTATAAAGATCTCTTTTAACAAGCTAGGGGCATCAATATGGCTATTTATTATTTTATATAATAAAACAGAATCAACGCAGTCTCTCCGACACTCAAGGGATTGCATTTTATGATGGTTTAAAGATTCCACATAATCTTTGTGTTCAATACCGCATTTGAAATCAAGGGATTTCACAAACTTTTTTTGCAATCTTTCTATCCGGTCAATATGAGTGCCGTAGTGAGGTTTCCATACTGCACATGCAAACTCAAGCCGACTACGTACATAAGTATTATAAAGAATTTTAAGTGTTAAAGTGTTCCTGAAAGGTTTACCAATTCGCAATATCATACCTAATTGCTTAAAAGATTTAGCCAAGATAGAATCAATATGAGGTATAAATGTCAATTTGTCGTCCATCACGACCCCAAGATCACGAATCTCCTTTACTCTTACCAAAACCTGATTACATAATTTATAATTAAAGTATGACGACGTTTTTTTCCTGGAAAAACTAATTGTATTACACTTGTCTGTGTTTAAAAATAAATTATTCTGTTTACAAAAGGCCTCAAAGTCACATAGATCATTTTGTAATAGTACACAATCTGCAGAACTACGAATAACTTTATAAATTTTTGCGTCATCTGCATAAAGAAGAACGTATGAGTGGGAAATAGATTTTACAATATCGTTTACATATAAAGTAAACAATAGAGGCCCCAAATGGGAGCCTTGGGGGACGCCAGAGCTGATATATTTACTGTGAGAGGTAAACCCTGAGACTACCACTGACTGTGTGCGATTTTCTACATATGATTTTATCCAACGAAACAAATCACCGTGTATACCGAGTTCCCAAAGCTTACATAACAAGGTATAGTGACAAATTTTATCAAATGCTTTAGAAAAGTCGGTATACACGGCGTCCACAGAGAATCCATCATCCATAGCCTGTAGTATATCATTGGTGAAAGTTAACAAATTTGTATCAACTGAACGGCCTCTGTAGAAACCATAGTTATTCAGCATAGAAAAATATACCAGTATTTAGATATTCAATATACTAAGTTGCTGCTATAAAAATATGAATATAGGTCTTTGTTGCCTGATACAAAAAAATAACAAAAAATTGACACATATAGGAGGAGTTTTTAAGGAAAAAATATACAAGATTTATACCCCGTCGGTGGCAAACAGGCGTACGGCCCGCTTGATGGTAAGAATTCACCGCAGCCTATGGACGCCTGCAACTCCAGGATAGTCGCATGCGCGTTGCCGAGGATTATCTGATGAAAGAAATGCTAAATGCTTGACTTCTTCTGAAGACAGGTGCTATGGCGACCGTATGACCAATTTTATAAAAAAAACTTATCGATCTGAACCGAACCTAAATGCTGTTCGGATTGCATTATGATATCTGAAGTTAACATATGGAAAAAAAAACACAATATCACACGCTATTCTTTTTTACTCGCATTTTATTTGTGTTATGCTATGGAATGCTTTACCGTCTTATATAAGATGTGCCAAATCTCTTCCAGTTTTTAAAAACCAGCTGAAACAATATTACTTGTCGCTCCCTTAAGTTGCCTTTTATTATATATATTTATATAAGTATGTATTTATGTATATTTATATATAAATCTATATATATTATGTTAATATGTATTTATTTAATATTTCTTGTGAGATGTATGTATGACTCTTCTTCCTGTACTCTTGCACTACCTGTTCATAATTTTATTTTGATAACTTTTCCTGCTACCCAAAGGTTGTCTGTAAGAGATCGCTTTAAGCGATAAGACCGCCTGTTGCTACCATTACTAGTTATGTAAGTTTTTTTTGTGTAACATTGTTCTCTTGTGTGGTGCAATAAAGCATATTTATTATTATTATTAACTCGCCTGTCCATAATAACTGGAATTTTTCGCCATGGCAAACACACTTGAATGCCCATAATCAGGCCTTTGAAGTGGCGACTGGCGACCCGCATTGGTTTCCAATAGGCTCGGCGAACTGGACGTTGGAAATACGAATAGCATTTCGAATATTTGTTTCGTTGATTTTTGTGGATGCAGATTGCGAATATGCGGGTAGGTAGAATTTGCTTTCACGTTGATTGTTTCACAGGTAAATATTACTACCCAAAAAATAACAAAGCATTTAAAAAATCCGACTGCTATCCCGCTTCTCAATGAGATGAGCGCTTTGCATCTTCTTTTATAATGCGCACTTCTAAGGTTTGGAATTCTCTGCCGGCGTCTGTATTTCCGAGTTAATATAACCTGGACCTTTTTAAGGCACGAGTGAATAGGCATCTTCTGGGTGAGCTCGCTTCATCGTCGGCCTCATCTTTGCCCCCTGGCTAGATGCTGGCCAAGAGCAATCCCATTTTTAATAAAAAAAAAGAGATGAATCTAACAACAGCACAGCTCGTAATGTTGTAGCCTCCTGGTATACCTATAAATAGTTGTCGGCCAAAGAAATTAGGGTGAATAAAATTGCAAAAAAAATGTACATAGTTAAGGACTTAATTATGTCTACATTTTAATTGATTCTTTTGTGTTACGAAACTTACCCATATAAGTTGTATGACAAATTTTCGTAACACAAAGGAATCCATTAAAATATATTTTCTCAAATATGCATTGAAATATTGATGTTATGTTCCTTATAGGCTGCGAAGTATGACGTTTCAGGCGCGGCTAGGACAAGATGTCGTTAATGGAATTTCATACAAAGCTTGCAGGCCTAGTCCGGCAAAGTCCTCTTTTTTTAATTTACATTTCACGTAAATTTGTGGCACAGGCATCATGACATTCTGCCACTATGCGTATTAAAAATATAACTTTGATTTTTTTTTGTTTATTTCATTGCATGTTTGAGAAAAGCACTATACATACCTCGGCGGGAAATATAGGGTTGCCCGCCTCAGATCTATCCTATATGTCTTCGGCCGGCAAACCCCTTTCGTCCCGGCCTCTGTAGTAATGTACTAATATTTTTCTGGCCTTCACCCATTAATTGAATACCCAATCCATTACTTTACAGCTCGATAAACTGAACGAGACAATTATAATTTACTATATTGGTGCTCTGAGGGCCTACTCCGAACTTCGAAAATCGAACTTCGTTTCGTGCCGTCCCTTTCACTCTCGTGTTATACACTATATGACGGAAAGGGACGGCACGATACGAAATTCGAAGTTCGGAGTAGGCCCTCTGGAGTTGCGGTTGTGACTTTTCTACGACATGCCATACCATTAAATAAATAAACTTACTACTTATAGATGCCCCCGCTACAGCATCCGCGTTCCACAGACCCCTTGCGAAGCCGCGGGTTCGCCTATGCCTATCACTGGTTTGAGAATGCTTAAAATCGAATAAGTAGCCTCGGAGATTATACCCCCTACGCGCAAACATACGCACTCACAAACCTTACCTCTTTATAATATTAGTACAAATTAGCTGATTTACCATCATCTATACTAATATTATAAAGCTGAAGAGTTCGTTTGTTCGTTTGAACGCGCTAATCTCAGGAACTACTGGTTCGAATTGAAAAATTCTTTTAGTGTTGGATAGTCCATTTTTTCGAGGAAGGCTTTAGGCTAATATAACATCACGCTGCGACCAAAGCGAAGGCGCGGACCAAGTCGCGGGAAACGGCTAGTATTATAATATGAATCTAATGCAGATTAAAAATAAAATCATAGTTTTTTTTAATGTATCGCGTAACATCTTATCTATGCCCCGCTTAATATATAGTTAAATGTTTAAGTACCAGTCGAATCCATAGACCTTGATCGAAGATTACCCTTAATTTAACATGAAACGTCCCGATCCCAAACCAAACAGCTCTGACCGTTGCGGTCACACAACCTCACTGCGATATAGATGCGTACTGAAATTTAAACCTTAACATGAGATTTCAAGGTTGACTTCCCATTGGCAAGGTTTAGTGACAAACACGAGGTACCTATTATCGGACGTAAAGTGCACTCGCCAGACCACCACCATCACCACCATATCAGCCCTAGGACGTCCACTGCTGGACATAGGCCTCCCCCAATTTCATGGGGGGTACTCGCCAGACATGGACAGTTAAAATAAAAACATATATTGTCGGAACACGGGTAGGACACGTAGGGTTCTAAATACTTTGCAGCTTCGTTGGTGTAGTCAATTTGGTAGACGTTACAGTCAGGGAATAACTTCAACATTATAGGTCGTTTCACACGAGTTGGCGCGGAATATCTATGAAATTAATGACAGTTTCATACATTTTCCGCGCCAGCTCTTGTGATTCGACCTGTACATAGGCGATGATATAAAATGCATCCAAATTGCACATAAAATCACTTTACACCACACCTTGCCAAAAAGCGCGTTTTTTATATTTACGTATACATATAAACAAAACATAAAAACTCACTTATTCAGTACACCGATAGCACAAGCTCTTCTTAGTTTGGGATTAGGTAGATTTGTGTTTGTGTAAAATTGTCCACAATCCACAAACACTTATTTACTTAAGACTGCGCATAGTACGTTCGGTTCTCCATACAAACGTATTTATGCTCTCATTTTAAAACGCCATGCTAGAATAACATGAAACTTTGTATACACAATGAGATCCGGCATATCTAGGTCGGAAATTAGTTTCTGTTACTTGAAATTATAATGGAGAAAAAATACAACGATTATTAAGGTTTTCATACAAGTCGTAAAAAACTCAAAAAACCGCTGTATTTTTTTTTCTTTTACAATTTCTAACAACAGAAACTAATTTCCGACCTAGGTATGCCGGATCCCATTGTGTATACAAAGTTTCATGTTATTCTAGCATGGCGTTTTAAAATGAGAGCATAAATACGTTTGTATGGAGAACCGAGCGTCCTGCGCCCTCTTAAATAAATAAAAACCGGCCAAGAGCGTGTCGGGCCACGCTCAGTGTAGGGTTCCGTAGTTTTCCGTCCGTCACATTAAGTTGACATATTAAGTACAGAAACACAAAACCCTAAAAAGCACGTCATTTCATTGTGATTTTGTAGAAGTGACAGGTACAATAAACACCTGTTTATACGGTTAAATTACAAACTTAGTTCAGAAATTATTTTTGTAATTTTTTCAAAAACTATTCAACCTATCAAGTTCAAAATAATTTTCCTACAAAGTTTTTATAAAGTTCTACTTTTGAGATTTTTTTCATATTTTTAAAACTTATAGTTCAAAAGTTAGAGGGGGGGGGGACACATTTTTTTAAACTTCTGGAGCGATTATTTCCGAAAATATTAACATTATCAAAAAATGATTTTAGTAAACCCCTATTTATTTTTAAATACCTATCTAACAATATATCACACGTTAGGGTTAAAATGAAAAAAAAAAATCACTCCCCACTTTACGTATAGGGGAGGTACCCTAATAAAATATTTTTTTCCACTTTTTATTTTACCACTTTGTCGGCGTAATTGATATACATATTAGTACCAAATTTCAGCTTTCTAGTGCTAACGGTCACTGAGATTATCCGCGGACGGACGGACAGACGGACGGACAGACATGGCGAAACTATAAGGGTTCCTAGTTGACTACGGAACCCTAAAAAGAACACTAACCCCAGCCATTTACAGCGGAACTCTGAAACATCTCACCGTTTGTGCTTTAGTAATTGCTGCGTTGCATTACTCCGCGAGTCAACACAGCTGCGTTCCCAAGGGCACTAGCATAGTTCCGTTAACTGCTACAGTATTTAATATCCTGTTATTCCTGTTAAGTCAAAATGACATATTGAAAAATGAAAATATATTTATTGGGTCACATCAGCTTAATAATACAAGGTAGAAACTGCACTGTTGCACTTAATAGTTAGCTATTAAGCCTAGGAACGGTCTCCTGTGCTGTGCCCTAAACTACGTAAACCTGTCTTACAGGGAACAGGGGTATTCCAATGCTCATTTCCGTCATCGCAGTCTAATAAAAAAAAAGATATAGGTAAAGAACTTAAGTAAAGGACCTGTTGTGTGGGTATTGATTTGTCCAAATAGGCATTTGTTTTGTTTATATGTATACGTAAATATAAATACGTAATGTAATGTCTATTCGAACACGCTACAACTACATAAAATACCTAAGTTAAGTACCTAATCACGTTCCTTCGTACTTTCACTTAAGTTTTTTACCTATAATAGATTACGTGAAGAGAAAATAAATTGTCGAAAAACGCCCTCAGCAGGCAAAAACGTTGCTATGCATGTTAAATAAGGATCAAGAAGAAAACAGTGTGGTGTTGTTTGTTTGTTCATCACGATAAGTTAATTGCGAGTTAGTTCATCTGTTCAGTAGTGGACAGTAAGCTTTAACAGATTACATTCGCAGTTATAATGGCATTGCTTATAAGCGGATCCTGCATGCTGTAGTATATCTAACAGAACCAGCCAAGCTTGTAATTGAGCTCTAATAATCATATAAGCATACCCATTCTCGCATTAGGCACTAACTACACCTACTCGGTTAAACATCAGGCCCAAAACAGATGAGGGTATTGATAATAAATTATGAGTTACAAGTCTCTGGTATTAAGCATGCTAGGGGAAGCGTGGCCTGAAAGCGCTCTCAGCGACACTCACGCATAGAGTGCATCTCAACGTCCGATTCACCAACAACTCCTATTTCATTTCAACGTAACGTTTTCCTAAAGTGTCCTACTCATTTCTACGGCATCAATGTAATTCCGTACTCGGCTTGGCATTTTACTGACATTATTTGTAGTTTATTTGAATATCCTCACAGGACATAGAAAAGAAATCACAAACCAACTACTACGTATATGCATTATGAGGTTGGTAGGTTACATTGAAAACATTTATAAGCATATTTTCTAAATTCAATGTCATGAGTGGAAAATCCACGACGCTTTTAGTTCAAAATCGGAAGAGTTTGTGTGTTATTTCCGATTTACCCTCACTAATTCATTAGATATCATCTATGGGTAGGACAGACGAAATAAAACTCATAACCTTTGATCTGTGTACTAACACAACACTAAAAATAACAATAACATAGATATAAAATGTAAATAATGTTCCTATAATTATTACAAGTCACTAACAAATAGACATTATATGAAATTGCTATTTAATTATGTTCTTGACAATTAAAATGTTTAATTTTATTACTAAAGTTCTCATTCATTCCCAATAGAAAAATGTCGATTTGAATATTCTTATGACATTTACTTATGCGAAAAACTAGTGTTTCTCTTACGCTACATTAGAATTTCATTAACGCCATTTAAACCCCACAACTATGTACATTTACTGAAGACATGTACAACGGCGGGGTACTGCATTAACCCAATTGAGGTGAAACTCAAGTTTCACTGGCCTACATCGGCTACATCCTAAAGATATGTCATATGCCTTAATGAGAATCGAATTCTGGGTTAAACATAACACAGATATTTTGCTGGGATATAATTATTTAAATCTACTCAGTACTCTCAGTAGATAACAAGGATTGTGTATTCAGTCAGACTCGCAAACGTTATTCTATACCTAATCACGTTGAATGTCAAGAATATTTTTCCGTGTCGTTCCCAAATCTCTGCATTATTCTGGCTTGCTTAGTTTAAAAGGGGCGTAAGTGTGTTGTTTTTGAATTAATTTTACGTCGTTCTGGTAAACTCCATTAAGGTGGTATTTTCTTTTGCACCACTGCCGCGTTCGGGAGTGATATTTGGCTAATGTCAGGGATTCCGATTTGCTTGTACATTTATTATAATGACTTCTGGATTGCGACTCGTGACCTAATTTGTTTGCTTGTACGCGATTTGAATTCAAGTGTAGATGGGTACTAAACGTTTTATTAAATTAACGGGAATAGGATACTGGAAGTTTAACTACAAAGTGCTACGCCGAATTTAAATAAGGAGGTTTAGTGCACAGAAGAGGTAAATACATAGTTGCTAAAATTTTCAATTAATGCTTTCTTTTAGTGGAAATTAATTAGCTCAACCAAATTACGTAACCTGAACATATTTTTTTAAGCAGGCATTTTCTCCCTATAGGTACCTAAGAACAATATACGAAATAATGTTTTTTAACAGTTTTAATTTACTTGATTTACTTGTCGTTGCTTATACTTCATGTTAGAAACTGTTTGCTTAAACTTCGGTGCATGGTTAGATGGATGGATAGGATCTAATTATCACAAAAAAAAAAACACGGAAAAAAGTCAACTGTGGTATTAGGAGGAAGATAACTGGCTAATAGGCCAGTAGGAACCGACGTGTTAAAAATTACATGCACACGACTCTATTTTCAGGAGAATTTGTGGTCATTTTGAGCATATACAGGTTGTGGCTTGCTTCAGGAGCAAATATTTAAAAGTACGCTTCCTTAGAGCATCTGCAGTAACCTCTCGTGTCCAAATATGTTTAGTTGTAGAGAGTTATTATTTTTTTCACCGGAGAAATTTTGATCTAAAGTTATGAAAATGGATCTTGATAACCTGTAAATTATATTCGTCTGCGTCTACTCGTTAATTACCTTAATTAATTTACCTAAATTAAGGGTTTAATCAAACGTCTAGACAAAATCGGATCGCAAATATACTATTAGAATTAGAGCCTTTTTACATTTCCGGGATCATACTATCGTATATGTGCATCCCGTGGTCTCAAATTATCTCCAAACTAAATTTCATCTGAATCGGTTCAGCGGTTTACACGGTAAAAGGTTACCGACAGACAGTATTTTCGCTTTTATAATATTAGCATTGATTCTGGAGCAGTCAATTCTGCTGGTAACAGTCCTAAACTACCTAACAAACAATGGAATGAGAGAGTTTCGTCAATGTCTGACAACAACTTAGTTAGTCAATTCAAACTTCTACTAACAGAGTTTTGTGACATTTAATACAGCTTAACTTGATGACAATATAATTCAACAAAAGTTGTGAAGTTTCTAGAATAATATTTCTTTGATATTCCGCTTCCTTCCCAAATTCAAATATTTATCGTAATTTGTTCAAAAAAGCCATCCCTGAAGAGTGTCGCATCTCGTTTTCTCGCATGCCGAAGATATAAGCTCTCTTAAACTGGAGGCGTGGTTTACGGAATCGAGGCATCCCCTTGAGGCTACATTGACTACCCGGTCAGGTAACAATTCATCAGGAACACTCGGTGCACAAATATCGTGATCGGGTAGAGTATTCATTCTATTGTATTTGTAATGTATACATAATGTTAACATCATTATGTCACTAAGTGTCATTCCAGTTCATTATCGTTCCAGTGTTGAGAGGAGGACAACAGTTCTAAAATCGCAATCGTAAATAATACCTCATTATGAAGTGATTACTGACTATACAGTGCCTGGCTGAGTCATCGGCTTTAACCGCACAATCAGGAGAAACGGCTTTTTGCCTTCGGCTCGTTATAAAAGATCTCATTAGGAAACGGTTTGGGCAAAAATCGGTTTCATTTCAGCTATAGGGGCTGAACGTAAGTAGGTATCGAATATTTCAAATTAAGGAGTGGAATTGTGAAATGGTGATATTGGACACCCAAAACTTCGAACAGTTATTAGTTCAAAAATCTCTGTTCCGGTTTTCCTGAAGCCGAAGGAAAATTACCAAGATTACGGATACAAATAGATATAGGTTTGTTTAGTATTACATACGTACTGAATCCTTCAGGATGTAACCGGGACACTGCAAACGTGCAAAGAAAAAAAGTATTTTTCTTGTTGGAATCTAGTACAATGTCCTGCCATGATTGTGTTTTTTTTTTCACTACAACTATTATCCTTTTTTATTAAAGTATGCGGCGATATACAAATTATTGTGGCTGTAACAATAATTTACAATTAAAATTTGGCTCGAGCACTTGCATTCTGATGCAAATTTACGAAGCTTCCTCTGCAAAGTTTTTCCCAAAATGTTGACGTTGTTCTTTCTACTCTAGATTATTTCAGTACAACGTTAAAGCTATACTACTGTACATACATTTTGTTCTTTTTTCTTAGCTTAGTCGCACAGTGGTTCAGGTTATGGTATTTTACGTGAATTATGTGTAAAATGGGAATGGGGGATTGGGAATATGGTCACGTATTATGACGCCAAGAAAAGCACAGAACGCAGAATTCTAATAGATTGGTCAATGGCAACAATAATTTCGCTTGATTTTACTCTGAAACTTTATTGAACACTTATGAGAGCTCGTGACATCGCCAATTGCATCACGAAATTATCCAACAGGCGTGTCGAATCGTACTTTAATATTGCAAAATTTAACAATATCGAGTGTTATGTGACTGATGTGTTGATTGATGCTATGATATGAGACCAAAAATAATCAGTTTTAGCATATAAACTCTAGCCACCAAGACATGATTAATTGATTATTCATATATTTATATATATTATTCAAGATCAAATAAAATGGGTATATTTTTAATTATTTTTATATATCGAATTTTCTTACACACCGATCCGTTTTAATTGCTCCTTGTCTTAGTATACATATATATAATTTAAATTGGTGACTTTACAAGGCTTTCGACCCTACCTTTAAACTACCTTTAAACTCAAAACGGGCATGGGCAGTAGACACACGGTCGCAATTTACCGAAACTGGTATAAATCTTCATCCAAGGCGATCCGGCGTTGTGTGGGCCTTATGCCTTATGCATACATTTTACTTTGATGAAGATAAATAGTTTTCATGGATGAACAAGGCCACTGAGATAAATAGTGCAGTTTTGAAAACGCAGTATAAATCAAATACTATATTCTACAAATGACGTGAAGATAGAAGAGTTGGTATAAGTTTATAATGATAATAATTTCAGACTGCCCTGAAAATACAGGTACAAACTTCTTCTGTACAACACAAATACTCATTTGTAACGCAAAAAATATGAGAAAGCATGAAACTCACGCTAACAACGAACAAAAAGGACTACAGTTGCAGTCTAAACTGAACGAAAAGTACCTAAAGCAGCACTTTTTACAACAAATTCGCTTAACCAAAACAAAATCATTAACCACGACCTTGGCAGCAAAAAGAACCGGTGTTTAATCTACATCAGACCTTCAACACTTTCCATTAAAATTGTATCGTTAATGCATCTTGTTAATGCAAATTGCGAATCATAATTGCGTTAGTCCAGTTTCCGAATGGAATAATGCCTATGTCGTAAGATATAGTTAGGAAAATATTTGATTTGCCCCTTGAACGCAAATTAAAGCGACTAACTACAAGAAATGTAGTATCGAAAAAACCACTCAAAGTTGAGTAAAAACCTAGCACTAAAAACTTCATATTAGTTTGATACCAATCGATCATCCAACAATCTTAGCAATCCTCTCTCAATACCAGTACATCGCATAGCATTCATACAAATTTGGCTTAAGTATGCAGTAGCGAGCGTATGAATAATAAGATACGAACAAAAAAAAACATTTTTGGTACAACCTTTGCCGACTGTACGTTTTTTCCACAGTCCTCAACTATTCGTAGAAACAGTTTGAATGATACTAAACACGACGGGTTTATAAAGTTGATATGGCCACCTTTTATCTCCAACATCAGATGAGCTCGTTGGTAAAATAATATTGCATTATCTCCGAACATACATCATTATTTAATAATTTCAGCTCAAACGGATACCGAGAAGTGGCTGAAAAAAGGATTGCCAATTTTGATGACGGACAATGAACGTTAAATTAAAGCACGTAACAATTAACGCGGTCTTTAAATTCATACAAATGTAGTTCGTGAATATTGATTTTTACTTCAATTTACTGGAAGTAAAAATCAATAGTCAATATTCAAGATGTTATTGTATACTTCTGTAAAGAAATTTGATAATACAATGAAAGAATATAAAACATCCACGGCTACTTTGTCTTTACCACTTTTTTCTACAAACCTGATCCGTTTGTACGCGTATCTGACGACGTTAACACTTAAGCGGCGGGACGCAGGACTATATCGATTATGCTAAAATTACGCCTTTTGCATTCGTAATTGAATCAAAGGTCCTTAATTCGTGACCTATTTAGGCGAATCGAATTTAAAATTTTGTCGTTACAGACGCATGTAGATTTCAACGAGCAAGCGAGCCACCACTCGTCACTGAGTATTTTGTGTGTTGACCATGGTGGCACCACACTTCGGGTATTTGTGCAAGTATTTATGTTGTACTGTACCTCTTTCTTTTATGTCACAAAAGTGGAACACTATTTTGGAGACCTGACAGTCGATTGAAATTTACATGGTGGCATGGTGTTTTCTGGCAAAGATTAAATAGTCAAAGCAGCTCTAAATTGCGAGTTTAATTAAAACCATAATATCACATAATTTAACTTACCTAAGACGATCTCAACTTTATTTGTACGACTTAGGTGCACCCCGAACAGTAAAATTTTACTGCTCGCTCGTTCCTCGGTGACTCAAGTGTCATGTGACTTTCATACAAGCGGACCAAGCCAACATGACAAATGAAATGTATATGTATAGCTTCTTTTCCGAGCCAGTGACTACTTCGCCAGGTCGGGTTGTAAAAGCAAGTGGGATTGCGTCACTGATCACTAGTGCACTAAACCAAATCCAGCTGCGATTCATTTTTAATTCACTTACTGTCGTCGTAAATTACTCTCCGATAAAACAAAATTACTTATTTCCATCAATCAATCAAATTGTTTATTTGCTGGAATACAGTAGGTACAAACAGGTGTTATACATTAATTTAAAAAAAAATACAGTTCCAAGTATTCAGCCTGCAAGCAGGCATGCAAACATTTCAGAGTGCTACGTTACGATACAATCATTTATAATATAACAATATGTCAACATTAACAAATTAGCAAATAATACAATAACAGAATATTAGGAATCACAAAATTAGTAGGTAATAATTATAAAATAAATGTCAATATAACAATCACGGAGTAAAAATTCAAATTTCTATGTCAACTTTGGTCTAAACTCAGATCATAGAAAGAAATAGATGTGAAACGGGGGCGTGGCGCATGTCGCCGCGACATGGTCAAAAAGCGGTGTAAATGATAACATATGAAAAAGCGTTATATTTTCTGCGAGTTGTACCTTGAACGGTTTGTACAATAATGACACCGTACCGTGCTAAGCCACGGCGCAATGTATCATACCGCTGTAGCTTTGGTCGCTGCGTGAATTATTTAGTGGTGCGCAGGCGCTGGCCTTGGCTGTTGGCTCCGTCTACTAGAGTGGTGCCGGTTAAAATTGCAGTTTATGCGTCATCGATAAAATAGGAATAGAATGTTGAACTAGTAATTTCCTATCAACGGTAAATTCACAAATCAATACACACACACACAACGGTAAATCCTATCAACGGTAAATTCACATATCAACATCGCCTTACGAGCACGAGGTTTATGCAACAGATTCATAACCCTTGGTCTGGTTTGCCTGTGCATGATTTCAGAACGTTTTCTGCAGTATGACCGGTTGTTGTAGACAAAAATACACACATCTCTTATATATAAACAGGGTAATGGGAGTATGTTTAGCTTTTTAAATAAGGGTACGCAGCTATCATCTATCCACGCATTGCAAATGGCCCTGACACACTTTTCAATACAGTATCCCCGGCGCTTACGCTCTTCTAAGCGCAGACGCAGACGGGGTTTATCGGTACACACGTTTCGCATTCGAATTGATTTTAACGTTTTACGCGCTCGTTCTGACGTTAGCTAGACGCGCGTGGAAGCGAGCACGAGAAACACATACAAATCTAAGATGGTTGAGCTAAAAATAAAGTACATATTCGTGGTAGTTTAGTGTTACAAACAAATTTCTGTGCTAGTCACTTTTTTACCCCCGACGCAAAAGGGGTGTTATATAATTTTGACCGCTGTGTGTTGTCTGTCTGTCTGTGGCACCGTAGCTCCTAACCGGGTGAACCAATTTGAATTATGTTTTTTCGGAAGCAGGTTTTCTTGTGATGGTTCTGTGACATGATTTATCAAATTTGGTTGAGCCGTTTTTGAGATATTGGACTGAAAATGAAAATGACGAGGGTTTTTTTTTCACTGTTATAAGTTGGTTATTTATTTAAGACTAAATTGAATCTTAAGGTGCGGTTAAAAAGGGTATGGTTAATAAATAGTACTGTCTTAAAAGGGTTAAAACCAAATCGGCAAGCGACACATACGTCTTGAATCGACCCACAGGTTACGTAACGCCCATAACACAGGCCCTGTCAAGCGTGGCTGACGGACAATTATGAAAATTGTACCGGTACCGTATTTGGCATCGATTTCGGCCACCTTACGTGCATCGTAAGGGTGCAACATGCAACATCAGCTTGGAGTATGTTACACAGCGCGACTATTTGTGTATGTTACAACTACAACATGCTCCATTTTAGTACACGTGCCTAGTTTTAGCACGTAAGCATATCGATCCCCGATCTCCTGAGGAGGTTTAACCCAGAGATCACCTATTTGTTACGTATCTCGGGATGAAGATATATTTTAGATTTATTTTTTCGCAGTTCCATTGTCTCTCCGTTCTTTGTTAGTTTTAATCCTTAATTACTACTGCGGTCTCAGTAGTTATCATTACTTGCATTCAAGTAATCTATACTATAATATTATAAAGTTGAAGAGTTTGTTTGTTTGTTTGAACGCGCTAATCTCAGGAACTACTGGATCGAATTGAAAAATTCTTTTTGTGTTGGATAGTTCATTTATCGCGGAAGGCTTTAGGCTATATAACATCACGCTGCGACCAATGGGAGCGAAGACGCGGGGAAGTCGCAGGCAACAGCTAGTGATATGATAACGCATTTGTTTATTATTTACCACTGTCCCTGCACCCGCTATGTGAATACGAAAGTCTCAAATCTTCATGCTTAAATAAAACTGTTTACACGATTCTTACTAAATTGGGTATGGAGATAATTATATTGCGAAGGACATGGGATAGTTTTTACCCCACGAATTAAATTAAATGATTGAAGACCATTTTTTCTCTATTAGGTTATTATTTATTAATTCAATTCTACGCGGTCAAAGTCGCGGGCAAAAGGTATAAGCTAACTAAGCTGTAGAGCTTGACTAAGGTGTAGAGTCTGTGAAGCTAGGGCGTGTAGAGTCAGAAGCTTGGCTCTACATGAGATCTGATAACTTTATAAGAGTGCGAGCCATATATTAAATAATGAATAAATAAATAAATATTGGGAGTTTACACAAATTGAACTAGTCCCATAGTAAGCTCAATAAGACTTGTGTTATGGGTATTTGACGACGATATATTTAATAGATAGATATATACTTAAATACATAGAAAACATCCAAGTCTCAGGAACAAATGTCTCTGCTCACCATGCACAGAAACAAATGCCCTCAACAGCTCAGAGATAATGAGATAACGTAACATAGACTGTGAAGAAGTCAAATCCTGACCACATTGAAGATAAAGAACTCAGGAACATGTAAGATAAGGTTCTTTTCAGGGACACTCTCTTTTTTCCAAGTTTTACAACTTCTAAAACCCTGTATTTCGCCTGAAAAAAGGGTTAAGTATTTAATAACTAGTCGCAGGGAAAGATTTAATAGATATATACTTAAATACATAGAAAACATCCAAGTCTCAGGAACAAATGTCTCTGCTCACCACAGAAGCAAATGCCCTTACCGGGATTCGAACCCGGGACCTCTAGCTTCGGAGGCAGTGACACTACTAACTAGGTTAAACAGGCCGACAAACATGGACTCGTCTTGTCAATATTTTACATGAAAATGATTTTGATACCGGGATAAATAATACCTACACCAAAACCATCCTGAAGAATCGAGCTTCATATTGGTGAAAACCGCGTCTAAATCCATCAAGCCGTTCAGAATTATGTTCGAGTTTACGTTTACATGAACTGCACTGGATACTATAATGATGAGAGTATGGTAAAGCGCATTTATGTCTAACCTCGTTCCATTGCACTATTGGCAATAATTTTTTTAGAGGTGAGTAACTTCAGGGATTACGCCTACACGCACATTTATTACAGTCACAAACTCTACATCTTTTTTAAAATGAGTATCAAATTATTTACTGGAACAACATTACCTATGTATATAATTACATTGTTTCCGTGTAGCTTGATATACTAATATACGCATAATAAAACACTTCAGGTTTGCCATGTGCCCAAATAAAACGGGTTTGACCGCGGACACAATAAGACTTGCTTCACCACAGCCCACTCGCAAGTTCGCTTTTCCTTTCAATGGCCCATTCACAATTAAATACAGTAAGTTAATGAACTTCATTGCGTAACACAACAGCTGTGCGTAAAGTTAACATGTATGTTATAAAATACTATTGTAACGCATTATGTATCAATATAAATAGCTCTCCATGTGATTTCGCTTTCGTATTAGGTACAAAGAAGGAAGGCGGTGCCGCGGAATAAGACATAGCCTGTATCCATCCCGAAGGTCCCTTATACATGCTAGTGAAATATTTTTTTTAATCAGCTGACTAGTTCCAGAGATTACCCGTAACCAAACGTACGGTTAACATCGAAAATTTCTAAATGCACCAAGTGACTAAAATGTGAATACGTACATTGGTATATACACAAGTTTTGTACATACATGTGTATTATACAATACATTATTGTTTTATTATTGTGTTCTACCTATGTACCCTAACGAATTTTACATACATACATATACATACACACAAATTAACTTTTATTAATATGGTTTTTACATTTTAAATAATTCCCGCAAGTGATGAAATTTACTGTGTACTCAGACTTACTTACTTCATTCAGACTCGATTAATTTGAGATGAAACGTCAAGGTTTTATGGATTAATCTCAGGACATATTCTTGGTTGATTAAATTAATAGTGACTAAGATATACTCTTTTTATAAAACTATAAAAAATACAAAGTAACAATTTTCCTTATTAATTTTTATGGTGCCATTGTCACATATAGGTACCAGCTTTTTAACCGACTTCGATAGAAGGAAGGAGATTCTCTGTAACTAAATTAGACTAGACTAGACTGCATCTTTGTTTTTTATGTAAATATGTAGGTAAGTTCCCCGATAACTCTTGACCACGTTGGCCGATTTTGATATTTCTTTTTTTGTTTCAATGCAGGTACCCCCAAGTGGTCCCATATAAATTTGGTGAAGGTCTGATGATGGGATCCTGGAGGAATCGAGGGAACTCCTCAGATTTGCTAGGCACGCGTATGGCGATTTCGTTATTTTCTGTAGTTAATAGGAGTCGGTTTTATTTGGGTAGAAATTATTTACATACTACATCGAAGCGAAGCTCAGTAATACATCCACAAAAATTGCCGTAATAATATCCGCGAGTTATCCTCCATCCGCCACATTTGTATAGGTATAAAACTTTACTTTCTCCTAGTGCGTAAATTATTCACCGTACTTTTACCATAAAATTCCAGAGAAAACTTTGAATGTAATTCTTAGGGATATGGCACCGTATGATAAAATATTGTATATTTACCGAATACGACCGTTTTCCATACTTACTGTATTAAACTGCCTTTTGGATGAGATTATTTGGAATGATATGCCTCAAGCTTGCGTTTTCCTATTTATAACACTCTATAAAAAGGAAAAGGATATTAGGTACCTAAAGCAAAAAGAACTTAGAGGTTGCGCTACGCTAACATATTGAATTTGGATGACAAACCGTGTTGTTGGCATAATCTCGTTCTCTCCCCACTAGTGCTAGCGGGTAGAACAGCGAGCTGTTAATTAAATTGAATTTATGAAATACGAATTGGATTTGTTATCACTGAATAGGACCCCCTCCCTGCGTTGAGTTGGATTTTTTTATTTCTCGTGCGAACCTGAATCCACTCCAATAACCGCATAGTTGAATACATACATTGAATACATATATAGTTGAAACGAGATATACTTCATCCTTCTCTGATACGTCACTAATAGTTTCTCACTCCTTTTCACTCCCATGCCATTATTTATCTCGTTTCGTTGGCTTGCTTCAGTTTCATTTGAATTTGTTTATTTCAAATCTAGAATCATTATAGAGATTAGCGCACGAATATGCGACTGCAAATTTCCCTTAAACGTTTAGTACATTCGGGTCACCGGCGATTTGCGGTGGCAGTTCTAATCTAATGCAGTCACAAAAGAGAATTGCATTTTGCGGCGAGTTCACACTCGGGCCGACATTTGGGGGACGGATTAGTTCTTTGCGACTGACCTTTGGCAATATGTATAATGGCGGGCACCAACTTCCGATTACCTATAGTTGTACTATTACTTATTCTGTGCTACAGACCATCCACTTTAAATATTACTGTCTCTGTGAGCTGCACTCGCAATTTATTTTTTTCAAATTTCAAGATTTCCAGAAACTGACTAGACTAAAAAAATATAAACATATAATTATCAAACCGTTCACAAAATTTCACGAGATTCGGTTGAGAAATGCGACCTGTAGAGAAGAATAGCCGGAAATCCAGAAATACGAAAGCATTTTTGCCTAAGCTGAAACGAAGACAGCTCGGTCATAACGATTGTCGTACATGGGTACGACAATCGCATGGGTATGACAAGCGTCTAAGGGATGGCTCTTCTGTATGGAAAGGTTAACAAGCTTCTAAGGGATGGCTCTTAGATTAGATACAATTAGATTTTAAATTTTAACACTGCTTACGATTACAGACTGGTGCAACAAATGTCAACTAGAAGAGAGGCACTAATTTTAAAATTGGTTTTTCTCTGTAGAAGTATAAGACAATAAAAAACCTATCAAGAAACAAAAGTGTAATAAATTAATAAACTTGGTAAATAATTGCAATTACTCCCACAACTTTACCACCGGCATAAAACAGCCGTCCCTCTCGCACTACACGCTTGCTTCGGAGACAAATGTTTTATGTCGACGATAAACGGTACGTACCACTTGTAAATTTATCAGCACGGTCATAAACAAGCATCTTCTGTGGACTCTGTTTTAGAGCGCAGTAGCAATAAAAATAAAGAGAAAGGACCAAGGAAACAACGGAGTAGCGGCAGCTGGATGCGGTATCATCTGTACAACTGTACCTAAAAAGGCTCTGTGAGCTGTATTTGCGTTTTTTTTTAATTTCAAAATTTCCAAAAACCTACTTGACATAATATCTATATTAATAATTTCGTGCAGGGGTACGGTAGACCCGAACGAGACCTGTCTCAAATTGAAGAACGTATAAAAATAACGATTTTTGAGTTGAACATATGTATCCGCAAAATTCGGATTGTCGCGTATTTTGCATTTAAAGTGTTAATTTGATGACAAAACGTCGGCCATATTGCCCACAGACTATATTGCTATATTAAATTTGTTGGTTGACAGTGTCGGCTACGTTCGAAAATCGTGAACTATTTTTGCGTCCGGTATGTTGGCCAGGTTGCTGGGCTGCGTTCTGGGTGATGGGCCATCATCGCCCATTGTGTGGATTCGGCTAGCCGCGTCTGCAGCGTTTTGTTTTTGTAGTTTTCAAGCGTTCTATACACCTATCAGCCTAGCTAGCACGATAACTTATGCCGTCACGTTATATGGGCGAAATGTATTAAAACGTCACATAAAACGTAACGGTATAATCTATCGTGCTAGCTAGACTGATTGTCACAACAACCGCCTTCAAAGCGAATGTATGGGGCCTGTTACATGGATTCATATCACGATAAGTATCACGTGAATATTAAAGCAGAATCCATACAAATTTGAAAACTGCGATAATATTGACACCCCAGTATTGTGATAATATTAATCGTGTAAAGGACACCACTGTCTGCTGAGTCTGTCCGCCATCTTAAAGCTGCGTCTCTATTTTGTTTGTGACAAACTACTAGGTGACTCATGGCTTTTAAACGTCTAGCAAAATTCTATCCCTATCTCGCTCTATCTTATAACTTAGTGGTACTGGGGGACTACTCCGAAATTCGAAATCCGAACTACGTATGGTGCCGTCCCTTTCACTCATATAGTCTATGACAGGAGAGTGAAAGGGACGGCACCATACGAAGTTAGGATTTTGAATTTCGGAGTAGACCCTCAGCTCATGCCGTTCGCCGCGCTCGGACGTTAGAGGCGCTACTGCGAACCGAAAACGAAGTATCTGCCTCTCTCGCACATGTATATTCGAACGACAGAGAGGAAGATAGTTCGTTTTTGGTTCGCGGTAGGCCCTCAGGCGTCAACTTTAAAACGAATAGGGTATTTTACTATAAGAGATATAAAATTCAAAATGTAATAAAAACCAGCCAAGTGCGTCGGAGTCGCACACTGAGGGTTCCGTAAAACTAAAAAACAAATGTGATTTATCAATATTTTGATATTTTTGGTAAAATATACTTCATAATAAACATTATCACCTAATTTCAAGTTCATAGGTCGATAGGAAGTTAAAAAATTATATGTGTGACAGACAGCACACGGAATGTTCTTTGACTTTCTTCGACCGTCCGCCGCGCTCGGACTAAGGTGCTACCAACCGAAAACTAAATATATAGGCCTCTCTGTCGCACTTGCATATTCGAGCGCGGAGAGGGAAATACTTCGTTTTCAGATCGCGGTAGGCTCTTTGGTCTGACGGCTCCTATTCCTGGATGGTGCGCGTATCGGAATGTGAAATACCTTTGGCTAAACGGAACAAGTTGTTAAATAGCTTCCATTAATTGGAGAAAATATTATTATCACGCGAAACACTGAATATTGAAGCAACATCCATAGGGGCCTGTTACATGGTTATTATTATCACGCGATATACTCATATCACGATCCGTATCACGTGCAATGAATATTGAAGAAAAATCCATACGATTTTGAAAACCACGATAATATTGACACACCAGTATTCTAATAATATCAAGCGTGTAACAGACCCCATACAATTTGAAAAATCGCGATATTATTGACACATAATATTGAGTGTAAAGGGCCCCACTTAATAGAATTTGGCGGAGAATAGAGAGCTGCTACCGCGAAACGAAAACGAACGAACATCGTGTATTTCCCTCTGTGTCGCTCGATTTTGCAAGTTCGACAGAGAGGGAGATACACGAACTTCATTTGTTTTCGTTCGCGTTAGCAGCTCTGACTTCGCACCAAAAATACTGACTGGCACATCAATATTTAACAATTGCACATCTGAACTGAGTTTTAATGGACGATTAGTATTTTAGCTATACAAATCAGCACTGATTACGGTGTCAAAATTTTTATGTGCCTTTAAATACTACCCTTATAAAAATGCTTAGGATTAACTTGCAAAGATACTAGCCTTTGCCCGTGACGTCGTCAGCGTAATCTTTTACTCCCTATTCCATATGTTAATTCAGACTACAGACTATATTTCTATACGAAGTTTCTTCATAATCCGTTGTTGTAAAGTTTTTATTTTATACATTTTTGTACACTATTTCTTTCGTCGTTTGCATAACTGTCACGAATAAATGTTTACTTTATTTCTTTCTTATTTATTTCACCCGAGCGAAGCCGGGCTTTCATCTAGTTTCTATATAATTATCAAACCTGCTCACAAAATTTCACGAGATACGGTTGAGAAATGCGACCTGTAGAGAACTGCGGAAAATCCGTCAATCCGTCATCCGGACATACAAAAGCATTCTTGCCGAAGCCTAAACGGAGACCTTCGTTTTATTAGGTCAATTAGGCAAGATGCCTTAAGAAATTTACGGCAGATACAAAAAGCCGTGGGTGTGTATGCGTTGCTCTGGGACAGAGTTTAATTCAGTCGAAAGAAAATTAAGTGAATACAATATATAATTCATGCGCACATATCAGCAAAAGTAAAATGTTTGTAAAAGCTGTTAGAACTCCGAAAATAAATAAATAAGTATTACAAAAAGAAAAAACTTTGCAATTAAGCTAAATACGAGGGTAAAACTGAAAGTTTCGGGAATAGAAGAAAATATGCAGTATAAGTGAGTTTATTTATTTTTATTGTTTTTCAAAATATTCTCCTTTGTATTTCATGCACTTATGCATGCGTTCAAACCAGTCCATAAAGCACTTTTTGAACTCTGAAGTAGGGGTCGACAAAATGGCTATTTTATAGGCCTCCACTGCTTCTTCTGGCGTCTGAAACCGCTGACCACGCAGTTTGTCCTTGATTCTGGGGAATGTAAAAAAGTCGTTGGGACTTAAGTCAGGGCTATATGGAGGGTGGTCCAATATTTCGACTTTTTCACCGTCCAGGTACTCAGTTGTTGTCCGAGCGGTGTGTGGGCTGGCGTTGTCGTGGTGAAGGATGATGCGACGACTAGGGTTTGTTTTTCGGAGTTCAGCAAAGACGTTCGGCAAACAAATAGTGGTGTACCAATCAGCATTGACTGTTCTACGATCCTCAAGAGCCACAGTAGCTACGTGACCAGATTTAGAGATAAACGTAGCCACCATCTTCTTAGCCGTACTGCGAGAACGAACAACTTTTGTGGGTTTGAGCTCGTCTTCGAAGACCCATACTCGGGATTGGTTTTTAGTTTCAGGCTCATAAGCGTATATCCACGACTCGTCACCTGATACTATGCTAAAAACAGCATTTGAGCGTCCCTTGTTAAATCTTTTCAAAGTTTTGCGGCACCAATTGACACGGACTATTTTCTGCTCGTCAGACAATAAGTGAGGTATCCAACGGGAAAATAACTTTTTCACGCCTAATTCTTCTTTTAAAATAATTTGTATTTGACTCATTCCAATACCCAGGTGCTCTTGAATTTCCCGATATGTCACATGTCGGTCTTCATTTATCAGACGACGCACAACATCGACGTTTTCTTGCGTGACTGCCGATTTTGGTCGACCTTCACGCACTTCGTCGGTGAGGGATACACGGCCACGTTGAAATTCTGAATACCACCTGTATATTGTAGTCTTTGAAGGAGCTTCAATATTAAAAGCAGCAACCATCCGCTCTTCACATTGTTTTTGTGTTAGTCCACTTTTAAAGTCATAATAAATCATAGCTCTGAAATTTTCACGGCACAATTCCATTTTAAGCAGTGACTCGACGACTTCAATAAACAATTGAAACCGAACCATACTTTTTTTTTCTAAGTGGCCAGTGTGTTGAGATAAGGAAACTTCAGAGATTATAAAAAGGTATAATACATGTTAAAAATAAATTAATAAGTATTCGATTCCCGCCACTTTCAGTGCAAGCCTCGTAGGACAGTATATACAATACATCTAACATCATCCAATTTTATAAAAATGTCTAAGACGATTAAGCTTTCAACACAATCTCTGTACAGATTGTACAGATATACGAAACGAATAAGTACACGAAGTAAGGTATATACTATTCCTAAAAGTGAATATGAACTACCAATGTCAATACCAACATTTTTAAGTTTCAGCTTGGGAAAAATAACTACAATTTACTCTGCACCATTTCTAATTGTCTCTCTGTGGCTTTATGGTTGACAAGTACAAAATTCCATTCCACCTGTACTTACTTGATTTTCCTTGGTTAAAAAAATTGGTGTACAACAACGCACTTTTACAAATCCGACTACTAGGACTTCAGGGCACAAAGATGCTTTTATATCTGAGCACAAACTAAGTTAATCTGGGAACTATGAAGTCATGTTACCGAGAAAGCTATTTGCACAACACATGCAGAGCTGTAAGGCACACTCGTAACCTAGATTAGATTAGGGAGAAGTAGTAACGGCGTATGAGGCGACTTGTCTGGACCGCAAATAACATGGCTTTTTGGGGTATATTTACCCAATATATAGGAGACCTCTGGGCCATTGCGGTTATTATTGTCTTTATCTGAACAGCGTTGCCCGCGCGATTTTACCCTTGTAATGCAAAGAACGCAAATTGAGCTCCGGAGGATAGTCAAGTTAATGTCAATCCTAAAGGTTGTTGAAATTTGAAATCGGACGGTACGTTGCATGGACGGTACGGATGAGTGGTCCTGATTAACCCGACAAACTCCAATAGTGTATTCCTGTCAGGAATAACTTACCTATTCCTGATTCCTGACCATTTTTGTAAACTATTAATGTTTGCTCGTTCGGTCTAATTTTAGAGAAATAACACAAAAAGGTTGTGTTGAGATCTCATATGCTTGGGAGAATCATGTTAGCCACGATGTACAATGACGACTGTAATTAATTCATAGCTTTCGTCTTGGCTTGTGTATTTTTACGTATTGGTTAGGAACCGCAAGGTTGTATTGGGCAGTGTAAAGGAGCCGACCCAATTGTTGGTAGGAATTAGAAAACAACTTTACTCTTGCATTGGAAGTGCACAATTTTGTTAATCGTATATTTCCAAGGTGTTGTATATCAAATCCGTAGTTTCTTCCTTTGCGCCTACAATAAGTAAGTTGTTAGTGGAATATCTACTAACTAGGCCTCCGCTAAATGTTGAAAAAAGGGACACTAATGATCCGCTTGCGGCTGTTGACCTTTAACGTAAACCCACGAGCTACGGTCCCCAAAGGGGCTATATTGCTCCAGCATTAACTGACCTACTTTTGATAAACATTTTTGCCACGGATCGCTCTTTATAAACTCGATTATTAACAGCGCTATTGTTTGTATGAACTCAATAAAAAAACAGAAAGCCGTAGTAATCTAAAAATATTCGTCGTAGTAATAAGTAAACTTGATTTTAATATGTATGAGCTAAATCCATCACACACATAAAAATGCCAATCGCGGAAACTGGTGCATCCGTTGTGGTTTTACAAAGTGTACATTATACATAGTGTATGTATGCCGAAATCACTAAAACAATATCCACAGACGGATGAACGTAAATACCGAAATATAATCTTGAGAAATGACGATTTATGCTGCATTTTGTTTATAACAATATTATTTTTGCTCCATGTTATCCGTCCATTTGTGGAGTCTGTCGTTCCGGATTGACTTCGGAGTCTGTTCTAGTTACGTAGTTTTTTGGAATTAGATTATGATTTATTATCGATATTATGGTTATCCATTTGGGTAATGTCAGCTTCGTTTCGCACCAAGGCTGCAGATATGTAGGAGTTTGTATACTCACTTGCCCGCCAGAACCAGCGAGAGACTGTCCACCTTCGTGACCTTCTCGTGCGCGTACAGCTCGTGGCATTTGAGATGGCGCACGTTGCGCATGCAGCGCAGTACACGCCGGAACTGCCGTCGGGACACGCGGAGAGGTTTGAAGAGGGCCACGTATACCTGAGGACGAATTATAAACATAAGACTTCAAGAAAAACAAGGCATATAGATAACTAGGTATGCAATTCAGTTTGCTGGTTGGCAAATGTTGAGCTGAGCGCGTCTACCGGGTCTCAAACTCCCTGACAGTTCCTCGCTTAGCATTCAAATATAAACATACAGATATTCATTTTTTTAAATCTAAACCATCATTATGATGTCACCTATCGACATGCAAAATGTGACCGTCATAGGTTGAAGCGTCTAGGAGGAGTACGACCAGATTGAGAATAAAGAACTCAAGAACATGTAAGATAAGGTTCTTTTCAGGGACACTCTCTTTTCTCCAAGTTTTACAACTTCTAAAACCATGTATATCGCTTGAAGAAGATTTTAAGAGGGTCAAGTATTTAATAACTAGTCCCAGGGAAAGATTTCATTTACTTATGTTTACAATGTAAACAGTTTAATCTGCAAGATTTTGTTAGGAAAAAAGTTCAATTACTTTTTTCTTATTACGAAACGTCCGACAACTTAAGCCTCGAAGGAGGATGAATAAAAAATATTATCGTTAATTTCCTTTCTTCCGATAAGAAGTTATTAAACATCAATATAATTAAATCGTCTTCCTGTCCGTTGCCAGGCAATGTCCAAATCGAATTCCGCGAATATTGTTTGGTGAGTCGAAAATAATCATCCTTGTGATCTAAGTAAAATTAAATACCCTATTAAGCTGGAGTAAGTAAAATTAGAGTAAACATTTACATAGGCGTGTTGTAGACGTGTCTCGTGAGAGAATTCGAAAATAATGTTCATGAAATCATCGGTCATTTGATTGTAACTGAACCGAGTTATGACTTTGTTGTTCACCTGAGGATATCTTACACAGGATATATCTATGAGAGTGTCGTGGTCGGATATAATAATAAATCCATCATCATCATCCTCCTAGCGTTATTCCCAGTACAGTTGCATCTTGAAGGATGCCTGGGGTCCGCTATCTGCAGTCAGATAGTATTTTTATCAGAACGAAATTAAGACAGTCCTCGAAATGTTGCAGTTTCTGGGATCACTTAGTGCATTCCCTACTGAGATCCTGGAGTCCTCCGCATTAGAGCGCAGATTATTATTTATTTATTATTTATTAAGGTTTGCCAACAGATGTAATACAATAAAAAATCTTATTTAAAACAGATAATGAACTACTGCTAGAGTATTCACCCAATTATAGGCAAACACGGCATGCATAAAATATAGTAAAAACTAATCAAATAGGTACGTCTACACTTAATCTAAAGTTAGCTGTAAGGTAATTAAGTTACTTGCAAGAAGGCTAGGAACATTATAATATAACAAGGCAGAAAAGCAAACTTAAAATTAACATTAAACTTGGAGATTATGACTTATGACAGTTATGACCAGGGAGCGAAACTTTGGTGCCGGTGACATCATTATGACGCAATATAGAATGATTTTATATAAACAACATTGCGACACTCCAATGATTATTAATAATGCAATAATGGTAATGTAAATTTTATTTTTTATTAATAAGAAATGACTAATTATATTGAAATATATGTAAATATTAAAATAATTACAAAGACAATAAAAAAGTATTTTACTAAGTAAGTAATTGTAAAAAAAAAACTGATAAATGAAAAACAACAAATTAAATTTCGTGGGCTGTCGAAAAATAGGCAGAACGCTTTGAATTCAAACACACCATCGCATCTTCTAATTTAAATACATACCTACATACATATACTGTACATAATGCCTGTGATCGCAACTAAAACAAAATTATTGTTGCATCATCAAAATCGATTCCTTCAATAATCCAGATAAAAACACTCTGTATGTAGCTTGACGTCATACGTCTGTCATCGGCACCAAAGTTTCGCTCTCTGGTTATGACACATTTGATCTTTGTTTACAGAGATATGTTTTAAACTGATTTTTTTGACATATTTAGTCAAAAAATCAGTTTAAAACATATCTCTGTCGTCAACCCTGTTTCTTTTATATAGTAAATTATGGTCTTTATAAATTCTCTGCATTACACTATAGGTCGATGCTGCTTATTTCGACTTCAGGAAAGCATTTGACCTGGTCGACAACGACATCTTGTTGGAAAAACTAGCATTAGCGGGCTTCACGCCAAAGCTTCAAAATTTTTTCGCTAGTTACATGTCTGACCGCCAGCAGTACGTCAGGGTGCGTGGCTATGAGTCAAGCCATTACTTCACGCTATCAGGAGTAAGTCAGGGCAGTACGCTAGGGCCTACGCCGTTTCTCCTGATGATTAACGACTTGCCTGATGTGACTCGCACTCGCACTTTGCTTTTTGCGGATGACCTGAAGCTGTTCCGAGGCATCGGTAATACGGCCGATAGTGCAGCGTTACAGGCTGACATTGACGCGGCAGCCGAGTGGAGTATTTTAAATCGCCTGCCTTTTAATGTCAATAAATGTAAGGTGAACACTTTTTCACGTAAGCGCTCTCCACTCCAAACTAAGTACCATTTAGTTGACGATACTCTGGAAAGAGTTAGTGAAGTTCGTGACCTAGGTTTAATATTGGATGATAAGTTTGATTTCCATAATCATGTAACTGGCATTTGCAAGCAGGCTAGCAGGACCCTGGGATTTGTGATGAGGATCGCAAAACAATTTCATATCGGAGTAGCTAAAATTCTCTTTAGCGCATTTGTAAGGAGCAAGTTAGAATATGGTGCTGTTGTCTGGGATCCGTACGAGAGCAAATACTCTCTCATGGTTGAGAAAGTGCAACGCAAATTTGCACGGTGGTTGTATAAAAAAGCTTACGGATACTACCCTCTATCCCTCCATCTTTGTCTCGGGCATGGTCGGGCTAGAGACGCTGGCGCTGAGAAGAAAGTTATTACTACTGGTCCACTATCTATCAGTTGTCCATCACCGAGTAGATAGTGCAGAGGTGTTGGCTCAGATCGGGTTGGTCGTTCCGACGCGGATACCCACGAACGCGGAAGGGGCGGTGGCGCCGCGCCGCCGGCCGGGCCTGCTGCAGCGGCCGTCCGCTCGCACGCGCTACGCGAGCCACGCGCCTACCGCCCGTGGTTTGACATGGTTGCATCTAATGCTCACTAAGCACGAAAACGCTGACATGTTCGCCGATACTTTGGCATACTTGTGCAACATGGGATAACATTATAATTAGCATTTATGACATTTTTTACCTGTGCATGATATCTTTTTTGTTTATTTTAGCATGTAAGCGATTTGGTGTCCATACTGTAAGCTTGCATTGTATTATTGTGAATAAATAAATAAATAGGATCCAGTATTAGTCCTGTACGTTCTAGTTGACAAAGGTCGAAAGTTATCTAGACGAGCGTGCTGTCGCGGGACGGTCCACTTAGTTTGTAATAGCTTGGGCAGTCAAGCGTTCCAGAAATATTTTTTTGAAGAAACATTTGATCGGAGTTTATTTTAGTGTATTTTAATACTGTCACCCACACACTCCTGATTTCACATGCCGCCAAACACCAGACGTGTACAAAATGCGGAGATTGGAATGCAAATCAGTCTAATAATAAGTCTGTTGCAAAAGCCTTCCTTATAAAGATAATGACAGTTGTTCCGCGAACCTACACTTTGCATCTCGACGTGGTCTGAATGGATTCATCAAGTGACTCTGAGCTTTGTGCAAATTAATAAACAGCATGCAGACGTAAGCTTCGAAGGCTATTTTTACTTCGTAAAATAATCTTTATGTTACTTTGTCCGTCTTTACGTGGGTCCCGAATTTCTTGTAATCTATTATTGCGGACCGGCTTCCTAGAAGCTTTGTTTGCTCTTGTATTTTATATTTGAGGAGCCTCTCCTCAAGAATTAAATAAATCCAACAAACAATAATAAGATAAAAGTCACGAAAGAAAAGGATTCACACAAGTATTACTTCTGGAAAATATAGCGACTTTATAAACAATTCGGCCACATAAAAACCTCGGTGAACGGTAAAAAGTATGTGATAATAAAAAAGACGTGTCTTAACAAACGATCATTAAATTTATTTTTATAATATTGTTCCGCTACCGAAAAGTTAACGCATGTATTTGTCCCCAAAAATGAAAATGTAAAACGTTTCTCATCCTACTATTTGCTATGTTTCCACAGTAGTATGTAATAATGTCTAACTAAGCCTATTTTAAATTTCAAACACCAGCTATGCATTTTGGATCCTCTTCGCCAAATTAGCATAAATGGATTATTAAATTTCCACATTAGAGAGATTAAGCCTTTAAGTCAGGGGTTCCCAAACTTTTTTTTCTCATAGACCACTTTAAAAAATTTGCTGGTTCTGGTGGACCCCCTACTCTACAGCCTACACCATATTCCCAAAAAATTACAAAAATGTGACTATTACCTAACTCTGGTGACGATATAACTATGAAATAGTATAGTATATTATATGTACACCTAGGGAGATAATATAAAGAAAGGCCGAGATCGCAGATATTTACGGCCCGAGCTGCAAGCGAAGGACGCAAATGTGCGATCAAGGCTTTCTTTATTATCTCCCGTGTTGTATACATCATTTTATGTCAACATTTGGCGAAAAAGCGGCTATTTCCGCACATGTATCGGGCGAAAAAATCCACTTTTAGCCAGGTGTGACATAAAAGTTCTTTACAGGTTTAGAAAAAAAAGTGAAAAATGATTGGTTAATATGCTGTCAATAATAAATACTTTACTTTTTTGACATCTACTCACAACCTATCTATTCCAGCATCAAATAAAATAAAATCAATCAAATCTAAATCTCGGAGTGGTGAAATAAAATTAAATATAGTATATTTTGCTTGTGTTGTGTTTATTCGAGTACTTTATAATATTTATGATGATAATAACAGTCGTAAAATAATTAAAATTAAACATTGTTACGTAACTTCTAAGTACAATGACACTCAAAATTAATGGGAGGGATGAGCTTGATGAATTGACAACAAATTGTCAATATTTGGGTTCAGTTTTGTCAGGAATAATCGCAAATCTCCTCGTTCTGTGATATTCAGTCTGTTCCTATTTTTCGTTAAAAGGTTTGTAACGGTGCTGAAACTTTTTTCCACAAGATATGACGAGGGAAATGATATCAAAAGCTTTCTCGCAATTTTCCACAGTCCAGGATATTTTTCGGGTATTTCTGCTTGCAGCCAAAAAGTTTGATACCCTTTTTTATATTTCACCTTCAGCTCCTCATTAGTACTAAGCTCAAGTAGCTCCTCTTGCAATATCACGTTCTCCACTTCCATTTCATCAAATGGATTTATAATCCATGGTGGTATTTCCATCGTGAGAATGTCTTCAAATCTGGTTTTGAAATCATCATGCAGGGCAATCAAATGTTGAACATATGTCTGAATATCATCATCCTCGCATTCTACCTGTGACAAGCTTGAGAATTGGGAAAATTCGCGTCGACTAATGTTTTGCTTCATTAACTTCAATTTTCCAAGAAAAGCGGAAATCACACTCTTTGTTTTAATTAAATTGAGGTTGTCCCCTTGCAGTTGTAAGTTAATATCATTAAACTTTTTGAACAAATCTGTCAAATACGCGATATCTGCTTTGAACTTGATCAGGTTTTCTTTTAAATCTGGAGCTTTACTATCCAGAAACTCCAAGACAGACTCAAAAAGTGAGTAAAATCTTGTTAAACATGCACCTTTCGACAACCAGCGTACTTCAGTGTGTAAGAGCAATCGTCGGAAGTCTTCATCATTTTCATCGCACAATTGGGCAAATAAACGCGTATTCAAAGCATTGCTTTTTATTTTATTAACCGCGTTAATCACAAATTGGAGCGATTGGTGCAGTCTAGCACTCAAATTTTTTGCTACTAAGTGTTGTCGGTGGATGACACAGTGAATTGCAGTTAAATCTGGTATCATTTTTTTTAGATGGCTTATGAACCCACGATATTTCCCGACCATTGCAGGAGCTCCATCTGTTGCCGCCGATGTAACGTTTGTGAACGGAATTGATTTTTCTTTTAAAAAATCGCTCAGGATGTTAAATATCGATTCACCTTTAGTGTCAGTCTTCAAAGTTTTGGCGAATAATAGCTCTTCATGAATTTCTTCGTCCATAACAAATCGCACAAATGCTAATAATAATGCCTCATTATCAGGTAAAGTTGACTCGTCCAGTTGAATAGAAAAATGAGTTGTTTGCAGATAATTACACAAGAAACTTTCAATATCAGAGCTCATTTCATCAATACGTCTTTGTACAGTGTTGTTACTCAAAGGAATTTTTTTGAGTATGTCAAATGGAGGTTTGTGCAGAACAGTTTTTAAAACTTCTTCAACAGCGGGTAAAATTAACTGTTCACCAATGGTGTGGGGTTTTCCAGATTTCGCTATGAGTAATGAGATGTTGTAAGATGCCCGCAAGCCATCATCGTTACTTTCAGATGTTGAAGCGAACATACCTTGCAGGGTGGGTCTCTTCATATTTTTCTTTCAATGATTGAAAATATTTCAAATCTTTACCTGTTTTATCAGGGTGGCACCTTTTTAGATGATCTTCGAGCTTCGATGGTTTCATAGAGTCATTGCTCAAAACTTTATTGCATAAAAGGCACATGGGCAATCGCTTGTCCGCGTTTGATGGAAGAAAGCCAAATTTTAAATATTCCACACTGTACTGTCGACACTTAATTTTCTTCTTTGGCTCCGCCATGTTTCAAATTAGCTACCTGTAAGTATAAAAAAGTTTTTGTGATCTTAACATTCTTACTTAACTTCTTCTTAGTCTTACTTAACAGGATATGGCTATTTTATAGAACAGAATTTATAATTTTTCGCTATGAATCAAAAAAAGAATACTAATAAACTTTTTTCGGCTGTCTGTTGTTTTATGGAAGTAGGTAGGTAATAATCGTAATGTTCATTATTTCATATTTCATACATGTCTATCATACACAAAGAAGACAAATATATTAACTACAAAAAGAGATACCTATAAGTTGTATAGCAAATAAACAAATAATGTACTTACTTTTCCGACACGATTCTGGCAACCAGGAACAGCAATTCACTTTACTTTTGTAGTCGAAATCCGGAAACAAATGAGTAACGTTTGTTCTTAGCATTCGTATTTATTGGTGAAGAATCAAACAAGTGCATACAAGCACAGCACATTACCGTAAGTCATAGGTATTTCGTCCCTTTGCACGTCCGAACAAGCGTTTTGGTCGGCGCCGGCGATAGCGACGCGACGGTGCTTCGCAAGCCTAGACTTGTTCGTTTGTCCAACAGCTCGTTCGCGATATGTTGCAGACTTGCAGTCGACAAGTTTTGGAGCCGAAAGTTGTAATTTTAATAATATAGTATTATAGTATAGGTAGTTTGATTCACCGAAATATTTATCACGGAGGAACGCAATATTTTTATTATATATTTATCAGTCGTCCAGGCTATAAAAATAATACAAAAATCATTACCATCGAAACCAGATAAATTTTCGTGGACCCCCACGTACAAACTGTGAACCCCTATTTTTTTGCCACTCCAGCGTAGACCCCTGTCACATCGTTCGTGGACCCCTGGGGGTCCACCTGGACCACTTTGGGAACCCCTGCTTTAAGTCATGCATATTCTATGCAGTATTTGGTCTGTAAACAATGGAAGTTTTTGAAAGGCAAAATTCCGGAGGCCATATTGTTCGGAGCTATTGTGCGGATGCACGTCGGAAATATTCATCTGAGGGCTCTAGAATGGGTTTGTTTACTTTGGTGGAAAGAAAATATTGGTCTCCAACTGCGACTGCGTATTTTCCCCAATTTTTTTCAGGCAAAAAAATAAATGTCACTTAATACTTCGGAATTTTATCGGACTGTATTTCATAATTTCACTCACTCGCCTCCTGACAAATATTCTCAACCTTAAAGCCGTCTAGTCCTAATATATTGCGTCATTACCTTTTAGAGGTTAAATTATGTATTTTATATTTAACTAGCTGTTGCCCGCCACTTCGTCTGCGTCTTCGCTCCTATTGGTCGCAGCGTGATGTTATATAGCCTTGCTAGATAAATGGACTATCCAACACAAAAAGATTTTTTCAATTCGAACCAGTAGTTCCTGAGATTAGCGCGTTCAAACAAACAAACAAACTCTTCAGCTTCAGCTTTATAATATTAGAGTAGATTTTTTCACTCGTACCTAGATGCAGATCATGTAGATAATTAAGACAGAAATCATCATAAACGTAGAAAACATTTACAGGTTTTCTTTGTGGAACACTAACATCTGTTGTTGGGAAATCATACATACATACATATAATCACGCCTGTTTCCCAGAGGGGTAGGCAGACTCACGGATTTCCACTTGCTATACGATCCTGACATACAACTTTCGCTTCACGAACTCTCATAACATTCTTCATGCATGCGCGCCGATTTAGGGTAATCAATCAATAAAATAATACAAAAAATGGGAAATCAATCATTAAAATAATACATTAGGATTACGAGTATGTTCCTAAGCGAGAATTCATTTCCTTGCAACAAACTTCACATGTAATATAATATGTTATATGAGCCACAATTTGATCAGTAATTCACGCGTATACATTTCAACTCATGTCCCATCAACAGGCTCCATTCGGAACGAGTTTTTGATCAGTTGAGGTGATGTGTGAACTCTCTTGGTTTCAGCGCTTTCTTCTATCTAAGCGAAGCGCACAGTCAAATGACAATGCAACGCACTGATATCAAGACGTGATTGGTCCGAAATTGAAATGGAATTTTCAGTTGCTAAACTGAGGCCAAGAACCAATGTAACCCGAGACGCATTATCTATACACAATTGCATATTGGCCAGACACCGCTTGATAAATGTAAAATAAAATATCTCTGGAATGATGACTTCGCGGCTTTGGCTCATAACATAATGTAACATTATTTGGTATTACAACATTATTGAGTGCGAACAAGAGAAAATAGAATTCGGACTTCGGACAAACTAACCCAGTACCTAGCATAATTACAGTAATTAGGCTCGGAAATATGTGGCCATGGCGTCCGTGGTTTTTTTTGCCATCACATGCTCATTAAACACGCGACATTTTTTGACATGAATATTGTCATTAATATAAGTACTCCAATTACCACCCAAGGATTGTAACGTTTAAATTAATACATACACACACGCACACGCGCACGCGCACACACACACACACACACACACACACACACACACACACACACACACACACACACACACACACACACACACACACATTCACACACATTCATCATTAGCCTATATTCAATACGTGTACGCACGGGCCTCCTCTCATAGAATACTTTAAACGTTATATATTTTAAATCTAGGTTATTCAGGCAGAAAAAGTGACGCTTGCTCTGAGCTCAATTTAAATACATTTACTTACTGGGAATTGATTGTCAGAACAAATTTAATACTACTATACTATTCACAGTCATTAGTGTGATCACCATCCGAGCGTTATCCCAGTACAGTTGCATTTTGGATCGTCCTTGGTAGATCGTAAGTGCCGCATGATATATCATTGGGTTGGATATATCAATACCCATAAATTATGCCCACAGATTTCATGATCTGGCAGATTCTGCGTCATCAATATTATGACGTTTACGAAAATATCCGGAATAAATTATATTTGAAATCTGAAAAATCACCCATGTGTCTTCATGTTTAAAAAAAATCCGGGTACGAATCTGAAGTAACACGAAATATTTGGAGTTTTATCTTAAGAGAAAACCTGAGCGGCGGAGTGACGCAGGCGTATTCTCGAATAATAAATAAAAACTCCTAATATTAGGCAAAGACGTCACTGTTGTGAATGTCAAAGGTGAAGCGAACATATTTCATTGAGATGACTTTGTTTATCTTTATGTAGTTAGAGTTTGTTGTTTAAAGTTCTCCCAGTGTCCAGTATGACATACTGGGCACATTGTATTACTCGGCCGTGAAGTGACTGTGTAGTATAAAGTTTTAAGGACGCTATCAACGCGTTCTGTATATAACATCTTTTCTGTACCTTCTTTACATTCATGAGCTTCAATTGGATAATGGAATTATGGAGGCTAACTCAAGCTTCTACTCGAATCTAGGCGACACAGCAGTATCGATATTGATGACCACTGTAAGAAACTAGAATCTTATCACCATGCTCTTATAAAACCATGCCTGAATAAAAAGAAGGACCAATTGCAGCTCTTGCAATAGTCTTCCAGGAATATAAAACGAGTAAAGTAAACAAATTAAACACAATTTGCAATAAAGATGGACTGACATAGTTGCGATTGCTCGCGGCCAATTTGCGCAAGGCGACTGTGGAGTATTGGAATACAAATACAAAGTAAACATTGCTAAGAGCACCGATAGGTATGGTATAAGTATAGAATTGAACAAACAACAACTGATCGTAAAAACTGTACAGTCAGCTTTATGTAGACTAGTCGTGTTACTTGTTGCATACCATGTACATCTTTTTATTATAGCATCTAACACTGATGCAACGCGTTGAGATTTATTAATACTTAGTTATTTGTTCAAAAAGAGAGCGAAGTAGATTTTTGTTGCGAGTGAACAGAACGCAATGGAATAGTGACAAAGAGAATGAAGTTTAAATGTTCCAAGTTTGTATTACACCCGCAGTATGAAAAGATAACCTGCGACTAACTTATTTAATTCGATGATTTATTGCGTTTCATATTAATACAATAAGATCTTAAAGTTAGGCACAGTTCAAACATGAGCTCTGTTGAGCATAGCAATCTGTAAAAATTAATTTAAAATGTCAAAATACAAATTAATATTAATAAAATTATCACAATAAAATAATAAATATTGGGGAATTTAATAGTAAGTCTTTTTCACGATCGCAGCAAACTTGCATTTTGCTCACTGGTTTCAAGCAGCAAAACCGCCATGTTCGTGCCGCTGAGGTGAAATAGTTATTTGTTATACAAGGGTGCAAAGTTGTATTTTACCCGCGAGTGTGGAATTGAAACACGAGCCAGCGAAAGGATCCTATAGTTGAACCACGAGCGAAGCGAGTGGTTCTAAAATAGAATCCTGAGCGTAGCGAGTGTTTCAACACACGAGAAGTAAAATACAACTTTGCACCCGTGTGTAACACAAAACTTTTCACCTCACTATAGCGAGGAAAGTGCAACCTGCAAAAAAACACAGTTCCACAGGCATGATTTTCATCACTGGAATCACCGATTTTTTTACGATATTATAACAGAAAACTCTGGAAGTTGTGTATAGATAGATAGATAGATAAGTCATTTATTTTTTTGCCACATAAGTACACATAAGTTATAAAAAAAAATAGTTATAAGTGTTATAACACAACAAACTCAAAACTTAAAAATAATACACTAAAATAAAGAAACAAATTTTTTTTTCACAGTTAAGTCTTAAAAATGTATTAAAGAATTAATAATTGTGTGCATTGCAGCAAAACAAAAAGGTTCCAACTCAGTGTGAAATTTTGCTCGCAACCGAGCAAAACACTGGTATTCTGTCAGAACCCAAAACATATGTGTAGAATAAATACTGACGGACAAAACATACATATATAAAAAGAACAAACATATCCGAAATAGTGTGTGATAATGTAACGTGTGCCTACTTATAATGAAAAGAAAGAAAAAGGAAAAGAGAATGAAAAGTGGATAAAAGAAGGGTATATATTGTTTTCGTCGATTTGAAAGTACAGTCACACAAAGAAGTCTGCAACCAAATAGCCGTGCGGAATTCCTACCACTTGTTTCTCCATGAGAATTTTTTTAAAGTGTGATTTAAATGATAGTTTTGATGGTAAGCGTCTAAGTGGTGGAGGAATATTATTCCAGCATTTGGTTGCAAGATACCGGAAGCTACCTGTAAAAGCAGCTGTCCTGTGGGGGTGTACTTCCAAAAGACATCGACGTGTAGACCTAGTGCCATGATGTTTGTGAAAAGATGAGACTTTTATTCTCGAGTAAAGATAATCTGGTCTTTTGTATTTTAATACATCAAACAGAAGACACGCGAGGTGTAAATGTCTACGGGAGGTCATGTTTAATGTCGAGGCTTTGTTTAAGTAAGGCGTGATGTGACTTTTAGGTGGGATCGAGTAACAGAAACGAGCACATGCATTTTGTACACGTTGTACGAGACGACGAGTTTTAGCCAGTAATCTAGGTCCATAAATTATATCTCCATAATTCAGCCTAGAGAGTATTAGAGATTCACAGAGAGTCACGCGTACATTTTCACTTAAAAGATTTCGAATTTGGTATAATACTTTCAGTCGGTAAAAACAAGATCGTACCAAATTTCCGATGTGGCTTTTAAAACGCAAATGACTGTCAATTACTATACCTAAATTCCTAGCCTCCTCCACACGTTTCAATTCGCGATCCGCTAACACTTAATATAGGATGGTTGACTATGATTTTAGAGATTTGATTTTTAGAGTCCAAAATCATAAACTTTGACTTTTGGGGATTTAGTAGTAACCCATTACTATCAGCCCATGCGCTAATTCTGGTTAGGTCCTCATTTACCTTACAAACGGACTCTGCAAAGTCGCGCGGAGATGCTGATAAATATAATTGGACATCATCTGCATACAAATGATACTTGCAATGTTTGATGACATTAATTATGTCTGCGCTGTATATAATGAATAGTAAAGGACCAAGTATGGAACCCTGAGGAACTCCTCTAGTTAATGGCCTCGACGCGGACACTCGTGATGTACCGTCCTCCTTTACTATTTTAACAGACTGAGTACGGCCACTGAGGTAGTTATGAAACCAAATCAGGGATGTGTAGTTCACACCGTAGTATGATAATTTAGAAAGGAGTAAGGGAATGTTAATGCTATCAAAAGCCCGAGAGAAATCCAATAATACCAGACATGTTCCCCTTCCACAGTCCTGCTCAGTCAATATATTGTCTATCACATCCATAAGAGCGGTCACTGTACCCATACCTTTACGGAAACCCGACTGTAATTGTGGCAAAATGTTATTGTCCTCAACATACCGACAGAGCTTAGTGTACACAGCTCTTTCCAGTACTTTGGACAGAAAAGGCAGTATGCTTATTGGTCGAAGATCCTTAAACTGACAGGGATTATCCACTTTAGGTAAGGGGGTAACTAGAGCAGACTTCCATAAATGTGGTACCTCTCCGCTCAAGATAGATTTGTTGACAATAGCAGTAATTACCGGTGAGGTGCATGGCAGTGTGAGCATTATCATATCCCTTCCGATTCCATCGACGCCAACTGCATTTGTGGAAATGCCCGTAATATATTTACCAACATCATATTCAGTAACCGATTGTAAAATGAAAGATAAATCATTAAAACTATGAAATTCAAAATACGACATCAAGGACAATGAAACCATATCAGCACCAGGCACAGTTAAAAAACTGTCATTGATGGCATTTGGGTCGTTGAAACGATCTGGAACTTCTGGTGTATAATATTTACGTGAGTCGGAGTCCGTGACAAGTTGTGTATATTTTAGTTGACATTGACAATGATGACATTTCTGACGATGCGTTTTGAAATTGCATCGACTCAACTTGTGCGTTTACAATTATACTCAATATCATTATAAAACAAATGTTACTTATAGAGTTTGACTTAAATCATTAAATAAAGCTAAATTTGGTATTTTTTTTTAAATTCTCAAACCATTTATTTAATGATAATTGATATCAAACGAACCATTATTATGAGCGTTTTACGTTTTGTTATCTGTCAAAAGCTACTCAAACACGCTCCAAGGTCAAATTACTTTCCCCACTTGTGGAAAAAATGCGTTTTTACCCGCTTGTTTCAAAGGAAATACGGCTTTCCGAGCTAGTGAGGGGAAAAAATATTTTCGTTAGACTGCGTCAGTTGCGTGTCATATCTTTCAAATGTATACAGAAAATACGATCAGAAATTTTGCACAACGTCTGCCAAATAATTATATCGTAAGATTGAATGTCGATTAATTAACACGTTACTGGAACGAGACCAAGAAAATGTTTTCTCATGCTTACATAATTTATACTATATTTCTGGCGTAGGCTAACCTAAAGAGGACTCTTTGTGAGTCAAGTTCACCGAAATAAATAGGTATGCTAAAATTAAAAGTAGATGATGGAACGGGCTCTTGTCTACAGGCAGACACTGCCTCATGTTTTTAAAAAAAACAGGGTAGTTAACCTGGTTTCATTTCCCATTTAAAATTTCCAAAGACGCTTTAAGACTAGTCGTATAGGTAAATCGCGTGTTACGGCCCGGAGCGGCGTAGGCCCGACAAAGCATTTCCGATACACAGAAAACCTCCTTACGAAAATGCAACGGTTCGATGTTTCAGCCGTTTAAAGCTACGTCACAATAGCAACATAAAGCGAAAAAATATGGTTTTATTATTAATATATTGTTTTGGAGATTATGTACCTTGATATACTCGTAAATGGGTAGTAAAGACCAACACTATCAGCATAAGTCGTTTTAACTACGATTCAATTAGGAAAAAATACAATGCTCAGTGAAACCCTGTTCGGGATGACTGCTAAGTTCTACTTGAGGGTTATCTGAAAGAGATCGCTCTTTATCCATATTACCACCTCTTATTTGCCTAATCTTGTATTGATTATGTATTCAATCAAAATCTAATATTTATTCTGCCAATAGGCCACAAGGGCACTAACATGTCCAAAGGTGTACTGTGTTCTTTTATTTATTGAGATGTGCAATAAACAGTATTTGTTTTGGATTTTAAGAAGTGAAGGTCCGCGGAAGTCATAGATAAAAATAAACTTCGTCAAGGTCAAAGGGCCAGACAAGATTTTAAATCAAATATAATTATGTCATTATGAGAGATCCTCTCAAATTAGCAAAGTTAGGCCTCCTAAGTTAGCATTAACTAGAGAGCCTTATGGGAGCCCAAAACTTGACTCTTCAATGAAGTTCATTAATTGGCTAAAATAATCCAATCACGAACTCGGACTGGGAACATTACTACGCAGATAATTAGCCACTAAGCTAAATGCTGCTCTTGCTATTTCAATATTACATTATTTATGTTAAGGGGCTACCCTAAGGGTTTTTATCTCATCATATTAACAACGGTAGACTTTCACAATACACCATCTTACTTTAGTCACTTTACCTCAACCAGTCACTGAAACCAAGATATAAATTTTGAAATTTTTACAACAAAAACCAGTATCTTGTACTTTTCTCGAAAATAATTAGTTAATTAAAAAAGCGCAGGTGCAATTACGGAAAAGTGGTGCTAAAATGCAGGGCGTAGTTATCTTGTTGATAAGTAGTTCCAAAAAAATTAAGTTACGATTTTTGCATTTTACATGTATACCCGGGGATTTTTTTGTGAAGTGACTAGGAGTAATTTCTTAATTCTAACAGACAAAAGTGTTAATAAAAGACCACCATTCAACATATATATTTTTGGATGCGAAAACTTAAGACCCTATGAACTAGTTACAATTTGAAATGCACTAAAATCGGTTGATTTCTCTGGGTAGCCCCTTAATGCTAAGCAGTTTAGGGTTTGCACAAGCGCCATCTCGTCTCAGTTGCGCCAGTATAAGTGTGGCTCCAGATTACGTACATTTTAATATTGGGATTTTGTTTATTAGGAAGTTTGATTATTTATTTTAATGATAAAACCAATTACATTAAAGAAACAACAAACAAAACTCAAACTAAAGGTTAAAAATGCCCCAGATTGCTGCTTGACGGTAGTGTGCCTACTGAGCTAGGGCCAGCCCTAGCGCACCAGCATGCAGCATGCTGCCAGCAGCATTGCCACGCTGTATCGCAATGCTGATCCTCTGAGCGAGGTAAAAGCCAGTCTTCTAGTCACGAGAAGCCTCGACCAAGCGCTTGCACATTGGGGTTAAGTTTCACAAGTAGTGATACGAGTCGAAACATATTGTGAATATCATAGTTTGCCTGGTATACGTTACATACCCAGTTTGACACTTAGGCACAATAAGGTCGCTGCTAACGAGTATAACAAACGGTGACAAGGCTGTCTCACCGTGACCGTAATTTACTTGCCGTACCCAATTTATTTACACTTAGATTTAGAGATTTCAATCAGAAAGCACTTGTTAGTTGTGTTCGTGTTAGATTTATCAGGGAACTATAGACGAACAACCAGCAATAGGTATAATGGCTTTTATCGCTTATTTTGTCCATGCCTTGGTTAGAATATTAAAGCGTAATATAGCTCGCCATGTCAAAATCGAGTTCAAAAATTTGCTTATAAATATTTTTTCAGATTTCTTTTAGACTTGAGGTACCTATTGTTCTTCGCAGTCACTACTAAAGTAATCGAGGCGATACTACTGTGCCTATAGTCCGTGATTGGTGTTTATTTTAGAGTTATACATTCCGTCCCACATTTGACCTCCATCGTCAACTGTGTGTCGCAATTCGATTTTTTTTCTACTGATTTACCTAATTAACAGAACAAAATTACATCATAATTAAACAACGAAACAATTTTGCTCACAAGACTGAACGATCAAATATGATGTACACGCGTGATTGTGAAATTTATGCTTGTAAAACTTGAATCTTGAAGGATCTAATCAATTGTCGTACAGTCAGCGTCATACATATAGTATATACGTAACAGCCAACGTTGCCAAATAGTTTGTGTACCGAACTATTTGGCCACTTTGGCTGCAAATTGCAATGCAACGTAGTATATGACGCTGACTGTACAATGGGTGACCAAAGGAAAGCCTTAACGTTCACTAGTGCACTCATATCATAATCCTTCAATTTTATCAGTCTATGAAAGTGAGATAACATTGGGTCTGGCGGCTAGTTTTATTGCAAAATTTATTCTACTGAGTTGAGTTGACTCTTAAAGAATAAATTATCATAGTATATTCAGTTTTCAACGATCATCGTTAATACCCGCCAGTCGAAGTGAAACCATTACTCATTTAGTAGGTATTATGACCAACTGCTGTCTTGATACTTGGTGATTAAAGTTTATTCATTACTTAACTGTGCTACCTAGAATCAATACAGTAGCAGAACCATAAATGTATGAATGAGCAAAACTATCTGTTCCAAATGCGATGAACATTAACCCGCTAGCTAGTGTCTTATTTCGTTCACTAATTTAACAGCTATAAATCTAACAGTTATATAATGAACGATTCGGTCTACCATCGCTTGATGCAAACAAAGAAACAAAAAAAGCTGGGACAGAAATTCAATTAAATGGAAAAACAATGGAAACAATGCTCTTTTATCGAAGAGAACCCATGAACCCGACATTGTAAAACTTGAACCGAAGGCAATTAAACAATAAAATCGTTACTGTATACGAGTGAGATCCAAACAGAGAATCAATTACACGTATTCACTTAACTGAACGAAGTCAAAGACATTAATCATGGGAACATTAAAATGTATCATATAGGCTGACAGAGACAACCAATAAAGCGATGATGCGGTGATGGTGCCTCGTTTGTCTCATCTCATTCTTTAAAAATTACGAGGGAGAGGTGATGTGTGTTCTCTATGTGTTCCTGTATTTGGTCTTGAGAAGATTGTACGAGCCACAAGCCCTAAAGAAAACGCATATTACAGTTTTGTTAAGTGTCTCTGTGCAATGGAACGTCGGTAGCAGAGTTAAAAAAATATTCAAAGATTTTACTATTACATTACAGAAGTTGATAGATAATACGAAATTCTTGGGTTTTGTTTTGGACAGCTATCTATCATGGCAACGTCAAACTGAAAGTGTATGTAATAAGCTCAGTCGGTATTTCGCACGCCTTATAGATGGTACGCATGGTAGTTGGCCAATAAGCTGTATTGACTGCATACTATGCAAACGTATCGTCAACGTTCTGGTATGGAATCAATTGCTGGGGTAATCCTATGAATAGTGAATCTGTATTTCGAGCACAAAAAGTGTTTACGAGCCGTTTGCGGGCTACGTCCTATTGAATTGAAACATGTTATCCTCATTTTAAAGAAAAGGAAGAAAGTTCAGTTCAGGTGACTTTTCCAGCCAGCAGTTCTGCTGCAAGGACTCGGAGGAGCTGGCTACGTCAGGGAGGAGGTGTTAGGGCAAAACGACGGATATGGCTCGCGTATCCCTCCTAGTGTAACGTATGGAGCAGGAAGTTAGTGGGGTATATGAAATTTAACCTCACACCGACTTAGATACATACTTATACTTATTATACATAGTAATTTTACTTGTCTATACTTATGTATACAATATAAAATCGAATCCAGAACAATTTAAATACTTTTGTAGTAATAGGCTACGAAACCAAATTGTTTGGTGCCACCTCAAAGATTATACATATTCGTTGAATGAATATTTGCATGATAAAATTGAATAATGCATATTAATATTTCAAGCGTATGTAAGTAATGTTAGATAAGGTAGTGATGTTAATTATAATGAACTTTTTGTACGCTGCAAGGTAGAACATAGCTAACTCTATGAATGTATCCTTATACATTCATAAAATAAGCTATGAGCCAGAGGTATCGTAGCTGTTCCTTAACAGCTACGATACCTCTGGTTTATAAATAAAAATATTCTATTCCATTCTAAGATATGTAAACTTTAATTGTCAAAACGACCAATTTTATAAAGCACATAAAAATAGAACGTAAAATTATGATTTTCCTAACTTTAGTCGGCCCGTCTTCAGTAATTGGCGTGTCAAATGATATCACCATTCCAACAACGATACGGCACTCTATTACCACACGCCAACTCCCTAAAATTTGTCATACTTTACGTACAAATTTACCGTAATAGAGTTTCAGTCCGAATTTGCCGCGAACAGGAAACTTTTAGTGGCACTCGGTTGCACGTAATCGATTTTATGACAACACCACGACTCCTTTCATAGCGAGCGATATATCCAACGCGAAAAAAGTTGGGTCTGCTAATGACATACATTATTGATACATTTAAATAGCACAAAAAGAGCAACGAACGAGAAAGGGCATAATACATTTACGGACCAATGATCAGTCACTATTAAATTAATATTCATAAACTTCAAATACGTTAGGCACTTCTCATCCTATAGCACAGGTTTCAACCTATTTTGGAAGTAGAGTTCTAGTTTTAATGCAAATTTATAAAACATGTTATTTGGAAATCAATAAAATAAATATGATAAACTGAACATAGAGATGTTATGTGTCGATATTGTTGATCACATCGGTTTTTTGTCCAATGATCCGCACCAGACCAGCACATCCTCCGCGATACATACTCATCGCTACTATATTAAACATTTATCTTGCTCAATTGTAGAATTGCAAAAGCGATATAGTATTGGTATAGGTAAAGTTCAATTTCGAAACAAATTGTACGAGAGATACACGTGTGCGTAAGTAATTTTAACAGCCTGGTAACCTTTACCCAACCAAAGGGAGTTAGACGGGGCGCCAAGAGTAATTGCGTAGGCGACTCGAAACTCCCTCTGGGGAGTCCACAGTTGCTTTTTAAAGGGTTATAAGCTGTAAAATGACGGCGCGACGTGCGATAAACTTTGCACAGGTATTAAAAATACACGAGCAGGTAAAAGAAAAAAATCCTCGATCCCTTGGAGCGGCGCCGACAAATTTAGACGATGAAAAAACCTCGCCGAGTGCCGGTGATATTGTGGTGAGGATCCGCACGTGATTTCAACGTTAAAATCGAATGCTATTACTTTTCTGAACTGTGAACTTCGTCGTAAACACGGTTGCTTGAGTTGTTTTACAGATAACGAAATAACAAACAACGACACGACGACGAAACAATTTAGTCAAATTAAAATGAAGTAGCTGTCGAAAAACGACATGGGCTTTGGTTATATTAGTTTCATTTAGCAAAGGCGACGATAAAAAACAAGAACAAAATCCGTGCTAAATGCACAAATAATGCCCTGGCCGGGATTCGAACCCGGGACTTCTAACTTCGGAGGCAGTGTCACTACCAACTAGGCTAAACAGGTCGTCATTTACAACTACACATTGATCGATGTCAATTAATTATTTCATAATGAACGAAAGAGGATGTTATACCTACTACAGACTGATTTGCCAGTTGCCACTACTACTCTATTGATATGATATAGTGAACATACGTTCGTAAATGTTATTTTTATGACATGACGAACCATGATTTTCCAAAATGTTTTGCAATGTGTACGTAGTTTACAATTGTGGCTTATTAAGTATTTTTTTGATAGTTGTGTCTCCGCGAGAAGTGGCAAAAAATAAAGCCAAAAAAGAACTATTTTTCTTCCATCCAATTTCAAGGATATGAATGTCTGTAAAAATATGCATTATGAACCCCATTTTATGCTCCTTAATTCTGAATTTATTTGGTTACTCTCGCTTGCTTGGTTTAGATAAAATAACAGTTTAAAAATTACCTTGATTTTTTGACATTTTCGCGAATAAGTCTGAAACAAAAGAATATCGAAGGCTGATATTACGCATACAGTGTTGTTAGGTCCCGCCACTACTGCACCTCAAATTACAACCAAATCCCTTGCGGGGGCCACTCTTGTTAGCTTAGCCTGCTAGACCCTTTATATTTTATCTATTATCTTACTTTGAACTGCAACATTGGACACATCGGCGGTCGGCCACATTTTCAAAAAACATGGCGTTATGCTCGGTCGTGTTGAATAAGACCCAAATAAGACACCTACGGATAAGTAGTGCACGTCAGTTAACGGTCTAGTGCAGCCGCAAATGGGCAGATAGTTAGGAATGGAAGCTGGGAAACGCAAGCCATCAATCTTGTTTTATCGACGCCAGTACTCGCTCGCTGTACAGTCAGCAGAAGTAGCTACAAGAACGTAATGCTCGAAAAAATCCGCTCACGACTATGTCAAGAGAATAAGGCTGAGCGTCGTGGTATTCTGTTGTGTTACTTCTGTTGCTAACTGTACATCGTAAAGCATAAAACACATATTCGCGCCTTTAATAAGGTAATAAAGTTTACTCAGTGAACTTTAACCTTTGAAGATCCCAGACTATTCTCCAAGACGTCAACGATTAGGCTAATGGATATTTTGATTCCTTCACCTGATTATAGCTAACTTGGAAAAGCTCGTATCGGAATTATTTTGATCTTGGAATTTGAACTTTAACGGAACGTGACAATGTGCTTTTTGTTAGCATACCGTTCAGATAAGGAGCTTTTGATCGTGACCAAATCTAGGGCAGAGCGACGGCTTCAGTGTGCAATGTTCACGCGGAGTAGATACAACAATACAAAGAGTCGCTCTGAATTATGCCTAAAGCTTTACTGACTAAAACGAAGGAATTCCCATCCTAAAAAATCTGAATTTTATAGTCTCTAATGGGCACTGGGATTTTCAGTCAAAATAAATTTGTAAATTGGGTGACAACCCGCCCACACACTTATCTGATGGACGGCAAATAAGTACTTGGAATTTTCCCCATTCTGTGCCTACTAGTATACTATGCATTATTATAAGCAACTAGCGGTCAAGATACAAACTTAATATTTGTTTTGTTATATAGTATTAAAATAAGACATACAAAAATACAAAACATTACAAAAGCAACAGACGGTCTGGCAAAAGCTCTTGCACTAAAGTGGAAGTGGGCCGGACACGTAGCACGCCTTCAAGACCAGAGGTGGACAAAAAGTGTGACAGTATGGAGGGGGCCAGCAGGCAAAAGAAAGAAAGGGAGACCTTGCAACAGGTGGGAGGATGAAATTAAACACACAGCGGGTCCAAGCTGGATACAAACAGCAAAGTCCAGAGAAGACTGGCTGACTTTGGAGGAGGCCTTTACCTGCAGAGGGGTTCTTGCAGAATAAGGAGTGCAACAAAAATAATTATAACATTATTAAGTTATCAACATAATATTTAAAAAAAACACTTAACTTACTAACTAAAATAATAAATACCTCAATTTTTGATATTAACAAAACTACTTTGTAAATCATTTCTGAAAGAAATAAAAGGCTTTTTTTATTTATTTATTTATATAGTATTACAGACACCATTTGTAGGCTCTGGGGCTCGACTAACGGGCTATATATATTGATTTGTCCCCACCTACAATAATTATGATCTCTAATATGCCATTGGCAACCAGCACGCCCAAACCCGATCAACACCAAGAGCACTTAAAGTGAGTGGTGCTGCTGAAGTCCCAAGAACGACTGAAGTGGGTGAACACCGTCAAAGTATCTTCGAACTGTTTCATGCACAACATACAACAAGGCTAAACTCCTAGACCTCACGATAAGGGTTTATCTTTGACCTAAGATCTTCCAGACTAACATATGCTAATTTATACGCGTATGAAGTCTGGGCAAAATCTATACCTGAAGGTCTCCGTTGTGATAGGCATTCTTCGATACGGCTGAGAGCCAAATCGGATGATCCCAATTACAATATCTACGGAACGGGCCACCAGACAATATTGGCATCGCTCGTGCATCGGCTTTGCATAAAATCAATAGTTTTACCCGCAAACACCTTAGGCCGAGCTGCGATTGGGCCATGTGTTTTCAATATTTGGAATTTGTTTACTTTCTGGCGTAAGAAGAGAGAACTATATTATCCAATTCAAAATAAGAGGAACTTACTTATTTATATCCAACCAAACACGGAGTTTCTTGTTTATTTTCAGATGTAGTTCCCACAATTTTGACATTCAATCTCAATCTTTTCGTCCTTATTGCAGTATGGTGAAATCAGGATGGAAAGTCACGTTAGGTTCTCCATCTAAAAATCCAAAGAACGATTTTTTACTAGCTGGTTTTACTGTTTCAACACGAATTCTGGCATGTTCTATGAAGCAGATATATAGTCGTAGTACAATCCAGTTCCCCTCACAGAAAGAGCACTTTCGTTAGAGCACTTTATTAGCTTCTCTGCACCCTTTAAGGAAATGCGATGGAGAGGTGCTTGAGCGCGGTTTTATGGGCAAATTGATGCGACCAATATAATCCAGTTTAATGGACGTATCCTGTCCCGCCCAGCCGCTTAGTAAGGAAGAGATTCAGATAATAAAGATTACTTGCTTACCTAAAACAGATCTACGCGTTAATGGTAGACAATCTCACACACTAAGGACTCTCGGGAACATAAAACAATTTCAATTCATTAATTCATAAATAAAATAATAATTAAATAATTTTGTGACTTCAATGATTAAACAATAATTGATACAATGTCAAATGGAAATAAACAGATGAGATTTTTACGTTGTCTGTGGCTGGGACAAGAAGCGCGTACAATCAAACAATCAACAAACCCACTTTTATAAGACACACATTTTTGTACACACCACAGGCGGTAAAACTGAAATCTTAGAATCAGATCAAAAATTTATCGCCCTTACTGACGCTTTGGGCTACGAATACCCGCAATCTGAAAAAGTCTTAGTTTTCCTTCTTTCCTACTACAAATGCATTTTGATTTTTCACCAATAAGTCTTGGTATAAGTTACGTTTACGTATCGTATCGCAACACAAAGCCGTGGCTGTTACATATGTATACATTTATCATACCATAATTAAGTTAACAACGTACTCTACTCGCAGCTTCATTAATTTAATGAATGGATATTACCTAAGTGACTGTCGCAATTTTAAACCGTCATTCATAATCTTACTATGAAAGCGTACCAGCCAGCATCAAAGCTACGCATTTGAAATGTTCAAAAGTCTTTATTATAAGAGAATAAGAAAGAGCTTTTGACCCCTTCATGTGTAGCTAATTTTGATGCCGTACATCCCAAACAAGAGTTCTCAAAAACCATCTGAACACGAACTAACACTTGCCATGGAATCGTGGACAGATAGTTGTTTATCAGCACTTGTTGTTTGCTTATGGGCACATTTTACCTACTTCTTCAAGATGAGATGAGACGACAAGAGATTCACACACGATTTAATAGCGATGACTTTGGCAATCTGTCATTCTATACAATATATTTATGGATGTTGGTTGGAAATATGGAAGGCCAAAGCAAGACGTGGTATAGCTTCGAGGGGAAGAAGACCAGCAAGTTCTATGATGCACCAGTAATTTGCCACTAATAAAGGTCAGTGAAAGCTACGAGCAATTAAAAAGGAAAAATGCCGAATAAAAAGTTGAAGTCAATATATAGCAGTGTTCCTGACGGTTATGTCAAACCATAGAAATCACATGCATACCAAAAACCATCTCGAATTATTTTGGTGGAGTATCATTCCTTGAATCCTAAAGCAATAAAAGAAAGGTAGAAGGATGGTATACGTTTGAAACGTTGTTTATTGAAGTGACCCAAGACCGTCGCAGTACCATGGTCATGGTGGTGGAGTCTGCGATGGCCATGACATATCTGGGGACACGTTAGTGCCCTCGCAAAGACGAACAAAAAAGGTTGGGCACTATAACTATCTTTTCTCGAACCGATTCGTATGATTTTCAAAGCTCATTAGTCATTAACTAGACTTCATCAAACAGTGAAATTACCAATCCAACAAAACAGGGTTCGCCCTGATACTAAACGATAAAGAGTGAAGAATACTAATAGTAGGGTTGAACATTGCCGGCTGCGTATAAATAGGTGATTCCAGCGCCGCGGGCGTTCACCGCTGGCCCAGTAACCCGATCTAAAAGAATCGCAGGCTGCCAAGTATAAAGTGTAAAGTAGTGTAAACTCATGCTCATGACGCCCTCAGCTGTATAAATACGTAGTTATGGGAAAAGGATCCAAACCACAAGAGATCACCAATGAAATGTATGACTTTTGTTTTAAGCAGAAGGTTCAAATTTCAAATTATACATCGCGCGGGTTGGATCCTTTTCCCATAACTACGTCCAAATTGTAGTTTTTTTATACTACGATGGTGGGAAAATAGCATAAGGCCTACCTGATTGTAAGCAGACACCGTAGCCCATGGACGCTTGCATCTTCAGTAGAATTAACTAAACTCACACGAAGCGCTATGCTTCCACTTTTATTGTGACAACAGCCAAACTGCCGGAATCCTTGATTCCCTTAAACTGTATACAACCTTACAGTCTTCAAAACGAGGGAACCGGTTTTTACTAGGTAAGACCACATCATCGCTTACCATCAGGCGATTTAGGGTCACGTTACACGTGTTTATCACTGCCATTAGGTCCATTAGACTTAGAGTCTAGTTTATAAATACAAGACGTTCCCAAAGGTTCAAAAATATGTGAGCTACCTCGGCCCCTGAACATAAAGCTGTGGTCACATATTTTTGAACACTTGGTCCGTGCGCATATTTTCGAACTCGATTGTATATAGCCGCAATTGCAATCAACTGTTGTTTCCTTCATCATAACTTCATCCACTGCTGGACATAAGCCTACTCCAAAGAATTCCACAATGACCGGTCCTGCGCCACCCGTATACATGGTTATTTTCGAAATTCAATTTTAACTCTTGAGAGACGATACTTAAGAAGTTGATAGATGTTCCATATAGAACGTCATTAATTTCACGTTCTTATCATACTCGTAAATCATGCCACAGCTGAAATGCCGAAGCGCAAGAAATTTTCACATAGTGCCATTCGTTCCTTCATTCACTTGAAGCCCGTCTTGTCCCAATGTTTAGATAATAAGATAAACCATCAAAATAAATGAAATCAATCTAAAACGTTAACAACAAGACCGCGAACTGAGATCCCTTACGAAGATGATATTCGGATCACCTGGATTTCAAAAAAGCTATCCTAGTTATACCAAACATACCCTTCTATTCAAAAAAAGAATCGGTCAATTCGTTTAGAAAGGTTCTAAACTTTAGGAACTGCAATACGTCTGACAAAAACACAAACAAGAACCACAAACTTTTAGCACTCCTCTTTTTAAGTTGGGGGTTAAAAATAAGCCACTACAACTTCACCCCACAGGTAAAATGAGAAAAGCTGCACTTCAAAGACTTTGTGGTATAGGCAAAAGGTTTAATTTCGTTCGGTATCCCTAGTGAAAAATCTTTACTTCACTGCACCGATCACGACCACACATCACGTACTTACCGCGCTTAAAATCGTGAAGTGAATTGCAGTTAAATGCTACATGTAATCGATACCCAAAATGCTCGCGACTTTACCAGGCACTATTTTTAGAGCCAAGCAATCTGTCTAAGTGGCGGAAATAGCAGGCAGCATTTTTTAATTCATGCAAATGCCTTGAGGTTTTTAGCGGATTCGGAACATGCAACGAGCCTGCGAAACGAAATTCTGCTCTAGAAAACATTTGAAAGCCGGGTAGAAAACGCGCTTATGTGTTAGAAAAAGAGTAAATTTTTTCAACGTTCTTGGTGGCTTTCAAACTTTATACTTAAGCTATTTTGGTGAATTTATATCGTATAACACTTGAAGATGTCAGATAAAGTTTTACTAAATTTGTTTCTAAGAACCGGATTGTACAACTCATTTGACTGTTTTACCTTTAGTGCCATGCCATGAATAATTCTATTGCATTATTAACGTTAAGCTAATTAGTTAACAAGGAGCCAGCCAGCACAGAACAGCAAGATTTAAACCAGAGACAAAGAATATAGAATGTCCTTTTTATAACTTCTATGTCGGTTAAATAATTCAGAGTTATCGAATACTTCCAAGAGTACATAAATACACGAGAATAGAAAAAGAAGACACCCAAATCGATTACGCTGTAATAAACTGAACTTGTTATATTCACGGGTTCACGGTCATAAGACTCATATGGCATTATACCTGCATGACCAGAAAACGTGTTAAATTGCGAACCTCCTTTTTACAGGAAGTTAAAAACAGAAGAAACTCAACTCTCAAAGGAATGACTGATTGAATATTCAATGCCGACAAGGGATAAACATAAAACCATTAAAATCTTCGACAACTTAACACCCAATCTGTTACACAAGACCGGTAAAGGTTTAGATAAAAAACCAATTAGTGTAGATAGCGGGTGCACAATTACGGAATACTGTCGCCTTATGTAGCCTGCTTGTGAGGCAATGGATTTGAATACGGAGGGGGTGGCGGGTCGAGTGAGAAGATGGCCGCGGTTATGTTAAGTACATTAGGTTAGGTTGTTTCTCGGTTACTGTTAGCGGTTACTCCATATAGTATTGTAGAAGCCAACTCGATGGTGAGCACTAAGCATTCACCGGATCGTAGAAACACTTGAAACTTCTGGGTTCTCTAATTACAAACATGGCCATACCTTTGAATATGGTTCAAGGCGTCATCATCAAAATCATTGCGTATTATGCAGTTCCAATATTTATGCTTACGCTTACGATTATGCTCCTTTAAAAAAGGGGTTTTGCCACAGTCGCTGTCACACAAATATAATTCCTGGAACCTAAGAGTTTTATTTTAAAATCATAACATGCGACTAAAATACAATATCGAATTAATCTAATTATACTAAAATAAGGCTAAATTCTATAAAATTAAATTAAATTAAAACTAAACGAAATGTAAAAATTACCCCTGCGCCATTGTGCCGAAGACGCTGGCAGCATTTTTCCTCGCTGAATGGCTAATGGAACGTATATTCCTTAATTGTATTGGAGCATGAACGCGACAGATAGAATGATCCCGTAGTGTAGTGTAACTTACTGATTGCCCGAAACAAAATACCTATATAGCACGGAAACTGTAACCGGGTAACCGCTGTTTTATTCCCAGGGCGATCGGATAAATTCCACAATGTTTATCGAGGGTTTGTATATTTATAACATCATTCGGTTCACAGAATAATTGATGACGTAACACAAAGAAGTTCCTTCGCACTCGACGCCTTTTTACTGTTGGAATATACTGAACACCAGGAACTTCTTTTTTTTACTCTGGATAGGTTTGCGCTTGACCACAAATCACCTGATGGTAAGCGATATTGTGGTCTAGGATGGAGCGCGCTTACATAGTAAAAACCGGTTCACTCTCGGCTTGAAGACCGTAAGGTTGTAGTTTTCAGGGAACAAGGAGTTCCACAGCTTGGCTGTTCTCACAATAAAAGAGGAAGCGAAACGCTTCGTACGAGTTTTCACGTACTCGTATTTCAAGTGGTGCTAAGCAGGTGCATCTTTTATTAATGTCAAACCACCTCGGATATGCGTTTAATTTAGTTTTACTTGTCGAACATCTACCCATTTGGTATACGCTATTCTAAAGTCAGGACCAACTACAAGAGTGCATAATTATTAATTGTGTGTGAAATGCACGCGAAAGGGAAGAAATGGACAGGAGCGCTAAGAATAACAACAACATACTTCCGTTCGTTTCTTTAGCGAGTAATAAAAAAAGTGACATTTCTCATAGAAATTTCTCGCAAAAAATATAAGTCGCTGCGCTAAGATATTTATCAGATGAAACCGGCTGAAGTATCGGTTTATTCTCGAAGGGCAGTCCAAGTTTTACCGCCTCAGCGACGTCTTGGAAACTTCAGTAAAAAGTTACTTTGGTATCTACGCGAGTAAGTAGGTAGTTTTCTTTACGCAATATAAGTTCCAATGGCTCGATCTTTTAATTTTATCGGGATTCGAGATTGCTTAATCCAGCGGTTCCCGAACTTTTTTTCATAACGACGACTTTGTGCAGGTAAAATATGCCATCCTAGTTTTTACTTCTTTGATGAATTTTGTTAGGCGAACGCAATGCTCAAAATTATCGGCACGTAACTCTATTGACAAGAGATTATGGCTTCTCAAATTCGGATCATGTGGATTTATATAGCAAAGTAGCTGTTACCCGCGACTTCGTCCGCGTCTCGCTCCTATTGGTCGCAGCGTGATGTTATATAGCCTAAAGCCTTCATCGATAAATGGACTATCCAACACAAAAACAATTTTTCAATTCGAACCAGTAATTCCTGAGATTAGCGCGTTCAAACAAACAAACATACAAACTCTTCAGCTTTATAATATTAGTATAGATTGAAATGCCATTTTTTGTCAAAAAGGTGTTTCTCCAATTACTTAGTCTATGTGAAGGTGAGTAAGGTGACTTTTATCCCATCAAAAACATAAATGTGAAAATGGCAGCCAGATCTAAATGGGCGCCAAGTTCCGTAGATTATCTGAAAAGTTGCCAAGTTTGGAACTAGATTGTTTACAGTAAAACTAATTTACTGCGGCTTAATGCATTTTGAGCTTTAACTTGGCAGTTTTCTTAAATATCCAACAGCTTTTATGGTATTATAACATACTGCATAGAAAACTGCCTGCCTTTAGATCTCAATTCTTTTGTCGGTGAACTTGGCTGCCATTTTCACATTTATGTTTTTGATGGGATTCATTACTTTTTGTCAAACTTCATCCAATGCTTTGCTGCTTTCCCAGAGCGAATGCACGAGTTACTATACAAAATACCCAAACCGCTATAGGTGCACCTAAAATATTTGAAGAGTTCCTTCGATTTCTCCAGGACCCTATGATCGGATTCTGACCCGATGACAATGGGACCACCCCGGAAGTATACCGTTTCAAACAAAAAAAGAATTTTCCAAATCGGTTAATAAATGACGGAGTTCTGAGGTAACTAGCATAAATAATAACATAACCTTGTGTGTAACTGTTTTTTGTCCCAAATAAATTGAAAAAATAATAATAATAAGCCCGCAGGGCAGCTTGTGGCGAGCTGTTGGGGAGTGACGACCCCACGGACCCGAGTGCTCCAGAGAGTCGGTCAGGGTATCCGTCTCCGGCGTGTCTTCGTCGGTCGGAGTGGAACCCCAAGGGGACCCGCAGGACTCTCGGCTCTGGCTTGCCTTCATTGGCCGTCCAGAGAGGAGTCGTCAGACCTATATGCTCGTAGGGTGGAAGTGAAACTTGCATAAGTCGCGAGTGGGCACGGTGGCTGTTAACAGCCACTGGGTAGAAAGCGGTGCACACCTCTCCACACCCTGAGCCGCTCACACCGATGTTGCTCCTGGCCGTCTTTACGACGGCAGTTTCAGGGGCCCATCTAGGCAGCGGCGAGTCACCACCTGCCTCGATAACGGTGTAAGCATTGTTATGGCAGGTGTCCGGAACCTTAGTAATAGCCCAATTTCTTGACCAGCCAAACTTCAACACCATAGCCCAGTAATCTTTTCATTTTATTTACAATAGTCCCAACGCCTGCTGGGACCGGTTCACTGGTATCTATTGATGTACCCGTGAATGGGTTGTACACGCAAGCCTACCAAAAGACCGGGATGTAATGGCCCGTGAATCTCGAAGGAATAATAATAATAAAACTAAAAATAAAAACACTGTTTTCTGATTTTTTCTGGTGTATACACATAATTACCAAGCTGCATGCCAAATTTCAGCTTTCTAGGTCATCTGGAAGTGGATTAGGTTTTTGATTACTAGTCAGTCAGTCAGTCAGTCAGTGGTAAAAATGCCGTTTTTTGGAATTTATTATCTCAATAACTATTTAACCTATATTTATGAAATTTGGGGTTCTAGTTGTTCTATCTTAATATACTTATATGTACTAAATTACATATTTTTATTTTAAATAGATTTGGAGTTATTGGGGGGTCAAAAGTGGCTCCAAACGGTTCGTGTAATATAACACACGGCTGCTGTCCGCCAGTTCCTGGGGTGAACTTGGCTGGACACGCTGCCGCGGGTCTAGATAAAAGCGCTACTTTTTCGTTCAATCCGTAAAGTGAACATAAATCTATACGAATATTATTTTAGATCTAGCCTGAGTTATTGAATTCGTCATTAACTTGCCCCACACAGTGGCTCGAACCCAAGCACGTGCTCGCGTATTGGCTTTCGAAAACATGATTCATTCCGTAGTGTAGGCACAGCTTTACATCCAAGCGAGACGTACTGGAAGATAAAGTGACTGTGGCCTTTTGCTTTTTGGTAAATGCATTTCAATTCTCATCAAATGTTTTTAGAATCGGTAGGTAATTGAAACTGTCATCAAATCCCAAGAAACCGAACTGCAATTCATTCTACCAAGCCTTCTAGTCCCTTTGAAATAGGAATTCATTCCTCGTTACGGCCGAAAAGTAGTTTCACCCGTGAGTTTTGCCGTCAATAAAGTGTGAAAATGTTTGTCTAAAGGATATCAGATAGCATAATTAGCAAACGAGCAGTTAAGCTCGGCACTGTTATTGTAGTAGTCTGTAGAACGTTCCCCTGAGCCTATTTTTGCGTGGAGGAAACCTGCGAACCAGGTCCCCGGTCATAGGGGAATGACTGGGTTTTTTTTTTTTTTTTTTTTTTTTTTTAATTTATTTGGGACAAAAAACAGTAACACACAAAGTTTCAGACTTAAAGTATAGGAAATAAACAATTCATAGGTGTGTGACCAACAACATTGTCCACGGGTTATTAGTTTAGTTATTTAGCGCTGAGAAACCAACAAAGGAGTACATTATATTATTCCATGATTATCATGAGAGTTAAACATAACTGAAACGAAAATAAGTCCATAGGAAGTCACAAATATCTGACTTAGGTACACTATTAATTTCGGCATCTTAACTATTTATAATATAAGATTTAAATACTAAATTCTTAACAATTTAAATAGAACCTGACTTTTGTATGCGGCAGCTGATGCTAAAAAGATATCGATGTCATTAAACTGTGTGTTGTATGACTTAACGAGCCTGTGCAGGGGGTCGCGCTCGCCTGCATGGGTGCGGCAGCGCGCGTTCGCGAATAGTTGGTGCTCTCGAGCGGCGCGCTGCCGCGCCCGTGTTGGTACACGGTAACACAGCTCCCCGCTCAGGCTGGGGCAGTCGAACTTGCTATGGCACAGGTTGTATAGAACCATTGCATCCAGAAGAATGCGCCGATTGTGTAAGTCAAGTAATTTGTGTTTGTCGAGAAGCTGCTGGTAACTAAGACGTGAACCGTTACATCTGTACTGTATGGCACGTAAGAATTTTTTCTGCACGGTCTCAATTGAATTACTATACTTATTATAAAAGGGATTCCATACGGACACTGCATATTCGAGTTGAGATCTAACCAACGACTTATATAGGTAGAGGTAAGTAGAGGGTTGCTTGAAATCCATTCCGAGACGCATAATAAAGCCATACATTTTGTAGGCTCTGCTAATCACATGCTGTATATGGGCATCTAAGTGAAGTTTAGAATCCAAATTAACTCCGAGGTCCCTAATTATTGAAACTTGATCGATAGATATACCGCTTAGAGTATAAGAAGTGGGAAGGCTATTTGGCTTCTTTGTGAATGTTATTGTTTTACATTTACTTAAATTAAAACTCAATTTATTTTTATTACAGTATTCACTAAGCCTGTTTAAGTCATCTTGGAACCGATTGCGATCATCGTCGTTTTCTATGGTGTGGTAGATTTTTAGGTCATCGGCATAAAGTAAGAAGTTACAGAACTTGAAACAACTGTCGATGTCATTAACAAATAAAATAAATAATAGAGGTCCAAGTATAGATCCTTGGGGGACTCCTGAGGTTACGAGAACGCTGCTAGACTCGTATCCATTTATTACAACTTTCTGTGTACGGTTTGTAATATAAGATTTAAACCATCTCCACAGATTCCCGCGAATGCCATTAAAGTGAATTTTTGCTAAAAGGATTTGGTGATCTACTCTATCAAACGCCTTGCAGAAATCAGTGTAGATACTATCTACTTGTTGATTTGAGTCTATACTTTTGAACAGGTAAGAGGTATATAGGATAAGATTAGTGATAGTTGACCTTTTCTTGACAAAATTATGTGTATGTGGTATGTTTATCCACTAGAAACTCCAGGGTGGCCGTCATCTGCGCTCTAATGCGGAGGACTCCAGGATTTCATCTCAATAATGAACGCATTGGAACCCCAGCGCTGTACTCCTTTTGAATCATATTAAAGCGATCTACGTCATCTTCCCTGAGGTTGATAGCCAGGTGCTACGGCCCCGGCACATGGTGCCGGCGGGGGTCTGTTCTTGCACGAGTCTACCTACAGGGTTGAACGTTCACCTCACCCTAGGTGAACCAATGCGTCAGACCCCAGATTACGTGTTGCTATTACGAGTCTCGGCGTCAAGATATACTAGGGGTGAGTGATGAGTTGAACATTGTAAACAGCATAGCAATTAAGACAATTTTGGCTCAAAAATCGGAAAGTACATATTCGTAACCGAAATTGGTAATTTTTCTAACCGTGGGTGTTTACATAAAATACCGGTGACCAGGAGTCATTCGGTCGGTCCGTGTCGTTCGCATTAGATATAGGATCGAAATATGAGAAAAAATCTCGATCGTAATAAGCTTAGGAGATATGTAGTATCAAGCGAAATGGATTGTAAAGTTGGTGCCAGAAATTAATAATATAATTGATTATGACTACCAGTAAAATCACTAGCCAGTAGTCATAGTAACTCAGCTGTAGCGTAGATACCACATTTATAGCCAGTAGGCAGCGAATGCACATGGGATAATTTAGCAAGGAATTACAATATAATGAGCTATTGTGTACTATTAATTACCTGGACAAATATCTGTTGACAGGGCTCTAGTTGAGAGAAACAGGGTCACAGTTCAATAATTTACATCTAATAAAGTGCTAAGATTCTTATTTGTTTTAGTAATGAGTATCTGGAACTGCATTTAATTTCAACAACTATAATGCCGAAGGTAAAACCAGCCCAGCAAGCATGATATGTTTAACCTTTTGGACGCCAACGACACATATATCCGCAACATCGGTTCAAAGCCAACGACGGATATATATCTCACGGCGTGCAGTGCGATATCAACCTACATGTATTTCTATAGGGTTCAACTTCGTGTTTGACATTTCGATGTCATGGCGTGTGAGTGCCAGTTTTTGTATTTGACAGAGCGTGGAAAAGGTTAAGGCTTGGCCCGTCCCTTCCTTTGTGGCGTCGCTTAACTGTTGCCGTACGTTCCGGTACTTCCAGTACGCAGCGGTCGCGGTGCGTGAGCGTTCCGCTTGCGTCTCGCACGCTGTGTGACCAAACTTTACGGCCCAAATAGCATACAACGTCACATAAAATATGACCATAAAACCTTTCATGCTAGCTGGGCTGCAGAGAACTAATCTTTGATATATGGTCAGTCTATGATCGTTTCAAACACCCTAATTACCTCACGGTAATCTTTTCTTCAGTTTGATGATGCTTTAAGTTATTTCGTAAAATTCCGGGAACCCTACACTATACATAAAAATGCCACCGAAATCAACAGAAACTACGACAATATTGGGGGTGACCCCAAAGAAGTAGGGTTCCCGGAATCTTACGAAATAACTAAGCATCATCAAACTGAAGAAAAGATACGACAGTGACAGAGTCATGGAAAGGGACTTGAAACGCTCATAAGCAGCTTAGTAACATAAAAATGCCGAATAAATGGCCTAGTATTTTTCAAGGTCTGCAGTTAGCTCAGAGTTTGCAAAAATGGCCTAACATGATAACTTGATAAGATTGCATTATCTGACACTGTTGTCTAATAAGCAGGTGCTGTTTACATGTGGCTTTACTACATTTTTGCACCCCAGTGATATGATATGACAAGTGGAGTGATGTGATTTTGATTTGACTGTTAGAAATTTAAATAATTTATATAATTATCAACATTGTCATTAAAATGTCTTATTGAGTAAAGTTTAGGATTGTGACAGGTTTGTGATCTACCTAACACCTCATTATTTTTTAATATTTGTTAATTTTTATATTAACATATTTAGTAGGTCAAAGAAATCTGTTAATTTATTTTATAGTTAGAGGATTAAAAAGTAACTGAAATTGGTAGTACATACATAAGGCCTTAAAATATGCTGACCAGTCTTTAAAATAAAAATAGTAATATATTTGAAAGTCTTACCTCTTCAATATCTTTATGAAACTTGATCGGCCTCATCAAGTAGAAGTGCACCGCGAAATACACAAAGTTTATGGCAACAAATGCACTGTTCCACAACACAGCGTCCAGATAGCACTCGATACTCCACGCCCAGATACCAGTGAACGTGCAACCGAGGATCAAAGCCACTCGAAGCCAGATCAGCCCCGTTGGGGTGTGCGGTGCCAGGAATGAGAGAAGAAAAAACACATTGGCCACTTGGAAAAATATATGATTAACCGGCCGCCATTTACTACACGGGCTCAAGTACAAGTCCCACATCGACGGCCGGTCCTGTATCGTCACGTTGACCAGGTCGTGCGTGTGCGGACCAGCCAGCTTCGTGGCGTCCAGCAGCCCCATGTCCCGCGGCCGCGGCGCCTCCGTGACGTCACTGGCCGGAGGGAGCGCGTCTGTTGCATTCTGCAGCCCAGTCACCATCCCGAACGCTAAGGCACTTATTAACAACATAGTCCCTCCTCCACACTGACTCCCGATCCGATTCTAACATCGAAATTAACGCGGGAACATTTAACATTTGACCGCTGTTATTATTCACTCGCCCGAGGGTAAACACTTATTTTATTCACAAACAAACATCGAGATTTATTTACGATTCGCGTGATTTATTTACGCAAAAATAAAATAAGATAAAAAAACTTTGATAGAGAGAAGGGGGGTTAACGCAGGAATACCACACGGGTAGCTATGATAATATGCAACATTTAAATTAATTTAAACGTATTTATAATTAAAATTTCTTCAAGAGTCCAAAATAAAACGTTAGAAATAAGTAAAGCAAACAATCAAAGCTTCACATGACAGCACTGAATCGAACTGACAGAAACCATAGCCAACTAATAAAATACCCATAACCAACTAGAGTGGTAGTGATGTCCTAACGTAACAAAGATATTTCATTTCAACATTTTATCTTGATTTTATCTTTAATATTTTTTTCTAAAAATAAAATATTACACAGTTACTATGAGAAAAAAATAAAAATAAACTCATCAACTCACCGTTATTGAGCGAAAATGACTTACATTTGCGATATGTTGTAAAAATTCCGTTTTTTTACGTTCTTCAACCACTAAAGAAGCATTTACGAAGAATGCTACGACTTACATACCGCAGGGTCGTGTGTGCCAGGTTAAATATTAAACTAGAGTAATTATTGACAATAGTATTAATGAGATGCATCTATATAGTTATGTTGAATCGATAAGTGAAGATTATGTTCATGTTTTTAATACACACTTTATTAATATATACCAACTTCATAAACGCTCGGTATTTGTCAGCTGTCAGTATCAGCTGAGCTGAGGTTATTTGAAAAGCCTCCAAAATAAAATAATAGAATAAATATGATTTCATAAACTTTCCGAAAGCTTCTAAGCCGTTGAAAACATGGCGGTACCTTGTGAGATGCTATTGCACCCCGAATTATTAACCAATGAGCAACTAATATACGTACTTCACGAGGTAAACTACACCGAAGTTTTGTTTAAGTTAATTGCGTTTTACGTTTCAAATTCTTGTAAATAACCATGTATTTTACTTTTCTAGCGGCATTTAAGGATCCCAAATCTTGAAAACATGCCTAGAGATGAATTGTTAAACGTCTTTCATCAGTTTTGTGTGCCCCACGGGCAAAGAAGATACAGAGATTCAGGACGAGGAAAAATCTTGAACAAATCACGCCCTGCCAGTCCACCGGCGCCTCAGAGATTTATCTTAAATAATAACTTCAACACGAGGAAATCTGGGCACTCGGATCACTTTGAAAGAATAAAACCTCCACCGGACTTGTTAACTGGACATATGAAACGAATTAAATTAGAAAGTAATGAAAAGGATATTCATTTAAAGAGGAGAATGTCTATAGACTTTGTGAGTATAATTAATATTTTTGCAATCTCTCTCAATTCTGAATATTATTCTTGCAACATGCCCTGTAAGTGCATATATTGTTTTTTTTTTTTTTTTTTGTTATTAATAATGGGATTGCTCTTATTGTGTTCTTTATAACAAAACATAGAATTATGTGGTAAGTCAGGGCAGGTGATACAGGTTGCTTCGAATTACTAGAATCAGGTCACAATATCGGTACATCTCATGTCATTATGGAGCATGTCTCATGTCATTATGGAGCATGTCTCATGTCATTATGGAGCATGTCTCATGTCATTATGGAGCATGTCTCATGTCATTATGGAGCTTGCAGTGTCACATGCTAGGGAGATGCACACATAATGTAGGATATTTTATTATGGGTTAAAACATTAATTATTCCCATTGCTATTTGAAGGGTTTCCTATTGCAATTTGAAAAGTCAACAGAGAATTACATTGAATTAATTTCGAAAGTTAAAGTACAGTTGTGGAATGCACAGGTTTGTCACTATTCAACTCAAGAAAAGTGATGAACTTTTTCATTCCGCGACTATACAACAACTAATTATTTGCAGGATTGTATAGTTATCTTTTTAGAAAATTGCACATATACCATAAATCAACCTGGGCATAAAACTTTTGACGGTTTTGATGAATTTTTCACAAACATTTTATTTATTTATATATTCCTTAGGCTAACACTTACAGACTAGCTAAATGTATTAGCAGGAGTGACATTTTTTATAAATTACATACATACATTTCTTAATAACTGGTCCTGCATCACCCACATCCACTCTTTGGAGGCCTATGTCCAGCAGTGGATGTCCTTTGGCTGATATGATGACTAATAATTTGTTTAGGTTGCTTTTTTGTGATTTTGGAATTTCATGGTTTTGAAATTGTGCCATACACAGACGAAAATATTCACTTTTTAATAATAATTCAAATGTGTTTTATACATTTCAGAAAGTTTGGATTTCTTTTACTGAATTGTGTTACTATGTAGAAATGAACTTGTATGACCAATGTGTACGACTCATAATATTAATATTTGTTCTAAGTAAGGTTTTGTTGAAACATATGGTATAAATAAGAACAATTTACAAATTACCATGAACAAAATAATGAAAATTTGAGTACACAAAATGCATATATTAGCATGCAATGCATTATTATTATGATCGGTTAAAATATTCAGTGCTACACAAGTATGCACTAGTCACGAAGTAGAATAGACTTATATAAGTGCTCAATCAAAATTCAGGATAACTTTTCTGTTTCTTAGAAATTCAACATCAAAAATCCGTTTCTTACTCTTTCCTTACCAAAAACACGAAAGGGCTCTTAAGTTTCAGGCTTACGTTGTTTGGCTATATTGTTAATTTTAGCCCTTATCTACTTCCAGGTCACACCTGCAACTGACAGTCCACCGCCCAAGCGAGACAGGAAACCCATAACATGGCCCTAAATCTTATCAACTAGTTAATCATTAATATCTGACACATATGACCATATATTATACTTTCACTGGCAAATTACTTTTACTGGTGGGCCGTGCGCTTGTTTGCCGCTGACGAGGAATAAAAAAACCTATAGAATAATGAATTTCAAGCAATTTTTATTAGTTACTTTGCTTTTGCAGCTTAGTAGAATTAGTTTATAAGTATTCCTGTAGCTCAATGAAGCAATAGAGAGGGACAAAAAGTGTAAGAGGGCCAAAGCCAAAGAGTTGTGTCGTCAAAATTGCTTTTATAATCGTGCTCTGTATGAAAAAACTGTTACAACATCTAGGATTTTCTTTTATAGAAAAAGCTTGTGAGTAGCAGACATATTAAAAATAATTATATGGGTCACTCGCGTGACTCACTAAACGGACCGCCGGGACCAGCACTGCCCGGCTAGTATGATAGCTTATACTGTCACGTTTTATGTGACGTTTCAGTACATTTTGGCCATATAACGTGACGGTATAAGCTATCATACTAGCCGGGCTGATGCCGAAACATGTCGATCGATATCCGACCTTAGTGACGTGAAATAATAATTGAATTATTCGTGAGTGACCTTTTCATTATATTTTAATTATATCTAGGAAAACCGACTTTCATTGCACTTTTATCTTTTACTTAAGCCCTCCGCTGTGCTTTTAGCAAATATGTCAATTATCATTATCAATTATGTGTCACAAACGTGGTCTTATCCTATTTCTATAATGAATTATAACAATTGCATTTCCGTAGACGATTTCAGTAACATTTTTATAAATACATATTTTTATTTAGCCAAGTTAGAGGCCTCCGGGCGGTTTGAGAACTTCTAACAGTCAGGTTGCCCACTCACTTGACAAGCCTAATCCCAATAAGGTCTAGTTTCCCCCTCGGGTTGGAAGGTCAAATGGCAGTCGCTTCCGTAAAAACTAGTGCCTACGCCAATTCTTGGGATTAGGTAGCGGACCCCAGGCATCCTTCAGGATGCAACTGTACTGGGAATAACGCTAGGAGGATGAGATATTTTTATTTAGACTATAATTACTATAATTAGCATAGAAATACAGTAAAACCTTATGTGAAATAATCCAAGCCAATATGCAAAAAGGTCTTCAAACATATTTTGACATCCATTCTTGTCTCAGCCATTGTCTGACAAAGACAAACAGACAAAAACTAGACACCACCTAGACATTACCTACTCTTCATCTACCATACTCATATTTTAAAAATTTAAGTGTTTGTGACATAAAAGTAAGATCTACTGGTGTCTATCTGGTTTATATCAGTGTTTTTTTATATACTCTAAATATAAAACAAACCAAATCACGTGATTTGCCCAATCAGACTAGGTTTTCGTATCACGAAGCCATCAAGCAAATCATGGCAAATTAGAACCTAAATGGTCGCGTACGATACGGTATCAGAGGAATTTCCTTCCTCGGACGCTCCGGTTGTGGAATGAGCTCCCTACCGGCGTTTTCCCGAGGGACTATAGTATGGGGTTCTTCAAGAAAGGGGTGTATCAATTTTTAAAGGGTCGGTAACGCGCCAGACACCCCTTTAGATCCAGGCGGCTATAGGCTGCGGTGACCGCTTTACCATCATGCAATCCGTACGCTTATTTGCCACCGACGTGGTATAAAAATATCCCACATTATTATGCCATTGGCTGATTAGCCAAGCCATGTGATTTGGTTTGCAGAGATTCAGTTAAATAAGTATCCAAATACATCATAATAAGAAAACAAAGTTATTGTAGTGTGACTTATCTACCTATAGAGACTATAGACATCGATAATCTAAAAAAAAATTTTTGTATTGTATGGCTCAGACGGTTATGATTTAATTAAACAAAGACTATATTTAGTTTGAGCCTTTTGGAATGTATTATTATCATGCCTTATACGTTTGTCCGTTTTTTTAAATGATCTGACAGTCCTTAATCACTAATGTAATATAAATAAAGAACCCTGTTTTTTATATTTTTCTGTTCTGACTTTTAGTGTACAATAATAAAAACCCTGACACACTGTGAAGATTGTATGTATATGTGGGTACTAGCTGTCGCCCGCGACTTCGTCCGCGTCTTCGCTTCTATTGGTCGCAGCGTGATGTTATATAGCCTAAAGCCTTCCTCGATAAATGGACTATCCAACACAAAAATAATTTTTCAATTCGAACCACCAGTTCCTGAGATTAGCGCGTTCAAACAAACTCTGCAGCTTTATGGTATTAGTATAGACTAGATAAGTATTTATGTCCCTAACATATAAGCCCACTGAGACGCATGTTACGAATTACGCGAGCGGACCACCATATCAGCCCAAGGACGTCCACTGTTAGACATAGACCTCCCCCAATTTCATGGGGGGTAAATGCCATAATCGCCACGCTTGGCATGCGGGTTGCCGATCGCAGTATCTCCACCGCACTCCAGGGATACTGCTGCCCATCCCACGGTGGTCGAGCGGAGACTTCTACCATTTAAGCAGGAAACGCACAGAGCGCGGCGCACCATCGTTGCGTGGCGGAGGCGGTTTTGCGGTAAAGATAAAGCGGCCCGGAGCACGTCGCAACAAAAAACCGCGCGGTATTCGGTAGCGCGATAGAGCGGAGGCGGCGTGTGTGACATGAAGCATACTAAAAAAGAATCGGCTATCGACAGTTCCGGAAAGATCAAAAATGCAAAACCGCCTCCGGGCCGCACTGCACTGTGCTTTCCATGTTTACTCCCATAGATGAAGATTTTCGAAAAATATCTCGAATATATATGATTAATTAATAGCCTAGAGGTGTTATCACGAAAATTCCACGATTAGTACCTATATATCCATGTATAGGTAAAGCTAATATGTTACGAACTTGAATTTTCCTGATGGTGCCGCTCAGTTTTTTTGAAAACCTTATCAAATAAAACCTTCACTAGAATCAATAAGCATCAAAAAAAATTGTATGACGTTAACTGTCATTTACCTGTGTAAACAACGTGTAAACATTAACGCTGCATTAGCAAATACTATAATTGGATACAAAAATGTCGAAGCCTGTAATAAAACTTTCACCCGATGAAGAAGAAAAAAAGGATCACAGTAAATCTAACGCCAGTGCTGCTAGCAAAATGAGCAAGTCTACTAGCTTGGGTCTACTACTTCGTAAAACGCAGTCCCACTTCCTAGTGTCCCCTGAGAAATTAGACAAAGCCACTAGGAGGGTTATAGCCCCGTACGCACAAATAGTCAGGAAAGGGTTAAAGGAAGAGAGAAAAGAGGAAGGATCGTATTTGGATATTAACAGATTTAATGTGTTTTTGGAGGATACGGTGGATTTGGATTCGTTGTTGTATGAGACTGCTATGGTGTTGAAGACGGTGACAAATAGTTCAGGTAATGTAAAATCGCAGTAAAATATGGTTTGACGACCACTTTCGCCCAATCGGTAGCGACCCATTTTTTTTGGTGGAGAACACCTGCGATTCAGGTGCCCTGTGGATAGACACCACATAACCCAGTCATCGGGGAATGACTGGGTTATGTGGTATTTCAATCCACTAAAAACTCCACAGTGACCGCCATCTGCGCTCTAATGCGGGTCCCTCACTCTCAACACAGCGCATCCCCAAGTCAATAAAGGGTCGGCAACGCACTTGTGATTCCTCTGGAGTCGCAAGTGTGCATAGGGTACGGTGTCTGCTTACCATCAGGCAGGTCGTAAGCTTGTTTGCCACCGTCGTAGTATAAAAAAAAGGACTAGGATCTCAGTACTGAACGCACTGAAGTCTACACGGTTGATCGGTAGTGACCCTACGAAGCTAGTGGTCCCGGGTTCGAATACCCGGTCAGGACATTTATTTATAATAAAAATAATAATAAAAACATTTATTCATGACATAAAACAAACATAAAAGAAAAGAAAAATAAAACTGCAACAAAAATATGTCACGAAATGGTCCGAACTCAGCATGAAGCTGGCATTACAACCAGCGCTGGTCTTCCGTTGGGACCATCAGTGAGATGATTATGTGATGAGCACGTATAATTGTTCCGGAGTCCTGGAAGTTTTCTAATGTATTAAGTACTACGAGTACATCTATATATTTAAGTATGTAATATCGTCAACTAGCATATAATATCGGCGACCCCTAATACAAATAGGAGGGCTTGGGTCGGTACTTCCGTAAATGACGCTTATGGTCCAGGTGTTCGCGGGCTTCTTCAAAAGAAGCTACAGCTTTTCGGACTCTATTACGCCATTCCGGTCTCATGGACGCAAGCTTCTCCCAGTGTTCAGCAGGAATATCACAAGCTTTGAGATGGCGTTTTAGTACGTCTATGTATCGTTAAAACTGCCCCCCTCGATTACGCCGTCGCCTAATAGTATCCCTTATATAAAATTTCATTAATAAGAACCCGCAAGGTAACCGGGTGCTATGCAGACCGGAAAAGTCGTGCCAACTTCGTGCGTAGCAGTGCTAACGAATGTACACATTGATTTCAGGTGCATTTGTGTACATTGTGAACAAAATGAACAACGAGCTCGTCCTGATGCCAAAGAACACGAAAAATCCAGCGAGACACGAAGTTAACATCCCTATTGGTTAGTTTCTTGTACCTATATGTATGTATACCTACAGATTTTATTGACGAGGCGTATGATGGTGCCATTTTATCACTTATCGTCGTGGGTAATACGCCCCACACTCTCGCACTCGCATACTTGTTAACGTTACGAATACATTATCCATGACGATAAGTAATAAAATGGCACCATCATAACTCATAAGAGTCATAAGCCTCCTGGTCATTTTCATAACAAGTAACAACTTAGGTAGGTAGGTAGGTACAACACATGTACAACACACTGACAGCGTGAATACGAAAACCCAAGTCCAAGGTTGTGTTATCTTATATAATGTATGGTAGTGAAAGTTGGGTGTGGCAGAAGAAACATCAGAGTCGAGTGAATGCAGTGGAAATGAGAGCGCTGAGAAGTATGTGTAGCGTTACTTTGAGAGATAGAGTGAGAAACACCGTTATAAGACGGAGGTGTGGAGTGAATGAAGATATAGTGACGAAAATTGAGAAAGGTATGCTAAGATGGTTTGGACATGTAGAGAGGATGGATGAAAGAAGATTGACTAAACGAGTGTATGAAGGAAGAGTGGATGGAAAAGTTGGAAGGGGAAGACCTCGGCGAACGTACTCCGACCAAATCGGAGACATTCTGCAGAAAGGCCAGGTCAGGAGTACCCTAAATCGGCGCGCATGCATGAAGAATGTTATGAAAGTTCATGAAGCGAAAGTTGTATGTCAGGATCGTAGCAAGTGGAAATCCGTGATCTCTGCCTACCCCTATGGGAAACAGGCGTGATTATATGTATGTATGTATGTATGTATAATTTTTAAGAAAAAAAAACCGACTTCAATGGGGGAGGCCGGAAAAAGATTATTATACTTAGATGGTGCACTCTTAGATATATATACAATAAAATAAAAATGGCTATAATATATGTTTATAATGGTAGAAGACTAAGTACCCTCAATTCCTCATGGAATCATGAAAAAAACCTTGCTTGCTTGACAAACAAAACGAAAAGAACAAATCGCCAATCGTGAACTACGCGTCGTTGAAGAGTTCCGTTCTGATCATCATCAGCAGTTCCACTTCATCAAATGTCACTTTTATGAATGAAAATGCTTGATTAGTTCATGAAAATACTAAAATCACTATTTGTGTGCCTTTCACATTTGAGGAGTTCCCTCGATTCCTAATGGATCCCGTCATCAGAACTCGAGCATGACAAAAATCAATCGTGAAAATAGAACTTGCTTAACAAACACAGCTAGAAGGACAAATCGCCAAACGTGAACTTTTCGTCGTTGAAGAGTTCTGTTCTGATCATCACCAGCAGTTCCACTTCATCAAATGTCACATTTTTGTATGATAATGCTCGATTTGTTGATAAAAACACAAAAATCACTATATGTTTGCCTTTAAGATTTGAGGAGTTCCCTCAATTCCTCATGGATCCCATCATCAGAACTCAAGCATGACAAAAATGAATCGTGAAAATAGAAATTGCTTAACAAACACAGCTAGGAGGACAAATCGCCAAACGTGAAATTTCGTCGTTGAAGAGTTCTGTTCTGATCATCATGAGCAGTTCCACGTCATCCAATGTCACATTTTTGGATGAAAATGCTTGACTTGTTGATAAAAACACAAAAATCACTATATGTTTGCCTTAAAGATTTGAGGAGTTCCCTCAATTCCTCATGGATCCCATCATCAGAACTGCGTTTTGACAAAAACGGGACCAACTTGGATATATATACTTACAATCAAAAAGTTCTGCACTGTTTGTTCCGTACTCGTTGCGACAAAACAGTAGCGTTTCCGGCTTTACTCGCACGATGAAGCGCTGCACTCCTGTTGCGTACAATCAGCCAAGAAACTATGTTTGCGACTTTTCAAATAATAGAGTCGATGTTTGAAAATGAAGGCTCAAAAGACGTAGGTAGACCAATTTCTTGGCTTGCTGTACCTGCTATTTGCTTTTCATCCTACTGTGTACTAGTGCAAAGTGTAGGGGGTGCTGTGCTTCTACACAGCGGTCGAATTTCTCTCTAAAATCTTGACAACGCTCTACCTTTCCTCTACAGAAGAAGGTAAGATGGCGGCAGCCCACGTGGCCGCAACTAAGGAATATCTGGTCCTTGACGACGTACAACGCGACCGGCGCTTTGCCGAAGGCCTGCGCTGGATCGACGCCAAGTGTGCGCTGATCATGCCCGTCGTCAAGCCAGATGGAGACTTGTACGCTGTGTTGGAGTTCTACAGGACTTACTTGGAGACGTATGATTCAGTAAGACCTTACACCATCATCATACAACTCCAAATATGACGCCCGGGGTCCGCTACCTAATCCTAAGAATTGGCTTAAGTACTAGTTTTTACGGAAGTCACTGCCATCTAACCTTTCAACCCAAGAGAGTCACTGTTAGACCTTATTGGTGTCTGGCTTGTCAAGTGAGTGGGTAACTTGGCTGTTAAAAGTTCTCAAGCCGCCCAAGGCCTCTAACTTGGCTTAACGATTGCTGTCATTTCGACAGCAGCTGGGTTCAACAGCTTAAAGTGCCTTCCACAGGAGCGCTCAGTTGGTAAACAGCTCAAAGCGGTCACCCATCCAAGCAGCCGACGGTCTTAACCTCGCATACCGCACGAGGTACGCGGCCGCCGCTGGGCCACGACCGCTCCTAGGCCACTCCAAATACATTAGATGATAAGTTAAGTCAGGCACTTCGGTTTCCTTGAAAGACCAGTGTCATCGACGCTTAGCAGAGGGCGTGATGGAGATCTTTACCGTGCCTTAGTGGCATTGTACAGAACTTATTTGGAGAGTATGGTACGACTCTGAGTACAGCTGCACTAGCCTAGGTATATAACTGCTATTAAAGTCTTCTCTGACGAACCTACTGATGGTGGATGGACTGATGGTTCTTCCCTGCCAAACAAATCTCATCCAAATTACAGCATAGCTCGATGTTGGACCAGGCGTTATTGTGAATTTGAAATCAGTCAAACCAGCGCCCATGTCTTGAGAAATGAAAGAATTTAGTTGGAATATTGGTAGTTTTAGTCGCCTATTCCACTTATTCCTACCGAAATATCCTCCCAGCGGGAACATGGGGATTTTTTTTGACCCCGACCTTAGAGTCAGACTACCTAACCATCACACGGTTTTAAGTTTTAACTCATGTTTCCCCAGAACGTAGTGTATACCGTAGTGAGCGTAGCGTGCTGGGCGGGTGCTGCGGCACATCAAGCAGCCGCTCGCATCACTCTCCAGAAGACCGGCCATCTTAATGCAGAGCTTCGAGCTCTGCTGAACAGCTACTTCTGCAACTTGGCGTGTATCGACACAATGCTTACAGATATGCTGGTGGGTTGAAATATAAACAACTTAAAGCATTCGTTCTTTAGAACTTGTTAAGTTGTTACTAGCTGGCTTACAAATGAGAGTATGGAAATAACATTTTATTTTCAGGCCGTTGTGAAATCATTCATGGGCGCGATGCGGAGCAGCTTCTACATTATCGATCGGGAGCGAGCAGAATTGACGGCCGACATGTGGGATGATGGCTGGGCAGAGAACACTACTATGCCACGCAAGAAGATCAAAATCGAGTACTTTATTATTAATTCTTTACTCTATCTATCTATCCTCTGTGCGTTCAGAGATTTAGGTTTTCTCTTAGTCCTCCACCCATGTCCCGATCAATTGCCAATTTGTCATCTACGTCTCATTTCTCCTAGTGAGTTGGAAGATCTTCAATCTCAAGTTTTGTTTCGTTAGTCTCAATATCATGAGCTATATATGTCCCGAGATTTTTTAGTTAGGAGTGATACCGTTTGGTGTCCTATCCCACCATTTTACTCAAATCCTTATTGAACCTATATCAATTTTCGTGTCATTCATCATCATCATCATCATATCAGCCAAAAGACTTCCACTGCTGGACAAAGGCCTCCCCGAGGTTCTCAACAATAATCTACCCTGTGCCGCCCTCATCCAACAGCTTCCCGCGATCTTGACCAGATCGTCGTCCACCTTCTTGAGAGACTTCTCACGCTACGTCTTCCAGTGAGTGGTCGTCACTCAAGAACCTCATCATGTCATACAACTCTAATTAATCGTCTTGTTCCCAACAGCCTGAGTGCTAATGATACACCAGCAGGCCTTGTAGCGCGGACAGGGCAAGCCCTTAACGTGAGGGACGCCTACAAAGACCCACGGTTCACGAAGGACGTGGACCCTACGACAGGCACCGTCGTTCGTTCATGCCTCGCTATGCCGATTATAGACAAGAAGGGGGTTATTGGTGAGTTTTCAAGTTTTGTTACAGACGTTGTTAAAGCTTTACAAGTTCAAGTCACTCTCGCACTGCGTTTCTTAAGCGCGAAATACACAGAGGGCGGGCGCGGGTCGGGAGTACGGCGAGCCTATTCGCATAGTCGTCTGTGTGTGTTGCGCTTTAACCAATAAATTACATATATATGATGCGAAAACTTGTGCACAAAGAGCCTATGATGGCTTGGTGGCATAGGCTCTTTGATTGAGGACACCTTTGCCGCCTAGTGCCGAGAGACTAAGATCGCCCTTCGTTTATTTAGTCTTACGCAGGAGTATGAAGTGTCGACCGTCTAAAAATATGGAGTAGGTACTTCTGGAAGGGCGCCCTTGCATGTCCTACATTTCTTAGAGGTCTATCTTACTTTTAACCTCGCTCCGGTTCTGCAAGATAGGAAATCCTTTCGACTTTGAGAGGAGACGTGTGGCCATGACTTTTATCTTTCTACAGGAGTGGTCCAACTGACGAACAAAAAGAACGCGAAACCTTTCGATGCCGAAGACGAGGAGGTGTTCAAAGTATTCGTCAGCTATTGCTCTCTCATCGTGCAGTTCTATCAAATGCATCAAGAGAAAATTTATCACGTACGTAAACGACTCGTAAAGTTCGAAGTACGTAGGTACTTAAGTAGAAATGATGAATTCCTAATACCTATACTTGCAGTAGGCAGGTAATAAGGAGAAACCCGGACGGCGGCGGGAAGTGTTCGCAACCACCGCACTCTCCCCTATCAGGTTTTTACTGAAGAAGTTTTTCTGAGTTTGATCCACTTCTTGCTCTTTAGGTATGTGGTGTTTCGTTCCTGGTGGTGAGTAAGGTCGCCAGAGCTCCTGAGGATGCGTGGAGCATAGAGAGAGGGATCTGCATATTGTCTATAGCTGTCAAGACAACGAATGTTCAAGTCAACGCACTTGTGATTCTTCTGGTGTCGTAAGCGTCCATCGGCTACGATGTCTGCTTCCCATCAGACAGGCCGTAAGCTTGTTTGCCAACAAGATAAAAAAGGTATGGCTTTGACTTCCAACAGGGATTTTTCTTTTTAATACCACGTCGGTGGCAAACAAGCGTACGGCCCGCCTGATGGGAAGTAGACACCGCAGCCTAATATGGATATCCAGGGGTGTCACATGCACCACCATCACCATATCAGCCCTAGGACGTCCACTGTTGGACATAGGCCTCCCCCAATTTCATGGGGGGTAAATGCCATAATCGCCACGCTTGGCATGCGGGTTGGCGATCGCAGTATCTCCACCGCACTCATGGAATGCTGCTGCCCATTCCCCGGTGGTCACATGCACAAGTGACCCAAAATTCGAATAATTTATTTAAAACTCGTGAACTGTCGCGTCCAAGGCTTTGCCACACAGCGTGGGCGATGCAAGCGTTAAGCGGGACGTCCGCGCAGCGCGACCGCTGTGCACCGGAATCTATGGTGAACAGCTTAGCGACGCCACACAGGCGTTAATACGTTGTTTGGCCAAGTTTTTATCATGAAGCCCTGCTTAATTTCTAGGAGAATCTTAATCACGTTTACTGCGATCTGATGCATATGCATCTCAAGCCGTGCCGACACGACTTCGAGGAGCTCATGGAGACCAATGGGATCGTTATAGCGCCCAACAACTTTAAAACGTAAGTCACGTTATACTTTTTTTTATGATAGACTGACCTGAGATTGGCCTTAGTCTAACCTGATGAAAAGCGATGCCTAAGATGTTGTTCACCTTATTCACTTTTGTCTTGAAGACACCGAGATTGTATGTATCAGGAAATACACAATATACTATATAATTGGAGACACAATAGTAGTACATCCACATTACCTTTGCTCCGCTCGCGCCTTGACAGATTGTTCTCAACATACGAGAAGCTATACTTGCCTTGAAACGTTTTTTGTTAATGTGCTCCTTCGCACACAGTTCTGGGTTATAATATAATCACGAAAGTTTTAGTTATAATATCTCCATTTTTGTCCTACTCGAGCGGGAGAAATTAAGATTTAGGTATACGAACTTCCATATTCGACACTTGTCGCTGAATTCCGCCGGGCTGATTCCGCCTACAGCTACTCGATGTGGAGCACAGTGGAACGTCATCTCGCTCATATTTGGAGCAGCCCAACCGGGGAAGCACTTCCACCTTATACAAAACCGCAGCCGACGTGCTTGTGATTGTTCTAGAATATCTGGTTCATAGGCTAGCCGTAGGCTTTTTTACCACCATCTTGGTATAAAAAAGCTGCTCCTGGATATGAAATGTATGGCCCTGTCATATACCGGTGGCGGAATTCAGCATGTCTGTCTGTGACCGGCTGATGGCAGGGCCATAGATTGTATCAGTGGCGGATTTGGCCTAAGGCTAAGTAGGCCCGGGATTATTAGGGCTGCCAGGTATTAGAGGCGGCCAAGCGCCCAATTGGTGCTGAGAAAGGGGCACAGCTGGTACATAACAGAGCGCAGCGGACGTCGCACCAAAAAACCGCGCGGAATAGCGGAGCGGAGGCGGCGTGTGTGGCATCCACCACCATATCAGCCCTAGGACGTCCACTGCTGGACATAGGCCTCCCCCAATTTTATGGGAGGTAAATGCCATAATCGCCACGCTTGGCATGCAGGTTGGCGATCGCAGTATATCCACCGCACTCTAGGAATGCTGTTGCCCATTACCCGGTGGTCTTGGTCGTAGTTTTAGGACATACCCGGGTCCCATGTGGCATATGAAGCAATAATCGACACTATCGACAGCCGACAGTTTCGGAAAAATCAAAAATTGAAAACCGCCTCCGCCCGGCACCGCGCCGCACCCGCTCTGTGCGTTTTGAGCTTTAGAGGCATGGGGCCTAATATAAGGGTGCCCAATATTGCAAATCAAAGTGTATGGAATGGAATGGAACAGCTGCAGGGGGAATCAGCTCGACGGAATTCGGCGGCTGAATCTATCGCTGAATTCAACCTGTATGAGGCGAGCCTCAGCTATAGTATAATCAATTATTTACAGCTACGATTTCCACATAAGCGAGGTCAGCAAAGAAGACATGCCCGGCCTAGTCTGCTACATGTTTGTGGAAACGTTCATGGACAACGGCTTCGATCGCGCCCTGATGGCTGACTTCGCGTTGACGGTTCTCAGCTGCTACCGCCCCAACCCGTACCATAACGCGGAGCACGCCTTCTGTTTTACACACACTATGTATATGATACTGGTTACCAATCCGGGGTACTTTGATTCTATTGAGGTTAGTACTTGTGAGGTTTCAATCATCTGCAGCAAAAGCTACGTTTTTTAACGGACTTCAATAGAAGGAACGAGGTTCTCAGTTCGTGGTATGTTTCTTTTATGTATGTTCCCCGGTAACTCTTGATCACGTCGGCCGATTTAATAATTCTTTTTTTGTTTCAATAAACAGGCCAACTGGGGTCTATAAATTTGGTGAAGTCTGATGATGGCATCCAGAAGGAATCGGGGAACTCCTCAAATTTGAAAGGCACGCGTATGGCGATATTTCTGTATTTTCTGTGGTTAATTGGAGTCGGTCTTGAGTATTTTTTTTTCTTCGATAAGTAACAAACTTTCTTTCTCCTGAGTCACCTGACATTTCAAACGCACAACAACCATTTTCATAGAACACACCAGTATACGTTCAGGCGGTAGCGTCATTTATCTATGGGCCATGCCTCGCCCTTAACCAATTTCCTCATATATTAAGAAAGGCCCCATCATCATCATCATCAGCCTATATACGTTCCACTGCCGGGCACAGGCCTCCTCTCATAGATGATAGGGAACGGGCAGTCGTACGCACACTGGCCCAGTGCTGGTTCGGGCTTCACTTACACCTAAACACTATTAAGGTGTATGTGAAGACTGATTAGATTCAATGGTTTCTTGGAATTCGGGATCACTTAATAGCTCTGGTTTCTATGCGGGTGACAGTGGAATTTCGTCATTTCTGTTTCTTGCAGACGGCGGCGCTACTGCTCTCGGGTCTGTGCCACGACCTCGACCACCCGGGCGTGAACAACAATTTCCTCTCGCTCATCAACCACCCGCTCGCGCAGATGTATAAGACTTCGCTGCTCGAGTACCACCACTACTTCCTCGCCAAGAAGCTCGTTGAGGTATCTGTCGACCTTGATATCCTGCCTTTCATTGGATTTATTTGGGCCTAATGCCCAACTATTTTACGTTAAGGCTGGGTTGCACCAAACCGCCTGTAATCGTAAGCGAATTTTAACGATGACAGCTGTCGGCGCCATATTTAACGTTGATCAGTATGTGATTGTAAGTCGGTGCAACCCAGCCTAAGGCTGGGTTGCACCAAACGGTCTGTAGTCGTAAGCGGTGTTCGTTAAAATATGAATGTATGGAAAGTTTGACAAGTTTCTATGGGATGACAGCTGCCGGCGCCATATTTAACGTTGATCGGTCTGTGATCGTAAGTCGGTGCAACCCAGCCTAAGTCTCGATTAGCTACAGCTTATGAGGTAGCATTGTGTACACCCAAGTCTTAGTGGGCTATATACGAGTATGAACATACGCTAGGTTATATAGGCGATTGAGGCAGAAAAGTTAGGCCTTCCAAATACAGAAACCTTCGTAAATCCAGTATTAATACTGTAATGGTGATGAGGATTCATCAATACTGGGATCCCAGAATCCCACCCTTTTTGTCCCGGGATACCGGGATTGGAAGCCCTAAAAACAGTGAAGAATAACGTTGCATTGATCCAGTGTATCATCATCATCATCATATTAGAGCTAAAGGACGTCCTGTGCGGGACATAGGGCTCCCCCAAAGAGTGCCACAATGACCGGTTCTTCGTCTCTCCCGACTGTCACCAGGACATCAGTCCACCTTGTGGGGATCTACACACGCTGCGCCTTCCAGTGCGTGGTCGCCACTCAAGTGTGCGTAATTATATATGAGTAAACTAATGACTGATGCAGACGTCAGATTCTACACAGATGGTCTGCATATGAAATACCTACAAGCTAATATGAAAGACACTGCAAGACTGTTGCTGTGTCGATGCTAAGTGACGTGTATATCTTCTATTTATATGTCAGGATAAGAAAATCCTGTCGAAGCTGCCCCCAGCTGACCAAGAGCGCATACTAGAGGAGATGAAGTACGACATCCTGTGCACAGATCTGGCGGTGTACTTCCAAGTGCGAGCGCAACTCGCGGTCATAATGTCTGACCGCGCTTTCGACTGGGCGCTGACGGAGCATCGGAACCTACTGAAGGTATATATGTGGACAATATAGATATTTATATTTGTGGACTATCTTACACAACACAACTCGACCTAGTCCCAAACTAAACTATGGGAACTAAGTGACGATACTTAGCTATTAGTATCAGGTATATAGATAGATAAATAAATACTTGTATACGTAGAAAACATCCATGATTCAGGGACAATTATTTGTGTTCTTCACGCAAATAAATGCCTTCATCGGGATTCCAACCTAGCTTTGTATGAAGGGCTTTGAATCAACTCGCTAAAGTGGTCGTCTGTGTCTGTGTCGGCGTAGACTGATGGAAAGAATAAGGGAGGGTACATTTACCTGGTCAATCGTGTATCTTACTGCGTTTTGGCTATAGGGCCGTATAGGTCGATTCACAAGAGCTGGCGCGGAATGTCTATGAAATTAATGACAGTTACATACATTTTCCGCGCCAGCTCTTGTGAATCGACCTATAAAACATTACCATAAAATCGTGCTACCTGGACTGACCACTTTGGTTGGTCCTAACGGTGTTGCCATTTGCAAAATGGAATGTTCTTTGGTAGTTGATTCCACGTAAGTTTCTGACAAAAAAATATTTTTTGGTAATAAGTGTAACCCTTTATTGCCGACTGTACCTGTTTATCCACAGTCATCATTTACCTACTAGATGAGACGGTTCCGATGAGCCCAAAAACGACGGTTTTATCTGGTTTAAAGGCCTTCTACACGATTTGGGACCAACCGCAACCATCGTGTCCGGTTGATATAAAAATGGACCGTGTAGAAAGCGGTTGACCCGACCGATATTTGGTTGATGTCAACGGCCTTGGTCGCGCGCACATCCCTCGCGACAGGCTGCGTCTGTGGTTGGTCCCAACGCCAACCGTCTGGAACGATGTCGGCCGACGAGAGCGCTTCAGTGTGGCCTTGTCAGTCGTCGCGAGCGCATGTTGTGCAATGGTTTCGCAAAAAGAAAGCCGCGAACGAGAGGTTCTGACCGAACTTATATCTTATATTTCGATTTACCATGTCTTTAGGACATTGGATCCGTCTTATGCAAAGATTAAGAACCAAAAAAAACTCAAGCATGGGAGCTTATGAAAGAGAAGCTCAACAACAATAACTGTTTCATCCATTTTCTTTTCTTCTTTGTTTTTCGTCTTCACTCAAACATAAAAAAATTATTGCCAAACCGCCTTCTGTTAGGCAAGGCGCCATCGCTACCGTTCTGGTCAAATACCGGAGAAGAACTGACAAGTTGAGTCAACCACCGATCGTGTAGAACGAATACAAAAAATGGTTGATCCGACCAAGGACACGATGGTTGGCGGTTGGTCCCGATCGTGTAGAAGGCCTTTTAGGAGTTACTATGGCCACCTATAGTCCCCATCATCAGATCAGCTCGGTGGTATCATAATATTGCATTATCACCTTACTTACATAAGATTACCAAATTTCAACTCAATCGGTTGAAAAATTCAATTGCAAGATAAGCTGCTACTAATATATATACCACTCGTACTTTGTGAATTGACTTGGATGGCGAGGACTAATAAGTATTAAGGAGGACGATGATATTATGTTATTAATTTATTTTTCAGGGAATACTAATGACGACCAGTGATCTCTCCGGATGTTGCAAGCCTTTTGGTGTCGCAAAAGGTATAACAGCAACTATATACGAAGAGTTTTACAATCAAGTAAGTTTTTTTAACAGCATTACGAGTATCTATGAGTAATAGTGGAACCTTGTTATAAGAAACAGTTAAACTCACGTAGGTATATTGTCGTTACGGGGTCTCATGGGTACTCAGGTACTCATGGGGTGGGCGAAGCGAAGTGCCCAAAGCAAAACCACCTGTTAACACTCATCCTGAAAAATAACTCTGGAAGGGTTCTAAACACCCGTAATGACACTTAATGCATTTTAGTGGTATAATTTTATATTAAATATGTTTTACGAAAGCTTATATTTTAGTTCCGCGCCTTGTTACTTCATTGGCACCCATCGTGAGGCCAAAAAAAGCAGGAAGCTTCAGAGTAAATTTCTCATCTTTTGACAAATGGAATTGGGTATACCTGGTTATAGTTACCATACCGTCATGTTAACTTCTTCCTCCTAAGTTGGTCCCTCACTTCTGAGGATCGTGACCCTTTCGCCTAGGTTCTTTTATATCCGCTCTCCACTTGTCCCTGATGGTTGCCATGTGGAGAACGGCACTCGGAAGAATATCCAGCTGCATCGATGGTTTACTGGTTCTCCTGAAAATTCCCAATACTCGTAGGGCGACAAGGAGCGCGAAATGGGCTACACGCCGCTAAGCATGATGGACCGCAGGCGCTCGCTGAACCAGCCCGCGGAACAGATCCAGTTCCTGTGCGTCGTTGTGATGCCGTGCCTGCTGTTGCTGCAACACGTATTCCCTAACACTGCGCAGCTCGCCGACAACTGCAGGTATCACCATCATCGATGTTGGCAGTCATCGTTATCGTCACTGTCGTCGTAATCCTCATCATCGTCAGCATGCATTATCATCATTGTCGCCTTGATCCATAATAAAGCTCGAAACGCACAGAGCGGGGGCGGCGCGGTGCGGGGCGGAGGCGGTTTTGGGATTTTGATCTTACCGAAACTGTTAACTACTGCTTGATGTGTCACACACCGTCTCCGCACCTATTTGGTACGACATACCCCGGACGGCGTTCGCTTTACCGCAAAACGACTCTGCGCCGCGCTCTGTGCGTTTCAAGCTTTATTGTCATCACGGCCGACATCATCACGATCTCCGTCCTCATCATAGTCATTAACCCTTTTACCGCCGAACATCAAAAAAGTTATGTGAGTAGGTTGACCGCTAACACTTCATATATGTACTTATATATTATTATAAATATAGTATAAAATTGTTGTAATTATTAGTAGGTTTCATCAATTATTTCTGCACCACCTACTGCGAATTGTAATTATTTGCTTTAATTTCCGCTACCCAAAGGTTGTCTGGTAGAGATCGCTCTTTAGAGATAAGACCGCCTTTTGTTTGCCACTACTTATTGTTATTACGTACTGTACTTTGTCCTTTAATTGAGGTGAGGTGTGCAATAAAGAGTATTGTATTGTATTCGCAATTTCCAATTCTGTCATAAATCAAGGTGTCATTTACACTGTCACTCGGTCTGATATATCAGACAATGGCGGATTAGTAAAATTTAGAAAACTATACACATCAAACCCAATAGTGACACGACTTCCTATATTCAGGGCGACGCAGGAAGCGTGGCACGAAGAAATCGAGATCCGAGGCCAGAAACTGTGGAAACAGGAAGACTCTATCGTCAGCTTCAGCCGATCCAAGACCACCAACAAGGAGAGCAAGGACCCCCTCAAGGAGAAAGAAGAAGTTTAACTTTTTCACCGCCATTGACTAGATATAAAGTCTGTACATATTTACTGTCCCACACGCCGTGACTTCATATCAAGTCGATGTAAAGACAACCTACGTGCTGTCAAGTAAGGTTGATTTTCAGTCCTTTTCTACAAAGACTTGGACGTGTGAGACACAACTTACGGAATCTACTGTGGCGGTGAAAAGGTTAAGGAAGCTCGGTTCTTCTTACAAACGTAGTTTCGCTCTCATTTTAAAACAGCATGCTGTGTAACAACATGAAAGTTTGTATACACAACGGGACCCGGCATATCTAGGCAGGAAATTAGATTCTGTTGCTTGAAATTATAATGAAGAAAATACAGCGATTATTAAGGTTTTCAACACTTAAAAAGCTCAAAAACACGCTGTATGTTTTTTGTACTAAAATTTCTAGCAACAGAAACTAATTCCCGATCTAGATGTGGCGGATCCCATTGTGTATACAAGGTTTCATGCTATTTCAGCACCGCGTTTCAAAATGAGAACGAAATTACGTTTGTATGGAGAATCGAGTTCAGTCGAGTGTACGGGGGACCATTAAATTGGCATTTTATTAGCGCATAATGTCATTTTAGTTTGATTTTTTCATTTTAGTTTGATTGCCAGAAAATAAGCAAACATGTAGGAGGACGACATTTAACTGTGCGCCTTGGTACACCGCTTTACGGTTCATTTTCTTTTGACAGTCACTTCAAAATCGGCAGATACCTACCACATGGGAAGATGGTCCTTAGAGTGTAGTGTTCAGGTTCCTTATTGAGCTTAATATCAATGGGCAGGCTATGGGGCTAGTTCGATTTTTGTAAGTTTGTCCCCCTAATATTATTTAGTTCATTTTCTTTTGAAAGTTTATGAGCGGGGGTAGCAGTCAATAAAGGATGATTCCCACCAGACCGGCGTTCCGTTTCCGGGCCGGACCTAGACCGAGCTGCTTCCAAGCCTCGGCCGCCAAACGTTTGTGTTAAAAACTAAAAGTGGCTGGGCTGGGCCGCTTCTGAGCTCTGACAACCCTTGCCCAGGCCGCGCCAATCTAGAAGGCTTTACAAAAAACAAAATAGTTACGTTATGGTGATTCATTTCAAGACGAGTCACTTTTTACGAAAATGCAATGTAATATGAGCCTTAAATCAGATAACTAGGATTCCAATTCTATTGACACGTATGTGGTCGATGAAACGTACTACGCCTGGAAAAGGGTTAAGTGCATGGTTTTACGGTTTTTTGTTATGAAATTTCATTGGCGTATGCATAATTATCGTCCCTGTGGTAACCAGTGATTATGGCCCCTACGTCTAACTAAACTAAGTCTCGCAAAACGGACTTGGTTTAGTTTGATCGCACCGTGTGCAATACAGCTGAGACCCTAACATACAGTCCTTCGTGCAGTTTTCGGGTTCTGGTGAAATCGCCAATTTTGACATAGGAATTTCAAGTATGTCTAAGAGCTCACAGACCGCCAGGGGTTGTAACCGGTTAATCTCAAAAACCCCGAAATAGCCAAATAATTTGAATTAGTTTATGCTCTTTATCTAGGTCTGTGTAATGTATTTAGGTTATGACTGTGTATTTTTAGATTGCCTGATTAAACATGAAATAGTAAACGAAAGAACGAAATTCCTCACCGGTTTTTTGTACGGAGAAATTAACCGGTTACAAGCCCTGCAGACCGCAATGTAACAAATGTACACTATAGTTTGATAAATTTAAAAAAGGTATTACTTTAGTAATCAATAAAACAACGATGGTGACATGATAGCAAATTTATTTCATTATATCCTATTATGATCGACATAATACGTAACCCAATGTTAACTTGCGTTTGACAGATATCCTGACATTTATACTCTCGTGTATATATCTAAACAGTCATTTATACTAACCGACAACATATGCTGTTCAAATTAGATATAATATAAAACTACATTACGTGGCAACTTTCGACAGCTCGTATCTCAACTTGTGTGCATCACAAGGCGATTGCCATTGATTCTGGAAATCTTTTTTTATACGGCGCCTACGTGATGGCATGCAGACACCGTAGCATATGGACGCGCGCAACTGCTCAAGAAACAAAAACGCGTTGCCGACCCTTTATTGATATGGGGACTCTTGTCGTAAAAATATTATTATTGTAAAAGATAAATTAAGAAGACTGCCAGTATAAATTAACTACGAAATAAAGAATTAAACCATTTAACAATAAGAAATTGATGTGACACGCTAAATTAGCAATCTCCGTAATATATTTAAAAGATCCGCAAAGTCCACATTACGTTATCTACTTATCTGGTCGAGCGCTTGTTGGTCGGTGTGGATGTGGTTGTAAGCGAATACAGGCTATTTCATCCCGATTACCACTATCCTTGTCATTCCTTGAGGCAGTCAATTAGTGCCCACAAACCAGTACGACCTCTCAAAAGCCACCCTCCAATTACCAATTTTGTACACCCAAGGCGAAAATATGTTAATGTAGTCAATTCATTTATCTATGCCTTTAGGCACATGTTTACAATCTTATAGGCGAATGGTTTACCAGTGGTTCGATTCTCGAGTCGTTCAAGTACTGTGAGATTGCAGGTGACAGTGATACTATGGAATTTCGGTTTGAATGAGCACGAGAAATGAGCCCTGAAGGACACTAGCGTTCCTCTAAAGTCTAATGTAAAGAATCACAAACACGTCACCTTTACAAAGGGGTTTGAACACTTCCGCTCTTAACAGTCACGTTTACTTATTTAGACGATCTTGTTGGTATGTTTTATAACGACTTCTTACATAGCGAAGATACGCTAGTGTGGTATCCAAACGCTTGCTTGGTGTTACTGAAATTCACACAGGCGATGTTTATGCCACGCGACAATATCGACAGAAGATTTTATGGCATGACATATAAAGTTTATCGCGATAAGCATAAACTGCTTTTGATTTTCGACCAATTAGATACGGTAGTGCTTTACCACCGAGGAAGCGCGGATTGAAATTTCATACAATTGGGGAATAAACAAATAATAGATTTTTCGCCTCGCCGATGGAAAATCAGCTTTATGCCAGGCCATAAGATCTTACGGTACGAGTCGTGACATGTGGCAACCTATGGTATTTAAATCTAAATTTAAACTAAACATAAGTCTAAATAGATTACTTTCGCATCAATGCTTCGAGCCTAGACTGTATCTGATTAACCCCCTCCCCGCCTGGCGTCTAAAATCGACAGTCTATGTATGACGTCATAACACGTCATTACATTTACGACGTATAGATAGCTGGCGGCATTTTTTTTTGGGATGGTTCTTGATGTTGATACTTAACCGGTTTTTAATACAGCTTACAATTCTGGCCAGAAACACAACTCATACCAAATAAACTACGGAAATAAATACACATAGCTAGTTCAAACATTATGATATATCAGCGAAAAAGAGATACCACTATGCGAGAGACAGCCAGATGCGTCTCGCTTTAGGCAACGTCTCAATAACGCTTAATTTAGAAAAAAAAATGGCGAATGACAAACCAATAAGATTTTATGTATACAAAATAAAATAAAATTACCTTATTTTTAATCTATTGACTATAACATAATTAATCGCAATGCTAACTGAATATACATAGAGATTATGAACGCTAAACAATTTCAACAATTCCAATAATATTGCTTAATTTCAAACAATAACTTATTTAATTTTGTTCTAATTTTATTAAGGCGTGTGCCCATTTGAGGGGTCTCGAAGCGATCGACACTATAACTTCAACGATTCATTATAAGTTTGAAACACTGGGATATATAATAAGATTAACAGTTATATATAATAATCATGTCATATTGTGGTTATCACATCGTCTGGTTCAGCCTTTTCGACGCCAACTACAGATATATCCGTCACGGCGTGCAGCGCAATTTCAACGTACATGCATTTCTAGTGACAGCTTACGTATTTGACAGAGCGTTGAAAATGTAAATAATAAATGCGTCCAATCGGTGTGACGGTCTCATCAACGACAGATCACTGTTAAATCTTATTATAAAATATGCATTTTACAAGGACCAGACCGTCATAAAAATTTGACTATCTAAAGTACACTTTCGTTTGCCGAATTTGCAACGAACAACATAGCTTTATTAAGCCCTCAGAAAACCCAAAGCATTGCCCTGAGACCGCTCAAATAGAGACACAGCATGATTCACTGTTTCCGCACCAGATATCTTTGCTGTTCTCTGAACGCAAAAATATTATTTTGTTATATCTGTGGAATGCAGTGCCGTATAAGAAATGTCCCTTCATCATATTCCAACGTTATTGCAGTCGTGATATTACATATGATCACTGATACGCATTATCTATTACTTTGAAACAATTCTCCCATTATTAAAGTGCTAGTTAGTGTAATGTGAACGAATTACAGTTTATTATTGTGTAAATTGATCATTTGTTAAAATAATGACTTCAGCTGAGGAGTTTGTGTCATTAATTAACGGTATCCATAGTCTGAGTAAGTACGAAATGCGACATCGCATTCGAGAAGAATTCAAGAATCGTAATAGTAGTTCATGCAACTGTTATATAACGAGGGTCCTTATAACACGAGTTTCAAAAGACGAGCCGGAGGCGACTGTAACTCAAAATAACAATAAGTAAAAGCTATCTATCACATACAAGTAGCAAACAAGATGATCATAATTAACTGCACACAGCTTTATTTTCAATGCGTAATGTGTTTAGATAATTATAAGCTCCTTTGCATGTTACAATGTAATGGTATGGTATTGAGATGGCGATCAATTATAGAAATGATAAGTGATCATTGTTCTTACAGGATCAGGATTGTAAAGTAAATTGATTTACTATAAAAATTAAAAAAAAAATCGATCCTTATTACAACTCAAACTCCGCAGCCCAGCCAATCAGAGCGTGATAACTAAATTTAAACTTTTGCATACTGAATATGCATATAGAACTACTTTTCAAAGCGAAAATCTCACTGATTTGTGTAAGAATCAGTCACTTAAGCACCCACTTACAGAGATCTTGTTAGAGGATTGATTGTGCCAAAAAATGAATCCAAGGCAATCAAAAATATACCTATTATGTGTTAGTAGCATTTCTTTTGATTCATTTCATTTTAAGACAGGCAAAATTCAACTCTATTGCCTAACTAGCTTGATTCGATTTAGTTAGTTGTTTTAGTCTAGAAAAAAATATGCACGCGATAGATATTTGTGTCAATCTCGTCTAAAAGGTACCTGTTTGCTCATAAGGACCATTTCTAATTGCATTGTTACGGAAAGAGAGCCTTATTGATACTGCCAAAAAGGTACCTTTTAGAGAATGGCAGAATTTTTCTTAAGGACACTCATATATATGAAGCAAAAAAATCATTCTCAAAAAAATTCAAAAAAGTGGCTAAAGAAAATTTAGTGCTTTATTAGATACACTGCCAATTTTAGGGTAGGTACTGAGAAAATATCATCATTCATTGCAGGCATATAGCACAACATCCTCAAGTATTAATAGTCTTGTTCACAATCACTATAACATTTTGTATTATCAATAATATAATAATTATGTTCCTGACTGTTAATACATCAATTACATCATACTTAATACTATTTTACCCCCTTTTATTGTATACATCTTTTTATTTTACCCCACATTCCAATGTATTTTCGCTTGTAAAAGTAGTCTATAAACATACCTGCTTAAATATGGACTGTATGAGCACAATTGTTCCAAAGATGGCAGGAGTGTGATCATTATGTGTTCCGTATCTTGCCGGGGACATAGTTCTTGTCGATGGTCTGGTCCTGGAGGAACATGTGCAGACAGCGCTCGTTCTGTGCTAGCGGGTGCCCGGCTATCTTGTTGATGAATACTTCTAAACCTGTAAGGTTAGACGGTGTTGGAGATTCATGGCATTTAGAGATAATTACAGTAGCAGATTTGCAGTATTGACTGCCGTCCGTAGACCCCAGGCCATGTACAAACGCCAACACGTTGACTGACCATTCATGAAACTTATTACAATGACATTAAAGTGCACGAATGGTCAGTTAGAGCGCTATCGCGCGACTGTAGCGCTTCTAAGTCGCGCGACTCGTATCCTTACATATTTAGTCGCGCTGCAGCTGCGCTACTTAAATATGTAATTAATAAAAGTGACGGCGACAAAAACGCCTATATGTGAAAGCGCTCTTAACTGTGTTGGCGATAGTACTAAGTACCAGCAACCCTTTCTCAGCACCTATGCGGGCTAGGCCCCAGCCTACTGGGCCTTAAGGCAAATCTTCCACTGGCCAAATAGTATGACCTCAATGTGTATTAGTGATCATCATCCTCAATGTCCTCATAGAGTTTTCCAGATTGTGTCCTGAAGGAGCCTAATCCCGAGAATTGACAACATTTCAAATTTTCAAGTAGTATGAAATCTTAACTCATTTCGTTAGTATGTTAAGAAGAAACCCCAAAATGTTGTATTTTTTAGCTATTAGTTTTCTAAATATTCACGAAAATGTGAAGAAAGCCTACCATCGTAGTAATGACGTCACAAGGATGAATTGTGACAGTCACAGCACAAAAAGAACAGCAGTTCACTTTCTCTAGTAAATCACTTTCTTAGTAACAGTGCTTCTGTATGATTTGTTACGCTGTGACGCCTTACTTGTCACTTACTCTCTTTTAGAATGAGGAACTTTTGAAATTGATTTATTTATATGAAATAGGGGTATTTTTCTAGAATCTAAAAATGTGGTTTTACTTAATTTTTTATCCTCTATTTGACTTCATTGGAAAAAAGCCTGATATAAAAAATTCTATGTTGTGAATTGGCACTGGCACTAGTTTTATGGTAGTGACTGTCATGACTTTCCAATCACGAGAGGGGGAAAGTAGACCTTATTGGGATTTGACAGGTTTCCTCAAAATGTTTTCTTTTACCAAAAAGCTGCTGTTAATTACCAAATGATATTTCATACATATTTTTTTAAGAAACCCAGTGCTACAAACCGGGATTCAAACCCGCAATCACCAGATTCAAAATAAGAGTGCTATACCGCATGGCACCAGTATCAGACACAGTGGCAGAGCAAGACCTTAATTTTATGTGGGCAGAGATACATTTTGTGATTCCCTCTACCCGCTTCAAATTTCAGCACATGCACGGTTTTTAACAAGGGTCTATATCTCCGGAGCGCGAGGCCCTCTGGCCTTACACCGCCTCTGATCAGATAGTAAGAACAAAATTATCTAATTGGAATGTCTTCTCTAATTTGATGCATATTTATCTGGAGGCAAAATCCAATAGAATGCTTTGTTACTCATACTGTTCTTAATATTTCTTATATACAAGACTTGGTTGCTTGATGCCTCATCAAAATCTCTTTGAAATAGTAGTTCAAATTGCCTTGTGTTTATTCTTTATTTAAGCTCATGCTAATGTTAACAGGTCTTATGACTTTTATAAGTGTTTGCTTAAAACATATTATGAAATTTGTGATGTGACAGGTCAAGATTAGATTATGACTAGAAATCATGCTAATTAAATGATCATGACATGAAATATTCGCACATTTACATAATTACCTTTTCTGCGGTCCTCTATAAATTCCTCTTCAAATATGCCATCATCACCACGGAAAGGCAGTTGTCTCTTCAGAGCTTTGCCTGGCAAGGGTGGTACCACAATCTAAAACATGAAATAGTCACATAAGACGAATTTTCTTCTACTATCCAAGATCTTGCTATCATAATTCTCGGTAGCTTGCTTATCCATGCAAGTTGTTTAACAAAACCTTTGCAAAACAGTGGTCAAATATTATTGTTGTCAAAAAGATAACAAGATGACCGTTTATCAGCAATGAGTCAAGCGGTGTTCGTACCTTACTGTCTCGTTCTAGTTCGTTTCTGAGCCACTCGAAGTCGCTATACCGCCGCCTCACGCTCGACTCTTTCACTTTGAACACGGGCAGATTGGTCTGTAAGCAGGAAATGAATTCTACTACAATAATTGCCGCAAATCGGCAGATTGACGCTCCGAGCGCGCCTCACCTTGGCCCCTACGATACGCCCACAAAAAACAAAACAAACTCATCGACGTCACGTAAACAGATAATCTAATTACTCCTTTCTAATAATAGACGCTTGGAGAAGTTCTTACCCTCATGCGGACTTCGTAGTCGGTGTAGCGTTTCTTCCCAACTCCCATTGTCGTCACAGGGTTCACCACGTCAATTTCGAGGAAATTGGCCGGCGCCGCGTATGCGTCGTCCAGGGTCTGTTTCTTAACATTTAACCTCCTCGTCGCGTCCGCTGTCGTGTCCTCAGCAGCCATCATTACACTTTATTTCACAAACAATCACAAACTTATAAATTGGACGGCCCACTAATCAAAAGGAAATGACATGATTTGACGTTTAAAAAATCATGGCGATGTGTCATCGGTCAAGTTTAAAAATCTACCATAATCTGTGCAAAAACTACCAATATATATATTAATATGTTAAATAAGACCCTCAATGAACGTTAATGGTATATTTATTAATATGTAACATTATTTTAAGTACACACTATGTTTTATTTAACAAGACAATTCAATAGATATTGCTGTTGTTTATTAATAAACCACTATAATGGTAGAAATTTCTACGACTGAAACAAGTTGTCGTTATAATATTCCGTGAGTCATGCAAAGGAATTGCCTTTACTGCCAATAAATACAACTCGTATAATCGTGTTTACTATTCATAAATATGCATTGATGCAGTAAGTTCTTTGTTTAACTTTGCTTCTTTGGTATTATAAAGGCTCCTATATAAAAGTTTCCATTTAGTTCAATAAATGCATCACTGAACTTGGGCATGCATTACTTTCATTTACTTTTAACCCTTTAACCACCGAGAATTTTTCATCGAACATGCCCGGGTCGCCGCTACACTAATTTTTTCGTATAAACTAATCAAATTAAAACCAGTGTGAGAGATGAATATCCTGTTAATAAACATACCAGACTGTCTTATTTATCAGACTGCGGTGAAATGAGCTGGATAAGTTGTCTTATATTAGGCGGTTAAAGGGTTAATTTAAATAGCAGTTTATTTTTTTAAATAAAAGAAATTGACACGATTTACAGTAATTTATTTCTTTCTCATTTATATTATTTCACAGGAATTGGCTCATAGGGTCCTCCTCGCGTTGCCGTTTCATCCTGTAGGCCTCCATCTCCTCTTCGGTCGGGGCCTTGGCTTCGTACATGCTGTTGTATGGCCGCTTCCTCTCGTCGATACATAATATATGCGCGGCGTGCTTCTGCTGTCTTTCTTCCATCTCCAACGCCTGTGTGAAAGAAAAGTGTAAACTATAGAAGGTTAGTCTTAATCCTGACATCTGAGCCTTCTAGGTTCAGCCTAGCTCTCACTTTCACTCATACCACTAGTTTGCACTTATTGCTATAGATTACGAGAAATTTATTTATTTAATCGTATGGCATTTATTTACGAACCGTGAGATCTTCGAGAAGACAAGTACGGTTCCCAGTTTTTGTTGCACTTTTAGCACCACCCAGGGGTCACGTGTAGGGTAACTAACGGTCGGTACTCCCTACGGACGTGGTGCAACTTCGACCCCCCTTTGTCAAGTGAGTGTGCAACTTGACTGTTAGAAGTTCTCAAGCCGCCCGAAGGCCTCTAACTTGGCTTAACGACTGCTATCGTAGACAGCAGTCGGGATCAACGGCTTAACGTGCCTTCCAAAGCACGAGAGCGCTCAGTTAGTAACCACTCAAAGCGGTCACCCATCCAAGAAAGACGAGAAATAAGACTGGTATTTTGACAGCTGTCATCCCAGTACAATTAGTGTCATTTTTGACGTATAATGACATTATTTGGACTGGGATGACAGGTGTCAAAAGACCAGTCTTATTTCTCGTAAACCATATAGGGGCCCTTTACACGATAAATATTATCACAATACTTGTGTGTCAATCAATATTATCGCGGTTTTCCAAATATTCACGTGGTACGGATCGTGATATGAGTGTATCGCGTGATAACATTCACCGTGTAAGAGGTGCCATACTCAGGCCAAACTTCCGCGTCAGTATTTGTGAAGAGAACTCATCCTATCTCTTTCTCACACTCGCCTTAACATCATAGCTTGGATGTTAAGATGTTTGTTCCTCAATCAGGCAAAAATGGCTGAGCATATTTAATTTGATACAGAGAGAGTTTCTAAACCGGATTAAAATATAAATATATTTTTATGTCGAAAATTATCCCCTATAAAGGACATGGACCAAATTGCGTCCAAAGATGATATATGTGTAATGACAGATACCTTTTTAAGCTTGTCTTCCTCCTTCTTCAGCTCCTTCTTGTCCTTCTTCTTCTTTTTGGATTTCTTCTTCTTCTTCTTACTCGTCTTCTCAGTCTTGGAGCGGTGGTCGGGCTCCGAATCAGAGCTACTTGAGCTTGATGATGATGATGATGAGTCGGATTTATCTGAGGAATATAATATATATGTTCATTCAAAGTCAAAGTCAAAATATTTTTTATTCAAATAGGCCTATCAACAAGCACTTTCGAATCGTCAGTCTTTATTAAGTTAATTATTTAGAGCAATTTTATGAGGCTATTTATTATACTTTAAAATAAATATTGAATTGCTGTAGATATGTAAAAATAAAAATAAAGTATTATGCAGTTAAATTCACAATAGGATCGCCAAAACAAAAATAATAATTATAATAAAAAAATGTATAAGAAGTATTAAGTCCAGACAATTTCTGGAATAAAATAAAAATGTCAAAAAGAAAATAATAAATTGTCATTCTGCTTGGGTACCCAAGAGAGGGCAAGAGAAAACAAATGAAACCATGCAGAAGGTGGGAGGATGATCTAGTTAAGACAGCTGGCAAACCCTGGACTAGACTCGCACGGAAAAGAGAAGATTGGAAAGTGTTAGGGGAGGTCTTTGCCAAAGGAAACACAGAATAAGAAAGAATAGTAATGAAATTATATGTATTCTGAAAACAGGCTATAAAATACCTCATCTACCAATCCAGAGAACTACTTTTAAAACCATTTTTTTTACGGTAAAGGACGAATTTATATATTTAGTAAAAAAATACAGAGAGTTTGAAAGCTAAGTTAAAGACTATTACATTTAATGTGTTTTTCCACCAGTTACATACCTTTCTTGTCTTTCTTCTTCTCTGCGGGTTCCTTGAAAACAGTGGTGGTCGAAGGCCTCTCCCTGTCTCCGTCTTTAACATCCAGTACCACGGACTTGCCCGCTTCTCCGACACAATATGACATCTGAAACAAATAAGCGGTAGAGACCTGTTTAGTTCCCGCTATGTAAGACGTGACCTCCAACGCATATACCTAGTTGGTTACTAAGTTATGTTACTGTAATAATCCTTATCTACATAAAATATAGTAACGAAAGTTAAATAAATTATATATTAAAATGAAGTACACACAATCAGGATTTACATTTGTCAATTTCATTCAAAATGACCTCCTTGGGCCTGAACACAGGCCTTCAGACGACGAGGCCAGTCATCAATAGCGGCACGCACGGTTGTCATATCTAATTCCGTCACTGTCTTGACTATGGCCCGCTTGAGGGAGTCAAGATTTGTGTGGGGTTTAGCACAGGCTTTCTCCTCAATAACCTGCCATATAGCATAATCCAGGGGGTTGAGGTCCGGGCTGGAGGAGGGCCAGTCTTCGTGGGCAATGAAGTCAATTTTGTTGCTTCGAAACCAGGCTTGAGTTGTTTTTGCCTTATGTGCAGGGGCTGAGTCTTGTTGAAAGACCCAGGGCTGGTTTTGAAATAGAGAGTGGCTGAAAGACTTCACTATTGGTTCCAGAACGGTTTCCTGGTAAACTTTAGCCCCAGTTTTGACACCTTTTTCACAGAAATGGACCTGTGTTAACCCTGAGTATGATACACCTAACCAAATCATGACATAAGAGGGATGATGGCTTCGTTGCACTCTCGGAACAGCTACACTCGCTTCTTGACTGTGTTTTGCATACACTCTGTCATTCTGGCGGTTACAACATTCTTCAATGGTAAAAATTTTTTCGTCTGTAAATAATATATTTCGGTGGCCATTTTGTGCGTACCGCTTCAGTAGCACGCGACTTCTATTCAGCCTCATAGTCTTCAATCGTCCATTAAGCAAATGACCTTTCCGTCTACGATAAGCGTGTAGTCTAAGGTCTTGATTGATAACTTTTTTATGGGAGCTTCTCTTCACAGACATCTGAATTGCCAACAACTTTTGCTTCCGAATGGGGTTTCTTGCGATTCTCGCCTTCACTGCCTTTATTAGAGCTGGGGTCCGAACGGTGCGTGGTCTTCCAGACCTCTTGAGGTCATCAAAGCTCAGGGTACTATTGTACCTATTAATGGTACGATAAACGAATTGTTTGTTGATTTTCAGATTTTGAAGCAACTTCAAAATCACGTTTGGCGGATGCCCGCATTTGTGCAACGCAATTACAGCGACACGATTTTCTTTTAGACCCCAATCCATTATAAATATGACGAGATAAGTGTTGTGTGTGCTATAAAATTATAAATGACAACCCCCCATTATATGTCATTTTTTATTTTTTCGGTAGCATTTGTTTTAACGCAAGAAAAGAGTTTGCAAATCGAGTAACAGAACTTAGTAACCAACTAGGTAAGCGGTGGGGAAAAAGAACAAAGTCAAATGAAATTTATCTGTTAACATCATTCAGATGTATGAAACTTAACAGTGATAAACTGATAAATGGTGCAACAGTCTTACACAAGTGAGTAGTTAAACAAGGAGATGCAGTTATAAGAGAGATCCTGAAGGTACAAAGCCCCAATCTAACAAGAGTAAGCGGATCGCTTTTATTTTTTACTATAAGCTATGTGAGCTGTATACTTGGCGGGCCCATGGCTCAGTGCGCCATTGAAAAAATCCGAAAACACAATTGACCAAAAAAAACTGTCGAACCTGCTCACAACATTTCACTGTTGAGAAATGCGACCTGCATTCGTATAGGTCTATAGGTGTTAACTAGGCAGCGACAGCCAAGGAAACCACATATATCGTAACTTCGGCGAATGAACGATGGCTGAGATACGCGTCATACTCGATCGGGTGTTGTGGAGTCTTGTCTGTTCATGCTTGTAAAGGCTAACCCCCTTATTCATAAAACTTAACAAACCTCTGTTATCTAAAAAGTATTTTGTTCCTTTCCCACAAATAAAAATGACAAAGTGATTATCGTTTATGAATAAGGGCATTAGTAAGTATTTGTGTTGCTCGTATTTTATTGAGGATTTATGAGAGACCGTCTGTTCTGGATTGATTATAACTGTTATTAAATTAGAATTCTTCTATATGTATGTCTTATGAAAGTTATGAATTTGACACTTAAAGACCAGGTACATCTCAAAGGATATTAGAGTAATTAGTAATTACCATAATTGGACGTTCAGAGACAATATGTGCATCTATCACTGTTATTAAAAAAAATATCATAATGTGCTCTTTGCTAATTTGGCCTGAGTTTTTATACAAAGAGTCACCACCTAGTCGACTACGATCTTCTTTAGCCGCGAATCACACAGAAACGGCGTAAGGTGAAAACGCAGCGAAGGCATGATGCCGCTACAAAACGTTTTCATACAAAATCTACGATGGCGACGTGTCAGTGAATTTAATTACCTTACGCCGCCTATAATTCGAACCTTACACTGTTTCGGTCGCCGTATCTTGTATTCGGCGAGTGACGTAGTTGTAATTGCCCCTTTACGATATGATTGCCTACTTTGATTATATGATGCCGACTGTACCTTGATGAAGGAGTGGCAGCACTTGTACCCCCACTGCCCGTCGCGCCAGTACGATCCCCACACCGTCGTGTGGTTGTTGATCAGCACATCTTCCTCGTACTTGCTCCTGGAAACAATACGGGATTTTATTTAAACTTTATTTATTTTCTTTGGAGATCCAACAGCTATGACATTACATTAGGCAATTCTCATACCTATTCATTTATTTGTAAAACCAATTTACATGTCTACAGAATTTTTATCTGGGTATATTGGTTTAAAATGGTCTAGCAGGCTAAGCTAACAAGTTTTTAATAGTTTCATATAAATAAATAAATATTTAGGGGACATTTTTTTAAACACAAATCGAGCTAGTCCCATAGCGTAGTAATCTCAATAAGGTAATATTAAATATAAGTAGTCAAATTCCAATAAAACAATAAAATACATGCATACTTAACAAACACAGAAATCTACAACTAACGGGCTCAATGCCAAATGACTTACTAGGCAAATTGCTTCTCCGGTCATAAAGCATAATGCACAAAACACAGAAATCTACAAATAACGGACTCAATGCCAAATGAAATTACTTACTTGGCAAATTGCTTCTTCGGTCATAATATTGTTGGTTGTTGCTTCACCGGTGGGTGATAAACAAAAGTGGAAGGTAAAGATATTTTGACTGGCTTAACTTACTTTGCAAGTTGCTTCTCCGGTCCGTTGGCGACGCTTCCGTCGCGGTTGTACTGCGTGAACACTTCCGTCTGTGCCAGTAGCAGCTCGCGAGGGGGCGCCTTCAGATGTTCTTCACCGCCGTATTTCTCCAGCACTGATTCTTTCACCTGAAGACAACACAGGTTTGATTAAAATACATATGAAATTCTAAGGATCCAATTTAAATTTAATAATATTTTAAGACGAAATATCTCAATTCACGCCCGATAATAAAATCATAGTGAAGCCTCCAAAATGGCTTAACCTGCTCAACTTAAAATTTGACCACGGAGGAATAATCACCGAAACAAATTATATTTCTCCCGTTCCCGAGTTTTACTCTTATGATGTCCACATGTCCTATTCTTGTTGGTTTTTGGATGTGTCCAATCCATTGTCCTGTTGTGCGGTTTTGCTACCTCATTGTAGTCTGTTATAAAATATAAGCATAAGACCTTCAATTCCTTCAAACCTCCAAGAAAAGAGCGTACTCCCATCTTAAAGGCCGGCAACGCACTTACAACCCCTCTGGTGTTGCGAGTGTCCATGGGCGGCGATGGTAAGCGATTAGGCTTACCATCAGGCGATTCGTCTGTTCGTTTTCCTTCTATTACACAAGAAATAAAATAATGTGTGTACCGACCTGCGACTTGAACTTGTGGAACTTGTCGTGGTACTGGCGCTGCAGCACCTGCAGCTTGGTGGGCTCGGCCAGCAGGTGCACGTCCACGCCGCGCGCGTGCGCCTCCCACGCGAACAGCTGCGCCGCCGCGTGCGACCGCGTGTCGCCCGTGAACCGGACGAAGTTCTCGCCCGTGTAGTCCGACCTGACCCCAGACAATGTTTTTAACAAGACTGATTAGTTAAAAAAGTACAAAAGTAAAAGTAGTTTATTCTTCAAATTAGGCATATTACATGCACCTATGAACGTCAAAAACTACCACTGGTTCGGAAAAATAAACCTCTGCCACGAAAAGAACCGGCGTAAGAAACTGGGTGAGGTGTCATTTTTTCAAAACAATATAATTGTATTGTTAAATATAAAATTACAGTCTCAGTTACTACAAAAATAACAATGTACAGTAGAAAACCTATTTTTGCGATAGATTAGCCGTGCAGGACACTGTCACTGCCAAACACCCCTGTCAATGATAATCGTTTACCTTATAATATGCTTTTGAAATAACTGTTTGTTTTACTACAGTTTTGAATTTAGAATAGCTAAGTTCTAAAAAACCCGACTGCGTTTCTGTGTAATTTTGAATTTGGCGCCAAAAATCCGCCATTTTGTTTTTTTTTTTTTATTTTGATATAGCCAGTGTCACTCTCACAGTAAATACGAATCTAACGACATCTCTCAAGCTAAAATACATCGAGCCGTTCAGACTGTAGTGTGCCATACAATTATAAATACATACATACATACTCTCGAAAAACATAACCCTCCTTCTGGCGCAGTCGGGTAAAAATAAAATAAGAACCATTTATTTCAGACTCAAAGAATCCATATTTGTTAGTGATTACATTCAACTAGGTATAGGTCGATTAACAAGAGCAGGCGCGGAATGTCTATGAAATTAATGACAGTTTCATACATTTTCCGCGCCAGCTCTTGTGAATCGACCTATATGCAATCCAGTTTGCCGTTGTTCAGCTGAGCGCGTGTACCCGGTCTCAAACTCCCTGACAGTTACTCGCTTAGCATTAAAATATACGGAAATTCAGTTTTCGGTGATTATTCCTCCGTGGTATGACCGATTTTAATTTTTTTTAGATCAAAATCATCGTCATGATGTCAACTATCGACATGCAAAATGTGAGCGTGATCGGTTGAAGCATCTAGGAGTATGAACTCAAACGTAATACATCTGTCGCCTAAGAATGAGAACTTGTTGTAAACTTACTCGGCTGTCCCGGGATTGGGGTTGTCCCTCATAGATCGGGTCTTCGGGTCGTAGTAGGCCGAATTCGGGTCGAGATTCCGCAGGTACTTGGCGGTGTCTTCTCGGATACGCAAGTTGCGCACTGTGATACGCTGCTTCGAGTCCACCTGTGGTAAGATGTGAAATAGTGTTTATTATCGTGATTTTGCCAGGATCATTGAAACGGAAACTTTCTTTATGTTATTTTTTTACTGTAGTTTTATGGCGTGTTTAAGCTAACAAACACGCGTTCGAGCATTGACTTGACAACTTTCATTGGCAAAAATTAGCCATTAATTGCTATCAAGAATGCATGTATACAATACATATTTGTTTGCTTGAAACCTTCTAATGGGCATAATCCTGCAAGTTTTAAACAAAAATGTCTCTGAATAAATTGACAGAACCCACCTTAGTGCCAGGCATGTCCACCTCGTCTACATATTTATCCTCATCTTCTTCTGCATTGTCATCATCTTCCGTTGCTGTTGGATCTGAAATATGACATTGTGTCTATGTCTATGTGTATATTGTATAACAAATAAACCATGTAATTATCCAAATGCAAATAAATAGTTACAAAAAAGTATTAAATACCATACCATTCTTAAGTAAGCAGTAAGCAGAAGAGTAATACCATATTTCTAAGCCTAAGCCTATATTTGCTAGAAATTGAACTTAAAATAGAATTTCATGTATTTGTTTGTGTAGTTTTAGGGGAACACAGGCATGATTTATGTTGATAATGAAAGTGTGGTGAAATCAACAGTTAATAAAAAATACCTAATTCCAATTTTTTAGCTCGCAGCTCCCGTTTAGCCTCCTCAATCTTCTGGTATTCCTCAATAATGGCCTTGTGTTCCGAGGGATCATATCCGTTCCACCTGTCCCGCTTGCCATCATAGCTGAGGTTCAGATTGGGCTGGTTAAACTCATCAGGTGCTATGCCGGCATTTGTGTATTTAGCACCAATCTGAAAGGGTCAAAAATAATGTAAGAATAGGTAGCAGTTGTTAAGCCAAGATAGAGGCTTTCGGGCGGCTTGAGAACTTTTAATAGTCAAGTAGCCCTCTCACTTGACAAGGGGGGTCGAAGTTGCACCACCTCCATAGGGAGAGTACCCACCGTTACCCTACATGTGATCCCTGGTGGGGCTAAAAGTGCAACAAACTGGCAACCATACTTGTCTTCTTGAAGATTTCATTTTTCGAAAATAAATGCCATACAATTATTATTATTATTAATGTACGGATTGAATATAAACAAAAAGTACAGTCAAGATACATTAACATTAACATTGTAAAATGGTTGCCAACCATATGGCCATGTACGGTCGAGGAATTTGAATGTTTCTCACTTTTCCAATGGAATAGAGTCCACTTTTGGACTCTAAAAGTGACGAAAGACTCTGGAGTCCAAAAGTGAGCAACCATTTTACAATGAAGAAGAAGAAGAAGAAGAAGTTATTTATTTAGCACATAAAAAACCATTACAAAAGAGAAACATAATTTTAAAAACTTAGTGCTAAAAAGGACGCTCACTCAGCATGTTGTCACGGAATCCGTGACGCTGATTTTCAGTGAGTGCCCCAAAACTAAAAACTAAACAAACATAAAAACTAAACAAACATCAATTTTATAACTTTTAGGCATTGTAGTTTACCTAAAAGTTACAAAAGTGACCTGCATATAACCTTAAAACTAGCGGGTAACATCTCAAAAAATAGTGTCCAAATAGCTAAACCCAATACAAATAGATAAGTGATAAGTTTATAATTTTACGTGTAGGTACAATGATAAATATTTATATATAATAATAATAAAAAATGAAGTTCATTTCAAGAACGACCAAAAACGTTGTGAGAATCAGCCTTCAATTTGTACATTTAAAAGATGTGCTCTGAGCTTTAATTTAAAACCGTGTGTCGATTTTAAGGCACGGAGAGGAGGGGGGATATTGTTCCAGCACTTTGTTGCTGAATAACGGAAGCTGCCTCTAAATGCTGCTGTATGCGGTCGTGGACAAACAAGCTGAAGAAATCTCGACGTTATGCAATGTTAATGTATAAACACCTTTCTCGGTCTGTCTAAACAATCCTTCTTCTTATGTGTCATTGCTCCACAATTTTCGCAGGCTCCTTTCCTGAATTTGGTAGCTACTTTGGTCTGAAATAGAACATAAAATTCAGTGAAATGTATTTCGATTATCAGAGTAATGGTAAGTAAGCAAAAATTACTATACAATAAATATTTATTGTTATTATATGAAGAATCTAATGTGAGGCTAATAGGCAGCCAACCCAACTAAACAAATGAAAGTATTTTTTTTTTCTGAGCCAGTTAACTATGTTGCTTCTACATGGTTGGGTTATACTAACCGTGTCAACACCTTTGTTGTAAAAAGTGTCGAGCTTGGTGAACTGCGCCTCTCTATCTTCCTGTGGCCTCTGATGCTTGAGTGTCGGACCCGAAGTGCCATAATACCAGGGCGCCGAAGAAATGTATTGAGGAATGTGCGGATTTATATCTTTGCCTGAAACACACGAAGGTTTATTGTTAACTGTTTACTGACCATGAAAATGATCCAATATTTCTCAAAGATGTGCCTTACGACAACTTCTTTAAGAAGAATCACAAAGATATGAAGATGTATTTATTATAAGTATCAGGTTTTTGTGAGCATAATAGATTGATGTGGTAGAGTGAGTTTTATAGGTTGCAAATTAATAAAGTACCTGTTTCGTCAACGGCAGCGGGTGCAGTACCAGCTTTCCGAGCCTCCTCTAGCTCTTTTGCCTTCCGCCAGTCCTCGCGAGACTTCTTTTTAGGTTCATCATCTTCATCACCAGCGTCATCTTTATTGCGCAATATTTGCGACACGGACGCTCTCGTCGTTGCAGCCATTACTGCTTATGTCTTAAAACATTGGTAGTACACTGATAACTAACGATAAATCATTAAATATTTAGAGAAAAACACAATTATTATGATGAAATCTTGCCTTGTTTTCAAGACGTACATCAGAAATAACAAAGACTACAATTATATATACTGAGAAATAATTTGACAATTTTGACATTAGTGCACAGTGTTGCCACCATGCGACATGTATGTTTTGCTCAATGGATTCTAGCATTTTTTGGTCATACTTATGTAAAGGCGTCTTTACACGACCAGATTTAAGTTTTTTCATAAATGAAGCGCCACTGTTCATAATTTTGTACCATAGATAAATATATTTTCTATAAAATCCCGCCAATTTTTATAATAAAAATCGGTTTAATTTCCAGTTACATTTCTGTGTTCACAATGTTTCTGCAAACCTGTAAAATGGCAAACATCATAGGCCCGCTGGTGAAGCTTGCTGTGCAGCTAATAATTTATTCGTTGCTGCTGCTGCTAATTACCTGATAAGGTTTGCGCTACTTGCAGTGTGTCGTGATCACGCGCGATAAGTATCTACCATATGCGATTATGAACAATAAAATCAAATTCTAATCAAATGTGAAGTTGTATACATATGGAATTGCAATTCAGCGGGGGACTACTATCTTGTACAAAGAAAATACCCGATTCAGACTACATACAATGATTAGTAGCCTATATTCTTTGGCAGCTCTATTGGTCATGCATATTAGAGCCAAATTAATCATTAAAATGAACTCTCATCTACTAATATACGTTGTGTATTGCGTCAATATGCTTTCTTTAGGTGTCATGATGGAGGGGCATTCAATTTAAAATTGATTTTACTTCTAATACCATTATACCATCCGTAACGATGAGTGGATTAGTTTCGGCTGTATGTTTTGAAGTTGGCCATCTTATTACAGTAAACGCAGAAAAAAAACAACGAAATAAAAAATAATAACATTTAATTCTATTGTAATATAATAATTAATTATAATCAATTAATATGTGGCGTTCCATAGCCAAAGGATCCTTATGGTATGGTTCGAATACGCATGGATCTATAATCACATCCGAATGACACTGCTGGACATAGGTCTCCCCAAGTGCCACAATGACCGATCCCGCGTCATCCGTATCCAGCGGACTCCCGCCCTGGCTGTCATCAAACCCACGTGAACAACTTGAACAAGTGAATGGTTAGAGTTAACTACAATAAATTACTGTCCTATTTAATATCATTTCATCTGTGCTCTGGAGCCTGTACAAATCTTTACAATCAAATTTAATATATGAATACATTAACACATACGAGTGAAACCAAGCTACAAATACACGTCTAGTCCAATTCTTTATCAATGTAATATAAAACAACAAAAAATTGGGTTTCTAATGTATTTTACTAAAACGCTATCTACGAAAATAGAATGTGCCATAAGGATCCTTCTGTTATGGAACGCCACAAATATCTAACATACTGTCAATTTGTCTCAATACCTAACTATGCTTTAATAGCCATACTACGCTGTGCCAGCGCCCATTCCCTGTCACGAGTGTCACGACACATGGTTCACAATATGTACGCTTAGTTTTAATTTGTCGTAGTTACTATTATCAACCTTATGTTGCATACTCTCATCTTTGTTGTTAATTTTATTGCCATGTATATGGTGGGTACTGAATAAAATTTATATCAATATATCTATCTATGTACATGATCACAATATATAATATATATGCACTACTGCGTGACGTCATAATCTATGCGCGGCGCATTCTGGTACATATGGTTAATAACAGCCAAAGTAGCCATGTGCATCGTAATAAAGGCGTGTTGCGATGTATTAGGTTACTTTGTATGCTAGCAATTTGCCGCTGAGTGTACAGTCACGGACTATATTTGTGGAGCCATTTAGAGCTCACTTTGTACCGGACACTTCATAGTTAAGTTCATACATAACCAATGTATCTCCGTTTTGTTGAACTAGAAAAAGCCTTCGACAGCATGCTTCGTGAAGCATTATGGGTGGTCCTGGAGAAACTGCTCGGCGAAGTTTGTTAGGATGGTTCGTCTATTGCATGATAATATTCTATGCTGTGTTGTGTTTTTCTTAGTAAGCTGTGATGTGAAGCAAGGATACATGCTTTCACCTGTTCTGTTTGCCTTGTACTTCGCAGTAATAGTTCGGGAGGCACTGCAAACTTGGTCTGAGGGTATCCGTATTCGCTACCGCACCGATGATGCCAATACTTAACCTATCACGGCTTAAAGCTATGAAGTGTCAAGCAGGGTTCGAAAGAAGATATAAGTGATAGTCGTAGTTACCTTGATAATTATCGTGATTGTTATACTCTGATAATTATCGATTTGATAATAACCTAAAATTTTATACATTCCCGATCGCGCTCGTTAAACCTCAAAGTCAATTTCTAGAGGGACTTCCAGGCATAATTATAATTATCAATGAATTCATAAATTATCTTGGTAATTTGGAACCCCGGTGTCCATTATAAAGTGAGCTCTAAATTGCTCAACAATTCAAGTCCGCGACTGTACGTGTGGCAGTGCAGTTGGGACGCCGCCGAGCACTGGTGGCACCGGCAGGCTAGTTGAGCCGGCGGCGGGTGCGCGCGCGGTGGTAGCTGGGGCGCGGCACGCGGACTCGCTCGGCGCTGTCGCCGGGCGGCGGCGACTCGTCCAGCGGCTCCGCGCGCGGCGTGAACAGCTTCCGCCGGCTGCGGGTCACGCTGCAACACGTACAACACTTTACTACGCCGGGGAGACCGGAACGTTGCCCGGAGAACCGACGGCTGGTGGGGCGAGTATTCGAGTGGCGACCGCGTACCGAACGACGCAGTTGGAAATACCTTCCACGAGATGAACTGATGACCCAGGGCCTATTCGGAACATCGAACTTCGTACCGTGCCGTCCCTTTTCATTATATAGTGTATAACGCGAGGGTGAAAGGGAAAGCACGACACGACGTTCGATTTTCGTAGTTCTGGACCTCTGGTGTCGGTCGCGGGAGTCGCTATCAGCCCATGACCGGTGATTATGGCAGTCTCTCGGGCAGGCCTATGTCCAGCAGTGGATTTCTTTCGGATGATGATGATGAAACAGGTATAAGGCAGCGATCTGGACGCCAGCGGGCAGCGGGACGGCGAGCGGACGCTCATACGTTTGAGCAAGTTTATTGCAGGGTTAATATAACCACCAACCAAGATAACCAAGATAATTGTCGGCCTGTTTAGCCTAATTGGTAGTGTCATTGCCTCCGAAGCTAGAGGTCCCAGGTTCGATTCTCGGTAAGGGCATTTGTTTCTGTGGTGAGCAGAGACATGGATGTTTTCTATGTATTTAAGTATATATCTATTAAATATATCGTCGTCTAGTACCCATAACACAAGCCTTATTAAGCTTACTGTGGGACTAGTTCGATTTGTGTAAAAAAATGTCCCCTAATATTTATTTATTTATTTAATTAAGGTATTGGATAATTATAGTGATAATTATCAGACTATAAAAATCACGATAATATTGGCGATAATGAATCGAATAACTATCGTCGATAATGATCCTTTCAAACCCTGGACCGATCAACGTTAAATATGGCGCTGACAGCTGTCATCCCATAAAAACTTATCAAACTTTCAATACAATCAAATTTTAACGAACAGACGGTTAGGTGCAACTCAACCTAACATTTAACGGGTTATGGGACAAAGTCTACTCCAACAACTACTCTCTACCTCAACTACTCCTGTGTCTACTAGTTACTATATGGGACTCCTCATAGTTCGATTTGTGTGAGATTGTCTCGCTAATATTTATTTAATTTAAAGTAGGGATGTATTCCACTCATCCAATATATTTGTCCAATATACATTTGATCAAAGAAATTGGATGATTTCATCTAACTTGGATGGGACCCCGACATTTGATCAAAGATTCTGATGACATTTAAATCAATATGGCTACGCATGAAAAAAGAAATTGGACAAAGATATTGGAAAGGGAGGTATTCCACTCATCCAATATCTTTGTCCAATATACATTTGATCAAAGAAATTGGATGGTTTCATCCAACTCGGATGGGACCCCGACATTTGATCAAAGATTCTGATGACATTTAAATCAAGCCATATTGATGCAAAAAAAAACTTGGACAAAGATATTGGATAAGTGGAATGGGCCTCCGTCAATGAAATTTGATCAAAGATTTGACTAAGATATTGGATGAGTAGAATACCACCCCATATTAAATTTCATTGATGAAAGATATTGGATGATTTCATCAAACTTGGATGGGACCCCGACATTTGAACAAAGATTCCGATGACAGTTAAATCAATATGGCTACGCATGAAAAAAAAAACTTGGACAACGATATTGGATGAGTGGAATGGGCATCTGTCAAAGATTGGACAAAGATATTGGACGAGTGGAATAGCACCCTAATACAATGTTAGTGCTAAAAGAAGAAATCAAATGACAACAAACCTCTTCGATGGACAACTTTGTACTCCCATCATAGGCGGTACATTCTCGCTTTCGTTCTCCGGCGACGGTATTTCAGTTAATATCTTCTCGGGCGCGGGTATGCCCAACGTTACGTCAGAAAATTCCTTCTGTAAGTTCACTATATCCTTCAATTTAACCTCATCTTCAACTTGTTCCTCAACTTTATTCCTCCTTCTCAAACGTAGAGATTTCTTGGCAGTTCTGGGAGCGCAGTGTTCAGTTATTTCGTTTTCGTTGTCAGCTTTACTGGTACCTTGGGTTTTGTGTCTGAGATTGTATTTAATAGGGATCTTGTTAGATTCCGGTACTTCTTTAGTTTCATTTTCATGTTTTATTTCATGATTATTGTTTTCTTCATCACAGCCAATATTTTTGTGATTCTTCTTATTGTTTTCTTTTGATTCCATGTTTTGTTTCAAATTTTCCTCGTTACTGACACCTTTTTTTACGGCTTCATCTATTTTATTCACCAAATTTTCAGTTGCAGTATCTACAGTTTTTTCAGAAACTAGAAGTTCAAAATAGGTGGCCCTTGGCGCTGTTATATCTTTGTAAATATTCTCAAAAGCATCAATAGTATTATTATCTGGAGCTATAGTTTGATTATAATTAGTAACATCATTTAATGAAGTGATGTCGTGAGGCAATTCTTCCGATTTTAGATCTTTCTCCGTATTTATGTCAACATTTTCCGAATTTATTTGTCCTTGTTTTACTTCAGTAAAAATATCCAGCTTTACATCTATATCTGTTTTTACTTCTTGGGGTGTTACAGATGTAAACTGAGTAGTATTTACAGAACATTGATTCTCTTTCGCGAGTGAAGGTACATCTAAATCCATACTAACAGAGTTTTTCTCTTCTATAGATAATGCTGCATCATTAATTTCTATTTCGTCATTCACATCTTTCCCTACAAATTCTTTAATATTTTCTGATTTTATTTCATCCTCAAGTACCTCCGTCATGATTTTGAACTTCACATCTTTTTCTGTTTTACCCAAGGAAACTTTTCCAATAGACTTTCTAACTTCCTCTACACTCAATGCATCCGGACGTGGGGAATCAACATCTTCAAACGGGTCAATAGAATCGTGCATTTTCAATAATACCTTATTTTTAAAGAGGGCAGGGGGTTCTTCAGTACTTACAGCGAAGCTCTCGCGCATGATTTGGCTGATTGTAGTTGGTTTATAGTTTTCTGGAATTTCGTCCTGGACTATAGATGGAGACCTTAAAAGGTCGTGTTTCTTTATTAAATCTTGTACCATGGATATCTGATTAGGACTCGGTTGTTTTTCATCAAAATATGTCTTCTTTTCCTTATTTTTCGGACTCATGCTAATTGATTTTATTTCGGTGTCATCATTAAAATATTTAAATGCAGATTTGTCCTTTTTGTTTAAATCGTTCACTTCTAGTTCCATCATTTCGAACTGTGTAAGAGAGCTGTCAGTAGAAACTGTACTTTTGGCAAATCTCTTGATTTTATCTATCCGTGTTTCAATAGGCTTATCGGGGTCGGGGAGATTTAAGTCACCAGTGATACTATCTTTCAGATCATCATCATCTTTGAGGGACACGCTAACATCGGCAAAGTTTCCTGTGTCATTATTAGACCGGCTCACAAAATAAGTTTCTCTACAACTTTGCTTGCACTCTTCTTTTGAATTATCGAAGTTATCTTGTTTCCGTAAATCTGGTTTTCCGTCTTTTGTAGACATGGAGTCTTTATTCACACCTGCCTTTTTTATTGTAGTAGGACAATCCATGGATTGATCAGAATCTCTCGTACTCTCCTCGTCATCTGTTGTATCTCTGCCGGTTATGCTGTCATCTTTGAGCGTGTCATGGGTCTTGTTCAAATGGTCTACAGTGATATTTCTAGTATTATTGAGCATACTGCTTTGCCGCCCGAGCCTTGAGCGGTTAATGTTAAAAACCTCTTTTTTAAAGCTCGGCTCCAAACTAGCATTCAAGGGATCGTCCGCCTCATCACTATCATCTTCACTGTCGGTCAATTGTATGGCATCTTCTTCATTTGAATCATCAGCAGCAGTTGCTTTCTCTGTAATACAAATAATGATTTTGCAGATAATTGAATATTTTACAACGAATTAAACGCTAGCTACTATAAGCTTATGATATTGTATTTATATGAAAATATTGTTGTACCATCTCTTTCGTCAATACACGCTCTCAGGTGCATCATTTCCTCATTTATGCGCTCCCTCGCCAGACGCTCTGCATTAAATTTCTCCTGAAAAAATAAAAATACATATATACTACGTTTGTTTTTATTTACATAAAATAAACGGTTTGTATTTTTTTTATCTTAACTTTATTCATAATTTTAATTTTGCCGTCGTCATATCTCCGGAAAATCAGCATCATACATTTCATTTTCTACCAGTAGTCGGGATCCAAACATAATAAAAAAATCTAATATTTACCTCCCAAATTGCTATTTGCTTCGTAAGCTGCATGACCTGTGAACAACAGTCATACGAAAAATATTAATCCCGTGAATAATACAGTAGATGACTCATGTTTATTTATTTATTTAAAAATAAAATTTAACAGCATTACAGCATACTGCCAAGGCGCTGATAAACTTAAAACAAAAATCTAATCTAATATCTAAATCTAAGAATCCAAGGAAACAATACAAAACAGCAAAATAATAACTAAAAAATACTTTCACAAAATTGCTTAAAGATAAGTAGAAGTTTGCTTCACTTGTAGGCAAACAGATCGCAATCTGGTGCATATAAGGTTACTTTGTTAAAGTAGCCCTTGCGCGTTGACAATTGGTGAGTGCTCATGTGCCACCGTGCGAGCCGCCTCCTTCGCCAAGAGGTGATGGCTGCGGCCGCGAAGGTACTTGTCAGGAACAAACAGACAACATGTTCTAGAGACCAAGTCGGAGCAATCTGACTCTCCTCTCAAGAGCCGACAAACAGTTGCCAAAAGTTCGATATTGCGCCGGACCTCTAGGGAATTGAAACCTAACATTCCAAGTAAGTATTTGGTAGGAAAGGGATAGAAACCGTACACTTTTTTATAGAAAAAGCGGAGAAAAGCTTTTCGTACTTTCTCTAAAAGAAGAGTACATGATTTCTCATGTGGCTTCCAAATTATTGAGGCTGATTCAATTTTACTTCTTACTAATGCTGTGTATAATAACTGTACCACCTTGGGATCACGGAAATCCTTAGCGTTACGGATAATAAAACCCAATCTTTTATAGGATTCCTTCGCAAGCGATTGGAGATGTTCGTTAAAAGTCAGTTTGTCATCAAATATAACGCCAAGGTCTTTAATATAGTTCACGCGGGCGATTGGACTATTGTCTAATAAATAGGTATTGTGAAGAGGTGAGCGAGCGCGGGAAAATGTCATAGTATGGCATTTTGATGAATTGAAAAGTAATTTGTTATTTTTACTCCAATTGAGCACTGCATCTATGTCTTCTTGTAATGGGACGTGATCGGCAAAACTATTTACACGACGTACCAGTTTAACATCGTCTGCGTAGAGTAAACAACGAGAATAATTAATGACGGTCTCAAGATCGTTAATCATCACAATAAAAAACAATGATCCCAGGATAGAGCCTTGACTTAATCCAGAACGGGTATGGTAAGGTGGTGAAATATAGCAACCATGTCAAACGAATTGTTGCCGATCCCTGAGATAGTCGGCAATTAATCGGAGGAGTTTCGGAGTGAATCCAATAGCGCCCAGATGTTGAAAATCAAAATATACAACATCTACTTGAGAACCTTGGTCTAAATAACGGGATATTAAATCAGTAAGGTATAGTAAGTTACTGTTAACCGACCGCCGCGCACGAAAACCATGCTGACAGTCGGTTAGATACGGGCTAATTTGTAGAGAAATTTTCTGATGCAAGATTGATTCTAAGATTTTTGATAAACAGGACAGAATAGCAATCGGGCGGTAGTTTTCGGCTTTAGAGGAATCTCTGGACTTTGGTATAGGTTTAGTTTAACACGTGACATTTTCCACTGACTTGGATATATACTAGTAGTTAAGATGAGCGTGAATATGTGATGGATAGGATGGACTATGTTAGAATGTATAAAATAGTGTCGCTATAAGAATGGCATAAACCATCAAAAAATCACAACTAAAGGGTTATAGTTTAAAAATAGTACATACATACATAAACTTACGCCCATATTCCCAAAAGGGATAGACAGAGCACACGAAAATTAATTTCAGTGCCACTTTTAGCTATTGTAGTTTTATAGATGGAGAAAATGTGACAGGTTGCTAGACCATCCCCAAAAGGGGTAGACAGAGCACACGAAAATTAATTTCAGTGCCACTTTTAGCTATTGTAGTTTTATAGATGGAGAAAATGTGATATTGCAGTGACAGGTTGCTAGACCATGGCCCACAACACACTTCAACCTGGTTCCCATAGTCGACTCTTACGACACCCAAGGGAAGAATGGGGATGGTGTTATTATTACCCGGCACCACACGGGGACATTAAGACATTCGGTGCCGGTGACACGAAACCGTGTCATTTTTGTATTACAATTGCCTTGTCGGCGCCGAATGTGTTAATACAGTTTCGGAAAAATATGTATTTTTTTAAATTGTGCTAAAGTAATTTAAAAACTACCATCAGGATTCTTGTGTTACAATAAATAATAAATTGTACATATAAATAAAATGATTAATAAATATAAATATTAGGGGATAATTTTTACGCAAATCGATCTAGTCCCATAGTAAGCTCAATAAGGCTTGTGTTATGGGTATTAGACGACGATATATTTAATAAATAGAAAACATCCAAGTCTCAAAAACCAATACCCTAACCGGGATTCGAACCCTGGACCTCTAGCTTCGGAGGCAGTCACTACCAACTAGGATAAACAGGCCGACAAATACACACCGTCACAAATACAGGCCGACAACTAGGGTAAATATGACGCATTTATACACGACCAAAACCGCAAACGACAGTAGTATCTTGTCCCCTAATAGTTATAATTAGTATGGAGCGTTTTCAGTGTCGTACTTTGACTTTTATTTTTGTCCTTTGTATACTCTGATTGTAATTGGTCTCTCATAACCAAGGTATGTAATGTAACCTTTGGTCCTCTCTAAAAACTGGTATGATTGGCATTGTGAAAAAAAGTCATGAAGCCGATTTTGCAGGGCGAACCCAAATCGATCTATTAATAATAATAATAATATATGGCTGAGGAGGATCTTAGAACTGTATAAAGTTGATGCAGTTCTGAGATCCTTCTTAGTGGCTTGCATGGGGCAGTGGACCACAGTCCTTCGTCAACCCGGGGGAGGAGAGGGCCCCTCTGGCCCGCAGGATTCCATCAGGATTGAGCGAGGTATTTTTCAGGGTGATAGTCTGAGTCCCTTGTGGTTTTGCCTAGCGCTGAATCCGCTCAGTACCCTGCTGAAGGATTCAGGACTAGGTTGCCAGCTACGGAGAGAGGGTGAGGTCATTTCTCATCTGCTCTACATGGACGACCTCAAACTATTTGCACCAAATAAACATGACCTGTTGGAGCTACTGAAAACCACAGAGGCCTTCAGTAGTGCCATCAAAATGGAATTTGGTGTCGATTAGTGTGCGGCCATGCATGTACAGCGGGGGAAAGTAGTAAATTCCACAAATTTACAGATTTCTGAGACAATGGCTCTCAGATCTCTCTCCGAAGCAGAAACCTATAAATATCTTGGTATGTCACAGTCTTTGGGTATCGAGGGTGGAGACATCAAGCGGGCGGTGAAGGAGCGCTTCTTCTGTCGCCTGACAAAAGTACTCAACAGTTTTTTGTCGGGCGGCAATAGGGTGCGCGCCTTCAACGCCTGGGTGATGCCCTTGCTCACATACTCCTTTGGCATATTAAGGTGGACTCAGACTGAGCTCGATTTCCTGGATCGAAGAGTGCGTGTACTGCTCACTGCGCACCGTATGTTACACCCACGATCTTCTGTTATGAGACTGTACATCCCGCGGAAGTTTGGAGGTCGCGGCTTCTTAAATGCCAAAGACCTCCACAGCCGCGAAGTGTGCAGTCTCAGGGATTACTTCCTAAACAGTGAGTATGGGATGCATCGTGACGTAGTGGCAGTAGACGCATCTTTCACCCCGCTCTCCATGGCAAACGAGAACTGGCGCAGACTTAAAGTACTAAGCACCGAGGACTGCAGGGCGGTATGGAAGAGTAAGGAGCTACATGGGCGGTTCTACAAGGCTCTTACGGGGCCCGACGTAGACCTGCTCGCGTCGGTGAACTGGTTACGTTTCGGGGATCTCTTTGCGGAAACCGAAGGTTTTGTCTGTGCAATTGCGGACGAAGTTATCATGACGAACAACTACCGGAAATATATCCTGAAGGACGGTACGGTCGACATTTGTCGGGCATGCCGCCGTCCCGGAGAGTCGCTCAGGCATATCATTTCCGGTTGTGGTCATCTTGCTAACGGCGAGTACTTGCACAGACATAACTTGGTAGCCAAGATTATTCACCAGCAGCTTGCTCTTCTGTACGGTCTTGTGGACTTCGAAGTGCCGTACTATAAGTACACACCTGCGCCAGTTCTCGAAAATGGTCGTGCCACGCTCTATTGGGATCGATCTGTCATCACGGACAGGACTATTATAGCCAACAAACCTGATATCGTGCTGACAGATCGATTGAAGCGCCAGGCAGTGCTCGTCGACATCACCATCCCCCATGATGAGAACCTCGTGAAGGCCGAGAAGGACAAGGTTAGTAAGTACCTAGACCTGGCACACGAGGTAACCGCTATGTGGGATGTTGATTCGACGATCATTGTCCCGATAGTCAGTCGTCTCTGCGAACGGTCTAATTGCGAAGAGTCTCGCTAGATGGCTGGGTCAAGGGTCAGATGCAGAAGGCGGTACTCTTGGACACGGCGCGGATAGTCAGGAGGTTCCTCTCTCTGTCGCCCTAACCACCGGTAGCTTAGGCCCCGCCTCGCTGCCGGCGGCACTCTAGGTTAGGTTTTTTATAATGCTTTTATATTTTGTATGTATATTTTTATATTTTACTTTTGTAAATGTGTTGTAGAAAACCTAACTTAAGATCAAAGATAAAAAGTGAATAATAATAATAAAATGATTTATTGTCGCAAGAAAGCAAAAAACAAAACAAAAGTACAAATGCACAAAGAAAAAAATAATAATTAATAAACAGGAACGGTGCGACAATAGACTCGGGCTCAGCGTTTGCTGTGGCCTGGTGGTGGTGGTAGTGGTGTATTTTTTTTTTTAATTTATTCAGAAAACAAACAGCCATACATGGTATAATAATTACAAAATTGGGTACAAAATAGGCCTAGAGTTTCCTACATTACTATTATAACAAATTAATGTAAAACTATGCGAATAACCACAACCCATAAAATCGCAAACAGCTAGAGAGTACCTAATAAAATAAAACATGCAAAGGGGATTTCTAAAACGATATTACCACTTATTTAAACAATCTTAAAGTCTCAACTATATTACCACTTGTTTCAACAATATTTATATCATCAATATTATTATCCAGAAAACAAAATTTGTCGAACTTTATTTTTAAAAACGGGCAAACTATGAGCAAAAACATCTATTTCATTGAGCGATTCATTATACAAATTAGTACTGCGCCCTTAAAATGAATTTTTAGCATACTTTGTATCACAGGATGAGTTAGAAAAGGTAGGTTTAGAACGTGAGTGGAAACGAGAAATTTTAAAGGAAATGTTTTCTAATAATATGTTGGAATCTATGTGATTACTAATAATTTTAAATAGAAATAAAATATCGAGATACTCTCTTCTTTTATCCAAAAGAGGAAGATTATGTCTAGCTGCTGACGAAGCATAATTAAGATTATAGTTACCAGTTTTATAGTCAAGGCTTACAATGTTTTTTTTTTTTATATTTTTTATTACTTAACATTTAATATAGGTAAATAGATAGTGGATGCAAGTTTTACCTTATTCTGTAGAGCTCGCGACGGCGTCCCCTCATCCGCGATGACAGCCCTAGCCAATTTGGCTTCGTACTCTTCACGGAGTTCCGCTAACTGTCAAAAAAATATATGCATTTAATGCCCATCTATTATAACATTATTAAAACCAACATTAATAAACCCATACATTATTACTGCACAATTTCTTTAGCGTCGAGAGTGGTCCTGTCACGTACATATAAGTAGAGGACTATCTGTGGCCGAAAATGCAAGACCGAATGAGACACTGTCTTAGTGTGTCCCTTTCTAATATGGGTAGTAACACAGACATCAGAGAATAGCAGACTCGCAGTACTAAGCCAGATGATTTTTCATATAGTTAACTCGTTAAATCCTTATGGTGCACCAAAATGAGTTAGAATGCGACCGATAGTACGATCATTTTCAGCTGTTAACGAATTGTCTCCATTTGAAAGCAAACCAGGATGTTAAATCCCATATAAACTTAACACACCGCAACGTCAGTTCAGTACAATTTTCAGTTATGAAGACGGAGACACTGACAGGTGAAAACCTGTCAGATATTACTTGTCTCTCTCTCAAACTTTCTGATTTGTGCATTAGTGAGAATAGATCAGATGTACAGAAATCTTGCAACTTAAATGAGCGGATCTGCTTACTCAGATATCTGTGGGTAGTAACTATTGGCTATGTGCGAAGTAGGTGGTGGGGGTAAGCTAGGCGATCGTAGCGCACACCATGGCAGAAATGTGTACTTACCGGGGACCACTGTCAAATTTACTTTCACGTTTTCTATTGGTTACTTAACGGTTTCCTACGATTCGTTTCGTTAGTATGTATTTATTTATTCTCTTATTTATTTCAGTAAAATTTCCAATACGGGGTCTTTCTCCTTTACTAAAGTAAATAAAATATTCATGTGTTTTTTTGACAATGATGTCAATTTGACATCTCTGAGTTTTGACATTGTCTCGGGACCTTTGACGTTTGACGTTTCAGACGTGCACATAGCCAATACCTGTATAAACACATGTACGGATTTTGATGAAATAGGCATAATTGTCGTAAACGTCCTAATAGTCGTCAGCGTCATAATTGTCGTAAACGTCCTAATAATCGTCAGCGTCATAATTGTCGTAAACGTCATAATAGTCGTCAGCGTCATAATTGTCGTAAACGTCGTAATAGTCGTCAGCGTCATAATCGTCGTAAACGTCCTAATAGTCGCCAGCGTCATAATTGTCGTAAACGTCCTAATAGTCGTCAGCGTCATAATTGTCGTAAACGTCCTAATAGTCGTCAGCGTCATAATTGTCGTAAACGTTCTAATAGTCGTCAGCGTCATAATTGTCGTAAACGTCATAATAGTCGTCAGCGTCATAATTATCGTAAACGTCATAATAGTCGTCAGCGTCATAATTGTCATCATCACCTCTGTCTCTCGGCGTTCCTCAAGGCTCCGTATATGTTGCTTGTAGTACTGGTGCGAGATGTCTTGCGCTTCTTCCACTAGCTCCTTCACTGTGGCCGCGTTCTTTTGCCGTTGTTCCGCCATTTGCTCCATAAGCTTCCGGTTTTGTGCCTCAGCCCTGGAAGAATGACTGGTTTTAATGTATCAAAAGCCAATGCGACCAATGCTTACAAAATGTTTAACCGTCCGATGTCAAAAAATATTTTGCAATTTTCAACTCGTACGCTGTTACCTGGTGGGGTGACGACATTCGTAAGACAGTAAGGCAGGCATTGGAGAAGACCTGAAGACCGACCTCAGTGGCGTGCCATGGGAGAGGTATCTCCAGCGGTGGACTGACACATGTTGATGATGATGATGAATTGATGATGACACTGTTACCTGGGGTCTTTTTTTGGCTCCTTGGGCAAGTAAGTACATCGGTGGCCGCATGTTATTAGTATTTTCTGCACGAGCCAAAGACGAGGGTGATAAACGTGCGTCGACAGCATCGCCTGTAGTGTGACAGCATGACTATGACCAATGTCCAATATACAACATGCCGATATTTAATCTGTGTTTTGGATTGTATTTCACTGCTCTATTTCGTTGATTACTAGAGAAGGTACGAGTACTATAACGTGTCTAAAAGTGAAGACTATATAAATAGTTAGTAGCATAGCAGTTAGAGTAAAGCTTCATGCTCACGCCACTCCCCATGCTCTGTTCTAAGTTAGTCTTGTGGATGAGACTATATAAAATACAATAATAAAATATATAAATACTAGCTTTTGCCCGCGACTCCGTCCACGTGGAATTCTTTATCGACTTATAGAACTAATTGCTAATATTTTAGTTTTGTTTCTTGTTATTATTAAGTGCTGTTAATTATTTTTTCTTGGATCCATCCATGTTCACATTGCGTTAAGACTGCTCTGTGCAATAATATTATTCATTAATTAATTATCTAGGGGCCCAAGCCTCAATTTACTTTTTTATATGTAGTTATATTTTATTTGTCGTTTGCATGGATGGTTGCGTAAGTGCGTGACATTAGTATAAGTTTACTTATATTTCATATGTATATTGTTATTCATATGTATATTGTTACTACCAGTGAGTTCCTTTAATTGGATATCTGTTTACATATGTCAAAGTGTTTTTGTGCTATAAAAGCTGTTGGTTCTCCATATAAATAAATAAATAAATATTGCTATTAAATAGTTGTAGGCGCAGGCTTAATTATCTCTTTCCGTACAAACTTCCACCTCCCTTTACACCACCTAAGTAATTAGGTGGTGAAAAGGGAGGTGTAGAATTAAATATAATAAATATTAATAATATTAGGTTATATAATTTGCACTGGAACATAAATAAATAATCAGCCTGTACTCGCATGCGCCCCACTCGGGACACAACTGGTTCTGTCTGGCAATGAAATTCCTACGCGATGATAAGGTCTTAGGCGACCGCGAATTGCCTGTCGCCTATGACCTTTATATTTTGCGCAACATACAAGCAGGTTACTAGGTAGTCGTTCACAACGCCTATTGTCATCTCACCTGAGATAACCGGTGTAAAGTGACCTCTGACTAAGTACAGTTGTTATGAGACTCGAGGGAATTTGCACTGGTGCCAGAAGAGAGTTGAGCCGTAATGGGTCACCAATTGCACACCTTGCGATGCATACACACGATCGGTTGCAGTACCCGGATGGGAGTTATTTATAACTACGTAACACTACCTCCCAACACAATTAAATCACTCACACTGTAACAACAATTTTATAATAGTTCTTTTTTCTTTCCAATGTGTCATACAATTAGCTCGTAAGTAAGCTTATTAACAATATTGTTCACGATTTCGGTGTCGATACAAACCCGATAGGGTTTAACGACACTTTTCCGTTATAACAATGTATCAATTTTCTATTGTAAATAATAAAAAAAAAATGATTTCCGGGATAAAAACTATTCCCAGGACTCAAAATTATTTTTATAACAAATTTCATCTTTTTTGTTTAATTTATTGAATAAAATTATAGCAAGGTATGACATTTTTGAGTTAAAAGACGCATCATAGGCAAAACCTTGAGGAGGTTTGTGAGCCAATGGGGAGTTCTACATAATTAAATTAGAAATCTAAATCGGTTCAGCGGTTTAAGCGTGAAGAGGTAACAGACAGTGAGATACACACTTTCGTATTTATAATATTAAGTATGGATATGGATTAAACAGCCGAAAGGTGACCAACGTTCAGTTTCCCTTGTGTACAACTTACTGCACTAGTTCATAATGAAGACGCTCATTCTCCGCCCGCAGCCTGGACACTTCCGCGCTGCTCTCCATTGTCAAGTCTTGGGAGCTGCTGCTTTCCAATGTCGATATCGACTCCGCTATTGTGTGATTAACCTCTGCAAGTGTCCAATAAATTTTTATTGATTTAGAAAAGTAGTTCATTTATTTAGAAAAATAATGATAATAGAAACAAACACAAAAAAAACACAACTATGAACTTATAAAATACGTAATGCTAAATTTAAAATCACAAGTAACTAACAAACTAAAAATCTAACTCTCAAATGGGACCTTGGGGCAAGGTACTGACGACAATTTCAATCTATTTTATTTATTATTAAGCGATCATGGTTGGTAGGCAGGTGTACTCACGTATGTCCCTCGCGACGGCGGCCAGCTGCAGCACGTGTCGGGTCTCGTGCGCGTACTCGGGCGCAGGGTTGAGCGTCACCACCATGCTGACCGCTTCGCCGCGAGTGCCCGAGAGCCCCGTGCCCAGCAGACGGGTCAGTTTAGATTCCCTGGCAAAGGACAAAACTATGAATCGGGTGTAGGAAGTGGGGTATAGGCTAATGGTCTATGAGCATATAAATACATGGAGAGGCTCTATTCTACAATACAGGTTGGAAATTATTTATGGACCATGGAGCCTGGAGAGATAGCTCAATGTGCTGAAAGGAAACATTATTTTATTTCTCCTAAGCAATAAAACTGCATTCACAGATTTCTGAATAAAACTTTTTTTAATGCTATTTGTACATTTTTTTTTTAATTTATGGCCTCTTGTATCCTTTGTACCTCTTGAGCACGTGCAGCGAGGAGTTGATGGCGCGCGACTCCTGCATGCGCGCGCCGGTGTTGTTACCTGTACGGCACCAGGTCCTGCTTGCTGGCCTGCTTCCTGCGGAGAGTGTGCAGACAGCGCTCGAGCACGTGCAGCGAGGAGTTGATGGCGCGCGACTCCTGCATGCGCGCGCCGGTGTTGTTACCTGTACGGCACCAGGTCCTGCTTGCTGGCCTGCTTCCTGCGGAGAGTGTGCAGACAGCGCTCGAGCACGTGCAGCGAGGAGTTGATGGCGCGCGACTCCTGCATGCGCGCGCCGGTGTTGTTACCTGTACGGCACCAGGTCCTGCTTGCTGGCCTGCTTCCTGCGGAGGGTGTGCAGACAGCGCTCGAGCACGTGCAGCGAGGAGTTGATGGCGCGCGACTCCTGCATGCGCGCGCCGGTGTTGTTACCTGTACGGCACCAGGTCCTGCTTGCTGGCCTGCTTCCTGCGGAGGGTGTGCAGACAGCGCTCGAGCACGTGCAGCGAGGAGTTGATGGCGCGCGACTCCTGCATGCGCGCGCCGGTGTTGCGCGTGCGCGCGGCGCGCTCGCTGCCCGCGAGGTCGCACAGCCGCACGTGGGACGCGCGCACGCCGGATTCTAGAACAACGGAACACCTGCTGTACTGCTTCATGGACATGGACAATTCGTCACCTAACCACACTAGTAAGCTGCCTATGTCCGGCGGCGTATAATATAGCGAAAGCCGCGACCCACGGGAGTAGACACGCGAGGGACGGAGGCAGCCACTACACCGCCTGCCGCCGACGCACATAAAAGGCGCTGTGTACAGGGGTACACGGTCGCACAGTCGGGCAGGGGTGCCCGGGGAGGCCATTTGGGGGTTATGTGGGACTCTCTCTTTCACAGCCCCCTCCGTTAGTCGGAGGGAAGGGAGGAGCATACCCAGGGTATTACCCACTAAAAACACACCGGCGTCACCTGCACTGCCGTTATAGGGGGTGTCATGGAATCGCCAACATTCTACCACAACGTCCCCCCCATCCTGACTCCTTTGGCCGGACTGGTTACCGACTGTGCCAGGAGTCTTCCACTCCCCGCTACCCGGCGGCCGCTTGGCTCCCGAGAGGCCCTCGTAGCGTACCCCTAATGCACCCGCTATTCGCCGGCCGCTTGGTCCCCGAGAGGCCCGTATAGCACCCCCGAACTCCCGCCTCTCACTCGAGTACCTTAGGGACTCCCTTCTACCCGCTCCACTGCTCGCTGGCCGCTTAGATCCCGAGAGGCCCTCGTAGTGTCCCTGTCTTCGATAGTACTTTCACATAAGCGTTTATTCATTGCCGGCTGGCCGCTTTGTTCCCGAGAAGCCGCATAGGGCTCATTCCAGCGTCCCCAGGATCCCATAGACATCGCAGGATTATATTCATAATCATTTAATCGTATCAATCATACATCGTCAGGTTACAGGAAAATTTTAAATACATAATGTCAATAATTAATAATTAAACGAAGCGGTAATAAATACAGAATGTCAATAATAATAATATTATACCATCACCATCATATATATTTGGTCGAAATGTATCCGAAAGCGTTTTTGGACTTAAAGATAAGAACTTAACAGTCTCTGTGAGCATAGAGATGGTGCATACGCTCTGCGATCGCGAGTTCTGTTGGGAATCATTTCGTTCCGAAAGGTCTTTAGAATAAGATAACTCACCGGTCTCGGTCAGCATGGTGATAGTAAATATACAGTGTGATCGCGAGCTGTGCGCGTGCACTCCGGTCGCGTGTACTTGCAGGTTATGCTTTCCTGCGACCATCACGTCGTACGCTTCTTCGCCTGTGCGTACGAAGGCTTGAGTTGCGCCCTGTTGTGACAAAAATTGACACTTAATAAGGCAGAGGCAACGTTGCGACCACATATACGAGGGTAAAACTGAAAGTTTCGGGAATAGAAGAAAATATGCAGTATAAGTGAGTTTATTTATTTTTATTGTTTTTCAAAATATTCTCCTTTGTATTTCATGCACTTATGCATGCGTTCAAACCAGTCCATAAAGCACTTTTTGAACTCTGAAGTAGGGGTCGACAAAATGGCTATTTTATAGGCCTCCACTGCTTCTTCTGGCGTCTGAAACCGCTGACCACGCAGTTTGTCCTTGATTCTGGGGAATGTAAAAAAGTCGTTGGGACTTAAGTCAGGGCTATATGGAGGGTGGTCCAATATTTCGACTTTTTCACCGTCCAGGTACTCAGTTGTTGTCCGAGCGGTGTGTGGGCTGGCGTTGTCGTGGTGAAGGATGATGCGACGACTAGGGTTTGTTTTTCGGAGTTCAGCAAAGACGTTCGGCAAACAAATAGTGGTGTACCAATCAGCATTGACTGTTCTACGATCCTCAAGAGCCACAGTAGCTACGTGACCAGATTTAGAGATAAACGTAGCCACCATCTTCTTAGCCGTACTGCGAGAACGAACAACTTTTGTGGGTTTGAGCTCGTCTTCGAAGACCCATACTCGGGATTGGTTTTTAGTTTCAGGCTCATAAGCGTATATCCACGACTCGTCACCTGATACTATGCTAAAAACAGCATTTGAGCGTCCCTTGTTAAATCTTTTCAAAGTTTTGCGGCACCAATTGACACGGACTGTTTTCTGCTCGTCAGACAATAGGTGAGGTATCCAACGGGAAAATAACTTTTTCACGCCTAATTCTTCTTTTAAAATAATTTGTATTTGACTCATTCCAATACCCAGGTGCTCTTGAATTTCCCGATATGTCACATGTCGGTCTTCATTTATCAGACGACGCACAACATCGACGTTTTCTTGCGTGACTGCCGATTTTGGTCGACCTTCACGCACTTCGTCGGTGAGGGATACACGGCCACGTTGAAATTCTGAATACCACCTGTATATTGTAGTCTTTGAAGGAGCTTCAATATTAAAAGCAGCAACCATCCGCTCTTCACATTGTTTTTGTGTTAGTCCACTTTTAAAGTCATAATAAATCATAGCTCTGAAATTTTCACGGCACAATTCCATTTTAAGCAGTGACTCGACGACTTCAATAAACAATTGAAACCGAACCATACTTTTTTTTTTCTAAGTGGCCAGTGTGTTGAGATAAGGAAACTTCAGAGATTATAAAAAGGTATAATACATGTTAAAAATAAATTAATAAGTATTCGATTCCCGCCACTTTCAGTGCAAGCCTCGTAGGTGTCAATAGAATTTCAATCTTAGTTCTGCAATTTAAGGTTCAAATTAGATTGCATTCTCGTAAAAAGTGACTTGTCTTGAAATTTTTCACCAAAGCGTAACTATCCTATCCATTTTTTTTAACGATTAGTTAAAAAAATAACAAACGCAATCGATTGTAGAAGAAAATAAAGTGTCCTAACTTTTACATGACAAATTTCGATGTCGGTTTTTTTGCAGCTTGCTTTGGTGCCTTTTTAAGGCACGAGTGAATAGGCATCTTCTGGGTGAGCTCGCTTCATCGTCGGCCTCATCTTTGCCCCCTGGCTAGATGCTGGCCAAGAGCAATCCCATTTTTAGTAAACAAAATAAAAAGCTAATACATACATGACATACATGTATACAAAGTAAGAAAACTGTTCTGGCGACACTTGTTTTCTTCTTCTAGAATCGATAGCGTTATTGGTTCTGAGTCGAATGAGAAAAAAATACAATGTGATATTTTCTTTAACTCAACTAAAAAGATGGTTAGAAGCAAACGTGAAGTCAATGGCTTATTTATAGCTGGATCAAATGGTTCTAAAATCCTAAAAGTAAAGCCAATCTGATTATTTAGAACTAGACGGTTAGAAGCAAATGGTTCTAAAATTCTAAAAGTGAAGTCAATCTGCTTATTTATAACTGGTTGGTCAGAAGCAAATGGTTCTAAAATTTTAAGAGTAAAGTAAATCGGCTTATTTAGTAAACTAGACAAATAGAAGCAAATGGTACTAAAATTCTAAAAATGAAGTCAATCGCTTTTTTATAACTGGATGGTTAGAAACAAATGGTTCTATAATTCTAAAAGTGAAGTCAATCTGCTCATTTAGGTATAACGGGATGGTTAGAAGCAAATGGTTCTAAAATTCTAAAAGTGAAGTCAATCTGCTTATTTATAACTGGATGGTTAGAAGCAAATGGTTCTTAAATTCTAAAATTGAAGTCAATCGCTTATTTATAACTGGATGGTTAGAAGCAAATAGTTATAAAATTCTGAAAACGCAGTGACACTGGATCATTGTATGTTACAAAACACAGATAATGCTCTCTCCCTCTCATTCATTTCCGAGTCTCATGTCAAAACGAAATATCTTATGGAAGATATAAAGGCATATTGGCGTCTTGTTTGTATGTACATTTAGAATTTACCTTAACATAAACATTGCCCGAAGGGTCTTCCCGGATACGTAGCTTCGACGCCGCAGTCCGGTCCGTGGTCGCGAGCAAGTCGTATATGGCTTCATTGTATATCTCGACGAAAGACACCTGAAAATTTTAAAATTCTTTCACGGCCACTTTTGCGTAGATTTGTACGGAACCTGCTTATGAAGCTGGTGGTTCGGTGTTCGAATCCCGGTCAAGGCATTTATTTGTGTGATGAGCTTGAATAATTGTCCCAGAGTCTAGGATGTTTATATCTTAAATCTTGAATTAGAGAATACTTTTCAAATCGAAATTATATTTAATAGTCTGTTGGAAATACATGTAGAGAAAAAAAGCTTTTAAACAAGGAAAGATGCACATACATATAAAACACGCACACATACCACACCGCCACACACAGCGCAGCGGGTGCTACAGTGCACCTCCGACGCTGGTGCACTCATTCTGGGGAAGAACTCCCGAAGAGTTCGAAACATGTCGCCCTGCCCGGAGTGGCAATGTATACGTCAGCTTTAACCGTTTTCATGGACGACTCACATCAAACAGCCGGAGTCGGCGCGCACGCCACAAGAGTCAAAATAAATTCAAACCCTCCATACAGAAGCTAGACTTCGTATCCAACCGGCAGCGGCAGAGCCAGGGGCAGCCGACCGGCTGCCCGCAACCCACTTCAATATGAAATCTAACTTCTATATGGAGGGTTCGAATTCCTTTGAATTGTCCATAAATGGTAGTCTGAGGTAGTTCTTAAGAGGCTGACAAGCGCCAATGACCTTGGCTATGTCTGTCTGCGTCTAATTGCGCTGGAGTGAAAGAGAAACTATATACCTGCTATACAAGCAGATAATCAGAAATTTAATCATAAAATTAAATAGATACACCACATGTGTAATACAAATCGTCTATCGATGCTGTAGGTTGGAGTATGTTGGAACTGTGTTTTTAATTATACATGTTTCAGTTGAAAAAAATTATGAATATTATGATTATTTTAAGATGATTTGAAGACATAGCTTTGCGATTTTTTTCGATCGAGCCGATTTTCTTAAATCGTGTTTTGGAATCGTCCACATCCTTTGAAATATAATGAATATTAACGTATTTTTTTTTACCAAAGCAAATGGTTTTTGTCGAATCACCATTTAAAAATGGCAAATTAGCTCTATTCAGCATCTTAACAAGAGAAACTTACCCAGACATAATGTTTGGTGCGGTCGCTGAGGTCAACGGTGCTTTGAGTCATATCGCTGCAGAGGCGCGTGCTCATGCGCCGGTACTTTTCGCGCAGCGGCGCAGACACGTGCCGTAAGTGTCGCACCCACTGGAACAGTCATTGAAGGCTAAACCAATAATAGTTTTTCTACTCGTAGACTTTAATGTTTGAATTAAGGCTGGGTTGCAGCAACTTACAATCACAGACCGATCAACGCTAAATATGGCGCCGGCAGCTGTCATCTCATAGAAACTTGTCAAACTTTCCATACATTCAAATTTTAATGAACACGATTACATACGGTTTGGTGCATTAAGACCACCATAGGATAGGCAGTAGCATCCCCGGAGTGCGGTGGAGATACTGCGATTGCCAACTCGCGTGCCAAGCGTGGCGATTATGGCATTTACCCCAAATCAAATTGGGGGAGGCCAATGTCCAGCAGTGGGCTGATATAGTGGTGGTAAGACTCGTCTCGTCAGACTTTAATCACATACTTTTTGTCTATGGAACTCATAAGACAAGTGATGATTTCGTCTACTGAGTCTTAATTCCAACATTAAAATCGACGAGTAGAAAAAGCATGTTTTAAGGACTTAGACCTCAGCATTTTAACGGATTATGTGATCGTTATTCAATACATCAGGGGTCGGTAACCTTTTAGCGGCCAATAAGGTACCAAATTTTCGTTACATACAAAAGAACCAGGGGGCTCGCGGGCCACAAGAAAGGGGCTTGCAGGTTGCGGGCCGCCTGTTGCAGACCGCTGCAATACATGCCGCTTGACCATGCATGCTGTAAAGGGCTCAAATGACATTTTGAACATGATCATATGGTTTATGGTATAAAATATTTAATTCTCATAAGTTTTTCTAAAATTACTTACGACGGAAAACATTATTCAAAATCAAAATCAAATATTTATTCTGCAAATAGGCCACAAGGGCACTTTTACAAGTCAAATCGTGAATTTATACAATTAAAAAAAAAAAACTGACAATCTTACTTAATAATAATGATTAAAAAAATATACTGATTAACAATTATATAAAAATAAATTTACAAATATTAAGGACGTATTGAATACGATCTGTCCGAATAAACAAAAAGTACATAAAATTAATTTAATATCTCAGAGATGTATATGGTCTCTGAGCGTCCAAATACGATTAATAACAATTATTTAAAAGTCCTTAGAGATGTAAATGATCTCTAAGCGCTAAAATTAAAATAAGTAAACTTAATATTGACTTAAATCTAGGTAAGAGAGAGGGCATGTTAAGTGGCCGGGCATCTCAGTGGAAAAGAGGGTAAACAGTAGCGAATAGAACAGGTAATGTAACATTGCAATGAATGCTAAGTTTACAAAATTAGTTAACCATATTGTGTAAACAATATGAAAACATATAATTAAAAGTAGGTGGGAATTTAATAAATTGAAAATTTTACATTTTTGCTGTATTTATTTATCATTTAACATAAGCAAGCCGGACGCGGAAGCGCCGAATATACCAGGCGGCACAAATATGTAAGGAGTGACAAGCTCTTGGTTGGGAAGGGATGACCGACCAGCCACAACCAACCAACCATGGGGAGAGGGAGGATATAAAGTCTTCTTGTTCTCAGAGTTTCCGGTAGGTCCTTCTTGCAGGTTATTTTGAGATTTGGCCATTCCCAGTGGCATATCAAGACCTAAATTGTATATGGGCAGGAATCAATTTGTCTCTTAATTTTCAGGCTCTTTAACTAGTATCAAAACCTCCGGGATGCGAGGCTCCATGGACCGCGAGGTCGTAGGTGGTGGTCCGGGTCACCAACGACTAACACCTCCTCTGTTGGTTCCTGAGATTTGCTTTAATCGCTGCTACCTTTTTAAAATGTTTCGATGACTTTCAGGTAGGTCTCTTTAATAATTCTGTCCTGCAATGGAGAGGGCTATGCTGGAAGTCTCTCTGCGTGATCGCATCAGGAAAGAGGGCTATCCACAGCAGAATCAAAGTGACTGATATAGGCCTCCGAATCGCTAATCTTAAGTGGCAGTGGGCGGGGCATACAGCACGTAGAACCTATGACCATTGGAGCAGAAAGGTTCGTGAGTTGCGACCACGAACCAGAAGGCGTAGCGTGGGCAGGCCCTCCACATGGTGGACTGATGGCCTGGTAAGGGTTGCCCACCGTATGCAAGCGCAGGACCAATTATAGTGGAAGTCTTTGGGGGAGGGTTATGTCCAGCAGTGGATGTCCACCGGCTGACATGATGATGATTTGTTTCTGAGTCTTGGATGTTTTCTATGTATTTATCTATATAAGTATGTATATTGTCATCTAGTACCCATAGCACAAGCTTTGATTAGTTTGGGACTAGGTTGATTTCTGAAAGTATGTCCCAAAAATACTTTTTTTTCATAACTGGTTTCTTAGAGTAAAGCAAATGAAGGCGGCGTCGCCGTGCTCCAAGCTAAAATGAAAGCAGCTAAGACTTAAAAAAAATAACCGAATCAAATTTAATGTTACCTGCAGTTCATGTTCTTGCTGTGCTGCATTAAGCTTATTGGCACGGACCTCTCCAGGCCGGTACAATGGTGTCTGTGCAGCCTCAACAACCTTGAACACATACTCTAGGGACCGGGGCACCAGCCCGGGAGCCTTAACTGTGCCCATGAGTGTAAATGTCTTTCCGGAGCCTGATGCTCCATATGTGAGTAGGGTGAAGCTGTTTCCATCAGGTAGTTTCCGGAGATTGTGCTTCACTACATGTTCAAAAATTTCCTGAAATGTAATATTATTGTTTTTTTAATTTTGTCTGGATTCACAGACTTTATTTTCATTCTAGGGACTGGATAATAAGGTTGGCTGGTACCTATTTTACGATAAATTGTTGATTTGTCATAAAATAGGTGGAAAATGAGTAATTGGTTATGTCCCAAAACTATGACTAAGTCCACCGGAGGATGGGCAGCAGCATCCCTGGAGTGTGGTGGAGTTATTACCCCATTTGAGGGAGTCCTATGTCCAGAATTGGACATCCTTCAGCTGATATGGTGGTGGTGGTGTTGTTTTGTGGAATAAAGATTAAATAAGAGTTGCGATAAGCTGATATTTTAATTTGGGCTATACTTGAAATATGGGCTGTCCTAAGCACTTTAGAATAATCAGCCCTCAACTAGTGGTCTCGCCTGTCCATTGGCTACATATTAGTTAGTTACAAAGCACATCACATAATTTAATACTGTGGGAAATAATTTAGCATCTAATGTGCGTGTTTAAAAATGTATCTCTTGTCGCTCCCTTGATTGCTTTTTGCATGTGTAAATTATATACTTATTGTATATGTATATATTTATATATATTTATTTATATGTTGTATTCCTTTCTTACACTGTTAGTATAGTTTATTTATTATGCTATCATTGTTATTATTTATTCATTTCTTTATAGTATTGCTGAATGTGTCTTCAAAGCACTCTTTTCAATTTCTGCACTACCAGTAAACTGTTGTGAGTTATGAATTTCCTGCTACCCAAAGGTTGTCTGGAAGATATCGCTCATAAGCGATAAGACCGCCTGTTGTTGCATTGTACTAGTCTAAGGTTTTTGTTTATACTGTTCTCACTTTGTAGTGCGCAATAAAGTACATTTATTATTATTATTATTATTAAATTATTTTCCTTTCTCTTATATTTAGCATTCATGTTCAATCCAAGTTCAATGGAACACAAACACAGAACACTGGTGTCTGCCTACTGTGTGTTTGGGCTCTTAACAAAAGTTTCATTTGAGTACTAATCTGACAGTTTTTAATACTTAAGGGAAATTAAGTTTACAAAAATAGATAGATACTGACTTTTTGGTTGGTTTCCGGCCCAAAAATATGTGAAAACGTGTACATTTTGGACACATTGTGTTGTGTGCGGCGCCCATGACCCGCTGTCGCAGTATCCACTGATGTGATCAGGCACTGGTCCCCACGGATCTCGTACAAACTGCTAGGCACGTTTGACGGCTTCAATCTCAAATAAACTTGGACTAGCTCCGGGGCATCCTCTTCTACGGAATCGTCTTCTTCAAACAACTCCAACAAATTCGTACCTTTCTGAGGACGGGGACGCATAAAAGGATTCAATATTAAAGGAGGCCGAGGCTCAATAAACGACGGTATATCGCGCTCACGGTTACTCACATCACTAGGTCTCTGTTCAATTGTACTACGGCAATCCATTTTTATTTAAAAATAACGTCGAGTTATAGTGAGTTTTTATATGTTATTTGAACAAATTTGTTTTCAACTCGACGTACGGTTACTTCGTTTTGCTTAGTTGTGTCAAGTCAAACGGCTGAAATTTTGAACTTCTCGTCCATTATGTTGGACAAATTGGTAATAGTTTGACGTTTCAATAAAACTGCTTTACACGACCAAACAAAATATTTCTGCACTAAAAAGCTGAAATCGCTTTGCTTGACCAATAGAGACCATAGATTCAGTGATATGTAGCGCTTCCAAAGAGTATTTTCTCGATTGCAAGCGCCATTTTTGCCGAAAATGCGCAAAATGTCACATTTCCTAAAACCATGGCCGAAGATGCTCCGTACATCGTTTATGTTCCGAATCCGAAAACGGAAACTTACGAAAGCACTTTAGAGGGAATAAGTAAGTTTTCTGTGTTTATTTACTTTATGAATTTTGATTTGAAAGAAGAGAGAAACCCATAAAAACATATAACAATCTCCCACTGATTGTTTGTATTCCTAGTTATTTTACTTTGTCGTAGTTGTTAAAATAAAGTAATATGGGTTTTCTTCGCGGTTGACTTGATTTGAAAACAGGATACAGTTTATATATATTGTAATTTTTAATTTGAAATGGTGCCAGTAACGACAATAAAAGAAAGGTGAAGTATTTGTTGCAATTTAAAATATATTGTTTGTTTTAGATGATGCAGAAGAATATGCGGATGCAGAATATCTTGAGTTTTGTAAGTTTCATTAGGAATGTTCAAGTTGTTTCTTTAGAACATACTTATGACTGAGATAATATATAGATTAGATGTAAAACTTTACTGTGACTAAACCTTGGTGTCGTTGTATTTTAGCAAATGGAAATGGCAGTGATTCAAACTCTGATAATGATGCACCAGAATTACTCAGTAAGTATAATTTCGATATAAATATTGTGTCTAACAAATTCTCTCAGAAGAAATCAAAAATTACCACAATTTCCTTATGGTTAGCGGCGCACCTACTGAATATTTTACTATTTTTATTATTGGTGAACTCCCAGCCCCGGATCTAAGGGGGGGCCAAACCGGGGCACTTGCACGGCTTGCGGCTTGCACTTGCGCGGTACGCGGGTGCCACTGGGCCACGAGCGCTCCGTGTTAAAACTGTGTGTCGTACACCAAAGCTATAAATACAGGGGCTTTAATATGCGATCAGAGGTTGACTGAAAATGCCTTGTAAAGAGACAATTGTGTCCAACTTTTTATATTATTACATATGTGGTTGTGCAATGACCTTATAGAAGATATGATATCTCAAAAACAACAGGACTTACTTATCTTAAAAATCCACTTTCTGGACCGGCCTAAGGTGCCCTGCCGGTGTTCAGAAGCTTGTCCAATATTTACAGGACATCCTGTGTAATATCTTGCAGTGTGGACACTCTCGGTGAGACAAAGCAAGACCCGCTTGCTGTATTCTTCAAATGATGTAGATAAGAATTCAAATAATAGGAACATAGCAAGAATAAAAGATGTTCATTTAACCTTCAATAAAAGCTGTGTAAAATGAAAAATGAGAGTGTGTGTTGAGTGTGTGCGTGCGTGCGTGCGTGCCTGTGTGTGTGTGTGTGTGCGCGTGCGCACTCGCGCGCGTGTGTGTGTGTGTGTGTGTTGAGTGCATGAGCATGTGTGTGGTTATGAGTGTGTACACACACGATTGCCTATGTACTTACTGTCTTTGTGTTTATTAAGGAAGAATTTTTTGAATATTGCTATTCGTTATTATTCAATATTAGGTCTATGGTATTTTGGGCATCTTTAATTAGTACCTACAGTCAGCAGCTGAATCTATGCGGGCCTAATGCTCAAAATGATATATGCAGGAACTCTAATATCAAGAGAATAAGGCTTAGTGTAGGTCATTCTGAAATCATTATAATGCCTAGCTACTTTTGCTGCTGACTGTATTAAATTTTTTTGTAGTTATTGTATTGTATTTTTTGAATATTGCTATGTAGTTGAAATGTTAGACCCGAAGTATAGTCAGCCGCGGAGAAACCTGACCCTCCCTGCAAACTTCTATGCATGGGTGATCACTTGTCTCTGCAGCTGATGTTAATTTGTACTTGTACAAGTATGCGGAGCTTACGAGGCTAATATGTACTAATTGACAGTTATATTATAAACATGAATTAAATGTTATTTTCCAGATGAAGTGGATATGTTGGATCCCGGACCTTCAATCAAGCATGAGAAAGGTACCCAAGTAATTATAATTATTTACTAAATTTAGGGGTGACATGTGACACCCCTGGAGTTGCAGGGCCTAATATCTACCCTTTAAAAATTTATACACCTTTCTTAAAGAACCCCATACTGTATACTGTCACTGTCATACACATAAAGAATGGACTCCAAGGGGTTAAATATGTATATACACGGCGCGTGATAACGCGAGCCTACACGAGTCGCGTCGTTAGTGTAGGCGCGGCTCGGCTAAATCCGAACGCAAACCTCGTCTGGCTACACTGCTGCTTAAAACGCATTGATGCACCGTAAACGCAGTGAGGCCTCAAGCGTGACGTTTTTACCGACTTCAATAGAAGGAAGGAGGTTCTCAGTTCGTCTGCATGTTTGCGTGTATGTAGGGAACTCCTCGAATTTGATAGGCACGCATATGCCGATTTCGGTATTTTCTGTAGGTAACCAAGCATTGGCTCACGGAAACAACAAATTGTGGCATAGCAAGTACAAAATTGGAGTCGTTTTTTTTTTGCTATAAATTATTCACTCATAAGTTTCTCCTCGTTCACTGCGATTCCGTATCGTCACCGTATTTTGAGCACCGGTGTAACCGGACCTACACGAGCCGCTCCGCTCCTCACAGGCGGGTCGGCGGGAGAAGCCAGGTCGACGATCGCGCGCGCAGCCCACTTGTTTTCACGCCGCGAGGTCACACGAGCCGAGCACCGAGCGCGCGCCCTCCGTGTCGAATAACCGACAAACGATAGCTCGTGCGAACTTTGCCGAGCCGCGCCTATCTGTTACGAGCCTGGCTGTTAACACGGCGCGTGGCGCGGCGCACCACGAGTTGAGATCCAGAGAGAGGCTCGGCTCGTGTTAATACGCGCCGTGTGACCGCACCTTAAGCTTTTGACTGCCGGCTCTCTGGAGAGCTTTGAAACTTATATGTATCTGTCAAAATTCAGTTTTGTTTCAATATTTATTTGTGTCTTCCTAGGGAGCCAGCGGATGCGGGTACGTGTCTAAAATCCAACCTTTTTTTACTTCCAGGAACACAACCAATCACATTCAAATGGAGTCACAATGCAAGCCTACACTTGATTGAAGCATACAAATCCTTTGAACCCCTTTTAGTCCACGGCCAGTTAAGCATCAACCAAGTGTGGGATGTGGTCGCCAAGAAACTGCGGAGCCAGGGTTATGAGGTCACACCGCTGCATTGTAAGAACAAGTTTGGCAGTCTGAAGCAGATTTATGAGAAGAATAAAGAGCAGGTTAGTAAATAATACGGAATTCATTAAATTGTAGACTAATTAAGAGCCTTCTATAGTCAAAAAATTTGGTCCTAATCCATATTGCTAATGAGGAATACTTTGATACAGAATTATAGTACGTTACGACCGGATAATTTAATTATAAGGGTCTACAGCTGTAGTGGTGCCTCAACGTATGTTTGAGAATGAATTTTATAAAACTCTCATAGTAAATATCTCACCAAGAGGGACAGAAAAGCTCTTATTAATTTTACTTCCCATGTAAGCCACAATCACATGCAAATGCACACAAATAAAAACATTTATCATTTCAGGAGATCAATTCTGGTGTATCTGTGAAGAAATGGATTTACATGGACCTGATGGGACCAATTATGACTGAAATGGAGGAATATAGATCATATTCTAATGTAAGATTTTATTAGGCTGCTACAATTATTTTGTTTATTTTCAACTTCATAGTTTGTACCTGGGCGTTTGTGTTTTCTCGATAAATACGAGATTTCCCTATAAATACGAGTTTTCTCGATAAATACGAGATTTCCCTATAAATACGAGTTTTTCCGATAAATACGAGTTTTCTCGATAAATACGAGTTTTCTCGATAAACACCAGTTTTTCCGATAAATACGAGTTTTCCAGATAAATACGAGTTTTCCCTATAAATACGAGTTTTCCCTATAAATACGAGTTTTTCCGATAAATACGAGTTTTTCCGATAAATACGAGTTTTCTCGATAAATACGAGATTTCCCTATAAATACGAGTTTTTCCGATAAATACGAGTTTTCCGATAAATACGAGTTTTCTCGATAAATACGAGTTTTCTCGAAAAACACGAGTTTCCGATAAATACGAGTTTTCCAGATAAATACGAGTTTTCCCGATAAATACGAGTTTTCTCGAGAAATACGAGTTTTCTCGATAAATACGAGTTTTCTCGATAAATACGAGTTTTCCCGATAAATACGAGTTTTCCCGATAAATACGAGTTTTCTCGATAAATACGAGTTTTCCCGAAAATGAGACCTGACTAGATCGATTTTTCGCCCCTTTAAACCCCCGAAATATAAATAGTTAGAGCCGTTTCCGAGGAATGTTATAATATTATAGATTTTATTCTAATGTTGTTTTTGTTTAAGTCTGCCACAATTATATTGTTCGTTATTTTCAACTTTTTAGTCATAATCATAACATAACGCAAATATATTTTTATCAAATATTCAACCTTTTCAAGTTTTTACTCCTTAAATTTGCTTTATATACATGCACTATAAATTAAAAACGAGGATATAACAGGTTACATAAATAGAAAAAGCATTTGTAGTAAGTTATATTAGCAAGATAAAGAATTATGAGTACTACTAACGCCATCTGTTGATGAATAAACGAGTTTATTTTGTAGTGCACCTATTTTGCTCTCGAAATAAACGATATTCTTTAAATAATTATAATTAAATAAATATGCAAACATATTAATTAAATATAAAAGCAGTGCTGGTTGTTAATATTGAAGAAAAAATAAAAGGAGCTCATCAATGGAATGCTAAACCGGACCTACTAACGCCATCTCTCGGCGATCTTTTGTAAACCACGTCAGTTTTTTATGTGCACCTTTTATTTTTGCAATAAAACCAAGTCCTTTTACAGTATTGACCAGTTAATGCTTGTCATAGGTATATTACATTTTTAACCGACTTCAACGAAAGGAGGAGGTTCTCAATTCGTCGGAATATATATATATATATATTTATGTATGTTCACCGATTACTCGGAGACAAGTGGACCGATTTCAATTTTTTTTTTTGTTTGAAAGGTTGTGTTTTCTAGTTGGTCCCATTGTCACCAAGTCTGGATCTGATGACGGGATCTTGGAAAAATCGAAGGAACTCTTCAAATTATAAACCAAGAGGATGGGGTAAGGCAAAAAATAAGGAACTCAAATTATGACGACCTGTTTAGCCTAGTTGGTAGTGACTCTGCCTCCGAAGCTAGAGGTCCCGGGTTCGAATCCCGGCCAGGGCATTTATTTGTACATTTTTCACGGATATTTGTTCTTGGGTCTTGGATGTTTTCTATGTATTTAAGTATGTATTTATCTATATAAGTATGTATATCGTCGTCTAGTACCACCCATAGTACAAGCTTTGCTTAGTTTGGGACTAGGTCGATTTGTGTAAGATTGTCCCCCAATATTATTATTATTGTATGTCTTTTCCGCTCACGGGACAATGGTGTCCCGGACGTTTGGAAGGCGTGCGCGGAGCCGAAGTACCGAGGTACCGAAGTACCAACCGAGTACCACATAGCCAACACGTAGAGGCCCTTTTGACAATTTAATGAAATGCAAGGGGTACACCGTGCGGATGCTGTCCCTGCCCGTGTCATGGGACGCACACAGAGACAGCACCCGCCAGGGTGTACAGGGACTATTGCTGGTTGATGGAATCTAAATGAACCGGACTATTGGGTGAATATGATGGACTAATGGCTGGGCTATTGAGTGAGACAACTGACGTCTGCCTAATAAAACTGTCTCACATTTTTATCTCAGGCAGACGGTGACTCGCCCTCTGCTAGATGGGCCCCTATAAAAAGCGACATTAAAAATGGCCTAAGGGCAACACCGGTGCAGAGGGCTGGGGGTAGAGAGGTGGCACTGGACTTTAAACATATAGCCAACTCGCCACTTAGGTGACCACATCCACCCCCGAGCAACAGCTCTAGCGACTCCACTCTGAACAGCCGGTTAAGGCAAGCCAGAGGCGGGGGGCCTGTTCATACAACCAACCCACAGGACACCCCCAGGAGCACTCAGGTACATAGGGTCGCTTCTCCCTAACAGCTCGCCACAAGCTGCCCTATGTTGACTGACTGCACTAGAAATCCAGTGGGCGATGGGGTCGTCACATCCCTACGCCAAATTATTATTATTATTATTATTATATACCAAGACGATGGGGTCTGGCAAAGTTTGGAGTCTGTGTTTTTTTTTGTTAAAAGTTGATTAATATATATAATAATAATAAATTATTTATTCAGAGTAAAATAGTACAATAAGTGTCTAAAAATCTTAATAAGCTATTAACAACAAAGCAGGTTTTAAGTTAATTAGGATACAATATTAATGCGCCAATGCGTCTAAGATAAATGTTCTTACGGGGCTAATATACACATTGTTGCCTAAACTAGGTTACAGTTGTAATCTGTGTTTTAGGCATGAATGGCCTTAGTCATACATAGTTTGCTTATCTAATTATTTGTTACCTCGCATCAGGAAAACGATAATATTTGAAATTTTGACAAAAAATAATGCTTGCGATTGCAGAACTATTTTAATATCGTAAACAAATTTTCTGTCTCATCGTAGGTCAGGGTTAGCAACCATGTTGTTACTTTTGTTTGGCATACTTTGCTAATTTGATCGTACACGGAGCATTGTTTATTTATGTTATTATATAGAAAAGGCCCAAGGAAAGCGAAAAATCTGTTAGTAAAAGCGTGTTTAGTGCGATATTGTTTAAATATTATATCCATACGTCTTTTGGTGTGCATATTAGGGTTATAGCAAGCCAACTTGTGCTGTTTTAGAATTACGCTCCTAATGAATAGCTGCCTAACTGTTAGTACTTTACATGATTGGTACAATTCCGTGGTCGGAAAATAAAACGGGCGAAAAGTAGTCACTTTCAAAATGGCTCTTTGTGCACGTTCAAGTGTCAATAGAATGGTCTTTGCAGCCCCACCCCATGACGTTATACAGTACGTTAGTATAGATTGGCACAAAGCCAGATATATCTGATGTAACAATTCTTTGTTAGCGACACTTCTTAGCTTTTTAAAGACAAAGATAAGTTTACGTACCCTAGAAGCAAGAATGTCTATGTGGGATCGGAAATTCAGATTCGAATCAATCATTATGCCTAGGTATTTTATGGTATGAGCTTTTGATAGAACAGGACATGTATTACATACCTGTTGATTAGTAAGAAAGCAGTGGTGTGCACGGATTGTGTCATTATGTGATGGTTGTACAGATTTTCTCATAGAAAAGGCCATATATTTAGTTTTTTCAGCATTAAGGGTAAGTAAATTGAGTTTTAGCCAATTTGTAATTTTACAGAAACCTTTTTGAGCATAGTATTATACATCCGCCCAACTGCTGCCCGAGAATAATAGCACTGTATCATCGGCATATGAGATTAGAGAGCCATGGTTTAATTCAAGGTCACACAGATCATTAATAAAAATGAGAAACAGGGTCGTTACATAGGTAGCTCGTACTGTCTCTGAAACAAAAAAGAGCAGAAAAGAATCGCAGCACTGCGCCTACCAAGGTTTTTCTGACATGAAACATACTACATACACGTGACACCCCTGGAGTTGCATGCGTCCATAGGCTGCGGTGACCGTGCAAGTAATTTCCATGATTTTCTCCCTCTATCGCGAATTTAGTACTTGTTTCGATATGTTTTGTTGTAGTAAACGACGAATTGTAAATAATTTACCTCGTTTTTTGTACTCATTTTCATCAGTATTATCATTCTAATGAAGCTTATTTTTGAAGGAAAATGACGGGCTGTCGAGTTTATTTCGGCTTTTCTTCTCGGCAGTGGTCTTTTTTTCAGAAGTGTTTGTAAATTTCTTTTTTTTTTCATTGCGGCCTACTTGCAGAATGAATTTTACTGCATTTATGACGTTTTTCGCATTTAAATAAGTTCTACGAACGACTAGTTAATTGTGTTGATACGGATACCAGCAGTAATTTTATTTTTTAAGCCAGAATTGAGTCTGTCCACGTGTGCCCTCACAATACAATGGTAGCTCACAAACTGACGGTAATAAATTGTACTGAGTTTGTTAAGAGGCCTTTACACCACACCTTGCCAAAAAGCGCGTTTTTCCGGACGCGCAGCGTGCCCAACCAAACCCACTTTTTGGCCAAGTGGTGCCGTAAAATTGTGTACAAAACACGGGTCGTAAAACAGAAAGCCCTCTCCCGCATATTTATGACCCTCGCCTGCGGCTCGGGCCTCAAACATCTGCGATGTCGGCCTTTCTTTGTTTTACAACCCTTGTATCGTAAATAGCTATTAACGTGTCCACTAGCGTTACTCGTAAATAATTGTGATTATTTAAATATAACGATAGATATTGAAAATAGTAGGCCAGTATGTAATGTATTTTGTATTTAAGTACCATTAGAATAGATCAAACTAGTTCTTACGTTGCTGGATTCGTCGATGTATGCGTTTAAAGTAAAAACGGCAGTTTTATTTTTGAACTCATAGATCGACGAATCCAGCAACAGTAAGAACTAGTTTGATCTAAATGTTGATCATAGTGTATTAACCCTTATGAAGGCAGAGGCGATTTAGCGACGACATACTTTTCAATAGAAATTTAATCTTAGCTCTGCGATTTGAGGTTCAAATTACATTACATTTTCGTAAAAAGTGACTTCTTGAAATTCATCATCCTCCTAGCGTTATTCCCAGTACAGTTGCATCCTGAAGGATGCCTGGGGTCCGCTACCTAATCCCAAGAATTGGCGTAGGCACTAGTTTTTACGGAAGCGACTGCCATCTGACCTTCCAACCCGAGGGGGAAACTAGACCTTATTGGGATTAGGCTTGTCAAGTGAGTGGGCAACTTGACTGTTAGAAGTTCTCAAGCCGCCCGGAGGCCTCTAACTTGGCTTAACGACTGCTATCATAGACAGCAACCGGGATCAACGGCTTAACGTGCCTTCCAAAGCACGGGAGCGCTCAGTTAGTAACCACTCAAAGCGGTCACCCATCCAAGGACTGACCTCGCCCGACATTGCTTAACCTCGCATACCGCACGCGGTACGCGGGCGCCGCTGGACCACGAACGCTCGTGTGACTTCTTGAAATTAATAACCAAAACGTAATTATACTGTACGTACAATTTTTTTTTCTTTTTAAAGCTGTCTAGGACGGTGGTGGCTTGTTAAGGGTTAACATACGTATTGTATACAACACAAAATCTTTATTTCAGTTTTTTTACACACATTTTAACAAAAGAGGATGTTGGAACCTTCCGTTCAGCATTTCAATATGCCTGAGTTGGAAGATCCTGCTCTTCCTTAACTCTGAAATAGTAACAAAAACCAAATGCTTTGATATATTGATACGATGGATTGTATTGTTGCATTTTCACTTTGTTTGATTTCATCCTAACAATTTTCATGATTATTATATCATTATATGTATATCCACACGTAAATTTACTGTTACAGGAAGACTGGGACTCGCCTAAATGCAAGGATGTCAAGCAACTAAATGTTAACATTGAAAATGAAGACACTGAGCCAAAGACGGAAGGGAATCGTAAGTAAAAAAAAACTACTATGCTTTTGTATAGCACGCAGAACCGATGGCCGTTGGGGCGGAAAGGTTCTCGAGTGGCGACCATGTACCGGAAGGCGTAGCGTGGGCAGGCCCCCCACACGGTGGACTGATGACCTGGTGAAGGTCGCGGGTGTCCGCTGGATGCGGGTGGCGCAGGACCGGTCATTGTGGAAGTCTTTGGGGGAGGCCTATGTCCAGCAGTGGACGTCATTCGGCTGAAATGATGATGATGATGATGATGACGACTATGCTTTTAAGCTCAAAACGCACAGAGCGGGCGCGGCGCGGCGGTTTGCATTTTTGATCTTTCCGAAACTGTCGATTACTGCTTCATATCTCACAAATCCCGCCTCCGCTCTACCGAATACCGCGCGGTTTTTTGGTGCGACGGTTCGCTTTACCGCAAAACCGCCTCCGCCCCCCAACGACGCTGTGTCGCGCTCTGTGCTTTTCAAGCTTTATTGTGTGACTAAAAACAATGAGGGCTACCGTTTTTGTGGTCACCAGTTGGCGCCACTGTCAAGCAGTCAAAGTTTGTTATTAGTCATTACGGGCGTGAAATCAAAGTTTACATTTACATCATATTTAATACCTTAACCTTTTCAACGCCACATGCATGCTGTGTGCCCCAGTGTTGCGCAGTCCCGTTTTGTTTGTAAAAAAGGAGGACATAACTTTCCGTAAGATAATACTGTCTCAAAACACCAGTAACTAATTTCATTGGTCAATAACTAATTCTCCCATAACCATAATTAATCTCAGGTATTGCGAAATATTCCCCACATTATTATAATTAGGAATAAATCCTCGTAGCCCACCCACAAACAGTATGTATGTAATAGTACATTACTACAGAGGCCGGGACGAAAGGGGTTGCCGGCCGAAGACATATAGACGGCCGAGCGCTGCGAGGTCTAGAAAATCAAGCTAAATCCCACTACAAAATATATTAGTACATACTACAGAGGCCGGGACGAAAGGGGTCGCCGGCCGAAGACATATAGCGAGGCTGGGTAGGTCTGAGGCGGACAACCCCATATTTCCCGCCGATGTATGTATAGTGCTTTTCTCAAACATGCAATGAAATAAACAACAAAAAAATGAAAGTTTTATTTTTAATACGCATACTGGCAGAAATTCATGATGCCTTGGCCACAAATTTATGTGGAATGGAAATTAAAAAAGAGGACTTTGCCGGGCTAGGCCTGCAAGATTTGTATGAAATTCCATTAACGACCTCTTGTCGTAGCCGCACCTGAAACGTCATACTTCGCAGCCTATTATAAGGAACATAACATCAATATTTCATTGCATATTGCACTTGCTATGCCACAATTTGTGGTTTCCGTGAGCCAATGCTTGGTTACCTACAGAAAATACCGAAATCGGCATGTGCGTGCCTATCAAATTCGAGGAGTTCCCTCGATTCTTCCTAGATCACATCATAAGACCTTCACCAAATTTATATGGGACCATAGAAAAAAAAAACAGCGAGCTTTTGAGTTTTTTGGATCTTTCAACCTTAATAATCGCAGTATTTTTTTTCTATTATTATTTCAAGCCACAGAAACTAAATTCCGGCCTAGATATGCCGGGTCCTATTGTGTATACAAAGTTTCATGTTATTCCAGCATTCCGTTTTAAAAATGCGGACTCTTTTTTTCTCTTACAGTCTTCCATGTTCAATACCATGAGTCATCTACCAAGAAGATTAGTAAATACGTATTGAATATGGAAGATATCTTCTTGGTACAAGACTCATCCTGGCGCGCTACATGCTCTTGCCATACCATAGTTGAAATAAGGATCAAAATAAAAAAAAAATATTAAGTATGAATTGCTTGCTATATATTTTTCTCATCGATTTTGCAGAAACCGTACAAGGCATCTACAAATGGGAGAACCCAGCTATCCTCTGCCTTATAGACCAGTACCGCAAATTCCAAGGCGCGCTCGACTCCGGATCCATATCGCAGAAGGTTCTCTTTAGACTTGTCGAAAAAAATATGCAGATTAAAGGCTATAACGTTACCGCCACACAATGCATGGTCAAAATACATTCCTTAAAGAAAACTTACAAGAATATTAAAGAGTATAATCAGGTTAATAGATTGATACCGAGAAGATGGAGGTACTATGATTTGATTGATTCTATTATACAAGGAGCGCCTGACACAAACTACGATTTAGAGGAGGTGTCGGAAACATTAGCTGAAATCAGTAAGTTCACATTTATATTTTGGTGACTCTTAAACTTCGTGCTTTTTTATCTTATGTAAACTTACTTGAAAAACTTCTTGTATCAAATTTTTGATTTGAGAGGCGCGAGTTGTACTTTAATTCCAGGAATAGTACATTGCTATATTTAGTAGTACATTATCATATTTTAGCCACTATTTCTTCTATTATAGTATCCATTGTAGTAGTAAATATAGTTCTATTGTAGTAGTAAATAATAGTAGTATTGTAGTACCTCTTCAGTAATTATTTACCACTATTTTGCTTTCTTATTTGTTAAGACGCGAATTTAGTGCCAGTATTTGCCGCTAGATGTCGCTGTGCAGGTCCAGTGGGAACTGTGCATCGCGGTGTTAAGATTTTTCCTGCATTTATGACACTCGCACGCTAACGTTGCGAAATCATACTTACCTGGCGTAGGGGACACCGTGATCATGAAGGCGGTTCCCCCAGGGCGAGACTTAATCATTGCACTGCGGTTAGGTTGACCCTTGCGAATATCCCTAATGTGGATATCTCGGACGCGTTATTTTTGGTAGTGGGGACTGCGTACGCGCTGTCCCCCCCTTTATACATGAAAATTACTAGAGTGGATTGCATTAATTCGTCTGTATTCATAAGCATTGTTAGTTAAAATGGAAATTTTGACATGTATGGAAAGTTTGACAAGTTTGTATGGGCTGACAACTGCCGACACCATATTTAACGTTGATCGGTCTGTAATCGTAAGTTGGTGCAACACCCTTAGGCACAGAATAAGTAATAGTACATACAGAAATTTCACTTCCTAACAAAAACGGCGTTTAGGCATAAGAAACGTACCTACTCTCTGTATCTCTGTCTATCGCATAACTTGTATTCATTCACGCGCGGCACGTGTAGCGTTGGGGTTGTCACTCCATGAATACATTATAAGTACATATTACTTCACATGTAGGTATGTCAGTGTCATTATGAATAATACTAATAATATAACTGATCTCGTGGACGGAAATTCCATTTAATATTGTAACTTTAATTTGTAAGTGAGTAACACAAAAAGTAAGTTAATAAGGTATACCTACGGTTCTATTAAGATCCTCTTTTTAGGGTTTCGTACCCCCTTTTATAGAAGATTATTTTGAACAGTATAGCCATTGAGTATAGCCCAAAAAGTTTACGTTTTCACCGGAAGACTCCTCCTTACACAAAACGACGTAAGTGCCGTAGTTTTCTTATGAGGATACGTACTTTTATATTAGAAAGTTACAAATTAATTGATAATGTCCTGCATTTACTTACATTAGATAAGAAGGTACAAGAGAGGCTACAAATAATTCATTAACAATTTAGTCGTGGGTTTATAAACCGCAGAATAAATAGGAGTAAAAAAAAAATAATTAAAAAAAATATGTGAAAATTTTGGAAATTAATATGATTGCCTTTTACAATAACAAAGTTTATATACAATTAGTGACTTGTTTATATTTGATTCTCTGAAAAGACATCCACATTATGAATAGGAGTTATTTACGCGCGGTAACTCGTAATTCAAGTCGGCGGCGGAGGCGGATCGCGACACGACGCACGTGCTCGCGTGACGGCGGCGGCTTGCGATATTACCTAAACTGTATTTATGGTGATATTCATACTGAATTTATCCGTTTTGTTTCCAGAGTCGGAAGAAACTACACCTCATATGTTTAAATGGAGTCGAAGATCCATAGAGATATTAGTGAGCGCGTATCGAGAGCACCGTCCGCCGCTACATGACACGAAAGCGAATCGTCACAAAGTCTGGGAAATCGTCGTTCAAAAACTACGCAAAGGCGGTTACGAAGTATCCGTAGGTCAGTGCAGAAGCAAAATATCTGGAATGTTAAAACTTTATAGGAAGAATAAGTCTGGAGCGGGCGGTAGAGCGTTTAGCGAACGCGGCGGGTGGTACTCCAAGCTTATAGAGTCGCTTGTGGAGAAACCTAAAACGGTACAAAGAGAAGCTCCTAAAAAGCAGCATATTCTACATGCGTCAAGCACTAGTCGAACGCCTGAAACTGTATTAGATCAGCTTATTATTTGCGAGGAAAATAGGGAGCGCCGACATCGGGAGAATATGGAACAGAGGCAACAGCTGTTAGACATAATGGGACAACTACTCGAGAGATTAAGTTAACTAAAGTTATACTTGAAAGCTTGTTATGTCATTGACTGAAATTAATTTATTAAAAAATGACAATCAAATTATTTCAATACTTAATTTATGTCATCATACATAATTTATTAATAAAAATCTAAAATACCAATGCAGGGATTTATTATTTTCTTGTCACTTACTATGCTCTTTTCCTTTATTCGGTTCAGGTCAGATTCTGTTTACGGCAGAAATGCAGATGCGTATAAAATTGTTTCAAAATTTACTGGGTTAAAAATGATAAGGTAAAAAGGAATGCCCTGGCGCTTCGCCGTACCATACATGTAGCGATTCTGGTTTTTTGTATAAGTGGGATTTTACGCTCTAGTACCTCTAGTATTTTTTTCGAATTATACACAAACGAATGCGTTTGCGTTTAGTCTTAATTTTTATGGCAACAAATAGTACCACCAAATTCCGCCAGAGGCGCTGTTCGCGTTGCCATGTTTCGAAAAAATAAATACTAGAGGTATTGACCTGCGTGTCAACTCAATTCAAAAACCTAATATCAAGTTACAATTTGAGATTAGCAATAACTGAGCCAACTAGGATAACTAGCAACACCTGTATCGACAATATTGTTCACAACCTGCGAGGCAGTACAGCTCAGGTGATAGATTTTGCCCTTTCAGACCAGTCAGCTCAACTGCTGAAATGTCCGGTCAAAAAAACATGTATTCTTACACACTGGTATAAAAAGCAGAGGGATATATGTCAAGATAATATTGTTAAATTTAGAGATCGTCTCCAAGAACTAAGCTTTAATGGAGTATACATGGCGAATAATGTAAATAAAGCCTATAACAGTTTTGCAGATCATTTTGAACTTCTATATAATTTGTGCTTTCCGATGAAATAGTTAAAAATTTTGCCTACGTCCAAGCCAAAATGGATTTCTAAACGCATAAAATTATGCTGCAAGCGAAAACGTGCTTTACTTTGGAAATATAGATTTTCGACAGATAATAAACTTGACAATAAACTTAATTTTATGAAGTACTCTAAACGATTAAAAACTATTATAAAACTTACTCAAAAAGCACAGAACGACCACTATATAAGAAATTCGAGAAACAAATCAAAGGCATCGTGGAATGTAATTAATCAACACAAGTCTAAACAAAAATTGAGTATATCCCACAAATATTGTCTAATGGTAAATGTGTTACATCCCTTCAAAAAATCGCACAAGAATTTAATCAATATTTTATTGACCTAACGCATAAGACAAATAATCAACTCGGACATAATATCAGGAATACACTACCATATAATTTACCAAACTCTTTATGTTTATGAATCCAACAAATCCGAATGAAATTCCAAAAAATAATTAGTTCTTTAAAAAATAGTCACAGTACTGGTTACGATAACATTAGTACTAAAGTTGTTAAATCTGTATCTCACATTGTTTCACCGTTGATTAGCCATATCACAAATTTAAGCATTGAAAAGGGCGAATTTCCTGATAAGCTAAAAATAGGCATTGTTAAGCCGCTTTTCAAAAAAGGTGATAGGACAGATATGGCTAGCTACAGGCCTGTGTTTTCAAAAGTTATTGAAAAAGTAATCCATACTCGTATTTATGGCTACTTTGAAAATAATAACCTTTTCGCAAAAGAGCAGATGGGATTTCGCAAAGGCAAATCCATCAACATGGCTATCTTTGATTTAATTAATATAGTTTAACAAATGTTGACAGAAAAAGTCCAATATCAGCATTATACATGTCCATGTATGGAAAAGTATGCGATGGTCAACAAAATCAAAAGCTTTAGACATGTCCATGTCTAAAGCTTTTGATTTTGTTGACCATCGCATACTTTTTTTAGATAAATTATATAATTATGGTGTTAGAGGTAATATTCATAGATTAGTTAAATCGTACCTGAGCAATCGTAAGCAATTGACGCAAGTAAGTAGAATATGTGTTAAGACAAAACAAGAAGTTACTTATTCATCAAAAATTAGACAAATTCATTATGGTGTGCCCCAAGGAAGTGTTTTGGGTCCTTTATTATTTACATAAATGACCTACCTAAAGCCACAGAGTACCCTACTATTCTCTTTGCAGATGATAGTACCATACTCTTTGCTTCTGAACATCATGAATCTTACGAGAATGACATAAATAAAACATTAGAAACTGTAATAAACTGGCTTACTACTAATAATATGAAAATCAATTTAGAAAAAACTAAAATCATGTCATTTAAACAAAGACTAAATAATGTACATAATTTAAACATATCTTATAAGGGACAGCAGATTAACGAAACAGATGTGACAAAATTTCTAGGATTAAGTATAGACAATAAGTTGACATGGAGAAATCAAATTGAAATTATATGTAAAAAAACTGAATCAATTCTCATATGCTTTGTATAATTTAAGAAAAATTGTAAATGAGTCAGTAGCGTTAACAGCCTACCAGGCGTATGTAACATCTACTCTAAGATATGGCATAATTTTCTGGGCAAACTCGGTTGACAGAGAATCAGCGTTTAAAGCGCAAAAGAGATGTATCCGATCTTTATGCGGCATTCATCAACTCGTTTCTTGTAAACCATATTTTCAAAAATTAAGAATATTAACACTTCCGTGCTTGTATATATTTGAAGTAGCAATATTCACAAGAACTAATCTGCATCTATTTAATAGTTTCAAGAGTAAACGCCTTAGGAATAAAATAAATGGACTGCCGTCTAAAACCGCTCTATACCGTAAAAATATACTAGGAATGGCCCCTAAAATTTATAATAAGGTTCCACGACTATAGAAGATATGGCCGTGTTCAAACGAGAGTTATTTAATGTCTTAGCTACTAAAGCTTACTACACAATAAGTAAATTTATATCAGACTGTAATTAATGGAGCATAACCTCCACACACTACATTAATTACTTGTAAATTTGTATGCCTAACGGCCCAGCATAGTGATACACAAAAGAAAAAAAAAGACCTTTATGAACCTATGTTGAACAAATAAATGATTATTATTATTTATTATTATTGTACACGGTTATTACGAGGGGCGTTCAATAAATTCTCGGTATTAGAATGAAAACAAAAGAATATTATAGGTGTTTTATTTTTATTTTTCAATATACTCCTCTCCTATGTTTATGCACTTATAAGACCGGTCAAATAGTTTTTTTAACCCCTCATAAAAATATTTTTTGTCTTTGGTGTCAAAATGCTCCTACACTACTGTCTTCAATGCTTCATCGTTAGAAAATTAATTTCCACGTAGATTCTTCTTGACATTGGGAAACAAATATAAGTCACTCGGGGTCAAGTCTCGACTATACGGTGGGTATGTAATAGTTTCGAGTCCAGATTCAAGAGCAGCAGCCATGGCAATATGAGCACTATGCACAGGGGCGTTGTCGTGTAGAAGCAGAACACCTTTGGCTGATTTTCCCCGTCTGTTATGTTTGATTGCTTCCCTTATTTGGCATATAATATTAGCGTAGCGCTCTCCTTTAATACTTACACCCTTTTCTTTATAATCGATCAGCAACATTCCATCACAATCCCAGAATATTGTGACCATGACCTTGCTAGCTGAAAGCACGACCTTGAACTTCTTGGGGTGAGGAGTTCCTTTAATGTGCCACTGCATGGACTCTTGTTTGCTCTCAGGGTCATAATGATGAACCCACGTTTCATCTCTACTAACAAAATTTTGCAGTATCTTATCAGGAATTTCACCGCACACCTCAAGAAATTCGGAACAACGAGCAACACGCGTCTTCTGAAGCGGTGTCAGGATTCGCGGTACCCATATCGCACTGACTTTGGACATATTAAGATGGTCATGAATTATATCGTGTCTAGTACCAATAGAATGGTTAGTTCTTTGAGCTATTGCTTTCACCTTTACTCAACCATCTTCAGATATAATTTTCTCCACTTTTTTAAATTTTCTTATGAAGAAGCTTCGATGGGCCGACCAGCTCTATGGTCGTCTTCGATACTCTCTGCCCCATGCTTAAATTGACTTGACCACTTCTGAATTGTTGATAAAGAAGGAGCAGACTCACGGTAAACATAATCCATTTCTTTTTTATACCTTATTGATTTTTTACGTGTTTGGTCAAGAATTTTATTACCGCTCGGTGCTTTAATTTAACCAACATTGAAATAACGCTCATAGTGATCACGTTTCGGTACTTACAAAAAAACAAAAGAACATCGCCGTTTTAATTTTACTTTTTTTTAATATTAATGAAAGACTTTTAGCGGCCAGTATTAAAAAGTTTACCAAAGAGGTTTAAAAGATGTCAATACCGAGAATTTATTGAACGCCCCTCGTACAACTAGAAAGTTTTGTAAAGCAGATTCTAGAGTACTCTACTTTGTACTCGGCGATACAAATCGGACGCTCCGGTTGTGGAATGAGCTCCCTGCCGAGGTTTTCCCGAGGGGCTACGGTTCTTCAAGAAAGGAGTGATATTTTTTTAAACGGTCATTAACACGCATCTAGCCCTTGGAGTTTTTTTTTTAATACCACGTCGGTGGCAAACAAGCGTACGGCCCGCCTGGACGCCTGCAACTCCAGGGGTGCAACTGCAACTCCAACAACATGCGCGTTGCCGACCCTTTAAAAATTTATACACTCTTTTCTTGAAGAATCCCATACTGTGGTTCCTCGGGAAAACCTCGGCAGGGAGCTCATTCCACAACCGGAGCGTCCGAGGGAGGAAGTTCCTCTGAAACCGTACCGTACCGCACGTAGTTGCAGGCGTACGTAGGCTGCGGTGACCGCTTTCCATCAGGCGGCCCGTACGCTTGGCACCGACGTGGTATTAAAAAAAAATCTGTCAAACCAGATCTGTCGTAAGCAAAATCTGTCCTAAACCAAAGTATCAGAACCTTAACCGGATAAAGGAGCCTTTTCAATTGTCTAGCAAGTACAAAAGCTGTCAACTAGCAGTTGAACCCTATAAATATCCATATAGGTTGATATCTCACTGCACGCCGTGACGGATATATCCTTCTTTAGCGTTCAACCGATGGTGCGGATATATCCGTCGCTAAAACCATGATCGCATTCACTGCCTATTCCTGAACATTTGCCAGGTGCCGCACTTTGCTGTGTGCCCCTGTTATGAACGTGTCTGTGCGTTCAAGGCACTGGGTGAAAGTAACGAAAACGCACGCATATATGCGTTGCTGGCAGTGAATGCGTTAATATATAGTTTTGTATGCCAGTAAAATAAGTTCTCGGTAGCCTAGTACCGGTAGGAACAATAAAATTAATCTGTGCAACTATATGTAGTCGCGCAATGTAAAGTTTCGTCACTTTTCGACCTTAAGGCGAAGGGGTGGGCAAGCTCTTTCCATACAAACTTTGTGCAAGTTTTTCTTCGTTTGTGTTTGCTCTCCAGTTACTATTTTTGGTCCATATGCTTATTTTGTTGTTAGCTGTGTCTTGATGTTTTTCGTTTTTAATTTTAATTATTTTTTGTATTTTTTTTTAAATAATGCAAAATTTTAACAACAAGTTCTGCGTATATCCAATATGTACCAACAAAAAATAAAATTAAATGCTATAGTGCCAAAACTAACGAAAAAATCTTGCACAACCTTTGTATGGAGAATGGCTTGCCCTACCCTGCGCCTTAACGGCATTAAAAAAGAGTTGTACCGATGACTGTACCTATAATGTTTATTATATTCCTTCTTATGATTAAACTTTGAATTAACTGAAAACAGTTTATGTTCCATAAAACTACGCCTACTTGTATAGTTTGTTTTAAATGTTAGTACCAACATTCGCCGTTAGATGTCGCTGTGCAGGTTAAATGGAAACTGCATCGCGGTGTTAAGATTTTTCCTGTAATAACGACCCTCGCGCGCTAACGTTTTCAATTCATACTTACCTGGCGTAGGGGATACCGTGATCAAGAAGGCGGTTCCCCCAGGGCGAGACCTATCCATTGCACTGCGGGTGGGTTGACCCTTGCGAATATCCCTAATGTGGATATCTCGGACGTGTAATTTTTGGTAGTGGGGACTGCGTACGCGCTGTCCCCCCCTATATACATGAAAAATTGGGGTGAGATTAGATAATTATCAGTTTATCATTATCAATGTTTGTTGTTCTTTCCCTCTAGTGGTAGCCGTACAAGCCCGATTTCAGAGACATACTGCAAATCGATGTACAGTTTGGCACACGCATACTAGAGGTGAAAACAAAACTTTTGACCCGCAGTTCCTAAAAAAAATTCCCTTAGGAGGGGGGAGTAATGAAACATTTTACTTTTTGTATGGAAAAATTTTTTTTTTTTTTAGAAACCTATCGTGTGTAGTAAGTATCATATGAAAGGGCTTTTTAAGGCAATCCTAAAAATATACCACATCATTACATGCATTACACACAAAATACTTAGTGACATTATTTTCAAAATTGCTTTTTTGAGGTTTGATATGAGGATATCACGTATCAATTGTGTATCAAACTTGGTATGTTTCGAAAATTATTTTTGTTTTATATAAAAAAATATGGCTGAAATGTAATAATGTGGTATATTTTTAGAATCGCCTTAAAAAGCCCTTTCATATAATACAAAAAGTAAAATGTCTCATTACTCCCCCCCTAAGGGAAATTTTTTTAGGAACTGCAGGTCAAAAAAAATTTTTTGACCTCTAGTATGCCTGTGCCAAACGGCTAAACTGTACATCGATTTGCAGTTTTTTTAAGCGTACAGCTTACACTACTCTAGTTGTACCCGATTTCCTCTTCTTTTTAAAATATGTAGCGAAACTCCACGCCATTCTTTCTTTAAGTGCTTATGCAATTGCAAAATGACATTTGCTTATTAGCAATTGTATTATCGTATCACCTCCTCGTCCCCCGAGCCCGGAGATTCGCGTGATGTCCATGTTTGTAAATTAAGGGTTTTTTTCCTTCCCCCTGATACATATGGGTTGCGCCCTCTCCAATAATTTCACATTACTTTTCAGTAGCGGTCCATAGAATACACCTTCCTACCAAATTTCATAATGGTTGTGCTTAGGGGGTGTTCTCCGGGTTGCCTGTGACATACGGACGGACGGACGTCAAACATGACGAAACTATAAGGGTTCCGTCTCGGTAGCTAATGACTGCAGTAGGTACTTGTTCAAATCGAGTTTCAGGTAGTGATGTATATTTTTTGTCCACAGGCGAGTAGAGACTAGGCGTTGCCTACTGTCGTCGGTGAAACAGTTAACTCACAGAGCCACTATTAGTTCATATCCACGGTGAAACAGTTATTTGTTGTTAAATCGCCTCTACGGTGGTCCCATTGCAACTATTGCAAGATTATTCTTGTACGAATATACTTGTATTTATTCTCCGTTACAAATTTGCAATTGAGCTGGAATCCGATTGAGAGAGATACGTGAAATGTTTAAGTAAGTTCCGTGACAGTTCAATAATAGGGGTACCATCAAGCTAATTAAAAAAAAAACCTAAATTACATCCTTCTTAAAATTGGCCAGGTAGAAAAACTACAAATGTCAATAAAAGCTTGTTTCTTTACGACACAAGCTACACGTGCGTGCGCGCGCGTGCGTGCAACTAGTGTCGATGTAAAACATTCCCTTCGGTTGTGTTTTAATTTATCGCCACTCGTTGCGAATTTCCTGTTCTCTGCACTTGTATCGTAATGTACTATTATTATCACAGGGGAATTATTCACCTTACTGCCTAGAAAAGAGGGATACAGTAGAGAATGTATCTATGTAGAATGAGAAAGGGTGCGTTTTCATTTAAATCGATGCCTGCCGTCTCGTTCATTGATTGTTTGGTTTTAATACCTCTTGAATTCACTAAACCCGACTTTAGGTACCTGGAGTATTATGGAGGGTGGAACTAATGAGCGCTACAGTAACATTCAAATATTGAAAAGGGCGTATTTATGAAGTCTGTATTTTATTGATCCGAGTTTGGATTGGGAACCTTTAAACTTAAATACATGTAGTGTTTTACTCGGGCTGAAAAAGTATACTTAGGTATTATTATTTATTACGAAGAGCCGTATTAATTTAGGTGTCATTCATCATGAAATGGCGGCGCAGATCAATAGATAGGTACGCACGATTAATTTTGGTTGTGCCAGGTATGACAGAAAAAATGGGATTGAGGTCAGGATAGGCACAGATACGATACCCTTGACTCATGGAGCAAGGACACGACTGTTTCTATACCACGTCGTTGGCAAACAAGCTGACAGCCCACCTGATGGTAAGTTATCATGGAAGTAACTTCAGCTTTCCCATTTATCTGTGGGTGGAAAGCCCGCAGTAAGAGAAGCGACACATACTTATACTGGTTTCTTCGTCGATAATTTTCTCGTGCCTCTTAATAGGAAGAAAGGAGAGGAAAGGGGATGGATTTTTCTATTGAAGCTCAACTGGTTGTTTCTGTTCTGCCTGTTTCCGCGGCAGAACCAGACAGTTAACGGGCGGTAACCACGAGAAGGATGCCAACCAGTTTTGCCTCGCGGTTCTTAGCAACTGCGAGCTCCCCGCGAGACCGTTCACCAAATTAACTGCCGGACAGGCAGTTAAGATAGAGAGAGGACCAATGCAAGCTACCGGATTGCGTTGGTTCAGTCTCCGCCCAAGTTTAACACTCCTCCTCCTGTGTGCGTTCGCCACGGGAGGAGGCCTGTTAATGAGGGTCGGATATATAGTGTCAGGGCAGGTAAGCGCAGACGCGGGCTGCGCGCAGGCGCGGCGTTATCGAGCCATGTTACCCGGGTCTGGTTCAGTGTGCCGCCGCCCGCCGCCGCTCGCCGCAGCATGGACGCCGCTCCCGCACCCGGCCCCGTGCCCGTGCGCCCTCTCGTCGACCCCGACGAGTATGGCGAGGTCGACACCTCCAGGTACACACCGAAGAACTTAACACTGACACTAACCAACGTAAAATATCCTCATATCTTCATCTGTTTCGATTTTGGCTGTATAAACATGCGCAGAACTGTCTCTGAAACTCATCTTCTGTTCTCCAACAATGTTATAAGTTGTAGTAAAATGGAGTGGAATGTTTATATTTGAGTGGCTAGCCAAATAAATGATATGATTTTACATGCTAGGTCAACACCTAGGGATCGTCCTGAGAGATTGGTGTTTCTGGCCTTGATTTCTCCCGTTCCGCGCAATCGTCCCTCTCTTCATAGACTAATTAGAAAGAGATGAATAACGACTTGAATCACGAAGGCACTTGCCACTTTTCAGGAAAAAACTAAAGTAAATTAGGCAGAATGCAAACATATTTTTTTAAACTCTAGGACTCTATTCTTCACAATCGCGATTTATCATCTCAGGAACGAGACATTTAAAAGGTAAAAGGACTTGTATCCTATATAGGAGTATAAAGTATTATCATGGTTGATCTCTGAAAATCTGAACAAATTATAATAATACCCAGTTATTAGATAAGTGAGCTTAACTCTCATTCAGCTATAGTTCATTACATTGGCTATATTAGCTCCCTGAAGCGGTCTTAAATGAAAAAAAACCTAAAACCCATACATGGTGCATCCTTGACTTTTGCTTGATTTCCTTTTTGTGTGACTCGTGCAAAAGAGCTAAATCCATCTTATTTATTAAAGTAGTTTTATCCTTCTCGACGTGCATCTTTCATTACCTAACAGACCTAAACAATTCTGCCACGTTGGTTTATTGACTAGATCCATTTACTTTCGATGCCGTTTATTTTTATGTTACTGTTATGTAAACAGTCTATTATACGACATGCCGTAGAAGATGCTTAGTACTTATAAATATTCCAGTTCGAAACCGCCCTCGCGTTCTTAGTACGATAAAATGTAACTTGAATATAACTTATATCTTCAGTGTTGTCTAATAAAAGTAATACATACGAAATATAGAGGGAGTGGTGCGCAGTGTTTTCTGTTCCTAAGATCCCAGAGTCCTAATTCGTGTTCAAATACGTGCATGTTCTGGGTTTCACTTTAGCTCCTATTAATTATTCTGGATTACTGCCAAATTGCCAAAGTCAATGTTATAAAGTTCACTGGTGACTGCGGGGTGGGGCCGGGGCAAATGGGAATACCCCCTCTGTGGTGTGGGTATAGACTACAGACTGTACAGCCGATTTACACATTTGCACCTTATTTCATTGTAATAAGGCGAACAATGTATACATATTTGTGACGGCGACATATCCGGCCGGCGGCGCGCTGTCGAGCGCCGTCAAGGAATGACATTACTTGGCAATAGAGATGTTATGCGCATGCCGTCACGGCTTGCGTAACGGCTAGAGAACACGGACAATTTTGAATTGACAACATTTCATTTTTTAAGCATGATTTTTTCCGATGAAATCAAATAGAGGATAAAAAGTTAAGTAATACCACATTTTTAAATCCTCGATTATATCCCAATTTCATACAAATAAATCAATTTCAAAAGTTCCTCATTCTAAAAGAGAGTAAGTGACAAGTAAGGCGTCACAGCGTAACAAATCATACAGAAGCACTGTTATTAAGACAAATTTACTAAAGAAAGTGAACTGCTGTTCTTTTTGTGCGCTGTGACTGTCACAATTTCGTAGTAATGACGTCATTACTACGATATGGGCTTTCTTCACATTTTCGTGAATATTTATAAAACTAATAGCTATAAAAATATAAAAAATATATTTTGGGGTTTCTTGTTACCAAATTAACGAAATGAGTTAAGATTTCATACTACTTAAAACTTTGAAATGTCAGTTTTTGATGTAGGTACCTATCGCTTAGAGAGGCGGGACGATGTTTTGTAAAATAAACTCAACCATTAGGCGAACCTGTTTGATAAGTTAATCGTACAGAGGTTGCCATTGTTTGGCCATCAGCGCTGTTCATATATCGATACTAGCTGTTGCCCGCGACTTCGTTCGCGTCTTCGCTCCTATTAGTCGCAGTGTGATGTTATATAGCCTAAAGCCTTCCTCGATTAATGGACTATCCAACACAAAAAGAATTTTTCAATTCGAACCAGTAGTTCTTGAGATTAGCGCGTTCAAACAAACAAACTCTTCAGCATTATAATATTCATCATCATGTCAGCCGAATGACGTCCACTGCTGGACATAGGCCTCCCCCAAAGACTTCCACAATGACCGGTCCTGCGCCACCCGCATCCAGCGGAGACCCGCGACCCTCACCAGGTCATCAGTCCACCGTGTGGGGGGCCTGCCCACGGTACGCCTTCCGGTACGTGGTTATAATATTAGTATAGATTATTCATATTATTTATGGACTACATTACCCGATCAGTCTACCCATTTTATCAGGTACCCCTAGGTGCTTACCGCAAACATCGAAAATCGAAATTTGAGGGTCTCCTCTTTCTCTCTCAATCCAATATGCTCGGAATTGGTCAAATTATAATGTTTTGTTAAACATAAATAATATACATTCATATTCTATTTAAGGACTAAATGTACTACTTCAGTCCCTGCTTGATAATCCTAGTACAGTCAAGGACTTTAATTTGGGACCCTCTTATAAGGTTGACAGTCCTGTCAAACTGTACAGAAAAACAAATAAAAAGTTTGTGAAATGGGCCACAAATAATTTTTAAGAAAAAAAAAACCGACTTTAATGGGGGAGGCCGGTGAAAGTTTATTATACTTAGATGGTGCACTCTTAGATTCCATACAATAAAATAAAAATGGCTATAAATATGTTCATAATGGTAGAAGACTAAGCACCCTCAATTCCTCATGGAATCATGGAAAAACCTTGCTTGCTTGACAAACAAAACGAAGAGAACAAATCGCCAAACATGAACTACGCGTCGTTGAAGAGTTCCGATCTGATCGTCATCAGCAGTTCCAATTCATCAAATGTCACTTTTATGAATGAAAATGCTTGATTAGTTCATGAAAATACTAAATTCACTATTTGTGTGCCTTTCACATGTGAGGAGTTCCCTCGATTCCTAATGGATCCCATCATCAGAACTCGAGCATGACAAAAATCAATCGTGAAAACAATCGTGAAAATAGAACTTGCTTAACAAACACAGCTAGAAGGACAAATCGCCAAACGTGAACTGTTCGTCGTTGAAGAGTTCTGTTCTGATCATCATCAGCAGTTCCACTTCATCCAATGTCACATTTTTGGATGCAAATGCTTGACTTGTTGATAAAAACACAAAAATCACTATATGTTTGCCTTAAAGATTTGAGGAGTTCCCTCAATTCCTCGTGGATCCCATCATCAGAACTGCGTTTTGACAAAAACGGGACCAACTTGGATATATATACTTACAATCAAAAAAAGAATTTTCCAAATCGGTTAAGAAATGACGGAGTTATGGAGTAACAAACATTTAAAAAAAAACATACAACCGAATTGATAACCTCCTCTTTTGAAATCTTAAAGAGCGTGACTGTATGTCTAAATTTTCGTTATATTTCAAGAATGTTGTCCACCTTTTTGCTAATGAAAGTAATGAAATGGCGGGTATCGTCAAATATGCACTTGAAACTGGTAACAGAGGGAATAAGGTGGAAAGAATGCGTAAGGACAAAATGATGCAGCTAGATTATTTAGCAGACAGTATAGCGGATCGTTTTATCAGAAATGTAAATGACGATGATAAAGATGACGAAATAACAGATTCTGGTAATAATGTCTAAATATTAATGTTTATATAATGAACAGTGTACACCAAGAGGCAAACGAGAAGACGGGCTACTTGATAAGATGTGGCTATCGTTGCCCAAGGACATGTTTATGCATAGGTATCTGATAGAATACAATAATGGAATCTAATCTGGTTTGGTAGTACAACGTTGTACTTATTATAGATATACAGGGTGTTTTTATTGAATTCCGTTAATTGCGAGGGTACAATCCGGAGATGAAATAATCTTCTCTAAGCCACTAGTACCTCCCAACTCGTACCATTTCGAAGATATTCAAGAATTCATTTTAGTTAATTAGCACCCTTAGTATAAAAGATAAAGATGGTATAAAAGATTCACGCACACGAGACACGCACGTCAACATTGTTAACAATTAAACTTGTTGACGTGCGTGTCATTCGAATTCCGAATTGTTATACTTGACATTAACTTTTGCTTAACTCCACGTTAACTCTTAAGACCATTTTTAATTCACCCTTGATGGTATAATTACCTAATTATTTTGTATGAAACTGAAAAAAGTATATTTTCCCCTCACTAGCTCGGAAAGCCGTATTTTGTCCTTTGAAACAAGCGGGTAAAATCGCATTTTATCCACAAGTGGGGAAAGTAATTTGATCTTGGAGCGTGTTTGAGTAGCTTTTGACAGATAACAAAACGTAAAACGCTCATAATAATAGTTCGTTTGATATCAATTATCATTAAATAAATGGTTTGAGAATATATTAAACAATACCAAATTTAGCTTTATTTAATGATTTAAGTCAAACTCTATAAGTAACATTTGTTTTATAATGAAATTGAGTATAATTGTAAACGCACAAGTTGAGTCGATGCAATTTCAAAACGCATCGTAAGAAATGTCATCATTGTGTCAACTAAAATAACTATACACAACTTGTCACGGACTCCGACTCACGTAAATATTATACACAACTTCCAGAGTTTTCTGTTATATTATCGTAAAAAAATCGGTGATTCCAGTGATGAAAATCATGCCTGCTGTGGAACTGTGTTTTTTGCAGGTTGCACTTTCCTCGCTATAGTGAGGAGAAAAGTTTTGTGTTACACACGGGTGCAAAGTTGTATTTTACTTCTCGTGTGTTGAAACACTCGCTACGCTCAGGATTCTATTTTAGAACCACTCGCTTCGCTCGTGGTTCAACTATAGAATCCTTTCGCTGGCTCGTGTTTCAATTCCACACTCGCGGGTAAAATACAACTTTGCACCCTTGTATAACAAATAACTATTTTCTTGAATTTTGAAAAACTAAATATGCTACGTCGTTTCTATACACGGCTATATACTTTACTTGAAGGAACGTAAATCAATAAAAACATTCTGTATCATCACTATTTTCTTTTTGCGACTCCTGGTCACACCTTATCAGTCAATTTAGTTCGCCTAATGGTGAAGTTTATTTTAGTTATTCAAAAATGATCCATCTGGATCAGGGGTTCCCAAACTTTTTTTCTCATAGACCACTTTAAAAAATTTGCTGGTTCTGGTGGACCCCCTACTCTACAGCCTACACCAGGTGTTCCCAAACTTTTTTTTCTCATAGACCACTTTCAAAAGTTAACTGGTTCCAGTAGACCCCCTACACCACATTTCTACCATATTCTCAAAACCCCCATTTTTTTTTGTCACGCCAACGTAGACCCCCTTCGAGTCTCCTGTGGACCCCTGGGGGTCCACCTGGACCACTTTGGGAACCCCTGATCTGGATGGTATTCTGTAGGTTTATGTGGCGACTTTTGATAAACTCAGGGCTTTGTGTATCAACTGTTGTTGATAAACACTAAGCATGGCGCTCTCGGATATATCCTTATGGAAATCATGCGATTATTAATTTATCATATAGCTGTGCTCGCGCTTATGACACCTATAATATAAGACACCATGCACAAAATTTCCGTCACTCGCATTTACATACCTATTAGCTTAAGTGTCAGGACATTATTGATGTTAATGGAATGCGGCTCTGCGGGCTCATAGGGGAAGGTCATCACTGCATTCTTAAGGTAACATAGCGAAGAGCTGTGGCCCCGTACAAAGAGCACTGGAACCCCGATGACCCCCTTTAGTTGCCTTTAAACTGGCAGGGGACACCGTAGAGCTGCCTTAGATCGCGAGATTGAATCGTGTCTCCACAGGTCAGAGTTAACGAAGACAAGTTATACGTAAAAAGTACCTATGCGTTGATCTGACAGAACGGCACTGTCAATAGACAGTTTTCATTACCTACTCGTAACTACAGTTAAAGTATCATATTTGATGATATACTTATATTTGAGATGATGTATACCAGTGAGGTGAATTTATAATAAGGACTTAACCTGCGACTACGCTTCATAATAAATAGTATTCTTGTTTATGATCGCGCGAGCTAGTAAGTAGGAGTACATATTGGAATATGACTGGAGTAGGTACTCGCTCGGTTACTTAATCATAAACCACGGTTGACCCCTAAATAAGGTAGTTAGGTACTTCACCTGATCTCGAAATAACCCGGAGCCTTGTGACGTCACACGGGGCTACGACGCATGCGCCCCGCCCGACACCAAACTTACTCGGGACCGGAAGCGGAACTCCCTCGTTAGGGGGGTAAAAATGTTCTATGAGAATTGTTATTGTTGGAGTTGTAGCGAAGTGGTAGTAAAAATATCTACGTTATTTAAATTGATATATTTTTTACCCTTTCTCATGAAGTCATGACTTACTTAGTACGTTCACGGACACGAACACCATTCTACAAATTGTCTGATATGATATGACACTTGAGTACCTTTTTCATATGATTTTATTACTGCCATGGACGGACTGCCACATCACTATTCTATCAATATCGTACCACCACAGTCACCTACTTAGTTCCATGTATGTAGGTAATTTCATACAATTATTTTTATTAACCTTTCTCATGACTAACTTAAAACGACACGGACACAACACCATTCTAAAAATTGTCTGATATGACACTTACCTTTTTCGTATGATTTTTTTACTGCCATGGACGGACTGCCTTATCACTTTATCAATATCGTAACTGCTCGCTTTGTACAAACACCTTCCTCGTAATGCAACACAGCCGTAGCCGTTAGGTCTACGGACGTATGGTGTCAGAGCATACGCAACGTTCATCTAAACTATTATATTATAATATTATATATAAAGCTGAAAAGTTTGTTTGTTTGAACGCGCTAATCTCAGGGACTACTGGTTCGAATTGAAAAATTATTTTTGTGTTGGATAGTCCATTTATCGAGGAATGCTTTAGTTTAGGCTATATAACATAACCCTGCGACCAATAGGAGCGAAGACGCGGACGAAGTCGCCGGCAACAGCTAGTCTTATATAAAATTGAAGCGACCCCTGAAGATTTTGCTGCGGCTCTAGGTAAATTTGTAACGGGTCTTAAACGGTACAAGATGTCCGCCTCTAGAAATATGAAGATCTCTCGTCGATGGGCTAACTGGCTGTTTTGTCGCGCTGAAGAACACCGGCCACAGCCATAGTTTAGTATCATGGCACGAGGGTCTCAGATTTACTGGTGTGGCCGTATTGTTCGTGAACGTGTTATATAATGTACAAACTCGCATAGTATGTCATACTCACGTATATACTGCTGCGAAAGCTGAAATGTTAAATCGCGAGCACGCTTTCACGATTATGGGCAGGGTGAAGTAAAAAAAAGTTTATATTCTTCCTAAAGGGGTACAATCATCCAAGAAAGAGGTCTTGGCCTTTATTGGGTTACTGTACTTACCCGGTTAGTCATATTAGAGTTTTTATATACAGCCCATTGTCATATTGCTGTTTCGTTCCGGAAGGTACCCGGAGCCGAAGGAGGCGACGCACAAGGTCCGCGGGCGCAGCGATGTGCTGGAGATGCTCTGCGGCGCGGGCGCGGTGGACCCCGAGCTGCTCACCGTCAAAACCTTCTACTTCTTCTTCTACTCCGCCTTCGGCTCCCTCTTCCCTCTCATGGGCGTCTACTTCAAGCAGATGGGAATGAACGCTGGCCAGTGCGGACTTCTAATCGGCACGAGGCCGTTCGTGGAGTTCCTGTCAGCTCCGTTCTGGGGCGGGCTGGCGGACCGCTGGCGCAAAGGCAGGACCTTGCTGCTTGCGTCGCTGGCGGCATGGATTGTGTTCACGCTGCCGTTGAGCTGGGTGCAGCCCGGAGCTGTATCCTGCGTTGTTCCTCGGAATGCGACTAGCTACGACCTTTTGCCACCGCGTTACGACGATACAGCGACGCCTAATAGCGCGGCAGCGCGCGCATTCCACGGCCCGGCTACCTCCGCGGCCCCCGGCTCGGCCGGCAGTCCCCTCCCCGTCTCTGACGCTAACAACTACAACCCAGCACAAAACGCTGATTGGGTCACGCCGCTGCATTCTTCCATTGTGTACCGCACCGCCGATATTCAGAAGACATTCTTCCTGTTGCTGCTCTTGGTTATGGTGGGCGAGTTCTTCAGCGCGCCGGCTATAACGCTCGCTGACTCCGCTGTGATCACGTTGCTCGGCGAGGACGCGGATCGGTAAGCGTTAAAATTACATAGGTACTACATTTTGCTTTGGCGAACATGTCTTGCGACAGATATTAGGATTTGCTATATCCTGTCTGTATTCTTGCGCACAGTCGAAATAGCTTCAAATAAGAACAAGTACCTGACCAGTCCAATTTTAAACGCCCGAACCTGCTAATTCGCTGTATCTATCATTATTTGTCCAAATTCTTTGGTACTAACTGCATGTTTCTTGCAGATACGGGCATCAGCGCATGTTCGGTTCCCTAGGGTGGGGACTGGCGATGTTCTTTGTGGGCATTGCCTTAGATCACAGCACGGCGTTCAGCTCGCACCCTTGTGGCGGCCCGCAGCGCTATGAAAAGAACTATACCATCTGCTTCGCCACCTTCTCCGTGTTAATGGGAGCTGCGTTGCTGACCGCTGGCCAGGTACGTTATGATTTTCATTTTACCTTTTTAGAATGGGAGAAAGGAATATCTTTTGACCTAAAGAGGATTTTAATTTTTCTTCATTGTTTACTCAATTATAAGAATCGCGACATTCGCGACCATTCAGAGTAATAGAGTCCACGTTGCAATATCTGATGAAGTGGATACCATAATTGAAACTGACTGATGGTCATCATTAATGAATCAAATATTTTTCTTTTAGGCAACTACTGTCTATAAGGAAAAATGACGAGGTATAAAAATGTCGAATTGATGTTTATTGTCAATAAATAAAAAAGTCTAAATTGAAAATTGACGGAGTATAAAAATGTCGAGAAGTAGAAACGTCGAAATGACAATGGTCCGAAAGTAAAAATGTCCAGATTTGTAATTCTAAAAGAAGTCCTACTATAAGTGATCTACAACGGTCCCAGGTCTAGGCAGGTTAGGTTCAGTAGGTATCGTCAGATGCCCGAAGGGCAAACTGCGCACTGCGCAGTCAATTTTAAGGCAGAGTAACATTAATCATTTCAATACTTCGACTAAATTCTATTTCGACATTTTTATTCCTCGACCCTATAATACTTTGTAATTTTTCCATATCGTCATTTTTATACCTCGTAATTTTTCCTTATAGACAGTAGTTGCCTAAAAGATATTTTTAGCGGTACCTTTATTGGGTCTAACACTACAGTTCTAATTATATTCTTCCTCTGAAGCATGTGCTGCCTATTTAACTATGATATGTAGCAGAAAATGTGTTCTGATGTTGAACTGGTACTAAGTATACTTAAAGCTCATATCATTTTTTGAATTTAATCTTAGGATCAGGTGTCAAACTGTACCCGAGCTCATTTAGGATGCAACGGGAAAGCTAGGAGGATGATGAGCACATTTTGAATTTACTTATCTGACACAGATAAAGTTCAAGTACGAATTCGCGCCTGTGGAAGTGGCGCCCGTAGCGCCCAGCTCGCCGACGCGAGAGGAGAAGCTCCAGCAGCAGTTAGCCGAGCAGCTGCAGCTGCCGGGGCTGGACACTGGTGCGCCGCGCGCAGCGCCGCAGCCGCCGTTGGAGCAAGCTAAGGTTTGACAATACGTTAAACGAATAACTTAGATCGATCGTAGAATATATTGTTATGGGACGCCACTTACACACAGCAGTCCGTGTATGAAAGAGGGATAGGCCCATGACACTTTTATAGATACGAGTACACTTGCCTAAGACATTTTCCCCAAGAGGACCCTTTAACTAGGTTTATTGTCTCGTGCCATCTGAAATCCGAGCAACTTTCTATAATATTTGTAACGTTCACATACAGATGGGGGGGCTTATTATCATATATTATATTAACGTTGCACCATAGGTCTTCACATTTGACGCACCCAATTTTTTTCACATCGAGTTTTTTCGAAACGGGTACGTGGAAAGTGTCATTTGATGGACAGAATAAAGCCCAGAAAGGTAAAGCTACAACTTTTGTATATATCTGTGTGTGACCAGTTGGTGTCAGTGATTCCGTGCCCACATATCATGGACTAGCTGTTGCCCGCGACTTTGTCCGCGGCTTCGCTCCTATTGGTTGCAGCGTGATGTTATATAGCCCGAAGCCTTCCTCGATAAATGGACTATCCAACACAAAGAGAATTTTTCAATTCGAACCAGTAGTTCCCGAGATTAGCGCGTTCAAACAAACAAACTCTTCATTGCAGCTTTATAATATTAGTATAGATTCGGATTCTGGTTACAGCAAGTGTATAGTGTGATGAAACGAAGTCTATATTTCTGAATCTGCTTACGTATTCTTTCGTACTGGGTCGATTTGCATGAGATTGTCTCCTTATATTCACCTTTGTTTTTCAAGGTATTCGCGCAAACAACTCGAGAGATGCCCGAGTGGGTAACTGTGCTGAAGCAGTTCCAGAACGTCCGCGCAGCTTCCTTCCTCTTCGTCGCCTGGTTCATGGGCTTCGGAATCGGCCTCATCTTCACCTTCCTCTTCTGGCATCTACAGGTAAAAACAACTTAACTGAGCGATATTTGACCTTATCTTAATCCAATAAGGTTTACGAAAGGCGCAAATTTGTGGGTTAGCTTAGGTATTGACTCTGGTTCGTCTTTCAGGATATCGGGGGATCACCGACGCTGTTCGGCGTAGCGTCTGTTATTAACCACATTTCGGAGATCTTCGCTTACTTCTTCAGCTTCAAGCTGATTACACAGATGGGTCATTTCAAGGTACTATACATGAATTTACTTTTTAACTGTAAAATTTTTCAATTATGGCAGTACTTGGCTTTTTGTTGGCCTGTTTAGCCTAGTTGGTAGTGACACTGCCTCCGAAGCTTGAGGTCCCGGGTTCGAATCCCGGTAAGGTAAATCTTTTTTCTGCGGTGTGCAGAAACATTTGTTCCTGAGACTTGGATGTTTTCTATGTATTTATGTATATATCTTTTAAATATATCGTCGTCTAGTACCCATAATACAAGCCTTATTGAGCTTACTATGGGACTAATTCGATTTGTGTAAAAAATTGTCCCCTATTTTAATTTTAATTGCTCTGGATACTCTTACTCTTTCTTACACTGAACGCTGTCATACTGAAGAAAAATAAATGGGAGATCCAGACTACTATCTGAATTTCTCATGGCGGGCCAGCACAACTGATGCCGTGATGCAATATGAAGCGAGAAAATCTACTCTCCACTTTCTTAAGGCCTCTGTTTACACATACGAGACTCGCATGCGCGTTTCATTACATTGCGGGTTACCGTGGTATAATGAGTTTATTCGATCTGTCAAGTGAGTCGCAAGCATGTTTTGCTAGCCTCCGTGGTTTCATAATCACAAAACACTTAGTTTAAGAATGGATTCACGGATTAACGGTGTACCTGCAGGTGCTGTGCCTTGGACTAGCCGGTAACGTGCTCCGCTTCCTGTACATCTCATGGCTGACGGACCCGTGGTGGGTGCTGCCCTTCGAATTCGTCCAAGGCGTGACCCACGCCGCCGTATGGGCCGCCTGCTGCTCCTACATCGCCCACCACGCGCCGCCCGGTCTCCGGTCGTCAGCGCAGGGCGTGCTGCAGGGGCTTCATCACGGCCTCGGGCGGGGCTGTGGAGCGGTGCTGGGTGGAGTGGCTGTCGCCCGCTGGGGCACGACCCGGACCTTCGCCGGTTATGGGCTGCTGTGTGGAGTCGCTCTCATCGGCTTCGCGTTCCTGAACTTCAGGGAGGAGGCCGGCGTGGAGGCGGACATGGATGAGGAGGCTCGCGCCGTGGCGGAGGCGGGCGTGCTGGCGCCGCATGGCGTGCCGTCTAACCCCATCCCGCGCGCTCTTTCATCCACGCGCCTGTCCGACATTGGGCATCACGACGGCTATGGCGCTACGCAGGTTTGTACTGCTGTTACACTTTCTCATCATCACAAATTTTAGAGTCAGATGGAGAGGGCTACTCTTGTCGATGTAGCTCTCTCCATCTGACTCTATCTTGCCTTGATTTATTTTACTCTCTCTAACGCCTATCAAACTGGCCCTAGGGCGCGGCAGGGAAGGCAGCTTGCCCTTCCCCCTCGATATTCAAAATGCTCTAGACTGTACCCACAACTCATACATTCCTCAGGTGTCCTACAGACAGACCCCTCCCCCCACACCCCCTCTGCTACCATCTTGGCGACGCTCTTGAACTAGCTTAGCTTCATCTCAAAAAGCCAAAATATATCTCTCTGAATTCTAGCATTTTATTCCCTCCATTGCTTTGAAATTCATACTGCTGCCGTCAATGTTTTTGTGCGTCTGCTTTTTGTTTGTTTCACTTATTCACATAATCCTGTGTGGGTGAACTCGTTCCAAGTTTTCTGGACATGTTAGGACTTTGCGCCCATTTTCCGGATCCGGTTTTCAAGTCAAAGCAGTCAATTGCGACAATTAGCACTAATATCACGATTGGATGTCCTGATTCGGGAACCGGGTATAAAACAATTTCATGTGCTGAATGCCCTAACGCGATATTTATTTATTTACCTCTATTACCGACTTTAGACATGGGTTGCCCCAGCCAGTTCGGCTGCGACCAAGACTAAGCAAATATCACGTAAATAAATAATATCACGTTAGGCCAGTGATAAGGAATCTTTTAAATAGGTATGTGTACAAAGCACGAGAGTACAAAGTGTTATAAAAGACCAGCAAAGGTGCCCCCCTTGGAAGTCAGCCCGTATTAACCCTCCATCTCTCCGCAGAGCTACGCTGGTGAGGCGAGCCTGGGCGTGCCGGGACAAGCGCCGGCGCCGCGCCCCGCCAACCCCTTCCTCGCCGACGCCTCGCCAGCCGCCGGCTACAGATAAGCACCAGGTCCAACGCAAGGCCGATCACTCTGTAGCTCAAAGAGAACCCAGGTTCTTCGTAGTCGGTACTAAGTATTACTGTAAATAGGATAAGTGGGAGCTATCGAATTCGCTGTAGCAGCGCGCCTGCTCGTCGGGGTACTGTCCGTCAGTTCTTTCGAATGAATTACTCAAAGGAAGGTGGGATGGAACGTTGCCATGGAACTAACGGTGGGTACCCCACAAAGTTACATTGTGTTCGCGGTGTTCGCTGTTGCTACGTCTCGTTTCTTTTGTACCGGTGTATATGTGGGCTCGTATGTAACGCTATACTACCTGTACGTCACGGTGTCATATCATGGTGTGATGTAGACCGGGGCGCGGGGACCCTCCCCGCGCCTCGTATTTTGTTGATAATGTAGCAGATATTCATATTATATAACTATATTATAGCTATATGTATACAATGTAGATTTGTTGTAAAGATACTATTCTTATTGAGGAGGTGGGCACGAGTTATATTTTTGCACTTTCTCTCCGTCTGGCGCGCCGCGCCCCGCCGGCCCCGTCCGACCCGGTCCGGCGCGTTCCGGTCCAGCTCAGTCCGGTCTGGCATGACCTGATCCGGCGCATGACTCGGGCCCGGGTTTGGTCCGGTACGGTTCCGATCCGGTCCGGACGGTGACGAGCTACGAGGCGACGGCGAACGTCTTTCAAATTCAAACGTGTAACGATAACGATTAAATGTTGAACTATTGACTTACCGTTTTTAAATTATATTCTCTCCCTATCTCTTTAGGATTCCTTACCTGTCTATACATATCAGAAACTGAAATAAATTCCTATCCTGCGGTAGTATGATATTTATTGCGTTCTGACAAGTAAGTAAGAGTGACGGGTGTCTTATCCACGAGGATAAGTGATAAAATGGTAACCATCAACCCATCCCTTTTAGCAAGCAAGCTTTAAGCAGGAACGTACTGAAAATATTCGAAATTATAAAGTCAAAAATATCCTTTAATACGTATTATAGTTAAGTACACAATATCCTTATCATTAGATAGTCACAGTATTCAAAACATTCACGATTAACATGTTAATGAGAACACGCGAGATAACGACCTAGCTTATTCTATACATTTAAAGTATGTCTATGGCCTAAATAAAATCTTATTTTTATAAAAAACTCTCTAAATCACTAACAAAATTAAGGTAAATGTTTAATGCCCTAATTGTTGGCACCTTTTACCTTAATTCATTGTAATAAGGTGCCAAGCATTTGCAGCATTGAAACTTTTATTATACAAGATGGAATGAAAATACGGGCCCTGGAGGGAAACTACCTTAAAACGTTGAGATAACTCAATTTACTGAAAGGAATAAAACTGCATTAACAGATTTTTGAAAAAGATCCCTTTTTTTAATACTAATTGTGCAAAATGTCTTTATTTTTTTTGGGCTCTCTTGTATAGACTAGGTCTGTCTCTAATAAGTTATGGTTCCTTGATAAAAAAAGGATCTATTGGCATCAATTGGCATCAAAAATTTTTTTTACAAAAATGACAAAATATGTTTTTTTTTGCTATCTGTACATTTTTATAAAAATCTGTAAATGCAGTTTTGATGCTTAGGAGAAATAAAATAATGTTTCCGTGTAACAAATTGAGCTATCTCAACGTTTTAAGGTAGTTTCCCTCCAGGGCCCGACATATCTTTCCACACTGTATGCATCCATTCTAACTCACATATAACCACAATGACGTCGTAGTGCTGAAACCAGTAACAGATTACACTTCAGTCTTTACCTAGTAGGTAATACCTAGATACATACCAAAACAAATCTATAATGCCTAGTTAGTAGGCGGCTAACCGAAGGACGTCCACTGCTGGACATAGGCCTCCCCTAAAGAGTGCCACACTGACCGGTCCTGCTCCACCCGCATCCAGCGGACTCCTTCGACCTTTACCAGGTTATCAGGTAATTATATTATAGTACGCGGAAATAAAATAAGGCATTTACCGGCTCATATCATCATCAGCCCACAGCTTGCACGATAGGATAACCTATACACTATACCTACAGTTTTATCTTGTGTGACGTTTTAGTACATTTCTACTTTTCGACCATAAAGCGTGACGATTTACCTACAAACTAAAGCTAGCTGGGCAATGTGGTTAAATAATAAAATAAATAAATAAATTAGATTAGACAGTGCGACGCCCCTTCTCTTCGCTATTATGTGGTCTAAACTCACGGATTGAAGGCCAGTGGGCAGTGGAGCGACGAGTTGGCGCTCATAGATTGAACTCGATCAAATGTATTAAAGCGCTTGTTACTCCGCTGCCCACTGGCGTCCAGGACGCGGCCTAAAAGCCCGAACACACAGAAGGCGGTCACCGAAGTTGTCATTGGACTTGGAACGCGAACGCAGAACTCCGGTGACCGCCTTATCAGAGTGTGTGTTCTATATCCAATGAATCAATGCGAGGTACACGGCGTCTTTCGATCCAAGTTGGCAATCATCACACCGGAACGATCTTCCCGTTCTTATATTTAGCCTTCAGTGGCGCCCATTCGTCGCTTCTGCCCCCTGCACTGCGGAAGCTCCTTACACTGGCGGGGGTTTGGGGAACCGCGGGACTCCGGCTCCGGTTGCTCAGGCTGCTTCTGTCCACAGAGAGCCAAACGATTACGAGCTTGCAATTCTGCACGGCCGCTCTCGCGCTGTACCTAAAGCGGAGGTGGCGGCGTGAGTTGAGCTATGCGATTTTTAAGGAATGATCTATTCGTTCGTGGCGTCGACCACCGATATCATCACAATACTTGGTAATATGTATGTTGGTGGTCACTATATCACTTAGGCCTTGTTTCCTGTACATAATACAGTGCGAAAAAGACTGGCTAGTGCTTGTTATACACTAAAGAATCTATCCAGAATGCTTACCTCATCAGCCCTTAAAACAGTATACTATGCGTATTTTGAAAGCATTCTGAGATATGGTCTAGAGGTTTGGGGTAACAGTGTCCATATACAAAAGATCCTCATTCTGCAAAAAAGAGCTGTCAGGTTTATTGCAAAAGGAAAACCTAGAGATCATTGTCGTCCGCTGTTCATAAAGCATCAAATATTGACAGTAGTGGCACTCTATATTTACATGACTAGCATATTCGTTCATAAAAACAAATGTAAATATATTTGTAAAGGTAACAACAGGATTCACAAGTTAAGAAATAATACGGATTTTCAGTTACCGAAATTTAGAAACTTTATACATTTTAAACGCAGCCTCGAATATAATGGAATAAAAATTTATAATTTTCTAGATAATAACATGAAGCAGTGTGATATGACTGAATTTACAAAAAAATTACAAAATTATTTGATTGTTAGGCCATTTTACTCCTTAGATGAATTTTTTGATAAATTGTATAATTAGGAAATGTAAGCTTTAAATGTTTTATTATTGCGAATTTATTAACTTAGAAATGTATTAGTGTAATATTTGCATGCCATACTGCGGCGGAACATGCATTCATGTAATTTTGTTATAGTACTGACATGATAATTGTATATAACTGTGTATGTTCTAGCAAATAAATAAATTGAATTGAATTAAACAAGGCCTTAATAGTATAACTTTTGTTATTACCAACAGAAATATATAGCAGTGTGACGGACAGTGGGTGCCATGACCGCAAGATTGAAGCATTAAGCATGAAATAAGTATGTAAAAGTTTCTTGATATGAAATCAGTAACCATGATATGAAATCCTTTGTCGTTGATGTCAAGCCCTTTTAGCAAAGCGTGAGGACTTCTGAACCAGTTAAGGACCCCTCAATGAGGACTCCATTTAACTACCCATTTATGGGACCCATAGTACCTACTAAGGAACAGTAAACTACCCATAGATTTACAGAAGCTACAGATTATAAATCGAAGTGTAAGTTACCTGATCGAATCGACAAGCGAGACGCGGCTAGTGGAGAAACCGTTTGCGTAAACATGGTGTTTCGTTCTGACCGTCGGTTTCTGGGCTGCCTGGACGGAGAATACCACGCCTAGTACTTGAAGGAATAGGAGTACGACCACGGCCGCTGCTGCCACGTAGCCGTTCCACGGTACGTCTTTCTCGGCCTCCTGCGCAAATGCAACAAAGTTAATTATAGCACTAAATTTTTCCATCGCTTCCCCCTTAGGTTGGAAAATCAGTTGGCTTTCGTTTCCGTAAAAACTAGTGACTGCGCTATTTCTTGGGATTTAGGTAGCGGCATCCGGGCATCCTTTAGGATGCAACTGTACTAGGATAACGCTCTTAGCATTTGACATGAATGTATTTTCCATCGCTTTCTCTTCTGACAGTGCATGGGATAATTTTTAAGAAAAAAAAACCGACTTCAATGGAGGAGGCCGGTGAAAGATTATTATACTTAGATGGTGCACTCTTAGATTCCATGCAATAAAATAAAAATGGCTATAAGTATGTTTATAATGGTAGAAGACTAAGTACCCTCAATTCCTCATGGAATCATGGAAAAACCTTGCTTGCTTGACAAACAAAACGAAGAGAACAAATCGCCAAACGTGAACTACGCGTCGTTGAAGAGTTCCGTTCTGGTCATCATCAGCAGTTCCACTTCATCAAATGTCACTTTTACTCACATGAATAAAAATGCTTGATTAGTTCATGAAAATACTAAAATCACTATTTGTGTGCCTTTCACATTTGAGGAGTTCCCTCGATTCCTAATGGATCCCATCATCAGAACTAGAGCATGACAAAATCAATCGTGAAAATAGAACTTGCTTAACAAACACAGCTAGGAGGACAAATCACCAAACGTGAACTTTTTATCGTTGAAGAGTTCTGTTCTGATCATCATCAGCAGTTTCATTTCATCCAATGTCACATTTTTGGATGCAAATGCTTGATTTGTTGATAAAAATACAAAAATCACTATATGTTTGCCTTAAAGATTTGAGGAGTTCCCTCAATTCCTCATGGATCCCTTCATCAGAACTGCGTTTTGACAAAAACGGGGCTAACTTGGATATATATACTTACAATCAAAAAGAGAATTTTCCAAATCGGTTTAGAAATGACGGAGTTATGGAGTAACAAACATTAAAAATAAAACATACAACCGAATTGATAACCTCCTCTTTTGAAATCTTGAAGTCGGTTAAAAAGTGATCGTCGCTGTCCACTCTCAGTAACAATTTAGCTATGTTACAGAAATTTTCACTAGAGAGATATAGCTTTTCCTCTTGAAATTCATGGCCTTGACGATAAATAAATAAATGAAATAAATGAACTTTATTCGGAAAGTAGGCCGCAATAGCATTTTTACGAGTCAAAATCTACTAGCGAAAGAAGACCACTGCCGAAAAGAAACGCCGATAGGATGGGTGGACCGTAGAAGCAAAGACTACTATGAATGCGTAAAAGTATCAACGCAAGTTTTGGTGCAGTAAGCGAGGTCGATAGCGCGTTTACGCACATCTCTATAATTCCGCGCCAATGAAGTGCACGCTTGTCAGGCGCTGTGCACCTCCATATACTTATAGGAACACTCCACATTACGTAGTGAGTAAATGTGGGCTTGTCAGAGTGTTTACCTCGATGAGTTGCTTGAGGTGGTCGGGGATGGTGTGCCAACGCGACAGGTGTTTCAGCAGCGGGTTCAGGTGTTCTCGAGTAGCAATGATGTGCTCCAGCTCTTCGAATTCTGGAGAATTCCTGAAGGCCACCACTCGGGAGTAAATCCAGCCGCCCAGCGCTAGCTCTAGCGCTATAGCCGTCGTCATTAGGCCTGCGTACTGCAATAGACAAACTACATACATTAGTATGTTTCTTATCGGTCAGTTGTGAATATAGCTCTACACATTTTCTAAGATGATTTCAGAAGCCAATGCAAATTGGTGTAATAACAACACATGAACACACCACCAATTGTTATTGGCTTTCGCCCCCTAGAGTTTGAGAGGCCTAACCTATCCCTTTAATGGACCAATCTAACGGACCGTCTTTCATTCATTTGACGTTAATACATAAAAGTGCACCATTTTTTTCTGAAAATTGTATGTTTTCCATTTTTTTCCATGGGTGAATGTATTTTATTAATACAACAAACCTGAAAATACTTAAAACAAAACAACTAAAACTAATTAAAAAAAAGGTCTCCCAGATCGGAGCCCTGTGGAAGGGTTCCCATAAGGCTGGCAGCGTTCCCCCTTTGGATAGCTATGCTGATCCGCTGGCCGAGGAACGAGCCAGCCCTACGGTCTCCTGACACCTCGGCCAGCCTTCGGGTTAGTTGCCCAAAAAGTCGGTGGGCACCCGTGCTCCACGGTCCCAGTGTCTCCACAGCAAATGCCGCATATATATGACGGTCTGCAAGTCCGATGTATTTGCACTTCGCAGCCTCGGCCGCTGCGGCTGCCCCGCCCGCTCTCAATGAAGTTGCGCCTAGGTGGGACGGCGCCAGGGTGTCGACACATGTTGCGTCCCAAATAAGGGGCCGTCCTAGTCTCCAGGGTACAAGGGTCATGCCGTCGGGCCTCTTGCCATCGTCGCGAGCCAGGCCAGGAGGCTCTAAAATGGCCGGCACGTTAGTGCTGACAAATTCCCGACGAATGATGTCATTGAGAGAGGCGTGACGAGAGAGACGGCCGGCGCTCTTGATACAAGAGAGACCATGGAGCCCGAGGCTATCCACCAGAGCACCACAGGGACAGCGATGGGGAGCGACAATGTTTGCACCTAGGCGCAGGCCCTTAGACAACCTTAGTGTATCGTTATCCAGAAGGGTGCCAAAATTTGATGAAGGCAAAGCATGTAGCCATGTGCCAGACTCCCTTTCCGATACAGCCAGTAACCTGGCTTTTTCCTGGCTGATGGAACAGGAGTCCAACAAATGGGAATGCACTTGCTTGTAGAGGGGTTGGTCCCAAATTCTCTGAATATTTTTATTTATGGGCAAGTTGACTCCCGGGCAGGCCATCTTCCATGCGTTTTCCACCTCAGACAAGCACGCTACCCCGAAATCACGTAGTGATGGTGCGAGGATTTTGCCAACTAGGGGTAGCGTACTGTGTGCTGAGGAGAGAAACGCGGGTAAGGCAACACTGAAAAAAAAGTAAAAGTTGTTTTCCAATACAAAATGTACTTGTTGCTGATTTGACTTACGATTTTAGATTGATCATGATCAGCATATAACATTAACTTTTTGTGTTTCTTACATTTTGTCAAATGGTGTCAGAAAATTGTTGAATCGAATCTTTATTGCCTGTTCATATTTAATTCGCATGGCGAGCTTGTCTGTGGTCTCGTAACAGAGGTTCATAAAAAACCTCGTGAAGCCGAGATTGGAGACCCTGAACCAGTAGTGGAGATAGATGTGTAGGTATCTAAGATGAGGGAGAGAGTTTGGTTGAGTACCGTGTAAAGCAGGGCTCTCCTGGGCCGTACGGGACGGTTGGCTGCGAAGACCCCAAGGTGTGTCAGTGCTAGTAAAGCGGCACCAGCGGAAGGCAGAGCCCCCGACATCACTTTGTACTCGAACGGCAGGACTTCCCGGACAGGTATGTAGATGCTTGGGTCCCAACGAAGGCGAGCACCCATTGCTAAAGTGGCACCAGCGAAGAGCTGTAGGAAGAGTCAAAAGAGCCCATCATGATATCATCAACCTATAGCAGACATAAACCTCTAACACTTCCTATCAACTGATCTTTCTCAAGTTTGTCATCCTAATCCTGTGGTTTATCATCCTATTCTCTAAATGTAATAACCAAGTGACTACGTACAATGTGGCAATTCATCAATTTGTATTTATCTGAATGATATAGAGTTCGAGTAAAAAATTACAAATTCGTATATGTACGTACGTTCAGGAGATCTTTTATCAGATAGTTATGGGTATTCGTATATTATTTTGTTTTTATCTTAATCCCGAGTTCTACTCGTAAATCCCAATTAAGTAGAGTTGACATCAAATGCGACTTATCCTCTTTTAATTTTATTACCACTTTTGTAAATATGATACGCTGTGTTGAGAGAGAGGAACCTGCATTTGTCTATAGCAGTCAACACAACGAATCCTCCAGTCAATAAAGGGTAGGCAAAGTGTTTGTGATCCTTCTGGAGTCGCAGGCGTCCATAGGCTACGGTGTCTGCTTACCATCAAGCAGGGCGTAAGCTTGTTTAACTGGCAAACTCTCTTTTAACTGGCAAATTGGGAATGCAATAACCGGTCATGTTAAAAGTTAATGACGGAAAAATAACTGAAAAATATCGGAAAAAGAATCATCGGTCGCCCATCAGCTCGATGGGTATTAGATATAAGATTAGGAAAATCTCGGGTCGCTTCTGGATAAGATTAGTTCAGGATTAGTTTAGCCTCTGGTTATTTAGCATTTTAACAACAGTTTAGGTAATAATGCAATTAGAGTATACATATAATAAGTTGACCAAAGATTTAAGGGATTGTGATGGTATGAAAATATTTGACAGAAATGTGAAAGATTGTTTTATATATGTATACTCCATTGACGAATATTTTGCTAATTCATTAAATTAACTTGGTATAATTTAAACCTTATTTATATATATTTTTATTGTTATTAATTTTAAGTGATCTTTGTTGCAATCTACTCGTAATATGATTTTATTTTATTTATGATGAATTAAATTTACATTAATTATGATTAATCTAAATTGTATTTGCATACATAAACTCACGCCTATATTCCGAAAAGGGGTAGGCAGAGCACAAGAAAAGAAATTGAATTTGCATGCATTTAATTAGGTTTAAAGAATCTTTATTTACTCATAAGAATTTACAATTCACTTACATGAGTAACTAAAGCTATGTATGTAATATGTAATAAATACACCTAGATATTTTTCTAGCACGAACGACTTGATGTAAGTGATTGACAAAATAAAAACATTGACAGTCCTATTATCGATAAGTGCCACTTCAACGTCATAGACAAGTGTTCGAAAATTGGGGTTGTCTAGTTGGTACCACGGCACATTGCAGTTGATCATAAACTTTTTTAGGTCCATATGAAATCGTTTTTTCTCTTCCTGAATATTCTTATGCTTGACTGTGTTAATGTGAAATGAAATGAAATGAAATATTTTATTAATAACATAGTTACATGTGACATGAGATGTTATGTTTCTTCGGGGCGATGTTTACTTCGCATTTGGTGCCAAATAATGTTGAACCACGAAATCAGATTTCTGGTAAATTTTCAATAAACGAGGTGATTTTCTCTTCTCGGGACGTTTTTCTTGGTGGCATTTTTTCGTATTCAGTCTTGTGCTTACAATATATTTGCCTTAATATGGAATGGAATGTGAATAAACGTCACATTGTAGGTCAATTATTTACTTTTTTTAATGAATAACGTCTAATAATATAAAAAAGTTTGTTTACTTGTTGACGTTGGTAATACGTAGAGGAATTAAATGAAATGTGTATTACGATTTTTCCTCTTTATCATTACATCGATGAGTTAGATGACATGTGAATATTTTTAAATAGCTATACTGCATGTTTTTCTCACAGACTTATAATGAAGTACATGCCGCAAGTACAGTGATTTGTACGTCAGCTAACATGCCCAACTATGAAGAAATAACTCTCTAACTCTTTTTTATACTACAATCAAGATAAACAAAACAGACAATACACCCTGAAATTTTCTTGTACCTGGACTTTATAAAGAACTATTCATTGCAAATTATTAAAGTAAATTGTATCAAAAGTGTACGGATTACGTTCAATATGTAAGTCTGTAATAGTATGTACTTATCGATATTTTTATTGTGGCAAGCACTAAACAAATGTTGTTCCTGCTAGAAAAATATCTAGGTATAGTAATAAACAAACTTGGTTAACTTGGCGAGTACATGCTTTCCGCTTTTAAAGTTAAAACAAATTTATTAAAAATGCACACAAATACATTTACTTAAAAACTACGTGGGTAATCATAATTATAAAGCGCGCCCAGCAACAATTAATAATTGTGTTTTTTAAAGTAAATAAATATTTTGAATTGAATTGAATGACTGGGACGAATGGCGTACTTGAACATGACACGAAGCGAGGCCTATACTCAGCAGTGTGCGATTAATCACTGAAAATGATGATGATGATTGATTATGATGAACCGGTTTCTTCGGTTTCGGTGGCAATGGGTTCCAAAACCTATCGAAGCCAGAACCTTTGTGCTGTGTAAGACTTGTAAGCTAAAGAGGACTAACATGTACGCACTAAAATAATGTAATGTGCTCGTTTGTATAGTCCACGCCATATAAACTCTAACAAAAGTGTCTACGGCCCGCAGATACTACCTACAATTTTTTTTACTGTCTATTAACTTAATACTTTTCAGTATCATTAAAGAAGTCCCTTGAATGCTTGTTCCCGGATTTTTATAACCGTAACGAGGATTTTGTGTACCTAATAACTATAGCATGAACTCGCTAATCAGCTATGTTATGACTCATTGGGTTATAGCGAATTTGGTGAATGTGTGTTGTATTGCGATGCCCCACAAACCATATCTCGTCCAAATATTTTATCTGTATGTATATCGAGAAATCGGGACGCAGCGGCATTGAATTTATTGCATCTGAGACATCGAAGACATCGATTATCCTTATCGAAAAGGTCTTTAGGACTTCTGATACTGTAAGTAGAGAAGTTACTACAGCGTCTACACTACAGCTTTGTAGTACTTCTAAGCGTGTAAGCAATAAATGATAATTGATAACGACGGATTTCGTAAGTCAACTTTCTTGAAATTAAATTTCGACTACCAATCGGTCTTCGCCAGGTCTGAAAGACCAGTATCACGCATAATACCATAAAGTACCTTATGATAATAATAATCTAGATATAGTATTCTCCTTTTCCTACATATTTGCTGACTGAGTGAAACGTAGATCTGTCTCCGTTTGAGCTTCGGCAAAAATGCTGCCGTAGGTACCTCCGGCCGGATTTCCAGATTTCCCGCTGTTCTCATCTACAGGTCGCATTTCTCAACCGATTCTCGTGAAATTTTGTGAGCAGGTTTGATAATTGATAATTGACGACCTCTTTTGCTTAGTTGGTAGTGACCTTGCCTACGAAGCCGGAGGTCCCGGGTTCGAATCCCGGCCAGGGCATTTTTTGTGTAATGATAACGAATGTTTGTTCCTCGAGTGTAAGTAGGTATGTATTTAACTATATAAGTATTAATATCGTTATGTAGCACCCATAACATAACAGTATACGTAAGATTGTCCCCCATTATTTATTTAATTATATAGATTTTTTTGTCAAGACAGCTTTTGGAAATATTGAAATTTGAAAAAAATAATTCGCCAGTTCTATACATCTCACAGACCCATTAGTTATTCATACGAGTCCCAGTCCCAGGTTCTTCTGTAGAGGCATAGAGAGGAAAAATTAGGTAGACCAATAAATTGTTCATCACTGAACCTTTGATGACAACCAGTCTCCGTAGATTATTAATCATCATTATCATCATCATGTCAGCCGAAAGACGTCCACTGCTGGACATAGGCCTCCCCCAAAGACTTGAGGCCTCCCCCAGAGACAGAAGAATGACCGGTCCTGCGCCACCCGCATCCAGCGGATACCCCCCACCAGGTAATCGGTCCACCGTGTGGGGGGAGATTATTAATATTATTATATATTGACCCTCTTACTTACCACAAGCAGCAGGTTGACATGCTGCAGCGCGTGCGCCGCTCGCGCGCCGCCGCACATCTCGCCTCCCTTTCACTCCTTTACACTCTCGCTACCCTGTCTGCTCCTTCACACCACTAACATCGACACTTTACATAAAGAACACCATTAAAACAAAAGAACTTAGCATAGCCTCTTGTAATTTACCTACATGAAGAAACAAAAGAACAGAATGTTTATAACTTTAAAAAGACACGACTGTGAGCATGTCACCACGTTATTTGAAGTTCCAGGTTCCACATGTAACTGACACTGACGCTTCCTGCATATGAGCTAGATAGTGTTCAAAATACGAGTATCTTATCAGTTTTATCAAGTTATCGCAATCGGCAGTCCGGCGGGCGCAGCCCTCTTATAATACGTGAGAGCATGAAAGTACTTATGTCGCGTGTTTTTGATACTCGATTTTATGACGTATATGAGGATGGTACGGTTTAGATTAATTTATCACACAATCATTATTTAACTTCTTTTTTTTTATTAAAATAAGTATCTGAGTTACTTGATACCTATAAGATTTTTAATTTATTAAACTAATCATTACAAAAAATTCACAGATCTCGTGCACTACACGACCATCAAGGTACATTGAAAATAAACTGACTGACTGATTTGCTAACGTTATGCCAATTTGGTTGATATATAATATATAAACATAGCTCATATACAAAATTCCTCTTAAATTGGCAATTTTTTAAAGCGCAGCCAAGTTACGGTAACCACATAAAAAGGCATTTGCCACTTTACTAATATTCACGCAAGATAACGGCGACTTCAAATTAACTCGACCTCCAAACTCCGACTATAACTATAACAAGAATTTTCCTTGCCTGCGGCTCGGGTCGATAAATTGTCTCGGATAAAATGGCTTGTTTTATGCAATCTCAATCAACTATTTTATTTGCCAAGGTTTTGGAAGATATTGGTCTTCCAAAACATCTTTGACTTATCCACGAATTGCTATTTCCCGGGCACTGCAATAATGTGCTATTGTTGTCTCGAACTATAATTAATAATAATTTATTATAGAAACAATACATGTTTAATTTAAACAATTTGAAATATAAAACTAAGACTAACTACAATTGTACAATTGTGTTGATTTAAAAAAATATATATTACCTACTAATAGTCGTTCTGACTTTTTGACTTCTTTCAAAAAGGTTAGGCTACAGCGCAAACCCTTGACCCGATCGTCTTTGTTTTAGGCTCAAATTGTAGCCGACTAAATTGTCCAGAGGAGTTTTGATCAAAATTTTGATATCATTCTTCGTTTCCAAAATATCGAGTGCTTAAATGAAAAAATCGGAGGAAATTGAATTTTTTTTTCACTATTTCGGCCAAAACTTTTTTCGTTCTGGACTTTCTCAAATAATTCTCTTTGCATCTTACACATCTCGTAAATACGCGTCTTTTGAGCCTAGTTTGAATATCATACCTTCACAACTCTCTGAAATATAAGGGGATCGCACTATTTCGTGAAATGGGACCCTATACTGGAGCGAAGGAAAAGACATTTTCAATGTCAAAACATAGAAATGTACAAATACTTAGCAGTTTTTGAAAATCAGCGTAGGTGAAATAAATTAAGTTACGAGTATGTCTAATGTGTCTATTTATGTGTTCGGTCTTATCTACCCTCAAGTTAAGTCGCCCAAATGCCTTTTAGAATTTAGAAGGCAATCTTCTATATTGGGACAGAGTTTAATATTATGTTTCTTTTCGTTACATTTTGAAACGAACCATATATACCCATACCCTCATTCTTTATATTATGTTATGACTATTGACATGGATACTTCTTTGTTGGCAGCTCGTACATGAGTTAGCTGCTCTACACTCAACATTTTCAATTTTAGTTTCCTGATGGCGTTAAAATAAAAGTGATGGTATCGAGTCAATCGAGTGATTAATGATTATCAACCAAATACTATACGGGGGGGGGGGGGGGGGGGGGGGCGTGTAACAGGAGCAAAAAATTAGGCGGTTTAGCGCGCCAGCAACTCCAGCAATTATTTCCAAATGGTCTCAGTCAAAGATAGCTTACCTGTATTTTTATTACTCTTCTGAAGTGATATTAATCTCAATTTTTTTTAAAACTCAATAAAATTGCTAAAATTTCCTCGGAAACAAAAATGCAAGAACAATATGCCTCATAACTTGATACTACTTCAAACACTGCATTGATTGATGATCTCGTGGTGTCAAGATCATTACTCGGAGGTCATAAATTTAGATCGAAATTTCTCCGAATTGTTTTTTTTTTTACTTTTGGACACAACGAGTTACTGCAGATGCTCTAAGGAAGCGTCCTTTTGAATATTTGCTCCTGTTACAGGGCCCACCTGTGGTATACGTAAGAAGTATAGCTACTTAATATAATTTACGATCGTATCCAGCGCGATACAACCTGCTGCTTTTATATTTTTATAGATATAGCTGAAGAAAATATAAATGTATTCTTTGTATGGAAGGTGGTTAGAAGTTACAACATAAATAATACAAAAGTTTACAAAAATATCACTTTATTGCTTCGTTTCTCTTAAAATCTATGCATAGTCAGTATAATATAGATATACAGTTGGCTACAAGTCGCTACTTGACCGGCGCGGCGCTGCCCTTTCCCAATCAACTTTCAATAGTTATCATAAGAACACTATCTTTCTTCACCTGAGAGAGACGGGTGAGGACGCCTTTAGGATCTGAGGGAATAGAGGACCGTACACCTGGTCAGTTTATGATTGGTAGCTTCGCTTCGTTCAGGCCACTTTGAGAGATAAATTCAACACTGCAATAATGTAACTTCTTGTCATGATACCACTGGCCGCTGCCACATCGACTTAGGTATTAACTAACTAGTCCCATGTGGCAAAGATATCTCAGTGACCCAGGCAACCCATCGAGCCATTATCATAAATTGACCAAGGTATTACTGTTGTTGTGAAGAGAAAAGGGCAGCGAGCGTCGACTATTCTTAAAGCTATTTGGCATCGGGGCGCTACCGACGTAGCGGTCGCGAACTAACGTGGGGTGAAACTGACCTCATTAAATTATTAAAATTAATTCATTTATTTATCATACATAACAAAGTGAATTTCTACCCTAAGCCGGCTTGAGCCTTGAACACACTATAAAAGGCCGCCTTTTGTATGTCATTCGAAGCTCATATCGACGCATCTAACACAATGTGTATGTTTCTTTCATATTACGTATATCACCTAATCTCACCAATCTATACGGAATATCGATAAAACATAATATTTCATTGAGATAAGCTCGACGATAGCTCTGAGTCATTTCACCCCTCGTTGACGTGTTTAAGTATACTAACAATTTCACTATCTAACGTAGAAGAGTCGCTTCGATCTTTAACTTTAAAATGAAATCACAGCATAAATGGAGTCTCGCCGAGCCTCGACCCGCGAAGCCCATAAAGTTTTGTGTACATTTTCACAGCAGAAAATACACCAGTAAAAATAGAAATAACAACAATACATTAGATGTCTGCAATCTGAAACAGCAGCGGCTCTATGTTAATGTTGCCGTTACTTCCCATAACTTTTGTTTATTAGTGTTGACCGCATGATGAATTTTGTGTAGGTATACGGTTTAATTTTTACTATGTAAACCACTGTGAAGAAGACAGATAAAACACACTGTACAGTTTTGTTAAGTTACACCCTGACAGCGTGCCATAAGTAAAAAAAAACATGGTCATAAAAATTGCTGCATTCTGGCATCGTATTTACTCTGCAAGCCAGATTGAAGAAGATAAAAAAAAGGTACATTACATACAAACTCTTGTTAAAGTTAGGGCGTCACAATCAGGAAGTGACTATAGGTACTAGATACTCATGACATTAATACAGTGGAATGTACGGAGAGGAAGTAACGCTATTAGTGATAGATGTCAGCTATTTTCATGGCACAATTTCATTTATCACTTTTAAAGACCGCATTTAATGAACAACAAAAGTATAGGGGCGACGCGGTAGCGCGGGAGAGGATAGCACCAGTCTCCTCATACAAAACAATCAACGGCAAGGCAAGATACAGATACTCGAAGTCAACACATCGTACGTTAACCTCCTTTACCAAGTCGGTTAATAAAAAAATACTCTACACCGTATAACTTTCTTACAACAACTAACTATAATAGGAGTATAGGAGTCGGCACTCGCCCTGTGATATGGCTTACACTTATATAACTTACACTTAATTATTAAACTAGAAATCAATATGGCAGTCTGTCATTACTAGAAGGTAGGTATTGTCGGTCGTGGTAACGTAAGGCTAAGTCCATATTTGTACCATTTCTTCCACCAAAACTTACGTCTGTTGTCACCCGACCGATTTGTCCAAAATATACCTAAATACGCGTCCTTATCGTATATTAAGAAATGATACGTAAAAATGACATAAATATGGACTTGGCCTAAGCGAAAGTGCGGAATCTAAAGCTACAGTCACACAGCCAATGGGACGGGCTGTTTTGCGCCTATTCTAAGATTAAATCTTAACACTGGTTGAGTACCCTTGCTTGGTACCTAATTATTTTTCGTTTTCTCTGTGTGGTTGCAGCTTTATGTAATCATTTATAGCTAAATTTAGAAGACTCGCTCATTATATAGAGAATTTTAAATGTTAAACATTATACGAGTAACAATATTACACAATTTAATATATATTATAGAAGTTTTGTGGTGCGCTTAGTTGTACATTTTATTGCATTTGGCAGTGTCGATCATTTCGCCCACGATTAGTCGGCCTAGATTAACAATTCACTTCAATATTTTTACATAGATTATTTCTTACGTATTATAACAGTTTTGAACTATGGATAATTTCGTCATTTTACAAATTGAAACACTTTTGGACGGTGTCTCAATATGTTCTTTACTGGATCTTAAACAATAACAAAACCTACATTCTGTAATCACCATTCATTAGTTTTATTCTGCGTGGTTACCGAACGTGGTTTTCGTTAAAGCTTATCAACAAATTGCGAGATACCGCCTCTCAAATGCCGCATTATGGTCATCATTTCACCAAGGTTGTAGCGCTTAAAGACGCAGCCATCTGCTGTTAAAATGATAAAATATGATACAGGCAATATTACATTTTTATGATGATGATAATGATGATAAAATAATCACACAGAAGCGTCTCTCTCTCTAAACGCTATTCCAATTTTTAATGAATGTCTGCAAGCCTCACAATTTTATTTAAGCACATATGCAAGACGACGGTAGGTACCTCAAACTGGTATAAGCATTTACTGGTCATTTTCACGGAAGTAAATATTACGCTCGTTTTAGCTTCTTTGAAAAAATCGTACGGTTTAGACAATAACCACTGAGATCACTTGGAAACTTGGTATGGAATAAACACGCGCAAATAATACAACCGAGGAAATCAACAAATCTACAGTTCGGTGTGCAGAATGAGTAGCGCAGCGGCGGTAGGCGGCGCGGGCGCCGAAGGAGGCGGTCGAAGCCGTCTCGTCGCACGGAATTGCGCCTGCACCGCGTCCCACGCCGCGTCCCTCGCCGCGTCCCGCACCGCGCGCCCGCTCGGTTCCCACGCAGGATCTCTCGTTTCCCGAGCCCGTCCACCAGGTTCCCACGCCGCGTCTTTCTCGTCCAGAGCCTTTCGATCCTGTACCATGCGCGATGGCTCGGGCGGTCGGCGACGCCGCTTTGAACGCCGCTTAGAGCTGCGCGGGGGAGAGAGCGATGCGCAGGGCGCAGTTGGTAGCGGAGGCGGAGGCGGCCCGGGGGCCGAGGGTTCCTGAAAATCATAATGGTCTATTAAGCACACGGTGTAAGCAATCTTTCCAATACTCGTAAACTAGGTGCCGGTATGCGACCTTACCTTACTTGATCAATGATCACATTTATGGTGCATAAAATCACACCTATCATAGGTGAAAATATGTCGTTAGAATTACTGTTAAAACCGGGGTATTTACCATAAATATTAGTTTTTATGAGTTCCCGATATTAAAAGCGAACCAAGGGTAGATCGTTATGATAAGTGGGCAGACCACAACTAAAACTCGCAGCACGTCAGTTAATCCTTGAAAATAGTGCTTGCAACAGTGCCGAAATGATGTGTTAGTTTGAAATTTAAAATATGTCGTTCATTGACTAGATAGTTTAAAATCTTTTGATCTAATCCTCTTGCATTTTAAGCATTTATGACGTCTTCTCATCAACAAAATTATCAGAGTAAGATCAACAGATCACACAAATCTCCAAACAAATGTGTTGGTAACGGTCTCTAAACAAATATTCCTTTTTGGAAACGTACCTGCTAGAAAATCTTGTCAAGTATCGTGTACATCCTCAGGTTCGCCTTCTTCCTCCAGCCAGGCTCCTCACCGGTCTCGTCCACGCAGACGCTAGCCTCCTTGTCCTCTTTGTCCACGGCGGGCGCGCGCCGGGCCAGCCGCCGCGCCATCACGAACGCCGCTATTTGTAGCACAAAACCCACTACACCGAATACCATGATCACGTAAACGTTGTTCGGCGCATTCTGCTCAACTTCCTGTAAAATATAATAAGCATATTAATGAACTGGATATGCTGAATTTGATTTTGCGTTCGGAAGCTTCTTTATGACGGCAAGGTTGGCAAGGAACTACTAGCCATGAGCAGGACTGCTACTGTTTCGCTTGTGTTTGGCATCTCATTTAAGTGCACTGCTTTATGGCCATTCTAGTTGGCATTTGAAAACCAAAGCGGGTTTTAAGCATGTCACCTGGAACTGGAAAGCAAACTTGTGCCGAGAGACTCTGACGAGATATATCGTGGTGTTTAATTAACAACATACTAATTATGATATGGGTTTCCGAATACGAATAAATGTTTCCATTAAGTCAGTGCACTTTTTTGCAAGCATTTTTCAATGAGCATTATATGCGCTAGCAGTAGCAACTAAGGAAGAATAAATTAACAGGGTGGACCGAAAATCAGTTAACATTTTAAACGTCACATACGATCGCGCCTAATTGGAATTTAGTGTCATGGTGTCATTTAGCGCAACATGTGCGTTTCGCGTTTTAATGTATTATCTGAACGCCTATTTAACCACCAAAGTCTACATCTCGTAGTTATAACAAAAACATAGTTCCAACAGCTGTGACCTGTGACCTTTAAAAACCTTGGTAATAAAATGTTCTTCTACATTCAATAACTTTAGTCTTTGAGTCCACCCGTATGAAAGGCACGTTTTGCATAATTAAAATTTCTCCTTAAAGGCGGGGTTAGTTACACTGTTCTCTGACGTAGCACTGTCGTAGATAAAGCATCATTTACTCTTACACACACGGCGCTTTAAAAAGTGACGGATGCTTTTAGATTTCAGCAGCAGCAGCAGACAGCTCAAACTCTACTCATACTCACATCGATCATCTCGATCACCGGTTCAATGACGTCAAGGTCAATAAGGTTCCAAAACTGATTCCAAATCTGACTCACACCGTCCATCCCCACAGCCTAATATTAACAATGGTTAATAAGATTAGTATGGTCTAAAGAACCCGAATATATCGGTTGATTAGTGAAAAGAGGAGGGCTATGTTAACTTTTTAAATTATATTTTATAAGTAATATAAATTTTAAATGTAGGCATATCGATCTGTAATCTGAAACGCCAAAAACAGTATCCGCCATTCGCCGTGATTATAACGTCATCCGCCGGTTAGCGAGTAGTTGTGGATTAGCATGTCTGTGGATTGTGTTAAAGGAGTTTCTATATCCAAACTCTGTCCACAACTAATTTCATAAATATGAAATGTAGTTGTCATTTCTGTCAATATAAAAATGGATAGAATAAAACAACGTATCGATATTTAATGTGCTTTACTTGCTATAACGTTTGTAAAATCCCTACGAGTCTAAAACGTTAGACACTACTGCGCATCTGATATTCATCAGATTGAGCCGAGAACTATATCGAGAGTTTTATGTACTCCTTAGAACGTGCAGCATAGATTCATGGCAGCCAGCGGCTCGCTTTTCGACAAGTTGATAGAGAACATCCTGTAAACGTTAAAAACATCTGCCTATACTTACATCAAGCATGCCAAGCACATGGCAAGCGACGTTTCGATGCAGTTCTACAGCGAGCAGCTTTGACAGTTCGTGCCATCCATCAGTTACGTATCAACAGCTCAGTTACGTATCGTCGTTCAACAGCTTCACTTCGGGTGGCTTACGCCACCACGCAACCTGTAGGGCCATTACACTCCAATGGAGGGACTCCACGCATACTTACATCGAGCATGGCGAGCCATATCCCGGTACAGCTCCACAACGATCAGCATGGGTCCTCAGGTCACTCTTCCTGCCCTGATGGGTGGTGCCCAACGCATTGGGAAGTCCACACACCAAAAGTGAGTCAGATCAACACGAGTAGACAATTAGGCAGCATCAAAGTTAATGAAAGTAACCAGCGATCCTTGATCAAAAAAAGGCCTTAGCTACTGATGATCTTTCTGATAGGTTAAATTTGCCTCAATAACTGCTAAAGCCTTTTGGGGGCCTTTCTCGAAGTGACTTGTGATACAGACACGCGATGTTTCTTCCATAGCTTGATCAGCTTGATTAATCTGTACTTGTTCACAAGTATACTTACATCGAGCATTTCGAGCACAGGACGAGCGACGTCCCGGTACCGTTCGACAGCGAGGAGCATGGGCTTCAGGTCATGCATTAGGTCCATGCCCTTCCTCGCCAGCTCCGCTTCGGGAGCTTCTCGCCACCAGGCAGCTAGAGATGCCGCCATCCATGCGCCGTAACCGACCTCGCTCACGCCTAGGCACACCACGCCGGCTGCGTACTGAAAAATAAAAATGAATTGTGTTCATTGAAGGTATTTATTTAGAAACATTTTTTACGAAGTACGAGAATTTGATGTCGACGAGTATTGGAAATTTAATTTTAGTCACATTTCCTCTAATTAGGGCTTGGCATGCGGTATGCGAGGTTAAGCAATGTGGGCGCAGGTCAGTTCTTGGATGGATGACCGCTTTGAGTGGTTACTAACTAAGCGCTCTCATGCTTTGGAAGGCACGTTAAGCCGTTGATCCCGGCTGCTGTCTACGACAGCAGTCGTTAAGCCAAGTTAGAGGCCTTCGGGCGGCTTGAGAACTTCTAAAGTCAAGTTGCCCACTCACTTGACAAAGGGGTGTCGAAGTTGCACCACGTCCGTAGGGAGTACCCACCGTCACCCTACACGTGACCCCTGGGTGGTGCTAAAAGTGCAACAAAAACTGGCAACCGTACTTGTCTTCTCGAAGATCTCACGGTTCGTAAGTAAATGCCATACGATTAAATAAATAAATAAATTAGGGCTTGGTATCGTGTCCAGGTCTCGTGTATTCGTGGTGTTGGGTACCCGTATCCATCCATGTTACAACGCGGTTTTAAGCGCTCAGTCCGTCCATCCGAATTAAGGACCGTATACTCGCGTACCCGTTCTTGAGATTTATTACCGAAGCACCTAATGTATTATTATTTTTTCGCAGCTAGAATGGTTTCAGACCGTACAAACCCTCGTATGATCTATATATATTATGTTAATATGTATTTATTTAATATTTCTTGTGAGATGTATGTATGACTCTTCTTCCTGTACTCTTGCACTACCTGTTCATAATTTTATTTTGATAACTTTTCCTGCTACCCAAAGGTTGTCTGTAAGAGATCGCTTTAAGCGGTAAGACCGCCTGTTGCTACCATTACTAGTTATGTAAGTTTTTTTTGTGTAACATTGTTCTCTTGTGTGGTGCAATAAAGCATATTTATTATTATTATTATTATTATGATTAGAACCCACCCGGACGGATTACATGGGTACCTAAGAAAACTACCCGGACACGAACCTGGACACGCCCACGAATCCGTGCTAAGAACATTTGTAAGTAAATAAGGTATACTATAAGGATTTTTTTTTATCAAAACAATTGACAAAAACTTAAAAATAAATACAACGTCCCGCAAAACTGTTTGCACAGTTTGACTGTGGGATCCATGAGTCTATATATAATTAGTGGTTAAGCCTTAAAGTACGAGTATACAAACATAAAATATCTACGGTATCATCATCCTCCTAGCGTTATTTATTCCCAGTACAGTTGCATCCTGAAGGATGCCTGGGGTCCGCTACCTAATCTCAAGAATTGGCGTAGGCACTAGTTTTTACGGAAGCGACTGCCATCTGACCTTCCAACCCGAGGGCGAAACTAAACCTTATTGGGATTAGGCTATAAAATATCTACGGTATATTGTACGAGTATTTAAATACTGTCGAGGTAGTATTACATTTAAGTATAGTTTTACTATATCCATAAGAAATTGCTACGCCCTTACAGGGTTCCCATTACCTACATGGCATATAAGATTTTTTTCCACCTTATGTTACCATCGTTTTGCAATAATCTATGTATGACTATGAGTATGAGTAACACTGGTACACGGGAACACGGGTATCCGGGCGGGCGCGTAGGATCCACGATATCCCTGACAAAAAAACGTAACGTTTAGATAGTTTGCCTATCATCTCGTTGCCGATTACTATACTATGTAAGGTAGTGATAACTATTATAAGTTACTCAATACGAGTATAGCCACTTTTATCGTCAGTACATTGAAATAGAGTCGAAAATTGGCAAACATTTTGATTATCCGATTGAACCGGCAATTTTTATAACATCGGATCAAAATTATGGAACTGGACACAACATGGTGTCGTGTTCTATTTTTACCCGACTGCCAAAAAGAGGTTAATGCAAAATGTGTTTGTGTCTATTCAGCACATTCCACTGCTTAAAAGCTTAACGCGGCTATTACGTTTGCATTAACATATGAAATTTGGTTAGATTAGTCTATCGCAGAAATGGCATGGAGTATATACAATAAGAATTTGTCGGCCTGTTTAGCCTAGTTGGTAGTGTCATTGCCTCCGAAGCTAGGGCTGGAGGTCCCGGGTTCGATTCCCGGTAAGGGCATTTGTTTCTGTGGTGAGCAGAGACATTTGTTCCTGAAACTTGGATCTTTTCTATGTATTTAAGTATTGGCTATGTGCGAAGTAGGTGGTGGGGGTAAGCTAGGCGATCGTAGCGCACACCATGGCAGAAATGTGTACTTACCGGGGACCACTGTCAAATTTACTTTCACGTTTTCTATTGGTTTCTTAACGGTTTCCTACGATTCGTTTCGTTTGTATGTATTTATTTATTCTCTTATTTATTTCAGTAAAATTTCCAATACGGGGTCTTTCTCGTTTACTAAAGTAAATAAAATATTCATGTGTCATTATTTGACATCTCTAAATTTTGACATTGTCTCGGGACCTTTGACGTTTGACGTTTCAGACGTGCACATAGCCAATATATCTATTAAATATATTCGTCTAGTACCCATAACACAAGCCTTATTGAGCTTACCGTGGGACTAGTTCGATTTGTGTAAAAAATGTCCCCTAATATTTATTATTATTATTATTATTTATTAAGAATAGTATTTTTAACTTATTATTATTCACTACTTGTTAGCAAAGGCCACTTTGCGGTCTACTTTTGCTCTGAATGTATATTGCCTAATATCTACTAGTTAGTTACAGAGTAGTGCTATACTACACAGCGGATTCGACACAAAGCTATAAATAATAATATTAACGCCCTGCGTGGAATAAGCTGAGCCGATGGGAATCAAGTCCCAATTAGCTCTGTTTCATCCCATTTTGTGGTCACGTATCAAGCTTATTGGTGCGTTTCAATTCTATACCCGAAACAGAAATCACTCAAGCCCATGAGACTGTTTACGCCATTATAGGATATAAGTGGCTAGCATTAAGTATTAAAATTGCTTGTAAAATAAAATAAACATAGCTCATTCTGGCTTTCACATTATCCGCATATTGGGCTCAGTTACGAGAGAACAAGTAATAGATGATAATAAACATAAGTATCTGCGTCTGTAGTTTTTGTGGGCACCCGGCGCGGTGGGCATTTACCTCGAGAAAGCAAAAAACAAATTACGCCTTGTCATGGACTCAACACCTACATCTTAGTAATCCTCAGTAAAAACGCAGACAAGTAACACTCAACAGGATGACCCGTCTTATGCGTCACGAATGCGCTATAATCTTTTCTGGATTAATGCGGTGTCAGCGTATTGTAAACTTCGGTATGGACTGTGTATGCGGTGATGTGTTCCTACTTTCTAGTCGATTTTCCCAAAGATTTGTTTTGTCGATGTTGAGGGATCTGCATTTGACCCATAAGCTTTCAACTCAATTAATCTTCATGCAATTACAGCTGAGGTTTAAATTGTCGGCATATATGTTTCTTCATATTCATATCAATTCATCTACAATGGTATCTGGTATGGTGGGTCACGTGACGTTTGAAGTGACATACGAGATTTCACTTAGCTCCGTAATAATTGCCTTAAAAAATAGTAAACAGTTGATGTGAGCGCCCGAGAGGGTTAAATCTATAAATTATAAACAGTTTTTTTCCTCAACAAAACATTTATTGAGATGTAAGGTTACAATAGTGCATAATATCAGTGTTTAAAATTGGTCTTTCTGCAAATTGACTTTGTTTAACAAATAAAACAGTGAGGGTCAGCTGACCGGCAATAAGCGAATCAGCTGTTAGCAATTGCGCGTGCGCAACTGTCAAGTGCCGACGACAGGTCGACGGACTATAGACTTTATTACCTACTACGGTGAACAGACTTCGCAATGGCGTCTTGTGCTGGGTGTTTGAATAAAATCGTCGATAGCGGATATTTGAACTGCGCTAACTGTCACGAAATATACGATCTCTTCTGCGCGAATATGTCCGAGGAGGTTTTTTACAGCAAAGAATCGAGAGAATGGAGTAGCTGGAAGTGTGTACAGTGTAAAAGTGCAGAGCCTAGGACGGACAACACGCACACACCGGTGCGGGGCGGACACGCCAATGTAAATATGGCCCGAGGTGCTGCACGGCCCCTTGCAATGAAGAGCCCGGAGGAGCGCGAGGAAGACTGTTCTGTCATGGAGGTCTCCTACACGGACAACCGTCCGCACAACACCACTCCGCCCGACAATGGGTTGGACATGTCCCGCGGCACCGATATGCAGCAGCTGGTCGCCGAGCTTCGGCTCTTCCGCGAGGAGATGCGGAGGATGAGCCACGAGATACATGCTCTCCGCACTGCCATGGCGAGCCTGACAGCCAGGATCGATGGCTGCGATGTGCGCATCGACGCGCTTTGCGCCCGAGTCGAATCCTTGGAGGGCAAGCCCGAGCCTAACAACGTCGCCGCTGAGAATGCTCTGGCCGACACGATATCTCAGCTCAGATTAGAGCTTAACGACCGCGATCAAGAGTTGTTACTAAATGACATTGAAATATCTAGTGTGCCGGAAAGTAGTGGCGAGAACGCGATGCATTTGGTGACAACTTTGGGGCAAAAGCTAGGAGTCACACTCACCGAGCACGACGTCGTCGACGTTGCGCGAGTAGGGCGGGCGCCACAGCTGGAGGGCGGGCAGGGCCCAGCGCCGCGGCCGCGGCCGCTCGTGGTGCGCCTGGCGCGCCGCGCCGTGAGGGATCGGCTGATCCAGGCGGCGCGCGTGCGCCGAGACGTGACCACGGAGGGTACCGGCATCCCGGGCCGAACGACCAGGTTCTACGTGAACGAGCGGCTGACCCCCCACAACCGACGTCTGCTGTACAAGGCTCGGGAGCTTAAGCAGCAGCTCGGCTGGCGATACGTGTGGACTAGGGACGGTAAGATCTTCGCGCGACAACAAGCAGGCCCGGACTCGCCTCGACACCGCATACGCACGGAGCCAGATTTAAATCGTGTTTTTGGTCCACGAAATGTTTGAGCTTGACGATGACGTTGCACTAGTTTTTATGGATTCACTCACTAATTATGTACTTTTGTTACTGTTGCCGCTTGTTCTTTTCTGCACAACACCACAAAACCACTCACTACACTTACTTTCCCATGAACCTTACACATGTTGCTCTAATTTGAACTCAATATTTGCATTTTACATACCTATACGTTACCCTTATCTAGATAAAATTTTCACTAATTATTTTCAAACATATGCCACAATACGCACTAAGACAAATAACCTCAAAATCACGTCGCAAATAATCACTGTGCCCAGTTCCATAACAAAACCGGTTCCGCCCCGCTGCCGCTTATCTACGTACATTTACCATGACTAGTAAACAACTGCGAATCGGTTTGTTCAACGCGGGATCACTGGGTACAAATCATGACAATTTTATCGCAACTTGTACTAAACTAGATATGGATGTGTTAGCCATTAATGAAACTTGGCTAAAAGGGGGGGATGAAGGTCGAGCACCTATACTCCCAGGGTGCAGGCTTCGCCACAATCCACGACCACAGGGCTCACGTTCGCGCGGAGGAGGAGTAGGGTTTTTCATAAAGCGAAATGTCAGCGCTCGAAATTTGTCACACCCGGTAGACCCCCAGCACAAGTCGATAGAACAAATGTGGTTACATATGACTCTTCAGGGTAAAAAAATTGTAGTAGGCACAGCATACCGCCCTCCCTGGCAGGACATTGACCTCTTTTTAGACGCCATATCTGACACTATTAGTTCACTATCTAATTATGACAACTTAATATTATTGGGTGACTTTAACATTAATTTAATGACTACCTCTGACCCTAAAACCTCTAAACTAAACAATTTCTTATCTAGTTTCAACTTAGCACAACTAGTAACAGAGCCCACACACTTCACAAACACTAGCCGAACACTGATTGACTTGGTTTGCACAGACATGAATGCAAGAAAAATAAATACTGTGCACGTAGGTTCGCTTTTTGGACACTGCCTGGTCGTGTGTGAGTTTAACATAAAGCGAAACAAGCCAAAGCCTTATACTGTAACACACAGGCCTTTTAATAATATCGTTCCTTCTAATTTTGATAAAGATTTGCGGAGTGTAGGGTGGGATCTGATGTCTGAATTATCAAATGTTAACGAAAAGGTAGAAGCGTTGAGTTGGCATATAGTCTGTCTGTTCGATTTACATGCACCCATGAAAACATCTATAATAAGGGGACCTTCACATCCCTGGATCACAGACACTGTGAAACTTATGATGCATATTCGTGATCAGGCTGCCGCAGATTATCATAGAACAGGGGCTGAGAGCAAAAAAATATATTATAAGGACCTTAAATCCACAATAAATAAAGCACTATATCATGAAAAATCTGCTTATTTCAACCAAAACATAAATAATAATATGAAAAACCCTAAAAAACTTTGGAAGAATCTCAAAACAACTATTTTACCTAAAAAAAATGTAGAATTGCCCGCTATTTTCACCGACCCTGACATTATAAATAAACACTTTCTGAACTTGCCAGCCGCATCACAAGTAACTATTTCTCAACTGACTTACTATGAGTATCACAGATTCAGCGAGTCTGTGTTTCATATCGAATCAGTTAGCTCGGATAAAATACTCAAAATTGTCTCAAGTCTCAAATCAAATGCAGAAGGGAATGACTTAATTAATTTGAATATGCTACTTATGACTTTTCCATACACAGTAGATTTGTTGACAGACGTGATTAATACGTCCATTTTAACTTCCACGTTCCCTGACCCCTGGAAAATAGCGGTTGTGCGCCCATTGCCTAAAAACCCTGACCCAGCCGAGCTTCAGGAGCTAAGGCCAATCAGTATACTACCTTGCATATCCAAGATACTCGAGAGGGCTGTATGCGCCCAGTTGACTGATTACCTTGAGAGCAATGGCATCTTACCAGATGTACAGTCGGGCTTTCGGAAGGGGCGAAGTACAGTGACTGCCCTGCTCGATGTCACTGATAATATCTTGTGGGCTCAGGACAGGGGTATGTGCACACTGCTCGTGCTACTTGATTTTTCCAGGGCATTTGATTGCATAAATATTAACTTATTACTATCAAAGTTGAGTTACTATGGGCTGGATAATAGTGCTCTGTGTTGGTTCCATAGTTACCTCTATAAGCGACAACAGTATGTTAAACTGAGCCTAAGTGATGGATCAACAAAGTTTTCAGCTATGAAAGACCTCTCTAGAGGTGTCCCGCAGGGATCAATCCTCGGTCCAATCCTATTTATTTTATACACGGCAGACATCAGGACTCACATTACACACTGCAAATATCATGTGTATGCAGACGACGTACAGATATACATTTCATGTAAACCTTCGGACATTGACAGCGCAGTGCAAAAACTTAACACTGACCTTAATAATATAGCGACTTGGGCTGCAAGCAATAGCTTAATGCTCAATCCTACAAAAACAAAATATGTTATTTTTGGCACAAATTGCCAGATAAATAGCATCAGACCCACTATAGATGTCAAGCTGTTAGATGAACGCATAGAGCGTGTACACGAGGCACGAAGTCTGGGTCTTGTTATGGACAGTGGACTTAGATTTGAGAAGCATGTTGCGGGTTCTGTTAGTAATTGTTTCTACAGGCTCAAAGTACTTTATAACATAAGGCCTTTTATTAATGAAACCTTGCGTGTACAGTTAGTCGAGTCACTCATCCTGTCCAAATTAAATTACATGGATTCTGTATATGGTCCACGAATTCTAGCAAAAACAAAGAGACTCATCCAGCGACTACAAAATGCATGTGCTCGTTTTTGCTTTAACATTCCACCGAGGGCCCATGTAACCCCGTACTTAAATAAACACAATATCCTCAAAATGGAGCACCGTCGCAAGCTTCACCTGGCATGTCTCCTTTTTGGAGTGATAACACACAAAACTCCAGCATATCTCTACGAGAAATTGTCATGGTTATCCACCCAGAGGTCACACAGGACACGCCAATGCAGCATACAACTTATGACACCTCAACATGCGTCAGCGGCTTTCCGAGGCAGCTTCAGATATGTGGCGACAAAGTGTTGGAATATTATCCCTCCACCTTTTAGGGCCCTGAAAAGTGTATTTAGTTTTAGAGCAGCAGTAAAAAAATTTATATGTGAACATCAGCGGCGACAGGAAACATTAACACTGGACACAAGCTGTTTTTAGGGATAAATTAGATGGCAGGTATGACTATGCCTGTCAACTGATTTATCCTATCTAGTAGTTAAGTAGTTGATAGGTACCTGTGTTTTTTGTCCCATTTATAAAAATATAAGTTTGTCCTTCGAAGTTGCCGGTTCAATGTTTCAATGTATTTTTATTTTATATGTATATCACATTTCCGTGTATAATATGTCCTTTTTATCGTCGTGTCTTGCTATGTTTTTTTGTGGCATCCATATAGAACTGTAGATGGAAACAAACATGTTATTACATAGTTATGACTAATGATGTAATGTGAGACCAAGCCGATACAATATTATTATAAAACGTCTTACTGAATGTATCTTACCTTTATTTTATTGTCCACAATGTGGTAAAATGCAACGATTTCCTTGTTTCGACACTGTCGCACATGAGGTTATACTATCTTCTTTCTTGTTATTTTATTTTGTGTTTTTGCTTGTTTGTGTAGTTAGAATGTTTAATGTAACTGTATTTTACTTTATATTTCTATTTCTTTTTCGGTTTAACCATAAACTATTTAAATTATACACTGTTTCATAAACTTTATCGCTTTGTGTATGAATGAAATAAAATTGCAGCCATGTTGTACGTGCGGCCTCGCGTCATAGCTGGCGTAATGCCAACCTAATGCGCAAAAATAATAACTCGCTCGTTCGCAGCGAGAGGGCGCTGTTCAAGGCAAGCGCAATGGCTGCGTTCAGTTTGATTGTAGGGCCGTCGGACAGCAGGAACGTGGCCCACAATGGTCTCGCCGGAAGACCAGCGCTGGCTTCCGAGTCAGCATTACGCTGAGGCGGGACCATTTCATGACCAACTGCTTGTTTTGTAGCATAGTTTAAGTATATTGATTTGTTTAATATTTCCGGTGTGTTTGTCATGAATAAATTATTTTCAATTTCAATTCAATTTCAATTCAATATCTGTTTATCACAAGGCGGGCCACGTGCACTTTTACTAGGTGGGTAGTACTGTATATAGATAATATTTATAGATAATAAATAGAGTTATAGAAATGGATAATGTACCGTCGTTTCTAAGAAATATTGTCTGTATGACGCACGCTTTATCTGCTACAGCGATAACCGGCACCTTACCAATCATTCAGAGGCAGACATTTCGTTATAATTTATATAGGGTAACTCGACGTATTCCTGAGAGCAGGTGAGAGAGGAGCTGAACTGCAACAAATTTGACCCCCTATATGTATGGGCAAAATTCAATAGTTTTTAAGATACTTTAATTTTAAGGTCTGTTTCAGTTAAGGTTGTATTTAGAACCTTTAACTGAAATGAAAAAAAAAAAACCTGTTAAAAATTTAATTAATCGATTTTTTTCGAAATCGATGTTTCTTTTCCATTTGGAGTTAGTCTTCTCTAGCACCTCCAGTAAACCTGTATACAAGGCTTGATAAGGCCGACCCAAGAACTTTAATCTTATTTGCGAAACAATCGAACCAAAGTCAGTCTGTTTAATTTCCCGATAATCCAGTAGGTAGTAATCAGACATCCCGTCCCAATTCGGCTGCTAGTCACGAGGACCTCAAGTCAACGTTCATCGATGAAGCAATATGGACCACTCTTAATTGACGATGGCAATTGACAAACGCCGATAAAATGACCTTGCCGCTCATTGTAGTAATTTGGATAATTTGCTACCTATTTAGGCCCAAGATGAAGAGTACTTAATGATGTTTCGTTTAAAGGAGGTCAGACTAGAGGATGGTCATCTTCAACTGACTATGTTTGAAAGGTATATGTATATAGGATTTGTAGAACTTTAATCTGGCCAACTATCCATGTCACTGAATAAGAGAGCCTCATGCTGTCGCTTTCTTACACTTCGCCTATGGACTCGATTGGTGGCCGTACTATATCTGAAAGTATGTGCGTTCGTTATGAATGCGTATATCTCTAAGAAGTGTACATATACAAAGCAGCGGTGTTTAGACAGGGTAAGTATTATAGTATATCCGGTTAAAAGGACCATAGCCATGTTGGTAGTGACGAGGTAGGTGACAACTGACTGTACTCACGAGGTGCAAGTAGCGTGGCTTAGGCGACGGTTGGTGGAGTTGTTGCGCTGCAGCGGCAGCGGCCAGGTAGACCATGACCAGCGCGGCCAAGCTGCCAGCACATATGCTGAAGAAGCTCGGTACTGCAACCCTGTATGACTTGTAATACCGAGGTAAGCGGAACCAGGTGTAGGTGCTACGGCCCCCAGGGGTAGACCATCAATGCTACATCTAAAGACTGTAATCACGAGGTGCGACCAGCGCGGCTTAGGCGAGGTCAGCCCTCGGTCCTGTACGGCATACAGGAAGTGGAGCCACGTGTAGGTGCTCGGGTAGGGCCGACCACCAACGTTAGTCTACTGTATGTACTGAGGTGCAAGCAGCGCCGGTGAGGGCTGATGAGGATGATGCGCTGTCGCGGCGGCTGTTAAGTATACAGACACAGCCCAGCCGCCAGCACGTAGGCAACAGACGCGCGGTACTGCGCGGCACACAGGAAGCGGACCAGATGTAGGTGCTCAGGTAGGATAGACCCCAACGTTACTGCATCTGCTCAGGAGGTGTAAACAGCGTGGCTTCGGCGAGGGCTGATGAGAGTGATACTCTGCCGCGGCGGCAACGCGGCGGCTGCTAAGTACACGAGCGCAGCCAACCACAGCCCAGCCGCCAGCACGTAGGCAGCAGACGCGCGGTATTGCGCGGCACACAGGCATTGTAGGTGTTCGAGTAGGACAGACCACCAACGTTACTGTATGTACTCACGAGGTGCAAGCAGCGCGGCTTCGGCGAGGGCTGATGAGGATGATGCGCTGCCGCGGCGGCTGCTAAGTACACGAGCGCGGCCAGCCACAGCCCAGCCGCCAGCACGTAGGCTGCAGACGCGCGGTACTGCGCGGCACACAGGAAGCGGAACCAGGTGTAGGTGCTCGGGTCCCAGGCTAGACGCGCCGCCGTCGCTAGCAGGGCTCCGCTGTACATCTGTGAACAAACAACGCTACATTTAATGACCATTTCTTTTTTTTGTATCATTAGTAAAAGTACGTCGTTTTGGGACCTAATTAATAGTATATGCTTCCAACTTTCAAATATCTTTTTGTAATAGGTACCTTAAATTAAAACCTTCAAGACAAACTTATCGTTCTAAAAATTTGTCTCTAATAATACATATTAGAGACAAAGGTTAGCTGAAATGGAAGAGATCCCTTAAAGGGATAAGCTGACCTTTGTACTTCCACTTTTTGTTTGTTTGTCATTTTACCGTGTTTTATGTACAATAAAACAATACATACATACATATTTCCATCACCTACAATTTACAAACGCACTCACATTCACAATCACAATACATCTACAACGTTTACATCACACTTTGTCACAATAAAATATTCTTAGCATTAGGTGTTATATTATGATAAAGCTTAACAACTCACTGCATATGGTATGCGTGAATGATAACTCATATTTTCATTACTCATTAACCAGCCTGTATGTATCTAGGCATTATTCATTGAATAAGTACTCAAATAAATACACTTAAGAATCTTGTATACCTACCTGTTACCCTGTAGCATGAACTAACTCTCAAAGTACTGCAGTAATTATTAAGTTGGGTGATGTGTCAAATCGCATTGCAAAAGCCATCTTATATGTAGATAACGTTAGTTACATACATACAGTCTGTCAAAGTCATAGTTATTGATCCTTCCTAAAGCGACAGAAATATCTGCCATCAGATCAGATACATCTGTACACTCCAGGGTGGTAAAAAATATCTGAACATGCACCCTAATACAAATAATACAATAATCGTTTTCAGATGTTTGTGAGCACCTTGTTCGGTCCGAAAGGTATATCTAATGTATTCTGCATTGTACGGTTGCACTCTTTAATTTAGGACCTCAATTCGCAAAAAAATCTTTAAATGTCTAATAAGTACGTAGGTATTGGTGATTTTGGAGTCGTCATCCGGAATGATTTTACATGGTCAAGAATCCAAAGTAGATAACATCACAGTTGGTATGAAGGTTTATAAGTTTTATAACTCAAATAATTATCTTTTTATTCAAAATTTAATGGGAAATAAATAATACATTTTACATACAATTTGGTCACCCTTCTCCACTGTCAACTCTCCGTACTATCCGTCAAAGAGAGCCATGGGTAGGGCCATGTTTTTTTTGTTTTTATTTGACACCAAATTAAATTAAAAATGGAATGCGTTTGTTTTGTGTTTCTACATTTTTTAAATGGGTAACAGGTACCAAGTTGGAAAAACGGATTCATGACCACTACCCTTAAATCAAATGTTTAGATATACAGTTTGACAGTTTGAATGTACTACATACATGTACGATAAAGACCTACTTAATAATAACATTGCATTAACAATAGGCTTTTGCATTTTACTACGTGACACGAGCTTTACAGTTGTCGCTTGATAAATTGCATCAGTTAAGCCTGTCACAGACTGGCGCAGCCTGGCCGCGGCGGTCAATAGTAAACTTGACATTAGCTGTCAAAGTTACTACTGGCCGCCACCGCAGGCCGCGCCAGTGTGATTCAGGCCTTACTCTTTCCTTTCCCCATCACATCACACAGGACAATCACGCTCACCCACCGCTCAACGCATCGTACAATCCGTCCTGACTGCGGTTGAATGACTTGCTAACAGAATTCCAATAACAGGATCAAAATTCCACTTCACATGGTTGGTTAACTTAATGTCGATGTAAAATACCCCGAGTTTAGGTCTCGGAATCGTTTTAACTTGCACAAGTTATGATGTATTTTTGTTTAGAATTTGAAATACTTTGGGCACAATGATATGAGTAACGTCGTATGTTACATAAAAAAAAATTAAAAATTTAGACTGTTTATTTCAGCAAAAAATATACAAATTAAGACAAAAACTTAACTTTTAATCTTAAATTATAAAAGATTTTATAAGTTAAGGAGTTGCTATGAAATTATTCTAATCATACATTGTTATCTTAAATTATGTATTCTAACTACAAGTGTGTTTTTTTAACAAATGTAATTTTATAGTGTTTCTAAAGCTTTTGGCTTTCTTATTATTCAGCTGCAGTAGTAACTGTTTGGGGAATTTATTACATGTGCGTGGAAGGATACATGGCCAAGCTCTCTGTCCATAGTTATTTCTACATCGGGGTACTACAAATGATGGTAAGTTTGTAAGTGTACGTAAGTTACTACGTCTCGCTACTTGGACTAGATTAGCAATTTTATCTCTGTACTGTGTTAATATCTCTAAGTCTACTTTGTCATAGATAGTTAGGACTTTACAATAATTAAATAGGTTTTCATAGTTATGTTTATATTTATGTTTGATTTTTAGAGGAACAATAGTCTTTAACATTCTTAGCTGTAGGTTATATATATTGCTTAAATATGTTTTATATGTTCTACCATACGTGGATAATCCGTAACTTATGATAGAATCAGCTAGTGACATGTATAGTAGTCTTAGTGTATTGTAAGGAACTTTATGCTTAAGTACACATAGTTGCGACATAATAGATCTTAGTTTTTTACATATATGGTCAACATGTGGACCCCAATTAAAGTTATTGTCTATTATTAATCCGAGATAAGTATGCTGATCCACTAGTTCTAATTGTGTACACTTGCATTCGGTTTCACTTGGGAGCGAGTGCATACAAGCGTGCTCGTGGGCTACGATCGTAGGAGTGATATCAGATTTTTTATATGGTGAGTGTATAATGTGTATATACATTAATTTAGTTTTATTGTAGTTTATAGATAACCCAAGATCGTGAGCCCACTTACATAATAAATCAAAGTCTTTTTGCATCATGGTTCGTGCAACCTCGAGCTCACCATGTGCTGTTATGATACAAGTGTCGTCAGCAAATTGGTATACCGTGCTATGCTGGAATATGTTGCACATATCATTAACATATAATAAGTACTCGGTCGGGCCCAGGACGGATCCTTGGGCCGTTCCTTGCGTGGTTGGAATCAGAGCACTAAGTTCACCACCTATACTAACCGCGTTGAACCTTTTATTATGATAACTTTTTAAGAGTTCCAGCACAGGACCTTGAATACCATTTTCCTGCATTTTTTGATATAACTTATTGTAATTTAGGGTATCAAATGCTTTACTAAAATCTACCATTACTACTAAAACATGTTTTTTATTATCAAGGTGACTGTTGATTTCATCAGCAAATGAAGTCAGTAGCTGTGATGTACTTTTATTTCTCTCAAACCCAAATTGTTTTTCATGAATTAAGCCATTACTTGATAAGAAGTTAGTTATTTGATGGCCAATATATTTTTCTATTATTTTATTTATACTTGAGAGTAATGTAATAGGCCTATAATTATTTGTGTCGGTGCGGCTACCTTTTTTATGTATGGGTCTGATTAGCCCAATCTTAAGTTTATCCGGATACAGTGACTGAGATATACAAAGGTTAATTAAGTGTGCGAGGACTGGGATCAACTCTTTTGAAATATTTTTCAAATCTTTTACCCTTATTTTATCAAATCCGGGGCTTTTTTTGTCGTTTAATTGGCACATAATTTTTTGTAAAACTTCTTCATTCATTTTGTTTAACTTTAAAGATAGTCTCGGGGTGTTAGCGTATATTTTCTCATCTAGTAATGGCTCATCACATGTACTTATTACATTCTTAACGTTCCTGTCAAAGTCCTGCGCAAACTTGTCCGCAATTAGCTTAGCATCGAGTTTGAAGGCCCTGACAAGGACGTCGTCCACTGCCTTTATAATCCTACCAGTTAAGCTATTTATAATTTCCCACATTTTCTTAGGATTTCTAAAATTTTCAGATATTTTCTTTTTAATTGAATTATTTCTTGTTTTTTGTATTAACCTATTTGTACGATTTCTGTATTTTTTATATATTATTTCGTTATGTTTATTATTTGTGTCTTTTAAGTATATATTCAATAATTCTTTTTTTTTATTACACATGTTTGCTAGTCGGTCTGATATCCAGTTACTTTTGTTCGTGTCTTCTATCCTAGTTTTAACTGTATACGTACATTTTCTATATATACATTGGAACTTGTCTATTATGAAATCTATAATCTCATTTGGGTCCCCACTGGCGAGCGCCGGGCTCCAATCGATGCGACATCAACTGGTATTTGCTATTTGATAACATCGATAAGACACAGGTCTTTGGCTGTCACTGTGAACTCTAGGAAAGTATTCCAGACAATTAAACGTCGTCGTATACCGACAAATCGAAAACGTAATAGATTTAACAGGTACGAGTCGTTGGTTACCTTTTACATTAGTATAACTAGTGGCTCTATGAGCTGTAGACCTCGCAAAAAATTTTTTTTTTTCAAATTTCAAAATTTACAAAACTTGACTCGACAAAAAAAATCTATGTAGTAATTGTCGAACCTGCTCAGAAAATTTCACGAGAATCGGTTGAGAAATGCGACCTGTAGAGGAAAACATCCGGACTTTGTGTACAATACGATAAAATTTTGTATATTTTTTCAAATTTCCAAAAAGTGACTCGACAAAAAAATCTATATAATTATCGAACCTGATCACAAAATTTCACGAGAATCGGTTGAGAAATGCGACTTGTAGAGGAGAACATCCAGAGAGACAGACAGACAGATAGACACACGAAAGAATTTTTGTCGAAACCTGAAACGGAGACGCTTCGCTCGCTCGGTCAATTAAATTGTAAAATGAGAGCAGAAAATAACCATTTTGACCAAAGAAAGACCTCTGTCCGCGAATACGACTAACGTCCAATTTAGTCAATGCTCAACAGCAGTTAACCAAAGATAACTCTGATAAGTTGAGTGCGGCTACATTCACGGACCCGCTCCGTCTTATCAGTATCATATTCCTTGGTCATATGTTAATAAGACGATTCGTACAACGACTCTCTGTCAGTTTATTAGAATTGATAAAAGCAATTGTTCCCCAGTAACTGAGACGCCGCCCACGAAGTACCGAGTACCGAGAAATTTAAAACTGACAATCCTTAAACCTTATCTCAATGTCATTAAAGACTATTAATTATTTTTTACCGCTTAGTTCTATTGGAATAGCCACTTCCTAACTGTTTCGTAATCATAAATCAGGACTGTAATATCAAGATAAGAACGTTAGGTCTCCATAATGAATACAGATCTTATAAACTGTTTTCTGCTGACCGCGCTCATTCTACGAAATCGTAGGGAGGTACATCATCCATGAGCCGGTTTTTCTTTCTTTCTACGTAAGCGAGTCTTTTCCAAATCGCCTAAATCTGTAGACATCATGCTATTCATGCTACCCCTACTATTTCAAGAAAGCATGTTTTACCCCCTAACATTTTGTGAACAGTTATGGAATTTATTGTCTGTTTTATTTAGTGGACCCGGGTATGTCCTGAAACAACGACCAACACCAACGGGGGATGAGCAGCAGCATCCCTGGAGAAATACTGCGATCGCCAACCCACATGCCAAGTGTGGCGATTATGGCATATACCCCCCGTGAATTTGGGGGAGGCCTATGTCCAGCTGTAGACGTCCTTTGGCTGATATGGTGGTTCTATTTAGATTTAGTAACATCCCAATTTTCCTGCGCATAATTGCTGTTTTATCCTCTGGTTCTGGTTCTGGAACCCCAAGGTGTAAATCTTATACTGATTATATTAAGATCTCATGACTGACACTAGAAGAGTTCACGCTCTTCTAATTAAAGTCTCCGGCCTCTCATTGCGACTTTTACCTTTCTATTTTCTATAATTATAAGTTGGTTATCGCCCCGTATCTCTTTTTATTTTATTTAACGGCTTTGTACGAGACCGGAAGGGTCCAAAGTTTGTTACCTAGTCATTATTTTAATCATGCCAAATGTTGAGTTATTAAACGGGGTCCCTTCCGGCCACAAAAACTTCTGCGGGCGCTGCCTACTTACCGAATTTCCCGCACCCTCGTGCACAAACGATCCTTTACATTCTGTAAAGTTACGCTCCTTAAATTCTTTACGTCGGAGTTTTGTAGAGTTAATGGTACGAGGCCTATCCCTCTTGGCGTTACGGCTTAAATCGGACGACTCTGCCTTAGCACGAGAGGTCCGAGGTGTTGATTTATGCGATCGCGCTACAAAGCGAGAGAGCACATGTGATCCGGCGAGCACGTGCTAGCGAGATGGGATGTCATGACATCGCATATATCGACACCTCGGACCTCTCGTGCTAAGGCCGAGTCGTCCGATTTAAGCCGTAACGCCAAGAGGGATAGGCCTCGTACCATTAACTCTATAAAACTCCGACGTAAAGAATTTAAGGAGCGTTGATATGCTGTCAATCATCGGTTTTATTAGACAGAAGACTTTCTGTAAGGTAAACGTCCCAATGCTCGACACCTTATTGCCCAATATATGACACCTATTGCCATTGGCACCCTAAACATTTACTTCCAAGTATTCGTGCGGCAAAGACCTCAATTTTCCGCTATAGTATCTAATACTTAGTTACATTCTAATATTCCGACATCTTAACAAAGACAAGAGAAAATCCAATTGTGAATACTTTATCAAAGTATTACTGTTTCAAAGAGGCTCGGACATCGTGGGCGGTTCCTTTAATGTCCTGGACAACTTTTAGCTTTAGAACTGTTGCGAAAAGAGGGTTAAATTCCACTTTATTTAATTTTAATTTAAGCCTCTGGCATTGTTACCACATTTCGTTGCGCTTATGTAAACTTTTAACTATATATGTCGGAGCTGTTATTGATGAACAGCTCAGCTGAGGGGTTTCGTCTCTTCATGAAAACTCCTGCTTTCTAATACTGGATTTAATGTTCTGTGTGTGTGGGGAGCGCGGAGATGACAGCTTTTACTTAGCTGTGACGTCATTCTCATGCGCCCTAACTCACACCACCTTAGACCACCGCCACCGCATCATACGTACATACATAGTAACATAATATAAAACGACTGTAATTTAAGAATATTAAATCCAGTATTAGAAAGCAGGAGTTTTCTTGAAGCTGAGCTGTTCATCAATAATAGCTCCGACAATATACGTTCCAAATTACAGTTTAACAACAGTTTACAGTTCTCTCTGTAGCTCAGGTATCTGGGTTCGTGTACGGTGGCAAGGCACCAAAGCTTCCGAGCGAGCTTGTATTGAAAGTGACGGATCTTCATTAATCTCTAGCTATCACACAACGAATCCACAAATTAATATAAAGATGCATGATCGTGATGACAGGTGGCTGCCTTCCATCAGGCAGGCCGTATGCTTGTTTACCACCGTCGTGGTTGAAAAAAGCTTGTTCATTTGTATTTTTGTTCTTCGCACAATGCATAGTAAAACCTACGCTGTCTGGTAAAACGTTGTATGATAGGTACACAAGCACACAACCAGACAGATGATTTCCGACTCGTGTCGAATTATAAAAATTACAAAAAATCACTCACTTTCCGTACTTGTTGCATAAATATCTGTTTTGTTACTTACGAGTATGCCAGGTTTTTTTTTTATTAAAAATGGGATTGCTCTTGGCCAGCATCTAGCCAGGGGGCAAAGATGAGGCCGACGATGAAGCGAGCTCACCCAGAATATGCCTATTCACTCGTGCCTTAAAAAGGTCCAGGTTATATGAACTCGGAAATACAGACGCCGGCAGAGAATTCCAAACCTTAGAAGTGCGCATTATAAAAGAAGATGCAAAAAATCCAATAGAAAGTTTATATATATGTACAAGTAGATATATGTACCTATACGTAGTGAACGGATGCACTCGACACAGGGAAGCAGTTTAGAATGTTAGAGGGCGCTCGAGCGTTGCTTTTGTATACCACTCGAATTTGCCGACCTGCTATTTGCAACTGGTCATCGATCGCTGGTATATTCACAAAGTTTAACCGACCTTAGAGTTACCAGTATAGATTGACCTCTGACTACGCAAAATTATTACGAAATGCAGGACCAAGTCAAACTAGGGACAAAAATTGAAGCTTCGGCCTGTCAAATCACAAGTATGTCATACACTTGCGTGACTCGTGTACTTGTCACGCAGGCCTCTGTACAAACGCTTTTAACATAATAAAGAATACAACTATAAGTACACAGATACTAACTAGGTACTTGCTACTGAAAATTATGTCCCAGACGTGACTGTAAGTACTAAGAATTAGGGTTTGGTAAGTATACATATGTATGAGAGGACACATACATATGCATGTTATCGGAAAGCGAAACTGAAGCTAGATTTATTCGGTTTTTAAGAATAAAATAATAATAATTAGTACTTAAGTTGCAATGGCGTGGCATCCCTCGGGACTAGATTCCCACCGAGTTACCTATTTCATGATTTTCATGACATGACTATTGAGCGCCTTATTGTTCACTTGAAGAACATGCAGATCAAACTGTGATGATGTGTTTGTTGTCTACTGTTGGTAGGTAAAACGCTGCAAAACTAAATCTCACTGCTATGGGAATCCTGTTTTTAAAAAACCTCGTCGCCACAAGTTTTTTCAAACGGAGAATGCTAATTTAATAAAACATCTGTATCCGTTTCAGAATAAGCCCCCTAAGAGGGCACAGGAAATTGCGAACGTGTCTCGAGTAAAATGCAAATATCGGACCGCCAATTCGCGGGAAATCAGTCTCGATCGGCTGGACTCCATTCCAATTCCATCTGCCATTTGAGTGTGACATGACATGATACCGTTTTTTGATTAATATAAATACTCGTACAACAAAAAATACTGAAGCTCGACACTGAAGCCCAATTTTAGTCGGAAGTATCGTTTGATCAATCTGTGATATCATCGATAAGAGGGGGGTTCAGCAGACTGAACAATAAAAATGTCCTGTGTGAAAATATGTTTATTGACCAATTGAAAGGGTCTCCATTTCAGCTTCGGCAAACTCCTCTACTGGTCGCATTTCTCAACCGATTCTCGTGAAATTTTGTGAGCACGTTTGATTATGGTCCTATGTCTAGCAGTGGACGTATCCTTAATCATGTCCTCAAATAATGTTAATTTAATTTAAATACTGAATATTATTCTCAAACAAATGTATTAATTATTTCTATGCCGTTGTCGGCAGGATATGTGAGACTCAACTGATTCTTATAACACCAATTGTACCATATTCATAGAAATAAAAAAATCTTCTTCTTCTTCTTCGGCTGACATGATGATGATGATGATGATTATATTGAAGGGTCCGTAGCATAGATCTATATATGTACGCATATAAATCTGTGCTCCGTAGTTTTATGTCTAATAAAAAATTACATATGGAGATTTTAGAAAGTTCAGTTATGGATATTAATAAATATGTTTCATAACATAAAATATAGCGAGCGACGATATTACATTACAATCGCTTCAGTACTGACAATATACTTGCACAAAAGATTGTACCCAATCATTGTCAGTTCCAGTTCCAGCGGTAACTGATGTCATCATTACGTCCTTCATCATTCGTGCAACAAAACATCGTATTTGACAAATCAATATTTTCAGCAACAGCGTACCTTTAAGGTCAGTCACCCTAGCCCAGCGTGTGTATGTTATACCTATTATGGACCTGACACAAATACACTACTAACCTATTATTTAGCATGGTATAATTAGTCGTGTTATATTAAGATTACCCAACTGCACTACACGCTATATCCAGGCGTGCAGTCACCTGCAATCGTGCATAGAATTTTCCTTATATCACCCTGTGATATAGTTCCAGAATATGATGTTGTCCTGAAATTCTTATTGTATTATATAAAAACTACGATGGTGGCAAATAAGCATTTACTCCATAAGTTTTGCGGTATTTTATTTTAGTAGCTATCAATTGTTTATTCGAATTATAGACCAAGTGAAACGAGGACACCGTTTCAGCTTCAGCAAAATCTTCGAATAGTTCGAATGTCCGGTCGGCATCGGATTTACCGCTGTTCTCCACTATAGTTCGCATTTCTCAACCGATTCTCGAGAAATTTTGTGAGCAGGTTTGATTATTTTTTGATGTTTTTTTTTTGTTGAGTTATTTTGGTAATTTTTTAGTTAAAGGTAATTTATATGGAAAATATAGCTACGAGGGCTGTTTCGAAAGTTTTTAGCTGCTCTCACTCTATTCATGCGATATATTTTTTATTTACACCATTATGTGGGTAATTTCAATAGTTATGAGCTGAGATAAAATCGTTAGTAAGCAGCAAGTATTTTTTTCACAACATTTCTTTTACCAAAAGGCCTTTTGTATGGGCTTTTAAAAATTTGCGAAAATAGTACTATTTTTGATACCTAAAAATAGTTTTGGCAACGAAATCCCTAACAACTGTAGTTGAAAATGCCCGGGATGACTTCTTAACTTAGTTTTGCTGATTTTAATGTATAATCACTAAGTGATTTTATTTTATTTAAGTTTTTTTTGTGATGATTACCAGTCCCTAGTCTCGCGACCTAGACTAATATTCGACACACCTGCTCATTGTCGCTAATTTTCATGCAATCGAAACAGATTACGTGGGTAGAGACAGGGAAGATTCATAGTTTGCGGTGTATAAAATTTCGTTTAGTTGTGGTGACGTATTAATTAATATTGGCCCGCAACACAAAATTAGTATTGTGACCCGTTTATCGCATATTCAATAGGGCTGTTGACACGTCGTACTTAAAACACAATAAAAAAAAACCAAGCGACTTTCATCAACATTTTCACCCGAACACATATGTATCGAAATTACCCGCATAATGGTATCATTAAAACATATATGGCATGAATAGAGTGAGAGCAGCTAAAAACTTTCGGAACAGCCCTCGTACTTAGGAGTCAACTCTAACCCTAACTCTGCCGACCACTGACATAGTTAGCATGGGCCGGCAGACTTTGTTGCCTTTTATAAGATGCAGTACGATTGACGACTTAAAGCCAATTCATTTATCTTATTACTTACTTATATGTTATATAATTAAATAAAAAATGTTCGGTGACACAAACATTAGGGTGTACAGAACCGGTCGTAAGTGCAAGCGACCGGTTATCAAACCGGTATTTATTGAACAAGTAACCCTTTGATTGTATGCATTGGAATTACCAACGGTAAGTACAGTTAAGCAAATTAAAAGCTCAAGCGTAGATCTATAAAATTGCAATAAGACCAGCTCTTTTTTACGGTTCGGAATGCTGGGCAACAAATAAACAGCACGTGAACAAATTGCATGTCACAGAAATGCGCATGTTACGTTGGTCGGGAGAAGTCACACTATTGGATATAATTTTTAAGAAAAAAAAACCGTCTTCAATGGTGGAGTCCGGTGAAAGATTATTAATCTTAGATGGTGCACTCTTAGATTCCATACAATAAAATACAAAAATGGCTATAAGTATGTTTATAATGGTAGAAGACTAAGTACCCTCAATTCCTCATGAAATCATGGAAAAACCTTGCTTGCTTGACAAACAAAACGAAGAGAACAAATCGCCAAACGTGAACTACGCGTCGTTGAAGAGTTCCGTTCCGATCATCATCAGCAGTTCCACTTCATCAAATGTCACTTTTATGAATGAAAATGCTTGATTAGTTCATGAAAATACTAAAATCACTATTTGTGTGCCTTTCACATTTGAGGAGTTTCCTCGATTCCTAATGGATCCCATCATCAGAACTCGAGCATGACAAAAATCAATCGTTAAAATAGAACTTGCTTAACAAACACAGCTAGAAGGACAAATCGCCAAACGTGAACTTTTCGTCGTTGAAGAGTTCTGTTCTGATCATCATCAGCAGTTCCACTTCATCAAATGTCACATTTTTGTATGATAATGCTCGATTTGTTGATAAAAACACAAAAATCACTACATGTTTGCCTTTAAGATTTGAGGAGTTCCCTCAATTCCTCATGGATCCCATCATCAGAACTCGAGCATGACAAAAATTGATCGTGAAAATAGAACTTGCTTAACAAACACAGCTAGGAGGACAAATCGCCAAACGTGAACTTTTCGTCGTTGAAGAGTTCTGTTCTGATCATCATCAGCAGTTCCACTTCATCCAATGTCACATTTTTGGATGCAAATGCTTGACTTGTGGATATATATACATACAATCAAAAAAAGAATTTTTCAAATCGGTTAAGAAATGACGGAGTTATGGAGTAACAAACATTAAAAAAAAAAAAAAAAAAAACATACAACCGTATTGATAACCTCCTCTTTTGAAAGTTTCAAAGTTGCTCCAATATCTGAGAGAAACTTAAAGAAAATCGTCTCCGGTGGTACGGACATATTTTACGACAACCAGAAGATCATATGGTCAAGTTAGCCCTGAACATGCCGACACAAAAACGAGGACGTGGAAGTCCGCCTGCGACTTGGCTGATGACAGTCGAAAAAGACTTGAACGACGCTAATAGAGAAGAGTTCAGAAAATGTTCAATTTTTAAGTTTAAGCCGCGTACAAACTGTGACTGTGTTGTTAAGTTGCTATTCTTATTATTGTCTTTTTAATTTTATTTTTGTACTGGATGTAACTCTATTGATTTTGTGTTTCTTCTCCTGTGTATGTTTGCTATTTTAATTTTATATAATTTTTGTCATATTTTTTTATTTTATTTTTGTTTACTTACTTTTTTTTTATTTTGTTTGGGCGCTGCCTGCCGTGTTTCGCTCGTGGTCCCAACGGAAGACCAGCGCTGGCGGTCATGCTGAGTTGGGACCATTTCGTGCATGTCTTTTTCTTTTTTGTGGTTATTTTATGCTTCTTCCTATTTGTAATTGTCACGAATAAATGATTTTCTATTTTATTCTATTCTAATATAGACGCTGGAATAGCCATAAATCGTGTACTATGGAGGAAAAGGATAAGAAAGGCCGACCCCAAGTAAATGGGAAAATGGTCAAGGAAGAAGAAGAAGAAGTACCGTTAAGCAAATATATGCTGCAACTAACATAAGGTAAACGCGGGAGTCCGCTGGATGCGGTGTGGCGCACGGCGCAGGACCGGTCATTGTGGCACTCTCTGTGGGAGGCCTATATGTAAAGTAAAGTAAAGTTTATTTCATAAGTACCTAACTAACCTAAGTAACTATGTCACTGCTACATCATGATTTGAAATACAGTTAGATTCAGCCTGATTACTACATACATAGTTTTACGTAGGTATACTTTATTTATATTTTTCCAAAAAAAAATATTATATTGGCTCCTGCACTAGGCGTAGCCTGTCTCGCTGGTAACCAACTCGAGTATGCACAATCATAAAATTGATTCGAGCAGTGGACGTCCTTCCGCTGATATGACGATGATGATGAAGAAGTAAAAATAACGTATCAATAGTTGACAGTACAGTCGTTACTTATTCTGTGAGTTAACTTTGACTCCTGTTGTTCCCTCCTGAATGAAAGTGACAAGTAATGGTTCAGTGTCGAGCTTTAGGAATAGATACAATACCTTAGGTACAATAATCATACCCACTATACCTAGATAGAAAATATTTATTACGTGAACAATTTATGATGGCTCGTGGGTATAGAACACTGAGAGATATAATATGCGACTAGTCACAGCGTGGCAATCACAACGACTGCGGACGTATACTTAATGGTTGCCATTTTATCATTTATCGTCGTGTATAAAACACCTGTCACTCTCGCACTCGTATACTTGTCAGAACGTGATGAATATCTTATCTACGACGATAAGTGATAGCATGGCAACCATCATACGCCTGGTTTGTACGCGTACTCCGTGCCGAATCTAATGTGGCAATCAACGTCATCCTCACAATGACTCATGCATGACTGGGTTATATCGCTGTTAAATCTAGCAAAGAATTCCAAAGTCAAATTTGTAAGCATAGGTAACAGATTTGGTGCAAGAAAGTAATATGAGGACGCTGTTACGTCAGTAGGCATAGGTACCTACCTATTACCTACTATAAATTTAATCTTCAAATTAGGTATTTCTACACACACACACACACACACACATATATGTGTGTGTGTGTGTGTATATACAGGGTGATTTTGGGGTCGTGATCCGAAGTAATTGTACATGGTCAAAAATTCAAAGTAGACAACATCACAGTCGGTATGAAGGTTTATAACTCAAATAGTTTTCTTTTTTTTACAAATTTTAATGGGAAATAATACTTTTTCATACAACTTGGTCACCCTACCGCACTGTCAACTCTCCATAACATCCGTCAAAGAGAGTAGGGTAACCATGTTTTTATGTGATTTTGTATTTTTTTCATTAAAATGAATTAAAAATGAAATGCGTTTGTTTCGTGTCGGTACAATTTTTTTGAAATGGCTAACAGATACCAAGCCTAAAAACTGGTTCTTGATCCACGATCCCGAAATCATCCTGTATATATATATATATATATATATATATATATATATATATATATATATATATATATATATATCTATTAAATATATCGTCAAACCTTATTGAGCTTTCTTTGGGACTTGTTCGATTTGTGTAAATATTGTCCCCTTTTTTTCATTTAAGTTAACATGCACACCCACCACATTTGTAATACTGTGCCCACCACCCATTACAAATTGGGAAGGCATATATACCTTTCTCCTCTTCTAACTCAAGCCATCCTCACATGTTCCATTCTTCCATTCCCACAAAACGGAATTAGGTCATTACACTATTTATACGATATATTATGTGTTGAAAAGGTCGTTCCTTTCCTGAGGCCATTGTACGCTCAAATTACAAAATAAACGCCCCTTGGTACGATCCTGCGCCTCAAATCTCCATGATTAATCGATGATCTAATTGTAACCGATGCACCATGCTTCCTGGCTCTCTAAAAAGTCGATTAAACATGAGATGTGTAACATATGTTAATAAGTAAGTGGCTCACATTTTTATAACGTATATAGTCAAACGAAACACGCTAAATTGAATCTTATCCCTCAATCTTAAGATAGACATTGTAGTACTTGGGCGGTTGTACGCACGTGAGTACACGTAATCTCTGCGATAACGTGCGGGTCACTGACCTGGTCCCGCCCCTTGCATTGTCTGCTTATTGTCTTGGATACACCTACTGTTACTTAGGATGCTGGATGACAGATGCTTCAAATATCTCGGTTCACGGTCGGCCTTTACAACTCTATATAACGAATATCTAGAGCTCGTAAAACAAATGAACGGGTTTTAGACGTTAGGATATTTTGGGTGTGCTGATGCTAAAGGCACAACTTTCCCCCGTAGGTAGACGCTCGAGCGCTCGACCGAACTCGACGAACGTAGTTTCGTTCTCATTTTAAAACGCCATGCTGAAATAACATGAAAATTTGTATACACTATACGATCCGCCAGATCTAGGTCGGAAATTAGTTTCTGTTGCTAGAAATTGGAATGGAAAAAAATACAGCGAGTTTTTGAAATTTTTACGTCTTGTATGAAAACCCTAATCGCTGTATTTTTTCTACATTATAATTTCAAGTAACAAAAACTAATTTCCGACCTAGATATACCGGATCCCCTTGTGTATACAAAGTTTTCAAATGATTCCAGCATGCCATTTTAAAATGAGAGAGATGAATAACTTAAGTCACATCAAGCATTGCACCTATGTTGCAGTACTTATCCGACTCGATAACTCAGATCATTAAAAACAAGTGCCCCTGTGAGCTGTAAACCTCGCAAAAAAAAGATTCTTTCAAATTAAAAAAAATTTCAAAGCCTGGCTCGAAAAAAATCTAGGTATAATAATTATCGAACCCGCTCAAAAAAATTCACGCGAATCGGTTGAGAAATGCGACCTGTAAAGGAGAACAACCGGAAATCCATACACCCGGACATACGAAATCATTTTTTTTCGAAGCTTGCTTCGTTTCACTCGGCCAATAAAGTTACCTAGCCATACAAATCAGTACTTTTTGTTCATCAGCCCGACTAGTATGATAGCTTATACCGTCACGTTTTATGTGACGTTTCAGTACATTTTGGCCATATAACGTGACGGTATAAGCTATCATACTAGCTGGGCAGTTGTTCCTTCAACATTGAGGATCGTAACATTTGCAAAGTATGATTGATGTATCTATACCTACTTTGTAACTTAACTCCTAATTTTTTGTTAACAGACTATTTGAATATGAAAATCTGATAGCTTTTCGGATCAAAACCGGTTTTTGAATTAAATTGTGTACGAAATGGAAAGTAAACGAAATTAGGGTGAGCCGTTACCCGCATCGCCTCGCCGGATAACCGCCGCGTATCAGGAATCATTCCAAATCTAATTTCTGTTCAGTGGGTTGAATTTTGACTTTCATTCGATCGGAAATTGTAATCACCTTGGTTGTCATAGCTTTAATCGAAGATGTCTGAATAAAATTTGGGGTTTTCGAGAATTCTGCAGACATTTATTAGTAGGTAAATAATAGTAGATTATACACTAAGGGGATAAAGCACTGTTTTATGTCACGGGAGCGAATTGAATCCCGAACGTAACGAAGGACTCATAATTTAACTCCTGAGCGTAGCGAGGGAGTTATAAGTTAATTCCTGAGCGAAGCGAATATTTTTGAAATTAAATCTTCTATAGGCACCTACAAGAACTCGATTTGTTCGTCACGCGTGAACAAATGAAGGCTCGCGACGTTCCAAATTCGAAAGCACAAGCCGTGGTCCTAGATTCGAAATTCGAATTTCGAACACCGCGCTCCTCCGGACCGGGGTTCACACGGAGGCAAACTTCATTTATTTTGTCAAATCAAGTAGGCCATGGCCTAGGACACGCGTAGAATGTCCAACAACACTGTACACACATGTCACGGGGCCTAGAGCACGGTTTATACTTCTAATAAATTAGAGACGCGTGCGCATTTGCCACGTGGGCGCCGGCTCCACGCTGGCTGGCCTAACGCCCTAGGCCTCTATTTATGTTTGCCGATCCTGCTGAGATCATACGTTGGTGTGTCACGCGCGTAAAATCACTTCCATGCGCAAAACTTGGCTGTTGATAGGAGTTTAGGTGACATTTTCGTACAAGCTTATGGAAAAAAATAAAATAGGGATGGGTCACATGGGCAGGAAAGCAAACAAGGGATCTTTTGCTACCAGTGTGCTAGCAGAATTTAAGGACATTAGAGCAGTGAGCGAAACTCTAGGCCCATGAGGTCCAAGCGCGCACAAGTATTATTGAAATTGCGAAGCGTCTGGTCGATGTAAATGGTGACCGAAGAGCTAGTGACTTCCTTAACATTGCGATTTGCAATACAGTGAGGAAATGTCGCCATCATCCTCGATACAATGCCTCAAGGGCCTGTTTTAGATTTAAGTTCGTTTTTACTTAACGTATTCTTGTAACAAAGGATACCTAAAAAACAAATGCCTTTTTCGTTTGTTCTATTGGCTATGTGCGAAGTAGGTGGTGGGGGTAAGCTAGGCGATCGTAGCGCACACCATGGCAGAAATGTGCACTTACCGGGGACGGCGGGGACCACTGTCAAATTTACTTTCACGTTTTCTATTGGTTTCTTAACGGTTTCCTACGATTCGTTTCGTTTGTATGTATTTATTTATTCTCTTATTTATTTCAGTAAAATTTCCAATACGGGGTCTTTCTCGTTTACTAAAGTAAATAAAATATTCATGTGTCATTATTTGACATCTCTGAGTTGTGACATTGTCTCGGGTCCTTTGACGTTTGACGTTTCAGACGTGCACATAGCCAATATGCACGCTGCAGTTGCACACGCCCTTCGCAGCGGCACTTAGGCTGACGTAACCGTACACTTATTTTTGGCTATAAGGTACCTATACCGCATATTTTTTTTTTTTTATACCACGTCGGTGGCAAACAAGCGTACTGCCCACCTGATGGTAAGCGGTCACCGCAGCCTATGGACGCCTGCAACTCCTAGGGGTGTCACATGCGTGTTGCCGACCCTTTAAGAATTTATACACTCCTTTCTTGAGGGAGCTCATTCCACAATCGGAGCGTCCGAGGGAGGAAATTCCTCTGAAACCGTACCGTACGCGACCATTTAGGTTCTAAGGTGTGAATATAGCGTTCTAGAGACAGTATTGGATTTTATAGTTGAAGTTGTGGGTGCTCTATGTTCTTATATGTCCTTGACTATTGGGAACAAACAGGAAAGACAAAATTAGGACCTAATTCCGCGTGTGACCCAAATTCTATGTATGAAATTCATAGTCGTATTGTAACGCTAACAGTCGCCTAGCATGATGCTGAGATTAGGCCAAAAGGAAGAGTGCGGAAAGTAAAACATTATCGGAGTACTCGTTAGTTACTCTAGGTATAATTAATATAGCTCTACTCTGTAATTAAATAGTAGCTTTTAAATTAATTATTATTATAAAGCTTGTCACTCACAAACTTTTAGAGACGTTCATTTATTTCCTAAGCCTGCAACCTTCTAATTCGACTATATTAGAGTCAGGGATTTAGAGATAGTTCCTAATAATCCAATTAATACCTGATTAATATCTAGGTAAGGTAACAAGATTTTAGGAAAAATTTGCATGCGATTTGTACATGACCTTCGCATTGGTTTCGTGATAAACTGCAGTTAAGAGCTGCGCCCTAAGCAGTTAATAGATATGTTTAACAGGAATTAGAACACTCCTCAATCATATCATTGAAGTTGAAGCGTTAGGTGTGGTTGGACAAGTTTTTTGATAGTTAACAAAGTCAAGTTCTAACTCGTAATTTGCAATCTATTTTTTGATTTGTAATATGAGGAAATACTACTTTAATTATGATTTAATTAGCATAAATGGATGACAACTTAAATAGGTGCCAAGGAAATACCTACATTGAGTACTTAAATACACCTAAGTATCATAACATAATCTATATAAGTAACGAGAACTTGTTAGGAAAATAACTTTTCATGATTACATGTTTGTTGCTTCGTAAACAAAGGAACGCGATACAATTTGTCACGAATACCTACCGCGATTGGTTTTTATGATGTAGCCGTCATTGAACAATTATGTTATGTCAGATGTCAATGAGTATTAATTATTGATTGATTGATGGCTAATGACACGTGTTGCGATAACGTTAGCTGAAGATGAATTGTAAAGGCATATGCAAACCTGAAACTGTGAGAAAGACAATAAAAGTACTGGTAGGAAAAACATTGAGAAATCTAAATTATTCTTAAACTGGCAGAGAACAGTCAAAAATGTATCTCAGTTGATAAATCTAGCATAGATTTTGATCTATCATCAACATGCCTCCACAGTCCACAAGATAACCTTAGTGTGGGTCAGTTCAAAACACATTCAGTTGTCAAATGTTATACCTACTATTATTGTGTTATAAAAGCAAACCATGTGTTCTCCATATAACAAAAAAAAGTTTCACACACAACCATCAGACCGCTTCATAAGGGTATCTGCCCGGCTAGTATGATAGCTTATACCGTCACGTTATATGGCCAAAATGTACTGAAACGTCACATAAAACGTGACGGTATAAGCTATCATACTAGCCGGGCTGGTTGCAATCAGCATAATGTGTCACGGACTGCAACTGTGGGAGACATTGAGATAAGAATATGAAGCTCATGGGGCATGGCACTCAAAAATATGTGAACACTGAAAACGTTCTTATTGTTAAGGTCATAACATAATGTTGTTCAGATATTTTTTAACCTTTGGGAATGTAGGGACCTACTACATATATTTATGAACTCGAATGTACACTAGGTATACTTTAAGATTACGCTGGACTGACTCACACTAGCTCTAACAAGTAAAGACGTAGACTTCATGCTATTTGAACAAGAACGCGTCGTTTTAAAGCTAAGGTTAAACCTGTGCACCTGCATAGCCACATTGTTCTTACTGCGATATTAAAAACATTCCCACTTGTCAACATTCGATTGCATTATTATTTATACAGCACGTGTGATACAAAATAACTACAGATAGTAGATATTTAGTTCCCATAGCATGACCAGAGCATATTAGTCATTGTGAAATTTGCCTTGAGTGAAATTCCGCTCGATTGGTGGTATCAGACACCATAATGCATTATAGTTAGCTTATAGTTAGCTTGGAGATGAACATTCCGAGTATAGGTCGATTCACAGGAGCTGGCGCGGAAAACGTATGAAACTGTCATTAATTTCATAGACATTCCGCGACAGCTCTCGTGAATCGACATATACCTATATCTATAGAAATATAAAGACGCGTGAAGACGTGGTTTACTTATGAGATCCAAATATTAGGTACCCACTTATCTATTCAAAACATCAATTTATTAAATAGAGGCAATTGAGAATAGCAGAGCAACAATAATAAATTTCAAAAAAATATACTCGAAATACATTATTTTAAAAATGTTTCCTCGACCTACTCGTTTTTATTAGTGGTTTTCCAAAATGCCAAAATAGTTTTAGTCAATACAAGCTGATATTTATAGTGTTAAACCATGAAAATCGGAATGATTGATCTTTAGGCCATATGAATCAATCTGACCCGTACGTAGCACCATAAAAAGAAAAGGAGAGGAGTTATGACACATGTTTTTTTTGTATGGAAAAAAATGTGTGGTTTCAAATGAAAGGGCTTTCTGAGCCGGTTCTAAAAACATAACCCATGAGTCAGTCAGTAGTCAGTTATTTTGAATTAAAATAAAATTCATTTTCACAATACCAGGTTTGGGCTCCTCCAGATACGATACCGTAGAATCATTTTTTTGTAAAATATACCTCAATTTATACCTAATATATACCATACATATGCCAGCCATTTCATGACAGGTCAAATCTGTTAAATCTAACAAGAAAATTCCATGATCACATTTTTTTTTCTAAGTGTGTGTTACACCATGAAAGCATCGGATGGTTCCCTCTTCCGCTAGCCATCAGGCCAGCTCCACGCTGATAGGAACCGTTTCGTGGCACATTACGTTTTGTTTTTTTTCAAATGCTGATCTCTGTCCATATTTTGTTGTTTTTGTCACGTATTCGTAATGCTTATTTTATTCTATTCTAATTGTCAGTTTAAGATACGCACTAACACCATAGATGGTCACGAATAGTCACGATCCACTTCGCTGTTCAGAAAAACGGTGATGTTTGGAAAACCGCACCCGTTTTTCCGGTCGCGCGGAAAGTTTCTACGTTCTCTCCGTGCATTTTTTGCTAGAAGTAGGTGGATTGGACTTCGAGGCTATTATCTGAACGGAGCAGATATATTTAAATGGGCAGTTAGTGTAAAAATGTACAAGCGCCTTTGACATTAGGTACCTATAGTTACAGGGTTGGTATTCCATGTCCATGATATCTGACTGGTTTGCTGCCAATAACTTAGTGTTGAATCCGAAAAAAACTAAATGTATGAAATTCTCTCTAGCGAACTCGTCAAATAGAAACTTAGACACAAATATTAAACTTAATGGCCAAACATTAGAATTTGTTACGTCAACTGTATTCTTAGGTATTACATTGGACTCAAAATTGCAGTGGGGTTCCCATATAACAGCGATAGGAAGTAGGTTGAGCTCTGCTGCATTTGCAGTCAGGAGAATAAGGCAGCTTACCAATGTGGCAACGGCACGGTTAGTTTACTTTGCTTATTTTAATAGTATAATTACTTATGGTCTAATCGTGGGGATCAGCTGCAGATATTGAAACTGTTTTTATTTTGCAAAAAAGGGCTATCCGGGCAATTTATAACTTGGGGTCGCGTGACTCATTAAGAGAATTTTTCAAAGAAATAGATATTCTAACCCTGCCGTCCCTATACGTATTTGAAATAATAATGTATGTTAGGAAGAATTTGTGCAATTTCCCAACGAACGCTGATAACCATAGCCACCAGAAACACTGGGAAACTGAAAATAACCTTCTATAGACTAGTAAGGCGAAAAAGTCGTTCTGGGAATTGTATTAAATTCTACAATAAATTCAAAACACATTACTGAACTTAGCAATTCTAAATTCAAATCTGTAGTAAACAAACACTTATTTCAAAAGCTATTATAAGGTAAACGATTACATCATGGACAGGGATGTTTGGCAGTGATAGTGTCCTGCACGGCTAACTATCGCGAAAATAGGTTTCTACTGTAGCTTATTTTTGTAGTAACTGAGACTGTAATTTTATATTTAACCATACAATGTATATTGTTTTGAAAAAATGACACCTCGCCGAGTTCTTACGCCGGTTCTTCTCGTGGCAGAGGTTTATTTTTCCGAACCGGTGGTAGTTTATTGACGTTCATAGGTGCACGTAATATGCCTAATTTGAAGAATAAACTACTTTTACTTTTACTTTTACTTTTACATTCGCGATGTTTGACAAAAAGTCATATTTATACATATCCCCATTTAGAAGTCTCTGTCATTTTGTTTTGAAAGACAGAATCTAACACACCATACTTGGCCAAAGACCCAGAAATACATATAAATATACGAGTTTGATGTTGGTTAGTCATGGCAAAAGGAATAAAAGATCGAATGACTGAATTATTTTGGTATTCTTACTCTATGTGTCAATACCAATTTTCGTATTCATATTCTATATCCAACTGTCAAACAAGGAAGCGATTATAGAAATTCATCAACGCAAAGTTTCAGTATACGCCCTTCAATAACCAATTTTCACACGACGGTGTGTAGGCAACTATTGCCCGCCGAAGTTCGACGTGTCCGGGTGATTAAGCACGAGTGCTCGCGAAATGAACGAGTAATTGAATGAGCTGCACCCCGGGCGCTCAGCGCCGGTTATTGCCGTGAATGCACGTAGCTTGGTGACCGACAGCGCAGTAATGCTGGCGCCACATGTGCTCCAAATAGCGATTGTTAGACATTTTGAATTTAGGTGAAGGTGGCGTAACGAATGGTGTATTTAGTGTTCTGTAGCAAAATGTGTCCAACGGAACACTTATGCGAACACTTGCCTCTCGCCTGATGTTATGAGAACACCATAGTCTATAGATGCCTGTCTAAATCTACATGCGGATAGCTGACCCTTTATTGATTCGAATATTCGCTAAGTAGGTATCTATATCGATAACAATACCAACTGCAAGACCCTCTCTCTCTTCAATACAGCACATCCTCGGGAGCATTGATGGCAACCTTATTATATACTCACTAGAAGGAACACAACAGTACCTAGTTAACTACATAACGTTGTTCCTCATGGTAAAGTCGCCATAGTGGTGCAGTGCAGAGAGCCTACCGCGAACCGAAAACGTAGTTCGTTCGTGTATCTCTCCCTCTCTCGCACTTACAAATTCGAGCGAGCGGTGTTACGCACTACTTATATGTTGACGATGAAATCTGTGTTTTACACTTCGACAAATATGGTTAACTACTACCAAACTAATGCCAGGCCATAACAGATAATTAGTTAGCGCCCGGATGTCCTCAGCCTTTGTGTGTTTACTCAACTGAACAAACATTTCGGTACTTAAACAAGGCCACTTTAACCAAGTATAGCTTTGAATGCAAACGAGGTTTCAATTATCTGAAATCGGTACAATGTCATTCAATATTTGTCTGTTAAAATAATAAACCATGTCCCCGTTTCAGCCTATATTAGACGATAAATAAGTAGTATGGCATCAAAGCAAAGATCTGTCGAAGCAGCAAAAAGAGTCAAAGCCTACATACAGGCTTTGACTCTTTGCCTACAGGCCAGGACGCTGATATTAAAGTATGAAAACTAGTAATCAAGAATATAATATCGGCGACGCTAGTCGGCAGAGGTCGAATGAAGCGTACCCTAGTTTTTTTTTGCGGAACGGATCACAAATTGACGTGCGTGTACAGAGCGATCGCGGGGCGGTGCGGAGCGGAGGCGGTGTTGCGTTTTTGATCTTTACGGCTCTGTCGACTGTCGATAGTGTTGATTACTGCTTCATAGTCACACAC